>VIBL01000028.1:0-2400000 GCA_008271625.1 Lutraria rhynchaena
TTTGACATGGTTCATACAGTATTTTAATAATAAAATTTATACATTTTTTATACTGATCTAGCATAATGTTTTAACTCTTTTGATAATACTGAGATCATAGGCGGATCCAGGATTTCTAGTTAGTGTTTGGGGGGGGGGGGGCGGAAACAGAACAAGTAGGCGGGGGGATCCAAAAATGAGAAGGAATTGTTTGTAAATTGTACGTTATGTCATTGTGTTACTGTATTTGTAACTTATTGCACGCAACATTTATATAATATTTTCATGTAAATATCATATTTAATGATAGAAAAAACCTTTGCTTCAGCAATTTTAGGGGGGGGGGGGGTCCGCTTCCCGCGGATCCGACTATGGAGATTATCCTTAAATCTGTGATATATTTACTAAAATTTAAAACTCAAGTGATGACAAGCTGATATGTGATATTCATGATTAAGGGTGCTCATTGTAATAGTTTTATTGTATGCAATGATATTAAATGTAATTCTAAGTCAATATGTGATAATACTAACTTTGTGATAATTATTATTCTTTGTGATTTTATTGTGATAATTGCAAATGTACCAACATTGCCACTCTAAGCCATGCCATCATTGCTAAGGGACCGCTATGGAAATAAGGGTTTACCATTTCTTGTGTTATCCCTGGTATTGGTGTGCATGTCATGGAGTTTATAATGATGCTGTGTTATGTTAAGTACCACTACATTTGTTTTATTGCCACGTATGAACTATATACCAAAATAAATCTTATTTTACCGCTATTATGAACCGCACTTTCAGTCGCACGGCCGCAGAAAATGGAACAGTGATTCTCACATTAATATAAATTTCACCTTGCACCCAAGATGGTTCCAAATGCAACCTTTGAGAGACTGCCATTAGATTCCAAACCAATTTGGAACATTGACTCCAAACCGTTTTTTCCACAGTTAAAAAGTAGTGCTGGCTCCGCCCACACTGTAACTGGAGCTTTCGTCGTTGAATGCGATAAAACGGGTGCCACCATATGCTACTATTAAAGAAGATAATGACATTCTCCTTCTGATTTGGTGGTGCTTAAAGAAGCATAAACGCTTAGGTATTGCTCAGTTGGATTATTCACGCTATCTTCTAGTATTATTATCACATATAATTATGAGAGAAAAAAGTTATGAGAGATTTTTTTATATTGTCACCTCTTTTCGCGACTGTGTTAAATTTAGAAATCTAAATGATGTGCCGATTTAACTACATGTATGACATGATCAATTTATGTACCACTCAGTGCCTTTCTTCAAAGTATTTCCTCCTATGGCTATACGATGTAAATTGTGTACACATACCTATTTTGAGAAAAATGTCTTTTACAGTGAATAAATTACAAATAAATTAGAAAAATGGCATGTTTGTTGTATTGTGTATATTTTTAATTCAGTTAATAGATTAAATAAAAGAACATATTTTTACATAAATCATAATTATAAGGTTATCAAGGTTATTGTGTAGCAATTTGACTTAAGAATATGTTGGGTCTCTATGGTAAGACCGACTTGATAATAAGACCAGAAATCTATAGCGTATTGTGAAATCTGGAGAATCATCATCAGTGAAGGACCACATTTCATTTTGATTGTGCTTGCATCAGTAATAACTGTATTGCTTTTAAGATTGCTTTCCACTTGTAAACCCAGCAATATAAGATTATGTGTGGATATTTTGGTGGGGAGGAGGTAGGACTTCACATAGCTTCACAAGACTGTAGTATGTGTACAGCCTTAATAGATCTGGTCCTGTTATATTTTAAAAATGTTTTGATCATTATTCAATTTCTTACTTCCATGATATTGTTTATTGTTCAGTTCATATTGTTATATGCATGCCTGTGAAGGTCTCATTAACCTATAACATGAGGCTCATTTATTCCCACTCCAAAGGATTGAAGAAAACAATCCCTGTCTTTGTTTAAATTTTAAAATGACATTTTCTTGATGCTATTTGGAGCACATTAACATTAGATCAATTAAACTTATACAAATTTATAACTAAAACATTTGAATGATTTTTTGAAAAATGAAAAACAGATGGGAAGTTGGATTTGTTGTAACTCATACTAGTATCTCTTTATTTCTTTTATGCAGTAAACAGCTATATATACCTACTGTGAACACAATTGCAGAGATAAGTAGCAATGCTTTGTTGGATCTTCCAAGTCTTTTCACTGGACCAGTTAGCTCTGTTGGTAGGGCTGCTGACTTTTTTAGCAGGTTCAAGTCCTATACTGGGCATGTGCCATTTTCTCCACTTCATTGTAGATCTCTGTGATTGTGTGCCATGTCTGTGTTAAGAAAAAGAGTTAGGAGCTAATAATGCCTAATATCAGAATGAGACCTCAGTTGAAAATTGTACTTAATGTTACCTGACAGGCTTGTTGTAAAATTTAATATTTTGTTTTCATAGTTCAGTACTTTCATTTCTTGTGTGGTAGTCAACGAAATTCTGATGGAACAGATGTGTTTACCTAGACTCATGAAGAAATTAATGCTGTTTTGAACCCCTATAACAGTACTCTTCCAAGATAACTGATATTGTGAGGCAGCAGCAAGGACAAAATGTTCTGGAACTTGTAGAATACAAAAAAATTGTAAAGAAGGTTGAATTGCAACAAATGCGGTGAAATTTTCATGAGATGGTCACTATTGCAGGAAGTTGTGTCTACGTAGATATGAACAGTACAAGAATACCAATGCCACTTGTTTGGAAAATTAAACCAGCAACACATTAATATACGTGGTATTATGAGGAAGAAGGAGATGAAACCTTTTCCACTCATCGCATTTAACTTGTATAGATACCACATCAGACATATAGCAGTATTTTACTATGTTGCTAATATTTCATAAGGGAATTCACCTTAATGCATTTGTGTATCTTCTCTTGTGTATGGCTTATGTGATTTATCAAACAGTAAGTCTGCTTAAGGGAGGATGTACTTATAGCAGCCCTATGGTTTTCTTCCTTATTTTCCTATTTTCAGGACATACAAATAGCAGTTCACTGGTTGATTTATTAAAAACATATCACAAGCTGGTTGCTAGACACTGAGGTGGTATTTATATTGTTCTGTATTACTTGTTTATGCTGTTCTTGTTACATTTTTCAAATGTGTTTTTTATACAGAAGCCAGAAGATTATATCATGCTGGACAAATCCACATGTCAAGAGTTTAGCCCATGTCTTTAGGTTATGATTGAAGGGAGTATATTAAATCAATTTCCTTCTAAAAACTGACTTAGGAAACAACCATTGTCTTTTTGCTTTTTCAAGATCACTTGATCTACTTAAGTGTTTTGTTTGACTAAAACTTCAAGAATTCTAAAGATATGCATGTGCAAAGAAAGAAGTACAGTACTTTTATAATTCTAAACAGACATCAGTGTTTTTGCAATTTATGAACATTGTCATGTTTTAAAACTTTCTTCTGCAGATTTAATTTATTTGCTATAGCATTTCAGTTGAAAGTTATGATTGAAATGCACATGGATTATGAGCATTGTATATTGTTTTATGACCTGGTCCATATTTTAGTGAATGGATTTTCATGACATTGTGAACTATGTTTTGGTGTATGGTCATAATTGGTGAAACTGTTTGAAGTATATGTTTACATTACTCTTTTTGACTGAAGATTTGACTTCCTTGGATGAATGCATTGTGAAATTCATTGATGAAAGAGGTGATATACCTGTCCCATTTGATGGTATACCTTTCATCCAGTTGGGTTCAGAGATGAGGGAGTGCCATCAAGGACCCAGAAGAAAGAAAAGCAAGATGGGAGTTGTGGTAGTTATTATCTATTAATCAATCAAGTTTATATGTACTATGTTGCTTATAACATTTGTGTCATTAACAAACAAACGGGAAATTTTGATCTCAGTGTAACAGTTGTAAGTAGTGTCATCATGATGATCAAGTAGAATCAGATAATCTTTCCAGACTCAAAAGTTGGCATCAATCGATTTTCATTCCAGAAAATCAATATCACTACTTCAAATTTCTTAAGATTAGTTTAAATAAAAAGTAGACGGCTTTAAAAAGCAGTGTTTCATTTTCTATGGCAAACCATTGTTTAGTAGGAAATTAGCTTGGTTTATACATGATTAGACTCAGTAAGAATAATTTTGATTATTTACTGATTTTAATCCATTAAATATGTTTGATTCAAATTGATTATGATTTTGGTCCAATGCTCCATCAGTTGTAAGACTGGTACTTTGGTTGAAGAACTAGTTTATGTATTACATATTCAGCTCCAAAGATTATGTTCCCCATCCCACTGCCAGATGTTATCATGTCTTATGTTTTATAGGTAATGTCTGCTATTCATGTCATAATATTTGTTTTCACTCATTTTAATCAAGATATCTGCTTTTGATTGTCAGGAAACAACTGGTTTTGATTGTGCACCTAAGCGGAGACTTGTACAAACTTCTAAGAAGGTTGGGTGCACTGCCAAAGTAAAATTTTGTTTTATAATGAAATTCCCTGCTTTTAAGGTCAGTTGTTGTTTCCTTATACATAGTTTGAACATGTATTAATTGGCAAATTAGTTGATTGCATGTGTACACAACATTTTTGTGAAGAAATCACAAAACAATATTATATCTATATTTTGGTAATGTTTGTTTAAAATCATCAGTCACATAGAATGTTTACACATTTCTTTAAATTTTATGTATGGTTAATATTACAAATATTTTTAATACACTGAAAAATGAATACATATCAATCATAACAATTATGAAAGCCTGCATGCTTGGTAATACCCATCAGGTTTTGCATTCAGGAGCTAGTGTTATGTGTTCTTTCTTTATCAGTGCATATGTTAACACTAGGGATTGAAATGAATATTTGATATCAGACTGATTAATTGAATACCAAAAATAACTATTTAAATAACTAAGTTTCTCAGGCTTTTTTATCAGAATAATCAGTGAGGGAAAATAACATTTTTTATTTTCCATAAAATTTTTATTAAGAAAAGTCATGATTTTTGTACACTTGGAAATAAAAATATTTTATACAGATTTTAATGTTTCAGTGGTGGTGTTAAATAAGAGACTGTCTCTGGTTAATTGCAGCAGTGCCTGAGGAATTATACTACTTTTTTGGCCTTAGATGCATGAATGTTGATATTAAAAAAATGAATATTGCCTAATGTGTAGTTCACTGAACTGCACTCAACTAGATATAATTTTTTTCAGGTTACAAATATCACATATCTCAGAGCAGATGAACTACTGAGAGCTACAGAAGGCCCAAAACTGTCAAAATGCTTGGAAAATGGTATTGAACTAAGTAAGTTTTGTGGACATTTTCTAGCTAATCATGTGCATAGGCATTGATATGGTGACATTTCTTGTAAATATTATTTGACTTGTATACTTTCATTACTTGACCTATATATATTTGCGGTGAATCTCATCACTTTTTTTTCTTGATAAGCATTAATTGTATATAGAATGGTAAGCTTGTATCATCATGGTGTAAATACAAATAAGGTTCACTATAGATCATACAATTTTAATTATTTAGTATCGCAATAAATCATACGGTGATTTGAAGTAGTAGGCACTTGTGATTGCAATGTAAATAGTAGAGTTGAAACATATAACATCTCACTGATTCATACAGTGATTTTGTGTACACACTGTGATCATGATAATTTACCAGTATTGCATTCATTTATTTGATGTCATATTTTATAAGTAACGCTTTCAGGATCACAGATGAAGACGATGCATCAGCTATAAATACAGTATTTGAAAGAAGCTAGTTGAAGAAACAGTCCATTATATTGTATTCCTGAGTGTTTCTCTTCAATTCCAGTGTTGTATTATAGAAATAGTGTTTTCATTCAATGTTTTACATGAACATTTACTCCTAACAAAGCTAATCTTGCCGTTTGTTCTTCTAAAATCTTATTGAGATGCCTCATTAGGAAACCAACATACACACTGTATGATTCATCATCAAAGTACTCAAGCAATTTTGACATAAATGTCCAAGTGTATATGTGTACTTTATTGTGTTGTTGTTTTGTTCATGAGACATTTTGACTATTAAATTGTGTTTTTTAACTTATGAATGTGGCATTTGTCTTTAGACTAAATCTCAAGTGCAAATCAGTTCCTTATCATTAGCTCATCACATTTACAGCTTTTAGGAGTTTAAAATTCACGTGGATGTATTTTATCACCTTGAATGATACTCTGTGTTATATAATTAATTTTATCATGTAGCACTTATTGCTAACACTTATCAAACTGTAGTCATCAGGGTCTGCACTTGTTTCATTTTTCACAGTATGAAGTTGTAAGATATGAATTAACTTCTATACTTTATACAGTCAATGTTTACTTTATATCATGGAATTCATATTTGAAAATAAAATACGATTTTCCCTTGCAGTTCTTTTCATTAACTCTTTGGTGATTTTTTAACTAGGCATTCAAACATTTGCCACTACTACATGTCAATATTCTGTATTGCATTTTCGAAAAAAGTTGAGTATCATTCATGTACTGGACCTACTCAATTTTATTTTAGATTATTTAGGATAGAAAACTAAAATGCTGAAAATTCCCAGGATGAAAAATTTAAGAGATGCCCCAGTTTTGTTTTAATTTATAACACACTTGGCAATGAGTACAAGCATTTTGTTTTACCTAATGTGTGCACTGCTTGGTGAAGTTACCATGGGTTGTTGGATATTGCTACATTGGGTTTAGTTATTGTTAGTTTGTTTCTTTGTTTAATGTAATTTGATATGGATTTGTTATGCAAACTCCATTTTAGTGAAACATTCTTGAATTTTGTACTTGTTTTTTCCTTATATGGAATTTTGCAAGACAGTCTCTGTGTTCCTAAGAGGAATTAGTTTTTGTTTTGTATTATATAAATTTAATGTCTTTCAAATGGAAGGTTTTTAGCACATAATCTTTTTATATTTTTTATGTCCTGATTGTACGGAAATTCAGGGCACTTATTGAATCATCTGCGTGTGTATCAGACTATTTGTAGACACATCTTGTAGCTTGCCTGTTACTAAATGTTTTCATGCACCTGAAAGGTGGCATATACGTAGTAATGGCATGTAAAATATTCATTAATAATTTCTAAACTTCTAAAAATGTGTATTGTGTTCTGTTATGAATGAAGTGAGTTCATAAATATGTTGTGATTTTTCATATGCGTACACTTCACTGCTTCCAGAAATCACTAAATTGATGTTGTTACTGTTTTTTATTATTAAATGTGTCTGGAAGGATTTAACTGAGATTTGTGTTGATTATGTGCATGTTTTGGTGTGTAATGTAAGCATTTCATATTCACTTGGTCAATTTTTCTTTCATAAGTATTAGGAGAGATTCATCAGTTTATGTCAATATTTCTGAGTATTTACAAAAACATTTAGCCACTAATCTAAATAAAACACGAACTTATCTGGATGTCAAGAAATATCTGATTTTACTAGTAATTAAATTGGTGTGAGACAACGATAAACAATGACTTCAGTGTCCTTTTCGTACCAGTTAAATATCACTTGTTAATGTTGCCTTATCCAGATGATGTATAAATATGCGAGGTCAAGTATTTTTCATAGATATTTAAAGTCTACTAGAAGGTAATGGCATATGACCAAATATTCTCAGACAGAGATAACCAAACATTTAGATTAATTCTCGCATGTTACTTCAGAAGAACTTGGCTATTAACCATTACTTACTTATTTAAGACTAGTGGCAATAAATGTTATATGCTTGCGAGAGGTAACTACAGCAACAGTGTACATGTATTTTAGTGAAGAGATACATTTGTCAGATTAAACTTTTAATCATACTTGTTCATCTTCCAGTGGATGTTAAATCTGACATGTTCATATATCACTTGGAAAAGGGAAATACAAGATTTATTTTGTGCATGTATCAACAGGCAAGATTTAATAACTAGACTGAATCGGGCTCTCAGTTAAACCCTTCATCAAATTCTCATCTCAGTAATAAGAACCTAGTACATTGTGCAAGTACATATGTGATATTGCCGTTTTAACTTGTGTAAATGCTATGTAAATGAGTTATGTCACGGCGACTGAACAAAAATAAATTAAAGATCAGTCAAAACCAAGTCATCTATGTAGGAGGTGATATTCTCATGTCAGAATTTGAATTTAATAGGAAGTCGATATTCATCATACTTGTGTCCAAAAATAAAGTTGGAGTCTTAATTTGCTGATGTTCATCATATGTAAGGTGGTTCAAAATTGTTTGGAGTTGGACTTTGTTGACGTTCACCATATGGTGGTTGGTCCAAACGGTTTAAAGTCTTATATTGTCCATGCTAATCATATCTAGAGTGATATAAAATGGTTTGGGGTCTTACATTGTCCATGCTTATATTTAATGTGGTCTAAAACGGTTTGGAGTGTTACTCTGTAGACATTCATTATATTTAGAGTGATCCAGAACGGGTTGGAGTCGTATATACATGCACTTTGTCGACATTACATACATTCATTACATACATGGTGGTCCAAACGGTTTGGAGTTGTATATACATGCACTTTATCAGCATTCATTACATATAGGGTGGTCCAAAACAGTTTGGAGCGTAACTATATCAACATTTCATTATATTTAGGGTGGTCCAAAACGGTTTGGAGTCATACATACATGCACTTTGTCGACATTCATTACATATAAGATGGCCCAAAACGGTTTGGAGTCGTATATACATGTACTTTGTCAGCATTCATTACATATGAGATGGTCCAAAACGGTTTGGAGTGTTACTTTGTCGATATTTGGAGTCATATACTTGTACTTTGTCGACATTCATTACATATAAGATGGTCCAAAACGGTTTGGAGTCGTATATACATGCACTTTGTCGACATTCATTACATATAAGATGGTCCAAAACGGTTTGGAGTCGTATATACATGTACTTTGTCAGCATTCATTACACATAGGGTGGTCCAAAACAGTTTGGAAGGTGACTATTTTGACATTCACTATATTTATGGTGATCCAAAACGGTTTGGAGTCTTATATTGTCCATGCTAATCATATCTTGGGTGGTCCAAAACGGTTTGAGGTCTTATATTGTCCATGACTATCATATCTAGGGTGGTTCAAAACGGTTTGGAGTGTTACTTTGTCCATATTCGTGATTGGTAAGGTGGTCCAAAACGGTTTGGAGTCTTATATTGTCCATAGCCATCATATCTAGGGTGGTTAAGAACGGTTTGGAGAGTTACTTTGTCGATATCCATCATAAGTAAAGTGGTCCAGAGTCATTTCATATAGAGTGGTCAAAAACGGTTTGGGGTCTTACATTGTCCATGCCTATCATATCTAGGGTGGTTCAAAACGGTTTGGTATGTTACTTTGTCGATATTCATCATAAGTATGGTGGTCCAAAACGGTTTGGAGTCTTAATTTATTGATATTCATCATATTTATGATTCAAAACAGTTTGGAGTCTTATTTTGTCGACATTCATTACATATAGGATGGTCCAAAACGGTTTGGAGTGTAACAATATCGACATTTCATTATATATAGGGTGGTTCAAAACGGTTTGGAATGTTACTTTGTCGATATTTCGTCATAAGTATGGTTGTCCAAAACGGTTTGGAGTCTTATATTGTCCATGTTCATCATATCTATGGTGTTTGAAAACGGTTTGGAGTGTTACTTTGTCGATATCCATCATAAGTAAAGTGGTCCAAAACGGTTTGGAGTCATTCTTCGTCGACATTTTTCCATGGACAGTGTATGACTCCAAACCGTTTCGGAATACCCTAGATATGATTAGCATGGACAATATAAGACTCCAAACCGTTTTGAATCACCCTAGATATGATGAATGGCGATAAATTAAGACTCCAAACCGTTTTGGACCACCTCACATATGATGATCATAGCCCAATAAGACTCCAAACCGTTTTGGACTACCCTAGATATGATTTGCATAGACAATATAACACCCCAAACCGTTTTAACCACCCTAGATATAATTTGCATGTGCAAATCATATCTAGGGTGGTTAAAACGGTTTGGAGTCTTATATTGTCCATGCAATTCATATCTACGATGGTTCAAAACAGTATGGAATCTTATATTGTTCATACTTATCATATCTAGGGTGATCCTAAACGGTTTGGAGTCACACTTTGTCAACATTCATTACATATAGGATGGTCCAAAACGGTTTGGAATGTTATTCTGTCGACATTCATTATATTTAGGGTAGTCCAAAACGGTTTGGAGCCTCAATTTGTCCATGCCTATTATATTTAAGGTGATCCAAAACGGTTTGGAGTCTTATTTTGTCCATGTTCGTCATATTTTGAGTGGTCCAAAAGGGCTTGGGTCGTTCTTTGTCGATATTCGTCATAGTCTTATATTGTCCAAGCTAATCATATCTGGGTGGTCCAAAACGGTTTGTTTTAATAGTCGACTTTCATTATATATGTAGAGTGATCCAAAAATGTTTAGAGTCTTAATTTGTCGACATGTATTATATAGGGTAGTCCAAAACGGTTTGGAGTCTTATTTTATTCATATTTATATCTAGGTGCTCAAAAACGGTTTTGGAGTCTTATTTTGTCGACATTTAATCTATATATGTATATAACCCCGCTGATTAAAACGGTTCGGGTCTTATTTTGTCAATATTTATCATGGATTATCATTGATTATAGCGGGGCTGATACACAGCATTATACGCAATGATTGTGCAGATCATCAATTGGACGAATTCTCTTTTCCTCATTTGACGAACACAACCAGGCGGAACCTCCAATATTCTTATTGAATGGACAAAACGAAGTAGTTCCGTTGTAATTGTTTCGAAATTTGATATTTCGTATCATAAGCGAGTATAGAGTATTTATTTCAGTAACTTGCTCATTCGTTGATTAAAAATGACAGAAATATAAACAATATTATCAGTGTTTTAATTACATGACATTTTCAAGATATTCATACGCGATTAGTGGGCGGTTAATAAACGGTTTGGACCCATTTATACCAAATCAGTTTGGAACTTAATGTCTGTCCCTTTTGGAGATAGAATAATTACAATTTTTGATACTTTTGCGCGTTAAAGTTAAACGTCATTAATTTACTCTCGTATGAGACATCTTATGGATACTTTGTTTCTTACTGACCATAAAAAATTCGCTGACACTTCGGATAATCTCCACATTCAGGCCTTTTTTATGCCATTTTTGGGTTCAGTATTTGGCCCCGTTCCCCAAGTAAATAATTATTTATTTTTCCCCATTGAAAGAGAAAAAATTCCCCATAATTATAAAGAATGAAAATATTCAATAATCATGTACGTAAAACTATTTGTTACATAGAATTAATCTGTAAAAGGTTGTATTATTTGAGCTCTGTCAAATAAAGAATGATTGAGACATATCTTTGTGTTTTGTTCACAAAATTGGAAAATTAATAAAGACTTACATTCTTCAAAGTTTAATGAATGTACATCTTTATTAATTTTCCAATTTTGTGTTCATGATGCGAATTTCCCCTATAAAAGGAATCCATTACTTGTCCTCCAAGACCATAAAATGGGCTGACACCACTCAATTCATGATAAGCTGAAGAAACAAGTTAGTTCAACTTGAACTTCAGACTGTTTGTTTCTATTGTTGTTGCTTAAGTTTAACATTGCCTGTCTTAGCACGTGTGCAGTTATTTCACTTTTAGTGAGCAAATATGAGTATTTGATAAAGAAATAATATTTGTTTCACCACATTTTTGTGAAACATGAAAAACACAGAAGTCAATATGTATAAAGAAATTTTGATGATTTGAAAATTAGGGTTGGACTCATTCCAACTGTACTGTCATTTCAGCACATATTTTGTGATCTGAATGTTCTGCCAACAGAATATATAAACATCATCAAATCTAGTCACTTTGATTGTAAACTGAAAAAATGTATGGAAATAATTTGTATGGTGTGATGGTTTAACTTTATTATGATGAGGCTGTTATTCATATTCAGTTATTTTATAGCTGATATTGTTTTTCAGAGTTTGTTATCTATATCCAGTTGTGGAAAATGTTTGCAAAACCAGCCCCCCAAAAAAACCTTCAACTTAGTTCAAGTCGAGGGATAAAGCAAAAGGTATGCTTCTTTGTAAGACTATTTGTCCGATGATTTTACTCTCATTTATGTAGAAGGTATCACTTAGCTGCACCTGCATTCGAACATTTCTGTATGACTATAGTGAATGACTATAGTTAACATGAAAATGAAGATTGGGTTGAAATTCATGAATTTTACTTTCACTTGCCTGAGGGTCAAGTTTCTTTGGACATCTACTAATAATAAACAAGTAAAGGAATGATTTTTAAAAGGTGAAAAGGTCAAAATAAAGTCTAGGGTTGGCTATGAATAAAGAGGGTTGGTCAGGAGACTGGAAACGGACCTATCTTTTATTTTTGCCTCAACAGTAGTTTATACAATTGCTTATTCCATTTGTAAAATGTATCTAATATAAACATACTCATAACTTACAAAACTGGAAGTAATTAGAATTGTCTGTGCAAGTATGATAAACTATATTTGTGGTATGTTAAATAGAGATCTATGAAATGAATGTGTTAACTGACCAAAGACATTAAAAAATAATGTTTTATTGGTACAAAAATAAAGCAAATAGTGGTCAGGTACGAAATCGACAAGTACGAGGCTGATGTAGAGAACTTGTTCATCCATTATTTGTATTGAACATCGACAAATGAAACGTCAGAGGTATCACTAATGGATGATAGGGCTCAACAATTTTTTTTGAGGTTACTCGTCCTGCAGGACAACCAGCTAAGAATTTTAACTAGTTCTTCGGCAATTTCAACTCATTCTGAGTCAATTTCTACTCGTAATTACGAGCTGATGAGTGGATTTGTCAAGCCCTGGATAAGATATCAAATAAATCTATATCAGACCTTATATTGCTGGGATTAAACTCTGAAAATTTGCTTTCACAGTTGGACATTATCATTTAGAACAATTAAAAAAATTGCAAATGAATCCGAGATTTATGTCAGTGCTCTGATGCGGTGTTATATGATCTTTGACCAGTGGTTAATATTAGTCAATTTGATTGTTGACTGGTCGCTTAGTAATAATACATTGGCATATTTCTGGATATTTCTGGTTCCCCGTTCAGTATTTTTTGTTTTAATGCCAACTATCGATTTAATATTTAAATTGTCATGATTGTCACGCATGATCAGTTGTGTATATTAATTGGTGATTTATGCAAAAACTTCGAACAAGAACCCTCAATTTTATTACACATTATTTTTGAGTAAGGTTAGAATATTACACATCAACAACTTAAATTTTGATTTAAGCACCTGTATAGGGGTCACGCTGATTTTTGTGACAGAATGACTGGAATCAGATTATTGCAACGCAAAATCACTATTTGTCGCACATGATTTAATTTTTACATGACAATTTTCATAAATATTAGATTTTTGCAAATTGCACCCTTTCAAGGTCACTGCAAAATTTCACTTGCCCGATGGGCTATATTCTTTGAAAAATCACTAGCCACATTGATTTTAACCCTGCACAGGCAAGTGGGTGTCTGCTTAAAACACCCATGATTCTGTTTAAAATGCATTTCAGTGAATTGCTTGTGATGTTCTTATCCAATATTTTCCACAAGTGATATCAATATATGTCATGAGGTCAAAACTCTTATTTTTGTATGATAGTTATGGACTGTGTTGTGAATGTCACTACTGGTTTAATTATTTGTTACCCATATTGTATTTTTGTGTTTTCATATAAAACCATGTATCAGTATCATTCATTTATCTTTACAATAGTTGACGCAATATATCTAGCCTAATGCTACACACCATTCTAACAGTCAGTTTGCTTCATCTATTTGGCCCTTGACCATGTAGTATTTGTGCCTTTGCTGGCCCTATAAACCTTCCATTCAAAGCAGATCACCTACAAATAGGCTGGGAATTGGATTTCCTATTATAATTATTTTCTTGTATGATATTTTTCTTCATGGTGCATATCAAGTGTGTATGTTCAAGAAATTGATAAATCTACATTAAGTGGCCATATATATATATATATCAATATGTATATATTTTTGGTTACTTTGTTTGATATTCTTACAAACGCTAAAAAACAACCCCGTGAATGCTGCAACAAATTGATAAATTTATGGATCTACTAAACAGTTTGTATGAATTCTATTAATGCTATTAAATCCAATTTCATTGTCAATATAATTGACTATTAATTATCTCACATTATTGTGCTTATAAAGGTGTGTTCATTCATGTATCTTTATAGTAAAACAAGATGCTAAAAAATTGCTGAAGCCACCACCAAGACAAGATGCTGGGTATTGCTTATACTCCTCTGATAGTGAAGATCAAGTTGTTTCTGCTTTTAATGTGATGGAAGCTCGCGAGAAAATATTGACCCAACTTAAACACAACAAAAAGGTGAGTATTAACACATAGTACTGACTTTTCATTCAAGAATATTCATACAAATGAGTAATAGAGAACATAAAATGCTCTCCTTAGTCACATGCAGTGGAGAAAAAACAGTTGACAACAGGAAGAATGTACAAAGACTGTTGTGTACCAGGTTTGTGTTGTCTAAACCAATCAATTTAATCCTGATGATATTTTGAATGAATGATGTGAATTGCATGATAAAGTCAAATTATGATATCATTAAAGCAATTTATTAATAAAGCCAAAGTTAGAAGTGAATCGTCAAATTCTCATCATACTAGGACAATTATGTTCCCGAAATTGCAAACAATAAATAAAACAAACAATACTTTGTTCAGTATGGTTTTAAAAATTGTTGTTTGCACCTTCTGACACGTTAAGAGTACCCCTTCAATGATCAAGTCTGTTCGATCGGAGTTAATTGTTGATTTTGGAATACAGGTGTGAAATACGCATTCAAATGAGTTTCGGGACCTGATTATCACTTCAGATTAGCCACGGTATTCGGAGTAGACAATTCGGATAATCGGGATTATTATATAATGAAATATATAGGGAAAAAATTGAGGCTGAAATTTCTTTTCAGATTACACCAGGTTTTCAGAAAATCTGTTGTCAAAAAATCGGGGTTTTACTGTATATATAAATTAAAGATACTTTTGATGTTTCAGATATGGAGAAGGATATAAAAACAAAAGGAAAACGAAAAAAGATAGTAAGATCTCCCTTACCTAAGGCATTGAATGACAATAACAAAAGAGCAGATACAATATCAGGTATGTGTATTCTGTGTAGGTGACTTTCTTATATAAGTTACAGTGTATACTTCTACAGATAATAGATTGTATCCAGACAATATCAGGTATGTGTATTCTGTGTTGGTGACTTTCTTATATAAGTAACAGTGTATACTTCAACAGATGATAGATTGTATCCAGACAATATCATTTACACAATAGACAGTATCATTTCTGTTTGCAAATTTTATTTAGATTTTCAGTGTTATTGAAATTTTGTATCCATGCACATTTTTTTACCATATTTTTTTTTTGTAGAAGAACTGTTAAAAGTCTGTTGCCATGGAGATTGTCCTTAACACTTCTACTTTTCCTTATAATTAATATCTCATGAAGCTGTTCGTGACGTTTGGATGATACTGTCCTGGTACTTTCTTGCATTTGTTGTAATTATGTTCTTTTATCAGTTGCATGATAAGAATAGTGACAAACTTCCTAAAAGTTACCTGATTGCACAAATTTATAAAAATTCATTTTTGGTGTGACTATTTTTCCTTCAGTCTATCACTAATTGTTCAGCTTATCTGACCAAATGTCAGACAATGTGTCCAGTTTTGTTAAGTCTACAAAGGTGTATGTTTTTAGCTCACCTGAGCAAGTAGTGCTCAGTGAGCCATAGTGATCAGTCAGTCTACTACGGCGTCCGGCGTCTGTTGTCCATCATCTGTCATCTGTCGTCCACACCCTGGGGTTGTTAATGCTCTAGTGGTCACACTTTTGAGCGAATCTTCATCAGACCTGGTCAGAATGTTCATCTCAATGATATCTTGGGCAAGATTGAACATGGGTCATCTGGGCTCAAAAACTAGGTCACCGGGTCAAATCATAGAAAAACCTTGTTAACTTTCTAGAGGTCGTAGTTTTGATTGGATCTTTGTTTAACTGTGTTAGAATGCTTGTATTAATGATATCATGAACAGGTTTGAACATGGGTCAATTCAGGTTAAGAACTAGGTCACCAGGTCAAATCACAGGAAAACCTTAAAAGTTGCAATCTTTACTCAGGTGAGCGAAATAGGGCCATCTTGGCCCTCTTGTTTAATGATTAACTGCAGTAGAATGTTAACTATACATAATTGTATATACTGCTTTATGATACAACTACCATGTTCATTGTTTATTGTAAACTTTCATAAATGTACCTCACAAGTTTGAGTACAAATCAAGTGTTATCGAATGACAAATACACATACATGTAATTTGGACAAGTGACATTGAATCAAATGTTGACTTTGTATTTCAGGATTAAGCTCCATATATGGACCTTCATACCCATATGGCACTGCTCTGTTTCTCCGGGAACTTCAGCCACAAGATCTAGCCAACAATCTAACGTTTAATTCTGGACTGTCTTCTTGTACCCCTGACCCAGAGAAGTACCTAGCTGATAGGTCTGCTGCTGGCAAACTTCTAGCCAGCAATGATCATCAGATAGGGGAAGTTCTTGAATGTGATATTTCTACTGTGTCATCAGTTGGACCAATAATGACTGTGTGCAGAACATGGCTGACATGTCAGGTATATGAAAGACTAGAATTCAATAAAACTACTCAGCTCCATGAAGCAATGGCTAGAGCAGAGTTGGTAAAGTTTGAAGACTTTCAAAGTGCTACATTTAAACTGACAGGAGAGGGTCATCAAATTGAAAGTCTGTGTTAGAATGGGGTATCTGTGGACATTGCACAAAAATCTCAGATGAACTCTGATCAGATGATTGGTAGACCTTCAGAAGGATTGTTGGTACAGGCTGCTTTGGATTTTATGTTACACATGGACAGTGTGTATATCAGCCAGTCAACCCAGCCAACAGTCCACAAGAAGGGAATATTGTGATCAGTAACAAAGACAATAGTTCAACAGCATTTCAGCCTTATCTTTGTTATGATTCAAAGGAAATCTTGCCACCTATGTCTTATGTGCTCACAGAAAGTCAGGTACAACCCAAAAATCAAAATCACGTTCAAGAACAAGTACAAGTCAGTACACATAGATCTGAAAATGCAAAAGTAAATACTACTGATATTCTTATGTCTGGAAGGACAGATACCTCAGGAGCAAGCAAAGGCACAGAATATATTTTGTTGCCCCAGCGATCAGATGTTGCTCAGGACAACAGTTCACAAAATGCTAAATTGACATATGAAAAACAAAATGGACTTTTTCGAATTCATTAAAAAGTATTAGGTGTGATAGTCAGATAAAAGTGGTTCAGGTGTCAAAGGTCAGGAGTCATTAGATGAAGTACCATGATTTAGATGATTTACCTGTGTCTGCATCAAAACCTGTTTCATTGTCTCGTCAAATTGTCTCTTCAAAAGAAGGTACATTTTATGTCGAACACCAGAAAAATGATTCTCAGAATTTATCTGATGAGACAACTCCTAGATATCAGAATAATAGTGGTACAGGTAGTACAAGTAGTTATGGTGGAAGAATAGTGTTTATTCCAAATGATTTCAATACACAGAATGTGATTGGCTATATGCCTGGAATTCCCATAATTTCTGGCACCAATCAGCCAATGAGTTTACCTAGAACAAATGAAGTTCAAGGTAATTCACTACCTGGTAATAGTGTTTTATCATCAGTGACAGGTCAACAAGGTCAGGCATCTCAATTGACACATGGTCAGACTGAAAACTCAAGTTATCACAGTCTAATGGCTGCTAGGATTATGGCTGCTGGTAATATTGCTGTTAGAAAGTTGAGATATTTGCTGAAAGAGCTCAAGGAATGTCCTTAAGTTGCAAGTAAGAATATTTCTACTGTGATGGTATACTAATAATATCATTGGTTAAATATTAATTATATCAAATCTTGATATTTTCGGCAATGCTTATTCATACAATTTGTTAAATCTATCAATAGTTTATTTAAATCATATAGTTCCAATGTTATTTCAATTTTCATTTAATGTCCTGAATTGTCCTATTGCCATTACATTGGCTTCTCTTTTTTAAGTCAAACATTCATTGAATATCGACGAAGTCCTTTTTCAGCAAAATCCTCAAATTACATTGATCAGCCTATTTTAATTATTTTATATATGTTCATGATTACAGAAAATCTTGAGGTGGCTCAATTGGTAACAGATATAGATGACTCTTTAAATACCATACCGCAGTTAGCATTGACATTTAGCCTTCAAACTGAGATTGACCTTGCTATACAATCACTGAGAAGTGAGAATAGTCAACTAAGGAGGTATCATAAACTTATTTTAACCTGTCCTTAGACATGTCTGGCATTGAAATATGTACAATATATATAACCTTTCAACCAGGTTTTCTGAATGAAAAGTCCTGGTTATTAAATTGGCAAATGTTGACAGGTGAGCAGGTGTACACAATTTCTTCAGTGTACACTCCTCCTACATGTACCAGAGGATTTCAACGATTCCTTCACATAATTAACATCACCAACTTTTCATGTTTTGTTTACTTGATACATTTTTGCCAAAATTTCAACAAACCTCACACATTTGTTTGTAATTCACTTTACCGTTCTTGCTCTTAACAAAGTAAAAACATATACTATGAAATAAATTTCAAGCAGTAAACTTTCATACCATTGAAAAGGAAAATAAAGGAGAGATAATTTTGAATATTTTGTGTTACAGAAAACTGAGACTACTAAATCAACAAGTGAAAAAGAAAGATTTGGCTGCTAATGAAGAACTGAATATATCAATTTTGAGAGTAAGAATACTACTGATCATTATGTTTTTGTTTATTATAAATACACCCAAGGTTACAAAATTGAGTAATGAGAAGTCTTACAATGCAGCCTTGTACTTTGTCTGCTGTTATTTATAGCTCGTCGGTTTCAAAGAAAAAGTTGAGCTAATATGATTGTGGCGGCTGTGGCGTTGTCATGTTAAAATTTAATGTAGCCCATTACTTTACACTTTTAAAGATATCAACATGACACTTGGACTACTTGATTATCATGACAAGGCACAATTGCAAGACAAGGTGCATTATTGTGAAAGCTATATTATTGCAGTTAGGCCCTTTTTTAACTCAGTATTTTGGTCAAAATTGCTTATTAAATAGAATGTTGTAAAACAGCTAAGCATTGACTCCACTCTGCGGTGCTCTTGTTTTATATTTGAGTTTTATACAAATGACCAAACGCTGGTTTGCAACTTTTTCAAACAAGTATAGAATGAATTTTTACATATAATTCTTAAGTCTTGATAAATTACAGACACTTTATTACCTCACCAGAACCGAAGGTTCATGGTGAGCTAGTAGGATGGGTAGGTGGATGCTCCAGCATCCGTCGTCTGGCGTCAACAATGGTCTTCTCCTCAGAAATTACCTGTTAGATTTACTTCAAATTTCTTGTGCAGAAGCCTTTTGATGTTCTAACTGCAATTTGCTCATATTATACCAGTTGGCCCCTTTTAGGGGTCACTAGAGCTAAAAATAGAAAAACCTTTAATAATTTTGTTTTCATGAACCAATGGATGGATTATCACTAACTTGGTCTGTAGCATCCTTATATGGACTTTTATCAGATTTGCTCAAATAAAAATGGTTGGCCCCTTTTAGGGGTTGCTAGAGTTAAAAATAGAAATACCTTAAAATGACTTTTTCTCATGATTCTATGGATGGATTATTACCAAACTTGGTTTTTAGCATCTTTAGATAGTGTTCTATAAGATTTGCTGAAATAAAAATGGTTGGCCCCAATTAGGGGCCACTAGAGCTAAACATAGAAATACCTTAAAATGACTTCTTTTCATGAACCAGTGGTTAGATCATCACCAAATTTGGTCTGTGGCATCCTTTAGTCATCATGAATATTACTTTGTAGTATCCTTTGATGGTTCTTTATCGAGGCTATTATTGTTCCCCATTATTTGCCCACAACTGTACCTTTATAACCTTTGTAGTAACAAGTTAATTAACATTTATCTGGTGAGCAATGCAGGGCCATCATGGCCCTCTTGTGTCTAATCTTGTTCTTGTTTTGTTTGGTCAAGAACTCCTTTTTTATTTTTTGCTGTTTTGTCTTGGCAAACCTTAGACAGTTTGTGGTTAGAAAATAGTGAAATTATTCTGTGTGTCTGGGAGATTATGTTGTTTTTTTCTGTGATGTTATAGTTCTGCACCTAAAGACTAGTAATGAAAACTTACAGAAAAGTTGAAAGAAGAACAAGAGATAAATAAAAGACTTGCTACTCAAATACAATACCTGTATAATGGGATACATAAAATGAAAGTAGAGAAATCTAGACTGATTGCTAGTACTAATGAGAAGGTATATTCCACATTATTGATAATTTATCCACATACCAGTGTTAACATAGCAGGCTTCCTGAAAGTTGTCAGACATGTCGGGCAAATTTCGAGCAGGTTTAATGACTTTTTGGCTAGTACTGGATCAGATGTCTGGCAGTGAAGCACAATTTACTGCATTTATCACTTATACATAATACATATGGTCAGACAAATTTTCATTTGCATTGACCTTTGCGAAATTTAGCTCAGATCTTATAACTTTTCGGCGAGTGACAGACCAGATGTCCGCAGTGGGGCACGATTTATAGCATTTATCACTTATTTATAATACATTCAGTCAGACATTTTTTTTTCTAACCTTGCTTGACCAAATGTCAGGCAAGTATTCCAGCAGTTTCAAGAAGCCTGACATAGCAAGAGAATTTAAGTATGACCATGCTAGTATTATAAAATTTCATCTGAAATCAGTATTTTTTAGAGATACTTAACAAATATGCATGTGTGGTATCCAAGTTTTTGCTGTAGTAGTTATCTTCTCTGTAAAAAAAGGAACAACATGTAACTTAGGACAAAACAAAACACATTGGAAAATTGTCTCTCAAAATAAAATATTAATCAGATGTCTTATACATTCAGCAAAATGTGAATTGTGCTCACAAGAGTTTAATTAATTGATTGGTTCATTACTGGAACAAAAGTTCATAATGAATGCAACCATGTCATTAATGTCTTTTTAGAATATAATGTGTTTTTCTCAGGAAACCAACCAGTTAAAGATCAGACAAGAAATGACCCTGGAATTACAGAAATTGAAACATGACCTTGACCTTGATAAGAAAGAGAAACAGGTGAACTTGAACAAATTGGGGTGTATAGAAAAGAAGAAACATATATTGCAGATTACATTAAAGGAAAGAGACATCAAGATCATCGGGCAAACTGAGATAGTAGAGTATGTATTAAATTGAGTTTTATACATATTTTAGTTAAATCTATTCTGGGCCCAAGGTTACTGAAGGGGCCAGTGTCAATATGAAGTCTTACTACAGTAAAACCTTGAGAATGAGACCACCTTCAGGACCCTGAAAAATTGGTCATAATGATATAGTGGTCTCATTATCAAGTTGACTTATTAGGGAGTTATTTGAAGCCAGCCCATGTGGTTGCTATTACAAGTGGTCATAATACTGGTGTGGTCGCTGTTTGAGGTTTTACTGTATATATAATTTTAGACATCCATTAAAGCAATCTGTCAATAAATGAAGACAGGTCTCTTGAAATCTTGCATTTGTTCTGTTTTGAATTTGTGATCAGAGGCGGCAAATCGTAAGGTTGAATTTTGTTACTGCCTTGTTATTAAAAGTAAATAAATAAATAGAATTATGTTTTAACCCCAGACCTTGTACAATATACAGTTACTTCAGTTAAATTTATTTCTACTTACTGATTTCTTTTGTGTGTTTTGAATTTCATCCATTTAGTGATTATGATATTATACTGATCAAGCAAGATCACTATGTGGCTTCTATGTATCTAATGATTTCTTTGACAATTTTTCATTGCTTTTAGCCTGATTTACTACTGCTTGTGTCAAAGCAATGAAAATATCAAAATTAGAAAGTCAGAAGGCTAATTTTTGTTCCATGATTTAGAAGGCCTCATTACACTTCTATGAAGATGATTTCTATTTAACTCAGTTAATCAGTATCAACATTCCATGTGACTTTGTAATCTTGAGAAGCCATTTGGCTCAAATTAAATTTAGCGCTCTTAATATCAATGTGCTTTGTTACAAAGTTTCTCTGTATGTATCAAATATTTGTTTGAATTTTACAACCATAGATTGATGAAGGGAAGAATTGCTGAATTACTTGGAGTGTTAGAACAGTCGTGTTGGTGAGAAAACTTGGGATTGATGAAGATTGTTGTGTGGACTGAGTATGATTTCCATTTAATGTTGTAATATTATTGTTAATGTCTGACATGGATGTTTGTTAATACAGTAAAACCTCTGAAAAACTGACTCCTTGAATACCTGAAATCTCTGAAAATTGGATGATTTTTGAAGTCCTATTTTTTCTCTTCTATAATCAATAGTTCTTTGAAAACCAGAATTCTCAGAAAACCAGACTTTCAGATCAGTCTGGAAGAGATCTGATATTCAGGGTTATACTGTAATTTAACAGATTAGTATACTCTTGTCTTCACATAACCTACTCAGGGTTTTCACTAGACATCAAAAGTGGAGGGTGAAAAATAACCTTTGGCTGATAATAATTTGAAGAGTCAACAAAATTTTCTTTTATTTTATTGTAAATTTGATCGTTAAGAGTAAACATCGTTACTTTACTGATTTCAAGAGTCAAAATGCTGTCTTAAGTCTCAAATGAAAGCCCTGCCTAGCAGTATTTAACTATTCCATCTGAAATAACTGGATCTGTGGTGTTCTAAAACTACAAGCTTTTGTTTTGTCTTCAATTTTTCTTAGTTAGTTTTGATAAAAATGATACTAAGCCTATATTTTTCTATCAGCAAAGTTTAATTTTATTCAAACACGAAACAGAACCTTTTCAACTAAAATACTTCTAGAATGAAACTGAGCTTAGGGGGCTAGGATGTTGTGGGACTTTGCATGATAAATGTGTTTTGTGTAGGCTTCAACACACTATGTACCTTCACCACTACATACTATCCCCCTGTAATATTGAGATTTGAGCAGAGATACTGTTCTTAATTTTATGACACTGGGGCTAAGCATTGAATCTGTTGTGAATTACAAATTATAATATGTTTCAGGGTATAGTAAATCTGTTGCACCAGTAATGATGTGTCCTAAATTGTTGTAGACTGAATTTTACTGAGATATGAGAGCTTAATTCTTTTTGTGTTTGGCTAGAAAAAAAAACTAGTCTTGTTTACAGTTATTTGACCAAAACAAAATGGGATAGTTAGGTGACCAAACATATAGATCTAATCTATTTGTCTAAACCTTTCGTACTTTGGACTATGACTCATCCCCAAATATTTTTATGCTTTGGATGGTTATAAACTTAATAGTCAGTGCCAAAAAATGTGGATTGTCATGTGTCTGTAAACATGATTACTTTTTTTCATGGACTTATTGTGTGTTATGTTTGATAAGATGTTAAGACATTAGACATTTATCAGCGAATGAACATATTTCTGTGTCAGGTTTCCTAAGGAACAGATGAGAGGAAAAGAAAAAACTCCTGAGAGACAAGCTTTTAATTTGAGTAATAGTGATTCTAGTACATCTACTGCTCAACTCACATGCTCTGCTCTTGCTTATCATGACAGGTGACAACAACAACAACCTGTGAGTGGAGGTAGACTTTGTACTGGTGGATGTTAAGGTCTAGCATCAGAATCGGAGTTAGATACACTGGTTGAATTACGAGGTAGGACCATGCACCTGTTGACTCATAGAACTTCGACAAAGCCTGGACACTGATGAATATCTAGCTCGTCACCTGTCAGGTTGAGAAGTGAACCTCCAACATCAAAGAACCTCAAGTTCTCCCGCGAGAAAGGTAAGGCTTGAGATATTGATGATATCCAATCTGACTTGAAAACAAGGTATGTCGACAAATGTGATGAAGTACAAGAGTTGTCTCCTTCTAGAAGACATACTCAATCTCCACCTAGGAGAGGACCATTGGGTGGGGAAAATGCTACCTCTAAAAGAAGAGTTCCAGCATTAAGTACCAAAAATAGAAATGCTGGTTATTTTGACAGATTTATTTGGTTCTAAAAGCTGTCTTGATATCATGTTTTTACTTTACTAAAATTGTCAATAAGGAAGGTTTAAACATTCTTAGAACTAATACATGCGCTTATCAAATGACTTAATATACTCTTTAGCTTACAGATTTTTTTTATGATAAACAACTGTTGCATATTAACTCTGGAAACATCTGCTTGGTATTTCTCAAGTACATAAATTTATTTGTTTTTAACCTTAAAAGAAATGTTCAAGTCTCTTCTTGCCTTAACTGTCAGTTTACTTTAAATGAAGTTTGAAAAAATTATATGAAAATGCTATCTTGCTTTAATTGGTAGATACTAGATATTTTATGTATGATAATTCAGCCTAACAGTAGACTTAAGTATGTGGAATTTCATTGATGCACATTGTATATTATGTGTGTGATTAACTTCTCTTACTTAACATGTAATCTCACTTTAACATTTATTTATACAAAGAAACACATTATTTATGGAAGAAGCAACATTTACGAAAGAATATAAACAAAACAAGGGAAACAACTCATGTTTGTCATAGAGGAATGCAATAGAAACTTATGGTTCAATTGTGGTTTAAATTTAACTGACCAAGGGTTTATCTGAGTCGCTGAATGTTTATGGTTAAATATGAGGAAATCAATTTTTACAACTTATGTATTAGGATAGTTTTTTTTCAAATTCTCCATTTTACTGAAGATATTTTAATTATCTCATCATGTTTCATCATTGGAAGTTTTGTCTCTAATGCAACATTATGATCAGCTGTGATATGGGGCAAGTCTTCCACCTGCTGTATGTCAGATGTTACTAAGTTAAGATGTTCATTTCATACAAATATGCATTATATTCATAATTCTCCATGTTTCATCTCTAGTTTAAATGAGGACAAGTTATTTCAAAGTAGGAGCAAAAAATGACTTCAAAGAATGACTTGGCCATTATTTATAGAAGATTATACTATGTGTGTAATACAAGTAAAGCATTCCCCACTCTCCTCTGAGACTGATAAATCTCAGTAAATGAATAGTTCTACTATGTTAGTTTTCTATAAATTGGGAAATAAATTCCTTTTGCTGTATTGTATTTATTTTACTGTTTTATGTTTACTATTCTTCATGGGGACATTTATTTGACCCTCAGAATTGCATTTTGACTCATGAAATCAGTAAACTAAAGCTTCTGACTCTTGGGAATTTGTACCAAAGAGTCAAATAATAGAATATAATTTCATATAATAGAAGGGAAACGAAAAAGATTAAAAAGCTAAATTTTTATACTTTCAGGAGAGATTGTTTTATTCTGTCAACCAAGTGCCTTACAAGTTTGGTTATATCAACAGCTGTTAAAATGTCAGTTGATACGATCATGTCTATCAGGTAGTCCTTCTGGATCACCACATCTTATCTGTATAGGTGCTCTGAAACAACTCTGTAACCATCCAAGTCTTATATACAACAAAGCATGGGAACAGGAGGATATGAAACATTGTGATGACTTCGATCAAAATGTGAGTTTCTGTTTTTTATTTTATATTGATAGAAAATTTTTAGTCCTATTGGCAGATAGATTTTTTTTTTGTGAATACATGTAGTAGCTATTTCTTAGATTTTGTGTTTCCTTGAAAGTCATGAAACATTTTAAATTTTGCTGTTGTGACATAAAACTGATGCCCATGCTTTGCTTTTGAAGAACTATTGAGAAACTGCTTGTTTTAATAGAATGAATTTCATGTTGTTCTTGTATTGATAGAACTGAACATTTATTTTTTTTACTTTAGTGTATACTGCTATGTATCTAGACATCCAAATTAGTTCTTTATGATTACAAATTTATTTATGATTATCTTAATGATACATTTATGCCTCCCCATCTACAATGAGAGACTTGTTGTTTGAAAAACTACCATTTGGTTTGATTTCAGAAATCTGTATATGAAGGATTGTGTTCACTCTTTCCTGGTGATTATGTGACTGACAGAGATCTTGAACAGCATTCAGGAAAACTGACACTTTTATCCTGTCTTCTTCATGAGTTACATTCTTGTAATAAAATGAGAAAATTGTCATTGTATCCAACCATGCAAAGGTAAAAGATTCATTTCAGAATCTGATGATTTATTTCTGTACTTATGTGGAGGAGTAGGTGTGTACTGGTTGTACCCCAGGATAACTGGCTAGGTCTGCAGATATATAATATGGCTTTAATCCTATTAAGGTTATGAATCAATTTATCAATTGAATTGGTACTACTTGAAATGAACCAAGTTCGAAGATTTACCTGGTCATATCTAAGAAATTTGTTCTTTAATACTTTGATATCCGATAAAATACCAAGAGCTTTCTGAGTTTCACAGTTGTGTTGATGATCCTTGTAATTTTATAGACGATGTTTTGTGAAATCTGTACAATTTTCAGTCATACTTAGTTCTTCACTTTATGAACCAGCTAAATTTTTTCTGTGATGTCAAAACATTTTGTAATAATTACCAGTCAGAGACCTTAATCACTCAACCAGGGGGGGGGGGTTCTTTAAAGTTTAGTTGAGCTCTGTTGTGATCCAACAAAGATCAAGTATTGCTGTGCAAAATAAGCTAAGTTATGAATTGATTGGTAAAATCCAATTCAAAAAGAAATTCATGGTTACATAATTGGAAATATGGCCTGTTAGCTGATCTTTGTTTGAATAATTTCAGACGTTGGATTTAATTCAATGTTTATGTGGACAGGCGAACTATAAATACCTTAGATTTTGCATTTTTAAAAGCACAAAGTTCATTATTGATAAAAAGCATTTTAGAAGTCATATCATCATGTAGACAGGATACAAAAAATGAAAAAGCTTTTATTGAAAGAAGAGTAAAACCTTGTTACAACAACTTCAGTGAAGATGACCTCATTATAATGACCACCTTTATGATATTAAGATTGATTTTTTTATTGAGAAGGTAGTCTTACTATCAAGGTTTGTTATCATTTATTCAGGCCATGGCAAGAGTGTGGAGAGAGGGTCAGAAAAGTATTGTTCATATTTACAGGTTATTGACCACAGTAAGTTTACTCATTTCATATTATCTGTGATGTCTGTATAAAATATAAGATGAGTATCTTGATTAATCTATGATTAGGTTTCTGCACACAGGTACGGTAATTGATTCTCCGGACATACAGTTCTCACGAGAAGATCTCAGAGTATGATATTATGTTGAAATGTATGATGACAGAATTAACGTAGGACCCGTGTAATGCATCTCTGTCACTTCGTGTTATATCGTGTAATTTCGCAACATTCCGCCAATACGTTCGTAACCCATTCATACAGGTTCAAATTCACTCCGTAATACCTAATTCTAGCTACTTCCGGGTGTCAAAATGGCAGAACAGAATTCTTGCGGTTGTTTTACGAAGAAGAAAACATTAATGCAAGTCAGGAAATCCTCTGACAAGGTTCTACTTGATCACAATTATACCGGTGTAATTCATTGCAACGGTAAGGACTGCTGTGTAAAGCTTTTGCGGCAGATATTCATGCAGACCTTCAGAAAACTGCCAGTCGAGACGGTTGGAAGACAGGTAGACGAATAATTGAACTTGGGATATTATTGGAGAATTTCAAACATTGTTCTAAGTGTAGTCTGGGTCCGGCAGCCTTAACGTACAACAGTGTGATTGGTGAATTTAGGAAAGGACTCATTGGCTTTCTATACGTAAGATGTCAGAATATAGACTGCTTGCATACAAACCGTGTTGCATGTGGAAAAACCCACCATGTCAAAGCCAGGGGTATGCCCTGTTTTGTTGCTAATACCAAGCTAGGTGTTGGTAAGTAGGTTCCTATTTAGAATATTTATTGTTTTATGAAGCATATTTTCATTACTTTATTCTATACTCGTGTGTAGATAATTTATTTAGCATATAAAACTATGAATGAATAGAAAGATACTTTTCCTCTATTAAGTTGACATGCATCACAAGTCAATTATAATCACATGATGAAGTGTCAGTAATGTATAGATAATTGGCAGATAGATTCACATATCATTACATCTACTTTTTATTATTAAAGTCAATCCTTACAGAAAATTTTGTTATCATTTTGATTGTTATTTTTTTTTGCAGCCATGATTGATAGTGTTGAAGGACCATGGAAAGTTAATAATATGTTGTCCACACTAAACATCAAACCTATACATTCAAACAACCTAAAGATAATGGAAAGGAGAGCTGGTGATTTTGTTGAATTGGATGCTAATAATTCAATGAAAGCTGCAGCTGAAGATGCTTTCAAAAAGGAAATGAGGTATTGATATTCTATCTTTTACTGTTTTATATTTGTCTTCTCAAGAATCTAACATGTCACATTAATCAGTTTTAATGAAAAGCAAGTACTTACGACATCTCTGACTTGTATTATCACATTTTTTATTCCTGTGAATGTGGTTCGTTACAATGCAGCTATGTATGCAGATGTATTGTATTAACATGTGTTTGGATTTATTAATTTTATGCTTATTTTGATATACATGAATAATTATATTCCTCAGATCTGTGAATTTATTGTTTTCCTTATCATTATCTTAATAGTGATGTTGCAATTGATGAAACACATGAGGCAAAGAAGAAAATGGAAGTGATTGATTATGATCTTGGTGTCTGCCTGATGTCTGACTCTTCACCATCTTTAAAGTGAGTATTTTTATTCATATTACTGATTTCTGTCATTGACTTGCCTGTATATGTTTACTGCTGTCATTTTCAATTGAGCCAAATTTCTAGGAGAACTAAGTATTGGTAAATTACAGCACTTGAATTTGTACAGTGTGTTATGAATTGTACTTTATGTCGTGTATAAAACTGCTGTGTTAATAAAATATTTCTCTTCTGATCTATCAATATATATGTATATATCACTTATACTATTACCAGTTTTTCTTGTTAATACCATGATTCATAATATAGTTATGGGTTACTTGGTATGTGTGTACTGAAATGAACTCTTGTGTTTTAGAGAGATATTAAAACCCTCTACATCGGCCAATGACTCACCTGGTGATGAAGTGCCTCCAAAGGAGCCATGAAGTAAATGTCAGACTGTTGTTAGAACTGCCATGAAAGCTAGAAAAGGCCAAATTACCCCTGCATGCAGCATTATGGTATTTCATGTGCAGTAGACACAGCATGGCAGATTTTCATCTGGAGTGGCTATAATACAAGTTTGTCCATTATTTGACTGTTATTAATTACTGTTTTCAGCACATTCTGGTTTACTTAAGGTTGTTACTAATTCATTAGCAATAAAAATAAGTTATAGATCTAAACATTTTTGTTTTGTAACAATCAATGTGTCTTTTCCATTCATGATTATTTCACATTTTATTACCAATTTCATTGATAAATATAGGCTATGAATACTGATGCTGAGACATGTCCTAGTGTATTGAACTGACATTCATCCTCATGTAATATAACTGTGCCATTGCTCATATATTAATTTAGCCTTCGCATCACTTTACATACTGCTGGTAGAACATACTTATCACTAAATTAGTACCACAATAATTTTGATTGATACTGAAGTATGTTTGGGTATAGATGAAATATAAATTGCTCCAGGAACTATATGGTAACATTCATCAAGAGCATTTCTTTCTTCCTTTCAGCTCATACTTTCTTCATGAGCAAATCACAATATGGAAAGAAAGGGGTGAAGAGTCTTGTTAGCCACCGTCAATGCTCAACTTGTACGTGGCGGAGAGGGCATCGCCCAGACAAGCCAGTACGCACACTGATGTGTCCTTAATCATTCTGGGAGTGCTCGTCTTATGGAGAGTGCCAGCGGAGAGAAGGGTATTTTGGAATTGGCTGGTCATGGTACTCCTGTTGAGGTTCTTGAAGGAGATGGGGATACAACATTATTAGCACAGTTGAAAAGAAATGAAAACATGACTTTGAAAAAAGATTTGATAAGAACCATGTAATGAAAAACATTGGGAAATGTTTGTTTGCATTACAGTCAGAAAAAGGTGTAAATTTAAGCATTTACAGAAATGTATTTCATATGCATTTTCTAAAAACAGTGGTGATGTTGTTGGACTGCAGGACAATTTAAGAGCTATAGTTCATCATAACTTTGGTGAGCATCATCTTTGCAAGGCAAGTTTTTGTGGCCAGATTAGAACTCCGGGCGAGAATTACACTCATCGTTCATTACCGCATAAGCGCTGTTTAACTGGTGAATTGCTGCAAAAGAAATTACATGACATAATGCAGCCTATAATAGCTAAAGCCAATCAACTGGCTGATCTTGGTTCCAGTCAGCAGTGTGAACATGCCAACAGAGAGGTTACCCTAAGGGCCCCAAAGAACATCTATTTCGGTGGAACGGATGCATTAGATTTCCGTGTCAAGGCTACCACTGCTTTCATTAATGAAGGACGACATTATATTGACCAGGTAGGATATATCACTAGTTTGTTGTTCATTGTTCATGTTACATAGTTATGTTTTGATTTGAGAACTTGTTTGTGAATTTTGTGGATTAAAGTCCAAGAAAAAAGTGTACAAATAACTGACTGATTAATTTATTATCACTGTATTATCACAGACATTATCTCACATGTATTTGAGTTTTACTGTTTTTATGATGAATGTATCCACAAGATATTGTATCCAAATGTAGTGTTTATGTTTTATTTTTCTGCTTTATGTTAAATGCTTGTATTTTCTTGTTTCTTTTAAAATTGTTCTTGTTGTCTTTTTTTGAGTTTGTTGTTGATGTTTTTTACAGTTATACAGTTTGTTGCACAGTTTCCAGATACCAGACAGGATTATTGCATTAAACTTGTAAGTTGGTAGATTTTATAGAACAGTAGACATCATCACAATTTGAACTTCATAAGAAAAGTATGTAATTGAATTCATAAGTATACCTGCAACTTTTTTTCTAACAGTTTTAATTGATAGAATGTTTTTGTAAACTTTGTTGTTTATCTATTGATAAGAACAATGTATATAAGACAAATGCTTTAGATGACATTCTAAGACAATAAAAGTAGCAATGGTTTATTGAAATCAGATTATTGATTTTGTTACTTGTGTCCTCACCCAGGTGAATTCAGCTGCTGTACTTTCCCCTGGAAAACATACTGTAGACTATGCAGATAAGTGTGCCAAGAAGAGGCAGCACAGCCAAGATCAATTCAAAGTACCTTCTTCTAAACGAAGAAGAATAATCCTTAAACAAGAACGTGCTGTTACCAAGATGGCTCAGGAATCACTTGAAGGCATAACTTATCAGTCAGGTAAATGTTGTACTTAATTTATGTATTATTTCAGTCAACAACAATGATGAATTTCATACAGCTTTTAAATGTAAATAGGTTTGTTGAAACACATCAATTTCCTTCTGTATTATGTGTATGATACTAAGAAGAGGCAGCACAGCCAAGATCAGTTCAAACTTCTTTCTTCTAAATGAAGAAGAATAATCCTCAAGAACAAGAATGTGCTGTTACCAAATGACTCAGGAATCACTTGAAGGCATAACTTATCAGTCAGGTAAATGTTGTACTTAATTCATGTATTATTTCAGTCAACAACAATGATGAATTTCATACAGCTTTTAAATGTAAATAGGTTTGTTGAAACACATCAATTTCCTTCTGTATTATGTGTATGATACTACATTACTAAGTGTGTGTGTGTGGAAGATTTGGGCCACAAGTGATCTACATTGAAGCACTCCCTGACATGTCTATCATGCTAAGTTATGAAGGTCTTGGAAATGCTTCAATGCTACATACAAAGAACAGTTGCTACATATCTTCAGAGTGAACTTTTAGATTGAATTTGCCTTTATTGTGAGTGAATGTGTTTTATTTAAAGATATGCATTTTTTCTTAAAGGTATTTTTTCTTACGTATTGGCCATGATAAAAACGTGAACGTCAACCAGTTACCAGATCCTGTACCAGTCCAAATAAAGGGTTCTGTGACTTATGTCATTATAGACCTTGAGACGACTGATCTAAGTGAGTTGAATTTATATTTATTCAAAATGTACACACCACACTCAAATTGAACTTGCTTTTGAAATATACTTTATCATTAGTCTGTACATTGTTAAGGTTTAACTTGTTTCATATCATTATTAGTGTGATAAATTGTTAAATCTTTTTCAGTAAGAGGAGATCTAATTCCACACATCACCCAGATTTCAGCAACAGCAATGAATTCTAGCGACTGATTCAATAGTTATGTTATTCCCAAAGTACCAATTAGCAGATCTGCTGAAAGTGTTACAGGGATCATAATGACTGATAGTGACCATATGTTGTTGAATGGTTTACCAGTAGAAGCAGTACCTTTTGTACTCGGTCATCTCAAAATTCTTACTGTGGCTTCAAAAATTTCAAAAAGTTTTTCTGGTTGCACATAATGGGAGACGCTTTGACTTTATTGTATTGGTAGCAGCATGTCGATCATGTGGATTGATTAATGATCTGTGTGTTAATGTAACTGGTTTAGTAGATACACTGTCAGTGTTTAAAACATTGTATCCGAGGATGTCTTCATACAAACAGGAGGATCTTGCATGGGTGATACTGAATAGACAAAATTGATAAAAGTTTTACACCTAAAGATGTCATTTATAATATGGATTCCAACAAGGAAAAGAAGAAAAATATTCAAAGTCTAGTAGTTTAGTATCAACTGGTGTCATGAAAATGTCAACTGCTGAAAATGTTGCGAGTTCGGGACTAAATTTTGAACATTTGAAAGTTATTTTTAATCACCAAGGAGAAGATGGTATTCATAATTTGTTTACAATGAAAAATTCAGAGGGCAAACCCTGTGTGACAAATGTAAGGAGAACATTAGAATCTGTGGTGCCAAAAATTGCAGCTTACTTTGACAAAAGTGCTTGATACTTTGTGTACAGAAAATTTGTAAGATATGCTTAACTGTTATATAAAGTATATTATGTAAAAACATGTTTTATGAATATATGACTTTATGGTAAAAAATTATGATTTAATTGTTACTCTTTGATAAAATATCTCCAGTTTGTGACATTTTTGATGGCTTGATAGTCATATTTTGTAACACAATGGTGTTGAAAATGTGCACTTTTTTAGTCGAGGGCGTATACATACTGAAACTCAAATAAATACAAAACGAAACGGTGAAAGTTTTTTATATTCAGTATTTAATTGTCTCTTATGATTCTGAAAGGAATAAAACCGGTTTTATTCAGATTCTTGATGAAACCTATTACTTGGGTCGTACCTTAAAGAACCTTTATATATTACCTTTCATAATCATGGATCCTTAAACTAGAAATTTCTGGGTTTTCTGCATAAATCCTGTGTTTTGCAATATTTTGTTTTTACTAATTATTTAGATTGTTTTATAGTTATTTGTCAATTTCTTCATTGTATTTCAGGATTTATTTTCTATCAACATAAACACAGATTATGAAACATGTGATTTATTAAATTGTGATTGTATAAGATCTATTGAAACAAACGTAGAACCAGTCCAAGAATGTACAACTGTGTCAAGGTCATGTACAGCGTGTATGTACTATAATGTTTTATGGAAGTAGTTCATTTTGATTATATGATATTAATGATATGACGAGTGAAATCTACGGATATAGTGGGGTTTTTTTACAAAGACATTTGTCTTCACGGATGATTAATATATTCAATGAACATTTTAATGGAAATCTTTGTTCAGATTATGTATATATAATTTTAACACTTCTCTGGTGTCCTCAATTTACTTGGTTCTGTCATCTTGCCAGAATCTCAACATATTGCTCTAAATGTTATTTACAATTATTGATTTTTTACCATATTTCCACCCACACATCATTATTTAATTATTTGACCTGTGTCATTAGTACAGTCGAGCTTGTCATGTATGACCTTCCATGGGAGTCACCAAATTTGGTCATATAAGACAGGGACATATAAGACTAGCCCTGGTGTTACCTCAACTTTATTTGTTATGTATTGTGGATCCATTTCTTGTATGTTTCTTACATGTTTGTTATGTGTATATCTTAAAGCAATAAAATCTGAAATATTTTTGGTTTTGTCATTCTTTTAATAAATATTCAATTTTTCATCTAAATATTGTGTTAAGACATAAAAAAATACATCAGTTAAAAACATTAAAAAATTAAAATAGAGACATATTGGCAAAACTGCATCCGTATTTACAATACATGTAACGTAAATTGTTAAATGGTAAAAAATGTCATCAATTTAATTAATAAGATAAAACTGTAAAAACAATTTCAAAACAATTTAAAATTGAAATGATAATGTACTAGCTGTTCATCACATGTTGCGGCAAACTGGGGAGCATCTCCTGATACCTGCTGAACAAACACAGTGACTGTCTCAAGGTTGTTTAACACAGCCAAATTATCGGTTTGGGAGACGCTAATTACGGTCGTTTGTCAGGTATGACAGACCATTGTTATATACAGACCCATTGCATAGCAAAATCTCTTGGGAGGAAATTTTTAGGTCGGATAACGCAGTTAGTCGTTGAATACAGCTGGTCATTAAGACAAGCTCGACTGTATATCCAACATCACTTTCCTCTTGGTACATCCAATATCTTACATTTTTTTAATCACTTCGTTTCTAATCTTAAATAGATACTGTGTATTTAATGATATTAAATGATTCTGATCATTGAATTGTTTCGTTAAACAAGCAATGATTTAATACACTGATTGAGTGGTTCATTATTTTTATTTACCTGCATTTGTCTGAGGTTGATTAAGTATTTACATGGTATACATTCTCAGTGTGATGAATCACCGAAAACAACTTCCGATTGGTAGAAATAGCTTGATTTCAGTGTTGAAACAAGAGACTTTTGCTGCTTATGTTTTGTTCCAGTCGCATGACTCCTGCAGTAAAAGTTGAGAAAGTGACAGTAATAGAATATTTTGGATAAATATGGTATATGTAAGTCCTGTGTTGAGTATTTTAAAAAATAAATGGTTGATTTGTTATGGCAGTGATTTCTTTCCTAGAGAATATACATTGTAAATGATTATGTTTTTACAATATTTTGATAAATGTCCTAACAGACACTACAAATTCAGACATACAACAAAGCTTGCTTAGAAGAATGCATATGGCATAAAGTTGGTAAAAGTCATTTATTGTCAGAGCTGAGAGACATTGAGGTACAATGTAAAGCATTTTTCAATACCATTATTATTATTCTTATTTTCTACAATGCTAAGGAAATTTTGAAGAACATGTCAAATTGATTATGTAAATGTTTAATTGTGAATTACAATAATTGTTTAATAAGATTGTTGAAAAATTCTGCCATCTGGTTTCCAGCGTTATTTGTACAAATGCCAAAAGGCCTATGAACACTACATTATGTCACAAGTAGCTTTGACATGTAATTCATTGAAATATTTTGATGCAAGTCTTTAACATTCTGTGAATCGGAATTACATGTTTTTAATATACTCAGTTAATACTGAAACAAAGTTTTAAAGTAAAGAAAATAATATTCAAAATCAATACATATTAAAACTTGTGAAAACTCATGGAAACTGTAAACAGTAATGAGAACACCACAGTATCATAATGAATAACTTTGAAATACACAAAAAGTAGTCAGAAACTAATATATTTATCTAGCTTTCGGCTAAAGCTGCATTAAACAGTTCACAACAAGACAACAACTCATCTGAAAAGGTCTACGGACAAGTTATTAGTTCCAACTGTAGATTAAACTTTTGTTGTACATTTGATGCCATGGGCATATTTTATCTGATTGGTAACATTACACACAACATAAATATTATATATATTAGTTCTGATGAGGTTTAAGATCTTTTTAGCTGTTCAACATCACTGATCTTTGAATGAGTACAGAAGTCTGGTACTCTTCACTAAATGTAGGTGAACTTATCTTTCCAACAATGTCAGACATGTCTGCCCACCCAACCTCCAGGTTGTTCAGCCAGTAGAATAATGTTCTCCTTTTGACAGTTGTCTCACAACCAAAAAGGACAAATTAACCTCTTCATTGTCTCTGTCCACTCTCACCATTTGTCCAACAAACACTTAAAATCCACCACTATTGGCATTGATCTGAACTTTAACATAATCGTCTTCCTGGTAAACTGGACTTCTGAAGTTAAAAATAGAGATTGCACACTAACACATCTTACAGCAGTAGTTAATTTTACATGATGTTGTGTTAACAAACTAACATTACTAACATGATTGGGGACATGGGTTCTAAGCAATCTATAGCTTCAGCAGTATAGATTCACCCTGCAAAAGGTCTCGCCTCTTGGCCTGTATTGTTTAGTTTGTTGCATAACATCACTAACCTTATAACAATATACTTATGTTTAAATAAAGGTTTGATTAACAGATGTATAGTCTTTAACAGTTTTATTTTCTAATAATGAAAAAGAACGCTAGTAAATCTAAAAAGAATACTAACACCATTGGCAAGAAAAACACAATTTATGATAGAAATATTACTGTGTGTTTTTCTCTACATCAGAAGCAGAAGCATCACCAACACAACATACATTACTAGCATTGTTGAAATGTATACCATGGTTATCATAGTGTTTCATTGTTTTTGATATCTGAACATGTTATTTCATGGTTGTCACCAAAAAGCCATCAAACACCATGGTTACACCATGGTCAATTTTATGAGTATGACCATGTTAGATCATGGTCATGCAGAGTAACAGTAAAATACCATGAAATACCATGGTCTGCTGTGAAACAAAATTTAAAACCATGGTCAAAGGCTTGGTCACATTAAGTAACCATGAAATACCATGGTCAGCTGACCATGGTAAAAAACAACTAACTAAAGTGGTCATATGTCTAGATGGGATCTAACATATTCAACCATACAGGCTAATGTTGAGACAAATTAGACAAACATGAAAAATGGATAAAATGAATGAAACTGTTTTCAATCAAATACCTAAATAATCATTGTATTATGAGTAAATAAGCTGCAAAAAAGAGAATGCGACCCTTCAATGAAATTCATGAAATGACAATCATGGTGTTATCACGAGCAACATTTAATCAGAATCATAGAGTCTGCTGCTACTTTAAGTTACATGAAAATACTGTGACCAATTAAATTTGGTAAATAGGCAATATATGAGATATCATTCAAGGCCATGAAAAAAAACTTTGTTATAAATGCTGGTGACTGGAAAAACAAGATGTTCATAGGTTTCTTAAAATGATTTCTTGAACAAGTTAGAACTTGGGTCATTTGGAATGGAAATCTTGTTAACACTCAAGAAGTCACAGTTTTGATTGAATCTTTGCCAAACCTTGCCAGAATGTTTTAAAATTGGTCACCTGGGGACAATAATTAGGTCATCAGGTCAAATCAGATTCGATCTTTACTCAGGTGAGTATAAAAGGGCCATCATGGCCTTCTTGTTTTTAGTAGGTGGTTGGAAAGGTTGCCTGACAGATTTTGAGAATATTGTTTCTTGTGTAACTATGGATGGTCATATTAATGCAAGGTTCGTCGAGTATGGTTTGTTTGTTTATTTTTACTTAATCAGTTTGCATCATGTTTAACCATGGCTTACCATGTCATTTTCGTGGTAGACCATGGTTGGAGACCATGGAAAATCATAGTTAGAGACCATATTAGCAGCCATTTAACAAAATATGGTCAACCATGGCTAACCATGATCTGTTGGGCTTGGTAGTTCATAGTATTTCATGAAAAAAACATGATCTATTTCACCTGGGGACTGTCAGCTACTTTAATGTATGTTAAAATAATTAATAGGAATATGTTATACATAAATATATTAACAGCACTACAGAGAGAATAAGACAAAAAGCTACTGATTAATATAATGCAAACAGATGATGTTACACTAAAAGGATACCAGTAGTTGTAGTTCTATCTGCAGCCTTCCAGATCTTCTTAGTAGCATTTTGTTTCACTGTATTTGCTGCAAAGAATAAAATACACTATGCATTATTCCCACTAAACATTTTGTTTTATATCTATTAAATAATTCTATAAGCTTTTCATTGTAAATTATCTTTTACATTATTTTATTCATTTTTTTATAATTGAAACAAGATTCTATTAATCTGCAAATATAAACTTAGGTTCACATAAAATTTAGTCTGTTCAGAAGTATATGATTCAGGTCTTATAGCATCCACTTGTCATTAAAAAAGTAGACTGTGGTCTCAGGTGTCACGTAAGGATACATCATAAATGTCCCTACACAATTGATACATGAAATGGGCTGACTTTTTAATATTTTGGAAACCTTCAGTTAGAAATATTTTGTATAAATCAAAAATACAACTGCAGTTGATTTTTCTTTTCATTATTAGTGTAAACACTCATATACTTGAACAAGAACGTGTCACGTAAAATACGTGAATTCTGTGACAGCGGAACTAATAAAAAAATTATATGCCTTAAGTCTGTGATACTCTATTATTATTCACGCTATGTTGAGCAACTTATGTTGAAACTCCGTCCCAAATTTATAAAGAGTAACTGCAAACCGTATACAAAGGGATACATGTTTAAGATGATGTATCTTGCTTGTGACCATAGACTTTTCCTTGGGTCCTTATTGTGTGTGATTGCATTTTCCGGAATAAAATTCACTTTTCAATTACACAAAGTGTTTTTTAAATAAATGTTATGTACTCACTATCTGGTACATGATTGGTCTTCTGCGGTCTTCGAAATCGTAAAATCTGATGTTAATATAACTGTGACAGACGATTGGCTCTTATTTTGAGAATGAGTGTCAAATAAAAATGGTTGGCCCCTTTTAGGGCCCGCTTGAGCTAAAAATGGAAATACCTTTAAACGTCTTCTGCTCATGAACCAATGGATGGATCATCCCTAAACTTGGTTTGTAGCATAAAAAAAGAGATACCTTACAATGACTTCTTTTCATGAACCATGGTTGGATCATCAGCAAATTTAGTCTGTTGCATCACTCAGTCATCAAGAATATTCCTTTATAGTATCCTTTGATGGTCCTTTATCAAATTTATTATTGTTCATTATTTTCCCACAAGTGTACCTTTATAACCTTTTTAGTAACAAGTTAATTTACATTTATTCTGGTAGGAGATGCAGGGCCCTCTTGTTATATAAATAACAATTATACTGGAAATATAAACGTGCAAAAATCACAAAAAAATACATGAATACATATCATACCAGCTGCCAGTGTAGTCCATAGGCGGATCCATGGGGGGGGCGGACCCGGCGTATGCCCCCTAAAATTGCCCAACCAAAGGTGTTTTTCAATCATGAAATATGACATTTACATGAAAATATATATAAATGTCAAAAAATTTCTGCCCGCTTTGCGTGCAATAAGTTACAAGTACAGTAACACAATGACATAAAAGTACAATTCACAAACAATTCCTTCTCATTTTTGGACCCCCAGCCTACTTGTTCAGTTTCCATCCCCCCCCCCCCCTAAATAGAAATCCTGGATCCGCCTGTGTAGTCGGAGGTTCTGCGGAGGTTCTGGTTATAGCCTTAGTAGTTTTGATGATGTGAGTAGCTTAGATGGAGTTGACAGTTTCTTGGTGGTTATTTGTTGGGTATATTATACACTCCTCACCAACTCTTCGTGATTTGTTGATACAGTTTGAGGTTCCAAACTAAGTTGAGATAGCGAGGTTTGGTAAGAACTGGGTGACTATGAACCTGTTATGATTGGTGGGTTCAAACTTATTGGTGGAACTTGTGGTTTGAACTCACTTGAGATAGCTTCCGATACAGATAAATACATGGACATTGCTAGTGTTAGTCAAATAACCTTTCACTTTGAGAAGAAAAAAATACAATTGCATTCTTGAAGAATACAATCAACTTATTCCAGACTTCGGGACATAAAGTTATTTATTTATAGGCGTTAAGCACTTACACGTCTGCTCGGATACCCTGGAGTCCTGCAAGGCTCAATGTTCCACAGCTCTTCCAGATACACGGACTGTTGTAGTAACGAACGAAACCATTATGTTGTCATGGGAACAATATGTACATGCATGAATAACTGTTGAATCAGTAGTGTGATACCAACAACTGAAAATTACGTAAAACATATATCATATTCTTACTATCGTTTAGATAAGTTATTTTTATACATGTAAATGTAAAGTTGTGGCAATAACTGGCTAATCAGATTATGAAAGCGAATATGAAACAAATGCAACATTACAAGACTATTTATCCCATAAGAACGAGACATTAAAACTCTGCTAGCAATAATTCAATCATTAATCATGGAGTATTCATTGCCTGAAGACAGCTATTCATTGCTTAAGCGAGTTTGAATTTTAGACAGAAAGCATAGGCACTCGATTTCCGTGATTTATATACCCGAACAGACCTAACGTTTTAATCTAAACTCATCAAGCAACTCAAATCAGCCAAGAAAAAAGTAATTCTGCTACTCTGTGTATCTGAAAAACTAAAATGTAAGTCACTAGCCATGCATTTTTTTGATTGGCTGAAGTAACGGTATCCCGCCTGGGTCGCGGCATTCCTTCTGCTCTGTTCAGGAACCTCGCTTTTGCTGTAGCGCACCAAGTTAAACAGCTTAACTAGAAATGATGCGCATATTTTACACATTATGGTGATTTTCATCATGACATAAAATATTGTTACACATTTCTAATCGCTAAAGTCCACATCATATCACTCTTGCGGTGGGTGTACACCTGTCTGCGTACAAATGCGCAAAACTGCATTGCTGTCGCAGCATCGCAAACTAGATTATTGATGCGCGCAAGGTTGTTGATAGTTGTTGGCGCTTGGATTTATAATATCCACATACAGGGCTCATCGTATAATGAATGCACAAACAAAGTAAGGTATTTGTACAATTGTATTGCAAAATCTTGCGTATCATAATGTGGCGGCAAGAAAGTTTTGCGAATTGTAACGACTGCCTTGTGGCTTTTGCTTGGCCATCTAGTGGATGCAGTGCAAATATGTGTTTTGTTGTCTTACAATCAAGCTGTGAACACCGTGCGACCTGTGAGATCACCGTGCGAGCATTGTATTGCTGCCTTACCGTGTCTTACCGACTAGTGCTGACCTGTCCGAACATGTTGCAAATTTGTCTACGGCACCCCGGGACTGTAAAATCTTACGAAAAAATCGCACGGCTGATATGAACTGGGCTAAAGTATATCATAGGTTTGATTGGGAGTTGGACGAACTGGAAATACAATTACTGGAGTATGTAGTTGGTGTCAGGAAAGCCTACTCTTAATTTCACTTACCGGCATCCATCCACCTACCCATCCATCCATTCATCCATCCATTAGGATGACGTTACTTAAGTTTACAGTCAGTTACAGTATAAAATTGTATTTGTGTATTATTACATAATAGAATAAATGAATACATTATTTGTCATAACTGTATTAACCGTCATTCCCACATACAACTATATAGCGCTATGATAGCACCGTTGGCAACAAACACAATGTATTACTACAGTTATCCTTCGCATTGCACTCGTAATACTCGAAATTCTATCTATCGAGTTGCAGAGATCATAACAATTTCACCAAAAATCTTTATCTCTTCCACGAGTTACAATAATTGAAATAAGTGGGCCGATTTTGATCGAGTCGTTTTGTACCGGTCCGCTTTGCAATTTTGCCGGGGAGTACACTTTGCCGAATTAGACCGTTTTGACCCGAAACCTCTACACCAATAGAAAAGCTCGAGTACAACTATCATGTGACCATTGGTGTTGTGCGCAAGAAATGACGCCATGTTTTCACGGGTGATATTTATTTTTGCCTTTTTTGTTCGGAACGTATGTCTATAAAATATTTCTAGGTTAATTTGTATGATGTTGGGTAATGTGTATGATGTTTCAGCCACGAAATAAATCACAATATCACGAACTTAGAGATTTTATGTGCAGTTCTATTTGGCTTAGAAGTCGAGTGCTGTGAAATTTGATTTTCTGAAGCAATGTACGGTAAGATCCAAACAATTATCCATTGGTTGGTTTGATTTCAGGTTTTAGCTTAATGTGATGTGGGTGGGGTACTGCACTTAGCAGTTTATGGCCCCAAAAATACAGTAGGATTGAATGACGATGTTTTGGGGAAATTATTGAGAGCAATGTTTGTCATGTGCCTAATTTCACTTGCTTCAGGGTCATTAATTTCTGCCCAAATGATATTGTTTTCGTGTACAGTAATAAAATAGGTTAGTTTCCTGTAAAAGGTGTGTTGGTAGTGGGAATTTTATTTTTGGTATTTTTTTATAAATGCCAGGACCATTTTATCTGTGATTTAAGACTAAGTTGATGTTTTTCAGAGACCTAAAATACCAATTACTGAATGGTATTTCAGCACAATCATATTATAATAATTGTAAGAAGTCTACATGACATTTTTTGAATGTTTATCTTAATATGAACTAACAATCTATCTTGGATCAATGATGTTAATAATTGATCAATGGTTTGTAGACTGTTCAACTTTAATGACGCAACAACTGCAAATTCAAACTTACATTTTATGTGCTTTTGTAATTCATACGATTTGGAATGTGTATTAAAAATCAAATTTTTACTTCCGGTAACATACACGTCAACAACTTGAATTTTAAATTGTGACTGCCTGCACGTGTCATGGTGTATCATATTCAGTTTTAAGGCATGTTTTACATGATTTCACAGTGTCTATTCTAGGACACTCTAGTCGGATTCACGCTAATTTTTCAAAGATGGCGCACGTTTTTGAAACATGCGTGAAAATTGTGCAATCAAATTGATAAACTTACAAAAATCCTACTCGAATTTCTATGCGGCGATTTGTTTATGTAAGAACACCAGTACACTAAGGGAAGTAACTCTGAACAAACTAAAATAAATATTTTCTTTCAAAATTTAGAGGGGGGGAAGACTTGTGTTGGCATTAATATTTTCGTTCGAAGAATTTAATTGGTTGAATGCAGTGCAGACGAATTATGTCTAAGAAAAGAATTATAGATTTCTTTATTAAAACTGGCACCAATAAAGACTCAGTTGAACATGTTAAATGTAAGAGTTAAAACATTAAACATGTGAAATGCATAAAGATTGGTGTTATATAGATATTGGTCTCCATGTGTTTGAAAATCCCCCGTATTTTTTATGCAAGGGGGAAATTCATCCATTTTTCTGAATTTCTAGACTAGACACTGCTTTTATGCTGCAAAACTTTTGAAATGTGTTAATAAAGTCGCCCGGTGTATAATATAAATAACACTCTAGAGGTCACAATTTTCATTGAATTGTCATGAAACCTTGTCAAAATGTTTGTCTAAATTGTCTTAATGATATCTTGAACAAGTTTAAACATGGGTCATCTGGGGTCAAAAACTAGATCACTAGGTCAAATCACCGGAAAACCCTGTTAACCCTCTTGAGGTCACAGTTTTGATTGGATCTTCTCCAAGCATTGTCAAAATGCTTTTCTTAATAATTGTTATGAAGTTATAAGAAGAAAATATATCAAAAATTATTACTACATTAATCCATCAGTTTACAAATATACGCATTTGTTAAATTCTTGCAATAGAAATGAAATTATTAACTTGTCTAAATTTTTAAAGAAGCTTTGGGTATTAGAAATGCACTTATTACAGAAGAAAGATAATATGTTCGTCCTCCAATCATATGTATGTATATGTATTTGTTTTTGTACTTTGAACACCTAATTTGTCACGTGTTATATGTATGTGTGTATATATATATATATATATATATATATATATATGTTTTGAAGTCGATGTACTATGTACAAGACTGAATAAATAAATATCATATCATAATAATATCTTGGTTAGGTTAGAACATGACTCTTCTGGGATCAAAAACTAGATCACTAGGTCAAATCATTGAATAACTTTGTTAACCATATAGAGGTCACAATTTTGATTGGATCATCATGAAACCTTGTCAAAAGCTTGTCTTAATGATATCTTAGGGTCGAACATGGGTTATCTGGGGCCAAAAACTAAGTCACCATTTTCAAGATACATCAATAAACAATGACTAACCCAGCTTTTTCCCAAATTGGATAAAAAGAGGCTTTTAGCTATTAGGAAGTCTCCGATTATCAGCCTCAATTATAGAAGAAAAAAGGCCTTGATCAGATTTACAAATTTTCCCAATAAACTGTAATGGTTACTGATAAGAGATATGGGTACATCTCTAAGGGGTAATGGGTTAAAACATTTAATATGACAATTTACTTAAAAAGTTGTCTGTGGTTTCTTTTACCCATATTAGATATTAATAATAATGCCTGTGGTTCCTTTTATTTATTAGTAAGTATTAATACAGGGCTCTCTCTTTTGGGGGACTGGGGCTGGGGCCCTGGGAGGGGGGAATTTTGTTATTTTTAGTTCAAGGGGGGATTTCAAAAGCCTAATTAATGTAATAGGTGGGGGAGTTTTGACCAAAAATAGGGTAAAAAGTATATTCCAGAGGTGGTGCCAAATTTTAGCCAAAATTCAGGAGATTGAGGTCCTTAAAAATTTAAAAGATTGGTTGGCTTTTTAGTCATGTCTTTTCGTTTTCATCTCACAGTGCCTTTTTTTCACTGGAAGGGGAAGGGGCCTGGGGCCTTTAAGGAGGGGGAATTTTAGCATGATTTTTACCATTTAGGGGGAAAAACTATGAATCATTTAACCACTTCAATCTTTTAACAAACATTGTATTAAATATTATTTAAGGCTATAATGCTTAATATAATACATACAGTTAACTTGAAATCAGCCAGGATACAGCATAAGTATCATTATTTACATATGATTATTATCTCAGTAAGACTGTATGGCGCACATGGCTAACTGGTCGGAGTTGCAGCCTCAGTATTGACAGTTACCTCAATTTAAGGTTCATTAGGGCTTGCATTTGATATTTTTGACAATAAAATGCTGATACCTTGCATGTTTTATTTGGTCTTTTTTACCCAATTTTGGCTTGTAGTGCCTCCAGGTGTGCGATATTTCGACATACCATAAACTTTACTGCATGGAAAATTTTGAAATCTCAACCGGTCCAGGCCCACAGATGCCCCCCCCCCCTCCAGTTTCTGAAAACAGCAATATATTAAACAGTAAAATCGAAACAAAAACAGAATTGAAATTTTAATCAGATACTACTACAATAGAATCACCAACACATATTTGATTGAAATAGCTAATATCAAACTAAGTCCCATTTACCAATTTACATGTTTTTTTTCTAATACAATTAAAAATATCAATCCACAATTTTTAATCCTTCGATGTCATCAACGATGACTTATCACACAAATGTAATAGATGATGTATTTCTTAGTCACATGACCGCTAACCAAAGGAGCTATTAATGTGGGCTTCCTTTTGATGTTACTAAATTTTCATTGATACTGATTTTTGTTACGACTTCTAAAACAATTCACCACCTTTAATTAAATCAAAACAGTACTACATTTTAAAATAATGACAGTATTTAATTCACGTATGGAACAACATTTGAAGTCTGTAACTCAAATATTAATAACTGAGCAAACACACATAACACAATTGATCAATGCATTACTTGTTTTCTGTTATCTACCATGTGTTCGGACTAATTACAAGCGACCACCTATTGACGGACATTAATTGATTGGATTAGCAGATGATCGCTTCAGTCTATTGATTACCTTTACATATTTATTGGGGTATTGAGAATCGTTCGAACAACATATAAGTTTTGTGACATTTTGCATTTGACTAAGTGATTTCGGACCAAACTTTGTAGAATGTTTATGCACTGATTTTTTAATCAATTTTCACAACTGAAATCAGTCTGGGAACTTAAAATTTGGTCTGGACCAGCAAATCTTTGTTTTTTCAGCACCCTGCTGTAAGGCATTCTCTAGGGCACACTCGATCGATCACTTCAGTTTACGTTATTGTCATAAAATATTAATTGATTATTTTTTATGCTCGTTCGGAAGACGGAACTCGGGAGGGAAATTTTTTATAAAAGGGGAAAAAATTAGTCAATTTCGGGAGGTGAAAAGGTAAAAAGCCACTGTCTCAGACTTCATAATCATGTTCCTTCTTTTACAGCTTTTGTTAATTGCGTGTACTGTTAGAAAGTAGTTCATACAGCTAATATTATTGTTATATTGTTCATATATATCTGATGTTAAATAAATTTTCATGTATCTTGTATCATCTTTATGTGAATACGTCTTTATTTTCAGTTGACCAAAGCACCATTATGTCAGAAAAATATTCAATGAAAGGATGTTTGTCTTTGGGAACCTACAGAACTAGAAACATAAGCCAAGATGATCAAGATTTACAAGGTAGGAAATTAAGATCACTTCCTCCTGCTTACATGTGTAGTCTTTTGAAGTACTTAGTTGTTCTGTGCATTCTGTCGCCCTAATTATCTTTTTGTTATTACTTTGTAAATTTGTAATTGGCAGTTCTGTATCCTCTGTATGCCCATTCTTGTGCCCTGGTCTATATTCACAGACAAATAATAATGTGACAATATCTCTATCCACCTAGCTATTTTTCCAGTTGGTTATTTTCGTAATCCCAAAAATGCCTTCTTTCTCAAGCCGTATAATATGGCTACTTTTTTCAAGCAATAGTTTAGAAGCCCCAAATGTGGCTATGCTTCAAGCCTTAGTTAAGAAACCTAAAATGTGGCTACTCTTCAAGCCTTAGTTAAGAAACCTAAAATGTGGCTACTCTTCAAGCCTTAGTTAAGAAACCTAAAATGTGGCTACTCTTCAAGCCATAGTTTAGAAACCTCAAATGTGGCTACTCTTCAAGCCTTATGTGAGAAACCTCAAATGTGGCTACTCTTCAAGCCTTAGTTAAGAAACCTAAAATGTGGCTACTCTTCAAGCCTTAGTTAAGAAACCTAAAATGTGGCTACTCTTCAAGCCTTGGTTAAGAAACCTAAAATGTGGCTACTCTTCAAACCATAGTTAAGAAACCTAAAATGTGGCTACTCTTCAAGCCTTATGTAATAAACCCCAAATGTTGCTACTCTTCAAGCCTTAGTTAAGAAATCTCAAATGTGGCTACTCTTCAAGCCTTAGTCAAGAAACCTAAAATGTGGCTACTCTTCAAGCCATAGTTAAGAAACCTCAAATGTGGCTACTCTTCAAGCCTTAGTTAAGAAACCTAAAATGTGGCTACTCTTCAAGCCTTAGTTAAGAAACCTAAAATGTGGCTACTCTTCAAGCCTTGGTTAAGAAACCTAAAATGTGGCTACTCTTCAAGCCATAGCTAAGAAACCTAAAATGTGGCTACTCTTCAAGCCTTATGTAATAAACCCCAAATGTTGCTACCTTTCAAGCCTTAGATAAGAAATCTAAAATGTGGCTACTCTTCAAACCTTAGTCAAGAAACCTAAAATGTGGCTACTCTTCAAGCCATAGTTAAGAAACCTCAAATGTGGTTACTCTTCAAGCCTTAGGTGAGAAACCTAAAATGTGGCTACTCTTCAAGTCTTAGTTAAGAAACCATAAATGTGGCTACTCTTCAAGCCTTGTGTAATAAACCCCAAATGTGGCTACTCTTCAAGCCATAGTAAAGAAACCTAAAATGTGGCTACTCTTCAAGCCTTGTGTAATAAACCCCAAATGTTGCTACTCTTCAAGCCTTAGTTAAGAAATCTCAAATGTGGCTACTCTTCAAGCCATAATTAAGAAACCTCAAATGTGGTTACTCTTCAATCCTTAGGTAAGAAACCTCAAATGTGGCTACTCTTCAAGCCTTGGGTAAGAAACCTAAAATGTGTCTGCTGTTCAAGCCTTAGTTAAGAAACCTCAAATGTGGCTACTCTTCAAGCCATAATTTAGAAACCCCAAATGTGGTTACTATGGTTAATAAACACCAAACTTGGCTAATTTTTGAAGCCATAGTTAATGCACCCCAAACATGGCTATTTTTTTCAAGCCATAGTTAATATACCCCAAAATTGGCTAATTTTTTCAAGTCATACTTAATAATCACCAAATGTGGCCAATTTTTCAAGCCTTAGTTGATAAACCTCAAACATGGCTATTTTTTCGAGCCATAATTAAGTAACTCTAAACATGGCTACTTTTTTCAAGCCATAGTAAATAAACACCAAACATGGCTACTTTTTTCAAGCCATAGTTAAGTATCCCCAAACATGACTATTTTTTCAGGCCATTGTTAAGTTACCCCAAATATGGCTTTAATATACTTTTTTCCCCTACTTTTGGTAAAAATTCCCCCACCTATTATATTAATTTGGCAGTTCCCCAAAAGAGAGAGAGGCCTGTATAAATATGTCATTTGAACACCCAACAGTGAGTGTTTGTTCTTTTACCTGTGATGGTTGACATATATACATTGATGACAAAATATATCAAAAAAGTGCTAGGCTTAAGATATACATCCAAGTATTTGGCACTGGCAATGTACAGAGCCAAATATTGGACCATGATTTAAGCTATGATGTGCAATAAATGATTATTATGAACATCAATGTATTGACAGGGCTCTCAATCTTCCAAATCGGCCCCATTCTGGAATATTCTTTTTCCCCTATTTTTGGTAAAAAATTCCCCCTCATGAGAAAAAAATCAAAACTGAAAATGTAGTCTTTCTTATTTTTTCTACTTTTTTCAAGTCATATTTCAGTAACTCTAAACATGGCTATTTTTTAAGCCATAATTAAGTAACTCTAAACATGGCTATTTTTTTAAGCCATAATTATGTAACTCCAAACATGGCTATTTTTTAAAGCCATACTTAAGGAACTCTAAACCTGGCTATTTTTTAAAGCCACAATTAAGTGACTCTAAACATGGCTACTTTTTTAAGCCATAATTAAGTAACTCTAAACATGGCTATTTTTTAAGCCATAATTATGTAACTCCAAACATGGCTATTTTTTAAGCCAATATTAAGTAACTCTAAACCTGGCTATTTTTTAAGCCATAATTAAGTAATTCTAAACATGGCTATTTTTTTCAAGCCATATTTAAGTAATTCTAAACATGGCTATTTTTTCAAGCTATATTTAAGTAATTCTAAACATGGCTACTTTTTTAAGTCATAATTAAGTAACTCTAAACATGGCTATTTTTTAAGCCATAATTATGTAACTCCAAACATGGCTATTTTTTAAGCCAATATTAAGTAACTCTAAACATGGCTATTTTTTTAAAGCCATAATTAATTCTAAACATGGCTATTTTTTAAGCCATATTTAAGTAATTCTAAACATGGCTATTTTTTTAAAGCCATAATTAAGTAATTCTAAACATGGCTATTTTTTTAAGCCATAATTAAGTAACTCTAAACATGGCTATTTTTTCAAGCCATAATTAAGTAACTCTGAACATAGCTACTTTTTCCAAGCCATAGTTAATAAACACCAAACCTGGCTAATTTTTTCAAGCCATAGTTAATACACCCCAAACATGGCTAATTTTTTCAAGCCATAGTTAATACACCCCAAACATGGCTACTTTTTTCAAGCCATAGTTAAATAACCCCAAACATGGCTACTTTTTGCAAGCCATTGTTAAGTAACCACAAACATGGCTAATTTTCAAGCCTTAATTAAGTAACTCTAAACATGGCTGCTTTTTTCAAGCCATAGTTAATAAACACCAAACCTGGCTAATTTTTTTCAAGCCATAGTTAATAAACACCAAACATGGCTACTTTTTTCAAGCCATAGTTAAGTAAACACAAACATGGCTACATTTTTCAAGCCATAGTTAAATAACCCCAAACATGGCTATTTTTTCAAGCCAATGTTAAGTAACCCCAAACATGGCTAATTTTTTCAAGCCATACTTAATAAAACCCTAATATGGCTATTTTTTCAGGCCAAATTTAAGTAACCCCAAACATGGCTAATTTTTTCAAGCCATACTTAATAAACCCTAATATGGCTATTTTTTCAGGCCAAATTTAAGTAACTCCAAACATGGCTAATTTTTTCAAGCCATATTTAAGTAAGCCCAAACATGGCCATTTTTTTCAGGCCATAGTTTATAAACCCCTAATATGGCTATTTTTTCAGGCCATACCCCAATCATGGCTGTTTTTCAGGCCCTCAGAGAATCCCGATCCAGCGGCTTGTTCAAGCCTTAGATATGTAACCCCAATCATGGTCCTGAAAGACCCCAAACCCATCGGCTTTGTCAAGCCTTTTTCAATTAACCATAAACATGGCTACTTTTTTCAAGCCATAGTTAAAAGAAATCCTAAAGATGGCTAATTTTTCAAGCCATATTTAAGTAACCCCAAACATGGCCAATTTTTTCAGGCCATAGTTTGTAACCCCTAATATGGCTATTTTTTCAGGCCATACCCCAATCATGGCTGTTTTTCAGGCCCTCAGAGAATCCCGATCCAGCGGCTTGTTCAAGCCTTAGATATGTAACCCCAATCGTGGTCCTCAAAGACCCCAAACCCATCGGCTTTGTCAAGCCTTATTCAATTAACCTTAAACATGGCTACATTTTTCAAGCTATAGTTAATAGAAATACTAGACATGGCTACTTTTTTCAAGCCATTGTTAATAAAACCCATACATGGCTAATTTTTTCAAGCCATATTTAAGAAACCCCAAACGTGGCTACTTTTTTCAAGCCATAGCTAGGCAACCCCAAATATGGCTACTCTTCAAGCCTTATTCAAGTAACTCTGACCCAGGCTACTATCCTCAAGCCTCTCTTGTGTGACCCCAAATATGTCTTCTTCTCTCAATTAACCCCAAATATGGCTACTTTTTTCCAGCCTTACTCTAGTAACCCCAAACATGGCATTCTTTCTCAAGCCTTTGTTGAGTAACCTGAAATTTGGCTTCTTTTCTCACGTAAGCCAAAAAATATGGCTGCCCTTTTCAAGCCGTATTCAAGTAACCCTGTCCTTAGCTACCTTTCTCGAGCCTTAGTTATATAACCCCAAATATGGCTTGTTTTCTCAATTAACCCCAAATATGGCTGCCCTTTTCAAGCCGTATTCAAGTAACCCTGTCCTTAGCTACCTTTCTCGAGCCTTAGTTATATAACCCCAAATATGGCTTGTTTTCTCAATTAACCCCAAATATGGCTGCCCTTTTCAAGCCGTATTCAAGTAACCCTGACCCAGGCCACCTTTCTCAAGCCTTAGTAACATAACCTGAAATATGGCTTCTGTTCTCATGTAAGCCCAAATATGGCTACTCTTTTCAAGCCATATTCAAGTAAACCCAAACATGGCTACCTTTCTCAGCCTTAGTTATGTAAACTAATACAGCTTCTTTTCTAATGTAACCCTGAATATAGCTACTCTTTTAAAGCCATAGTTAAGTAACCCTAAACATGGCTAATTTTTTCAAGCCATACTTAATAAAACGCTAATATGGCTATTTTTTCAGGCCGAATTTAAGTAACCCCAAACATGGCTTATTTTTTCAAGCCATACTTAATAAACCCTAATATGGCTATTTTTTCAGGCCAAATTTAAGTAACTCCAAACATGGCTATTTTTTCAGGCCATAGTTTATAAACCCCTAATATGGCTATTTTTTCAGGCCATACCCCAATCATGGCTGTTTTTCAGGCCCTCAGAGAATCCCGATCCAGCGGCTTGTTCAAGCCTTAGATATGTAACCCCAATCATGGTCCTCAAAGACCCCAAACCCATCGGCTTTGTCAAGCCTTATTCAATTAACCTTAAACATGGCTACTTTTTTCAAGCCATAGTTAAAAGAAATCCTAATCATGGCTAATTTTTTCAAGCCATATGTAAGTAACCCCAAACATGGCCAATTTTTTCAGGCCATAGTTTGCAGCCCCTAATATGGCTATTTTTTCAGGCCATACCCCAATCATGGCTGTTTTTCAGGCCCTCAGAGAATCCCAATCCAGCGGCTTGTTCAAGCCTTAGATATGTAACCCCCAATCATGGTCCTCAAAGACCCTAAACCCATCGGCTTTGTCAAGCCTTATTCAGTTAACCTTGAACATGGCTACTTTTTTCAAGCCATAGTTAATAGAAATACTAGACATGGCTACTTTTTTCAAGCCATTGTTAATAAAACCCATACATGGCTAATTTTTTCAAGCCAAATTTAAGAAACCCCCAACATGGCTGCTTTTTTCAAGCCATAGCTAAGCAACCCCAAAAATGACTTCTCTTTTCAAGCCTTATTCAAGTAACTCTGACCCTGGCTACTTTCCTGAAGCCTTTCTTGTGTAACCCCAAGTATGTCTTCTTCTCTGAATCAACCCCAAATATGGCTACTTTTTTCCAGCCTTACTCAAGTAACCCAAAGATGGCTTTCTTTCTCAAGCCTTTATTAAGTAACCTCAAATTTGGCTTCTTTTCTTACGTAAGCCAAAAAATATGGCTGCCCTTTTCAAGCCGTATTCAAGTAACCCTGTCCTAAGCTACCTTTCTCGAGCCTTAGTTATATAACCCCAAATATGGCCTCTTTTCTCAATTAACCCCAAATATGGCTACTCTTTTCAAGCCGTATTCAAGTAACCCTGACCCAGGCTACCTTTCTCGAGCCTTAGTAACATAACCTCAAATATGGCTTCTTTTCTCACGTAAGCCCAAATATGGCTACTCTTCTCAAGCCGTATTCAAGTAACCCTGACCCAGGCTACCTTTCTCAAGCCTTAGTAACATAACCTGAAATATGGCTTCTGTTCTCATGTAAGCCCAAATATGGCTACTCTTTTCAAGCCATATTCAAGTAAACCCAAACATGGCTACCTTTCTCAGCCTTAGTTATGTAAACTAATACAGCTTCTTTTCTAATGTAACCCTGAATATAGCTACTCTTTTAAAGCCATAGTTAAGTAACCCTAAACATGGCTAATTTTTTCAAGCCATACTTAATAAAACGCTAATATGGCTATTTTTTCAGGCCGAATTTAAGTAACCCCAAACATGGCTTATTTTTTCAAGCCATACTTAATAAACCCTAATATGGCTATTTTTTCAGGCCAAATTTAAGTAACTCCAAACATGGCTAATTTTTTCAAGCCATATTTAAGTAAGCCCAAACATGGCCATTTTTTTTCAGGCCATAGTTTATAAACCCCTAATATGGCTATTTTTTCAGGCCATACCCCAATCATGGCTGTTTTTCAGGCCCTCAGAGAATCCCGATCCAGCGGCTTGTTCAAGCCTTAGATATGTAACCCCCAATCATGGTCCTCAAAGACCCCAAACCCATCGGCTTTGTCAAGCCTTATTCAATTAACCTTAAACATGGCTACTTTTTTCAAGCCATAGTTAAAAGAAATCCTAATCATGGCTAATTTTTTCAAGCCATATGTAAGTAACCCCAAATATGGCCAATTTTTTCAGGCCATAGTTTGCAACCCCTAATATGGCTATTTTTTCAGGCCATACCCCAATCATGGCTGTTTTCAGGCCCTCAGAGAATCCCAATCCAGCGGCTTTGTTCAAGCCTTGGAGAAATGTAACCCCAATCGTGGTCCTCAAAGACCCAAACCCATCAACTTTGTCCAAGCCTTATTCAGTTAACCTTGAATGTATTTACTTTTTTTTTTTCAAGCCATAGTTAATAGAAATACTAGACATGGCTACTTTTTCAAGCCATTGTTAATAAAACCCATACATGGCTAATTTTTTTCAAGCCATATTTAAGAAACCCCAAACGTGGCTTAACTTTTTCAAGCCAGCTAAGCAACCCCAAATACGGCTACTCTTTTCAAGCCTTATTCAAGTAACTCTGACCCAGGCTACTTTCCTGAGGCCTTTCTTGTGTAACCCCAAATATGTCTTCTTCTCTCAATTAACCCCAAATATGGCTACTTTTTTCCAGCCTTACTCTAGTAACCCCAAACATGGCATTCTTTCTCAAGTCTTTGTTGAGTAACCTGAAATTTGGCTTCTTTTCTCACGTAAGCCAAAAAATATGGCTGCCCTTTTCAAGCCGTATTCAAGTAACCCTGTCCTTAGCTACCTTTCTCGAGCCTTAGTTATATAACCCCAAATATGGCTTCTTTTCTCAATTAACCTCAAATATGGCTACTCTTTTCAAGCCGTATTCAAGTAACCCTGACCCAGGCTACCTTTCTCGAGCCTTAGTAACATAAGCTCAAATATGGCTTCTTTTCTCACGTAAGCCCAAATATGGCTACTCTTCTCAAGCCGTATTCAAGTAACCCCAAAGATGGCTACCTTTCTCAGCCTTAGTTAAGTTACCTAATATAGCTTCTTTTCTCAGGTAACCCCAAATATGGCTACTCTTTTAAAGCCATAGTTAAGTAACCCAAAACATGGCTAATTTTTTCAAGCCATACTTAATAAATACTTAATATGGCTATTTTTCAGGCCAAATTTAAGTAACCCCAAACATGGCTATTTTTTCAAGCCATAGTTAATAAGACCCTTTCATGGCTATTTTTTCAGGCCATATTTAAGTAACCCCAAAGATGGCTAATTTTTTCAAGCCATTGTTAAAAGAAACCCTAAAGATGGCTATTTTTTTCAAGCCATATTTAAGTAACCCCCAAACATGGCCAATTTTTTCAGGCCATAGTTTGTAAACCCCTAATATGGCTATTTTTTCAGGCCATACCCCAATCATGGCTGTTTTTCAGGCCCTCAGAGAATCCCAATCCAGCGGCTTGTTCAAGCCTTAGATATGTAACCCCAATCATGGTCCTGAAAGACCCCAAACCCATCGGCTTTGTCAAGCCTTTTTCAATTAACCATAAACATGGCTACTTTTTTCAAGCCATAGTTAAAAGAAATCCTGAAGATGGCTAATTTTTTCAAGCCATATTTAAGTAACCCCAAACATGGCCAATTTTTTTCAGGCCATAGTTTGTAAACCCCTAATATGGCTATTTTTTCAGGCCATACCCCAATCATGGCTGTTTTTCAGGCCCTCAGAGAATCCCTATCCAGCGGCTTGTTCAAGCCTTAGATAAGTAACCCCAATCATGGTCCTGAAAGACCCCAAATCCATCGGCTTTGTCAGGCCTTTTTCAATTAACCTTAAACATGGCTACTTTTTTCTAGCCATAGTTAAAAGAAATACTAAACATGGCTACTTTTTTCAAGCCATTGTTAATAAAACCCATACATGGCTAATTTTTTCAAGCCATATTTAAGAAACCCCAAACATGGCTACTTTTTTCAAGCCATAGCTAAGCAACCCCAAATACGGCTACTCTTTTCAAGCCTTATTCAAGTAACTCTGACCCAGGCTACTTTCCTGAGGCCTTTCTTGTGTAACCCCAAATATGTCTTCTTCTCTCAATTAACCCCAAATATGGCTACTTTTTTCCAGCCTTACTTAAGTAACCCCAAACATGGCTTTCTTTCTCAAGCCTTTGTTAGGTAACCTCCAATTTGGCTTCTTTTCTCACGTAAGCCAAAAAATATGGCTGCCCTTTTCAAGCCGTATTCAAGTAACCCTGTCCTTAGCTACCTTTCTCGAGCCTTAGTTATATAACCCCAAATATGGCTTCTTTTCTCAATTAACCTCAAATATGGCTACTCTTTTCAAGCCGTATTCAAGTAACCCTGACCCAGGCTACCTTTCTCGAGCCTTAGTAACATAAGCTCAAATATGGCTTCTTTTCTCACGTAAGCCCAAATATGGCTACTCTTCTCAAGCCGTATTCAAGTAACCCCAAAGATGGCTACCTTTCTCAGCCTTAGTTAAGTTACCTAATATAGCTTCTTTTCTCAGGTAACCCCAAATATGGCTACTCTTTTAAAGCCATAGTTAAGTAACCCAAAACATGGCTAATTTTTTCAAGCCATACTTAATAAATACTTAATATGGCTATTTTTCAGGCCAAATTTAAGTAACCCCAAACATGGCTATTTTTTCAAGCCATAGTTAATAAGACCCTTATATGGCTATTTTTTCAGGCCATATTCAAGTAACCCCAAACATGGCTAATTTTTTCAAGCCATTGTTAAAAGAAATCCTAAAGATGGCTAATTTTTTCAAGCCATATTTAAGTAACCCTGTAAACCCCTAATATGGCTATTTTTTCAGGCCATACCCCAATCATGGCTGTTTTTCAGGCCCTCAGAGAATCCCGATCCAGCGGCTTGTTCAAGCCTTAGATATGTAACCCCAATCATGGTCCTGAAAGACCCCAAATCCATCGGCTTTGTCAAGCCTTTTTCAATTAACCATAAACATGGCTACTTTTTTCAAGCCATAGTTAAAAGAAATCCTGAAGATGGCTAATTTTTTCAAGCCATATTTAAGTAACCCCAAACATGGCCAATTTTTTTCAGGCCATAGTTTGTAAACCCCTAATATGGCTATTTTTTCAGGCCATACCCCAATCATGGCTGTTTTTCAGGCCCTCAGAGAATCCCGATCCAGCGGCTTGTTCAAGCCTTAGATAAGTAACCCCAATCATGGTCCTGAAAGACCCCAAATCCATCGGCTTTGTCAAGCCTTATTCAATTAACCTTAAACATGGCTACTTTTTTCTAGCCATAGTTAATAGAAATACTAAACATGGCTACTTTTTTCAAGCCATTTTTTAAAAAAACCCATACATGGCTAATTTTTTCAAGCCATATTTAAGAAACCCCAAACATGGCTACTTTTTTCAAGCCATAGCTAAGCAACCCCAAATACGGCTACTCTTTTCAAGCCTTATTCAAGTAACTCTGACCCAGGCTACTTTCCTCAAGCCTCTCTTGTGTGACCCCAAATATGTCTTCTTCTCTCAATTAACCCCAAATATGGCTACTTTTTTCCAGCCTTACTCTAGTAACCCCAAACATGGCATTCTTTCTCAAGTCTTTGTTGAGTAACCTGAAATTTGGCTTCTTTTCTCACGTAAGCCAAAAAATATGGCTGCCCTTTTCAAGCCGTATTCAAGTAACCCTGTCCTTAGCTACCTTTCTCGAGCCTTAGTCATATAACCCCAAATATGGCTTCTTTTCTCAATTAACCTCAAATATGGCTACTCTTTTCAAGCCGTATTCAAGTAACCCTGACCCAGGCTACCTTTCTCGAGCCTTAGTAACATAAGCTCAAATATGGCTTCTTTTCTCATGTAAGCCCAAATATGGCTACTCTTCTCAAGCCGTATTCAAGTAACCCCAAAGATGGCTACCTTTCTCAGCCTTAGTTAAGTTACCTAATATAGCTTCTTTTCTCAGGTAACCCCAAATATGGCTACTCTTTTAAAGCCATAGTTAAGTAACCCAAAAAATGGCTAATTTTTTCAAGCCATACTTAATAAAAACCTAATATGGCTATTTTTCAGGCCAAATTTAAGTAACCCCAAACATGGCTATTTTTTCAAGCCATAGTTAATAAGACCCTTATATGGCTAATTTTTCAGGCCATATTCAAGTAACCCCAAACATGGCTAATTTTTTCAAGCCATTGTTAAAAGAAATCCTAAAGATGGCTAATTTTTTCAAGCCATATTTAAGTACCCCCCAAACATGGCCAATTTTTTCAGGCCATAGTTTGTAAACCCCTATTATGGCTATTTTTTCAGGCCATACCCCAATCATGGCTGTTTTCAGGCCCTCAGAGAATCCCGATCCAGCGGCTTGTTCAAGCCTTAGATATGTAACCCCAATCATGGTCCCGAAAGACCCCAAACCCATCGGCTTTGTCAAGCCTTTTTCAATTAACCATAAACATGGCTACTTTTTCCAAGCCATAGTTAAAAGAAATCCTGAAGATGGCTAATTTTTTCAAGCCATATTTAAGTAACCCCAAACATGGCCAATTTTTTCAGGCCATAGTTTGTAAACCCCTAATATGGCTATTTTTTCAGGCCATACCCCAATCATGGCTGTTTTTCAGGCCCTCAGAGAATCCCGATCCAGCAGCTTGTTCAAGCCTTAGATATGTTACCCCTATCATGGTCCTCGAAGACCCCAAACCCATCGGCTTTGTCAAGCCTTATTCAATTAACCTTAAACATGGCTACTTTTTTCTAGCCATAGTTAATAGAAATACTAAACATGGCTACTTTTTTCAAGCCATTGTTAATAAAACCCAGACATGGCTAATTTTTTCCAGCCATATTTAAGAAACCCCAAACATGGCTACTTTTTTCAAGCCATAGCTAAGCAACCCCAAATATGGCTACTCTTTTCAAGCCTTATTCAAGTAACTCTGACCCAGGCTACTTTCCTGAAGCCTTTCTTGTGTAACCCCAAATATGTCTGCTTCTCTCAATTAACCCCAAATATGGCTACTTTTTTCCAGCCTTACTAAAGTAACCCCAAACATGGCTTTCTTTCTCAAGCCTTTGTTAAGTAACCTCAAATTTGGCTTCTTTTCTCAGGTAAGCCAAAAAATATGGCTGCCCTTTTCAAGCCGTATTCAAGTAACCCTGTCCTTAGCTACCTTTCTCCAGCCTTAGTTATATAACCCCAAATATGGCTTCTTTTCTCAATTAACCTCAAATATGGCTACTCTTTTCAAGCCGTATTCAAGTAACCCTGACCCAGGCTACCTTTCTCGAGCCTTAGTAACATAACCTCAAATATGGCTTCTTTCCTCACGTAAGCCCAAATATGGCTACTCTTCTCAAGCCGTATTCAAGTAACCCAAAGATGGCTGCCTTTCTCAGCCTTAGTTAAGTAACCTAATATAGCTTCTTTTCTGAGGTAACCCCAAATATGGCTACTCTTTTAAAGCCATAGTTAAGTAACCCGAAACATGGTTAATTTTTTCAAGCCATACTTAATAAAATCCTAATATGGCTATTTTTCAGGCCAAATTTAAGTAACCCCAAACATGGCTATTTTTTCAAGCCATAGTTAATAAGACCCTTATAATGGCTATTTTTTCAGGCCATATTTAAGTAACCCCAAACATGGCTAATTTTTTCAAGCCACTGTTAAAAGAAATCCTAATGATGGCTATTTTTTTCAAGCCATATTTAAGTAACCCCCAAACATGGCCAATTTTTTCAGGCCATAGTTTGTAAACCCCTAATATGGCTATTTTTCAGGCCATACCCCAATCATGGCTGTTTTTCAGGCCCTCAGAGAATCCCGATCCAGCGGCTTGTTCAAGCCTTAGATATGTAACCCCAATCATGGTCCTCAAAGACCCCATACCCATTGGCTTTGTCAAGCCTTATTCAATTAACCTTGAACATGGCTACTTTTTTCTAGCCATAGTTAAAAGAAATCCTAAAGATGGCTAATTTTTTCAAGCCATATTTAAGTTACCCCAAACATGGCCAATTTTTTCAAGCCATAGTTTGTAAACCCCTAATATGGCTATTTTTTCAGGCCATACCCCAATCATGGCTGTTTTTCAGGCCCTCAGAGAATCCCAATCCAACGGCTTGTTCAAGCCTTAGATAAGTAACCCCAATCATGATCCTGAAAGACCCCAAACCCATCGGCTTTGTCAAGCCTTGTTCAATTAACCCCAAACATGGCTACTTTTTTCTAGCCATAGTTAATAGAAATACTAAACATGGCTACTTTTTTCAAGCCATTGTTAATAAAACCCATACATGGCTAATTTTTTCCAGCCATATTTAAGAAACCCCAAACATGGCTACTTTTTTCAAGCCATAGCTAAGCAACCCAAATATGGCTACTCTTTTCAAGCCTTATTCAAGTAACTCTGACCCAGGCTACTTTCCTGAAGCCTTTCTTGTGTAACCCCAAATATGTCTTCTTCTCTCAATTAACCCCAAATATGGCTACTTTTTTTCCAGCCTTACTTAAGTAACCCCAAACATGGCTTTCTTTCTCAAGCCTTTGTTAAGTAACCTCAAATTTGGCTTCTTTTCTCAAGTAAGCCAAAAAATATGGCTGCCCTTTTCAAGCCGTATTCAAGTAACCCTGTCCTTAGCTACCTTTCTCGAGCCTTAGTCATATAACCCCAAATATGGCTTCTTTTCTCAATTAACCTCAAATATGGCTACTCTTTTCAAGCCGTATTCAAGTAACCCTGACCCAGGCTACCTTTCTCGAGCCTTTGTAACATAACCTCAAATACGGCTTCTTTTCTCATGTAAGCCAAAATATGGCTACTCTTCTCAAGCCGTGTTCAAGTAACCCCAAAGATGGCTGCCTTTCTCAGCCTTAGTTAAGTAACCTAATATAGCTTCTTTTCTCAATTAACCCCAAATATGGCTACTCTTTTAAAGCCTTAGTTAAGTAACCCGACACATGGCTAATTTTTTCAAGCCATACTTATTAAAACCCTAATATGGCTATTTTTCAGGCCAAATTTAAGTAACCCCAAACATGGCTATTTTTTCAAGCCATAGTTAATAAGTAACCCCAAACATGGCTAATTTTTTCAAGCCATTGTTAAAAGAAATCCTAAAGATGGCTAATTTTTTCAAGCCATATTTAAGTAACCCCCAAACATGGCCAATTTTTTCAGGCCATAGTTTGTAAACCCCTATTATGGCTATTTTTTCAGGCCATACCCCAATCATGGCTGTTTTTCAGGCCCTCAGAGAATCCCGATCCAGCGGCTTGTTCAAGCCTTAGATATATAACCCCAATCATGGTCCTGAAAGACCCCAAACCCATCGGCTTTGTCAAGCCTTTTTCAATTAACCATAAACATGGCTACTTTTTTCTAGCCATAGTTAAAAGAAATCCTAAAGATGGCTAATTTTTTCAAGCCATATTTAAGTAACCCCCAAACATGGCCAATTTTTTCAGGCCATAGTTTGTAAACCCTAATATGGCTATTTTTTCAGGCCATACCCCAATCATGGCTGTTTTTCAGGCCCTCAGAGAATCCCGATCCAGCGGCTTGTTCAAGCCTTAGATAAGTAACCCCAACCATGGTCCTGAAAGACCCCAAATCCATCGGCTTTGTCAAGCCTTATTCAATTAACCTTAAACATGGCTACTTTTTTCTAGCCATAGTTAATAGAAATACTAAACATGGCTACTTTTTTCAAGCCATTGTTAATAAAACCCATACATGGCTAATTTTTTTCAAGCCATATTTAAGAAACCCCAAACATGGCTACTTTTTTCAAGCCATAGCTAAGCAACCCCAAATATGGCTACTCTTTTCAAGCCTTATTCAAGTAACTCTGACCCAGGCTACTTTCCTGAAGCCTTTCTTGTGTAACCCCAAATATGTCTTCTTCTCTCAATTAACCCCAAATATGGCTACTTTTTCCAGCCTTACTTAAGTAACCCCAAACATGGCTTTCTTTCTCAAGCCTTTGTTAAGTAACCTCAAATTTGGCTTCTTTTCTCACGTAAGCCAAAAAATATGGCTGCCCTTTTCAAGCCGTATTCAAGTAACCCTGTCCTTAGCTACCTTTCTCGAGCCTTAGTCATATAACCCCAAATATGGCTTCTTTTCTCAATTAACCTCAAATATGGCTACTCTTTTCAAGCCGTATTCAAGTAACCCTGACCCAGGCTACCTTTCTCGAGCCTTAGTAACATAAGCTCAAATATGGCTTCTTTTCTCAGGTAAGCCCAAATATGGCTACTCTTCTCAAGCCGTATTCAAGTAACCCCAAAGATGGCTACCTTTCTCAGCCTTAGTTAAGTTACCTAATGTAGCTTCTTTTCTCAGGTAACCCCAAATATGGCTACTCTTTTAAAGCCATAGTTAAGTAACCCGAAAATGGCTAATTTTTTCAAGCCATACTTAATAAAAACCTAATATGGCTATTTTTCAGGCCAAATTTAAGTAACCCCAAACATGGCTATTTTTTCAAGCCATAGTTAATAAGACCCTTTTATGGCTATTTTTTCAGGCCATATTTAAGTAACCCCAAACATGGCTAATTTTTTCAAGCCATTGTTAAAAGAAATCCTAAAGATGGCTAATTTTTTCAAGCCATATTTAAGTAACCCCCAAACATGGCCAATTTTTTCAGGCCATAGTTTGTAAACCCCTAATATGGCTATTTTTTCAGGCCATACCCCAATCATGGCTGTTTTTCAGGCCCTCAGAGAATCCCGATCCAGCGGCTTGTTCAAGCCTTAGATAAGTAACCCCAATCATGGTCCTGAAAGACCCCAAATCCATCGGCTTTGTCAAGCCTTATTCAATTAACCTTAAACATGGCTACTTTTTTCTAGCCATAGTTAATAGAAATACTAAACATGGCTACTTTTTTCAAGCCATTGTTAAAAAAAACCCATACATGGCTAATTTTTTCAAGCCATATTTAAGAAACCCCAAACATGGCTACTTTTTTCAAGCCATGGCTAAGCAACCCCAAATACGGCTACTCTTTTCAAGCCTTAGTCAAGTAACTCTGACCCAGGCTACTTTCCTGAGGCCTTTCTTGTGTAACCCCAAATATGTCTTCTTCTCTCAATTAACCCCAAATATGGCTACTTTTTCCAGCCTTACTTAAGTAACCCCAAACATGGCTTTCTTTCTCAAGCCTTTGTTAAGTAACCTCAAATTTGGCTTCTTTTCTCAAGTAAGCCAAAAAATATGGCTGCCCTTTTCAAGCCGTATTCAAGTAACCCTGTCCTTAGCTACCTTTCTTGAGCCTTAGTTATATAACCCGAAATATGGCTTCTTTTCTCAATTAACCTCAAATATGGCTACTCTTTTCAAGCCGTATTAAAGGTAACCCTGACCCAGGCTACCTTTCTCGAGCCTTAGTAACATAACCTCAAATATGGCTTCTTTTCTCACGTAAGCCCAAATATGGCTACTCTTCTCAAGCCGTATTCAAGTAACCCCAAAGATGGCTGCCTCTCTCAGCCTTAGTTAAGTAACCTTATATAGCTTCTTTTCTCAGGTAACCCCAAATATGGCTACTCTTTTAAAGCCATAGTTAAGTAACCCTAAACATGGCTAATTTTTTCAAGCCATTCTTAATAAAACCCTAATATGGCTATTTTTCAGGCCAAATTTAAGTAACCCCAAACATGGCTATTTTTTCAAGCCATAGTTAATAAGACCCTTTTATGGCTATTTTTTCAGGCCATATTTAAGTAACCCCAAACATGGCTAATTTTTTCAAGCCATTGTTAAAAGAAATCCTAAAGATGGCTAATTTTTTCAAGCCATATTTAAGTACCCCCAAACATGGCCAATTTTTTCAGGCCATAGTTTGTAAACCCCTAATATGGCTATTTTTTCAGGCCATACCCCAATCATGGCTGTTTTTCAGGCCCTCAGAGAATCCCGATCCAGCGGCTTGTTCAAGCCTTAGATATGTAACCCCAATCATGGTCTTGAAAGACCCCAAACCCATCGGCTTTGTCAAGCCTTTTTCAATTAACCATAAACATGGCTACTTTTTTCAAGCCATTGTTAAAAGAAATCCTAAAGATGGCTAATTTTTTCAAGCCATATTTAAGTAACCCCCAAACATGGCCAATTTTTTCAGGCCATAGTTTGTAAACCCCTAATATGGCTATTTTTTCAGGCCATACCCCAATCATGGCTGTTTTTCAGGCTCTCAGAGAATCCCGATCCAGCGGCTTGTTCAAGCCTTAGATATGTAACCCCAATCATGGTCCTGAAAGACCCCAAACCCATCGGCTTTGTCAAGCCTTATTCAATTAACCTTAAACATGGCTACTTTTTTCTAGCCATAGTTAATAGAAATACTAAACATGGCTACTTTTTTCAAGCCATTGTTAATAAAACCCATACATGGTTAATTGTTTCAAGCCATATTTAAGAAACCCAAACATGGCTACTTTTTTCAAGCCATTGCTAAGCAACCCCAAATATGGCTACTCTTTTCAAGCCTTATTCAAGTAACTCTGACCCAGGCTACTTTCCTGAAGCTTTCTTGTGTAACCCCAACTATGTCTTCTTCTTTCAATTAACCCCAAATATGGCTACTTTTTTCCAGCCTTACTTAAGTAACCCCAAACATGGCTTTCTTTCTCAAGCCTTTGTTAAGTAACCTCAAATTTGGCTTCTTTTCTCAAGTAAGCCAAAAAATATGGCTGCCCTTTTCAAGCCGTATTCAAGTAACCCTGTCCTTACCTACTTTTCTTGAGCCTTAGTTATATAACCCGAAATATGGCTTCTTTTCTCAATTAACCTCAAATATGGCTACTCTTTTCAAGCCGTATTTAAGCCCCCCTGACCCAGGCTACCTTTCTCGAGCCTTAGTAACATAACCTCAAATATGGCTTCTTTTCTCACGTAAGCCCAAATATGGCTACTCTTCTCAAGCCGTATTCAAGTAACCCCAAAGATGGCTGCCTCTCTCAGCCTTAGTTAAGTAACCTTATATAGCTTCTTTTCTCAGGTAACCCCAAATATGGCTACTCTTTTAAAGCCATAGTTAAGTAACCCTAAACATGGCTAATTTTTTCAAGCCATTCTTAATAAAACCCTAATATGGCTATTTTTCAGGCCAAATTTAAGTAACCCGAAACATGGCTATTTTTTCAAGCCATAGTTAATAAGACCCTTACATGGCTATTTTTCAGGCCATATTTAAGTAACACCTAACATGGCTAATTTTTTCAAGCCATTGTTAAAAGAAATCCTAAAGATGGCTAATTTTTTCAAGCCATATTTAAGTAACCCCAAACATGGCCAATTTTTTCAGGCCATAGTTTGTAAACCCCTAATATGGCTATTTTTTCAGGCCATACCCCAATCATGGCTGTTTTTCAGGCCCTCAGAGAATCCCGATCCAGCGGCTTGTTCAAGCCTTAGATATGTAACCCCAATCATGGTCCTGAAAGACCCCAAACCCATCGGCTTTGTCAAGCCTTTTTCAATTAACCATAAACATGGCTACTTTTTTCAAGCCATAGTTAAAAGAAATCCTAAAGATGGCTAATTTTTTCAAGCCATATTTAAGTAACCCCCAAACATGGCCAATTTTTTCAGGCCATAGTTTGTAAGCCCCTAATATGGCTATTTTTTCAGGCCATACCCCAATCATGGCTGTTTTTCAGGCCCTCAGAGAATCCCGATCCAGCGGCTTGTTCAAGCCTTAGATATGTAACCCCAATCATGGTCCTGAAAGACCCCAAACCCATCGGCTTTGTCAAGCCTTATTCAATTAACCTTAAACATGGCTACTTTTTTCTAGCCATAGTTAATAGAAATACTAAACATGGCTACTTTTTTCAAGCCATTGTTAATAAAACCCATACATGGCTAATTGTTTCAAGCCATATTTAAGAAACCCAAACATGGCTACTTTTTTCAAGCCATTGCTAAGCAACCCCAAATATGGCTACTCTTTTCAAGCCTTATTCAAGTAACTCTGACCCAGGCTACTTTCCTGAAGCCTTTCTTGTGTAACCCCAAATATGTCTTCTTCTCTCAATTAACCCCAAATATGGCTACTTTTTTCCAGTCCTACTTAAGTTACCCCAAACATGGCTTTCTTTCTCAAGCCTTTGTTAAGTAACCTCATATTTGGCTTCTTTTCTCATGTAAGCCAAAAAATATGGCTGCCCTTTTCAAGCCGTATTCAAATAACCCTGTCCTTAGCTACCTTTCTTGAGCCTTAGTTATATAACCCGAAATATGGCTTCTTTTCTCAATTAACCTCAAATATGGCTACTCATTTCAAGACGTATTTAAGCCCCCCTGACCCAGGCTACCTTTCTCGAGCCTTAGTAACCTAACCTCAAATATGGCTTCTTTTCTCACGTAAGCCCAAATATGGCTACTCTTCTCAAGCCGTATTCAAGTAACCTCAAGGATGGCTGCCTCTCTCAGCCTTAGTTAAGTAACCTAATATAGCTTCTTTTCTCAATTAACCCCAAATATGGCTACTCTTTTAAAGCCATAGTTAAGTAACCCTAAACATGGCTAATTTTTTCAAGCCATACTTAATAAAACCCTAACATGGCTATTTTTCAGGCCAAATTTAAGTAACCCCAAACATGGCTATTTTTTCAAGCCATAGTTAATAAGACCCTTATATGGCTATTTTTTCAGGCCATATTTAAGTAACCCCAAACATGGCTAATTTTTACGAGTATTATTCTTGTTGGAAACCCAGGACTGATGGATTTACTGTTCATTGTAGCGTTAGCAACTCTGGATATAATATCTGTTAGAAATGTCGTTCACTACCACCTACATACTTGGCAACCTGCCACTATCTGATATTTGAATATATTACTAATACATTCATGTATATTCATATGTATCATTTTTATATTTAGCATGTATTTTAGTGGGCATAAGCAGATTGTATTTATTTATTCTGGTTGGAAACCCAGGACTGATAGAATGACAGAAAGGCTACTGATGTACTTAGCAATGTGTGTTGCATTTAAGAGCATTTTCATTTATTCTCTTTTTGGCTATCACTCGTGCAAGTGGGTTGATTTTGTTATGAGCAGCCTGACATTATAAGTACTGGGGACCCAAGTGTCAAAGCCTCCCGGGTGACGGAAGGTCTGACCTTCTTGGGAGGTGATTCAGCACTAAGTCTTCCATTTTTGCATCAAACTTTTGTATTATTAAGTTTACATCTGTTAGGGGGCTGCCTTAGCAACTTCTTCCTGCGCTAAACTGTAAGCAATCCATAACCTGATTATGCAGAAAAAAAGATCAAAATTTGCTCAATCTGCATAATGATTTTTTCCAAAAATATTGCCGAGTGTGTTTGATATATAAAGTGTAGGTAGCGTTTGGAGCAATACATAGTTTGATATCTTTTGACAGTAGTGCAGCAGAGTAGGACTGACATGCTTATGCAGAGTGGATTACTATTTTTGTTACTGATACTGTTACTGATAAATATATATACATGTATATTTATGCATACTGAAACATATATATTTATAAACATTATTTACCATATTGAATCATTGCTATTTGTATACTTACTACCTGTTTTAGTGGTATATGTACTTAATGAAATGTATGTACTTTTTATAATGTATTGTATTATATTATTATTATTATTATTATATTTCTATTATATTCATTATAATTTAAGTTACTTCTTTCATTACTTAAGTAATTATATTTATTTTTCATATATGCTGTACTTGTGGACTCTTTGAAACATAAGAACTTCTGTTGCATAGATGGGAAGGCATGAAAATACAGCTATCTAGGATTCATGATTGTTTGCCATTTAAAGAGGTATGTACATGTATTTATCAAATTTACCTTTTATCCTTGTTCATTGCTTTTATGTGAATTGCCACAGGTGAGCCCAAGATTGCCATTTTTTGCCAAGTGCATTTAACTTTCAGAAACTTTCCATTCCCTTTTGATGACCAGCATTCTGAACCGTGAAAATTGGAACATCTTTTCAAAATGGTCATCTCAAATCAGATAATTCTGTAACTATCAATCATTGTGTTAAATTTGGCTAATAGTCCCCTAAGCTTTTTGTGGCAGATTTATATACTTGGTCTAAGTTATATAGCGTGAATTGTGAATCCAAACTGTATTCCGAATATCATTCTCAATGTATGTAGTCTATTGATTGGACAATATTGTTGTATGAATATATAAAACAACATTCTGATAAATTGCTTGATTGAGTTGTGATGAACATTCAGAATGTTTTATTGTAATTATCTCTAGGGCGTTAAAGGAAAGAAGATCTTTGAAAAGCAGATAAGCTACATAACCTTGAACAAAGGTCATCTATTAAAACTCAGTTTAACAATTTTAACATTTCAGGGTTAGAAAAGCTGGGATATCTGTGGAAGAAGATATATGAACGGAGTACATGTACTTACAGCAACAGATGGCCAAATAGTTAATCTGTAGGTGTAAATTATATATCAATAGAACATATAATAACTTTGCAAACAACAAATAAAAACCTCACTATTATGAGCAAGTAGAAATTATTAATCATTATATTTTACAGAATTAAGTGCTAAAGCTTGATGTTCTTGATTTAGTATATAACACATTGTAAATGAATTACTTACTTTGTTTATATTATAAGCCAGTAGACTGCTCCCTGTATGCAGATGATTTTATTATATGTTATAAATCTAGAAACATGCACCACATCATTGAAAGACAGATACAACAATGTCTTAATAAACTTCAAACTTGGTCTGATGAAAATGGCTTCAAGTTTTCAAAATCCAAAACCAAAATGTATGCACTTTTGCAATCGTTGTGGTTTACAGAACCAAACCTTCATCTGGACAACACACCAATTGAGGTTGTCCCAGAATTCAAATTTCTCGGAGTGATATTTGACTCCAAACTTCCATTCCTTACCCATATTAAAGCACTTAAAAAGAAGTGCCAGAGGGCTCTAAACCTTATGAAAATTGTTGCTCACTCTGATTCAGGAGCTGACAGAAAAGTTCTTTTACATTTATGTAGAAGTTTTTTTTTCGTTGAAAACTGGACTATGGATCCATTGTTTATGGATCAGCCAGAAAGTTTTACTTAAAACTCCTTGATTTAATACATAATCAAGGTCTAAGACTAGTCCTTGGGGCATTTAGAACCTCCCCTGTAAACAGCTTCTATGTTGAGGCAAACGAACCTTCCCTTTATTTTAGATGGCAAAAACTTGCTGCTCAGTATATTTTAAAACTCAAATCTAATCCTTTAAACCTACAAATCATAATTGTTTTTAATCCTTTATTTAAAATTCTGTTTGAACGGAGACCAAATGTGGTTCCACCACTTGGTATTTGTATGTCTCAATTCGTTTAGGATCTCCATGCTGATATGGAATCCATTGCCGTGTACAAAGTTCCAGATACTACACCCTGGACCCTTATGTCAAAAGTTTCACTTTGACCTCACTTGTGACAAAAAGTCGGATACACACAAAAACACTTTCCAAACTGAATATCATGAACTCAAAAGAGCATTATCATACACATCAGTCAATTTTTACTGTTGGTTCTAAAGATGGGGATATTGTTGCAGCTGCAGCAATATCTGGAAATGAAATTAAAAACTGGTGTCTTCCAGACAAGTCATCTATTTTTTCAGCAGAGATGGAAGACATTGGTCTTGCCCTCGATCTTACTGAAGAATCAAATCATAATCATTTCATCATTTTCTCAGACTCATTGTCTACCTTACAAACTTTGCACAATATGAACTTAGAAAGTCCCGCTGTCTGTGATACCCTTGAGCGAATCTATTGCCTCAGTATATCCAAAGAATTTGTATTTTGCTGGATTCCAGGTCACATGTGTATTAAAGGTAATGATAGAGCTAATGCACTTGCTAAATCTGCCCTGAAATTGCCATTTTCAAATGTCCTTACACTGATTTTGAATCTGCAATTTTTAATCTCATCCGGTCTTCCTGGCAATCCCGATGGGATGCCGACATTAACAACAAACTTCACTCAGTCAAACCAACCCTAGGTAAATGGCACCCCTCTTACAGGTTCATTCATCAAGAAAAGGTGATAATCACTAGATGCAGAATTGGACTTCTCGTGTAACCCATTCTTGGCTTTTTACCAGAGATGATAGACCAGAATGTATTCCATGTAATACACCATATTCTATCCAACATGTTCTTATTGATTGCATCAATCTTCAGCCTAGTCGTACCAAGCATTTTAATGCTAAAAACTTAAACACCCTTTTCAAAACTGTTTCTCCTGTAAAAGGAAATCTGACTTTACTAGAACTGATAATTTTTTATACACTCTTTGTTAACTTTGCAAACTTTTACACCCCCTTATCATTCCAAAAGTCGGATTTGTAACTAATCCATATATCCTTCATTCTCATTTTTACATTATCTTATGTTTACATCTTATGTTTACATTATCTTATGTTTACGTTATCTTATGTTTACGTTATCTTATGTTTACATCTTATTGAGTAACTTATCATGTATGTTTTTTTTTACAGCAGCTTGGAAGAGAACCACAAACTTATTTCGAAGGAAGGAACTAAAACAAGAATTTATACTCATGAGAACTTGTGATATTTGATGCCCTTTCTAGTGCTGGAAACATTACTGTAATATATTGAACAGTGTGTTATAGAAAAAAATGGATGATTGTCCAACATTGAGAATATTAAAAACATTGAGAATATAATATTCATATTATCAGCATTCTTGATTTTATTGTTAACTGATTGCCAGTTACTTAGGCCTAAAAAAGGTTTGTTTCCGGTTCACTCGACCGACCCAATCTTTTACCTACTGACTCATAAGTTTCATAATTTTTACAACTCATTAATATTACAGGGCACATATTCCCATACAGTGTTGCTGATGTATGTGAAAGAAAAAAAGAAAACATCACTACCTAGCAACCCATATTTTGGGGCATGTAACTGGAAACAGACATTTTTTGTTTAGGCCTTATAATACTCTAGTTTGAAGAATATTAAGTAGCTCAATATATATGCAGAACATAGGTCATCGCTGTTCATAAATACAATGCGTATTTGTGTATCGTTTAGGCATTCAGTCATGTTTTGAGTTAAATGTAATAAGCAGCAGTGAAGCAGCATTGAGTTTTCTGTAAACGACAAACGAGTTAACATCTAGTTTTGTCAAGTTCAAAATTTGGTGACAGTCATTGACACATTTTTAAATTGTAAAGTATACCTAGGTGAATAGTTGCAGTTTTCCAGATAATGTTTTATACCATTGCATGCAATTTTTTTATCATTTTGAACCTTGACCATCTTTTGTTACAAATTTAAAGGCTAGTTGGTTTTGTTTTGGATTTGCGCAGGGGTGCAAGTTTTCCTGGTTTATGCAAGATTTCCGTTTTTTTAAGGGTCCGAGGATCAATTTTTCCGAATTGTCTAAATCCATGAGAAATTGATGTGTGTGGGGGTTACATTCCCACGGCATGTAAATGGTAAATTGTCAAGGAGGAGTTATCTATTATTTTAAGAAGACTAGAATGAAAGGGAAATAACTCTTTTTGAGACATACTGCAGAGCATTCTCACGTGTAGACCCCTAGCAATATTTTTAGATTGTTAGATATTTTCTACTTGCACCCATGTATTTAGTTGGTTGTAAATAATTTTGGTGTTTGTACAAATAAAAATGTAGCTGAAGTCTGATAAATAATTGCATTGCTCAATATCTCAAATTAAACTAGAAACTCGTTGACCATTTCAAAAACTGAATGTTGTTTTGTAGTTAGTTAAGTTGAAGACTTGTTTTACTAGTACCGACTTTATTGTGTTATTTAGCTCTGTCAGTCATATGGTCACTATGATATGTATACTGATTAACCATGCCTTTTATGAAGCATCACAATTGCTTTACCTGTATTAGTAGAATAGATACAAGTACATAAATTGTTCCATTTAAATAAAATGACGGGGAAGTCATGCTGCACTCAGATATTAATGAACAGTGAGTTTGGTGTAAATCTAAATGATTCACATCCAGACAGAAAAATTTGTCTGGAATCCATAGAGTGTAAATTGTATGTTGCATTGTATCCCAGAATAGCTCATAGCTAAATTGGAGTGAAATGATTATTGTTTGTATCATTAGTTATAATTTGATATAAATTCTGTGAGAGACAACTTGAAATATGTCTGGTTATAAATATTTGTTACTGCTTTTTATGTTGTTTTTCTATTTGTGTTGCTGTGTAGTCATTAAAAGTAGACAGTTTGACTTCAATTAGGACAGTGTTAGCCATGAATATAGTCTTCTGTATTAAGCAGTAACCTGAATGTTATATGGAGGTGAAGCTGTAACTGGTCGCAATCTTATGTTTGTCAATACAAATATTATAAACATAAAACAGTGAACAACGGGGTATAAAAAGGGTCATAATGCACATTTGACTTTGTTTAGAGGTTTGTTTAGTCTCATATTAAGTGATCTTACAATTAACTACTTTAATATAGATGACTGCTGACTCAGATTGGACTGATTATATACCACACAAGGTAGTATCAAATTAATAATAAGACAAATGAGTAAACAGATACAGTTATATATAATAATTGAAGTTCTGTGTTGTGTACCCACATCTTGGCAGTGAGTAGTATGCTGGGTTCTTTTAAACTTACTAATTGCAAGTGCTGATCAGTTGTGATCTGTGATAATATAATTGTCAGGATGACACGGCTGCACTTACTAGAGCCAACCGTTACCCGTGAGATAAATAAATTTATTAACAAATTGGAATATAAAATAAAAGCAGAAATTAACTAAGAAATCTGCTTTTATTGCTTCAGTAATCAACAAATATTCATCAAAAAGTATAGAACACATTTATGACTGTAAAATGATAATTGTAAATGAGAGAGAAATGCAGTCAAAAGTAAAACTGTAACAGCAAAACAAAAAAAAACAACATAAAAACAATATTGTTCCACAAGTATACTTGACAAACTACACTGTCTGTTTAAAAATCACTATTCCCTAATGATGAAATTGGAACAAAAATGATATTTTGCAAAGGACCGTACAACAACAATCAGTAGTCTTGGTTAAAAACAAATAAATATAGAGTGAATTTAAGTCCAATCAAAAGTAAGAAACTTACAGCCAAATTGCTTAAAGATTCAAAATAGCACATCTATCATAGGAAGCAGCATGATTAACAGGGCTTGACAAATTTTTCTCGGGCTACTTAACATGCAAGCCGACCAGCTTAGAATTTTAACTAGTTCTACAGCAATTTCAACTGATCCTGATTATTACCAGCAGACAAGTGGATTCGTCAACCCCTGATTAAGTTAATATTCCATTAATGAAACAAAATATTCCAACTTACATAGAATTTCTTAAAGTAATTAATAAAATTCAAAATCAAAGTATCAAAACAATTTAGTATCAAAGTATATTAAATTTACTAAGTATCAGAGTACTAAGATCTGAACAAATCTCTAAAATATTCTAAATGTCTTGAACCAACTAGATCCAATTTTTTATGTATCTAAAATATAATCCGTATTTAAGAGTAAGAAGTAAAATTTTACCAGTAATAAATCCAAAATTCAGTTGCAAGGTGAGGAGAAAAGCAACTATTATATAGTAAAATAATGCAATCATTTGATCAGTCAATAAGCCAAATTTAGCTTACATCATTATTATGGTTGGCTGATAAGCCCTGGTCAAGTAAGTCATTAATGATGGACTGTTCTTGGACAGATCTTGATAAGCCCCGCCTAATTGAATTAATTAGCTTGCAATGACTCCTTATTTTGACCAACTTGTAAACAACAATTAAAAACAATATAATCTATATATCAATCTATATATATATAATCTAATATAAACTAAGCACTTATTATTTAATAAATCCTAAAATAAAAGGCATGTTCTTCAGTACAAAATTCTGCTTAATTTAGATTTAAACATGACTTTACAGCTCCAAAAACTTAGAATTTAGTTATTTAACATTTAAAATAATGCTTCTGTTATTGGATTCTCAAATACAAAAATATTAACAAGTTTATCACTGCACAAATTACAAAATTAAGACACATATGTTAATCTATATTAAAAGCTGGTCATTTTGAAAGTAAACATGACTATATAGCTACACTAACTGAGATTTTGGTAATTTAATATCTGGATATTTAATATCAGTGCTAAATATTCACTTTAGCAATATAACTCAAGTAAAACAATGTATGTAATACATAATCATGATACATCCTAAAATATCTGTATCCTTAATGTTTTGTATTGTAAAACCAGATGGCCCCTGCTGCCAACAGGAGACCCCTTTGATCAGACACAATACTTAATAAGTGTGGCCCCTTATAGTATACAGTACACTCTAGGCTGTATAAGGAATTTAGTGTATTTATGCATGTGTTAAGTTAGTTGGTGTAAATTAGGGGACTCTTTAGAAAATTGTGCTATTTTGTTCTGTTCCCTAAAATACAACAGATAATACACTATCAGAAAAATAATCAAAAGAGCTACTTTTACTAGTTAACCCAGACATATATAATGTAAAAACTATGCTGAATGCACCATGCACGCTTTTAAAAAGGGCCAGACATGGGAGCTCCTTCTGTATTTACAGGATGAAATATAAAATAGAGTCAGATACTCTAAAAATACAAAGGGAAGTAACAAGTACAGTGCAACCTCTCCAGAGCGGCCCTCCCTTGAGCAACAACGTCCCTTCAAAAACAACATTATTTTCCCCAATGTATGATTTCACAATTAATTTAACCTCTAGACAACATTCTCTCAAAACAACATGATTTGGTGCCTTAGTTTGCACTGTACTAACATAAAATATGACAAGCCAAAATTCAGGTCTTTAACATCTGTTTAAAAAGGACGCATTGCACATACAATACATAATGCATGTTTATCATACGGATGACATGATCATAATTATAACCAAATCAAATGAAAGAATTAAGTGATTTTTTAAATAAAAAATGTTAAGATAAATACATAAATTTTGAACCTCACAAAATTATACAAGAAACGCAAAATATTAATTAACATAAGTCCTAAAATAAAAGTACAAATACAGATCTATTGGTAATTCTGTTTGAGATAAGCTAACTTTCTTTCTAAATTCCGTTGTTACAATATGTAACATTCATTAATAATCTCTTTGTTCAGCATTCCTTTATACAATTGGACCGCCAATACAGGAGATGTAAAAATAATACACATGCACTTACAATAGTTCAAAACTAAGAAAATAGAATTTTAAAGAATATTCAGGTAAAAGATGAATTTACAAATACAATATCACAGTTTTATACAGTGACAAAACATGGATTCATGTTTTATTTGCAGTCATTTATCTCATTAATATGAAAATATTAAAAAACTTTTTAAATTCTTCGTCTTGATTTGCTAAATCCTTTAGGCCATGCCAAACTGATTCTTTGTTTAGCGTCATCGGGCGGGTAGGTTTTCAAGGGTTTTAACAAACAAAAAACAGGCATGGCATACGGCAGTAGTTTTTGCCCGTATTTTTACTATACCATGGACGCTTATCAAGTTTAAGCTCATGCAAGCATTTGTCGATGAACAAAATATTAAAACAAACTATTTTTGGTAAATCTTTAACATTCTTCTTGGGTTTTTGTGAACTTTATTCGCCGTTATTACTTCTTTATTTGATAGGGAGGGGGATGTATTCATCAGCAAATATGGCTCAAGTTCAGAACCACATGTAAATATGCCTTTGTAACGTGTCGAGTTAAAGAAGGGCCCCCAAATAATTCTTGATTGGTATGTCATTCAAGTTGGCGACGAAACATTTGCTTCTCTATTTGAAAAAAAAAATCATTCAGGCCATTCACAATGCTACGCCTGTGACAAAAATTGAACGTCCAATTAACTTACAATTCCTGTACCCAGTGTGGGGTCTCCTCAGCATAGGACAATGCGGCAATTGAAGCAGGGTGGAATATTTTTTGTTCTACTCGCTTAAAGTATGATTTATATTGTATTTGTGCTCACATGTTAGTCCTATTAACAGTGGTCCATATAATTAATTGGTTATGCAACAAACTATTACCTTTAATGATGTTTTAAAGTTCAATACAATTGATTTTAAGAAAATATGTTTTTGTCGTGTCCTTATTTTTTCCTGGTAGGTAAGGTTTTGTAAATCATCGAGACGCTAAACATAGAATCAATATGGCGTGGCCTTATTGCTGAAAACAGACACGCTTATGTATAAAAAGTATGTGTATGATTTATAATTAATAAATATCAAATGTTGGCAATAATTTAGATCATTATGATCAGTTTAGAATAATATAAACAGAACACTCGACAATGCAATGTTTCTTTTCTACTTCTAAAATCCGGTCATTTAATTTAGTATTATCAGTAAAAACTGAGTCATTGGAAAAAAAACGAACCAAGTTAATCTGCCTGATGTATCAGCAACTAAAGCGCTGTTTTCCTGTTTTGATCTTACTTAGTGGCGCTTTTATATAAACGTGTTTTCCGCTTGACTGTTCACTAGATTGTCATTCCTCGTCCTTCTTTAAAGGCTCTCCTAATACACGTGCTCCATTTTCGGACACATTTTATTGTTTCAGTTACGTGAGTTTTTGTGTTTAGATTTTCAATTTTAGTTGTTGGAGCTACATTCGTGGATAAATTAGACTGGTTTGACAAAGGTAAGGAGTTCTCACAAAATACTAATTTGCATGCGTGTTTGTACGTGAAGGAATGTTACACATATAATAACTGTTATGATTCTTCCTATTCGTATTTCTTCATAATTCTTATTGAGTCCGGTCTAACCTCTTCATACAAAATATCTTCTCTGCAGTTAGCCGCTGTGATAAACCACAGCACCGACGTCAAAAGAAGTAAATTTGAAATGAAGTTAAGAAATAATACTAGGTGTATGTTGTCTTTCAGATTAAATTTATAAATTTTACATCTACATTTGTATATGGTATACATGCATTTGTATTACAAAGCTGTGCAATTAGACATACAAACGATTTGCATATGCCTTGTCTCCTTAACGTTGACTTCTGCCTTTCGAAGTTTTGCAAGAAAACACCGAGCGATTATTTGTTACATATAATATGAACATTACAGTTAATACTATTCATTGTCCTTTTTTCGTGAATGTGTTTGACGTTGATTATTGAGTTGTATTGTCGAGTGAATTTTTAATATCATATTTGATGATGTTAGCGGAAGATTTAAATTAATATGTTATATAATACATGCTTACGGTAGCTAGGGCCATTATACTTGTCCTAGATGATAGCAATAACAGTCCAATTACTGGTCAATGTCTTATATAACGTTGTAATTGTTAGGTATGATTTATTATAATTATGTTATACGCATGTAAATGTGTAATCTACATATTCATAGTCTGTATCTAAACATATGATATCATGTAGGTATTAATAATATGCAATAGCAAAACACAACTGTGCATTCTATATGTTGACAAGAACTGCTATTCATAATACGCATGATGAAAATGCATGTAGTGACCAAAAATGACCAGAATAAGTAAAAAGACTGAAAGAGACCTAAATGAAGGGCGTATAGATGTCCAGAATCTGTTAGCATTTTGTTAGGAACGACTGTTACAATACAGACAATAGTGACATTTTGTCACAGGCAGTAGATACCTGTATGGACAGTATGTAAGATATACATGTATACTCAGATATTAACAACAATTGTCTGAAAAATAACAGTTACTCTACACAATGAACTGAATACTTACTTTGTTAATAGGCATCAGTTAATTTTAAATATCACGTACCGTGTTGTCGTTCATGTGTATTTATTATAAATGTACTACATATCTCGCACATATTCGTGTATTATCTTATTTTACCCATTTCGAGACTACTCAGTAACGTGGAAAGAATTTGATATGATAAACTGCTCCCGGGAACATGAGATTCTCTTATACAATAGTTTCCGTGTGTAATTTAAATCTAAATATTGATACAAGTTTAAAATAAACACAACAAATTACAAGGGTTTCAAATTAACAACTGAAAACATTTAAAAAGCCCTGTCAGTGAAGTGGTCTCTCATGTTCTCCGTAACATATTTATTCATGCTTCTGTCATTGCACGCATAAATCGTTCTATTCGAAGCAATTTCAACATCACGAAACTGGTTTATATTTTACGGAAGCCTATTAGGGCCTATTTGTCTTAGTGCTTCAGTATAAGGAATTTTGTCTTATGTGTTTTTTCTTATTTGTTAGCTATTATGTGTTAGGAAAGAAATATGGAATTTTGCACTTTTTACAGATCTCCCACTGTAACTGATTGAAAAAAACAACAACACTTTTTTTCCGAAAGACGTAATCACCTTTAGTGATTTTTGATATATCTTGTAAAGTCTTTGAGCTGCATATATTTATGCGGTGGCATTGTTTCATAATTATGGATGCAGTCTTTTCTTTTGGTTGTCATGCTCCGTCGATATCACATAAAGCGTATCATCTTTCTCATGCACTGAAGCCTAACTATATATAACCACTCGATACATTGAAAAATAAATACTTAAAAGATTATGAATAATAAATAAGAGATATGACATAAGAAATAAGACATGAGAGGTTATACATAATAGATAAGACGTCAGACGTTACACATAAGAGATAAGACATGACAGGTTATACATATTAGATAAGACATAAGAGGTTACGCATAAGGGATAAGACATCAGAGGTTATTCATAAGATATAAGACATAAGAGGTTATACATAAGAGATATGTCATCGGAGGTTATACATAAGAGATAAGACATCAGAGGTTATATATAAGAGATAAGACATCAGAGGCTATATATAAGAGATAAGACATCAGAGGCTATGCATAAGAGATATGTCATCAGAGGTTATACATAAGATATAAGACATCAGAGGTTATACATAAGAGATATGTCATCAGAGGTTATGCATAAGAGATAAGACATACGAGGTTATACATAAGAGATATGTCATCAGAGGTTATACATAAGAGATAAGACATAAGTGGTTATACATAAGAGATAAGACATCAGAGGTTATACATAAGAGATATGTCATCAGAGGTTATGCATAAGAGATAAGACATACGAGGTTATACATAAGAGATAAGACATCAGAGGTTATACATAAGAGATAAGACATACGAGGTTATACATAAGATATAAGACATAAGAGGTTATACATAAGAGATAAGACATAAGAGGTTATGCATAAGAGATAAGACATCAGAGGTTATACATAAGAGATAAGACATCAGGGGTTATATATAAGAGATAAGTCATCAGAGATCTGGGTTACACAGAATTAAGATAGATCAGTATTTCACATAAAAACGTTTCTTTTGAGTAAAATTTCCATCTTTAAAGGGTAATCATTTGTGAAATTAAAATAATACAAGTGTGATCAAATCCTTTCGTAGCTTTATTGTACTAAGATAGATAATAATACAACATAGATTATCGATAAAAATGTGCCCGATATCAAAGGTGTAAAGTTGGAATATATGTTAAAATGGTAAATATTGCGTACACTTTACAAATTTACTCTGGATAAAAATCAGCCCATGCTGAAATATCTTCTTCATGAAGGACCATGATAGATAAAATCAGTGTTAAAAGACATGTTAAACTTGAAAATAAAAATGGATAAATGCTGAAATGTAATACTTTAAAATTAACAGCATGATTAATTAATAAATCAATTGTTTAATATGAATAATTTTACAAATTAACGTAAAAAGAGACTACAATAAAAACTAGATAATCTGACCACCTTCGGCACCCGAACAATTGGTGGTAATAATGAGGTGGGCTCATAATCAAGTTGAATTATAGGAAGGTTATTGAAAGCCTGTCTGAAAACATACAGTCGTTATAACAATATGGACGTAATATTGAGGTGGTCTAAATGTGAGGTTTTACTGTACTTTGTTTGATTGTAAATGGAAGGGAGACAACTCAGACAGATGTACATGATTACATACTGAAGTTTACATTAATATGTCCAATTTATTGTTTGAAAAAGTAAAAATATATCAATTAGAAATAGATATTTGTCTACTAAGTACACATACTATCTTAACTTGATAAATTTGATAAAACATGAAAACATAGTTGGGAGTAAATGAAATGAAAACTTCATGTACAAGTACTAGTAATATTGTTATCGAAATTGAAATACTTCAATGATTTTCATAACACTATATTTCAACAAGTCCACGGATATACCCAACAATACTTGATGACATGAATTTACATTTGTTTCATGTTTTTACACGTGACTCGTTCAAATCGCTACATTGTCTTCTATTGGTAGGTATAAATTTTGTGATTTTTACCTGCCAACATTTTTTAGACATTTCTCCTGTCTGATGTGATCGGTAATTTTTAGTGAAATAACGTTAATTATGATATAAGCTGGAATCCTGGAAGTTTCATGGTTCATTCCTAAAGCATGTTTCACATCAGGCGTGCGATCTTTGTTTCGTACGATTTCCTCCGCAGACACATACCACCACAGCCGTACAAATTATTAAGTCAGTCTCAATGCTGCCGTAAGAATTTGCAAAGTTTCCTACGTCCACCGCACGGCAAACAAGAATTTGCAACACTGTCGTACGGTGTTCTTGCGATTGCTACAGGAGTTATATTTGTATTTGTATGCAAGGGTATACGACAACAATCTCATTCTGAAGTAGGCGTGGACGGAGTCAACAATGGCTATCCATGTTCATAGGATGCGCATTGCAGCCATGAATAGGGTACTTGTTGAAGAAGAGCGGGATGATGCTATTTTTTAGTGCCTACATGTGAGCGAAAGAGCCTAACAGAGACGTCGGTGGGTCGTGGTTAGGGCGCCGTCAGTTGTTTAGCCTGTCCAGATTTGTACACCTTGCTGCCAGCTGCTGGTAAACCATCCAATGATCTTTTCCGCTGTGAACAGAAATTTAAATGAATACATTTTATACCAATTACTAGTATTATGTAACATTTTGGCTATCCTATCATAGTGAAAAACCTCGACACAAAACAAATCATTACATACTTAGTACAACTACTTATTTATCGTGAAAGACTCCAGATCTATTTATAATTTAAGTCAACGTAGACACACAGTTTGCACATGGTCGATTCCTCATTTTGCCCTAGATGTAACATCAATATGGCAAGATTATAAATCTTTTAACACTTCAATAAATGATATCATAATACACAGCAAATGTAAAATACAAGCTTACCAGGTTCATTTATTTGCACAGCTATAATTCCTAATTGCTTGTCTTGATACTGAATGTCGACGTCTCTCCTGTGATTTCCTGGCAAAACTCTGGATGTTCGCTAAATCATTGCACAAGTGTATTCTCGTGCTGTGAAGATTTTGTATTTCTGTACGAGCACGTGCTATCATCATCTGATTCCTGGGTTGGTGGTATCTCAGTTGTCTCAGGTTCAATGGAGGGGTCAACAACTGGAGCCATCCCCCTTTCTCTTCTGTAACCTTTTTTGGAGCCATGACCTTTTCTTTCTGAAATCTGGACAGCTACTGATGACGTACAATACAGACAAGCTATTTATAGAGGAGGAGGGATAAAACTTACTTTTCGCACTAGGCATTCGCGGGACAGCCGTGCGAATTCGTACGTTGTTCGTACGTTCTGCAGCAGCCTTGATCAGACTTTCATCAAACGCAAGGCAGGCTCAAGACTCACAAGGTGTTCGTACGTTCACCGTGTGGTCTTATCAAGGCAAACACAAGTACAAAATCGTACGATTGATATGCGATTGCTCTCTCTCTCTTTCAGAACGTATACCTAGATTACTGCTTCATTACAGGAAAGAAAAGCAGTCTAAATTGAAATTGAATGAAACACTCCATAGATTTACTGTTATTATGACGACATAGCGCATGCGCAACATAATTTTAATTTTGCACGTGACTACACACTGGTTTCAAACTATCTAAAGTGAATTTAACTTTTTCAAAGTCACGGCTATTAATTTAGATGTGTTTTTGGACCGAAAATTATGTAAGTATATTCAACCTTGAGTAGAAAATTGGAAATTCTTAGAAGAATTTTTCAACTTAAGTTCTCAGGCCGTGGTGCAGTGGTTAGTGCGCTGGACTGATAAACCTAGAGATCCGGGTCTGAATCCCGGTCGCGGCAGGTCATACCCTTCTATAAAGTTTGACAAAAATGTCGATTTTCCACAAATTTAAGATAATTGATACTGAAACTGTCGCTTTTTTTCAGTCCAATAAAATGAGGAAATACTATATTATAGCATTGACCGATACAAAGTACGTACGGACATTTATAAACACGATTATACGATTTTGTGGCAAGGTATCGTATTAGTGAAATAATGTCGGGGACTCCGTGGTCGAGTGATTACGATCTCGGACTTGTAATCACTGGCCCCTCACTGATGTAAATTGGAAAAATTCACATGGGATGAAGCTGTCTTGCTGTCTTATGAAAGCCGATTGTTATATCCTGAGGTACGTCTGATGTCGTCCTCCATTGAAAAAGCTTAAAAAGTTGCCAAATGACCCCTGGCTGTTGATGCGACGTAAATCCTAGTGATGAAGTGAATCAATGTAAGCATAATTGATGGCATTACATTCCTCTGATGAACCCTGCTCACATTGTGGTCATTAACGTAGGGTTGACTGTATAAAATGTCTTGTCACAACCACATGATTTATGTGATCAAACACGTTTGTTTTTATAAAATAGCCCGAAATTTTACCAATAAGCGTGTGTGTGCGTGTTTTTGAAATTTTGTTGGTTTTATAATTATTTGACAGCCAGTAAAAACATACCTTTCGTCAATAAAGTACTAATACTGTGATGTGTATTGGTAGACTGCTGTTTCCGGTTTAGGTTTTGGCCAATTGTTGTGGATGAATTCGAAGACCGAAACATGTAAAATGTGTACATTGCATGACATATGCCCTGCATTGAAAAATACACTTATTTAGAATATTAACTAAATAGTTGTTCAACCAGGTCTTGTTTTAACTGAATCAGTGCGGCAAATGGCTAAACACAATAAAACTATTGGGATCTTCTCTTAAAACTCATATCTTGACAATTTATCGACGATCTTCTTATGAAACATTTCATCATTATGTGTATTATACGTTCTTGTGATCGCATGAAATTCAAGCTATTCGTTTCTGAAAACGTTTCTTCTTTTGTGCTCTAAATATCACAGAACAGAACAGAACAGGACAGGACAGGACAGGACAGGACAGGACAGGACAGGACTAAAAGCGTATCAGCTCATCGTCATAAAATATATACTTACAATTATATGTGCATGTGTGTTAAACAGATTACTTATTTAACGTTATGTGTGGTGAATTAATGAAAACATGTAACAATTTAATACATTTTGTATAATTGAAAAGTTATGTAAATAAATCGTATTTAGCGAATTAAAGCAAAGTAAAGTAAAGTCAGAATGTTGTTAACGTATTAGCATACCGGTACAAAGGTAGTAAAACCTCTGAAACCCGGATTCCCTAAATACCGGAATATTCGGAAAACCGAACGATCTCCTTGGTCCCATTTTCTCTCTAAATAATTAAATGTAAAATATTCCCTGAAAACCGGAAGTCCCTGAATTCCGGAAAGCGGGCGGTTTTCTAACCCCTTAAATTAAAAATACTTGGTATTTATGCTACATATATGTCAATGTCGAAATGAATGTTACATATCATATTAACGCATAATTGTCTTGAATTATAAATACATTATCAGTCATTCTAAATGATTTACTGAATTCAGGGGTACAACCTTTTTATAATTCTAGGCAAGCATATCATGTATTTAACAAATTATCAAGAATTTAATAGCATAGTATATGGAGAGTCGAAGATTTCGGGGAATATCAATGTTTTTATTTAATATATCCAGTAATTTCTACATATTGGTTCGTCTAAGATAACTGTATCTCCGTCTACACAAATATTCAATACATGTTTACCTCTAAAAGCTTGTTTTTTTATGTATATAATTTATGTTATTTATATTGTACGACTGTGTACTATGTACACGACTTTATTCTGTTCTGTTCTGTTCTGTTTTGTTCCGTATATGCATTTTCGTTGATTTTTCTCGTGTAAATCATTGACTGTCAAATATCCGAACAAAGTGCATATCTATATTTGTTACATAAACTGTCTTTTAGATGTTAATACGAAAGAATTTCATTAACAGTTAGTAATTAATTGCATTTTTAACTTTGAGAATTATTAAGTTAGACTTAATTCAATTAATATTATGTGTAAATATCTAAGACTTATTTAAATATTTAACAAAACATTATTTGTCGCCTTTAATAATCTTTTGTTAAAACTGGTCGTAATTATCGAACTCACATTTTTTCTCGTGTTTACGTATCTAAAGCGACCTCTGTCTCTTTTACGTCATAAGGGTTAACTTTCTAACATTAAAACATACAACAATTATCACCCTTTAATCCATCCATTGTAAATGAAATTATTAGATATTTGAGTTCACTTTTTTTCTCGAGTTACACGAATTTCCCGGATTGCGTGACGCACGTTGGTCTGAATGACGTCATAAATTTAATTTGAGTTAAAAGTATCTTTTTCCAATTTTAGACGCTAAAAATACAACAATTATCACCCTTTAATCCATCATTATTAAAGTATAATACGTGATATTTCGAGTTCACTGTCTTTCTCGAATTACACGAATTTCCACGATTGCATGACGCACATCGGTCTGTATTACGTCAATGGAGGTAACTGGGGTAACGGGTATTATTAAATGTATGAAGAAAGTTTTGTAGTATATTTGAATGGCCTATTTTACAAGTCATATATTGTGATCTATTAATGCTTCGTTAATCTTTATACGCATGCAATGCAGTTATCATCTTTTTTACCCAAACTATTAAATAATTATTTTAAAATTAAGGTTTATTTATCAATTTATCGAAACAGAAACGTAAATTCTTGCCTTTTGCTTTGCACAAGTTGACTATTTTGTATCCCTTATAATATACATATATTAAACAACCTGTCTTTGAATACGGGTCATATTTTAAATTTTATCAATTTATATAGGTTAAACTATTGATACACGTCTCTATCATATTACATTTACCGCTTAACATGAAACACAATTCACACACACGTTAGTACCAAATCTGAGACTTATTGTGCTATGTCAATAAAGCTACCAGAGTTATTTCCCTTTACATGACAAACCAAGTTTAGTGATGATCCGTCCATTGGTTCATGACAACAAGGCGTTCTAAGTATTTCTATTTTAGCTCTATCGGATGATGATAATTAATAACTTAAAAAAACTTCTTTTTAAATGTATTTTCATCTTGTAGAATCATATTCTACATCGTATTTTAACTGTTTACTGTAGGTAAGAATATAAACACAATTGTTATAATTAATAGTTAAAATTTGAAAAAAAATCGTACGAAAAATCTAGAATGTATTCCCTAACATTAAATCACAATTTTAGATTCTAGATTTCTAGTTTTATTCTTTTGGGTTGAATTTTAAGTGATTCTTCGACTGTGTTCTGTTTCTACGAAACTGTTATGTTGATGAAATATCCATTTGTACAGCAGTATTATGTGAATGTTAATTTCACGCTGGCTACTTCTTCAAAAATAGGTACAGTGCAACCTCTCCAGAGCGACCCTCTCTTGAGCAACAACATCGCTTCAACAACAGCATGAATTTTCTATGAATGATTTAACGATTAGTTTAACCTCTCTAGAGCAACAACCTCTCAACAACAACATACTTTTGGTAATTAACATAGATATTTAAAATGAATAAGGAAGTATGCACAATATGCTTGCTTATAAGATGTCACTGATAATTGGTTGAATTCAATAATACAAATACCTGCAAAACATAGAATGACTGTCACTGCTTCTTGTCCTCATCAAGTTTTATAACGCATCCATTATGACGGGTGCTAAAACCATATGGACCTTTCTAAGTTCTCGTACGGACTTCCCCCTGACTTACAAAACTTTCATTCTGCAATCCAAACGATGAAATTTAATATCAAACCATCAGAAATTTTAGACATACACATTCCTATGGTTGCAAATGCTAAAGACGGAAGTATGATTTCTTACCCATACTAATGTTGTACGTGTTATTAGTGACCGGAATTTATTATTATCTCTTCTTCTCGTTTTGTTTATTGTCAATATATTTTATGATATTAAATATATTCAGACACGTTAACCACAGCAACTCATTGCCGTAGTAATCGTTGGCGTCATCATCATCACCATCACCATCATCATCATCATCACCATCATCATCTTCATCAACATCATCATCACCACCATCATCATCATCATTAATTTAAGTCTGAGTTCGAATACAGGCTTCAACGGGTTTTATTCATGAACTTCACAATCCCATTATTCGGACGCAATACTGGTGTAGTGTCCAGGTAGCGGACTCGAGCGTACTTAATATAAGTAAAATTGCTTGTTTCGCAATCGGGCTAAAATAAATAAGTATAAACTTAAAGGTATTTGTTTTCACACCAAAACACAGATTTCGGTGCTAATGCCCCCTGTCAATAATTGGTTTTTATAGTCAGTCCTGTTCGATATCAATGTCACGTTTAATACACACGCGGACTAAAATAGTCTTAAAATTGAAGAATACCCGTTTTGCAATTTATACAAATAATTTAATGGATGGAATATTCAGAGAAGTTAGATCACATAGTGTAGACTAAAATTATCTCTAATCTCCATCAATAAACTCAAATATAGATATTCCCACAGCCTCGTTAAACGACAATGTTTAATTTCAATGATAACATAAAGCATTATACACTGAAAATATCTGTATTGCTTAAATTAGTTGATCGACCAGGTATACTTTTACCTTTGACAGCATATAGTGAAGAATCGTTTTCATTTTGATCGGACTCGCTGCTAACGTCCGTTACTGAATGATAAAGATGTACCACTGTATTTACAGTATATGAGACAGTATGATTCTTATAATGGAATTACACTAAACGCACTTTCTTATAAACTGTAAATATTGGATTGAAAGCATTTTATACGGTAATTGTTTAAATTGATTGATACTAAAATAAATGAACGCAGATAACTTTAGTATATACATCATATGTGTATTTCAAATCATTTAAACGTTTTAAAATGCTCCAATATTTACATGAGAGAAAACCAGCTCGTGACTTTGCACTGCTTGCATGATGCCCAATCTCAGTAGGACCAAATTCATAGCTGCAACCGTGGTCCAGTAGTTGGTGCGCTGGACTTGTAACCCGCAGATCCGGGTTCAAATCCAGTACGCGGCAGGTTATTCCCTTCTATGAATGGAAGGGTAAGTTAGTACTGGTTAGTATACAGTCCACGAAAACTGGTTAAGTGAACCGGTCGCCGTATATAGCTGAAAAATTAAAATAATCATCTTCATCACTTGCTTCTGTAACATACACCAGTATTCTATTTTCTTGTGTCATTTTCTGAAAACAAAAGTCATCCGCTTAACGAATCGAACAGAAAGGAACGAGACTAGTTAAGATTTAATGATCTATGTTTGTTTATCATAATAATATTATACATGTATATTGATCCGCTCGTGTCCACTTCCTGGACATTACACGAGTATTGCGTTCGAAAGACAGTATTTGTGAAAGTCGTAGTCGGACCCTATGGACCCGGGATTCGAGCCCACGACCTCCGGGTTAGAGGGCGGACGCTATACCCCGCGAAGCCTCTTCTGACTATGATTGCATACTTTTGTCCTGTCAGTAACTTGTCGTGATGATAAATAGTGCATCAATATGCGTTGGGGCGAAATATGTCATATTCAGGGGCGATATTCAGCATTGAAAACTATGGGGTGGTATATATAGATATTTACATTCTCAACCCTACACAAAGTAGTTCTTTGTCTTCTAAGTACAGTCCAACATATGCTTGCGGCCACCTCCGAGTAAAAGCCACCCTGTAAATGAAGGGCATTCTTTAAAAAACATCACTGATTATTTAGAACAAACTGACCTCCGAAAAAAGTCACCTGTCAAACACTAGTTTGACTGTATAACAATACACGTCAAAGAGCACTAAAAAAACGTGCGTCAGCATTCTCTGACATATCCACATACCTGCCCTCTAATTTATTCGTATAAGCGGCAAGACAATTAAATTGTATTTCCGTCAGCGATTTTCAGGAAATCTACAATTTATACTGCGACACAGATAATTGCGAACATTATTTTTTTATATAGGAAGAAGTTAAACAAAATCAATCTTCACCTTCCCGTGGCTGATACAGCTGAATACATGGGAAACACATCAAGATAATTTCTGTCTTTCTTCACTATCAATGAGCCCCAAAACTGTTTATCTGGAAAACAATTTTAGAATGGAATACTTTTGAACAACACCGAAAACTTCCCTTCTTTCTAATTGACTACTAAACCCATGTACTGCTATGTGAAACATATTTTAGAATGATTTGTTTCCCGATTACTCGTACATGTATAAAGCGCCCCGCAAACTCACGTGCCGATATTAACATTGTGTCCCAGGGTCAGGTCTTATGTCAGGTGGTCATAATAGTACACTATACCTCATAGTTTATACATCCTGTTATTTTTATTTATTTTTGTCAATTAGCATCACCATTTATCATTGCATCATTCATTTACTTACATTTAACTACCATCAAATCATTTCATTACAATAATATACTAGTGTTTGTTTTATTTCAGTACAATCATCAACATTGCGCATGCGCACTGTACACATATCGTATTCAACATAAAATTTTGATCAAGGCAGATGTTTTTTTTAATTCTTTCTCAGCTCAAATCCCGCGCGTTGATACAAACTCTGAAAATATGTATCAAAATACAGCGTGACGATTGTAAGCCCCGTATATCACTAAAATTAATCTATGAGTATCTATATGACAAACTGAATATAACATGATGTTATTATACAATATATGAAAATATTAACTCTGAGTATTACTTACAGTACTATGCATTTTGTATGAATGAAAATGACTTCTTATACAAAATTCTTCGTTGAGTGAAAATATCATCTTCATGTTAATACAGGGAATATAAATACACTATTATTTTATTAAAGATTATATTCATAATAGATAAGTTCAGGCAGTTTACAGTAGGACTGAACCACAATGAACTTTAAATATTTATAAAACTATTACTCTGATATAGCTAAAAATCGCTTGTTTAACGCTTACTAACAGTGGCGATAAATTTAAGATTTTTTTAAAAAAGTTTTCCATATGGTATCAAGTAAAATAGTTTCACTTTTAAAGCAGATATCGCCGCGACCGTCGTCCAGTGGTTAGTGCGATAGAATTGTAACCCGGGGATCCGGGTTCGAATCACGGTCGCGGCATGTCATGCACTTCTATGAAAATTTGACAAAAAGGTACATTTTCCTCCAAATGTGGAGAAGTTGCCGGCTATTTGTGGAAGGGTAAGTTAGTACTGGTTAGTATACAATATAACCCCTGAAAACCGGACTCTCTGAAAACCGGAACGCTCTGAAAATAGGATTTTTGGCCCAGTCCGGGAAGGGGATTTACTATATTAAAATTACGACAGTGGGATGGTATATAGTGTATTTATCTTTGGTTACATTCAAACATCAACTGGGTGGTCCCAGATCGACAACTAATATTTTATACACGTACATTAGCTGATTTGTCGCAGGTGTGCTTTGTATTAAGTTTTAACCTTGTTTGAGGATACAATCGTATGAACCTGTATGTAATACATGGTTGTGAGTAAAGCTTAGATCTATATAAGCGTGTTAAGCATACGGTTTACTCATAAAGCCATTATACCTACATATTCATCAGTATACCTGATTTAAAATTCAGGAGGGTCTTCGTAAGAACGACATTGTTCCCGGGCTAGTTTCTCTTGTTCTGTAACTTCCTAAAAACACGCTAAACTTATAATATTTCAACGACAAAACTATCTGTATGAAATAACTTTGTAGCTATTTCACTTTTTTATCATCGTTCATTCTGTGTTTGAGTACACGGTTTCAATTTCTGTTCATCCGTTGGTTTTGATTAATTTGATGTTCATATTGTTTAGGAAATATTTGTTAGTTTAACTTAGTTATTGCGTTTTGTTAATTATGTCAAGGGGGTAATTATGACACTTTTGATCGATTAAATTTAGAACTGTTCTATTATTTTGTACAATCAATTTTTTGTATTCTTACTTCCGCTCACACTGTAGTTGTCGTAGGAACTAAAAGGCATCAAATCGTAAACGGATTTCCCCGGCTCATGGTTGAATCGACATTCTCCACAATGCAAATCTTTTTGTATTTGGGATGAATTCCGTAATGCGTCAGATTTCTACTTAACTACTACACAGGGGTCCATTGCAGAACAAAACAGGGTCCATCGTTACTTCCTTGTAAGGACAATCAGAAAAATGACACAATTGACGATGTAACTACCAATCTTTTATATACTCTGCACACAGAACTTGCAAACACATTTAAAACGATGAAAAATACACGTAATCGTGTTCTGCATTTCTATTAGAAAGCACTTAAAATTAATTAGAATTTAACTTTCATTTCGTCTGCTACCGATTAAATTTTCTTTAATCTTCGAATGAAAATCCACGCTTCAAACCTAGCAGGGACAATACCGGACGTTTTAGTGTTTTCCGTGATAATTCAAATTCACCCGAAATATTTTTTACGATACAGTAAAACCGTACGTAACGCGGTCATAATATCTAAATCAATATAACAGGTTAAAAAAATGTTTCTGATTAGTATGTATTGATTTGGTCAAGTATGTTCTTAATTCTAAAACACTTGGCCCAAAATCGTTGAGAATTTCAAAATTTGAACCGACTGTTAAATATTTAGCCCAGAAATATTAAGCATACAAAACCAGACAAGGGTGCGTTTTATTCATAACGGATATAAGACTTTCCGGTGTGTATGTCCCTTAAATTAAATGATTACACATGTTCTACGATGTGAAAAAAAATCTTGTTCATGAGAATAAGAGTAAAAGTATTCTGCGGAGATGTGTGTATGTGTATGCGGATCATAAGAACGGTTCTATTAAAATTTGACAAAAAATGTTGATTTTCCTCCATATGTGAAGTTGTCGGCTCCTTGTGGAAGGGTAAGTTAGTACTGGTTAGTATACAGTCTAGGAAAACTGGTTAGTTGAACCGGTCGACGTATATAACTGAAAAATTGATGAAAAACGGCGTTAAACCCCAGTGACAATAAGTCACATAAAAGCGGATATTTTAACAACATGGTGAGATAAGTTAGTGTTATTATTTGAGGAACAAAAATCTCATGATATGTAGGTGATATCATCTATAAATGTTTTATTTGTGTATTTATACGTGACGCCGGTAAATATTCAGTTATGTTGGGACTCTGGGTTGTTGTAGATATAACCAAGTCAAGCTGATACCACGCCCAGTCTCAGAAACCTACACAGTAACATTCTGTTTTAGAGCAACCATTGAAAACAAACATAACTATGGAAATGATTGTATTTCAACAGCAATTCAGCAGTTTCCATATTCCTTAAGGAATACACAAAAAATAGACCAGATACAATTTAGAAGAAAGTCAAACTGTCTATTGGTAAAAATTCCCTTCCTATGAGGTCCCTGTCTGCAGGTTTTTCAGTACCTTTACTTTTACAACCGTCTCCCACTTTTTTTATAATCTGACACACATTTGATAACGGAACAAAATATGTGCATGAGACATTTAATCCTTTAATTGATAAAATACACAGACAACTTACACATGTCCAAGTTTGGTTTACATAACACACGTGAACAATAGCTGTATCAGAATGGGGCAAACACTTGTTATTTCAGTAATAATTATATCGGACGGCTTCACATATTACGGTATATCTGAATGACACAATCAAGCTTATGTCTACTAATTGTTCACCAAACAAAGCATTTTGTGATCCTTGGATAAAAACGCCTCATGTTGAAATTTGAGAAATTTTATAATGTATGCAAGTAAGCCAATCATTTTCTTTTTGTTCAGACATTTAAACTTTTTAAACAGAACTGAATAGAATAATTCTGGAATACCTTCCATTACTGATTAAACATTTTAACGAACTAATATTATCCATTTGCATGGCGTTGTGTTACTATGTAGCAGTACTATGTTTATTTGAATATACAATAACCTTTGACCTTCAACAGGGCGTATCTTGTGATTGTGGCAGCAGAATACTATCGTCACACGGTTGCTAGATATTGTCACACAAGTTATAGTTATGTTATGCCGATTTGTTGTATATGACCTGTAAATCAACAATACGCATTGGTTTATACTAATTTATTTTAGCTCGATTGCGAAACAAGCCATTTTGCTTATAAAATTAATCACGCTCGAGTACACTTCCTGAACACTACAAAAGTACTGCATCTGAAAAATAGGATTGTGAAGTTCATGAACAAAACCCGTCGAAACCGGTATTCGAACTCAGGACCTTCGGATAAGAGGTCGGATGCTTTACCTCTTGACTACGATGCCTCCTATACGCATTCTATACGCATTATCAAAACTATTTAGTATATACTAGTGTAGTACTTGGGACTTAACAGCGCTTGATGTTGTTTTGAACAAATTTAAAACATATACTCAACATGAGAACATTGTCCCTCGGATATAACTGTTAATATTTTTACCCATATACATCCTTGAAATACAATTCAAGTGCGTAATCTTAGTAGTTGATTAGTAGTGCCCGTAACTAGAATACATTTTCGTTAAGTTGTAATACATTATTAGCTAAGTACTGTTCAAATACATGTATATACAATACGGATGTGACTTTACTAAGTTCAGTCAAACAGACCATTGTAAAATCATTGGACCGAAGATCTGTAAAATGTGAATTCCGAGCGAAAATATTGTATGTTTCAATGAAAACAAGGCAACAGTAACAGATAGAATACACAAAGAAACGTCTATTTATTAATTAGACACACGGGTAATCACTGCATGTTTTTTTGTGAAAATACAGAATAACCCCTGAAAACCGGACCTCTTCCGGACTTGGCCAAAAGTCCGATTTTCTGGGAATTTCGGTTTTCTGAGGACCATTAATTATCGAAGAGAAAAAATTGGTCTTGAAAAATTGTCCGATTTTCGGAGAATTCCGGTTTTCAGGCTTTATGGGTTACACATGTATTGATATCAGAGTGGAGAACTTTCCAGTTGGTTTTGATTTGTTTTGTCTTTTCTCCCAATAATTATGATTCCTAATCTAGTATAACATGTTATAACAATGATACCTGAGTTAATATTTGGTTTATACGCGGGTAATTTTGCTCATATTATAAATGCGCGTCGAATGAATATCGACAAGTTTGGGGATTTGAATTAGCCGGTTTTACTGAATCTGTGCATAACAAGTTTAGTAACAATTGTAGGAGTATCATTTACGTACGTAGATCCACCAATACATGTATGGTTCTAGGTGAATGTGGAAGATTACCCTTATGTGGTCTGACTGTATTCGTTATTGGTGCGCTTTACTAAGAATGCCAACTAGCAGGTATCCAAAACACTGTTATCTCATGCTCAAATCCTTAGACAACGCTGATGGATCATGCTGGGCAGGAAAAAATAAGATTTTTTATTTTCTTATGGGTATAGGTATGCCTGATTAGCACAAGATATTGGAGACTAAAAAGTTTTTACAAAGATGTTCAAACAAAGAGTTACAGACTGTAGTATTCAAGATTGACATTCCTCAATAAATACGTCTAATAGATGTTGTCATTATTGTCATTTTAAATCACTTTCACTTGATATTCCATTTAAGTTTAAATTTGCCTTGTCAAAATTTAGATTGTCAAATAATAAACTTAAGGTTGAAACTGGCAGGCACAATGATATAACAAATGTGATTATTGTTTAACTATTAATGGTTCAATTCAGCTGGACTGTGGTTCAATTCAGCTGGACTGTGAATTTCATACTGTCTGTCATTGTTTAAAATATACAGATATAAGAAATGAATATTTATTTACATGGTATAAATCTGGAAGTGACCTCCATGATTTCTATTCACTAATGTCTTCTAAAAGTTCTTATACTTAGCATAAAATTTCAACATAGATACATCATTGATCCCTAGAGTTTGTGAGTAAAACTTTGTCTGTCTACAATTATGTATATGACACAACTCTGTATTCATGTATATATGTGTGTGTGTTATTGTCATGTATTTAGAGCCGGAGGCCTTTATTTACAAATAAAACATTTCTTCTTCAGTATACATAAAATGTAGTGATTATCTCCCTTACACCGACTTGTTCAACTCGTCAAATCCACGAAAAACAAGTACATTTTTAAGATACCATTGAAAATGTCAATCTGTCCGTGTTTCATAGTCTAAAACAATCCATATCATTTATTTTACTAGTGATTGATACAACGCTGCTTTATTTTAAAACATACAAGCAATAAATGTATTTTAAGCTACACTAATTTGTCAATCACCCATATAGAGAGAATCTTTCTCATTGATTTGTTTTGCCTTACGTACATGACAATAAACATTTAGAAAGGTTCTATTCCTTATTACATTCTACATTTGTAACAAATACAATTATACATGTAGTAATAGAAATCATTATATTTCAGGATCAACATAAAGTATTACATATTTAATGACTGACGACTACTTCATTGATAATACAGAATTATACGTGGCTCAAGTCGAACCATAATGACTGCATCAGTATCACCAAGAAACAACTTGCGGTATACAAGTATTTTATAAATGTATTTTATGATGAAAATATAACATTTTGATAACAAAATACTTGGATATCCTTGATATTGTCAGTCAGTGAAATTCACAGGAAGTGATTCATGAAACTTGTGTAACTAATGTATGTCCACAGTATATTTCCACTTAGTACAACTTCAAATCTACACATTTATATTCTTAGAGATTTAACTTTTTGACCGGCCCCTCTTTTGATAAAAATCGCATAATCTGAATTATTTGCGCGACTTTTGTAATTGTAGCGTTCGATAGCTCAGTCAATTAAGTGCCCGACTTCGTAATTCAATGCTCAAAGGGTTCGATCCTCGCTCAGTCTAAAATTTGAACTCTCCTTTGTAATGAAAATAAAATTAGCTTTAGACATTAAATACTCCGTATTATCACCGAATTATGGCTAGTAGTGTTTTCAGGTCTTTAAAGCGATCATATCATACTTATAGGATGAAGAGTCTTGTATTGTTGTGAGGTTTTCACGTTTCGTGGTCATTTTCGCGATCTAATTGACCAGTTCTTGTCACAACTTTATATTTCTATACACAATAAATTATCTGAACGATAACTTTTATTTTCATGTATTTTTCAGTTGTTGGTATCAAATTACTGATCCAGCAGTATTATGTGCGTGTACATCAAGTTCCCATGGTAACATATTATAGAATGGATTCGTTCATTACTGTGACAACAGTACAGATATCTATGAGGGCTGTGGAACATTGAGCCTTGAATAAAACACCAGGGTGTCTTCCCGACGTGCAAGTGACTAACATGTTTGAAAAAATAACCTCCTGGTCCGAAGTATGGGACAAATTGATTATGTTCTTCAAGTACAGAGTTGTCGTATTTTTTTAGTTTTGATTTTATGAAAATGAAACGTTATTTGACTGATCTTGTCAATGAACATACATTTATCTGTTGTGGGTGTTAGATCAGATGGGGAGTTTTTTTTATCTCCATAACGTACAAAGTGGTGAAAGTAGATCAGAACAAACAGACCATTGAATAGAACTAGAACTTGTGGATTTTTGTCATTTAAAATGAACCCTATTCTGGATCCTTCTAATGGAAGGAACGAAAATCTGACAGACTTATGTCACAGCTTTTGTTTGATATATTATTAGATAAAATGTTTCATATTACGACTTGGTTGAAGCAAATGTACAACAAACATGTGTATTGTATACATATAAATAGTATGTACATATCAACTTGAATGTGACTTTTTATCATGATTTGTATGTAACAGAATCCAAATTATTAACGATAAGTTTAAGATTTCTTCCAAAAAACGTTTACAAGTATGTTACAGCATGTACATTATTCTATTAACTGAGTCAGTCAGTGGTCATAGAAGTTATAACAACTTAAATCAACGACTTTCGTTTGCTACTGTCTTGATTTGAATCCGCATTGTACGGTTCAGGAGTGCGGTCCAGGAGTCCGGTTCAAGAGTTCGGTTTAGGAGTCCAGTTCATCATGCCGGTCCATTAGTCCGGTTCAGGATTCGGTTAAGGAATTCAGTGTTTTCTATTCGTTTGGAGTAAATTTAGTGTTTTAGTGTAAAATGTGTGTTAAATATGTGTTTAAAGTGTTTTTGTATTCGTTACGCGTTGGAATTAATGTGTGCGTTTCTACATAATATTGCTGGAATAATGTGTTTTTATTCATAAAATTGGATTATTATACAACATCAACCATCTGAACTCGAGGTAGGCGAGCATAATATCGACCTTGCACCGTAACATTCACTGTTCCCGTTAATGGCCATTTATCACATTAAATTAACAACAGTAAAACCTCACTTAGATCTATATTACTTCAACAGTAAGACCACTAGCTGTCGTGTAATAGACAATTAATGATGGTCTTAATGTTTAAGTTTTACTGTGTACATGTATTCAATACACAGAGAAACAGTCATTATGTTGTAAAATTTGCATCTATTTAAATGAACTGTTTAATGTACCGACTTATGTACATACTGACAATCAAAACGTAATAACAACAAATGCGAGTTTCTTTTGTAATGATAATACAGTCGAACCTCTCTAATCCGAACTTTTCCAATCCGGAATCCTCTCTAAACCGAACGCGTCAGCTGGTCCCGATTTTTATATTGTATTTAATTCTAAAAAACCTTTTGGAATCTGGAACCTTTGTGTTCCGGAAACCTCTCTATTCCGAACATTGTGTCTGTCTGAGCAAGTTCAAATTAGAAAGGTTCTACTGTATATTGAAAATGATGAACCATTTTTCTAAGAACTCATTTTGCAGTTTTTTTGAAACTTAGAATAAGAATTTTTAAATTAAACAGATTGGGTAGAACCACCGACCTTCTGTAAACTAATTGGACAGTTTCCTCACATGTGACATTTGTTGGTCGAGAGTGGGATTCAAACTCACGGCGTGAAGGGCTCATGATTACCAGTCAGAAGCCATAACCACTCTACCACGGGAGCCGCTTCTCTTAACTCTATTCATTATTTTTTTGTGAAGTTGATAAAGCGTTATGAATGTATTATATATAGTATTGAAATAATTAAAATTTTCATATTAATTATATGATTCATAAGTAATATATAATTGTATTATCACATATAACAAAGTCGCTGTTACCTATTAAGGTTAAATTCTGCTAAGTTTCTGTATGATGAGGCATTTTAATTGTACTTCCGGTTCGGTCCACAGGTGCTCCCCTTACTTCCAGAAAACTAGCAACATATCCGCTTGTTTAAATGTTCTAGATATATTCCTAAAATGTTTTTTTTCGAATCCTTGTTATCATTTTTTCGAGTCGAGTGAAATATGTTCACCACTACATCGATATAAAGTCACGTGATCATATTATTTCACTCGTACTCCACTTTTATAAAGTTTTGATTTTTTCATTATTATCGAGGTTTTACTGTATATTCAATACAAAAAGAAACAACGTCGCTCACAAAAATCAAATTAGACTAAATCATCATTGGAATAATATATCAATTTATTTACATAAAGATATATATTTGTCATATCAGCATTTCTTTTTGTATTGAATATGTATGAATAAATATAGAGTTTTATTCAATGAAGTTATGGTCGCAAATGTTTTCATTTTCTTCATGTATAATTCAGTTTATTTCCACATTGAGAAAAATAACCGTATAAAATTGAGTTTCTGCGAGGAAATAAGAAAAGCTATAACTTAAATTATTCAAAACTAGGAAAAAATGTCTTATTATCATTATACAAGTTATAAATATATGTTAAGCCTTAAACTTATAAAATTAAGAACTGTGGGACAAAATATTACTGTGGATTGATATTTTATGTTGTTTTTTTTATCATTTCATGTCACGTGCACTACCTTTAATAAGGCTTTCAGTTGTTATTTTAGAAGATTCTTAATACATAGAACTAAAGTTGTACACGTGGTAAGGTTCGAAAATTCGGGTTGTATTTTCTGTGTATTATTAATATGACATAATTTATTTATTGATGTTCGATTATTTCTGTTTGACATTGAGTGTTGATGGTAAATTGTAAACTTGGAGTATAAGTGGATGGTTGATTCGGAGTAGATTTTAGACGAAATTTATCTAAAGAATGAATCCAGAAGTGAAATGTGACTTGTGTACATTTGACGTTTAATTGGCAAAAATGATGATATTGTGACATCAACACAGGATATTGTGATTCTTAAATATACACATGCACTGATAATTGTGTTGTTGACGTACTAGTATACGTCTGTTGTCGTCTTCATGGTTTTATTAATTGACATCCGTGTGTTTTTCAAGGATTAATCTATGGATTGTTGTTGTGTTTTACACTCGTTGAACTAAGGCGAGTTTCTGCGTTAGTATTTTGATTGGATGAGGCACATTGTCTGAAAGATGACATTTATTGAAAATGAGTTACTGTCTATCGTTCATTGTGTTTTATGGAACATTTGGATTTTCACAGATGTTTAAAATGATTGTAACACAAACTGTTGTTTTTTTCATGCACATTTGCAAATATGTAGAACAGTTTTGAAAATGATAAATTTATATTAACTTTTTGATGTGCAATTAGAATATTCACATTTCATACACTCGTGGTTAAATTCCTTGACATTGATTGAAAGACATATATTAAAGGTGTAGAACCTATATTTCCTGTCTCTGCTTCATTTCTCAATGTGAGTTTTGTTAGGAAAGCAGTATTTCTATCCATAGGCGGATCCAGGGGGCGGACCAGGCGTACGCTACCTCCCTAAAAATTGCCCAAGCAAAGTTTTTTTTTCTATCATGAAAATATGATATTTACATGAACATACCCAGCAAACACATGACGTCGGATAGACGTCGGATTGTCGTCGGATTTTGGTCATGACCGTCGGTGACCAAAAATCCGACGTTGTTCCGACGTCGCACATTGACGTTGGATAGATGTCGGAAAAAGTCGTCAATATGACGTCGGTTTTCAGTCGGGAACATGTTTTGTCATTATTATTTAAGAAAACTAAGATACGGCTTAGAACTAACAGCAAGCATCTTGTTTGTGATTGTTGAAGTAGCAAAGGAACTTAAATCCGTTTTGATCATTATTTCCCCTATCGGTGCTGTTTTTAGATTTGACCCAAACCTCGCAATTTCGAATTTCGCGGTATTTGTATTGAACTCCTTTAAATGTGTTAAAATCTTCTTTAAAATATTTTTGACATTTATTTTCGAATTCTGGTTGTATATAAACCTAACAGGTCAGATAAAAAGATTAAACTAAAAAATACGAACAAAGAAAATAAATTCTCGCGCATGCGCAATGGTTCGCGCACGCGCAGTCTCGCGCGGTTGTTTTTGAACGGCTCCATTTTCAACGAATCAAGCAGTTTAAAGCTTCTCTGATTACAGAAATCTTTTCATCAAAATGGTATTTTGGGTTATATATATGCATGCAAACAATATATCGTTGCTCAGTTTCTTTAAATCAAGACAGATAGCATGTATTATCTCTCTTGTTTTGTGCATGCATGGATGAAAATATTTTGCATGCATTCCCCACCCACCCTAGGCCCAGGGCGTTGAAATTAAATTTTGTCGCATTGAGACAATCCATAGGAATTCGAAGTTTTACAACCAGTTGTACTCTCGTATTGCACCTGCCTTTATTTTTGATTGGTTGATATACAAATAAACTGTTAAACTCTTAAATTGTTTTCATTTGTAGTACTCCAGAAGCAATTAGTACACAGATCACTCATTGTCAGATTTTGGTTGGATAATGGTCGGGTTTAGTCGGATAAATGGTCAGATATGGTCAGGAAAGCGGTCGGATTTTGGTTGGATAATGGTCGGGTTTTTGGTCAGAAATGGTTAGATTTATGGTCGGATGTTGGTCGGAAATTCGGTCATAACCCGACGTCTATCCGACGTCGGAAACTGACGTCTAAAAACGTTTCATTTCTAACAATTTTCCCGACGGTCATCTGACGTCGAAACCCGACGACTATCTGACGTCAATCTGACGTCCTGTGTTTACTGGGTAGAAATAAATATCGAAAAAATTTCGCACGATGCGAGTGCAATAAGTTACATTTTATTGTATACCCTGGGAAAGGATGTGTGAGGTTCTGGAAATGTGCCTGAATCCCTTAGAAATTACCAAAATTCAGGAGCTTCCGGAGTATCCGCCCCCTCCTAACTAGAAATCCTGGATCCGCCTATGCTATAAGTAGTCATTGATGGAAAAGTCTTCCATGAAAGATATCATTTTCTTTAGAATTCTTCAAACATTGGACTTTTGCAAAAAGAATGGTTTTATCAATACGAATGATTTTTTTGAAGATGTATGGAAAATAAATATTGATATCTTAAAACGCAGTGACCGAAAAAAAGGTGCTACACCTTTAAATGCTGTAAATTATGTCACACAGGTAATATGGTATTGATGTCTAAATTTATCCACTGTTTTGTCAGATTGTACTGTATTCAATTGGTTGAGTTCAAAGAGGTGAAATTGTCAAACATCAAAAATCAAAGTAAATGGACGCATTTTCTGTGTTTTTTTTTCTTTATCATGTTGAGTTGATATACCAGATTTTGTAATGTTAATGTTGTACCGGGTAATAGACTTTTAAACTACCGTCTTTTTGACGCACAAATAATGCTGTCTTTACTATAAAACCTACACATTAAGTATAACAGGCGGCTGCTCATTATTTGAACGTTTGAATGACCGGTTTTTGTTACCACCTTTGTGATCAATATGATGTTACTTTTGTCTCTGTATATAACTTACGTCATTTGCAAATAATAACATTCACACACATATATGTTTGTTGTTTTTTTCATCGTCATTTTGAATTAACACAAATGAACAAACATATGAATTTATTATCTCCATTTTCTGAAGACATTTAAAACATATAAGACATAAGGGATTACTATATTACCATTTTATTCATAGCAAATCGACATATATATAATATACCTTTAGCCATTTACAAATTAAAGAAAAAAATATGACCAAGGGAAACAATGGACTGCAAAATGAGGAATCATAAACAATATAAACGCAATTTTAAGCAACAGACCAGATAACATATACATACACATGTAGATATTTTACGAAGCAGTAATCATGAAAGTTTTTCCCGTCTAATTTTCATTGCATTATGAATAAAATTTGCTGTATTAAAATGACTTTTGAGCTGTTTGGCGACATTATGTTACAAAATCGGTTCAATGAAGCCCATGATGATTGGTTAAATTTTTTTGTTCTCAGATTTCTGCAAAGTGGACTACAAAGTAGGAAATGATACTCAGATTTGACTAAATTACGTGTACAAACTTTGCATTTCCTCTATGATCGCTGAATATTGTTAAATCGAACATTTTCTATTTCCAATGATTGGATCCTAATCTAAATCTGGTCAATTCAGTTCTAATTTTTTCATTCCAAATTATTACTATATATTTTTCTAGTTTAAAATCAGTTTTAAATTTAATATATTAGCTCATTTTGGTTTGATTATTTAAAGTTTGATGCCATTCTTGTAGATATTTACCAAGAAAGGTCAATTTTTGCGGGTCGATGTATGCCTCTATTGATGTTATACCTATGAGGCTGGTGACCATATCAGAGCGAGTTCGAGAAAGAAGGTCCTGGATGAATTTCAGGCAGAAATGGTGGGTTGTTTCGAGCTTCTTCATGTCTGTGATTGAGATGTTATTCCGTAGATCGTATGAATAGTGTTATAGGGAGAACACGTGTGATATAAAGCTTAACCAGCGTGGGTGGGGTGACATTATCGGTCGCTGATCTGAGATTTGAGATCGAGAGTAAGGCCTAAACAAAAAAAAAGGTTACAAGCCCCAAAAATATGGGTCGATAGGTAGCGATTTTTTGATGTTTTTTACATATATCGGCAACACTGTTTGGGAATATGTGCGCCGTAATATTAATGAGGTGTGAAAATTACAATATAGCACTAAGAGTTGGGTTCCGTAAAAACTTATTAGTCGGCAAGTAAAATATTTGGTCGGTCAGGTAATCGGAAACAAACCTTTTTTAGGCCTTATATTCCTGTGATTGATTGTCTTATCTCGTCTATGTTGAACTGAAGTTTGCCTGTAGATGATTGAATAGTTCCTAGATGTTTATAGAAACGTGTACACGGGATGTCGACGTTGTACTGTAGCTTTAGTTCGGGAATATAGTTAGTCAAACTTGTGTTTGAGGCCACCTCCGAATAAAGACAATCCTGTAAATATCCTTTGAAAAACGTCACTGATTATTTTGAACAAACTGACCTCCGAATAAAGGCCATTCATCAATAAAGTCCATATTTTGTCTTTCCATAGGGTGGCCTTTGTTCACAATTTGACTGTATTTGTCACGCAAGGAAGTTGGTAACCCATAAGCAATGACGCACATTTTGAGTCGTTGTAGCAGTATCGTCAGGAATGTGTGTCGTGCGTGGATGCGTGCGTGCTTGCGTTTGCGCGTGTGAGCTGGTTGGTATACCTTACATAACGAGGTAGATTTTAGGTCGCGAAAATAGGTAACAATTTTAAGCGTAATATTAACGAGGACTTAAGGGTTAGGGTTCATCATCGAAAATGCGTACAAAAGTGAGGCACATTTTTAATGGAAATTCCTTGATATGATAGGTGCACCAACCCCTGTGTGTACGTGCGTGTGCGTGTGTGGGGGGAGGGGGTCAAAAATTCTTCGCTTGGTTGAATCCAAAATAAATACTGATTCTCAATTATCAGTGAGTAGTTGGTTATATTCAATCAATATTTTAAGTGAGTGAGTCAGTGAATGAGCGAGTCAGCCAGCTAGCCAGTCAATCAGTACAGTAAGTACCATGAGTACACGTATAGCAGATTTATTTACATATTATAGATAAATTCACCTAGCCCAATGGGCTTATAAGCTTCTATCAGGTTACCATGACAGAATATTGCATGATCAACTACACGAAAAACAGTGATTAACAAACGCGAATACTGCCAATTTTACAATTGTAGAGTAATTTTAATAAGTGATATAAATATTTCATATTGGGTTAGATACTATACAATACAAAACAATACATACATACATACTCATACATACAAGTCCAATTATATAGCGCAAAAAATTATGCCGATATTCGATTGCGCTTTCCATGGTCCCTTTAAAAGTCAGTGTAAAACTTTGTACAGTTTAGTAAGTTACTGGAGGAATTTTGAAAACAAATTTGTTTTTTTTTCTGAACTGGTTTTCATTCAGAACACATTTCAAGTCACGTGGGAGAGCGTTCCACCATTTTGGTCCCACTACACTAATGGACCTATCTGCTATTTTGGTCCTATTTCCAGGCGGTACATTGTGTTTGTATTGTTGAAAAATTCAGCATTATATACTGGCACTGTTTTATTAAAACTCTGTATGCAAGGACTATAACTTTAAACATAATCCTTGCTCTCATTGGTAGCCAATGGAGATTTTGTTAAGGTTTAGAACAATGCTGTTCATTTGGCCGGTTTTACTGTATTGTAAACCATTTAGGTTGAGATAATTTGAATTATCATAGAAAACACGTGAAAAACGTAGCAATGTTTGTATTCGTTTGGTTTCAATTTCATTGACGGGTAAGCGTGTATTCAAGATGTAAATTTTGTAGCAGACGAATAATTTGACATAACATTTCATAATACAGTCTAACAAAATGTAATGACCATCTTTGACCAAAGTTCAGCATTTCATCAAAAACGGCCCCTCTTGGGACTGCAAAACTTTTGTTCCTTCTTTTATATTATGTTAATGCGTGCAAAAACTCTTAATTTCCCTATTTTTTAAAACTCCTTCTTCTAGAGAAATGTATTTTTCTTTAAAGAATTACGAGCTTTCTGATCAATTTCTGTACCCGATTTGTTGTGGTTTAAAAAAAATCACCAAGACATACACACGGGATATTATTTTGAGAAATGGTATTCATATTCGTGATTTGGTTACGTAATTAATCATAAGAACAAAGGTTATCGTTGTAAGCACAGTCTTGAATGTATATTATGATAAGTGTCATATATTACCATAATCACAACTTCATGAACTGTTGCATATATATATGTACATAATTGTATAGCATTACATAACGTTAGTATGTCGAAGTACAAGGGACCTCGCAAAATTTTTCGATATAAATAATGTAAATGTTTTTACATAAATGTTGCATGTCTTAAATACATGGAAAGTATAAATGCCATGTTTCGTTCATATCCGTACATAAAATAGCACGATTAAATGATTATTACAACACACCGACAATCGCTCTAAAAAGTTAACCCTGTTATCAAATTTCTCCGATTATTCATACACAGGGATTAGTTTACATTGTACAATTTTACGAAGAACTTCGATATAACGAGTTTCTACTTTATGTACATATGTATGCATGTGTGTATGCTATTGATTGTATATACGTTGAAAATATGTTGTCCTCATGGACAAAATCCATCCATCCATCCATCCATTATCTCGATGCCTTGGAATATACTCTATCGCTGTCTATCGTTTACATAGATGTGATTTTGATACAGAAAACTGGTATTTACAGTTTATTCATCCTCTCTTAAGTATCCATGACAATAACTCTCTCTCTCTCTCTCTCTCTCTCAGGACATGCAAGCTTTGTGTATGAAAAGGTACATCAAACCGAAATATCGAGGCTAGGTGGGGAATTCTGAAAAAATCAATGCGTCGTTTAGTGGATAAATTCATTTAAAGACATGGGAGATGCAAATTCATACAATTATTCTGATAAGGTTTTATCAATAATTCTTCAAACTATGGAACGGAAGTAGACTTGCATAGAACTGTACAGTTCTGGTAAAAAGTCTGTGCCCCAGAGTTCAATAAGCTTAGAACTATTCTTAAGTCAAATATACAATCTCCAAATAATGTCCGTGATGAGTTAGAATTATATTTCCAGTTACCAGCACCAATTAAAGAAATGTTCATCTTTATCACCTTTTCATCGTATCTACGCCTTGTCCACGTTTCCATGCATTTCGGATTAGAATTTATCATGCATGTTACCTCAAGCATTAATATATCGGTAAAAAGATATTCAGCGAAATGAAATAACAACATAATTCATGTTTAGTAACTGCGGACTTTGACCTGTCGGATCCCACTGGTAATAGCAATATTTACTTTACCACAAGGGAAATACGTCCAAACTATGATTGAGTTATTTAGCAAACACAAAAATCTATTTTTGGTTCTGGGGATATTCACCCATCAAAGTGACAAACAGACTCCAGCAGTAGTCATAATGTTAACCTTCTCATGAGGAATTAATGTTCAAAACATGGTCAAAATATCAGGGATCATTCTGACCGCAATTTGTGTGAGGGAAAAACTCCCATTAAGGTAATTCCATGAGATATTTCCAAATTTAGTGAGACTTTTTTCCGAAGCAGAAAATACCCATTTTTAGAGATTTAATACATGTACATTGTAATACAAACTTGGGTCTCTGTGTATTTCTTCATTATAAACTAGAGCTCCACAGAGCGGCGCCAACACTCGTCTGTTTATATCAATTTATATATTAAGCAATTTAGATCAAATTTCTGTTTGAAGGAAGTGGCATAACTCCAAAAATATAGCTTTCAGAATAATGTCCCTTGTCTTGCAACTGCGCCCTGTCACAATAATATTCCTATTCTAAGTGTCGTGTTGATATCGTTAAAAGTGTTTGAGTAATGGGCTACATTACAGTTTTTGCCCGACAACAACGTAGCAGCGATCATAATAACTCAACGATTTTCTTCGAAACAAATGAGCTAAAAACAACACAATGACAATAAAACAATGACAATAAAACAATGACAGTAAAACAATAACAATAAACAGAAACTTAATTATGACTAGAGAGTATGGTAAGAGATTAATTCTCTTTGAAAATTCTCCGACTGCCATTCTTTTAGGTCAGTGTTGTAATTGCAGGCAGTGAATTCAATGCCTTCAAATGAAAGGTGCGTGATCTGCTTGTTATGTATTTATTTATCAAAGTAAGGTACCTTTCAACAAATGTATTGAAATCATACATTCTTTTCCATATAATGTTCAATATTAGATGATTATTAAATGATAATTTGAAAATTCTTGTCAAATTTCATAAAGAGATCATAAAATTCAGCCAGGGTACACCTGCACTGTGTAGGTATATCTGAGTGGAATAATAATTGATAAAAAGTGAAATTCACAACACAAAAAATGTGTGCATTTTAGAGGACAAACAGATGGATTGATGAATAGACAGACTATGATTCCAATATACCCTTGAAAACGTTTTTTTTTTGCCTCATAAAATGAAATTAGGCCAACAAGGTTTACTGATTCCGTTACATGCCCTCCAAAAATGAGTCAGTTCGTAAAGATGTTTTAAACTTTGTTTTTTTACATATATCAGCAACACTGTATGGGAAATATGTACGCCGTAATACTAATGAGTTGTGAAAATTGCAATATAGCACTACGATTTGGATGCCGTAAAAACTTATTGGTCGGTAGGTAAAATATTGGGTCGGTCGGGTAACCGAAAAAAATCTTTTTTGGGCCTTATTTTATCTGTGAGACTTTGTTACTAACTAATGACAGATTTAAAGTCAGATGTTGAAACGTACCGGGAGTTGAACCCAGATCTTCGGGTTACAAGTCCAGCGTACTAACCACTGGACTACAGTATCAGAAATGATGGAATCTTCATAACACAAACAGAAATAAAAAAATAAGTGTTCAAAGTTTTGATACTCTACGTTTTCACGTTCTATTTTTTGGTCACTAGCCAGTAATTGTTAAATCTTATTTAATTAGGTTTCGGACTAATTCGGACTACAATTTGGTTCGTGTAAGTAGCCTTAAGAATTATTATTCAATTTTCCTTTCCATGTAGACTGTCCATGTGAATGTAAGCGTCCATTGAGGCTGATCTAAAGCTATCTTTAACATTAACGTTTAATGTGTACGTATGGTTGATTAAAGAATACAATAAATGGTTATATGTTAGTAGAATACAGGAAATGTGTGTAGATAGAAGTACAATTTCCTGCCAGGTGAATGTCAAATTTCAGAAAAAAAAAACACATACCAACCTTCTAAAATTCAGGATTGGTAGAGAAGCAAACAAACATATTCTTACTTTAGGCCTAAATCTAGAGTTTAAGACCAATGTAAATATTTCACTTATAATGTCAATTAATGAAATTGTACGGTAGTTATTGGGGTCTTTTAACTTTTTTTATCGAGATTCTAATTATTGAACGGAGACTGGTTCGTTAAGTAGGATCACTCTTTGTGTACATGTACTGTGTTTAATAGTGCGCAAAAATAAATGCCACCATTTTTACGCACTTCTTTGGCCAAATTTATATCCAAAACCGTGTAAAAGACAGAACAAAGAAACTAAGTTCTACGGGCGGAAATTCACGCACTGGATTTATTATGTACATACAACATTTATGACAACATTATAACATAATACAAGTAAATTTACGCATTATACAGAAAAGGGTAAATTTCAGTACTAAAAAGTAGTGTGTAAATAAACGCACTGTATTATGCATAGGAAATTTCTGTACAATACAACACTGCATAAATTTACACAATTCAAAAAAACAGAAGAAATTTCTGTATTAAAAAGAAAAGCATATTTTGTGAGAAATTTCAGTACTATTAAGAAGTGTGTAAATTTACGCACTTTATATTACGTTGGGAATTTCTGAACTAAAAAGCAGTGCATAGAACATCATAAAATTGCCATAGATTAAATCTTATTCTTGAGAAAAATCAGTATCAGCAATTAAAGATTTCATCCTTGTAATTTTATTTAAATGTACAGACATAAAATGTACATTTTAAACAAATAAAAATACATACATATGAAGATATACAGATACAAACAAATACATTTAAGAATGAAAAATAAGAACTTATTTGCAATATGTACTATGATGATATTTACAGATTAATTTACATGTACTTTGTTTTCCTCTGAAACTTCCACAAACCATCCTCAGTGACTTTGATTATGATGCAATCATTTATGTAGGTTACTGTATTCACTGAAACATTGTAATAAACAAAAATAATAAATTTGTCCAAACATAAATATTTTTTGTAAAGTGTGCTTAATTTACATGAAACATGTATCATACACATGACAGACCTAATATGAAACTTATTTACGTGAGCTTGGTAATAAGTTATTTTTTACCTCCACATACAGCCTATATTATCTAAATATAAGCAAAAAAGACATACAGCATTTACTTATTTTTCAACTAAAACATGATTCAAGATGTGTCAATAATATGATTACTAGCTCTACTTCAAACAGCATGCAGTCTGAGTAATATGTATGTGTATTTAATTAACTTTCTGTTCTCTACAATTGATGTCACAATAGCTGGATAGGCTTCATCATTTGGCTCATAATATGCCCAAACCTTTCCCCCAACAGGGTACAAACTCTGAAAACATAAAATAAAATGACTTAGATTCTAGAAAGAAAGAAGAATGTAATTTTATTTAATATCACTACAGATAGTATGTAAACTTAGCCTACTTGGTGTTTTAACTAATCATTATTAGTCCCCTACCGGTTTCACACCTGTGAGGACTGTATGTTTGCCCTCCGTCTGTCCGTCCGTCCGTCTGTCTGTCCGTCTGTCCGCTCAAAACTGGATCCCGCAATAACTCAATAACCAAACAAGCTAGCTTGATGAAAGTTGGTATGTTAATAGGTGGTAATGTGCATATTAAGCACGTCATTTTGTTTTCTCCATTGTGAAAGTATTGTGGTTATTATGGTAACAGAATTAGTAAAAATGTGGCCAAAACATCTGGTTACTCTATAACTAAACAACCTAGGATAATGAAAAGTTGGTATGTGAATAGGTGGCAATGTGTATATTATGCGCGTCATTTTGTTTTCTCCATCGCAAGAAAATTGTCGTTGCTATGGTAATGGAATTAGTAAAAATGTGACCAAAACTTCTGAATCCTGCGATAACTCAGTAACTAAACAACCTAGGATGAGGAAAGTTGGTATGTGAATAGGTGGCAATATAAAGATTATGCCGATCATTTTGTTTTCTCCCATGGTTAAAATTGTAGTTACCATGGTAACGGAAATAGTAAAGATATCCACAGCTAACAATGTGAATTGTTTTGTCATCAGACATGTAGGCTGCCCTTAAGGTTTCACCATGTCTCAGGTTCATTGGACAAAGAGCTTGATCTTCTGGAGATGAACTTAGGTTGTTTACATGGACTTTAACACAGTCACCTACAAATAAACAGAATATTTACTAAGATGAACGTTAAACTTACACAATTAGGATTTTACACACAGGCTCAATTCATGTGCACAAATAAATATACATAACTGGTGCTAATACATGGTAAAAAAATAGAAGTAAACTGCATAAATTCTATCTTGAAATTTAAAGTTCTTTAAACGGTTGCATGTTTGATATTTCTGATTGAGACAAGACAATATGTCCACTGTTAGTATGGATTGTCGCAGAAATGTGTTTTAGGTCAATGTTGACCTAAATCTTTGAAACATAACATTTGTTTTGAAATGCTTCACATTGAGTAAAGCTGCATCAATAAATGTTTGCATGGTATGAGCTTTACCATACCTATGCATGATTAGGCCTGCAGAAAAAGGTTTGTTTCCAGTTACTACCCCAAACAATTTGAGGCAGTAGGTAGGGATTTTTTTATTTTATGTTTTATTTAACATATATCGCCAACACTGTATGGGAATATGTGCGCTGTAATATTAATGAGTCGTGAAAATTACAATATAGCACTAAGATTTTGATGCTGTTAAAACTTAGGAGTCGGCAGGAAAAAATACTGGGTCGGTCGGGTGACCGGAAACCAACCTTTTTTAGCCCTTATTAACCACAAAATATAGTTGTGAGGTTTTTTATCATTCTTACATGACAATTATACCGGCACCATCCATTTGAAAAGTAGAATTTTAATTCATCAAAGCTACATTTGCAACTACTGCAATGAATTTCTATACAGGATTTGTCTTGTATTATACATACAAATTGTGGTTGATCTAACTATTTGTAACCATTATGAATGACAAACAAGTTTTAGTTAAAAAAACACTGACATTGTTTAGCATAAAAATTTTGTGTACATCTAAGACTTCAAAGATGGTAGAAGCACTGACTGCATAGATTATTAAAAATCAGAGAAAGATTAATGACCAGATAAGTGGCTGATTCTGATATAAATCATTACTTGTTACTTACGGTTTTTGTACATGACAGTCTGAAGAGCAATAGAGGGACAAATTGTTGAGTTCAACTTTCACCTTTCATAGTATGTATAACTAAACTTTCAATGTTTTATGAAAGTATAAATAATGTAGATTTAACTATCCCAACCCAAGCAGCTGATTGTCATGGATGTCATTACAGTTCTCATATACTTTCTAATATGTTATTAAATATCTGCATGATTAAATTGTTCGAAACAAAAATGTTTCTGATCATCATCAAATGATTTCATTCATTCAGAATATTCTCTACATTATTTCCTGTCATACTTTATTACATGCATTGAAAACATATTTGTAACAACACTACTACTTACCCGAAACTTTCTCCCTGACACATGCAGGCTAGGTGCATGACAACTTTGTACTTCATATGGATCTTCTAAAATATCATCATTCAGTTTCTAATTATACACACGGTTAATTATGATTCAAATATTAACAAGAGCGCTGACTATCGCAAAAAATGCCCTTTTATAATTTGCGGTAGCAAGTAGAATATGAGTGTATACAGGGGTGTAGAAACGTTTTCATGTAGCCGGTAAGCTACTAAAAGTAGAAGGGGGATCTGAAGGTTCTCCCTAGTTGGGGTGAAGGGACAACGCCCCCCCCCCCCTGTGGGGAAAAAGTAGCCGGCGAGAATACTCAAATAGTCGGTTGATTTTTCCGGTTTCTGGCTCATTTCTATACCCCTGTATAATTATGTAGATTGAATTTAACTTATTAAACTAAACCAAAGTAGAGATCTTTGAGTTATGTGAAAATGACTGCATTTTGTTAGCTGATGTGTAAAACTGAACATTATTGGTATCATAGTAAAACAAGTATGACCATGTGACAAGAACTAACATATTCCACACATACTAATTTCCAATGTCTTTAATTAGAAAGCAGACAAGGCTAATTTGCGAAAAGTTTGATAAATAAGGGGGAGTAACTCCATATTGACTGGTGCGCTCGCTATCAAAGATATCATACTTGTATGTACACGTAGTGACTAAGTTTCATAAATGTAGGAAAAATTATCAAGTTATTGAGTTGACATCACAGTGGACACCGCCCGCCCTCCTGTAACAGCCCACAAGTGAAACTATTATATGTCCCGTTTTTCAAACGGGCGTATAAAAATGCAACTTTATTGTAAAAATATAGCTTCCTTTACTTGATCAAGCTATCATTATTGATACCATATTAATGCAGAAATGAGCTAAATTATTTTTTTTTATTAAGACAAAATTTACAGAGTTTATTGTCCCAAGGGTGGCCTTTGTTCACAGGTTTGATTATATAGACCGTGGTTCATAATCCCAAATGCTTCCTGAAACAACTGATCTTAAGATCACATAGCCTTTGTGCATGTTTGTGACTACATTAAAATTAAGGACTTCAGAAATGGGGATTGTTAAGTTATACTAAATAACTGAACATGGAGAAAAAGTGACATCAGTAACCATAAAATTATCATAAGCTCTGCTCTAGAAAGTTAAAAAAAGTGTGTGACATTAAACACTGAAATCCAATTAAGCATTATGACAGATGGAAGTGCAAGCAATGAATAAAAGGAGAAAAAATATAATATGCAGGGTAATAACTTATCTCAATTTTAACCCTCATTCAAACAGACATAGATGTACATATTCTGATACATAGTGATAAATAAGCTGATTTTGCTATAGCTATGAACAATTACTGAAAATATTCCAAATATTTACCTCTTTCATTGCCCGTTATAGTCAGGCTATCAGAAGCCGAATTCTTCAGGCAGTTTTCAGAAGTATTCAAAGATTGAACTGAAAAATATGAATAGAATAGTGAACAAATATGTTAAATTAAAACAATAAAAGCAGTGATATTCAGTGATATGATTATACACTAACAAAAACAGTCAAAAGTATAAAAATGAATGACTACAATCCTTTAAATTCAGAGTTCACTGTTAAACTATACCTATGTTCACTGTACAGTTGCTTGCTTTTTGATTGCTTGCAAATGTATTACACAGGACAAGAAATGCTATCTCTTCATACTTTGATAGTAACATACATATAGTTAATTTTGACTTTCTGACAAAGGCACAAACGGATAATTTATTTTCCTCCAGCAGCCATTGATTATTCATAAGCATTGTACTTAATTACTTAGATGTGGTATAACGAAAATATGCCGTAAACATTTCGACCTTTTCATCGGATCATTTATAACGTATCAATATAATACATATTCTCCTTGATGGTAGATCTATCATGTTTTTGTGTAGATATTACAATCTTAAATTTTAAACTACTCTTCAAAGGAAAATGAACAGATTTATCACGATCAAGCTCTGTAAAGTTAGTTTTATGATGAAAAATATCAGAAGATACAATGTTACAATCAACCATGCTACACCGTCCTTATCAGTGCAAATACATGTATATTCACCTTATGTATCACAATCAGATCTTCCATTAACAATATGTACATTAAATAAACAGCATAACTATACAAAAGAAAGTCCGTACGAGTAATATCTATGTATGCCTTTAGTATTCCTAGGAATATTAAAAACGAATCTTTATCAGAACAAAAATCACCAAACTTCAAATCAAGTAAATATCTTGCGTACTGTATGCGCATTTCATTTTGTTGTTATTCCCTGTCGTGAAATATTGTGTTGTCTTTAATATAAATAATGTAATTTTACACTCAAATAGTATAATAACCCTCACAAATGATGTAGTGGGCAAAAAATGACAATTTGTACGCATTTCCAAATCAAACTTGCGAAAACAAAGTATGATGCGTTAATAAGTGACTTGACTTTTATCATGTTTTAAAAGATATCTAAATTGTGTTCGCAAACTTATAATTAAACTCGACATTATGTAAGAATACAATCGTGTGTGTAGTGGCAGTTTGTTTCATATTTGTTAACATCATTACTTTGCTTATTATCATTGTTATCAGTTTATCGTCGTCTTCTTCAAAACTAATTACATGTAAGTGACATTATACAATACAATCAAAGACAAAACAAGACGTCCTCTCAGTGTTTTGATTCTAGACATTTTGTCAAAATTGTATTTCACTATACATGTATATAAATAGTTAGGGCCATGAATCTAAATATGGGTCATTGTAAATATCGCACTATGTCTAGACATGGTATTATTATGATGAAAATCCTTTAATTGTTCTATTTTATGTGGGATTGACGTCAAAACAGGGCAGGTAATGCTTGTTTTTACGTGAGTGAAATCATGAGTTGTCTGCTCTTTTGTGATGTAGAAAAAACATTTCTTTATATTGTATTAACACGTGTATTGTTATTCTATACAGTTTATTGTTATATATTGACGTCAGCAAATAATTGCTCAATTAAATGATTAACTGATAATGTTAGATTTGTAAAGAAACTTACGAAAACATTCATTCATGTATCCATTTCGTATATGTCATGAAAAAACGAGAAAACATGTGAACGTAAGCTCAGTTTCTATGGCTATAATACATTGTTTACGTCATACGATAATTCCTATTACATAACAATGATATTTTGATTCGATTGTAATATGATTTATGTAATATCTCTTTGGTTTGTCTGAAACCATTCAATATAGAAAACAATGATATATTATTACTGACCGGGAATGGTCGTATAATGCTAATTAAGATGTGAAAAAATGGAATCGACCATCACTGCTTATACCTAAAAATTCGAAACGAATATCGACACTAACACTTCTTTAAACATAACTAGAATTTGAGTAAATGTATAAAATTGGAACCAATTAAAGTTATCTGTACTAATGAAAAGGTACTGAAAACGTACAAAATCAGAATAAAATACAATGAAATTAAACAGTTTAATCAGAACACTGGAATGGTTGTATACAAATCAAGAGTACTAGAAATATCAGCCAGAATGATGGACATGACTAATAGATTTTTTATTTCAACCAACCATCTAGGCAAAAAAGCAATATTGAAACATAAGAGAAACTATAATTCATCCCCCAGTGTTTTGGGGCTAGTTATCCAGTCACTCACAACCTTTAGATGCTTTAAAAGATTCGTTTTGCAGTAGACTTTCCAATCCGAACTTGCACGGACCGCCAAAAATGTTCGGATTAAAGAGGTTTACAGAATACACCAGACCAGAAACAGACCCAGACCAGGACCAGAAACGAACAGAAACGAACAGAATATAACAGAAAACAGAACAGACCAAAGCAGACCCGAACCGAACCGATCAGACCAGATCAGATCAGACCAAAACGAATCTCTAGATCGTTTGTCATTAGTGAATATACAGTACCATGTATTGCTATATTTTATAGTATGTATCGACCGTTTATATCACTCATTGTGTCAATTACTCTACATATATTTCACTGATATAACATAACAGTACATTCCCGACTATTGGATTCCTCAAATGAATGAAACAAGTGCCATTTTAAAATTCTGTCATTATAAGTTTTGGTGTAAAATGGGTTTCCTGTAGAAAAGCAATATCTCTTTACTGTTGTGTAATGTATTCTATTAATCCACAACGGTTTGTTTATCCCCTAAACCTTGACAATTTAGTGAAATTAAATGTATTATTTATTTTGTATCAGACATGTATTATGGTAAATTTTACAATTTGGGATAATAAGCGTTCTTAAAGCATTATACAGTCCTGGTTTTGGTCGTGAAATAAAGATTCTCGGCATAGTTAAGCATGTTAGTTTTGTAAAGAAACTTACGAAAACATTCATTCACGTATCCATTTTATCCATAGTTAAGCGTAAATACATCCATGGGTAGATGTAGCGTATACAAAATTGTCCGATCTAGACAAAAGGTAATCTTGATCAAGCATAAATGTATGAGCGATAGTAGAGTAGTCTGTATGTCTGACAGCGGGAATACGTCCTATCTGACAAAAATATGCGTTGAACATGCATGAACATGTATACGATTTGAAGAAAAAAAAATAAAAAAGCCAAAAAATGGGGATAGAGAATCGTGTATATACGTGTGTATGAATGTGTTCTGAACAGAAATGAAACATGAGGTAAACATAAATACATGCGAAATATGTGAAGTAATAACAGCGTTTTACTATACACAATCTTGTTTGTGAAAATAAATCGCGGTTAAACAAGAATACGTGTAAAACATGTATTTCAATAAATTTGTAATTATGCTTTGGGATTTTGAAAAAAAAACGTCACGAGTTCTATATTCTGTTTCTGTGTATTTAAAGATATACCCCAATATGTATAGTAACTGTATAAATTATCCAAAAGTAATTGTAAACCCTCTCTCGTACGAGAAAATAAGACGGTATCGTCAGCAAACAATAATAAAAACAATTCAACATCATCAATAGATATAGTATCTACACCTTCGTTAATCATATATGAGTACATTATCATCAATAAACATAACGAATAGTAGCGGGGACAATGGTTCTCCTTGTTTAACGCCAGTATGGCTATCAAAAAAAATCGGACAATACTGTACCACCCGTAATACCATCTGACTTAACACGAGATTTAACACATACATATATAGATCTGATCATTCTCACAAATTATGAAACACCAGTCACAAAATACCGTTTCTGTAGACAACATCAAATGCTGTCTTGAAATCAACAAAAACGCAAAGTAATTTCCCTATTTCATTATAAATTATTTTATTTAAGCAAATATGCAGTCTGTAGTACTTTTAGCTTTACAGAATCCGAACTGAAAGTCGTTTGGGGTGTTATTACTCACTGCCCATTTCATGAACCAGTTGTCTAATAATATTGAAAATATTTTAGAGAAAATACTCTTAAGCGTGATTCCTCTATAATTGTTAACGTCGGATTTATCCCCCTTCTTTGGTACTGAGACTATAACAACCTCCACATAGACGGATAATTACTCGTAGTATAAATGTGATTAAAATGTTTACATAAGATTGAGGCTAACATTTCCATGAAGTCGATAAACATTTTAGGCATCATATTATCTATTCCGGCACTTTTACCTGTCTTTAAAGGCGATATAGACCCAATAACGTCTCTTACTGTAAAATCATCATCAAGACAAGCTACATCAATGTTCTGACACAAATAATAAGCTAATTCATCTTCAACATCATCATTTTTTGAAAATATCATTACTTGAAAACAATTCCTGAAGTGTTCAAAAAGGCACATGGTGACACGTCACTTTTTTCTTTAACTCTATTAATATTCCTAATTTCCCTCAAAAACTTATTCGGTTGATATCTAGCGTACTCATGTAGATTGCTTCTCTGATGCTTGTAATAAATCTGCTTAGTTTTTCGTTTTATCTTGCTAAAATGTTTTCTGGCATTCAAAAACTTAGTCCGTGTGTCCTCATTCTTGTGCCGATAATATAACCGTTTCGCTGACACATAAGTCCGTCTAGCATTCTCACAGTCATGATAAAACCACGGACTCCGATACTTCCTAGTTAGTCTAAGATTAGATTTGTGTACATCGCCACATATACCATAACTATCAAAACACAAGTATACAATAAATTAGAGAAAGACTCAATACCGTCACTAGATACAAAATCACCAACAATATTTTGAAAAAAAAAAAAACATCCAAATTAGAAGAGAACACCGAACAGAACATTAACCTTTTATTTCTTACCTGGAGTTTCTCTAGAGTTTTCATGTTGAAAAATGTTATGAAACAACATCAACACAATTTATTAAGCATTAAACAAATCACTTTTTGCCATAAAATATATAATAAAAAGGGATAAAGTGAGAATGAAACATGACATACTAGTATATACAGTAAAACCTCACATTGCAACCACCTCAATATTACGACCACCTTGTTATAACGACCACTTTCTTTCAGACCGGTTTTCAATAACTCTCTTATAATTCAACTTGATAATGAGAACACTTATTACTATGATTTTTCGATCGTAAAATTAATGTGATACATGAGTATATAATATAAAGTTATGTACATGTAGCCGTTTGTGTTCATGGCCGATTTGAGGTCACCATTTTTACTATTAACACACCAAAGTTTGCTAATAAAATCATTCATTTACCAATCTGACTATTGTCTTTGTCCCTTTCAAGTCTTGGTTGTTAAGACCGGTCATGAATAACAAGTATTCATTAATTATTTGATAACAAATTGCAGTTCAATAATGTATATTTTTAATTGTTTATTTGTTTACAGTGTGGTATAATTATGTAGGAACGAGTGTCCGGGATGTCACTTTTATGGAACCTTTGCCCGCCTATATCGAAAATAGCATAGGAACGATTGTCCGTATGAACCGTTATCTGGTTGTCGTCATGATCACATGAACCGATCAGTATCTTGGTGTCAGTTAGTTGTATCACATGTCTGTTGTCCAAGGTCAAAATGTCGATTCGGAAGACGAATTTGGTGTCCGCAGTCAGCAGGTATCCGCTATGTAAGATCATTTAAATAGTGTTTTTAGTCGGGGGAAATTACGGATTCCATTAAAGACAGGTGTCCGTTGTTCACGAGTGTCCATTAGCACAAGTTAGACAGTATACAATATTATATAATATACAAATACAAGAACCGTTAAGGATCGTACCTCATACATTAATATCTTTCTATGAAGTTATTAAGCAGTTCAACGCTGTAGCCAGCTGAGGATACTTAAGTGATACAGACGTAGGCTGTAGTTATACATGGATAGTGTATTTTACTTAGGCTTTCCCCAAGACGCTGTTTTAATTGTTGATTCAATTGTGTTTTTTTTCAAAGTCTACGGGCGTTCTCATGAAGAATATGTGTCTGTTGTTGTTTTCATGGAAATCTTGTCGTTTCAATAGAATCATAGTGTTGTAAGTCATACTTATGGATTATTCTGAATAAGTTCAGTGTAGAACCCCTTGTCTGACTATCATGGTTGACAAAATGAACAAGTCTATAGATGAAGATCTGTTTTGCCTGGTAACAAATCAGCAGTCTGTATAACTGACCAAAAAAATAACGTAATTCCCTATAATCCACCATTACTTCAATTAGTACACTAATAAGTAATGACAAAACTAGAGTTGTGTTAATGTTATTTTTTAAAGATTGTATCTGTTTCAAACAATTTTGTTACGCTCTACTGTAGCGTGCATGCGTGCGTGTTTGAGGTTTAATTACCAAAACTAAAGAGACAAGAAGTTCAGATGTTCATAAATCTATTTTGTTACACTATTAAACAATACAACATGAATAAAATAACAAAGTTCCTATCAATGTCTAGTCTGACTAAACAAACATAAAACAAACAAGGCTGACTCCAAAAATGGTGCGTTTAAAAGTTTATCAATATCTCATAAAATCTAGAATTAAGATCAAGAACAATAATTTAGAGCTTAATAAATACAACAAAAATCTAGCGCTAAATAAATTTACTTGATAAAATATTAAGTACTACGTATTAGTATTTCGTACACTGTGGAGTTATATTCCCGAGAAAAATGCAAGCATTCCCTCAACATGAATGAAGTTATTAGACATCCGAGATGTTCCTGGAATTCTGACTCTTGTCTACTCATCTTTGGTAATATCGTATCCTTTGATCTTTCGAACAAGACGGTTTTGTATAGTTTCACGTAACCTTCGGAACAATAATCATCTACAACGTATCTTGATGCTATCTAAAAACAACTTGTTTATTCGTTCTCCTCTCAAGAACCGCTGTCTCTAAACGCTCAGCATTTCCTCTGTCTCAAACAGTATGTCTTGTAGACGGGGAATATCGTTATCGAATAAAGTTAGACTGGACATATATAGGTAATATTTGTTCTATTCTCGAGATGGTTATTGTTTGCAAGTTCGTCTGTACATGTTTAATCAAAATATTAATCAGCAGATAGTAAGACTGGTAAAAAGAAGCAATAGGCTAAGATAGTATAAAGATGATAAATTGTTTATGAACTGAATCTTAAGTTGATGAAGTATCTACTCCCCGTGTTCATTAGTAAACTACAATGACTGTTTGTACATTAAAGTGTAAACAACTTGCAAATAAGCGCTTTTGAATCTGAAATTCTGAAAAACTTTTATTACATGTCCTGAGCTAAGTTGTGTAACTCGTACTGACTTAGACTTTCTCGAGTAAGCAGTTCGAAGTTATGTACCTTGTTTTATTGTCGCTTATTGATGATTTAACGTTATTCTTTCACGCAGGATTGTCTCTCCAAGAAAGAGTCTTTATTTTACGTCTGTTTGCTGATGACATGATAATAATTGGTAAGAATCTCAATGAAATTAATAAATTACAATTATTAAAGGGTTCTTGTCATAAGTGAGGTTTAATACATTTAGTTAACACAAATAGAACTGAGGTAATGATTTATCGTAAGGGTGACGGTTTACTTAGAAATGATTTTTTACATATTATTGCGTTGACGTAGAGATTGTCAATGATTTATATATTCGTGAACTGTTTTTAATTACACGGTAAATTTCTCAATGAATCAAACCAAATTTTCGGGAAAAGCTGAAATACTTTTAGTGTTCTCTTGACTAAGTGTAAAAAATTATGCTAAAACTTAATGTTTTAGGGCGACCGTTTGATCCATACAATCAAACCTGTGTTTGCAACCCCTTCCGAATAAAGACAAAATCCATTCTTTTAAAAAGTCACGAATTATTTTAAAAAAAACTGACCTCCGAATAAAGGCCAAGTGTCACATTTTGTCTTTCACAAGGGTGGACTTTGTTCACAGGTTTGACTGTATACACTCACCAGTATAAGGTACTGCTCACACTATACACTCACCAGTATAAGGTACTGCTCACACTATACGCTCACCATTATAAGGTACTGCTCACGCTCACCATTATAAGGTACTGCTCACACTCACCATTATAAGGTACTGCTCACACTCACCATTATAAGGTACTGCTCACACTCACCATTATAAGGTACTGCTCATTTTGAGATCAAGTATGAAATTGATAAAACATAATCTTTTAATTGAAATAACCACTATCAGGAAATTCTATGAATGAATAAATACTGCTAACACTAGGTGTTTAATAGGTTACCAAGAAGTGAGAAAGTATTCTGGACCAAATATGATGAAGCTGAAACAGGGGTGTTTTCAGCTTTGAATGTTACCCGCACAAAAAGGGGTGCAGTGGTAGTAACCCGTTCTGCTGCTGGTGGTTCGCGATTTTTTTTAAAAATTAGAACTAAAATGGAGAGATTTGAGGTGATTTTGATAGGTAAGCCCCACTGAATACGATTTGTTTGGATTATGTATTTTATTTCAAAGTAATGCAATCAGATCTAATTATGATCTAACCCCTTAACTTTCGACTTGAATACATTCTGTCCACTTTTATATTTTCACTTTTCAAATTGATATACTCGTGTGTAAGTGCGTATCGCTGACTACGCCACTTTCCGACAAAACCCGTGAATAAAGAAGGACAAAAAGCAAATACTTAGAGATGTGATTTTAATATATCTACACAGTAAAATGTCAATGTGAGGGCGTTTTACATGCATTGACAAGTCATCTGCTGATTGCTTTAATGTTACCAAAGAATGTCATAGATTACTAACACATAAAATTATGATGAGCATGCGAAAGTATAATTCAAATTTCAAACATAGTATCTTCTATGTTATCCAAACAAAAAAGGTCAAACAACGGCGATTTAAGTAATTTAACAATGCGTAACATTCAAACTAATTAATGGCAAATATTATCTCTAAGTGTGCGTGCGTGCGTGTATCGTCATAATTTCATTGTCATTATAAATATGTTCTGTCTGTATAATTATTATGCAAATTTGTTTTGTATGACCCTACGTGTCAATAAATTGAAACTGCATGCATACATGATGATAACATAAACATGTAAACAGATGTTCTGTGGCAAGGTTTTAAATGTACAAATTGTCATAGAACCCGTGGTAATCTCTAGGTATTACTTGTTTCAGTTCTGTCAGTCATGGTCATACTTAGTCATTTTAATTAACAGTGACCTATAGTACAGCGCTTATACCGTGTCTGCCTCATGCATCATAGCATGTCGTGTCTGCGACATCACGGAAAACTGTCATTACAGTGGAGTTTGTAGTCACTGATGCCTGTGGGGCTGTAACGTAGGACTCTAATATCTGTCAAGACAGGATCACCGACTATCAATCGTACTATGTGCACAGTCAACCTTTATGTGCAGATGTGATTTTGTTGATGTTGTTTGAATATCATGAGCAAGAAAATTAAATATTTTTGTCTCTATATGTGTCATGAAACACTTGTTTTATGTATAAATCCTTTACTAGCAAACAAAGACGTGTCTAGTTGTAACATTGTCTTAAATGTTATTAAATTAAATTTATAAACTACTGCGAAATCTATAAGTACTCCAGCATAGCGAGTAAAACGGTGTCATTTATCATTTTTCAAAAATGTAGAAATAGCCCAACTGCTACACGGATCATAAAGTGGTTGTTGTTAGATTTGTCGGTCAATTTACCCTGCTCGTATTGTTATATTTTAGTGTTATAATTAAGAATTGTTTGATGTCTTAACTACATTGCGGGAGAGCGTCCAATACTTGTCACGGATACTTAAAAATAATGTTTTTGGAAGAATTGTGTAAATTTTATGTTTTTGAAAATAATTGTTTTGGTTATTTCTACAAGTGGAACCAAAATATCAGCGATGTGATTTCAAAGGTCTGAACGTTTTAGTATCGTGTTGTTACTGATCAATGCGAGTATATTAAAACCTCAAAACATACATTTTATATACATGTATATAATACAGGAATGGACCCTGTGTATAGCAACCAGCCTGTACTACATTAGTTGATATATTCTGACTGATGTCACAAAATTGTTGTCCAGAAGATATCTGACATAACCCCTAGCTGGCACCCCAAATTCTCCGTTAAAATCAGTTTTACACCGGATAGTGAAGCTACTTCTAATGTTAGGGGATCACCGACAGTCTTGAGGCATATTTCATATACTCATTGATCAAAATCGGCTGGTACACTTCCTGAAGACATTCTGTAAATAACAATGATTTAAACGAAGACTACATCTATAAATTCATATTTATGTTTCATACTCCGAGTATTTTGTACGGCAGTCGTCGCATATATTTTCTCTAAGAAAACGTAGGTTATGAGGAATTATTCTTTTTTTGAAAGTTGATTCCAATATCCGCTGCTATTACTTTATCACGCGTACATTCCTTTGTAAAACCACCCATCTACAGCAACCGCATTAGACAAATGAACGCTACAAGTAATTACATGTTGTCCCTTATACGATCCACAGTACATGTAGTATAACCGGTGATGGAGCATACTAACCAGTATACATGTAGTATAGTCGGTGATGGAGCATACTAACCAGTATACATGTAGTATAACCGGTGATGGACCATACTAACCAGTATACATGTAGTATAGTCGGTGATGGAGCATACTAACCAGTATACATGTAGTATAGTCGGTGATGGAGCATACTAACCAGTATACATGTAGTATAGTCGGTGATTGAGCATACTAACCAGTATACATGTAGTATAGTCGGTGATGGAGCATACTAACCAGTATACATGTAGTATAGTCGGTGATGGAGCATACTAACCAGTATACATGTAGACAACATGTGATTACTTTAAATGTATGATGGTATAATGATTTAAGTTTAATTCTTCCAGCAACATATTCACATGAAAAATGCAAAAATGTCAGATATCCAGTTACTTTAATCTAAATAAAAGTTAACCCCTAAACTTACAAAATGTTTGATTTTAAGTATAGACCGTGGAAGTCAACATGCAGTTTTCTGTCGGTGAGATCATAACACGTAACACTGCTTATTAGTTGAAAAAAACTACTTAGCTAACTTGTTTAATACGATATATCAAGACAGCTTAAGTAACTGAATAAGTACCTGACCGTTCTGAGCAACTTAACAGACATTTTAACACAGTTATCTCCCTATCACGAAACAGTTTGACCAGCAAGTTAATAATTCAATACATGTAATGGATCAATTAGTCATAAAAGTTTCTAGTTAGTTAAGTTCATATGTGGATGTTTGGCGGACACAAAATACATCGTGTATTATCATCATTAATTAGCTTTGTTAGCTGACTAACAGCACAACAAACTAGAAAACAAATTCCGAGTTCATAACATGTTTATTTAAAACTCATTTTTACGCAGGTATTTGTCAAACTTTATAAAACAAATGCATGATATCAAGAATTAACTCAGTATGGTTTGGCCAGTAGACGTATATACACATTAAATGGTGAAAATTAACATTTTGTCGGGTTAAAATTCAAAAACTCCACGGAAATCAAAGTCAATATCAAATGTTCAAAGTGTATTCGTCATGAAATATGAGCATTATGCTCATTTAAAACAAGAATACAAAAATTCATTACCTTTATTAGCGTATAAAGTGTTCAAATCTTCTCATTAAAATTAGGAATACGTGACCTGGTAGTTACAGCATTTTCGCAGGAACAAAAATTACCTCACATCAGCTACATCATTTTATCATGTGCGTTTTCTGACACCGTCTATTGATCAGATACTTCGGTATTTTAGATTGGTCTTCTTCGTTGTGAAATAATAAAAAAAAATCGCGATTTTTGAGTTACGGGTTTTGCGTCGCCCACTGACGTTATATATCTTAAAACGTCATTTTCTTAAAAAAAGAGTTATGCATCGTGTTCATATTAAGTCAGGTCATCTTGATGAGATATAGAATAATTCTTGCGTAAAAGTAATGTTATCTTGTTCCGCTAAACAGCTATCAATAGGCATTTTTCTTGGTAAAATATATAACATTTACATAAAATGAAACGTAAGCAAACTCATAACGAAGGAAAGGTCAGCTGAAGGCATCAGGGGCGTATCTCGCTACTTATGAGTGAATCAACGGATACCTCCCGAAGATGTTTCATTAGAAAAAACTTGAACAAAATGGAAAAGTCACAATGCGAAAATCTGTACAATTTATAGCTTAGATCCTATCAAACCATGGACCATGACTACCTAAGTTGTGCATCCAATTTGGCGGTCATATAAATAACACATACACGTAATACTGTCGTGGCTCTTGACTTGTGGTCAATAGTTGTATTAATGAATTTACCGACAAACACATTTTCTTACTCTAAAGTACATGATATACAATATATATCACAAGTCCTTAGATTTTGCTGATAGTATAATTAAGCAACAAACTTAAACAAAGCGGGTACAAAAAATATTTCGTAAATAAGAAGCTAACGAAACAAACGGTAGCGAGCTTCTATTCCACGCTCGTAAAACTGGCTAAGGAGTAGTAGGTCGATAGTACATGGTCGTTTGATGGAGTTATATTTATCAAAGACGATTTCTTAAGGCGTTAAAATTAGGTTTGTTTCTGGTTACCCGACCGATCCATCTTTTACCTGCCGACTCATATTTTTGGGGGCACGTAACTGGAAACAAACTTTTTTTTGTTTAGGCCTAAAGGTTCTCAGAATTACTGCGAAATCCGAGCTTGACGACTTCAGCGCTACGTTGTGTTAAATCCGCACTATCTATTTTGCACATTGTACTTTCTCACAAACACTGGCTTTGATGCTAAATGAAGCATGAACAATAATTGGTTCCTGAATACTACCTGTTAATTTTTATCCAGACGATATGTATACTGAGGTGACTGACAATCACCTGCGTATTTGTACTGAATGTGTGTTATCTTTATGTAGATGATCTGTCAATCCAAGTTGAGTGATTGCACTTTATTTTGAGTAGTAATTATTGACATTATTTCAATATGATTGACTGATATAAATAGTTTAGCACACATCAATAGTTAGTAATGTACAAGTATAGTCAACCTTATAATTTCCTACTTACGATATTTTGACATTTTTTGTCAGATGCAACATTTTGATTTTGATTTTAAGTGAGTACTTAAAGACGCTCGTATTAATGGGAAAATGAAGGCCTTTGAATTAAGCTACAGTAAAACCTCTAATAGCGACCACCTCAGTATTACGACCGCCTTGTTATAGCGACCACTTATTTTCGGACCGACGTTCAATAACTCCCCTATAATTCAAGTTGATACTAAGATCACCTGATTATTACGATCAAATTCTCGTATTCAGAGAGCCAAAAAAATCATCCAGAATATGGGCTGTGAAATAGCAGAATATTTTCAGATCATTGTAAGGTTCGATAAATTACGATTTTAATAAATTTTAGTAGAATTTTTTTTTTAAACATGGCTTTTACCTGTCAGTATCCACAACACTTCTTCCAGCAGGTAAATATCAAATACTCTGCTCCTTTATACTACGTATAAACGCTGAAACTGTTTCTGAATTCAATACCTGAAAAAAATAGTTTGACTCCTGAATAAAATATTTTATCATGTTTCATAATGTTGTGATATATGAGGTTTCAGTGTGGACTAAAATCACCTATTATTAAACGAGCTTATCACGTGCTTATTTTCAGGAAACTAATTGCTCTGGGAGTACGAGGTTTTGTGACAAGGCGCGAGTTCTAATTTAGATTCGAATTTCAGCTTCAAAAAGTCGTTTGACCCCATCGACAATATAATAATTATTAAACTAACTAATAAAAATATTTGTCATCTACCATTATATTTACATGTACATAACAATCCTAATACACAAATACATGTTGTTATATACTAATAGTTTATCCCACTTATGTACGATTAGAACAGAACAGAACAGAACAGAACAGAACAGAACAGAACTTTATTTGCAATCACAGACTACATTATATAATAACATGTTTAATTTATATCTACAAGTACGGCAGCGGAAACATGGGTGAATATAATGAAAATATTACATAAAAAAATAAATTTGGAAATTGGAACTTGAAGAAATCAGTAAGAACTAAAAAATGATAATAATACTGTCAAACCTGTGTTTGCGGCCACTTCCGAATAAAGACCATTCTGTGAATTAAAGCCAATCTTAGAAAAAATCGTCACTGATTATTGAGAACAAAGTGACATCCAAATAAAGGTCATCTGCCAATAAAGCCCACATTTTGTTTTTGCCAAGGGTGGTCTTTGTTCACAAGTTTGAATGTATGTGTAATAATAAATAGCTGAAGATACTTCAAGACTGTACGTGCAAGATACGTAGAATACGTAGTATGTTCTAACTAATTCACGCATACTAAAATTTAATACATTCAAATATGTAGTAGGGAGGTGTAGTGAACAAAAACGAAAAACGGGTTCAAATCAATAGATTGTATAGTACAGAATTCACAAAATAGAGTGTTGCATTCATTTTGCATTGAAAAAATAGACATGAAACATACTTTTACGTGAAGAATGCCTCACGATAATTATCATAAAAAATAGCGAAATTGTTCAAATTTACAAAATTTGTATGTAATTTTTCGAGTAAGTCCAGGTTTTCATATCCCCACACCCCACAACCGTAAGTAAGAATTGGTAAAACGGTATGATGGAGGTCAAGGGGTAAGTCAATGTTATTTATTCTTACCAGGAGTTGAAACATTGATTTATTGACTTGAACCGTTATAGTGTGCAGACGACGCCTGGAAAACTACCAGAAGAAATGAAATAGACGCTCAAGTATTCTCTCACAGTTTTAATCCCTCGATTAGTCATAGCAAATTTAAAAACAGACATATTGTTGACTCTTTCGTTTTTTAAATAATTAATATTCTACTTCAAGCGATTACATTAGTCGAAAAAAATTATTCGGGCATTTTGGAATTGAATTTTGAAACTGAATATTACTGTGTCTGCATATAACAACAATAATTTAAGAAAATACACAGTGTCAGTAATATCAATGTCCAGCTGAACTATATCGGTCAATCTTTGGGTGTATGCCTCAATGTCATTCATGTACTTTTACTGAAACAAAAGACTTTTTACTAGCATAATATTTCTGATAAAATATTTGCCCCCTGGTACAGATTTTGACACTTTTGCCCCAAAGACCTCGCCAGATGGAATCTAAGGTTGCTGAAAAGTCACGGAAAGAGAAAAAGCACTTCCGGTGTCCTAATTTTAGGTTTTGTACTAAAACTTGTCAGGCAAATATATGGTCAGGTGTGGAGTACGTGGACCGAAACCCAGTCTGATGTTTGAGGAAGGGACTAAAGTGGTAATTAAATATTCCAGTAAAAGTCTTGCCTAGACAGCTAAGAACCGTAATTGATCTATAATTGTTAGGGTCGTTAACTGGGTGTTTGTTTTGTCGGATTGTTCCAACTAGCCAAGAATCAGGTAACCCCCTCCCCTGCATTTAGTATCATTAGTATCATGTATTCAGCCATTACTCAGAACTGTCTACCATGAAACATACTTCATGGAACTTTATACTTCAAGCAGTGGGTATATACTCATCTATCGATATCAAATTAATATCACGACCTCGCAGATTGATCATTTGACCATGTCAGAAACAACAAATTTTACATGATAAGATTGTTGTACAACCTTTTTAAGACTGTATAACGTAGTAGTATTTATTTTATGTAGAAAGGATGCGTATAGTGCTGTTTAACCATATATACCTGTGTACTTTAGTTGGACACTAACTTATGCGGTAGTACATCACTGGTTGTAAAACGGCAAATGAAGTTTCATGAATGCGATAAAATTGAGCTTTTTGACGCGTCTGTAACATTATCCATATGCTCAGTAAATGTATGCATGTGAGATGTTATCTGGAACCATTTATACATATGTATTCTATTCCCTGTTTAATTATGGACATTATCATGTGCATATATCACTGTATATATATATGTTCATGTTACTATGATTTCCAGAAGTGGAAGAAATAAAAGTATCAAGAATGATACTAAAATATCCGTGGTGTAGAGGATCTTAAGATAGATTTTGAATTTTCTGATCCGTGTTCAAATGATGAAACACTAAATTATTTATTCTTCAAATCATACAAATTGTATTATTTTACAGATAATCTACATTTAGATCTAAACAAAGTATGACGTTTATGTTGGAATCTCTTGTGTTAAACTGTGTAACCGTCAAGGACGGTTTTAGTGGGGCGCGGAGCTGGCGTGCGTCCCCTATAAAATCTGGTAAGCAAGTAAAAAAAAAAAACGACAGTTATGTGCTGATTGTGACCATATTCTACATAAACATCGAGGTTCAAAGATCAGAAAACTTGAGATCAGTCTCCAAGCTTAAATCTCACATTTTGTTCTCTGATGTTTCTAACTTAATTATAACTAAACAATGAACATTTCAATCCTATGTTATTTTACCAGCTAAAATGATCTGAAAATATATTTAATCATTTAACTGTAACATTTTTCAAACCAGAATGCTTCACCTATAAAAATGAGATTGCTCTCAAGTTTTATAGTACAGGGATCTAGTCTTTACGTCCCCCTTACAAAACATCCAGTAACTGCTCCTGACCGATGCTTGTTAACCCGTGATCGGTTTAATTGATAAGATTTGCCTGATTGCAGGTGTTTCTAGCTGTATGACATTGAGGCCCGTACCAGGGGGGACACTACCCTTATATGATGACCTACAGCTGGTCGTGTAAGACAATGTGTATAGACAATAATTTTAAGAGAACCATTAACTTTTGAGTAGGATTGAGATATTTTATCTTTTTATAATTACGTGATGGTGTTTTTTTGTGTTTATATCAATACTGGAAATAAGATATGAATTTTCAAGATTTTTTTTAACATACTAGCGTCTCATCGCTGTTAATGTGTTGAGGGTAAGACCCTTCATGTTCTTATAAATTAATCTTAAATTTCGTGGACAGTATGCAATGTCAGTCTGAAAAAAGTTGTCTACTTCACCTTAAAGCTGGTAAAAAATGCAGCAAGTTGACTGATACAGTGATATAATCGATGACTGACGAGTTTCTGAATGTTAGTTTAATAATGCCGCAGTGCTCACCAACGAGACCATTTAGTATTATCAATTACAAATTGTCCGTTTTACGAATATCTAATAATTTGTATACAGATCTACTAGTTTTTGAGCACATGGAGGATTAGTGTACAGGTAGGTCTAAGTCACGTTATCTATCAGAAATTCTACTACTACAACTATTAACAATATCTTCATCTACGACTGCTTGATGGACCAGACTGGGATCTAAGTCAACACACTCAGAAATAACAGAATAATGAAGAACTGTCTTGGTACCAGTCAATGTAGTTTCACACAAATAGGACACATTCTTCTGTATATCCTATAGTTTAGTATTTCAATATGCGAGCTGGTATCCTTCCATTTACGTTATTATCACGATAAGCTTTGGAAGCCGTAGAACTCTTTATTTGGAGGGTTAAACCTTTAAAAGATACCCGTGACTGGGAGAACTTTATATGGAGGTTTAAACCTTCAGAAGATACCCGTGACTGGGAGAACTTAATATGGAGGGTTAAACCTTCAGAAGATACCCGTGACTGGGAGAACTTTATATGGAGGGTTAAACCTTCAGAAGATACCCGTGACTGGGAGAACTTAATATGGAGAGTTAAACCTTCAGAAGATACCCGTGACTGGGAGAACTTTATATGGAGAGTTAAACCTTTAAAAGATACCCGTGACTGGGAGAACTTAATATGGAGAGTTAAACCTTTAAAAGATACCCGTGACTGGAAGAACTTTATATGGAGAGTTAAACTTTCAGGAGATACCCGTGACTGGGAGAACTTAATATGGAGAGTTAAACCTTCAGGAGATACCCGTGAATTGGAGACCTTTATATATGGAGAGTTAAACCTTTAAAAGATACCCGTGACTTGGAGAACTTTATATGGAGAGTTAAACCTTTAAAAGATACCCGTGACTGGAAGAACTTTATATGGAGAGTTAAACTTTCAGGAGATACCCGTGAATTGGAGACCTTTATATATGGAGAGTTAAACCTTTAAAAGATACCCGTGACTTGGAGAACTTTATATGGAGAGTTAAACCTTTAAAAGATACCCGTGACTGGAAGAACTTTATATGGAGAGTTAAACTTTCAGGAGATACCCGTGAATTGGAGACCTTTGTATATGGAGGGTTAAACCTTCAGGATATACCCATGACTGGGGGACATTTTTGTGGTTTTAGATTAACCTATTAGGGGCTTGTTTGATGCTTGTTTGTTTATATTATAATATTTTTTGATATCTAGTTTATACTTGTTAACCCTCTCATCATCACTGACCATCAGGAGAACAGTGTCTAGTTATGTTGTAGGGGATGGTAATTGTGGTTCGACTGTTCAAGTGACCAATTTATTGAATTCTTCAGTATCTAGATAGTTACTTATCTAAGATTGTGATAAATATTGAAATAATTACTGTTCTGAGCAATAAGCATGTAGTTAAATAAAACATCTTATTATTATAGCAGCATGTTTCATTGTTTGTGTATATCGCCACTATGTTTAAAAACGACCCGGTGTAGATAAATTGAGACAATTCTCATTTTATATAAATGTTTAAGGTACGCTGCTTTTTATTTTCCTATTTGTTGTTATACAACTGCTCAAGTACTCTGTTTCTTTGTCACCGAATAGTTTGTATTGCCGTTAAATGCATTTATTTGGTTCAATACAGTGAACCTCGATAATAAGACTACCTTTGGGACTCAAAAATCGGTCGTAATAATGAGGTGGTCTCATTATTAAGTGGAATTGTAGTGACATTTTTGTAATGCGGTTACAAAAAAAGTGGTCGTTATGGCAAAGTGGTCGTAACATTGAGGTTGTTGTTATGTGAAGTTGTACTGTAAATACACCGTTTTTGACCGAAGCTTTATGTGTTTAATTGTGCAAGTTTTAGATTGGAGTTGAAGAAACATTCAACAAACAAACATTTTGGCCTGGGCGATTTATATTTGAAAATAAAATATTGAAAACGTAAATCAGGGTATAGCCATTGGTGTTGTGAACAAAATAGTTAAACATGAGGATTATTTTACGAAAATATGTAAATCTAGCCTAAAAATCAATTAAGAACGGTTCAAAAACATTTATGATCAATATTAATAGTCAATTCTTACAAACGAATCACGTATTAATCACAATTTTGTTATTTAATAAATGCGTTGTAATTTTGGTTTAACACACAATGACAATGTACCAATTTTTGTTATGTTTTTTTTTTTTGGTTTATTTTGTTTAACAGGAAAATGTTTCTAAATAAGTTTTGTTTCTTTTGATTGAATTTGAAGTGTTCTGAATTATTTTAATTTGTAAAAATTCTATTTATGATCTGCCTTTGCAGTAATTCAATTTTGTAAGTAACATTGTATGATAGTGTCCTTTATGTAATATATATCATTACTAGTAACATAAGAAAAAAGAAGTCGCTTAATTATAAATACTATATAGTCTACACTTAACGTAACAACAAATCGAATATATTGTCAAGTATAAGTCAAGGGAGGTAATCAGTCAGATGGTCTTAAATGTTCTAGTGAGAGTGGTTTCCATATAACTTATTGCATCATTTGCAGTGTTTTTGTTACATGTTTAAGACTAATATATTAAATGTATTAAACTTAAAGGATCTAGTAGTTTTTGTTTTCTTTGAAAATTTAGTTCGTCAAAAATGTTGAGTTCTCTCAGTACTCTGATGCGAGACATCTGTTTCAAAACATATATTTACCTGTCTATAAATAGATAGGGCAATGGCCCTTTTCACATGTCATTGTAAATACCAGACAACGTCTAGACATAGTATTATTATGAAATTCCTATCATTGTTCAGTTTGAGGCGTGATTGACGTCAATAAAAAGCATGTATGGCGTGTTTTCACATGAGTGAAATCGTGAACTGTCTATTATTTCGTGATAAAAATAATCTTTACACCGTAAATGCCAGCAAATTGTAATAACATGTTGTTATATAATGTATTTATTGTTGTTTATTAACGTCATCAATAATTGGTCATAATTCGATAATGACCACATTGAAAGATTTGTAAAAAAACTACGTGACCATTGACGTATGTAGCTTCGTGCATTTCATAGAACACGAGGAAACACGTGAAGTTCTGCTCAGCTATATGGGTCATCATCAATTGCTACCGTCATTCGATAATTACTTATTTTTAAAGATTTTATTTGGAAAATATACAAAAATAGTCATAAGATAATAAATAAAAATAAAAAAATAACAAATTCTCTTTGAAATAAATACAGATTCTGAAATCCTTTTCAGGGCCCGCTGTCCGAAGTCAACAATTGTCTACTATTTATGACCTATTTGAGAACGTATTTTCGTCCCGGAGTGAATTAAATTGTCAGTTGTAGACAGGTGTATGTTGCTCACAGGTGTTCATTAGCATAGTTTAAGCCAAGTTCACATCAAGCATACGATTTTTTGTTCGTACGATTTCGTAGTGCTGGGGTGCCGTAGACAAATTCGCAACATGCTCGGGCAGGTCCGCACCAGCCGTAGGCACTGCAAAGCAGCAATACGATGTTCGCACGGTGATCTCACGGGTCGCACGGTGATCACACGGGTCGTACGGTGATCTCACGGGTCGTACGGTGTTCACAGCTTGATCATAAGACAACAAAATGCACGGCTGTTGTACGACATCCGCAAGATGGCCATGCAACAGCATTTGTGTGTTCATTAGACGATTAGCCCCGCAAATGTCTCAGGGTTGCCGTGCAGCTGCCCTTTGGAATAGGCAGACACCTTGCGAGCCCCCGGAATCGCCCGAAAATCGCTAGGAAAATGGGCAAGTCAAAAATCTAGTTTGCAAGGTTGCGCTACCCCTGCAGCTATGTGAATTTGAGGGTGCCGTACGACACCCATCGATTTTTTCAAAACGTTGGTTGCATATAGGGGTACGGCAGACACAAGACTGATGTGAACTGGGCTTTAGACTGCAATCATACAACCAGCTCAGCGGTAATATTGTGTTTACAAGAGTATCATATTATGAAAATACTTATATGTCCGAAATAGATTTCAATTTGTTGCACTTTTCTTTACAAAAGAATCATGTTTCATTTCATTTATATAAATATTGATGAGCATCTTGATTTCTCTCATCATTCACAATGTTTTAGTACTAGGATTCTTATTATATTACACGGCGATAATTAGGATGCTTTTTTTCATTTATTATTTAAGTACACTAAAAACACCGTCAAATTAAAGAACCGTCCAATGTCACAACACGCTTAAATCATTCCGGTATATTTGCGAGCTGAACTTGTAATCTTTATGTTTTTCCCGAAAAGCGGCTATGAATGCCCGTGTCTTCAAGAGAGTAGTGGCGTTCACTCAAAATGATATCTGAATGGTCTAGACGGGGTTGATTTCGAGTCAGAAAGCGTTTCTGTCTCCCAGTTGCTTTAGTTTTCAGGACTGTGTTTCGGATTGTTGTTTAGAACAGGTAGTTCTTCGAGGAAGGTTGGAATTTTTGTTGTTTTGTTTTCTTAAAATCCTTTTTTTACCTATGTTCTGATACTAAGTCGGGTATTTAATTGTATCTTTCAAACAATAGGACAGAAAAACAGTATAACCCCTGAAAACCGGACCCTTCCGGACTGGGCTAAACGTTCGGTTTTCTGAGAATTCCGCTTTTCAGATAACTATTGATTATAGAGTGTACAAAATTGGACTTGAAAAATCGTCCAATTTGCAGAGAATTCCTGTTTTTAGGGAGTCAGGTTTTCAGGGGTTATAATGTACCATGTTTTATTATTTGATATTTTCGGGCTGCGTACATGAACGGGATTATCCGTCTGAGCGGCTTTCTGCGGTTATTCAATTAAACATTATAATGTTTTGGTCGGGTTATCATTTGAATCATGAGAAAAGCGTGATATATGTTTGGTTACATATGGTTGTAACCCTAGAATTTCATTGACAAATTAATGTGTGTTTGTAATCAATTTTACACCATTCAGTACATAAAACAGTCGAACCTTGATTTATGACATCTTCGTACAAATATCAGCGTTTATAAAATATGATACATAATTTAAAGTATTTCTGGTAGAATCAAATAACGTTAGTTGTATCCCAGATTTTATACACTACATTAGTCCACTGTTTGACTATCCATTTCATGGGGTATAACGCTGTTTTTCAGCAATTATTTCAGTGCTATACGGCGACCGGTTCACCTTTCCTGGACCCTAACCAGTACTGACTTCCACATAGAGCCGGCAACTTCTCCATACATATGGAGAAACTCGACATTTTTGTCAAATTTTCATAGAAGAGTAGTCCAGCGCACTAACCCCAAGACTATGGTCGTGGCCCCTTTGAATGTTCTAGTACAAGGGCCGACCTAGTTGTTAGTGAGCGATACAGAAATTAAAACACGTTAACTAGTGTCTAATTCACATTTGACACGGCAGCTGTGCGATATTTTCTCTACGATTAACCTAGTGAATTTATTTTAGGGGGGAGGGTGGTATCGGAGATAGCTACGGGATACGGCGTATGTGTTCTGTCCACCATCTCCCGAGACATGAATGGCTCAATTTTGAGGTAGCTTTTGAAGTACTGATGCGTATATCACATCAACTCCTGCATCAGGTTGTCGTAGAGTTCTTGGTTGACCCGTTTCAGCATCCATGGCTTAACCCATACCATCCTCTCACCGTGCCTCTGTCTGGTCTGATGCCCATCCAGGACGGTCAGGCTACAATCAATACCTACTCTCTTCTCCTAACCCGCGAGTATGCCGCTCTGAGTGTTCGTGTTACTATCATTTCTTAGAAGAGACGAATAATGAAAACATGCTGGAAATGGTCAATATATGTAATTATCGGTTTTTTATAGTTGTTGATTTAAAGTGTGTAAACTTTCACCTTGTGTTCATCAGCAATTGGCCGGGTTAATTGTATCGAATAGGCAATTTTTGCAAAGTTTAATACATGAACTTAAAATACATGTTTGTTCTAATTTACTTATTCTTTCTTTCATATATATTTCCCAGCTTATCAAACGACAGTTTATTTCCTGTCCTAATATTGACTGAATGCACGATGTGTATGCACAAACATTGTACATGTTTCTAGTCAAATGTTATTACATTTACTCGCTTCTTTTTCTGTACCATAGTGAACGAGCTCGCGCTTCAAACCAATTCAAGGACTTTGTGAATAAACGTGGATGTCATTTACCCCAGTGTTAATAAGATTTAGTCTCAATATAATCATAATGTCTTATCTGATTACATACAAATACATACATACCTGTAGGACTTTGCTCTATATTCGAAATTATTAAAATGTGAAATTATTGGATTTTAGATTTTCATTTATTTAGGATGATGTTTTTAGATACATTACAAACAGTGTTTGATACATGAATATTTAATGAATATCACTAATTCGGAAGACAAAAGTGTACATTATAACATAATATAAGACTTTATTTGATTTTTAAAATCACTCACTAAATGACTCAGCCAAGCAAAAAAACGACGAGTGAAAAATATCAATGTGTAGTTCAAGGGAGGTAATACTAGTCATTTAAATTGTTATGAATGTACACAAAAGATAGTTGTGTCCCGTTCTACGTTCTCGATATGTCATAAATAATTTGTTTTCTGAATACTTTAGTCAGCAGCTATAGTGTGTGGGAATAAATCATGTTGTTGTTGAAGGGCGGTTCAAGAGGAGGCCGATCTAGAGAGGTTGCACTGTAAATTATCCACATCTTCATTTGCTTTGGTTTATTCTTTGTGTCATTACTACGTGTATTGTATTAATTCATCAGACTTTCTATTTGATTGTTGTTATCGTAATTACCTAGAATCATAAAGAGAAACCACTGTTCCTGTTATAAGGTGAACAATTCCTTGTCAAAACTGGATCTCATCCTTTCTGTGACTCATTGTTGTGGGTACACAACACATATCCAGGGCCCGAGGTTGTAAAACTTGAGAACCTCCTCCCGCCTCTATTTCATAAGCGAAGCTTTCTGGTATGAAAGATATTGTAGTTTAATAATTAAATGCATTTTCAGATCATTTGAGCTAGCAGAATGACTTAGGGTCGAAATCTCCATTGTTTAGTAATACATAAATTAGAATTTTCATGTTTGGTACAATATGATGGTTTTGGATAAAATTATTTTGGTACTAGTATCATCTCAACTAAATAGTCAGTTAATTATTATTCTAATCAAATTAATAAATATGGACATATACCGGGGTTTTTTATGGGTGGGTGTGTTTCTTTTGATGAATATTGTACCAACATTTAGTTAATGCGAAACATTTTCATAAACAAATCTGAGTCAGATACGAGTATATACTTAACAAGTTTAAATAAATAATAAATTGATGAAGATAGCCGAGATAGCGTCGAGAGCTAGAAGATAACGTCGCACTATCAACAAGGTTCATTTAGCGACTTTAACGGTGGAGGAAGACTCCAGGCTTACATCTAGGTTGAACCATCGACACTTCTTAAGCTAGTGTGACAAATCCCTCATATGTGAAATTCGCCTGGTTCCGGGTGAGATTCAAACAATGCAGAGTTGAGGGGAAATTTGTTTTGACGCATTATTTTTATCATGGATGATTTTTTTGACAATTTTACTGATATTTACTGATTTTAGATCATGTAAGAAACACTATCTAGGTATCATTAATAAATTTCCACACATCACGTGATCATCCAACAGATACCTCTGTTCTGCCATCTGCAAAATACCAACAACATGTGTAGATATACATCAAAGGAAAATGTGATTTATAAAAAGCATATTTATACAAAACAATAAAGGAATGGTGTACTTAATGTTAAATATCAGAAATGCCACCAAATATGTTCTATTCATCATGGTTAACCTTGGGTCAAGAGATAAATATGAAATAATTTTACTGTGTAATTTTCTGAAAAGTGAAAAAGCGCAAAAAAAACAAAGGTATATCATCTGTTTTTCTCAAATTATTTAATAAATGAAGTTTTGAACGAATTTATTACAAGTCACATTTTACACACCATCACTGCACTAAAATTGGGATACAGTAGAAGACAAATACTAAATAATTGTATATTGTTGCTAGGGATACAAACAATTACTGAAACTGGTTAACCGGAAGTAGTATCCAGATTGTTAACCGGTTAACCTGATGATTTTACCGATCGGATACGAAGTGGAATCGGGTTATTCTGTCCACTGGCGAAGTTTGCTGCGGACATTACCGACTTATACGAGTCAGTTGGTAACAATTGGACGCTTTAGATCGAAGTGAAATAATGCAAGGAAGTAAGTTACGGCGCCTTTATGCCATAAAACTGTCCGTTTTTATCAAAAGGTTTGTGCTGCACAATGTACTGAGTTTGATTGACACGCATAGAGCATGGACCAGGGTGCCAAGGTATTAGTCGCTTGATCGTCGCCATGGTAACGTGAGAGCAGACCAGCGTTTATCTTCAGCAGACGACGGGGTGCGCTCGATTTATGACAAGTGAAAATAGTAACCGATTTACTGATTGCGTCTCTAATTCTTACCATTCATCTACGTCAGGTTAACGTTTTCTTTGAGAATTGGGTATAACAAATAAATATTGCCATTTTTTTACCTGAAATAACAAGAAATGAACATCGATGATGCGTGACTACAAAATTGCGCGTCACCAAGTTTGTATCAAAATATTTTAAAAACATATCTCAGGTTTTTCAGATGATATTAAATCCGACTGGTATTGTAGTAAAAAAAAAACTAACCTTGTTCTCCGCAAGTAACTGTCAACTTCACAATTCAGTCTGAACCAATTTTCTTGTTTGATTTACGGAGTAATGAGAATTCAATACAAAGTTGTCACTCAGCTCTGCTTCATTCTTTTTGTCTTTCTGTTATAAAATTTGAACTCCGATGCGTTGTCATTCCTCTACTTGTTGTTTTAAGGAGTATTTAGTACGTTAATTCTGACTGATCTAGAGTTGCAAGGTTGCGTTCGACTAAACGAAATTGACGATATTTTGGAGGAAAAAGATTAAATATCTGCTTCACTGTTTTGAATTGGACTATGTGCTTGTTGGTTATGTATAGCATAATGTATTAGCTATCTGTAGATACCAGTTATTAGAAATTAAAGCGATTTCTGAAAGAGCTGCGTAGTGCTAGAAAACTTGGCGCGGAAACTGTCATTTCGGAAGTTGTAACTATTGTATATGTATATATATGATATAGATGTTTTTGGTCCGTATGACCATTTTAGGCCTAATACACTATCCCTTCAACGTGCTAGCAGCCGATGATTATTTTCGTAACATTGTTGTACCTAATTTAGTACAGTTGAACTTCGTTATTACCAGCACCGATATCACAAGAACACGAAGTCCTGTCATTTTTTTAAACGTTCGTGGATAAAAAACTGTATTGAAACAATCAACTTATGTTTCAACATTCAACAAACGTGTATTTCTGTCTGACTTCATAGAGAACATCTTACGTTAGCATTTCACAATATCATGTAATATTTACATTACTGTTCATACATTCGTTAACAATCATGATACACTTTTGTCAATCAACTAACAAATACTTCATTATTGCGAGCACCCGGTTTGTCTCGAGCATTCCGTCTGTTCCGATGACTCCTCGAGATGACGAATTTGTATTTATTTTATATTCCACGGCCTACTTACCTGTATTTATTTAATACCCGCGGTCTACTTACCTGTATTTCAAAAACGAAGACTTGACTGCTTTAGAAATACAAACACTGTGAAGTCTTCTTAAAATCGAATACTCACGGTCGATATTGTTGAAATGTAAAATTTTTCATTTTTTATTTATTTTTAGTGATTTATTTAATAATTGTGTTCATTAAACATCACTTATTAAGTTTAAAGTTAGCATGTTTATTCTTTTTAATAATATTTATTATATTTTATTCAAATGTTTTAGTAAACAGTAAGCAGTTTAACCGAGTAAGAACAATATTCATGATAATGTCTTCAGAAAAATTCTTTTATTCTACTGGTGAGTCCCGAACCTGCACCGTTTGATATTAACGTGATCTGTACTACAAAAAATATCTAAAATCTGTTCAGTGATTTTTATTTTGTTGCTGTAATATTAATCTGAACTTTTCTGTTTATCTTATTACAAATTAAACTGTATTTAGAGATGACAATTGATGTTAGATGTTTATCAGTTTTATAATAGATGCTAGGAGGTGCAAAATTCTGTATTATTGTTCAGTATTTAATGTTTATTACATTCCTGTGTTGTGAATGTAAACTAAAATAGTTTATTGAGCTAATTTAAGTTTTTAGTACAGTTAATATGTTTATATAATTTTATTATAAGAAATAAAGTTACCATTGAATTTCATCTTCTGTTGTAGTTTCTGTTCTTTTAAATAGGAGTTTTTAATGTAATAAAATCAAATAATAAACAATCTTTAAGTAGGGTGAAGTTTTTAACATTGATGATTGCTGTAACAGCGGGAAACTGTGCACATTGTTTTAACAATATGTTCTTATTACAAAAGTACATTTAAACAATACACGGTGTTATCCTTATAAACTATGAAGTTTGTTTTACAGTAAATACACATGGATATAAAAAAGACTCACAAAGCAAGGTTAAACAAAAGAATGGTAAATAAGTGTTGATATTAAAACAGTGACCTGTTTGGAAATGTGTTGTTCTTGCTGTTGTTCTAGTTGCATTTTTGTTGCTAGTTTAAAATACATTGTAACGTTGGGAACAACGTCACACCGCGCGTGCCCGTCAAATTTAGGTCCGAGTTAAATTCTGTAAATATATGTTACACTGTATACTAACGCTTGCAGACGACAGTATCTATAAACTGAGATCAATGGATTTGTTTCGTATATAGTACATTCTGTATTAACCACAATGTTCCAGTTGATACTTTGTTCTGCTAATTTCCCGTTTTCTTCTGTTTAACGACTAATTTACAACTGATCATTGCGGATTTGCGCAGACTATCTGTACAAATGTGCAAAATTAATAAAATAAAATTAATGTTTCATGATTTTGTTTAAGTATAAGTCGTGGTATGTGAGAATTTTAAGTGAGGACTCCGTGTGGTTTTACAAACTTTGTAAGTCGTGGGTTTATGAAGAATAAGTGAATGTTGGATGATGTACATCGAAGGCTTTTCCTGCTTTAACTTTCCAAGTCCGAACTTTAACAAGAAAACCAAACGTCATAGTGGTGGAGTTATTGCGTGTGTTACAAGAATTTTTACAAAGATAATGTCTGATAGTGAATATAATTTTGTATATATGATCTAATTGTACCTTATCCTTACATCGCAGCGAAATCTTCGTTAAGGAGATTTTACCATTCAATGTTACCGTGAGATGAAGTCTTTCTTATACACCAACGTTGATAGCCGTACGGTTGAAGGGAGAGCAGTTATGTATGACTAAAATCAACGATTGTCTCCCTTGTTGATCAATATTCTGACTGTTAGTATCTTGTTTAGCACTTTTAACATTTAATTTTGAACATATCAGAGGATTTCTATTTAAAACCATTGCCAACAAAGCGTACATATTAACGTTTAAATTTTGATGACGATATTATCTGTATATAGATCACAGTGATTGTTAACGAGGCTAATCATGTAGAATGCGAGTTGACATTTTCCAAAACATGACATTAACCGTCATGGGTTTGTACTTTTGTAATTTGTGACATTCATTATAGCCATGATAGTTCGAGCTAATCTGATCATTAATGCATCTACATAATCACATATGTTTATGAAATGATTATGGGTTTTCATTTTTTTCAAGTTTTATCTTTCTGTACTTAAAATACTATAATCATGTCATCCATAGAAATACAGACGCTGTTGAAGCAGTGTAATTGTAGAAGATGTTGATACGGTATAACCCCTGAATACCAGACCGCTTCCGGACTCAGCAAATGTTCGGTTCTCAGAGTTCGGTTTTCAGAGAATCCAGTTATGAGGGGTTTTACTGTACTAGTATCGTGACGCTTACAATTCATTACTTATTGACGGTGGAAGAAAATTTATTACAAAATAAACAATCACTTTGTATCATTTGTACAAAATATCAATATTTGTTTGGTTGGGCATTTTTACATGACAAAATATTAAAGACGATTAGTTTTGATCACAGATATTTTATATTCCAACTACAATATTCAGTAATCAAGATTCATATTATTCGTTCTACCACGTAAAATACACTCTATGTAAAATACACTATACATGTTGATTTACTGATGACTAGGCGCACTCGATTAGTCTGCCTGTGATATCAATGGAAACCCTCTCAACCGGGTTCCTCTATAAACCGGTTTCCCCTCTAATTCAGCCAAATATTCTGGTCCCAACTTCATTACTATATAATTATAAACTCCCCTCTAAACTAGCATCCCCGCTAGACCGGTCAAATGACCCGGTCCCGGGCTAGGTCGGTTTAGAGGGGTTCCACTGTATTCATTATTTTGTAACCGAAGAACATCAGAATAAAAGACAAAATACGTTCAGAATGTAAGGTTGGGATTTATTCAAAGATTTTCGTCTGGTCTTTTACATCAGTACGATTTTTCCTCAGAGTGGTTTCCATGGTGACCTTTATTGACTTGTAGCAATAAATTCATGTTTGACAGTATTTATGTAATATTCGTCGTTAGTTTAGGACAGTAAAAAAACTAGTCGTGTTTAGGACTCCTGATTATACAAAAATAGGGTAGGTAGGTCGCAAAGCTTTTCTGTTTTATCTACAAAAAACATGAGTTTTTTCTTTTTCTGGCATTCCGTCATCTAGTAGTCTGGATCAGATCGCAAGTACGGCCCAACCTGTGAACAAAGGCCATCCTTGAGAAGGACAAAATGTGGCCTTTATTGACATATGACCTTTATTCCGAGGTCAGTTTGTTTTAAATAATCAGTAATGCCCACGTAAATCACTAACACATAACAGGAGAGGTCAAAGGATCGAGCCTCATTAAATAATATTATTGTTTAAATTGTGCCGTTTTTCTTGAAGGTCGATTTTCGCTCAGGTTTTAGTGCACAAGTACAAAAACTTATTATAACTAGAGTAGTATGCATCGTTATCTAAGGAAGACGACAGCTGCTTTTGAGAAACTTACGAAGATTTAGCGCTAGTACATAACTGCAGTGAAAGACTGTGCTGAAAGACTTTCGTAAAGAACTTTAAACTCTTTTACTGCACAGGTAAATCTTTGTCTTCATCAAGCCGCGCTTGAAATATAATCTGATCAGACAAAAGGCCCGTTAATTGTATCGTTGTAACAGTCATACAGCAAGTTTTATATCGCGGGAGGAATTGGGAATAGCCATTAGCTAAATTATTGCTAAGATTATCTCCCGTTGTAGTAACAATAGTTTGTATATAAAACATTTTACAATTCTTATAAAATGTTATTTAATGTCGTGATGAACGATATACATCACAAAATAAACAACCTCAGAAACGGAGCAGGATTCGAATTCTGGTCGCGGCGGGTCATACTCTTCTATGAAAATTTGGCAAAAATGTCGATTTTCCTCCATATTATTATGGAGAAGTTGCCAGCTCCTTGTGGAAGAATACGTTAGTACTGGAGAGTATACAATCCAAGAAAACTGGTTAGGAGAACCGGTTGCTGTATATCACTGAAAAAGTGTAGAAAAATGGTGTTAAACCCCAGTAACAATAAGTCACATAAAAACAAAAGAAAACTAAGTAATGGAGAGATGAAAAAGCTATTGATCAAAGTAAGCTTCAAGAATTGCTGTTGTTATTGCTGTTGTTGTCCTGGCTGTTACTGCTGCCTGTTGATGATGATATTGTTGTTGTTGTTTATATTTTTATTGCTGTTGCAGACGCTGCTGATGTTGTTGTTATTACTGTTATGGATATATTATCGTTGATATTGTAAGAGTTCTAAAGAATTACGTTGTAGAACACACGAATGTATAAATGGATAAAATACAACTATAGATGCTGATTCCACACCAATCACAGAAATAACACTGAATTCCTACATAAGAAAACATTTTAGGGAAACAATAATCCCTCTGAAGTTGACATTATTCTAAGTGTTATATCCACGGGAGTTCAATATATTAACTTATTACCATGTATGTATATTGCATCTGTGTGTACATTATGAGATCGCATTTAATTCAAACTGGTTATACTGGGGTGTAGACACACTTTCATGTGGCCGTAAGTTTCATGTAGCCGGTAAGCTATTAAAAGTAGAAGGGAGATCTGAGGGTAGGAGTAGGAGGTAAAGGGACACTCTTCCCTTAGGGGAAAAAGTAGCCGGTGAGATAGCCGGTTGATTTTTCCGGCTTCTGGCTCATTTCCATACCCCTGGTTATGGAGTAACGACAATTTTAACAATTTAACTTTTAAGAGACCAACCCGTACACATCACATAAATGTTATGTACGAGGGTTGTCCCGAAATAGCGTATAAATGTTGAAAATTATTATTCTAAAGCACGGCAATGAAATCCTGAAAGTATAAAATATATCTAGATTTCTTAAACCTATGGAGGAATCACACGCTATTTTGGGACAACCCTCGTAAGGTAATATCATCATCATCACATGTCATGTTTTAGATCTTACTGTATAAAAACACAGTAATAGTACTTGACTATTTAAAGAACCGATCATAATTATTGTTTTAAGGGGGTACTCTTACGTTCGTTAAAGACGTTTATAGATTATAGAGGGAGATTATTGAATTATGAATTAACATACACAGTAGCATTTTGTACCAATACACGTAGTGTACTTAGGTTTATCGATTGAACCATAAAGGTTTCATACCCATAATGTCTAAAATCATTATCTCAGAATGGAGCGGACAGATTACGGGAAAATTTACAGTTTTACAGGTTTCTGTGACAAAAAAAAAATGATTTACCGTGAGATTTTCCCTAAAAATGATTATCATTTAAAATTTGAAATCGCTTTAAATTTGCATTGAAGTATATAGGAGTAGCCATTTTTTCAAAGATCAAAGAAAAAATAAAATACATTTTAATGAATACTCGCCGTAAAAAGATGCTAAACCACTGTATCAATCTAATTTAAGCAACATCTTAAAAACAATTTGTCTGTATTGTCACATTGGACGGTTCTATAATTATGTGACTTCCGGTATGTTTAATGTGTCTAAAAACACAAGAAAAAAATCATCTTAATTTTTCACCATATAATATTGTGAATAATCGTTTGGACTCTTAGTGCTAAAACATTGAGATTGATGAGAGAAATCAAGATGCTCATCAATATTTATATAAATGATATGAAAGATGACTCTTCTTTAAAGAAAAGTGCAACAAATTAAAATCTATTTTGGACATAAGAGTATGGTCATAACATAATACATTTGTAAACACAATATTACCGCTGGTTGTATGTATGTAGTCTAACCTATGTTAATGAATACCTTTGAGCAACAGACACCTGTCTACAACGGACTATATAATTCACTCCAGGGTGATAATACGTTCTTAAATTGGCCAAATATAGCGGACAATTGTTCACTGCGGACAGCGGACTCTGAAAAGGATTTCAGAATCTGTATTTTCAAGGAAAATTTGCTATTTTTTATTTGTTAGATGTTTCTATGCCCTATTGAGAAAATACCTAGTGTATCATTTTAAAGGAGTCGTTTTTTTCCTTCCCAGATATGAAAATTATGACTATTTTTGTATGTTTTCTTAATACATGTACATTTCTTTGTATTCAATACATTTAAAATCTTTAAAAATAACTAGTCAATGAATAACATCATCAATTGATGATGACCCATATAGCTGAGCAGAAGTTCACGTGTTTTCTCGTGTTCTGTGAAATGCACGAAGCTATATACGTCAATGATCACGTAGTTTTTTACAAATCTTACAATATGGTCATTATCGAATTATGGCCAATTATTTGATGTCGTTCATAAACAACAATAAATGCATTGTATCACAATGTGTTAGTGACTTCTGAAAACAATATTTGGGCATACCTTCCTGGTAAAACATAAACAAACTTGTCTCGTGTATAGAAATAGAATTTTTCAAATTACCAAATTTATAGATATATATTTGTTCAGCTATTATTTTTATGATGTAACTATGTTGTGAGTAACTATTTGTAACCTTTTCAGATTATTTCATTCCTTTATGTTCAATTGAAATTTATGTCTTTGCCGTAATATTTTTCAAACAATTATAAATGGTCGAATATTATTTATTATTGCTGGTTATGCCAATAAACTGTAAACTTGACAAATATAACAACTAACCGCAGATATGAACAACGAGGCCATTATGACAAACTACTTGGGCCTAAAAATTAGCTTGTTTCCGCTACCTGCTCTGAAAATATAGGGTCGGTTGGTAGTGATTTTTCGTGTTTTTTTATTTCAGAATATGTCTGGCATTAATTTTATTTTGCAAAAAAAACACTTGACCAAGAACATCATACGATTGGCGACAAAACATAGGGTCGATCAGGGTAGCGGAAACAAGCTATTTTGGGGCCTTACGGATTAATTAACGCGGCACAACTCTGTTTGTAATATGACTCAATGATTTGGTATCCGGATTAACAGGCGTGCAACTTGGAATAAAAATATGACTTTATTATTTGCCTTTTCTGTCTTTCTGCAATTCTAAAACTAATGATATAAAATATTTAATCTACACTCTCTTTTAAAATTTTGCGTTCGCTAATATTTCTATTTCATGATTTGAGATGATATATTAGGACTTTCAGTTCTTTGATATTTTAGACGTTTCCGCCCTGTTTCAATTATTTTACGATTTTACACCTGTCGGCAAACTAAAAGGACAGAAATCAATCTCGTTCGTTATCCATCATATCTATCTACGTCTGGAAAGTAATTAAAACACATATCCGAGTCTTCTTTAGTTTCCGTATGATGAACAAATCACGATTTTGTTTTCTCTAAAGTTACATTTGTTGTCATAATTTTAAACGATTACCTTCGACTTCTGCGGTTCGTTTCCTATTTAAGCGATTTACTTTGTGTCCTATTTACCGAAAGTAAACAAATACTTTCCGTTGGGTAATTGTGCCCTTGATGAATAAATTATTTTCTCTGATTTTCTGGAAAATTATAACATCTTTTATGTCGAATGTATTGTGCGAAAGAAATTGTTTACTTATAGTAATTTTTGCACCATTTCTGGCTTTATTTCTTGTTTTACAAGAATCTTGTAAGAATCTGAGACGTTGACAGAGATGTGAGGGATAACGAACGACAACTCTGGATAATTTAGACAGAAATCAGTGCGGAAGTTAAGCGGTTCAACTGACGTTAAGATATTATTCAGTTTTCTTAGATGTACAAAGAACAGAGAACATATGCACAGGAAAACATAAACAACATTTGAAACAATCACGTGATGACACAGAGTCACGTGGTATGAAAAAAATCACTGCACATTGTCAAGACATGCTAGATATGAGTAAAGCGGATGAATGGAAAATGTAACAGACCGAATAAACGTCTGAATAACGGCTAAGTATACAGGCCATACATATATTTATTACTGGCAGTCATAGTTTACATATTTAACTGTGTGTATATACACAAGGATATCTAATAAATTGCCTTGGCCAAAACAAATTTGAGTTGCGGGCCATTGCTTGCAATAATTTGATGATCCGTGCTCAGTGTACGAATGATGATCCATGCTTAGTGTACACATGATGATCCATGCTTAGTGTACTCATGATGATCCATGCTTAGTGTACACATGATGATCCATGCTGAGTGTACACATGATGATCCATGCTTAGTGTACACATGATGATCCATGCTCAATGTACCAATTAGTATCCTTGGTCAGTGTACTCATCATAATCAATGCTCAGTGTGTCCATGGTCAGTGTACTCATCAGTATCCATGCTCAGTGTACCCATAAGTACCCATGCTCAGTGTACTCATCAGTATCCATACCCAGTGTACTCATCAGTATTCATGCTCAGTGTAATCATCAGTATCCATACCCAGTGTACTCATCAGTATCCATGCTCAGTGTAATCATCAGTATCCATACCCAGTGTACTCATCAGTATTCATGCTCAGTGTACCCATCAGTATCCATGCTCAGTGTAATCATCAGTATCCACGCTCAGTGTACTCATCAGTAACCATGCTCAGTGTACTCATCAGTATCCATGCTCAGTGTACTCATCAGTATCCATGCTCAGTGTAATCATCAGTATCCATACCCAGTGTACCCATAAGTACCCATGCTCAGTGTAATCATCAGTATCCATGCTCAGTGTACCCATAAGTATTCATGCTCAGTGTACTCATCATTATCCATACCCAGTGTACTCATCAGTATCCATGGTCAGTGTATCTATTGGTTACCATGCTCAGTGTATCCATGTGGATCCATGCTACTTTGTTTTGAAAATGGTAACTGTTTGGTCAACATCAAATTTGCAAGTAACTGAAAATAATGATACAGAATTGAATAGAATTATTTTATAGGGGCCGCGGTCGTGGTCCAGTGGTTAGTGCGTGGACTTGTAACCCGGAGATCCGGATTCGAATCCCGGTCGCGGCAGGTCATACCCTTCTATAAAAATTTGACAAAAATGTCGATTTTCCTCCATATCCGGAGAAGTTGCCGGCTCCTTGTGGAAGGGTAAGTTAAAACTGGTTAGTATACAGTCTTGCTTGTCTAGTAAAATCTTAGGTTGAACCCTTTTTTCTATTTTCGTAAAAAGTCAGGGTCGGCTGAAAAATAGGGTCGGTCGGGTCACCTGAACCACACATATTTTTGGTCTTAAATGGAATGATAGTAAACTGCATATACTGGGCGTCGAAATAAAGTAAACATTATTAAAACTTTCTATTTTGGCCTAATATACTGAACTGCCTTTAATGGCATACTGCAATTTTACGGTCAATAATGGATGACAATAACCAAATCATGGAATATTTCTGCTAATTCCAGAATTAAATTCATCTCGATTACTTGCGCTTTGTCTATTTTATACCAACATCACTTACTGGTTACTTTCTTATGATGGCCAGTATACTTAATACTTTAGTTAACGGAATAATACCTGCTCGGAAATAGTGGAACATGTAACTGTACTGCTCGCTGCATTCTGTTAAGAACAAGAAAAGAAAATGAGGGAGCATTAATACAAAATTTAGCAATATCTGAATGAAACTGAAGCATCATTAATATAGAATTTAACAATATAATTTATAATTGATGTCTATATTCTTTCTTTAAAAGCTGGAAATAGGGATTTCGCAATATCAATTATAACTTTATAAGATTTCGAGGACATAAGATTTTTAATTGTTTTAATAGTTGGCCAATCACAGGAATATGGTTTGAAGAATTTTAATCTTATATGTCTATATTTAGGACAAACAAGTAATAAATAATGTTGATTTTCTACCATTCCCATATTACATTGTGTACAAATTCTACCTTTCCTTTCTTGGTCATTATACCTGCCTGTTTCTATAATAAGATTGTTTGAAGAAAGTCGAAATTTGGAGAGCATCGTATGATATTTTTGGTCAATGTTGTATTAAAGACACGTTTCTAAACTAAAGTCGTGTTGAAATAAACAACGTTCTGATAGTCTGGTTGAATTATTTTTGTTATTGTACCAGGTTTGCTTAAGGACATCTAGAAATCTTTGTTTAATGAATAAAATATCAACATTTGTGGGATTTTTGTATAATCCATATGTTACCAAGGCCATGAACATTTGTGACGAGCCATGGCAAAATGGTCCCAAATGAGGAATTTTTCAAAAATGAGGTTTTTTTATACTTTGATACCTAGATATATTCTAGACTATAATCCAAAATTTTAGTTGCCCATCATGTATAATAAAAGAAATATCGCTAATTAACGACATGTACTATACGTTTAAACATATTACATTTAGCTTTTAATTACTGTAAGAAGAGAAAAAAGTACGCTAATCTATTGATTCTAAACACTTTATTTTGAATATTATTATGGATTATAATTGTGTATCTTTTCTACATTGGGGTTATCATGAACATTCCACAACGCAGCATTGTAATTTAAAATTAACCCTACTAAAAAGTCAAAAAGTCTACATTTTAAATTACTTGTCAATGTTATCTGATTATAGACGATAAACTATTATGTAATGAGTATTAATGAATGTTGAGCTATTCGAACTCGTATTTTATACAAATAGCCATTTTTAAATACATGAGTATCCAAATATTCAAAGGAAGATATAAAAGTATTTCAGAATATATGAACTATAGTTGTGACATAAAGGAGGAATGTCCAATACATTGTACATAATTGATAATAACAATTAATAATAATGAGTACACTCACCATCAGGTAAACAAAACAAGCTATCAGTATAGACAATGTAAATGTTGTCTTCATAGAGGTTGTCTTTATTTAGAAGTTAAAACTATCTGAAAATTGTAGTGTAAAAAAACTCTCAGGTTCGAGATTATAAAACTTGAGATTGGTCTCTGAGTTCAAATCTCATATTTTGTCTTTTAATGTTTCACAGTTAATTATGATCAACAATGATATTATTGATACATTATTCTAACAGCCTGATAAAACTGAATACTGTAATCACAGTGGGATCTTTTACCAGTATTTGAAGGTCGCAACCCTGGTCCAGTGGTTAAGGCGCTGTAGATCCGGATTCAAATCCCGCTCGCGGCAGGTGATATCCTCCTATGAAAAAGTCACAAAAACGTTGATTTTCCTCCATATGAAGAGAAGTTGCCGGCTCGTTGTGGAAGGGTAAGTTAGCACTGGTTAGTATACAGTCCAGGAAAACTGCTTAGGTGAACCGGTCGTCGTATATAACTGAAAAAAAATGTTGAAAAACGGCGATAAACCCAGTGAAAATTTACTAGTATTTGAATAGCTCTGGACGAATAACGTTCGGTACAATCAAGAATTCATCGCACCAAGCTACCATTCAACTACAGTGGAACCTCGCTAAACCGGACACTCGCTGAACCGGAATCCTCACAATACCGGATTTTCAACGTCCCACACTTCCCCACTATATATTTAATGATAAAAGAAACTTACTAAACCGAACACGCGCTATTCCATCGAATGAATAAAACAAACATTTGAGTACTGGAAATGCGCTGTATTAAGCTTACACCTGTGACCATATATCCATCCCAGCCAACACTTACCTGATATTACTGTTTTATGTGTGCTGTGACTTTTTATAATAAATCAACGTGTCCGTTTTAAAAACAATACCGAACTAGTATTTGTTAAAGGGAAGTAATCGACATACAAAGATTGACTCGTTACCGAGTATTTATGTAATTATCTCCCTTCCAACGGACATTGCGCCGTGCATGTAATTTCAAAAGCGCATTGAACAATCTTCGGAGAATGAGTCTATGAAAATAGACGAGTTTCACATTTACCTGATCGTTGTTGTAAACAGGTATGCCTTCCTGAAGTGTTAAAGAAGTGTTTGAAGACGTGAACTTTGGTACGATACCTTTGTATGTGCTGAAGGAAAAAACTGGCAAGTTATCACTCATATCTGACACAAACATGTACATGTCCGTCAATACATTTGATGATCCATAGTTTGTGACGTTTGGAGACAGAATATCTGAAGCCTATAAGAATATAAGACTTTTGTCATTACTTGGTCTGCTCAAAGGTTTATTATTGTCATAGTGACATGTTATTTTGGAAAACAAACTTTGACTCTGCGGAGGTCACGTGTACTTATTGTGACGACAAGAAATTTATGGTAATTATGCCAATATAAATATACAGTAAAACCTCACTAAGCGAAAACATCACTATAAGAATGTCTAATTGAAACGATCTCTAAGTTCTGGACTGGTTTTCAATTTCTCCTCCAAATAACAACCTGTTTATGAGGACGCTTAAATAGTTCGTTCTGTTTTATTTGTCTTGATATCAATGTTTCACTGTTCATATGGTGGACATAGTTAACATTTAAATACTTAAAACTGTGAACTAAGGTCGTGCAGGAAGAAACTAAGGTAGTTTTATACATAGTTGACCTTCATTCAGAAGTTTGTGTGTTCTGTTTATGCCAGTTAAAATCAACATTTATTTGATACACTGAAGCTACCGTTCTCAGGTTTTAGCTGAATCAGGACTGACTTTAACAGCACACGAGGACGACAATATTGGAATAATCTTACCGTTCTAGTCAACTTACAAACACCCGAGCTCTGTTAAACATCATTACTTTCAGCATCGAGGATCGTTGAAGTTCTAAGTGCGCCGTCCACAGAATCAAAGTCAAACAATCCCAGATCACATCCAGAATCTGAATTAATGTATGATAGCCGCTATTTATCATTATGCTTGCTTGTACATATTGTTAGGAATCTGTTCCTAATGTCAACGTCGATAAATATTAGAGAAATCTAAGGAGGACACGGTAAATAACACAGGGCCTTTTTCCGAAAAATGGGAAGGGGCTAAATATTGAACTAAATTTTCCACGACAATAAGTGAAACTTAATGAAATTGCTGGAATTTTCTTCTGTATCAAAACGTATTTTGTGTAGTTTGACGCTGTTTACAAATTTCGTCATGTTCTATGAATGAATACTGTTGAGTTAAACCTGTGTTTGTGGCCAACCCCGAATAAAGACCACCCTGTGAATATAGGCCATTCTTTGAAAACCGTCACTGATTATGTAGAGCAAACTGACCTCCGAACAAAGGCGATACCGCAGCCGTGGTCCAGTGGTTATGTACTGGACTTAAATCATTTTATTTGAAAGGAAATTTGACAAATGTAAGTTTGTAGTTTATTTAGTTGGATAATTTCATGAATACATGTATATAATACCGTCGGTACATTTTCGAGCACGCCCACTCTTTAAGGAGCCATGATGATTTACGGTGGTGTATCAGGGACATCAAGAACCAGTGTGACTCCTAAAGTGAATATTTTCAACTAAGGATGTTTTATAAATACGAGCCCAGTAAGTGGTTCGTGACGGGAATTGAAATATTAATATTTATTTTTTGTTGATTTGTCTTAAGTATTTGATAAAACGTATTTGTATATAGGTTTAAAAACATGATACAATATAATTATCAACCATTGCTTGACCAAATGAAATATGTCGCCAGTTATTGTAATCACACTATATCTGTACTACAAACAGTATGATATACGAGTACAACAATCAAAACATCCAACAACACCGGTTAGATAATTTTGCTGAGAATCTTGAGAGATCAGTTTAAGCGAGATTAAATTATGTTTGTTGACTTAGACGTATATAGACTTCGTTTTGGTCCATCAGCAAGAACGTGTAGTCTTCAACATTTCAAATGCTTGAATCTATCGCACGATTGGTATTATCGCCAGGATAAAGATGGGTCCGGTTTGAAATTAAAATTTCCTGTCTGCCTGACACCAAAATTATTCGAAAAGAAGACATTCATCTGTGATAAAAATAATATTGTTTTGAAAAAAAAATACACAAAGGAGAGGTGTTCGCTGTATTCGTTCGCTATGTGTAAATGCATTTTATTATTTGGTTTTCATCCATACAGATATATATTTTTCAACTCCCATTCATTACTGTCACTTCTCTGAGTTTTCCGTAACTAAATACCTTCACCATGCTAGCTTACATTTACTTCATTTATTGCTGATACATTGTATTATAATGATCGCCGAGTTCTGAATATCGTTCATGAAGGGTTAATGTATAATAAAAGATAATTTTAAACCAAATAAATAAATGCGTGCGCTGTACAAGTCTTTTTTTATTTTTTATTTTTTTATTATATTATTAATGTAGAAATTTGAATTTAATTTGATTATTTGTTAAATTTTTATTCTAGTTCAGAAATTATAGATATACGTCATATTTATAGTAATAGCAAAACATCCATCAAATTTGAAAAACAAAATTTTATTTGTTATCAATTTTTGTTTCGTGACGGTTAAAAAAATTAGTTTTGCACGTGATATATTGCACGTGCCCAACGTAAAATATGGAGACTGCAACTGTATGCAAAAGCATATATGATGATATTGATATTTTCGTTAGAATTACAGTCAAGTTTAGATAAACTCTTAGATTATTGCAATGTATGGAATTTAGTAGTTGGTACAAATAAAACAAAAAAATATGATTTTCAGTAAGGCAGGGCGAATTTCTAGAAATAAGATTTTTTTTACAATAGTACTGAGAAATAGTCGAACAATGCACATATCTTGGAGTAGTTTTCAGCTCGAGCGGATCTTTTTCAAATGCTCAAATTGTTTCGTCTGGTTAAGCTTTAAAAGTAAATTTGAAATGAAAAAAATACAGATTTATCAGTGAAAAAAGAACTCTTTGACTAGTTAATATCGCATATTGTTAATTGTGTAGGTCAACTTTGGGGGTTCATACAAGGGAATTCCACCAAACGCGTTCATTTGCAATTTTGTTAAAGATTACTTTGTGTTAAAAGCAATAAAAATGTTTTTGTGTAAGGTATAAATTGTCGCTGTTATACTGTGGAGTATCAAAGCAGAATGATTGTTTAGTTTCCGCCCCTTTACTAACTTGAAATCCTGGATCCGCCTATGTCCACTCACTAATTTATTCAATTAGATGATTAATTTTATAATAAAACGTAATAGGATATTTCATAGTTGTGTGTTTAGTTATGTATACTGGTTTTGTGTAGTATATATATATATATACACTATGCGTACAGTATATAACTGGTCAGGTTTATTGTTTTGTCTTATGTTTAATATTTAAGATACTGTCTTAAGCGTACATGTGTCTGTTGAAAACACGTTTGTATACATATTATTCGGTTACATATATATTTTTGCAGATGTGTGTGCGTGCAGGTGATACACTGAGTTTCTCTAGGCATCTCGTTCTGGTTTAGAGTTACTACTATAATGTTCTAGTTGTGTACGTTGTCTGAGAGGCAGCGAGTGTGTATGCGTAGTTTAATGTACATACATGTCTATGTTATGATTGTATTGAACGAATGTCGTTCTGTTATTTTTTTACTATTTGCCGCATGCGTCAATGACTTTCCTTAATTAATGAAATAAATTTTGAAACTTTTAAACATATAATTGTTATCCTTACACAATGAACTGACAGCACTGGTGTTAAAAACGAGCTTTAAACTGTCTGTAAACACATAAAGTTCATATTTGCAAGAAATCACTCATATATGCGCAGCTAGTATAATTCAAAATAATTCCAATAAATGAATAAAGTGCTTTTAAATGACTGTCTGCGCTTAACTATTTACATTTACAAACTGAATTAAACAGAAAGACAAATTACACATTCCTTACAATTCGTATTAGATCAATCTAGGAAATATGCATTATTTCTACTATACACCAGCGGGTAGTTACCTTATGTCCATGGATTCTGTACTAGTATTAACCTTGTTCTCCGCAAGGAACTGTGAATTTCCCAATGATGAATCACTTATTATTGCTTTTGATTTAATGTGAAAAATTCTCAGCTCTCTTAATTTGTAAATATTCTATTAACGATCTGTCTGTGTATTTATTCAGTTGTAGGTAACACTGTATGATATTGTCCTTTGTGTAATATAAACCAATACTAGTGATATAAGAAAAAAGTGATTGCTTGATTATATACACTTAATAGACTGCACTTCACTTATCAAACAGCGAATCGAAAACTGTCGAGTGTAGGTCAAGGGGGGTAATCAGTCAGATGGTCTTGACTACACCCATGAGGATTGTCTCCATACAACCGTGTTCTCACTAGATCTTTTTAACGGACTTCGTCATACAGAATAAATTTAAAGGGGTTCTCAAAACACACATTTAGGAACACTAAAACTGTCGTGCAGTGTTTATAATGTTTTAAGTATCATCTTGTTATATACCTTTATACTACAATGTTTGAAACATTAAAAGATTCAAGTTCAATACTTTTTAACCATATATTTTATTCAGAGTCTTGCGAACAATTCCATTTTCTTCATTTATACGCATAATCGTCTTAATAAGTGTTCAAGCCCTGGATAAATATTGTACTTTTCGAATTATTGGTGTTGTTACATGATATTCTATGACAACTAAACGTAGTTTTCATCACTACTGACACCAAGTTCCCGGAGTATTTTTGGATTTTGTTTTTGTAAGAAATCACTTGTAGAGAGCCTGGTCCCGGCTTCACAAAAATATTAAGTCTGTTGTTACAAAATTTTGTTCTATGATTAAAACAGTAAAATTATACATTATTAAATATTCTGTCCCTATGATACTTTTTCGGAAATAGAGATGAGCCGTTTGTCATAGCTATTAAAAGTCAGCAAAATTTTGATTTTTTTCATGGACTGTAACCATGCATTTTTTCTTCTAAAACAATTATTTATGTAACAAACAGTATTTCGTCTTATTGTGTTAAACAAAACTTACAAGTTGATGCAAATTTTAGATTACATGTTCCATAATTAGCAAAATACATTAATATTTGTAATTAATGAATCTGATACTTGAAGGCCATGACTTTTGAACTCTCATAAAAAGTTTATTCCACGGTGAAAAGGTTTAAATAGTTTGCAGTAAAACCAGGCAACCATAGATAAAAATACAGTTTAATAATTGACTGTTTGAAACCTTGATGTTATAGGTATGAAGACTTACTAACATTCTCGCGTTCTTGCGTTGAATAAACGTACTATTTGATTGTAGTAATGGAATTTATTTGAAATTATTTATTTCGTATTTTATAAACAAAACTATGAAGAGTCAGAAAGTCCCAGGTGTTTGACTCATTAAAGCTAGGGACCAGGGGGTAGCAGACCATTTGATGGTTAAAGCCCTGGTAGGGGTCCAGGGGGAAGGAGCCCCTCCCCCCGGAAGCTCTAGAAATATTGGTATCAAAGTTTAGACTTTTCTGAAAGATTCCTAGTAGCTGGTGATAAGTTTTACCGTTGATTTGGAGTCTATCTCCTCTATGCATTAAATAGTTGATGAATTTTGTTCTTGTCAAATACAAATACTAAATATATATATATTATATCAACTTGATTGTCTGCTCTGACCTCTGTTAAACCATACAGGTGTAGTTTGATGATATTCGACAATTTGTATCATATTCTCGTTTGATTCAATTTATGTTGATAATCAACCATGATTGATTTTGATAAGTCTTAATGTTAATACAAATTTAAGCAAACTTTTAAACTTTGTAGTTAAGAAACAAGTCTGTGCATATTTGTTCGCATGAACATTTTAGTTATGGCTATAATTTGCTTAGAAATATTTTGGTGCTGCCGGACATGTCGTCTGCAAATAAATAGCAACAAAGGTTTAATTAATCGTGTGAAATGTCAATTTTCTCAAAAAATTTAATTGTTAATACTTACCTCCCTTATTCATAGGCCCATATTGTTTATTCAATATTGAGTGTAATTTAGATTTTGAGTATATGAGTATACATTGAAATGCTTCAAGTCTCTCGTGCTCACATTAAGCTCGGAAGTACAACCTGAATATAAAAAGGAAGAATATTAAGAGCATGTGTTGACAATACGTCTGCTTCATTGACTTTTTAATTTTTTTAATACACTCAGAAATACAATTGTATTAATAATATCAGCCACAGTACACACGCACGAATCTATATACGTGTGTAGTTTTTTTAAATGATGGGTCAGTGTACAAACATTAGCAGACGATATGATTTTGATGTCATATGATGAACAAGGACTGGACAATATGATGGTCATTTGTCTCCAATCTTCAATAATCTACCAAGTGTCGATTTGAATACACAATTTTTTGTGTCAAGATTGACTTTCATATACTGACGTCCAAGAAAAATGCCTCATTGAAAAGGTGGAATATTTTTGCGTATGCCTTTGCTAGCCCTTGCTATTCATGTAACATTTTGTCTTCTATAGTATTAACACTTCCCTAATCTACTGACACATAACATTTCTCTACACTCGATCGTGTTGCTCCAGGCTATAGCCACTCTCACGTTTTACACGTGCGCCCCGTGCGCTCACCCTATTCGGTTATATCGGTTAAAGTTACACATGGACAATCCTTCGTCAATACACAAGCAAGTAGCCATTGCAATATTTGAACATTTTCAACTTTCAAATGCCGAGTCTAAATTACGAAGAGAGCTATGATTTCGGGCATGCTTGAAAGCGGAATTTCTCAAAGTCAAATAGGGGTGTGGTGTTGACGAAGCGTCACCGTCGGGAACGCCGGCAATAGGCTAGAAAAAAAAACTTCAGAAAACGTTGGCGTAATGTTGTCTTCAGTGACGAATCTCGTTTCAATCTTTCCAAGGCCGATAGACGTGTGAGCGTGTATCGTCGACGTAATGAACGTTACGCCCGTAATTGTGTTCTTGAGCACAACCGTTTTGTTTTGATGCAGATGGTGTCAAGGTTTGGGCTGAGATAAATCACACCGTTAGAATTGACCTTGTGGTGATAAATGAGGATTTAAACGCCCAGTTCTTCGTCCTGTGACCCTTCCCATGTTCCAGCAACGCCATGGCCTTACATTTCGACATGATAATGCGCGCCCACATGCGGCCAGATTCACCAGAAACTTTCTCATGCAGAACAACATTGACGTTTTGCAATGGCCGGCTAACTCTTCTGACAGCAATCCGATTTAGCACATGTGGGGCGTCCTTGGACGTAATCTGTGCTGTTCTGTGGGACTACGACTGCAGGCTGTGATAGCTAGCGAAGGTGGTCATACGCAGTACTGACTAATTAGTGCGTGTGAGTTTTTAAAAATTTCTTTAAAGCATAAAACGTTGAATGAAATTCAAATAACATAAAAATGTCCATAGAATCGTAAAGTTTGTTTCCTAATCAAAATACCACGCATTCGATATTAAGTTCTTGAAATATGGCGATATAAAGGCTGGTGAGGCGTTTTTTTGGACGTCAGTATAGAATTGTTCTATCTTGAGTTAGATGTTCTGCACATAATTTATTAAATGAGGAAATGAGAAACAGACAAAATGGTAAAAATTGATTATGTACTAAATGTAGTATGAATTGGATTAAAAATGAATCTTAGTATGCCCATTTTATAGACCGTTAATGTTAATTTATCCAACAAAATATATTACATTGGCCAAGTTTAACTAAGTTGAAACTTCTAAACAATTCACAAACTAGTGTGATTAATAAAGTAGCTACATTTGTTTATAAAACGATATGGGAGGTTAATATTAATATATATATTTATATACGTAGCTACTGATGTGCAACATGATTATTGATAGATGATCTTGTATTATGCCGTATGCCTATTGTAGTAAATTGTCCAAATTTAGAATACTGTATATTGTTAGTAAACATGTTTATATGCATGTTTTTAAAACCCCTGACTACCGGATCCCTTCCGGACGGGGCCAAAAGTACTGAGAATTCCTGTATTTAGAGAACTATTGATAATAGAAGAAAAAAGGCGACTTGAAAAATCGTCCTATTTTCAGAGAATTCCGGTTTTCAGAGAATCCGGTTTTAATGGGTTTTACTGTATTATCGCATATATTCATGAAATTCTATTTTATATAAATTATGTCTGATGCATGGTCGTGCAAATTCATTGTATTGGCGATGAACTATTATTTGTTTATGCTAAATAAACGTATATGTTGTATTGTATTGTTACTCGAATAATTGTAGCGTAACTGATGTAAAATAACCAGACACAATGAGAAAATCGACGATCAATCATTTATATACCTTGCAAACAGAACTTTCAAAAACATTTAAAACAATGAAACACTGTTATCATATTGTGTATTTCTGTTAGAAAATATTTGACTAAATTAAAAAGTAAATTTCATTTCGTCTGCTACCGACTAAATTTTACACGTTCTACAATCTTTGAAAGATAGTCCACGGACAAATAAGGACAAATACAGCACGTTTTTAAGTGTGTACAGTGATGATACAAATTCACCCAAATTATGTTTTTTTACGATACAGCAAACGTAACGCGGTCTTCATCGATCACGCATTGTGTAATGAACAACAGCCTTCATACATTGAATACTCCGTAATTATCATTGAATTATGGCTAGTAATATTTTAATGTCTTCAAAGCAATCATATCATTCTTATAGGATAAAGAGTCTTGTAAGGTTGCAAGTTTTTCATGTTTCATGGTCGTCTCCGCAATCTGATTAGCCAGTTCTAGTTATAATTTGATATATCTATACATAATAAATTATCAAAGCGATAATATGAACATACATTTTTATGTATTTTCAGTTGTTGGTATCTCACTACTGATCAACAGTTCCTTGTGCGTGTACATCATGTTCCCATGGTAACATATTATGGATTGAATTCATTCATTGCTACGATAACATAACGGATATCTGGGGAGCTGTGGAACATTGAGCCTTGCATGAGACAGCAGGGTGTCTTAGCAAAAATGTGACTATAAATTTTTGAAGAAATAGCCTTATGATCCAAAGCCTAGGACAAATTGAATATTATCTTCAAGAATACAATTGTCGTTTTTTTTCATAATTTATAAAATAAAACGTTATTTGACTGAATCTGGCAATGTACCTGTATTTATCTGTTTCTTTTTCTATTTGCATGTGATTTCATCATGATATATCGTCACCTGAATTCGATATTGTTCTAAGTGGACAAAAGTATTTTTTCAGAAAATCGACTTTAAAGATTTTTATCTTCAGTTCTCCATAATGGCTGAACGTAAAATGTTCAGTTTTGGTATACATTTTCTTTGTATACATTTTATTGTGCATGTAATTTTTTACCTATATATTCAGAGTAATTAAGAAGAAATCAGAAATGCAAAATATGAAAGTTACATTTTTATTAGAACATTTAACATTTCAGGTAAATTCCACAATGTTCTACAAAGATAGAACATTAAAGACTTAGTGAAACATTATTTTTGTGTTGTACAATGTTATATCTGGCTGCTTTCCGCTTAAACTTCAATAATGGAAGCTTAAAAAAGCAGTGTACATGAAATAATATTTGCTTTGTCAAAATGTGCACATTACTGACACTCAGAAAAACTGTTCTGGGAAATATTCTTTTACTTCATGATAGAAAAAAACTTATAATCAGTACCAGGCCACATATTAGACTTCATAAATTTCACTTGAAATTTAAAAACAACATTTACAAGATGTAAAATGAAATCTTTCTTAACTAATCTGGTTAAAATTTTCTTAGATCTATGTCTTATACATTCACACCCAAGAAAACTAGAATTGTATCTGCAAATATTTACAGTAACTGTTGGTTACTTACTATTTTGAAATGAAGAAACAATAAATTCTGAAACAAATACAAGCAACTCTAACACTTGTGCAAAAAAATCAAATCTCAACAAGTCAAACAAATTAATTATGTTACTAGTATAATGAAATTCTCTATCATATTTAGCAACATTATCTGTGAACTTTCGTACTGTTGAACATGCATTATATAAAACCTTGCTTTCAAACTATATTTCATTCTAAGTTTTACTTTTTTGCAGCTTCTTCCTCTTGTTTAGTGTTTCACACTGTTGACATGAAGTATTTGATCTTTTCCCAATTTTAAGAACTACCCTAAAATACTGGCGCTCAATTTCTGGAATGTACTGCAACATGCAACTAATATCTTTGACCTTATCTGGCGAAATTACAGGTTCTTTACGAAGTAAGCAAGGTCTTCTCAACTCTTGTGCTGGACCATTTCTTGTCAAAACTTTCCCAATGTTCACCCTCTTGAAGCTACTTTCCTGAAATGACTCTTTAAATTCAACAAAAAATTCCTGGCTTTTAAATATATTTTAAACATTTTACCTTGGTGTACCGGATTTCATTAAATTTAAATTGTGAAGTTGATTTCTGAAAATCAAAAAAATTATGTTTTACCACTGTCTTCAATTATGAGGTTTTCATTAGGTTCTATGTTTTGTAAAACACTTTCATCAGGCACTATGTCATGTAATACCGGTATACTTTCCGAAATATCAGTATCTTCACAGTTACACAAATTTAAATTATGGTCTGTTTCCTGTACCCCTTGGTATGTTTCAGTGTCACTATGAACAACATTTAGACAGTTTTCCGTTTCTAAGTTGTCTGTATAACAATCAGTATCATTACTGTCTTCAGTCACGAGGTTAATTGTATCAAAAAGACTGAGTCTATACATTTTGAATAACTCTGATCGAACAATCCAAATATCTGTCTAATTTTGGGCAATCTGTCAGGAAACATGTCATATTGTTGATATAGGGCATTGGCTCAAATTCAACCAGAATGAATTGAAACCATTGAAGTGTGTACAGAAAAGTATATCTATGTCAGGAACTTTACAGGTGAATGTTGTATACGGTATCATCATTGTCTGAAATTGCCTTGAATGCTTCAAAATTCTAAGAAGACCATTTCCTGATATTGTCAAATGATGTTTGAAGTCAAAATGTCTCCAAAGCACTGAATACCTGTTTATTATGTAGTCCAATCTCTTAGAAACTCTACATGCAGTCTGCAACAAGAACTGTATATCAAGCTTGCCCAAAATGTGAATAAGAACTCCATCTGGTAGAGAAGTAAGCGATGCCCTGAAAGAAAAAATATATTAAAAGTATTGTAGTTCCTCCCAAACAATCTACAAGCTTTCCAATGGTATAAATATCTCAATTTTGCAAAAAATGACGATAGAACATTGTGGAATTGAGGCGACGATATAATGAAACAGAATCCAAGTTATTAATGATAAATTAAGGCTTTTTCCAAAAACGTTTGTATGTTACAGCTTGTACATAATTATATTAGCTGAGTCAGTCAGTGCCGATAGATGTTATAACAACTTAAATCAACCACTTTCCATAGCTGCTGCCTTGATTCGAATCCGCAACATCTGGTTCAGGAGTCCGGCTCAGGAGTCCGATCCAGGAGTCCGGCTCAGGAATGCAGTGTTTTCTATTTATTTTGAAGTAAAAGTAGTGTTATAGTGTTAAAAGTGTGTTAAATATGTGCTTTAAGTGTTTTTGTATTCGTTATGCTAAGGAATTAATATGTGCGTCTGTACATAATTGTGCTGGAATAATGTGTTTTTATTCATAAAATTGGATCATTATACAACATCAACCATCTGAACTCAAGGTAGGCAAGGATAATATCGACCTTGCACAGTAACATTCACTATTCGTGTTATTGGTTATTTATCACACTGAATTAACAACAGTAAAACCTCTCTTACATCTATACAACTTCAACATTAAGACCACTTGGTGTAATAGACAATTAATGATGGTCTTACTGTTTTAGTTTTACTGTATAAATGTATTCAATACAAAGAGAAACAGTCATCATGTTGTAAAATTTCTAATAATATTAAATGAACTGTTAAGTGTACCGACTTACGTACATACAAATGTACTTACATTCAAAACGTAATAACAACAAATACGAGTTTCTTTTTGTATTGATAATTTATTGAAAATGATGAACTATTATTGTAGCAACTCATTTTACGGCCTTTTTGGAAACTAAAGATAAGAATTTTCAAAGACTGGGTTGAACCACCGACCAGCTGTGAACTAACTGGACAGCTTCCTCACATGTGACATTTGATCTCAGGTAGAATAACCACAGCATGAATGGCTGAAACAATAGCCACTCGACCACGGATGCCCCTTCGCTTAAACTTTAATTATTAATTGTTGTTAAATAGATAAAGCATTATGGGTGTATACTACTTATTATTTAGATATTTTAAGTTTTTAATATTAATTTTATGTTTCATAAGTAATAGAACATCATTACATGTAACAAAATAGGTCTTATCTTTTATAGTTAAATTCTACTAAATTTCTGTAGGATCAGGCATTTTAATTTTATTTCCGGTTTAGTCCTCCCCTAACAGCGGAAACTTACAGCATATACGATTGTCAAAATGAGGTTAATGTTCTACATATTAGTAATTACATTATTACTTATGTTATATTATGTTTTTGATTTATTGTTATCAGTTGTTTTTGAGTCGAGTGAAATAGTTTCACTGAACACCACGTCGATATGAAGTCATATGTGACCACATTATTTCTCTCGCACTCCATTTTATAATGCTTGAATTAATTATTTCCTTATTATCGAGGTTTTACTGTATAGTCAATACAAAAAGAAACGAAAACGCTCACAAAAATCAAATTAGATCAAATCATCATCGGAATATTTCAGTTTATTTACATACAAATCAAAAAATACGTTCGTCATATCAGCTTTTCTTTTTGTATTGGATATGTATTAACAGAGTTTTATTCAATGAAATTATGGTAGCAAATGCTTTCATTTTCTTGATGTATTATTTAGTTCATTTCCACGTTGAAAAGAAATAACCGAATGAAATTGCGTTTCTTTAGAAACAGAAAAAAACTATGACTTTAATTATATCAAACTAGGAAAGTAAAGTTTCATAATGTTAGAAACAATATACAGCGTGAATCTTATCAAATTAAGAAATATCGAACAATATATTACTGTGGATTGATATTTTATGTTGTTATTTTGATCATTTTATATCACGAGGATTATCTTTAATAATGTTTTCATTTGGCTTTTTGGAAGATTCTTACTTAGAAAGTAAGAAACTTAAAGTTGTACACGTGGTTAGGTTCGAAGATTTGAGCATTCGGATAGTATTTTCTGTGTAAGTTAATTTGAAACTTGTCACTTACAATAGTTGATTTTTATTTAGTTTTGTTTGATACTGAGTGTTGATGGTAAGCTGTGAACATGGTAAATAAATAGGTGGTTAATTTAGGAGTAGTGTTCAGAAAAAAATTATTTAAGGAATATATTCAGAAGTGAAATGTGACTGGTGTACATTTGGTGTTTCATTGACGAAATATTAGATGAGTTTTCAAAGTTTCGTACGGCAGTCTCACGTATTGATAACTCATGATGCTATGGTAATACATAGATAATACTGACATATGTAAAAGTGATGATTTAAACAAGAATAGTTGTGACATTAACACAGGATAATGGTTAAACTTACAATTGTGGTGTAGACATACAAGTATGCATCTGTTGTCGTCTTCGTCGTTTTACTGTTATCCCAGTCCTCCTCAAGACTTAGTATATGGATTGTTATTTCGCATTTAGAGAACAACTTAGGCGAGCTTCTATATTAGTTTTTCGATTGCATGATGACACACTGTCTAATAGGTGACAATTGCGAAAATGAGTTTCTGTCTATCGTTCATTTTGTTTTATGGAACATTTGAATTTCACATATGTTCAAAATAATTGTAAAAGATGTTGCTGTTTTTTATATACACTGCTGATATATACATATGGTAGAGTTTTTAATATGATAAATTTATAATCGGAGTTACAACTGTATGTGGTGCAATTAGAATGTGAACATTTCTATACACTTGTGTTTAATTCTTTGGTATTGAAATGAATGGAAAGTAAGGAAAATGAAAATTGATATCTTAAAACGTAATTACCGAAACAGGTGCTGCCTCTTTAAATACTATAATTATGTCACATGGGTGATATAGTATTGATGTCTTAATTTATCCACTGTACTGTCTGATTGTTCTGTATTCAATTTGTAGATGCTGAAATAATTTTCGGTCTTTTCTGTCTGCATCATATTGTAGTAGATATACCAGAATTTACAATGTTAATGTTGTAACAGGATGGTACACTTTTTACACAAATAAGGCTCCCTTTACAATGACTTACATATTAAGTCGGTCGCGGCAGGTCATACCCTTCTATGATTTTCCTCCATATGGGGATAAAGTTGCCGGCTCCTTGTGGAAGGGTAAGTTAGTACCGGTTAGTATACAGTCCAGGAAAACTGGTTAGATGAACCAGCCGCCGTATATAACTGGAAAATTGTTGAAAAAAATATTAAACTTTTATAAGATATTGTTACATATATTTAAAATGCTAACGAAAGGCCTATATATCGCTAATAAACTGTTTGATTTGATTTTAATATTAATGACATAAATATTTTATATAAGGTGACGTTAGATATGGGACAATGATAATCATTTGGCCGATTGTACTGCTATATGAAATATTTAGGTAGGGAGAATTTGAATTATCATTGAATACACGTGAAAAACGTGGTATTTGGTTGTTTTCGTTTGGTGTGAATTTCATTGACGGGAAGGTTTGTATTCAAGTTGTATATTTTATAGCAGACGAAAACTTTGACATAGTATTTAATATTACAGTCTAACAAAATTTCATTGAAAACGGCCCCTCATGGGACTGCCAAACGTTTGTTCCTTATTTTATAATGTTGATGCGCGCAAAACTAATTTCACTATTTTTTAAGAATAACACTTGTAGAGAAATGTTTTTGTCTTTAAAGAATTATGAGCTTCTTGTTCAGTTTCGAAAACCGACTTGCTACAGTTTAAAAACTCGCAAAACACACATAATGGTCTATTAGTTGGAAAACTGACATTCGTTTCCGTGGTTTGGTTCCATAATTAAGCATGAGAACAAAGGTTATTGTTGTAAGCACCCGTGTGTTTAGATCAACCAAATAATAATGTATATTTTATCGAAAAGAATTACTTTTTACAATGTAACAATCATACAATATGGTAAATATAGTTAGTAGGCGTCCTGATAGCTAATTTAGCATGAAATTTCAATGTATACATTCAATTCACTTACGTCTGCCATCTCTATATATTATTCAAGTAAAAAGCATGTAACAAATATATAAATGAATACATTGTACATATATACATACAACATATCTAACCAAACACGTCGTACTAATTCACAATAAGTCAAACATTTTTATGACATCACTACAATGTTAGGTAACGAACATTCTGTTCAATCCCGAATGAAAACACACAGAGGTTGTATGTGTATATATAATCCGTTTTCGTATTTTACAACCTCATTCAGTTTCTTCCAAATTTCACTAAACTGTACCACATTTTTAGAATAATACCCAGCAGCAAACACGTTTCCTCTACTATCAACACAAGCACCATCGACAAAGTTCAAGTCAGTGTCATTTATAGTGGATAAATAATTTCCCATCAAAACACACAATCCCATGCTTATCCCCACCTCCAACAAACATTCTGTTTCCTAATTCATTAAAAGCAACTACTTGGATCAAACAGCTTATTCCCGGTTTGGTCATGTGTAATTGTCGTCAGTCGGGTACCAGTCATATCGTAGAAGTAGAGTGAATAAACATCATTGGTCGCATACATTTTCTCGACATTGAAGGCAATACCGTAACATTGTGTGACATTTTAATCTTCTTTGTAAGGGTCATCTTGTTTTCAATGGAAACGAATTGACATGCAACAGCAACTTCACATCTGCTGCCACAACAAACACCATTAGGTTTTGAATCTAAGACACAATAGTCAACAACCGACATCTGTATATCAATACGTTTAAGTTTCTTATTGCAGAAATCTGTGACAAGAAGTTCATTATCTAGTGTCAGGCAACATCTGTAAGGCTCACATGCCCTTGAATCATCAGAAAGCCTGATTGTGATATTTTACTTCCCGTGAGTTTGTTTTTTTTTTTCTGTACTTGACCAATATCCTTTAAATTATTCTTATACTCGTTTAATGATTGGTTTGGTGTGAATGATAATGTTATGTCTGCGTCCATTAAAATAATTAGTCCTTTTGCAGGTTCTTTCATCATTTCCTGGGCAATTTTCGTACAAACAAAATACTGGGCTCTGTTTCCCTCTGATTGCTGCAACTTGTCATCAATCACCTGTAGATCACCATGGACGTTGTCTAAAGTAAGTTTTTGTTCAGGAGTTCATTTTTAGTTCCTTGTACACTTTCTGAATTTCGTTCTTTGAAACCTCGGTGGCTTTTCTTAATATTGCTTCTACTGATTTCTGAAATAAATCTAGTTTAATCAATGCTTCTTTCTTTAATGTGGTCAATGTCTCCAGTTGAGTGTCCCTGGATTTACTCATAGCTTCTGTAGATAACACCATTTCTTTCAGAAGATGTCTTGTCCGCTTACAATGATATATTTTGAAAATGCTGTCAATCATGTCTGGCACTGAATGGATGTGACCGTCTGGGCAAGTCCTGAAATAATGTAATTCATTTCATGTAGTTCTAACAATGAATAGTTAAAAGAACTTACAGTAATACCTCGATGATGAAACCACGATCCGGACCCGAAAATCGGTCACAATAAAGAGGTGGTCTTATTGTCAGGTTGAATTATAGGGAAGTTATTGAAAGCCGGTCCAAAAAATATGTGGCCGTTATAACAAGGTGGTCGTGATATTGAGGTGATCTCAACGTGAGGTTTTAATGTAATTTACAACATTCTGCAGGCAAGCCATTCATTTGAAAGTATATCGCCCGCAAGTCATCTACTACATTTTGTATATTATATTTTAACCAGAGTTACCGTTTTATGGATTAATTCCATTGAGTTTTTACAAAACTCGGTTACACTATATTATCTTACGTCTATCTATTAATATAATAACATGTATATCATTACATAATCTTGTGTGTGTGTGTATTGTATAATTCAACAGATAAACCGTTGTTTAAAATGATACACAAGACGTTAGCACTATCTCTTTGTATCTTTTCCACTTTTGATATGAGATTAATAACAAGATATCATAATAAAGTACAATATAGATTAAGTTCAAAGGCAATACTGTATGATCTCGTTTTCAGACCATTCAGCTCAAATAATTGTTTTCTCCGTTTTGTCTATTGTACAGGAGAATATTATTCCGCGATATTCCGTAGTATGTATAACTATACGTTTTTATTGAATTGAAATTATTGAAAAAAATGAAAAATTCATGTATAAAACATTACGTTCTTAGTTAATACAAATATACTATAAACTTAAATATGGAACCGTGACAGTTTTTAGTCAGATCCGGGTCCAAATCCCGATAGGTTATATAAAAAATTGACAAAAATGTCAAATTTCCTCATAATGTGGAGAAGTTGTCGGCTCCTTGTGGTAGGGTAAATTAGTACTGATTTGAATACAATCCAGAAAAACTGGTTAGGTGGACCGGCCGCCGTACATAAGTGAAAAATTGATGACAAATTGTGTTAGTAAAAAATAGCAATAAACTTTAATATAACAAATGGAACTAATGCATTCATTTAAGCTAAATTCTACATAAAAAACGCAGAATTTATAACCGAACTATAGTAATACTTGATAGAATGATATAAAGTATAAAACATTGATCTGACATTTATAAAGGCATCACTTACTTGTGATCTTTAGCAAAACAAACATAACATCCAACAACATCGTACATATCAACTACTTTGCCTTTATGAATACTTCATCGTTCTGTAGGAAATTCTGGTAATCTTGATTGCTGACTGGTCTCTTGATTTCTATCAGTATGACTGTGACCTTCCATCGATGGGAATCTGTTGTGTGCTTCGATGCAAGGCTTACACAAATACCCTCAGCATTCAACACAATACTTAATGGCTTCTATTGTTTTGTCTTCACGAGCACAAGAGGTACACTCGAAATCAAATGTTTCTTCCGACATATTCTATTGAGAAAACCCACTGAACGCAATAGTTACCTTCGACTTTGAACCTTAGTTACGTTTTCGGTGAAGTAGGAAAACCCCTTCAAATAAATGCGACTAATAGTTCATATCGATATCGTCTATCCGAAAGAAAATGCATGCGCTTGTTCAACACACGTCGTTTTAATACTTACTTAGGGTTATGATGTTCAGTATTGAGTGATTTTTATATCTGCTGTCAATGTAGATAATATAAGTATCGTTGTAAGTGAGGGTATACGTGTAAAGAATGCCCCGAGAAGATTTTCGTACAAGATTTAACAGAGAAAATCGGATTCATTCTACGAACGAATGATAAAAGTAAATGCATGTGTATATAGCTGAACATTTCTGAAAAGGAAATCAGTCGACAATGTTTTAAAATATATGTTCTAGATCGACATGATTGTTTTATTAGATAATAGTCCGATTCAATTTTGCTTTAGTCTTTAATCAAGTATAGCGAACCCAGTAGACCAAACATTATATCCACATTATTTTCATTATCAATATGTAACTAAAAACAACTCTTCATAGATCGAACAATACAGCAGTAATATGTCTATTATGATATCCAGTCCTGCACTTCCCAACAAGGATCGTTTGTATTCAACAGACGCAAAAATAATGCAAAAACAGTATTCTATTCATATTTCCTTTTTCGGCGTAGCTGTCTAAGCTCAGTTTTGACCTACATTTCTTGACATGACGTATTGATGATTAAGAGGAAATTCCTCATTCTATTTGATAATTTCATTCGCGAGAAAATGACTTATTGATATACCAGAGGAAATTCTTCCTTCTATCGGACGAAACATTCAAGAGAGGGGGGAATAAGGCCACGCCAACTTAATGTGTACTTTTTTCTTTTTATAAAATTTGTGAAGTTTAAACTGTATTCTTAGGTGGTCGAAATAAGGTTATACATACGTTCTTGACAAATATTTTACATTTTATCTTTGATATAAATTCAATATCTCCGTGTGTGACGTGTACAGCATTTAATATTCGCTCAAAGTCGTAATTGTACATGTTCTGGTTCCAGGTTTTACACATTTGTTTTCAGAATTATAGTTAAATTAATTAATCCACATCATTATGTCCCTCATCACTTCTCTTTAGATGTATGTACATTGCTTTGAAGTGTCAAGTTCAGATAACAATAATGAGAATAAGCCAGTTTATTAAATTAATAAATAAAACAATAAAAAGTATTTAATTTTCACATTTCTTGTAGAATGGTTCTGTATTTCTTTTCAGAAAAAAATAAAACAAGTTCGGTGTGGCATTTAGCTGGTTTGTTTTCAACTTTTTTAGACGCCATTTTAACGATTGTGCCAGATAATTCCATTTGAACTGCCATCATATTGGACTTCCTGATGAAAGCCTGAATTTTATACGCTTAAGACGATTTGCAAGAAAACCGAATACATTGTCATATATCATCGGCGTTATTCTAAAGTGACGTATATCTGTTTTGGTGCGATTTTTTTTAATTCTCCGGAGAGAGTAAGACATTACATGCCATTTGCGAATAGTTCGGTTCCTCTAGCCAATAAGAAAACACAGTTATGTACAGTGATTTTGTCATATAATTACGGGTCATTTTTTGTTATTCTAAAACGTCGTATATGTTCGGCCACAGCAGTCCGTAGAATTTTGTCTCAAACTAAGAAATAATAAAACAGAATGACCTTAATATAAAAGAGCTGTACCTAAAACATATTAATTACTTAGATGAAAACGAAATACACACTGCTTAATCACTGATTCACAGACGGGGATAAAATTGCTTGCAGAAGAATTATCTGAATGCCAACTTTTTCTCCTGCACATGACCTGGGCCCGATATTATAAATCTTTAATTTGGTTTCTTAGTTCGAACCAATGTGCGATGTAACCAGATATAATTGATTAATTGTTTAATTGATCGATCGATTGATTGATTAATTGATTCACTGTGTCTTTTGGCTGGCTGGCTGGCTTCGGTAAATTTTGCAGTCAAGCTGTCGGTGAAATTGATCAAGCGTCTTTCAACTCGCAAGAAAAGTAAACATGATAATAATCAAATGATGTGTTAAAATAGATCCACTGGTAATCACACATAAAGAGTACATTTACTTTTAACCTTAAAATATAGGAGTGCATTTACATCCGTGTGTTTCAAGCTGGCTGCGCATTTACTCTTGTTTTCCAGACCGAGAATACATTTACTCCGATAAAAAAATACCTGGAGCACTTTTATTTAAGGACACGAAACTAATTGTTGAGTTTTAACATCAATCTCATGTCTGTAATTTTATACATTCTTCTTGGATTCTGTATCAAGTGTATTATATTATATCAACAAAATTATATATATTGTTATTATTATATAATAATATTATATAAGGTTGATCTCCATACGTGTAGCGATCCAATTCAATTCACTAGTTTGTATCAATGATTCAAAGATCGAACCACGAATCTTATATCAAAGAGAAAATATTACAGTCAAACTGGTTAATCAGCCAGTCGAGGGAAATGACCAATTTTGCTGCTTAAGACAGTTGACCTCTTAAAGAAGTGAGTGCGTGGTCAGTGGGGACATAATTACCTAATCAGTCTGTATATAATATATAACATAGTTTTACTGAATGAAAAATAAACATAATACAGTTAATGAACTTAAATTTTGTGTTTTGAATCAAATATATAACGTATACATATGGTAAATATCATTTGCACAGATATTCATTCATACAAAACTAAGTATACATGTATGCATAATTAACACTTACAGAAGTCAGTAATTTTCTTTTCCACACTGCAGTCAACACACAATCTTCATCTTTTAGATCATTTATACAGGTATTCATGTTAATACATATTAACACTTAAAAATGTCGGTAATTTTCTTGTGTTTTACGCCTGTTTTCAATTTGAGGTCAACATATAGGTCATCTGCATCCATGAGCATGCCCAACACGTTGTGTGTGAGTGCGTGCGTGTGTGCGTGCGTGCGTGCGCGTGTTTATTTGCAATCTAATCTAGAATCTAATTCACTGGAAACAGTAACTAACTTCACTGAGACATAAGGTAGAATATTTACATCACTGTCATGATTATCATCCACATCACTAGAATGTCCTGAGCTAGTTGGTAGCAATTAGTCATGTTGTTATTACAGGTATTGAACTCATTGTCAATTTCAATTAAATCCTTGATGTCACAACCAAACAAATACCTAGACATTATCAACACTTCAAGTGATATTTCATCATCATCACCATTATCGTCGTTTTTATCACAGTTAACATTTACATCAACACTGACATCAGTAACATTTGTTTTATTAGAGCCGCGACCGTGATCCAGTGGTTAGTGCGCTGGACTTGTAACCCGGCGATCCGGGTATAAATCCCAGTCGCGGCAGGTCATACCTTTTAATGAAAATTTAACAAAAATGTCGATTTTCCTCCATATGTGGAGAAGTTGTCGGCTCCCTGTAGAAGGGAAGTTAGTACTGGTTAGCCAGGAAAACTGGCTAGGTGAATCATAAATCCAATAAATAGCCTCTAAAATAGTAAAGTTACGTAAGATGTCTAGTTTTGTCCATTTCAACAAGAACATGTTTCAACTGACGGTTTCTATATTTCAACTTCAATGTCTGGATTATCCCAGTGTCCATGGGTTGTAGAAATAATGTAGTATCAGCTGGGAAGAATTGTAACTTGATATTGTCACGTTTGATATTTGGATGCACAGGTACGTTATCAAGAGAAAGAGATAACTTTTTGTCTCATTTTCCGGTCCAAACTCTCCAGGAGGCCAAAAGTGCCAAACGTGTCACCATCATGCCAAAGGAAATCCAGTTGGCCCGTCGTATTCGTGGCGAACGTGCTCAAACAGTGCATTCACGCTGCACAAATGAGAAAACGGCCCTTTTTAGGGCCACACATCTCTTAAGAGACTTCTACTTCTGCTGTCTATCAGTCATGTAACAGTATGCACATTTTTTTCATGCTCATTCTCATTAAATGCTGTCGTCACTTAAGAATGCTGATAAAACTGAGTATTATAACATCATACACAAGACTGTTTACAAATACTAATACAGTGAATTTTATTTTTTATAAACAGTCAACAGAACAAGGGAACACAAGAAACAACAAAATTTTAACTGTGAAAAGAACAAACTATTCAATCTAGGTACACTCAGGAACGTGGCAATATTAAATATCACGCTCATTGATAAAACTTTAAATCGAACAGACACATTTTTATAACAATCATGATCCGATGATCTCGATGGTAGCTAATATTTGTACTCGATTTTCAAGTTTAAATCACGGTCATCCGAATATTTAGATACTACAGTCCTAATAAATATTTTTTGATTGCGTATATAGTATATTGCGTGTGATATAATCTATGTGTGCATTTATAATATTATTCAAATACAGTGCAACCTCTCCAGATGGGCCCTCTCTTGAGCAACAAACTCCCTTCAAAAACATCATGTTTTTTTCCACTGTACGATTTAACTATTAATTTCACCTCTCCGGAGAAACAACCTCTCAACAACAACACAATTTTGTTTTTCTCAAGAGGTGTTGCTTTGGAGAGAGGTTGCACTGTACATGCTATTGAAATAGTTGGGACAAAACTGAGATCAAACACTTTTTGAGAGTGGGTCATACTATAATCTTACTAGTATTTCAAATACAAAAAGGAACAGCTTACGAGCAAATGTTCACTTATACAATTTGTAGACTTGGTCGTAACTTTGTTTATTTTTTTGTATTTTGGTATCCGAAAAAAAACAATTCGTATTATGATTTAACATGTCCCCATATTATATCTGTTCTACATATTTTGAATACAAGACAACGAAAAATATACAAATCTTTCAACAATCCACCGAGCGAATGTAAAAGTTAATGTATAGTTCAAGGGAGGTAAATCATTCCAACAAATACCATTGTAGAAGAGTCGTGTAACATAAAAACTTGGTCCTTATGCGTAATGTTTATGTATACATTATTTGTTTTCGATCTCCTAATTAACAATCCCGCGAGTAAAGAGCAAAATGAGAAATAGAGAAAACCGGATATCTGTAACCTAAGACGATAATGATGTACTAGTATATGAAAATATAGCTGACTGTAAATGTGTTTAAATTACAGTATAATAAAATGAAATTTTTAATATGTTTCAGATTCTTCTGTTTAAAATGTTTGTTCAAATATGAAACATAGGATTAATCGTTAAACAAGGTGCTTTTTAAGAAGGTTCTATTTTGTTTCAATAATTTTAAATCGTCTTTCTGGAGTTTAGTAACTACAGTAAAAACTTCCTAATCCGAACATTTTTTCAGTCCGAGCAAGTTCGGATTTTAAGATTTTCAGTTTACAAAATTTCCGGATTCTAAAAGTTTCTAGAATTAAAAAACCGGGATCAGGTGATGTGTTCGGTTTAGAGAGGATTCCGGATTGGAAAGGTTCGAATTAGAGAGGTTCAACTGTACATGTATATATATAAGCGAAGTACTAGTATCTATAACAACAACTTTATTCAAATGATGTAGGAAATCGGCCGGCCTATTACACGGTGAAACAATTAGATATACTTAAGCATAAGTACAAAAACTATCAGTTATGTGCTGATTGTGTCCATATTCTACATGGTCATCTTGACTTTATGACCCCAACCAAAACTCCTGTATCCGCCTCTGATATACATGTATAATAAGTCATAATACATGAACATAAGAGAAGATTACAATCCTGAAAACATTTGTCTTATTTTAAGGATGTTGTAGACGAATGTAGAAGCTTTTCTTTGAGTGATTCTGATAACACAGAATTTAAAACTGAAATGTTCGAAATATTGATACTCTACGTACTTACGTTCAATTTTTTGGTCACTTTAGTCTAGCCAGCGATTGTTTAATCTTGTTTAATTATGTTTCGGGCTATCAAAGAACCATTCAGACTATAATGTAGTTTGCAGAAGTAGTCCGAAGAAGCAAGGGCGGATTTAGTGGGGGAGGGGGCAGAGCCTGCGTGCATCCCTTCTAAAATCTGGTAAGCACAGGTAAAAAACGTCAATTATGTGCTGATTGAGTACATTCCATATTCTACTCGGAGAACTGCCGCTCATTTTTTCTTTTCATGCAGACTTGTCTATGTAAATACAAGCGTCCAATGAGGCTGATCTCAAGCATGTTGTTGACAGAAAAATTAATACATTATTAACGTTTTACGTGTTTATATGATTGATTAAAGCATGATAAGTAGTTATATGGTAGCAGAATACAGAAAATGGCTACAGAATGCTCCTAGATAGAAGTGTAATTTAATTCTAAGCAAAGGTCAAATTCAGAAAAATATTGTCCTACCTATCGACCCGCTCCTAAAATTCAGAGTTGATAAAGAGCAGACAAAATTATTTTTAGGCCTAAGTCTGGAGTTTAAGATCCATGTAATTATTTTTCTTATAATATTAATAAATGAAATTGCATTGTAGTTATTAGGGTCATCAATTTTACTTTCCTTATGAATTGGACATATGATACTTTGAGATCAACTGGTTGGAAAATCTCCTAAACTGTATATGGCATTAAAGATATCCGCCCCGATACCGCCCGGGACTGGGGATTTCGAAGTTTTTAAAACTTTATTTGGCAAAATTCTGAATTTTTGAACGAAGAATCATTAAAATTTTGAGACATTTCTAATTTTTTACGAGAAATGTTAGAAATAGACAATAATTGTTAATAGTTAATTATCTGTTGTTTGTACACAAAAAGTATACTTGTGACATTTGAAGCGAAATTTTTGTTCTTTCCAACATTACAAATATCATACAGGTAAGTGTTGTATTTTAAAAGCTGTAATAAGTTAATGAATTGAAGTGAATAATTACCAGAAATAATCGTGCTTTATGATATTTATTGTACAAATGAAACTAGAATAAATACAAACACTATAATGTAAGTAATAGATAAAGGATTAATCCTATGTTCACTTCTTTCCGGGTAACTAACCAGAACAAAAAATACATCATGTTTACCAGCACTGCCAGCTATTCCATTCTTCTTGGGCTACTAACAAGTAACTAAGAATATATCAGGCTGCCGTCAAACTGAAAGTAAAACAATCGTTGTTATTAAGTTTTTATTTTGCGCATATCTGAAATAATCACACAGCATATGCTTGACACTAGTATAGTATATTCAAGAGCTTATTCCATTTTGTCACTAATGGATAAGATTGGTAAATTAATCTATATCAGATTTCATATTGCTGGGATTAAACCCTGAAAAATCGCTTTTGCAGTCGGACACAATCATTTAGGACGGTTCATAAATAAATCGCAATGAACCTGCTGTATTTGTTTTACCATTACTCGTACGTCACAAAAAAATACAAACAATTTCACTCTTGTGCAATACCGGACGGGGCGGTGTCTATTTTTGCGACCAAGAAATGAGTATAGAATGTACAAACATTGGTGTTAAAAAGATAAACGTATAATTGAAAAACTCATTGAAAAACTCAGAGTGCAAACTGAATGGCTCAGGAACAACCAGAGATTAAACCTTGTGGGAGAAAAAAATGCTCTTGAAACCTGTGCCCTATGTCAAGTTTAAGATTGCAGAGCATATGCGGTCGCGCTCTTTATAAATGCGAAATTAAAGTACAACAGTATGATGAATATCAACGAACGAAATTGTTCTAAAAACATAAATGTTAACAAAATTGAACTCTTCGAGAGCTGTCCGTTAGAATGACCAATTACACATCATACCACAGTATTAAAACATTACGCGCACGATCCTTTCGTGCATTATGATAGCTATAAAACGCTCTTTGTAATATGCTACGCGAAATTATTCATCTATATCAGTGCGCAGACTACAGACAGGTACGATATGACCTCAAACCTAAGCTTAATAGTATTAATTGACCGTTGATTGGTCACCTAATAATAATATATATGCATATCTCTGTTCCCCCGACTTGAATATTTCTTTTTTAATGCAAACTTTGTCATGCGTGATCAGTTGTGTATTTTAATCGGCAATTTATTCAAAAACTTCAAACAGGAACCCTACGGTTTTAATACGCAAACTATTTGAATAAGGTTACACAACAACAACAATAACAATAACAACAATAACAATAACAACAACTTAAGCTTTGATGTAAGTACTCTCATAGAGGGCACGCCGAATTTTACGACAGAACGCTTGCATTCAGATTAATGCATAATGCAATTTTTGTGCGACAATTTTCGCAAATATGCGAGATTTTCGCAAATCGCATTTCAAGGTAGTGTAGTAGAACTATACAAAAATTCTGATATCTCATGATCATCTTCTTCAGAGTCGGAAGTTTCGGCATACCGTAAAACATTAATGATATCCGACAAATACTTACTGATTCAGGAAATACTAAAAGGAAACCAGAAAAATACTGGTACCTGTTTAATATTTGTCTTTCCTAGTCGATTAGTGAAGAAAGCCGAGGAACGGTAACTGTGACGTCAAACAGAAGGTACGTAGATTCCGTTACATGAAAAACTGCGAAGAACGCCGAGGTACTCCGTTTTACTGATACTGTCGTACAATGAAAACTGCGAAATGCAAAAAGGAATCCAATTTACGACTAAATGTGACTGGTTCTAAATCGTCACTTCCTCTCCCGTTGAAAACGGTTCTTATTTGCCGGTTCCCGTCCGCAATGACCATTCCAACCAATAAGTGTAGTTGTAACAGAAACTTCCACTAATCATAAACGTTTGCACAAGATGGTCTAGACAGAAAGTAAACTGGTTTTCGTTGACAATGTCTGCACTGTGGCATGGAACGGGAAACATTTTAGACAAGAACTACATCAAGCTGGTTCTCGTGGAATCTGTATGTATAGAACTCTTTAGCGCAGTGCAACATTGAACGGGAACCAATTCAATATTACATGAATTACTAAATACCGGAGCGGTTCCGGACCGAGTAAATCCAGAAATAAGTTGTTTATTGGTATTTGATGTAGAATTCAATGGCAAATTCAAAAATTAAAATGTTATAAAACTTGAGAGTCTCCGAACTCAAATCTCAATTCTATTCTCATAGTAGTACGGTTGAAAAGATAGAGGGGATTATATATATATTCAGATCAATCATGCTGTCAGAATAATGTATCAATAATATTATGATTGTCTGATCATAATTAAGTGTGAACATCAAAAGACAAGATATGAGATTTGAGCTCGGAGACCAATCTCAAAATTTATAATCTCGGACCCAGTACACATGTGCTTGATCAATAACATATCATAATACAGTCTTCGTGAAATTGTTGGTCACACCAATTAAACTTAATTCATACATGCATGTCATATGTGTTCTAAATTATCATTTACGTATTTAGACAACGAGTAACCTATTCTAGCTAGCATTGTACTTTCCGTTCAGTTGTAGATTCTGCTACATCTATTGAACCTATCTTCCAAATTAGCGATGATAACATAGGCCAAACGATCCGCTCTCTATCTATTCTAAAAACTAACCTTGTATATCACTATTTTAAAATCAACGACCATATTGTGCGATGGATCAAGAATTGGAAATTTTACTCGCTCGAGCGAAAATGAATTTTTTGGTCGCCCGATATATTTTTACTCGTAATGCGGGCGAGTGCTGATTTCGAAGACTGTACAAATACTTAGCAAAAAAAAACCCTGAAAATCTGTACAGGCTAGCCGCTATACTCAATATGTACGAGGGTTGTACCAAAATAATTCGTATAATTTACGATATATATATTATCGGGATTTTCCGTGATTTGGAATAATACGTACTAGTATGTCACTAAATGTAAAAATTTCATCAATAAGAGATAAAATGCAACGAAACTATACAACTTTACAGAACCATATCTAAGGCGTTGCGGCCCACACAACGTTAGCGTGAGTTATTACGTTCAGTTCAGGTTTTCTGAAAATGCTGTCCCTGATTTGCAATGGACTTTAAAAATGCATCGACAAATCACAGTGCACTAGGTGACTCGTTGAACCACTGTACAGATGATATAATTTCTGGAATTTCCTCGAATTTCCGGCTGCGTAGTTTTTCAGTGTTAGGGAAATATGCGCAGCCAAGGGGAGCTAAAGCCGGCGAATAGGGCGGATGGGAATTCTTTGAAATCCAAACATGTGTATGTCGGGGTATTATCGCGATGATAAATAAGTTTTTCTTGCTTTCCATTTCATAAAAGTGAACACAATTATTGTCCATTGTTATGATTTTGTTGGATTTTTTTACATCGCTACTTTGTTTGTTATCATTATTATCGTTGTCGTCTTCAAAACTACTAAAATAATTACATGTAGGCGACATTATGCAATAAAATCAGAGACAAAACAAAGCGTTCTCCCAGTGCTTTGATTCTATACATTTTGTAAAAGCTGTATATATATTTATGAACCTAAATGTGGGTCATTGTAAATACCAGGCTATGTCTAGACATAATCTTGTTGTGAAATTCCTTTAATTGCTCTATTTGAAGTGTGATTGACATCACAACGGGACACGTGTTTCTAGTGAGTAAAATCATAAGCTGTCTGTTCTTTTGTGATTTAGAAAAACATGTCTTTATATTGTATTAACACGTGTATGATTATTATCCATTTTTATACTATAAATACATTTTGTTGTTATACATTGACGTCAGCAAATAATTGGTCAATTAAATGATTAAATGACAATGGCAATTTTGTAAAGCAATATGCGTAAGAATTTACATATATTTCAAGAAACACGAGAAAACACGTGAACTTAAGCTCAATTTCTAAGCGGATATAATAAATCGTTTGCGTCATACGATAATTCCTATAACATAATGATACTTTTGAAATTCGATTGTATTGTGTTTGTTTTTTATGTGACTTATATTCACTAAGACTTATCTTTAAAGTATTAATTTCCAAGCTTCGTGTATTGCGGTACGTGTACAATGAATCTGTGCTACGTTCTAAGTCTTCTACATATGATCCACAAATGATAATATCACCTGTTATAAGTAAAATATAAACCAGAGGAAGTGTCCTTTAGGCGAAATCTATGATAAATCTGATGTTAACAGGGCAAAAAGTGTTAGGATTTTTAACGCCGTACCTCAAGTGCTGCCTTGTACAATTTCCTGCGATCATTTCAATTCCTTTAGACTCAAATCTAACTGATAGCATTTTAGTTCTTTCCAACATCATCACAGTCCTATCTGTGGCATATCTTGTTTAGGTTTAAATTAAAAAAAAAGTTTGTTCGCCATTTACCTACCGACCGGAAACATGCCGATTAAAATATATTGCCGAAATCTAGAACAATTTTTTTTATTTTCATATTTTCGCCAAAATGATATTTCCGTTTTTTATCTCGCCTCGGGTTCCGAAAAATGGTCTCGATCATTCCGACGCTTCAGATAAACTCTAGGGTTCAACAGCTTCTGACAGACTTTCAACACCCCCAAAGAAAAAAACTAAGTTATCTGTATTTAATAAAGTTACATTCAATGAGTCATAAGTGAAATATTCTCTGAATAAAATAAATATTTTTTCCGACTGACCGACCCTCTCTTAAAATCTAGGGTCAATATAGGGCAAACAAAGTCTTTTTTTAATTTCAGCCTTATTTGAAGCTTAAATATCCGGAATTTGGTTAAATATCTTTATAAGGCAATATATATCCAAAAAGACCATGTTTACATTACGGTTCCCATAGTAGAAGTCCGTTGATGTCGCGGACTTCATATCTAGCATTATCTTTTTTCACTGGAGTTTAACATAGCTCCAAATGAAAGAATTTCCAGCTTTGACAGTAAAGGCGTGTACCTGGGTAGAAAAGTCTAGAGTCGCAGGGGGAATTAATGCAGGTCGGATAGTCAGAATCAAACATTTTTCTACGCTTAAGCCGTATTAAATAAATAAAAGATAAAACAGAAATACATTTTCATCCATGTCTAGACTTTGCAATTATAATATGGTAGTAATTATTTCTAAATCAAACTTGCAGAAAATAAAGATGTGTGTCGTGATACTCGTGTAAGATGTACACCGGGACCTTTTGTTAGCTTGACTGGCGTGTTTTCTCTTCCATAACCTGGACAGGACCAAAACGAATAAACGGGAAAATTCACATTTTTTGTGAACCATACCGTTTTTATTTTCTTGTATAGCGATAACAACAGGAGAATATTCGCATAAATCAAAATACTTGATTTTAATTTTAACCGAATGAAGAACATGTTCAAGCAATGTAACCCACCTGTAGGTGCCTGCCAATTTTAACTATCAAATCAAACAGGTATAAATAAATCAAGTTCAGAAATACTATTTGAAATAATAATCATGCTTTTTCAGATTTTGCGAGACTTTTTATTACAACAGTCCTGTTTTTTATACGCGTTTATCTTTGAATTAAGCTACCGAAACAAAAAATCCGTAAGATCTATCATTATTTTAATGTTGGTTTCTGGATGTTGTCTCATAATATGAGATTCAATAAACTGAATACTTGATGAACTTTGACCATTTTACCCTAATGATAATAATAATAACAATAATACTAATACTACTACTAATAATAATCTAACGCTAACTAGGAATATTGCTTTGTTTGTCCGTTCGTATGTTTGTTACTATTCTGATAACTGCTGCCTGAAATTGTAAAATTACAAAGATTTGGTATAGACAACAACAATTTGATACATAAATACCAGGAGAATCTCTTAATGTATGAAAATATCAATTGTACTTCCATCCGACATGCAGCATATTTTGTGACCGTGATACTGCGGTGCGAAATTCATTTTAACATAAAATGGGTAAACATATAATGTGATCTTTTTGCTACTGGAGTTTAACGTCGTACCGACAGCCAGGATGACACCTGGGTAAAATCACTGTCCTTCCGTAAGGTAACTGGACAGCTTCCTCTCATGTGAGATTTGGTCCCGGTGCGATTTTTTTGTGATATTCATAATAATTTATTTGTTCTGCCCAATAGATTTGCTATATCATATATATTTGTTATGAAATTTATGTTTCATAATTTCAATGTCATTTCATCAATATTTGAGGAGCAGTTGATATATCAGTGCTGAAATGTGTCATTTATAGTGCCGATCAAGATGCGGACTATATTGATCCCTACTTTTTTATTAGTCAATAGACGTTGATAGTACCTTTACACGGTTTAATTTTATTCATTGTATTTTTTTCTCTGGGGTTGAGGGTCATTTAAAGACTTCCCAGCTATCACGGTGAAGGGTGACCCAGATCTGGGTAGAACCATCGACTTTTCGTTAGCTAGATGGCCTGCTCCTCACATGTGAGATTTGTCCGGTCCTGGGAGGTATTCGAACTCACAGTGGTGAAGGACTAGTGATCACTAGTCTGAGGCAATAACCTCAATTTCATTAAAAACACAAGTTTTCTCACCAAGGTGGTTTTTATATCTAGGTTTTACTACACACTGTTGAGTTGAATCGAACCGATGATGTTTATTTATTAATGCAGAAATAAGAACACTTTAATATAAGATCTTACGTTTAAGTGGTATACAGTAAAGTTGATATCAATTTGTCGGGGTATCGCTGTATCATCAAAAGTTTAGGGTGGGAGAAAAAGATCGGCGTGTGTTTATATACGTACGATTGTAATTATGGAATTTCACTGACTGGTTTGTGTGCGTTGTTGTAGTAAAATCAAGTAACGGACGATATATCTTGATATATTTAAGTTTGATAAATCGTACCACAGTCAAACTTGAGCTACTGACCATTTTCGAATAAGTAGAACCAGTCATTTTAATATATGCTAAGTGCACATTTGTTGATATTCAGTACCCATCTCTTTCTCCCCCTCTCTCCCCCTCCCTCCCTCTCTCTCTCTCTCTCTCTCTCCCTCTCTCTCCCTCTCTCCCTCTCTCTCCCTCTCTCTCCCCCTCTCCCCCTCTCTCCCTCTCTCCCTCTCTCTCTCTCTCTCTCCCCTCTCTCTCTGATCGGCAAACATCTACAATGCCTCAAACAGTTGTAATGATCTAACAATTTGCGTGTAAATATCATAGATTTTATTGTGATCCTGGTGGCCGTAGTTTGGTGTAGCTGCTAATCTGTACGTTGTAATGATGTTTATATCCAGCTGTTGCTGATGATGGTTGTTCTTAATGTTGAGGATTGAACACAAAGTTATATGTATAGATCTTCAATATGATTTATTTAATTGATAACAACGATTTAATTTCACTGAGTCCATTTAGTAAACTACAGTGACTGATTGTGTGCTAAAGTGTTAACAACTAGCAAATGAGCGCATTTCAATCTGAAATTCTAGAAAAAATAAATGAGCTGTATGTTCTGTCATTTTGTATAACTTATACTCAGACTTTCTCGAGTATGCAGTTCATGTTATGCGAGGTTATGTCCCGTGTTTTATTTTTCACTTTTAATTGATGATTTAAGGTGATTCCTTCAGTATTATATAACTGAACGGACGTCTCTCGCAGATATAATACTTATTTGATACTCCACAGTATGACAGTGACAAACTGAGCTTGGTTCATTTGCAGAATAAAACGCAGACAAGATATTGAGTGAGTATGTCATTTTATTGCAATTAAAATGGCGTTATGTTAAAAACAATTTTACAAACAATGAAAACAAATGATTAGTAATAAAAATTTCTAATTTTGACACAAAGGTGGGTATAACAACCGCCACTGGAAACAATTGACAAATCAATTGTTTACAACCACCCACCCCAAGCTACTGAAACTAACCCATTATAGTATAAATGATTACACTATTTCATGATTAGAGATTTTCTTGGAAACAGAACACAGAGAGTTGTGGTTGATGGTGTAACATCCAGTCCAGCCCCTGTCATATCAGGAGTACCACAGGGATCAGTACTTGGACCTCTTCTGTTTTTGTTCTACATTAATGACTTACCCACTGTTGTGCACTCCAATGTCCGTCTATTTGCTGATGACTGTGTTATTTACAGATCAGTTAAATCAGCAGTAGATGATGCATAACAACAACAAGATATTGACAGCTTGTCAGTATGGGAGCAAAAAAGGTGGATGTCATTTAACATTGTGAAATGTCATATTATTTATATAACTAGAAATTTCCTTTAACAACTGTTTACACACTACATGACCAGCCTTTGTCATTTGTTAATCAAGCTATTTATTTAGGCATCAAATTAACATCTAACTTATCCTGGTCCCCACATGTTAATAAAGTTACTAATAAAGCTAGCCAAAGTCAAGTTTTTTTAAAAAAAGAAATATACACTCTTCCAAAAGAATTACAAAAGAAGCTGTCTATAACACTATAGTAAGATCAACGCTAGAATACTGTGCGAGTGTATGGGACCCATACCATCGTAACTGCTTTATTTTCTATTAATTAATTAATTGATTGATTAATTAATTAATTAATTAATTAATAAAGAAACTATTCAATTAAAAATCGCGGTAGATACTTTGAATATGTGATTTTTGTAGAACGTCTGTGGTCGTAGAGATAGCAATTACTAAGTCCTAAGTTATCAGGTATGTATGAACACAAATAGTTAAAAGTTTACGGCAATTTCTTGAACGATCACAGATATAAATGTTTTGTATTGAACAGCCATATGTATAATAGTGGTATGTAGAGTCATATATGTCACAAATCGAATATGTATCGCGAGTGAAAATTCAACCGAAATATAGATCAAAACAGGTAATTCGAGCCTCATGAGTTTTATATTGAATACTTGATATTGTAAGTCGTATAGAAATTTTTATTGGATAAAATAGGCAAGTGTCCGGTCTGTAAAACACATGTGTTATTCATACGCATGCTAAATGTGGAAACAATGCTACGAGATATTGTTAAAAATAGGAAACTGTGTGCAATCATGAATCATTATCTGACTTTCATATAGATTTACTTCACTTTTTAAAGTTCACTTACCACATTTTTCGTTATTATCGCTACCTGTTAATTGTCGTCCACCCACCCATATAGAAGTGGAGTGACTACTAAAGTTTTGCTGCTTATAAAGCCTAACGATGATTTACGCGCATGTGTAACTATGAGTTAATTATCTAGTTGTAAATATCGGCTAATTGTATACAATTAGCTGTCTGACTCCAGGTTAAAGAAGTAATGTTTGAGTTGTTGTTGTTTGATGTTCAACTCTAAACACATTTGAATTTGTGGGGAACTGGATCGACTTAGTTACGAATAAAAACAAATCCACATATTGATAGTATAAGATGTTTATTAACATATACAAATCCATAGATTGAAGTCCATAATTTCTCTAAACATTAATTGTAAAGTTGAATATAACAAAACATATCTATCACTGATCGTAAATCTGAGTGAGAATATTGATTAAAATTTACCTCTAAATTAAGTATGAATAAATGGATGAAGTAATTGTATGAATAATAATTGGAATGAATCGACTCTAATTGACGGACGGACGGACAGACTGACTGACTAGTCCGGGGTGCGAGTCTCTTTTATAAACCTCAATAAATATATACGCCCTTTTCATTACTTATGTGTGTTCTACGCAAATATTTGAGCAGCGCACAAAAAGGTCTGAAGATCAAAACCTAACACTATGTATATTCACCTGTCTATGAACTTTTCACGTATAGTGTGATTTTGTTATACACTTACCTGACCAGGATAGATATATTTAATTATTTAAACAGGTACACTTGCATTACATTGGTCCAATATTGTTACTACATTTGTTCAACTTAAGATCTGTATTTCTCTACAATACTGTATTATGTTAGTCAAATATTACAAAATAAATTGTTTCACTGTAAGAAATTCGGCTAAAGAATACACAGAGAAGTTCTGCATCATTAAGATAAGATGAAAACGACCGCTTTTTCAGTTCAATGAAATAAGGAGACATCTCATAACATGTGCTGATGCTTAGTATGTTTTTAAAGTTGTCCAGGTTAGGTTTGAAAAATAGGTTTGTTTCTTGTAACATGCTGACAAAAGATGGGTCGGTAGGTAGGGATCTTACTTATGTTTTAAGTGTCGTGACATCTTAACAGTATAAGTGACATCAGTTTAACTGATAACCCCAGTCAAAAATGAAAACCAACACTATTTTTGAAAACTTCTTAGTACACTTCAAAGTCACCGCAAGTCGAATTTTCGCCATGATCGGAAAAAACACTAGTTATTTACCTAGCAACGAGATCAAACATGAGTAAATTAACGTTGTCGTCCACAGGTTAATCACAACTAAATATTTGGTAGAAAAAAACATGCAGTCAGCAGTAAAAAAAGACAATCGGTCGGGTTACAGGAAACTAACCGTTTTTAGACCTTATACAGACAAATACATGTATGTAGAAACACGTTCTGCACGATTGTATTATTATGCTTCTTATCCGTGAAATAATACATGCCTACACAAAGTGGATAGAATTGTTTTTATAATGAATTCGTGGTAACGCTGTGGTCGTTAAGTTTGGATTGCCTATATAATTATTATAATGTCTTGAATTATGCACAGTCAAGTGATTTATGTGTTCAAGCAAAACGTATGTTAAACGTAACAACTTGGTGATGACAGGGTGCAAATCAACTGTAGGCGAAATGAACGCTTTGCCGACTATAGTGTTGTTGAATGAGATCGTTTGGGGGTGTGCGTTCTATCATGGTATATGATGCCATTTCCTGTGGTTATCGTTCACCATTTGATGTGATTCACGGCAATTAAAATGCCCAACGTATCTGATGTTAACATTCTCGCGCTTCCAGTAATTCTTTTTTCCATAACAACGCCGACATATCGATATTTCGATACAACAATGCAAGATACAGGACAGGTCGCGGCTGTGGTCCAGTGGTTAGTGCACTGGACTTGCAACCAGGCCATCCGGTTGATGAAAATTTGACAACAATGTCGATTTTCTTCCATGTGTGGAGAAGTTGTGGGAGGGTAAGTTATTACTGGTTTGTATACTGTCCAGGAAAACTGTTTAGGTGAACTGGCCGTAAAATCCAGTGACAATGTCACATAAAACAAAAACAAGACAGAAGACAGCTTCTCGGATCAAATAATATAATATAAAATTGATCTTATCGATGACTGACCCGCTAAAAGTTCAGATGGAATCAACCAAGCGCGTCTGGGACAATCTAGATAGATGTATAAGGCGTCGTCCCAATCCACCCGTGAACCTCAATGAACACTGTCATACACTGTCTCAGGAATAGAACAATATTCCACAAACAGAAATCGAGACTGTAATCAAGTCTATGCGCCAGCGATACACTATAGTCACAAATTCAAGAGGAGTTCATGCTCGTTATTAGGTGGTATTTATTATTTGGACCCACATCTCACTTGATTCTAAGTCCTGAAATTATACGTAGACCTATGACCTCATATTTTGTATCAAACGATGCATGATAGAACCATCTTTTAATGCATGTACAGCATTATCATGCTCTTGTTTGCTTACACCAACCAATAGGGAGACAAAAACGTGGTCTAGTGGTAGAGCGTCGGACCATTGATCCGAAGGTCCTGAGTTCGAATCCCAGCTTCGACGGGATTTAACCATGAACTTCATTCACTGTCCCATCTTTCGAACGCAGTACTGGTGTAGTGTCCAGGAAGCGGACTCGAACATGGTTGCCATAATTAAAATTGCTCGCCCCGCAATCGAGCTAAAATAAATGAGTATACACTAAATAATCTGTATTCAATCAAAGATTTCGGAAGCTCCTATTTTTGCTCCGTGTATATGTTTGCAAATCAGCCCGCTATTTACGAATAAACCTAAGAGTGCGTGTTTTTCGACTCAGACTCTGGTTATTGTAATTGTAAAAGGAAAAATTCAAGCAAATTCATTTTGCTTACTACATATACATTGTTAACCATAGTATTTGTAATACACATTTGTAATTCTATGGACTACCAGGTCCAAACTTAATTGAAATTAAGGTATTTTTTTTACCTTGTCACGTATATAAAATGTAATAATCCCTTTTGTCTATTATGTTTCATAACCATACTATATATCTTCAGAAAATGGAGGCAATATAGTTATATATATATATAATTTAACGAACAAAAATTTCGGTCACCGGGTTATAACCATAGTATTTATAGTATATATATATATATATATATATATATATATTGCCCGGTGACCGAAATTTTTGTTCGTTAAATTCGAGCGATACTGCGTTATAGCATCTTTCTGCGATGAGTATCATTGAAACGTATTTCGTTTTTCTTTGATATTTAGACAATTCGCAACTCCCATTGATTGCAATGCAAATTTAAAGGGACAATCTCAAAGGATGGTTATTTTTAGGGAAAATCTCACTGTAAATGTTTTTCTATAAAAAAAAATGTAAATTAAAAATTTTCCCAAAATCTGTCCGCTCCATTTTGAGCAAATAATTTTGGACATTATGGAAAAGAATCCTTCAGGGGCGGATACAGGTTTTATTGTTGGGGAGGGGGACGTAAAGTTTAGATGTTTATGTAGAATATGGACACAATCAGCATATAACTGCCGGCACCGACCCCCCCCCCTCGTCGCCAAATTCGCGCACGAAACCGAATGATCCAGTAGAAAATAGACAGAAGTACAGTATGGAAACATATTGATTCATAGAAACTACCAATTCTGTGAATTCACGTTTTAATAAACTCTGTACAAGACTTATACGAACGTAAAAATACTTATATAAAACATTAATTATGATCTGTTCCTTAAACAGTCAAGTAATATTACTCTGTTACAGTGCTCCCTCCGAAGAGTGTCGGAGTCGAAAAAAAGTGTTGTTCTTTGGAGGTAGTTTTCGAAGGGATTTGATACATTCGCGACAGATGTTTTATTATGTGTATGTGTGTCTTTTATTGTCGTTTCTTGGAGGGAATCGGTCTTTAGAGGTATATGTGACGACAGGGAGCACTGTATTTGTTGCTGCTGTTGCTGTTGTTGTTCTGGTAGATTTTCGCAATAATATTCTGATTATCTGATGTAGAAATATACCACTATGGTCATCACATGTCACGTTCGTAGGTCTTACTGTTTATCACTGATGAGTTTCATGTTAATGAATATCAACTGTGGGTATACGGAGGAAATTGGTGTTGATGTATTGTATTCGAATGCAGTTAATTAGTTATTAAAACAATACAAAACTTAAGGCTCAATTTATATATTAAGTACTTCAATAACGTATTCAGGTTTTATTACATATTCAAAATTTATTTCGGATCAACGGGTCTAATTTTAACTTATGATATGTACACAGCCAATTTACCTCGGTACATATGGGTACTAATGTTGACAACATACATAGTAGATACTCATAACTTACCAGTAGAAAGGTCCAGCATATGGCTGCCTTCCTGGAAATGGGAACAATGTAACTTACACTTGTGATGTATTATTCAATTTTGAATAATGTACAGTAAACGGGTGCTTTAACAAATCACTAAATAGGTGTCAGTGCTTATAACAACATGTTTAATTGGTTCATATTATTGTTGATATTTTAATTTCATATTGTTGTTAGGCTTCTTCTTACTTTGTATCCTGTCCACTAATACTTAATAGGTGTTTATATTATTATATATAATACTTAATTTAGATGATTATACTTACAGTTTCATTACGAAGAGGTTCAGTAAAAGTTAGCCTCAAATTCCTTGTTAACGTGATGATAGCGATTTGCAAGTCTTGAAATAATTTAAAGTATTCTTACAATGTTAATTGTTTTTGCTTTTTTAAAGTTGTATTTTTTTTTTGTCATTTTATAATTTCCATAATGTGTCTTCACTTATATAACGTAATTTTGATTTCATATGTTGGAACACCTGTTTCGTTTATCTTATATTGCATACAGTCAATATTTGATGTAATTCAGTGTATTATTAGCCTATGTAATACATTACTTGGGTTTTTAAAATTATGTAAGAACGATTGTATATTGAGATTAGTAATTTTCGGCTTGCGCTGGGGGAAGCAATCTTTTGGAAAGCTTGCTGTAGGATATTTGACTGTATTTTCCCCATCTATGTGTGGATTGATATAGTAATTAACGTTTTTTTTCACATATTTACATCGTCATTTAAAATAAATGACGTATGAACATAATCAGTGTCTTAGTGTTATTTACTTCACACATATGAACCAGCACAAGCCTACATCATATCAGTGGTTGTGACTAGGAGGATTTAAATCATGAATATTACTACTGTAGAGTGTATGTATCATGATAAAAATACTTTACCGCATTTCACTTCTGTTGTCATAATTTTTAAAGAATAATATCGTACACCCCGCTCAGAAATTGAGATGAGATAGGATACGAAAACCATGAACATTATTAGATGTGTTCGCAATCTAACATAAAGTAGCAGTTCAAACAATGGAAGAAACAACTTCTGTAGCAATAATGAATTCAAACATCTGGTGTTTTTTTCTGATTCAACCCGGATAAACTAACATGTTCCACACATCCTATTTTCTTTACATATTCATTCGCGTAACATCTGTGTATTTAATGCATGGTCTGCTTCAAGTGTATAATTGCCAAACATAAAACAAGCAACTTCGTGAATTAACATCACTATAAGAAGTCAATGTACATTACAACCCCAGAAACCCGGACTCCGTGTAAATCGGTCTCCAAGAAAACTGCACTCCATGTAAACTGAAATTTTCGGAAAATCAGACGATTTTCAAATCCGCTGTTTTACTCTTCTATCAATAGTTCTCGAAAAAACGGAATTCTCAGAAAACCGGACTTATGTGTCAGTCTAGAAGGGGTCCGGTTTTCAGGGGGTTATACTGTACATATATATAGCAACTGTCAAATTCAGTTTTGAGCTGACCAAGAAGACATACATGTGATAGAAATATACATGTACACATTATTTCATTCAGATTGTCGAGTAAGACCTTCGGACCGCCATGAAGTGGTTTTAATTTGAAGTCGGTCTTCATAGTGGAAAATAGATGTTAATGATAATAATAATGACTATAGTAACACGTAGTTCAATTATATAAGCCACTTTGTAGGTTTATTTCTATAACCTTGTAACTCAATTTTTGGTAATATTGAAATTTCGGTATCATTTTTTTCGTTTTGATGAGCTCTTTACAATGATAGTACTTATCTACTTGTAGATCTACCCTAAATAGGGTTAATCCCAATTCCACAAACCCGTAACTCGCTTAAAGTTATTGCAGTTCAAAACGTCAAATGCGATTTTTTCAAAACGGGAAAAAATGGCATACGGGTTTGTAGAAATAACCTGACGACTTGACTTGTATTATGTTCCTTGATTGTGTTTATTTGTATTTTTTCATAATTTCTTCATATTGGTTTTGTAAAAATGTGTTACAACAATTTCATCACGTCAAGTCGTTTGTTTTTCGCATGTTAATATTCGGGTGTGTGAACACATATGCGATTCGGGTTAGGTACAAAGTTTAATAATATAATACATACATACATAATCATCCGGGAGAAAACTATTTCAAGCTTCTTCGATAAAACCAGTCGCTACTGTTTATATAATATTTGAGTTTTAAACATAATCCAAAACTTCGGGATTTATAGAAAGCAAACACCATTTTCAATCTCTAATTTACATTGTATACATGTATTGACAATTTAAATAGTTCCAACCAGAAACTACTTCATGAATATGTAAACTCGGGGAGCGCTTGGCAAGCTTATTCATCCTGAATCTTTGGATTTTCACCAAGAAATATTTAAAACCACACATCAATGAGATCGATATCCACATATTATTCAAGACATTACATCATATAGTTAATAACATCACTAACCAGTCTTATATTAAACTGCTTGGTGATCATAAAAAATAATATAAGAAAACATGAGTGTTTAAATGTTGTATCATGATCAAATATGCACAAAATGGACAGGAAAAAGAATAAAATAACACATGTTAGCATAAACTATGGAATTATTCCTGACAAAAATAGATGAGCAAAAAATGACACACAGACAATAAACAAAGTAATGTAACACTTTTTAGAAAACCTTTAAAATATCAGTGATACAAAATCAGTGCAAGTTAAACAAAACAGTAATTATTATTACAATTCAACAAGTAACCAATCCAAGTACTAACGTACATGTGAAACCTCTGCTATCTACAGAGTACACAAATAGAGTCAACATTTCTTGTTATGCATCATAGTACAATCATAGTGTACAATATGAATATTTTATGTTGTCTTTAACAGACTTACACCACAGTCCCACACAAAAACCATCACTGTCAAGCTGATCCAACAACAACTTTTCACTCCATTAGGGCATGCTGTTGACTCTGTTTTGTAGATGGACAAAAGACATTTGACATTATATGGTATGATGGGTTATTGTTTAAGCTAATTGAAATTGACATTGACCTAACTACGTAATTCTCTTTATGTGACTTATATAGGGGAACCCCAGATAGAGTATAGGAGCTCGTGTTCAGAACCAATTTACAAACGACAAGGTGCGAGACAAGGAGGAGAATGTTCAACTCCAAGGGCGGGTTTAATGGGGGGCAGAGCCGGTGTGTGTGTGTGTGCCCCCTCTAAACTCTGGCAAGCATAGGTAAAACAAGTCAGTTATGCGCTGATTGTGTCTATATTATACATAAATATCTAGACTAACAAAATATACTGTATCCGCCTCTAACCTCTACTGTATCTGTTTTATAAATGGATTTATAAGATAATTAGAAGAGAGTGAATTTGGAATGTCTTTATAAATTTAAGGTGTATCCACCAACAGCTGCTGACGATATGGTTCTATATACGTGATTTTGAGACTTTTGATCTATGTTGCAATTTCTGAACGTGTACTGCATGCATGCGACATTATTTTATGGTTATGGAATCGTATGGAGTTTTCAGGCAACTGATACTGATTTTTATTACATTATGCAATTTGCAGTCTATACAAAATAATATTCAACTTTTGTACGAGCGATCCATCAATATTAATCTACACAGCATTATGTATCCAGTGATAGGCTTCTACTTCCTCAAACACTTCATAATAAGGCTAATATTCATATGTGTATGACTTTATATACATGTGTATGACTTTATATACATGTGTATGACTATATATACATATGTATGACTTTATATACATGTGTATGACTTTATGATGTGACTAACAACTTTCTATGGTCAACTACTAAGTGATCAAATTCAAACGACGGTTGCTACACAACAACAACAAACCTGTCCGGGTGAACTATGATGAAGGAACAGACAAATGGTTCTAATTTGTTGTATAGAGTGACTTGTAACACTCAGACTCTGATATTAATGTCAATCTTAAGCCGACAAAACTAAATTAACGTATGTAAATTGTACACGAATGATTACAATATGTCGTCTGCAACTAAAAAGAAACAAAATAAAGTCTGTTGTTAGCGAAGGGGAGAAAAGTCAATTTTTTCAACATGTTTATTCTAAACAATTACCTCCCTTGTTCATTCAATACTGAATGTACATGTTTAGATTTATGAATATACATCGAAATATTTCAGCCACTGATTTACACATTAAGCTCAGAAGTTCGATCTAAATATAAAAGTGAGAAAATGAAGAGCGTGTATTGACCATGCAGCTATTTCTTCCCAAGCAACCGATGTAATACACGTAATACATTAACGTCAATTTACGCAAAAAACGTCAAAGGCGCAAATAACGCCTGAGAGAGAGACTACATACCGACTGCTGATGAGCCATGTGATCTTTTGAAACTTGAAATAACATCATCTGACTTACGATTACTGTGTAACATAACGACTTCACTGTCTAAACAGTTTCACAGAGGTACAAGGAAACTGTACAAGTTACAAACATATACCTGAAAACACAGTTGATCGTTTATTATCGTTTGTGCGTGAAACATAAAAATCGAAACAGTGTTTTATACTGAGGACGTTATATTGTATTACTTCCTTAAATAATATAACATTCCTCTTCCAGATTGAGATTTTACCCACAAAAACATCAACTATGACTAATATTTTACTTATATATAAATACATTGTTTTCTGAAAACTCGTCGGAACAGTTTGAAATCTGAGAAGACAATTCATTGTTTGTTGAATGGGACTAAAAGAGTGCATTATGTTTTTTTTTCACCCTTATATCTAATATTGACAAAATATGAGTTAAAATACTTGGTCACGTGGACTGCGTTATAATGATATTGGGAATTTACTACGATTCCTTAATTCACTATTAAATTCGAACGATTTTTATACATTACACTCATAACTTTAAGATGAATTTAATAATGATAAACAAAACGTCACAGTGTATTCATGGTGCGTATTTCTATCAGAAAATACTTGAATTGGTTTACAGTTCAACTTCGTTTCGTCTGCTATGGACTAAATTTGTACGCTCTATAAAACATTGAATGAATCCCACGCTTAAAACCCAACAAGGACAAACACGCCACGTTTTTCTCATGTTTTCTCTGATAATTCAAATTCAACCAAATAAAGATTTACTACGATACAGAAAAACCGCACATAACGCGGTCTTCATATGTATTCAATATAAAGTGACAAAATTAAAGCAAGTTTCTAACGATTTGGTAAATTCATGTTCTCAATTCTGAACCGCTAGGTACAAAATCGTAATCAGTTTTAAGATTCAATAATTAGGCCTCAAATTGTCTAATTTCAAGCCAACTGTCTAATATAAACTTATAAACATACAAAATCAGATGACTGTGCATTTTCTTCATCGTTATGGATATAAAAATTTCTGATGGATATGTTCCTTACTTTAAATGATTACACGCGTACTGTGAACAGATCTTTAACTCAGAGTCTGAAGTATTTGTAAATGTATTCTGCGGAGATGAGTATATTCTCGAGTGCCATAAAAACGGAAACCGGGAAATCTGGTCAGGTGAACCGGCGGTCGCGGTGTCTAACTGAAAAATATTGAAAAACGGCGTTAAGCACAGTTAAACGCGGGAACACAGAAACAAACAATACGTTGTTAATTCTCTGGTGAGATAGGTTAGTGTAATCTGAGAAACAGAAATCTCATGATATGTTTGTGATGTCATCTAGTATGGTTGAAACTATAAGAATTTTGTGTTTGATTCTTATAACACCTCCAGCGAAAAAAAATAAGATATTCATGCTTTCACAAGTAGCTTTAATTCATAGTACACGTAGTACACGTATATAACTTTTTAATATTGTTCCTTTTTTAAAAAACTTTTTCACAATATGTATTTGCATGAATGAAAGATGACTAACATGTTTCGGTTTTTAAAACTAAGCTTTACCATCTCAGGTCCGTGTAACTGATTTACGTCAATGCATTGAAATATTTTTTTAACCAGTTTTGAAGTAATTTTTCAATTCTCTTTTTTCACAGATTATGATTGATTCATAGAAACTTACAGTGGAATCACCTTCCTGAGTCCCGGAAAGGGACTAAATATGGCAATATAGTTATTTCCGGTCGATTTTCGAATCTGCTGATAAGCCCAACCAAAGTCGTATGATAACTTATATGGATTGATTTTACCCTTCTGGGCCACGAAAATGTATCGAATGAGATAAAATTGTCATTTCCGGTCGAATTTCGAAGCTGCTGATAAGCCCAGCCAATGTCATATGATGACTTATATTGATTGATTTTACCTTTCTGAGCCACGAAAATGTACCAAACAAGATAAAATTGTCATTTCCGGAAAATCTTCGAATCTGCTGATAAGCTCAGCCAGAGTAATGTTATGACTTATATTAATTAATTTCATCCTCATGTGCCACTATAAGGCACTAACATCGAACTAATAGTGATTTTGAGTAGATCAGAAAATGTTATTTCAAAACTGGTTAATATCGAAAAATGAAACGTGAAAAAAAATTCCAACGAGTTTTGAAATACAATGTAATTTTTAATTCTCATTTTATTTCAAATCTGGTTGGCAGAGAAAAACGAAAGGTGAAATAAAAAAACGTTTCCTACGAGTTTTGAAGTACGTATTTCAATTTTCGTTTTATTTCAAAACTGGTTGTAACGTAGCACTATATGTGGTTATTCGTACATTTTCACTATATTTTTTTCTTACGTCAATGTTTATATGAGAAATTTATAGACGGCGGGAACATTCTACCATCTCGTGAGAGGGCTCGGATTATCCGCGGAGAGGTTTCCTTCGTACTTCAGATTAAATGAAGAACAATTTTGGTATGTGCTGTCTCTCATAGAACAAAAGTTACCTTTGAGCGAGACATATTTCCTTTAGAATCACCATTCGGGATCTGTCTATTTGCGTAAGATTTCGCTCCCCGAGTAAAAAATCGCGGTGACGGACGCGGATACGGACGCAGATCTTGCATCACGGAACTATGGAATAGCCTAAGAACTAAACAAATGTCCACCATTTCCGTTGAATAATTTGAATGTCTTTCTCCTCCAATTGTTCATGTTCTGCTTTTTTCCTCCTGTTCTTTAAACGAATTGTTTTATTATCTACATGTGACTGTTTGATGAGTTGGTATAAATACTAGTATGTTTAAAGCAATGATTTAATCAAATCATGTTCGCGAAATAAACAAACATACGGGGCGGCGTGATCTCGATTCATTTCCGGAGAAAAAGTCATCTATATGGGCATTTATGAACAAGATCATGGTCTAAAAATGTTTGCGCAAAATAGTCCGTGAAAATACCATTTTTTTCAGTGAATTAAGACGTCTTCTGCATACAAGCATTATAAGTTTTTACAAAAAAGTTTATCGGAAATGAGAAGATTTTTATACATGAATGTCAAAGTTAACAATAACTACAGACACATTCCAATATTTTTCTCCTAGCAACAGCGTCATCGCTATGTAGACAGGATCCTGGCAACACAAATCGATCTTATAACACCTTCGGCGAATGTAAAGTATGAGTGTCGGGGTATTTTTTAAAAAGTAAGCAAGACCCACGACCTGAATAAGCTTCAGCTTTCTTCATAGACAGTTACTAATTTGGACGTTCTTTAATCGAAACAACACAAAATAAACACGTATACAGCACCCGTGATATTAACTGACCGTCTACAGCGTTGTTTTAATCATTTCGTTCGGTATGTAATCAAATTATTGTGTATAAAATAAACAAACGAAAGATGCGATATGTTTTACATTCATTTCAATATGTATATTGATAATTTAGTGTGCTCTCAAGAAATTATTGTCCATGAAATAAGAAAGCAAAGCCGCAATATAAATAGCATTCATTTTGACCTTAGATGTGTTCTAAGTTTTGTTTTCAAGAAGCGCACCTCACATAAATTGATACACATGTGCGATATGTATACTGTTGGTGAACTAAGTTCTCAACAATTATTTTCATCAAAGAAGTTCATTTATTAGGGCGTTTAGTTTAAATCGCCAAAGCGACAAAGAAATATGCGTACCGCGATTGTGTGTACAGTTTATTTTTTCCGAATTAACTCATTAACAATCTATAATAAATTCAGCATTATGATAGAGCACACCGTGCTCATAAAGTCTCCAAACGAGACCTAGACATATACAGTATTCATTTGTATCTTAGATATTGATAATTTAAGTCGTTTGTAAACAAAATTTTGCCGATAAAATAAGTCATAATTTTTATTTTGATCTTAGATTTTTACATTATAGCACTTTTTTCAAGCAAAGGATCTCAGATATGTTGATTTCAAAATTTCGATTGTTTTTCAATGAAATCTTGATGTAAATCAATACACACCACCCGCGTCTTGGACACATTCCGTGTCATCAAAATCAAATCATGTTGATTGGGGTATTTTTGTCGAGGTCATGATCATCAAATAGATGCAGATATTTATTTATATGTTGTGTTTATACCATGACATTTACAAGACAGAACAACGGATTTTGAAGATGCAGTATTTTCGAATCATAAAATAACCGCCCGGCACCGATGTCTTATAGACAGTATACAGTTCCTGAAGTACATTTGAGGAATTTTGTTCCATTCTTAAACGATACGGTTTCGCAGCTGCTGTAGATCATAATACTGAGGTGTTCGCTATGTGAGGTTTTACTGTACTCTAATTTTTAGCGTTTTACCTTGAAGCAGGAATGTATTTCTGCGTATGTGCATGTGTTAAGTTTACTTAAGATATCTAAATGATCCAGATGGACTTGATTAAGGATAAGAAAGCGATCCTGTGGCTCAGACACTTTCAGATTACGGTAGGATTGTGTTCTTTTCCTTATTAATTGTATGTTTGTATGTGTTAGGTGAGTTTGGATTGGTGAGTTTTGAGGATGGAAAAACTGATGAAAAAAATGAACAAAATATACATTGTTGTTGGACGTTAAAACAAGGGGAGACAATGTGCCGTTGTATTTCTAACTTTTAGAATTACAAATTTATTTTTATTAACGGCATATGCAAATAATTGAGACTTCTTTCAACATTGAAAAACCCCATTTGTCGCCTTTAATAATATATCTTCTGTTAAAATCATACATAATTATCGAACTCACCTTTTTTCTCGTATTTACGCACCTGAAAGGACAAAATAACGAAGTCTGTCTGTTTGACGTCATAAGAGTTAATTTGAGTAACTTTCATTTTTCAGTACAATGAAAACATCAATTTTCACTTTTTAATCTATCTATAGTTAAAATATTAGTTGCGACAAACAAACTCACTTTTTTGCTAGTGTCGTGATGCACATTGATATCTATGACGTCTTAGAGATAATTCGAGTTAGAAGTATTTTTTTCAATTTCATAACATTAAATAATACATCAATTATCATCCTTTAATCCATCCATTGTTAAACTATTTTACGTTTAATTCGAGTTCACTTTCTTTCTCGAGTTATACGAATTTCCACAATTGCGTGACGCACATAGGTCTGTATTACGTTAATGGAGGTAATTAGGGTAACGGGTATTATAAAGAAAGTTTTGCAGTATATTTGAATGGCCTATTATACAAGTCATATATTGTGATCTATTCGTGCTTCGTTAATCTTAATACGCATGCAATGCAGTAATTATCTTTCATACCCAAACTATTAAATAACAATTTTTTAAAACTATTTAATATTTTTTACGAGAAATTGATAAATTATGGTTTATTTATTAATTTGTGACTCAGTCAGCAAAAATCAATCCATTGGAGATAAATTTGCCATTTTCATTTTTTGTACATTTTGAACACGTCGAGGACATAATTTGAAGATTTCAGCTCTCAATATGCATTTGTTACATACCTAGAGCCGTTTTATGTATACACTTTTACTGAAGAAGCGGCAAAAAATCTAACATGATTGGAGATGAAAGTGAAATTATTAAATGCAATAACAAACAAGTTTTAATATTTCTTGATCAATTTAATTTGGAACATTACAAGTAGCTGTTTTACAATGTAAATATCATACCATTTTGTTCTTCATTCAACAAAAGACATGATGTATATATATAGTTATGTTGCCTAGCAACACCAAAATTAAGTAAATTTAGTTTATTCGAAAAACATGTCTGTTTGAACAACTCAATTATGTTCCTAACGATCAATTAATTTAATTACAATTAAATTTGTACAAAATATATAATCCTACAATGTTTTTATCAATGGAATGAAAATCCGTGGGCAATTACCATAATGTCAAGGATTTGTAAGAAGGAAATGTTTGTACATTTTTTTACATATTGAAGTAATTCAATATGACAAACTTTTTTCGTGCTACAGAGATTTTTGCATCATTCAGATGGAATAAACTTTATGTTAGTTCATTTCTGAATGGCAACATATGAATTGAGATCACAGCTACCGGAACAAAAGTTAACAATGTTTGGTTGCTTAGCAACAACAATACAAGTAATCATAAATTATTATAGTAAAATCAACCATACAACAACTACATATGTGTATAAAGTAGCTTTTTCTTTAAAACAAAAAAAACACATATACATATAACGTTATTTTCATATGTGCAAGTATCGAATGAAATGGAATGTAACAATTATTAATGCGTGGAAATGTTGATATTTCAAACATTTCAAAGCAGGAAACTGTTATAACTTCATTAAACGTCAACCTGTATTTTATAAATAGTAATCTTAATCGAACACTTCAAGTACAACCAAGAACACAATATTGAAACACAAAAACTGGTTTTATTTATTTATATTTTACGTGGCATGAAGAACTGAGATAAAAATTATTTCCAATTATAAAATTTAACGAGTTTTTTCACTGTTAATAACCAGCTGAGGAATGTTGTGTCCTGGTCTTCATGAAAGAGAAACCGTAGTAGTAACGTCTTGCAGTGTCTCAGCATGTCTGGAAATCAAAAGAATACAAAATAATACACCATTTATATCATAATCATTAAATAATTAAAAACAGTACTCAATACTTTAAGCTAAGTGAAGACAAACCCTCCATTTGTCAGTTTTAGCATCGTGGAAGAGTGTGACTTAATTCAGCAGCTAAGCATCAAGAACGAAAATCAGTAAAATTGACCAAAGATTATCAAGTATTTAATAATGTATTTATCTATTAATATAAAATGATATAACCCCCTTTAAATAGAAATGAAATAAAATTACCTCCATTTTGCTTTTCAAGTACTGAAATGTCAGACAGGTTCAAATTTGTCTGATCAGCAATCATTTGACCGTGACTGTTTTGTGTAGGCCTGAAATGAATTTTAGAAGCATGAATTACTAAAGTAAAACAAGTATTCATTATTTAAAGATTAAAGAAGCTTGAATGGATTTTTTTAAAGAAAAAGACAGAAAAGATCAGTGCAGCAAAATGAGATTACACTTGAACCATGTTTACAATAGTAGTATAAACTATGCATCAAGGAAATGTAATGTGTCCATAGTTAGTCTTTATGTATCGAGACTGGAACGTAAATTCTTGCCCTTTATCTTATAAAAGAATAATGTTTTGTACTCCGTATATTAAACATTCTGTCTGTGTTATGACATTTTTAAACTGCATTAAATAAATGTCATATTTATAATTTATCAATTTGTTTAGATTAAACTATTGATAATACATGTCTCTATCATATTATATTTACTGCTTAACCTGAAAAACCATTTTTATACACAATAGTACCAAATCTGAGACTTGCATTTAGGTCCTATGTCAATAAAGCTACTCGAGTTATCTCCCTTTACTTATGTAGTCGTTTACAAGAGTCAACATGTCACATAGTTCCACAGCAACCATTGAATAAAAATGTTTGATCATAGTAGTCACCATATACTATCATATGAACTATATAGAACAAATATTGACTTAAAACAAACAAAATGTCGAGTTTTTTTGTTGTTTGTAGAAGGGAATTTATTTCGTTGCTATAGCAACATTACTTATTTCAGACGACTTTTGAATTCATTTTTATTGAAGAAACATTCAAACCTTTGTCTTGTTAGAATATTAAGATATTCTAATACAGGGTCTGAGTGAACCTACCACTTTATTTGAAATTGTTTTTGAACTTCATAACCGAAAAATCAACGATTGTCCCCCTTGTTGACCAGTGTCGTGTTGTGACTATTTTTCAATCTTAAACTGGTCCCCGTTCCATGTTGCAGTGCACCAAACTAGAGCCTACGGTCAAAATCTCTGATTTTCTAATAAATTATAACATATTTTGTCTTGAATGTATTGTGCAAAAGAAATTACTTCACGTAGGTGTAAATTTTGTACCGTTTGTGGCTTTATGTTAATTTTTACAAGAATCATGTAATACGCTGAGACGTCGACAGAGATCTATGGGAGAGATGATGAACGACAACTCTGGATTGAGATTGACTATTTTTATCATGTAAAGCATTATTAAGATGATATTACATCTGACATCGGAAGCAGTCTTAAAAATATCTGGGACTAATTACTTCGAATCATTACCAACAAAGCGTCCATATTAACGTTTAAATTTTAGAACGGTATTATCTTTATATGGATCACAATAGTTTCCGAGGCTAAGTATGTAGAATGCGAGTTGACAAGCATGATTTTAACCGTGATGGGTTTGTTCTTTTGTGATTGGCGACGTTCATTTGAGCCATGATGGTTGGCTTATGGCTATTTAGTCTTTGTATGTGATAATGTGGAATGTTTCGCTTGCAGCATTTCTTTATTATTATTTTACTGTTCAGAACATACTTTAATTCCTGTTAGAGGAGCGCTCCGATTCAACATTACTCATTTCAGTAGTTGGGTTATAGATATGACCGCGTCGGATAGCAACCTAAGATGATTGTATTTCTTGTTTAGACAGTCGCCATTAGTTGCACTGTCTAAATGATTTTACGTCGGGAAAATGCTGCAATATCCGGCTAACACAAAATCCCAAATAAAATATAAAATGTACGGGCCATTATCGGATGGTGTTTATATTCAATACATCAACTTTCCAAACTATCATTATCAAGTTGAATCATAAGGGAGTTTAAAGCCGGTCCAAAACTGAGTGGTCGTTATTTTAAGGTGGTCGTAATATTGAGGTGGTCGCTATTTGAGGTTTTACTGCAAGTATTGAATCCGTGCTAGATACACGTGGTAAGCAAATACTTGGGGAGGAGGTCACCGTTTGTGCATTAATTTCATTGCTTTGTTCAACATTTCAGCCTCGGAAATAATTAGAACTATTCAATGTAACTTTTATGAGGACGGAGTCTTTTTATGAAAACAAAGATTTAACTCATCATGATAAGGGTAGGCTATTTTAATTAATGTGTGTATGTCAGTCATTCTATATTTTATGTGCATCTGATTTGTTGACAAACTTGCCAAAAAAAATAGTGAAGAACATAAAAACAAATTTATTTCAATTCCAAGTTTATTGAACAAACTTATTTGGCTATTTTCCTCACTTGAGTCAGAACAAATAACGTTGTACTGAAATTAAGAAGATTAGTGACGGTCGAAAGTATCATTTCCGTGCCAAAAACTAAATGGAAAAAGTATTCAGAATTAACAACGTTGTGTGAAAAAATCGTTAAGTTGTTCAACTTAGCAGTCTTAATTATTCAAGCGACACCAAAATGTTGAAAAATAATGAGTCTACATTAGGGGAGATATCAGTCATGCATATATATTATTTTAATCTTCCGATTTGTTTATTTGATTAAAATATGATTAAAATTTGATTAAAAATCACGTACGGGTCCAGATGTCGGTGGAAGTTTGCAGCGTTTTTCTTGCTTTTTTATGTAATACAGGGTTCTCTGGAACCAGGAAATCGGGAAAAGCCGGGAATTTGATAAAGTCCGCTCCCAGCCATGAAAATAGTATATATTCAGCGAAAACAGGTCAAAATTGAGGAAAAGTACGAAAATGTCTGAGTACGAATTAAGCAATAAAACTCATGATAAATAATTATTACGGGACGCCGCTTTGCAAGCGTTTAGTGATCGTAATTAACATGTCGTCTACATCATGTCAAGTATTGTAACAGCCCGGATTCTAGGCATCAGCCAAGATTATCAGCCAAGGCAATATTTTTGCTATCAACTTGCTGTAAAATAATTGTTGGCTAAAGTAACTATTGTTGTAGTATTGGGAACTCGGGAAAGTAATATTTGTTGTGTTTAATGGTGTATGGTCGAGTAACAGGTTTTCGTGGTATTCTACGTATGCCTCGTTCCTGTTTGCACATGCACATTTTTCCAGAAAATTTGTCAACAGATCGTCTGATAGTTTTGTTAGCTTGCCGATTTTTGCCAGCAATGCGCCACGAACAGGTTATTATAAACTGATTTTGTTATTTTTGTGACAGCGTACAGTTAGGCAGTAGCGGATTGCTATCGAAACTTTCACTGCATACGCCGTCGATAGAGAGCGTGAATTATTGTGATATATACCGATTAAAAGCAATTTTTGTGACCTTTCCGATGGTGTAAATTAGATTTTTTTACTCATTCATCTTCATGGTTTAAATGCCGAATTTCGTAAGTCACTCATTACGGCAGTAGCGGATTGATTCAGGCAGTATCGGATTACACACAGTGACATGGTGTGTCAGAGGTGAAACTTCAAACGGGGGCATCTCAAAGCTGGTTAAGTTACCACTAAATCTTAGATAAGCTACTAACTCAATGTTAATATCATTGAACGCCATTCTTTGGAAGGCGATGTATCATCACTTTCCTATGTAATCGTTTCTATCTGCATGGGCCCGAGAACAGCAAATACATGTTATACGCATATCAGTATAGTTCAATGAGGCTCAAGTAAAGCAGACTAAAATATTCTAGGTTGTATAAGAAAATAAATTGAAACAAAATTCTGCAAAACTTTAACCAAAATAATCAATATTTCAAAAAAATATCATTGTTTTGACGTTTCATTTCGCTTGTGTTGCCACTCGTGAACCTGTTTTTTCAGGGGTGGTATTCACTAAAACATCTCAAAGATTATAGATATTCCTAATTTAATCGATCTATCTATCCTTCTGGCTCACTGCCTTTTCATGTGTAATTGACATGAGTGGACCAATTTAGGAAATTTTTATCTCAAAGATGTTTCGTGAATACCACCCATGATCTTCAGAACTGCTGGTCTAGTCGGCTGTTTGGGATGCAGATAAATTTGATAGTGTGATTGTGTATGTACAGATTGCAATTTTATTTGACATTTTATTTAAGTCTATTGCCTGTTCTGTATGGCTTGAACAATCCAACTTGCGGCTTGTATCAGGTCCTTGTCACAATTTGCAATGAATATTGTAATCTTATCTAATCAGTTATTCTGGACAACATATGGGTGTCACTGTAGGGTTACACAAATCTACTATTCTTATTACTTCTGGGGATAAATTCAGTCAGTAATGTTCATTCTTTCATAGACAAGCTCTGTTACCTTCGTTGATTTCTGTACAAATTGGCAATTTCTGATACATGTGTAGGGTGCAGAGTGTGCGGTATAGGATTATAGACTTAGTCCTATGTGGACTGCAGTATTGATTTTAGTAGCGAAAGTAGATTGAAATTTTTAAATGTATATGGTCTATATGAAAGTTCTGTTTATATATGAGAATTCTCATGTCCCAGCTTTAAAACTACAACATTAACAGACTGGGGAATATCAGTGGTTCGATTACTCATTTCCTGTACTATTGTGACATATTGTCGCAAATTGCACTCTTAAATGGGTATGTACATAGTTTTTTTCTTGACAATTTGTATTTGTTACCAGGTCCCATGATTCCATTGAGTTAAGTAGTATGGAAGCCTTTTGGAAGCATTGTGCAGTAGTCATAGACTGGTCCTCATTATACCCCACAAGCAAACTTTGTAAGGGGGTATATAGGAGTCACTGTACGGTTGGTTGGCAGTCAGTCAGTCTGTTGCAATATATACTGCTCATCTTAGGATGCAAACTACTTCTGCAGTTTCCAAGATACATGAACTTGGAATATGTCATCACCATGAAGTGTAAATAAGTGTGACGCAATTTTCATGTGTGTCAATCCAAGCATTGCAGAGTTATGTGCCCTTGAACTTAGACTATTTTATATGCTAACAAAGGTTGAAGTATACAATCTTTTGGAGGGAACTAGTCCCACATTTTGTCAGCGATTGAGATGAAATTTGAAATATGTGTTTTGAATGTCAATACTTTCAGCATTGTTTAAGTGTGAGACAAATGACTACATTACCCACTACCTGTAGTGCTTTTGATGCTTTTGTAAACCTGGAAGTTGTTTGCTTTTAAAAACTCAAGAGTACTACAATAAATCTGTTGGTAATCTTGAATGATTCAGACTAATTTAGTGCTATATATTCTGATGTTCTAGTTATTTAATTTCAGAGGTGAGATTAAGACCCATAATCATCAATGATGAGTATGAAACTGAGTTTGTTGCTATTAAGCAGAAAAAGAAGAGGAAGAAATATGGTTCCTCCAAAGAACCTTTATTGAGGTAATGCCAATGTTTGGCACTGAGGGAAACAGCAGATTAGACTGGAAGGCATGACATACCTTATATCCTTTCATGCGCTTTTGGAATAGGAAAAGTTGTTGTTAATTGTAGGGGTGTAATCGATTCCGCCGATATCGATATATCAACGATGTTTGTAATCTGATTCGATATCGATTCCAATTTTAAAATATCAAGTAGCGAGTTTGAGTTAACAGTACTGTTTTGTTATCTGAAAGTGATGCCAGTAGTTGTTAAGCTGTTAAAGTTTATAGGGGAGTTTCTAGTCATTAACTGATTAACAGTTCAACTAAGAATAAGAAACATGTTATTCAGTTTCGACTGTTTATTTATCCTTTATCTTTGATAATTGTTTACACTATGCATATGATCAAATATAACTCTATTTGGTAAATACCCTCTTAAAGCCAAAAAAAGACCCATAAGCATTAATTCTGAGGGTAAATGTAAGAGGTTTTGTCATATATGCCTGTCAATCGATATATCGCTGTATCGTAGATGATTCTCTACTGATATATCGATACAAAAATTCTTATCAATGACACCTGTAGTTAATTGTTTGTTTGCTTGTGCTTTTCACTGTATGAACAGTATTCCATCATATTAGAGTGGTCATGTCGCACTTAAGATATTGGAACATTCCGATCAGTATCTTTGGTTTGAAGGATGGCAGTCATATTGTAAACTGAGGTTTATGATCATTAAAAGATGTTAATCCAAAATTCATATTTAATTATTAATCTTTCATTTGCTTGTTTATGTGGAATCCACTAGAACATATAGTGTATATATCATAAATTTATTTTTACTTTAGGCCTAAGAAAAGAAAGGATGGGCCCACAAAACAGAGGATGCCAACATCCAACTCAGCATCATGCCAAACTTCAACTACCTCCAGTAACACTGTTGATGCTAATCCCGCTGAATGCTGCACATACACGGTAAAAGAAACCATAATGATTTCCTTCTTATTTTCATCCCTCACTGCAGGTGTTTGCTGTCTTCATGTGTTTGTCAAAGAAATTGTTCTAATTTGTAGCTTAGATGTTTGAGCTTTGCCAATTGTTGAAATTTCAGTTTTTACTCTCTAGAGGTCACACTTTAAACCCAATCCTCATGAATGTTGGTAAGAATGTTTGTTTGGTTGATAGCTAATTTAAGCTTCAATATGGGTAAAATACTATAGGTCTCAAGGTAAAATCTTAGGTGGCTACCTTTAGTATTGCAAGAATATTAACCCACAAATCATCAGTTTCATAAAGTCTTAAACACATTGGTAGCTGCTGGCACATTGTCATGTGCTTACATATTCATAGACTGCAGTCAGTGCACACAATAAGTAACCTTTTTATTATGTGTTTTGACAGTTTAGCTTACAATATTAATGAATATGTTTGCAGTCATCTAAATATTCAGATCATATTGTCCGATTTTTTAAAATTTTTTCTTTATATCGCTGAAATGTTTTTGTTATAGCTTTGCATAGTTCTTCAACTGTCAAGTTATAAATGCTTACTGATACAACAAGTTCATTGGAATGATAATTTCATTAAATTTTGTTCAAATACATGTATTATTTCATGTGTGATTTCTTGTGTTATATATAAGTACAAAGACAGTTTTACTTCAGGTTCTCAAAATTTCTATTTGATGGATGAGGAATGCTCTAGTTATGGAAAGTGGGCAAACAGTGTTACATTAGTTCTCCATTACCATTTCACGTCCAGTTTTGGTGAGTCCAGGACAGAACTACACATGGACAACTGTTCTGGACAGAATAAGAACAACACATTGATTGGGTACTTGCCAAACATTACATGTATTGTCATTAATTCAGCAGAATACTTATCCTAAACTGAAGTCTTATAGTACACATATTTAAACTGACTTCAGTTAGAAGTTTTTTAATCACCACTTGTACCCACTGTGACCTAACATTGACTGTTGTGTTATAAAGTCAGCAATACTCTTTATTATAAATGTTTGTTCAGTTTGCCACAGAAGGTAGAGACCAAAGTGCTGTTATTTTACATGAATGATGGTTTCTTGGTGTGGAAAGATTTTAGACATTTAATGTTCATGAGAAATCCTCGTGCTTCCTTTATCTCCACAAATATTTCCCAGAGTTGAATAAAACTTAATTTTGAATATTTATTTTTGCATAACTCAGACTTGCATTTTAACAAAATTATGGCACTTTTGAACCTAGAATATTTTATTTAAGTCTTTCGTGCAACTTCAAATGCCTTGAATTATGTCTAGTGGCAGCTTTTGTTTGTTTCACTTTCATTGCCATGGCAACTGTAGTGCAAATATACATTTTTTTTAGAAATAGATAGAATTTTTACTGCACCATGTCTTCATCAGATGCATATAAAACTTGATAATACATAATAAAGACATGTTGTTTGTTATGTTCTTTAGATTGAGTGATTTCCACAAAAAAGTTGAAGGGCAAAGGAAGTATGATATTACTAGAACAATTTATTGTGTTAGGAAACACATCTTAATTCATGAAATTTAATTTTGGCTTTTCATTCAAACTAAGAATTGGAAATTACATATTCTAGTATATTTTGTACTATGTCACTCTAATATAAAGCAGACTATCTCAATGGTTCAAGTGGAAATTATGCAAATTTGTTGAGTTTTTATTGCTGTTTCCATGGCAACCATTATAGCATATATATTTTTAACTCACCTGAGTGCGTAGTGAACCCTCTAGAGGCTACAGTTTTGATTGCATCTTTGTTTAACTGTGGTAAAATGTTTGTTTTCATGATGGTTTGGACAGTTTCGAAAATGGATTATCTGGGTTCACAAACTGGGTCAATAGGTCAAATCTCCTGAAACCGTTTTTTTAACCTTCTAGAAGTCTGTTTAGTAGTGAAGGTGAGTGAGTTCAGATGGTTAGTTCAATCTCCAGCTCAGAGCTAGAGGTGCTGTTGAGAAATGGCTTCTACAAGTACAGGATATTATGTTGCTGTCTGTGTGGGATGTTGTCCAAAATGTGCACGAGGTAATATTGGAATTAATATCTGATACTTTTTTTAATACATAATCATTCTGTCATGAATGCAATTGATTTTTGTATAAGATCATATTCACACTGAAAATTTTGATTGTCTGTTCACTAACTTATAACTTCTTTCTTGAATTTCTTAGATTTAAGCTTTCTAAAAATCCTAAAGACAATGTCAAATAACTGAGATGTTGTAAATAAAGACTAACCTGCTGATCAAAGACACTGTAAAGGGAGAGAAGAAATCTGGCCTTTGAACAAAGTTGGGCTTTATGCAGAGGCTTTTGGTTTTTTGTATCATTAACTGTGTACCAGTTAACGACCATTGTTCATATTTGGCTGTTAAGTCAAGTTTGATTGCATGTCTTTTTACTATAAATGATCAAGTTTACCCTCTAAATTAGGGCCAGTAATTTTACTTTTGATCTTTAAAGTATTACTTAGTCAGTGAATATTTATATAGATCTGGAGTCTGGTAAATTTATATGTTGGTATTTTATTTTGTATGAATGCATTGATGTGTGTTCTTTTTTTCTATGTAAGGTCAATTTGCATGTTGTATTTAGATAAATCACAGTAGTTAGCATGTATGCTACAAAGATTTATCAGAATATTAAGCACCAGTATAACACGGCTGATATTTCTGTACATGATTTTGGTATGCATGATATAGATGCATTGATAAGACCTTGTGAAATTTATTTCTATCTATGTTAATAAATTACAGTCAATTTGAATTCTGTAATTAAACATACTGTAAACTTTTTGTATGTCTTCATATGACCTTTTTATAAAGTACAAGAAATAGGTATTTGTTATGGATAATTCCATTGTTACTCACAACACAATTTTGTCAGTATGTGAATGATCATTGAAATGACTGTGATGTATGACGACAACGATATTTTGTATGTGATGTATGACGTCAATGATATGTTTGTGGTTTAATAAAAAAACATGTTTCCGGTAAAAAAACCCGTAATGCTTGTGTTTCTTCCATCTCAAGTATTTGGTTAAATTTACAACACACAACAGTGACTATATATCTCTCTCAATGTGGATAGATTCTCTGTATGTCTATTCATACTTCTTTGATACATTTTGTGGTACTAGATTAGTTAATGTCTGACTGTATCATAGTTAAAATGTAGATAATGCACACTTGTTGATTAGATAGTGCTCTATTTTTATACTGCTGCATTCTGTGCGGAGTTAGTCTTCGTTAGCATTTAGTTCTCAAACCTGGACTTATTTTGTTTTTTGTTATAACAGGTTTATGCTATTGAACCAAGACCCAGCTGGGTTATTGATTGGCCAGGTCAAGTTGTACTGTGTGCATCCCATGCTTACTAGACACAAGAAGTACATGAAGCCATCTGGGGCTGCACCGACAGGTCTGTCTGAATATCATTGCAAGTTAAAAAAACAACTGGGAGATGTGGTCGAGCTCGTCCGTGGTAAGCTGACCAAACAAGCTAGAACCACTCTTGGTGCTTTGGTGGTCATTGATGTTTATGCACATAATGCTATGCAATAACTGGCTGAAAAAGGTTTGTTGATTGTCATTTTTTTCTTTCAATAAAACATGTCTTTGAATAGATGTGATTAAAAACAAGATACAGTAAAATCTTGTTATCTTGAGGAGTCATCATAACAGACTAACTGCCCGAGATAAATGTGATGCCTTATTGGTTGAAATGATACACAACTAAGAACAAAAATTGATGGGACTTTAGAAACTTTTCAGGATAAGTTGAATGCTGTGATATTGATGCTGATAATAATGAAGTTTTACTGTATGTTGCTCAATAAAAGTAATAACTCCCTAAGAATACAAAAGTGAACAAGCTAATGAGTCTGCACTAGTTTTGTATATTGTATGTCTAGAATCACTTTTTATGCTTATGTAAGTTGTTTTTATTACAGGTGTAGCAAGTGAAAATGACTTCAGCTGGTTGGCTGATCTCAGATATTACTTGGAAGATGATGATATGATTGTAAGAATTACAAATGCAACAGTGAAATGTTCTTACGAATACTTGGGAAACAAAACTCATCTGAAGATCACGCCTCTGACTGACAGATATTATCGTACTCTGGTTGGTGCATTCCATTTGAACTTAAATGGTGCCCCAGAAGGTCCTGCTGGAACTGGTAAAACAGAAACAGTAAAAGATTTGGCTAAAGCTCTGGCTGTACAGTGTGTTGTATTCAACTGTTCTGATGGTTTAGATTACATTGCTATGGGAAAGGTACTTATATTGTTTTATACGTACATCTGTGGTTGTATATTAGTACTCTTTGAAAAATTGTGAGAATTAAAGGTACATGAGATGTTCAGGTGAATAAATTCTGTCAATTATTTGAACAATTTATCTACTATACACATTGTTATTGTTACATTGTCTATCATGTATTGAGGAATTCATTTTTGACATTTTGATGAAACATATTTTATACATTCAGTTTTTCAAAGGACTTGCATCTGCTGGTGCCTGGGCTTGCTTCAATGAGTTCAACAGAGTTGATTTGGAAGTGTTGTCTGTCATTGCTCAACAGGTAATGTAGTTTTTAGAACTTTCTGATGCTTTGATGAAATGAAAACTAAACATGTATCTGTTTTGTTAACCACCAAAGATTTCTTTGTATGTAGAAATCAATATAATTTGAGATTCACAGAGTTTGAGCATTCATTCACAAGATGACAGGTTACTTTCTTTTGTTAATTGATTCCATGTACTGGTAGTTCACAAATTTATGAAAATTCTTAGTTTCAGATTTTGTGTATTATCCATGTTGTACAGAGTAAACTTGATGTTTTTGTATTTCAGGGCACAGAATAAAACCTCAACCAACAATGTTAACAATGTTATGTAAATATCACAGTGAATCCTGATTACTCTGGCCGATCAGAACTTCCTGACAATCTTTAAGTACTCAGTGGCAATTATGGTACTGGACTATGCTATGGTTTCTCTGTATTTATTTAGTTTCCTTGATGTTGAAAGTTTATCTGTGAAAATTGTGACAGTATGCAGACTGTGTTCAGAGCAATTGTCCTCACAGTTTCACTATGATTACGGCATGAGGGCGGTAAGAGCTGTGTTGTCTGCTGCCGGTAACCTCCAGCTGAAATACCCTGATGAAGAAGAAAGCATTTTGGTTTGTACTTTATACATGAATGTTTATGATTGATGTCTTCTTATGAATTTTGTCAAACATTTTTGTGAAAACATGAAAATAAAACTTCAGGCTAAAAATTTTGATGACAGTTTATAATGAAGCACAGTTTTTTGTATTGTGTGATATATCTTGATATAGTAATTATAATGATTTCATATATAGAGTTTTCTTTGCCTAAAAAGTTAATGAGATGGTAAGCATGTGTATCATATTATGATATAAGCCATGCTTGTATAACCTTAATGTGCTTGTCATTTTCGTACTTAATTAAAACTGTTGTTTTAAATTCCTATGCTAATTCTATTTCAGCTTCTGAGATCCATCATTGATGTGAATTTACCCAAGTTCTTGTCACATGACATCCCATTGTTCAATGGTATCATCTCAGATCTGTTCCCTGGACTGTCTCTGCCAGAAGCAGATTATGACATCTTCCTGAAAGCTATGGAAACAGTGGCCTTTAAAAAGTATCTTTAGTTTGTTGATTTCTTCAAAGAAAAGATTATTCAGACGTATGAAATGATGATTGTCAGACACGGGTAGGTACTTTCTGCCTCATCTGTGAAGAGTAGCATTTCAGCACAACATTAGAATATGGAAACTGTTGATTGGTTATTATAGTTATAAATTTATGTTATATTTGTTATATTGTACTTTACCCTGTTTGTTGTATCTATTGTATGTCATAGTGTGCACAAGCTTCATTAAAGATTTGCTTGCTTGAGTAAATATTTTCTGTTCTTTTTATGCTTTTTGAGGAGATTTTTTGTAGAAACATGACTGTTTTCCTTATTACAGTTTTATGTTGGTTGGAGAACCATTTGGTCGTAAAACAATGACAATTGAGACGCTGTGTGAGGGTATTACCTAGTTGAATGAGCAAGGTCATGTTGATGATTATGAAAAAGTCAAGTATCGAATCATCAACTCAAAGGTTATGACCATGGGTCAGTTCCTTTGTCAGTTTGATCCGGTCTCACATGAGGTAAGAATCTCCTTTATTTTTATCATTGTAAAAGTTAAGTTAATAATGTGTCAACATAGTACATTTATCCAAATACAAACTTTTGTTTCTTGCATATTACTGTTTAACTGGAATTACTTCGAATTGTTAGGTAAGGTTTTTAAATAAATGCAAAATTTCTGTATGGGGTTGTAATACAGAGTTGTGTCGTTGTTTTAGTGGACAGATGGTATTGTAGCAAACACTTTCCATGAATTGCCTCAACGGACACCTCAGACAGGAAGTGGGTGGTATTTGATGGACCTATTGATGGCCTGTGGATTGAAAACATGAACACAGTACTTGATGAGAACAAGAAGTTATGTTTGATGAGTGGAGAAATTATTCAGATGTTGCCCCCTATGTCACTTATTTTTGAGATGATGGATCTTTCACAAGCCTCAGTGAGTTTTGTATGCATAAAATACCCACAACCCGAAATAGTCGTCTGAACTTTATGCAATTGAATTTTTGCATGATTTAATGATGAAGTTACATGACTTGTTTTTTATTTACTGTTGCAAATGACTGTCTCTCTTTCTTTAGTGGAATTTTTTGTTTTTGTTTTTAAAGTACGAATCTCATGCTCCTGCAACATTGCCTGCCAAATAGTTGGTTGTTTTTGTCTTTAATCTAATTGTATCACTTGATATTACAGTCAGCTACTGTGAGTTGTGATATGATCTACATAGAACCATCCACACTTGGGTGGAGGCCTATCATGAAGTCTTGGTTAAATCAGTTGAATGAGATCATGTTACGTGAAGCTGGTAATGCCATAGAAGCCATGTTTGAATGGCTTGTTAATCCTTGTATGGACTTCATCACAAAAAATTGCAAGGTTGGTTAAATTATAAATATCGTACATGATTTATTATTTGAATGTTAACATACTTCATTATCCTTTAAAATTGTTTTTAAGTCCAGTGTACCTGGTTATACCCATTATTGTAACATCAAATATTTATACTTTTTGTGTTCATGAAAACAATACTTTTTGCTCATTTGAGATATTTTATTTTAATTTCTGGTTGTTGACTTAAACATTAATTTCCTTTTTTTTGTTAGCTTATGCACAGAATGAGTTTCTTTCCAGATGAATTCTCTAGAAGTTTTGTTAAACATTATGGAAATAAGGAATTCGCTGTTACTGCTGTTATATGTTCCTGATGACTCTTGATGTTTTGTGTTCTTCACAAGGTAATTTACTTCATTCAGAATTTTAACATGCGTTTAAACTCTTCGCATTAAACTTTATTCTCTGTTATGTAAAAAAGTTAGTATAGTGTAGTTCCTGATGACTCCTGATGTTTTGTGTTCTTCACAAGGTAATGAATTTTAACATGCGTTTAAACTCTTTGCATTAAACTTTATTCTCTGTTATGTAAAAAAGTTAGTATAGTGTAGTATCAAAAAATGAAACAATTTAGTCTTTTGGATGAAATGAAATTCTACTAAAGTGTCTTTATCCTCACTTGTCATATAATTGACCACAATCTTAGCATTTTTATGTTTTTAGAATTAAGGATAATTTCATTGTTTGATTTATGTCTGATTTTCTTATATTTCATGATGTTATACAATTTCCATTCCATGGTCTATCCGTGCTGTAGTTCATGTAGATGGTACACATAAGTTTGATGCATTCTTCAAAGATGTTATTGGAGGAAAGTTTGAAAAAGATCCGATGCTTAAATGTCTGGGAAAGTTTGATGTCCTGATGCCTCCAGAACAGTTAATTTATGATGTATTCTTTGAGGTACGTTTGGTTGATGAACATTTTTATGTACAGTGAAACCTGTGAATACAGAACAAGGAAGTGAAAAATGTTTATTTTTATGCTCGGTTGGTCTTCATGTAATACAGTACAACCTCTCCAAAGCAACACCGTTTGGGGGAGCAAAATTATATTGTTGTTTTGGGTGAATATTGTGAATAGATTTCATTAAATTTCCATACCTGAAAACATGTATTCATGTTGTGTTGTATTTTTTTCGTGCTCCAGGCACATTGTATACTTCAAGTATATTTTTATTTTTCTTTTGAGCATTGTAATAAGAAGGACATTTGTTGTTAATTATTAATAACTTGCACTTTCTGGCATTTGTTAAATATTTGCATACATGTACAATTATATTGATTTTGCATATTATTTTTTTGTGAGTTTTGCTAATTCTTGATTTTCTGCTTGTGTCAAAGATGAATGGATTGTATGTATTTTACATATTACTTTAAAATGACTGTACTTTTTTATAACTTAATTGCTGGTTGTATTAGTTGCTGACATTTATACTTTAAACTTTCATAGTGAATATTTGGATTTTTACATTAATCTGTTCGTGTGAATGACATTCACCACAACAAAAATGTGTTATTATTCATTCATTTTCAATATTTGCGGTGAAAAATTAATCACTTCATTATAATACAACATTATTAATGCTTGTGTTGCCTCCCTAGTCACTATTTAAAACAATTTTCAATTGTTAAAATACTCAATTTGTATTGCTAGTGGAACTGTGGTAATTGTTATAATTTGAAAATGTTGTAAAATTATTTCAGCAAAAAACAAGAGCTTCGTGGAAACACTAGAATGTCTTGTTGAAGGATGCTGTGAGCCTAAATCAAAGAAGATCAGAGAAATGCTGGTCCCTACCATAGATACAGCTAGATACAGATTCCTTATGGAACTCTGCTTTGATCATTCATGGTAAACACTTCATAAATATGGTCCTCAGCTGAATATTTAACAAATCCAATATTTCCTTAACATCAGCTACTAATATCAAGTTATAATAATGTCGAGGATAATGCATGTTCAAGTCATTTTACATTTAACCCATGTTGCTTCCACACTATACATGTATCTCATTTGTTGTTTAATTTTTTCTGAACACTGAAATTACAAAAGATTGGACTTTGTACCAGTATATGATCAGTATAGCTCTTTGATGTACACAACTTGGATATTCATGATATATGTATTGGAATTATAGAAAAAATCAAAGGAGTGTACAGATAAATACCTGCAAACTATTTCACACACAGATATATGGTGTATATTGTAAAATTGCTTAACTGTATAATTATAATGCAATTGCATATCAAAAGGTATGTGTGTGTATATATATATCTTGTATAATATTTTGTTAATCATTGTACAATACATAAAAATCCTTACTAACATCCTATAATCTTCTGGCATGTATTCTGCAGTGTTTGGTCTCACCTTGGTGTTGGGATGTAATGTATCTTTCACAAAATTTTCATCTATCAACACTTTTATGTTCTTGCAAAACTTTTTTATTATCCCCTGCTGATGTATGTATATTGTTTACTTTGTAACCTTCATTCTTCCTTATCTGAACAAAATTAAATAAAACCTCAAGTTTTCATATTTGTTTCTACTGCATATTTTGGTGGCATGTTGTTTACTTCCACCATCTGTGAGCATGTTTTCAGTATCAATGTGAATCTTACACAAAAATACTGAATATGAAAAAAAAACATGTTGCATATCTTGAAATTCAGTTTAAACAACTTGAGATGAAGAGTGTTGTTAGTGACATACTTTATATAATATTAATGCATGGTCTGTATTGATTGTATGATGTACTGGTGTCTTAATGTAGGAGTGAATCGATTCATTGCAGACATGTATAAATAAAGCATGATTCAAGCATTTCACATTAACTTCTGCAGAAGAAACTTTTCACAAAACTTCTGTTAAACTGCATAAATTCAATCTGAAAGTTCCCTGAAATACTGAACATAGTTTTAATTTGACTTCTGCATATTTTAGGCCCCTACTATTTGTTGGTCCCACTGGTACAGGAAAGTCTGTGTACGTCCAGGATAAGCTGATGCATGATCTTTCTAAAGAGAAGTTCCTTCCAGCATTTGTCAACTTCTCTGCACAAACAAGTGCTAATCAAACACAGGTATGACTTGAAACATTTTTATATTTTTCTCTGAATGTAGGATATTTTTTTATAATTGACTGATGTGTCATTATGTTGCATTAATGATCTTAAATTTTCATTGTATTTCAGAGATAAATTCAGAACATCAGTTGATGTAAAAATGTTGTGCATTAAGTTTCCATTAATGTTAATATCTGCATTTAGTGTCTACAGGACACAACTGGTTTTTGCTTGTAAGTATTTCATTCTCTGTACTTTTCATTCTGATATTTGGCCTTTGTTTTCTGTTTTAGAACGTTATTATGACTTGTCTGGACATGAGGAGGAAGGGTGTGTATGGCCTGCAGATGGATAAACAAGTGATTATCTTTGTTGATGATATGAACATTCCACAGAAAGAAGTTTATGGAACGCAAACCTTCAATTGAATCACTTAGACAATATCTTGACCATGGCATCCGGTAATTATACTCCTTACAGACACACCATGTCAGAGTGGTAGCTGTTGGCTGAAGTCTTAATTCATTATTTATTCATAGTTTCAGAACATTAAGCAAGCAGTTCCTAAAAATATTTGATGTCACTGAAAAACTTTGCGCAGAAATTTATGAATTTATTGGTTGATATCAGTCATTTCTTATATTTAAGCTTGGTTTAATTGTAAATTAGTTTTAATCCTGACTTTGATTTAGTTGATTGATTGATGTTGAATTTGATCAGAATATAAACAACACATAAATGTGAGTTCATGAGAGCATGTATCTATCTTTAGTATATTTTATGATTCATTGTTTTAGTTTCAAATTATTCCATGAATAATTTCAATTTATTACAAGGTATGGCTAGAAGGACATATCAAGGATTACACTACATGACATGCAATTCTTCTGTGCAGTGGGTCCACCAGGTAGTGGTAGAAATGATGTGACACTGAGATTTTTATGACATTTTAATATTGTTGGTATGAACCCGTTCAATGATGACACAATGACAAAGATCTTCTCTGTTATCATCAGTACGTACCTCAGGGTAAGTAACTCCGACATCATTAACACGGAACGGAATGAAAGACTTGTACATTGGTACATCTTGTCGACAAAGAAGATATTTTATATCTTTATCAAAATAGTTTTTTTTTTCAATAGAAAACAGTCCAATAAGTTTGACATATTGATCCAATGAATTGTAAATGAACAAATGTATGAAGTTGTGTTGTGACAGACGATGTTTGTTTCTGCTCTGTGGTGTTTAGTCAGTATTTTTATATCAGAACAAATATAGGCTGATTGACTCATTGTTACCTTTGTTACCTTCTTACCTACTTAAGTAGACATTTTTACTCATAGTATCTTGGATTGAATATGCCAGTAAATGGTTTACTGACCAAAATTTTCTGTTGTAAGAAGTATCCACTTAAACTTTGTTTTACAGTTTTCCTTCGGAGGGTCAAAAATTCCAGTCAGACTTATTCACACTTGGTTATCAAATAGTTGCAGCAACATCAGACATGTACAAACAAGCCATTGCTAATTTGTTATCAACCCCTGCTAAGTCTCATTATGTGTTTAACTTGAGAGATTTCTCCAGTATTATACTTGGTGTGTGCTTAATCAAGAAAGCACAAGTAGAGAATGAGAGAGTTATGGTCAGGTAATAACTTTATAACAATATTTAATAAACTCAGGGATTATTTGAGAATGTCTGGACATATTTTCTGTACCATTGATTGACCTGCCAGATTTGGTGATATATTTTCCTTATCTTTAATTATTCTCCCACAAACAAAGTTTTGGGGGATATACTAGAATCATCCTGGTTGTTGGTTGGTTTGTCGTTAGGTTGGACCGTCGCACTGTCTGTTCCATTTTGCAGGGGTATTTAATCACAGTTCAGTAATAGGTCTAATTTTGTCTATAGAATTTATATATCTTCAAATAATTAATCATCATGTCTACTTGGTGACTCTAAAGAATTGTGTGATTCTGGTATTATGATTTATTTAATTGTATTTTTTTGCCTCTTTGATGAGTTGTTAACTTTTGGTAATTTTTGGTTAGGGATGTGATAATTGTCAATACATAAATACTGGTTGTAGTAACTATTTACTAATCTCATACAATATTTTACAGACTGTGGGTCCATGAATTAATGAGAGTCTTCAATGTTTGTCTTACTGATGACAACGACAGGAATTTGAGTATGTTAAAGTATTGTTCATATTATTAAAAGCTATTTATGTGTCTTCTGTTGATTAAAATTTGCACAAGTTTTGTATTCACAGAAATGTTATATGGAATTTTTATTTATCTATACTGTATAAGTAAATGGTTTAGTGTGAAATAGGAAAGATTATCTTCTTTAATGAAAATGAAATCAATTTATAATGAGTCTATATTCATTTTTAACAAAATGTCAAAGTTATCATAATTCATGCATGGTTTAACTTGATCTCCATGTTCTCACAGGGCTGTGAAGAAATCAGTGAAAGACTTCTTAAGGAGAGTTTTGATACACTGTTTGAAAGTCTTTCTCCATATGGTGGAAAGATCAAAGAGGAAGACTTGCAAAGTTTAATGTTTGGTGAATATATGAACTCTGACGCTGAGGCTGAGGAGAGAATATATGATGAAGTTTGCTCCCTTGATGACATGTGTCAGATTGTAGAACAATGTTTGGAAGAATACAACAATACACATAAAAGCAGAATGAATCTTGTCATGTTCAGGTGGAGACTTTACTGCATGTTTATGAATGTACTTCAGTCAAATTTAAATTACTAGAACAAAAGAAAACTTAAGATAAAATATAAAAGATAAATTGTGAAATCAAAAAAAAGGAAATATATGAACAGAGAAGTGTGACATGCAAAAACGTGATGTACATATAATATGTAATTTTAGAATTGAAATGCTTAAACCAAATCTGATGACATAGTAGAGTTTACTCTGCTGATCTATTTTCGGATATGTACTTGAACATATGTCACATATCAGTCTTGTCGTACATGTGCATGGAGGCAATGCCTTGTTGGTGGGTGTTGGTGGATGTGGTAGACAATCTCTGACACGTTTAGCTACAGCCATGGCTGGATACGGTCTCTTCCAACCAGAAATCTCAAAGAATTATGGAAAGACAGAATGGAGAGAAAACATTAAGGTTACTTTTTACTGTTTTTTGTCTTGTTTAAATGAAATTCATGATACATTCTCATTTATTTGTAATCCTGTTTTTATCATGTAAAATATGGTTAGCACTTACCATGAGGCTGCCGCCTTGTTATAAATAATTTCATCCTTAAAGGGTAACTGCCAGTAATTCTTATGATATCACATATGTGTAATTGAAAATTCATTGAATGCTTAAGTGCAGAGGAATTATTGCAAGATGTTTATAGCCTTTTTTTCAAAAAACCTGTTACGACAAGTCATTTCATGTTACTTTTTATGTTGTTCTGTTTTCTAAAGTAAATAAAAATAAGCAAAACATATGTTTTATAATGTTTTTCACATACGTAACATCAGTATATGATCCAAGTAATCTAGGTCTGCATAGTTTAAGATTATATTCTGTATTTGCACATTTGAGAATTTTTCTTTTGGCAATCTGTTGAGGACACTATTTTTGAAAATGTAATATTGTCAAAACCAGATGTAAAAAATCTTAATATTTGCTTCATAGTTTCTGCATGGGACAATTTTGTTAATTTCAGTGGGGCACTGATTTGATATTTTTTTCCCAAATATAACTAATGAAACAAAATTGATGTAGTACAGTGTTGTTGTGTAATGTATTCTGTATACCATGAAACCATTTTGAATAAAATTTCAATTTAATTTAAATAAAAAAATAATTTTTTATGTGTTGTCATGGTGATTTTTGAATGTTGGGGTAGAGGACATAAATAACGAAAACTCCTTTCACAGGCAGTAAAAGTTTTTAATAATTCACATTTAAGTGTCTTATTGAATGTGGGAAAGAATTAAAGTGAAGTTTTGTCACTTCACGGTATTGACCAATATGGGGCTTGAAAAATCAATATCAAATATTGTAATCAAATATCTTGTCTGGAAAACTCCACCCAATCAGTTGGTTGTATTTCAAATACTTAAGATAAATGACTGATTTTCCTAAGAGTAATATATGAATTTATATTTTTCGACCAATCTTTATCTTTTGATTACTCTTTAATTGTAGATGATACAGCATTGGAACTTAATTGACAAGTAATTGGCAAGAAGAGAAGTCAGTGGTGAGGATTGATTTGGTATGGTATGGTTGCATTTGGCTTTATCAAGATTCTAGAAATGACTGTTTGTTGCAGAATTTCCGCGCGTCAGCATTTTTCGACAAATCTTTGTTTTTTGATATCTCTGGCATTACTAGGGGTATAGCGCTGAAATTAAACATGCTAGTAATAGACATGCATAGAAATCGGAGGCACGAAAGATTTAGCCATGCTACGTTTACATTTGACTTTATTAGCATTCTAGAAATGACACTTTTCGACCAATCTTTATCTTTTGCTTACTCTTTAATTGTAGATGATACAGCATTGGAACTTTACAGACAAGTAATTGGCAAGAAGAGAAGTCAGTGGTGAGGATGGATTTGGTATGGTATGGTTGCGTTTGGCTTTATTAAGATTCCAGAAATGACTGTTTGTTGCAGAATTTCTGCACGTCAGCATTTTTCGACAAATCTTTGTTTTTTTATATCTCTGGCATTACTATGGTTATAGCGCTGAAATTGCACATGCTAATAATAGACATGCATAGAAATCAGAGGCACGAAAGATGTGGCCATGCTATGTTTACTTTTGACTTTATTAGCATTCTAGAAATGACACTTTTCGACAATCTTTATCTTTTGCTTACTCTTTAATTGTAGATGATACAGCATTGGAACTTTACAGACAAGCAATTGGCAAGAAGAGAAGTCAGTGGTGAGGATTTTAACTGATGTATTTTTTTATATATTAACACAATATTTTTGTGAAAAATTGAATATTTATTAAAAGAATGACAAGACCAGAATTTGTTGCTTCAAAATATGCACATAACATACATATAAGAAACAAACATGTAAGAAACATACAAGAAATGTATCCACAATACACCCAAAATAAAGTTGAGGTAACACCAGGGGTTGTCTTATATGACTCCCTGTCTTATATGACCAAATTTGGTGACTCCCTTGGAGGGTCATATAAGACAAGCTAGACTGTATATATATGTATGTATGCAGTAAGGGTTTTCTTCATTAATATTGTGAGGGAAGTGTATATATATAAATGTATACATACAGGAAAGCTCTTGAATCTGAAACTAAATGGTAAATACCTATATCAATAAATGAAAAATTCCTCTGACAAATCTGTCTAAAAGAGCTATATAAATATATATATATATACAAAGCTATCAATAAATGAAAAATTCAAGAGCTTTTCTGTATGTATGTATGCAGTAAAGTTTTCTTCATTAGTATTGTGTGGGAAGTAAAATTTGTGCAATGAAAAAGTATAATTTTGTCCCATTTGTCATTCCATGCTTTTTTATTGACATCAAATCTATTCTACCTTGGAATATTTTTGTTTGTCACTTGTCTTCATATGTGAAAATGCCACTCAATTTTATTATTGTTATTGTAGGTTTGGTGAAGACTAGAAAGGTGTATGGGCAGGACAAACTTTCTGCGAAAGTTGGCAGGTTGGAGTATACAGGTCTGCTGTTTGTTGTTTTGGGCAACAATTAGTTTGACTGTCAGTTTGGGAAGGACAGGAAGAAGGCCAAAGAGGAACGAAAAACGGCAATGGTAAGTTGTCACATAGGTAGGAAGAAAAATTTGTTCCTAGCATCCTGATTTTGTCCACAATGCTCCCAGCCTATGAGATGAATTAAACAATTGTATGTTCTTGAATATTCATGTACCTTTGTAAAAAAATGCTAGAGCATAAAAAAGAGGAAATTGACCAAACATGCAGATATTTTTTCTGTAAATTTATCTTCATAATGCAGAGTTGCAGAGACAGTTGAGGTTAACTTATACCAATCATTTTCCAAATAGCTTAATTATCTAAATTTTTTGATAAATGCAGGTAGACTTAAACATCATGTCATTCAATTAGCCTTTTTTCTATTCAGTTGGCTCATATAATATATATATAATAATAAGTAATGTACACTTGGAAGCCGATTTCTATTAATAAAGGAATTGAAAATACATTAACAGGACTAGTGTTTTTTTTTATTTTCAAGCAAGGGATAGTATATATATGTAGGTACTTGATATTGGTCAACAGGTGACATTGTAATTTTATATCTTTAATATTAATGAATGATATGTTGTCTTACTACAAACATTGGAAGATGTTTAATTCCTAGCTGTTTTAATTTTTTTACTGAATACCTGAAACTGGAAGTTTTTATTTTTCAAAGTGAAAATAACCATCCTCAGTATGTAAGGGGGGAGTTATTATTGTCAGATTCTAAGAAATTTGGCTATCTTGCTTGTTGTGTTTTTCTGGAAATTTGCAGATATATATATACAAAATTCATGATGTATGATGGGAATCTGCAAATTTCCAGAAAAACACAACAAGCAAGATAGCCAAATAAATAAATTTATTTATTTATTTATATAAGGTTATAATGGAGCCTATTGACAAAGGCTATTGTGCAAAATTGGACAACTTGTTGAAGAGGGCATTGCAGATCTTGGCTTGATTAGAGTGCAGCTGTGCCATTATGTCAAGTCGACCAACAGTTCTACCCACCTTAGAAGACCCCCAGGAACCACATATATAAATCAAAGGAAGTTAAATTGTCAGATGACCTGTAGAGGGTAGGAGCCTGGGTTTGTGTATGAATTAAAATGTACTGATATTTATTCAATGTTTGCTCAAAATACAAAAACTGACAATGTATGCTCAGCCACTGCTGAATTTCATTGGTACTAAGCAACTGACAATATTTCCTACAAAAGTTGTTGGTAAAGGTTACTATCAAATTAAAGCTATAAATACAACATTGTATTGTGTTGTACATAAGATTATTACAGACATTCATAGAATCACAATTACTGTGAAGAGCATGTATTGCTATATATGTATATATATATGTTTTGAAGTCGATGTACTATGTACAAGACTGAATAAATAAATATACTATACTATCCCCAATATCTCATAGAAACCTGTGTTTTTGTTGTATGTTTTGAATATGTGACCTTTATGAGCAAATTGTCATTTGCTCTATGGACTGAACTTATTACTAAGTATTTACACCTAAAAGTAATATGTATACTATGTACAAGACTGAATAAGAAATGTTTTGAATATGTGACCTTTATGAAATTGTCATTTGCTCTATGGACTGAATAATCTTCTTGTTAATAACTATGTGAACAGATTTGTACATCCCAGGCATGGTTGTGAATTCAAAATTGTGTTTATTTATTTGTAGATAAATCAGTTAATAGAAGACTGTGAAGACTTCTGGTTTTGTAGTCTGAAAGCAGACAGTGACGAAGTAATGAACAAGTCTGTTCAGGTAAGCAAATAACCTGTTGTTCTCTTGCCATGCACTGAATAGACACAAATTTAAATGGAAAAAAGAAGATATGAGTCACAAAACGTCCTTATCGCATGACATTCATAATGCGGAAAATGACATTTAAAGTTTCCGAATGTTGCTGAATGAATGTGAATGTAAACATGTTAAACAGTGTTGTCAATTTTTATTAATTTTTGAATGAAAAATGTATTGAATAGTTGTTTTTGAGTGTTGTAAACATGGACGAATTTGAGGTAAGTTTGACTTAATGTTTTAATAATTTATCAGCCTATAATTACATGAAATTAAGTAATTTGACATAAGCCGTCTGCATTATCCCGCAAGTTGTCATATTCATTGAGTTTCCCGTGAGTTAATGTTCTTATTACTTTTACTTACCTATATGATTAAAACATTGATAAAATGTTTTTTTTTTCATCTTATGTAACAGCAGCATGTTTCAATTATGAATATATATAGAGCCCAAAGTGTAAAAATATTATTGATGCATAAATCTATTTATAGATGTCACTTTGCAATCACTTGTGTGTTTCCGTCGCAGTATCGATCGATATAGATATTAAATACACGCATGATACTTCATCATCTGCCATAGCATAATTGGTAGCGCATCATCGCATGAAGCTAGAGACCCTAGAACGATGCCAGTAACACCCACTTTTTTTTTCAAACTAATTCTGATGCATACACTTTAGGTATTAATTTTCGCATGAAAAATAATTATTTTGATCAGTTCTAGTAGATATCATTAATTCAGAGATCATTGAATCCATAAAAAGCTAATGGATATCATTAGTCAAGTGATTAAAATAAATAAAAGAGATGATCTTATATTTCAGGAACTAAACCAGTATTACGATAGTTTTTACTGCTTGAGATCGGTATGTAGATAAACTGATGTTCAGGAGACATCTCAGTCGTTAATTTAGATATGCAGCAGCAGACAGACCTTCCACCATTACCATCACAAGGAACAGTCGTAAGTTCACTGTCATCTGAAGATGACAATGAGGCTAGTGACTTTCATAAAAAAATCTCCCCAGGTTGTATATGCCAACAAAACTGTTTTGGTAATATTGAATGTGATGTAATCAAGAACCACATCTACAACCTGAGGGAGATAGACAAGGAGTCAAAGGAGATGTATGTTATTGATGCTCTGAACAAAGTGAGTGCTGCCTCTAAAAGAAGGAGATATGGTGAAAGAAAACGCTCTCGTTATGAGTATGAATTTGAAGCCAACATTATATGCAGAACAGCTTTCTTGATTATTTATGACATTTGTGTAAGAACACTAAAAAACTTAATACGCCATGTCAATACTAAGGGTAATGTTCCACGCGTACTCAGAAATAAGGGAAAGAAGCCATCCCATGCCCTTTCCTTTGAAGGCATTGAAAGGGCAGTGAGATTTATTTTACAATTTGTGCAAGAAAATGGCCTCCCCCAACCAGCAGCCCCCCCCCCCCTCAAGGACAGGATAACATTGCTCCTGTGTTCCTGCCAGCTTATTTCTTGAAGATTGTCATTTATAAAAAGTATGTAGAGTCATGTGAAGAGGCAAACGTTAAAGTGATAAAAATATCAGCTTTTTGGGGAATATGGTCTCAATGTTGTTCACATGTAAAGGTATGTTTCCCAAACATATTCGAAGATGATAGTTATTGCTGTTTTTATGTTATGTTCTGTTTTGCTAATTCAGAGACATGAATGTCAAATTTAACATGAATGGTTAGCAGTACACTTTATATCATGAAAAACATTGATGGTCATTTGTCAAGCTACAATTTTAAACTTAGCCATTGACTATATACACAGATTGCAACTCCTGAAGATGATGTCTGTGCTAAGTGTGAAACACTTAGGAAGAATGTACATGATGCGCGAACAGATGACGGCAAGCTGCAAGCATCTACAGACCTCCAAGAACATATATTAGCAGCTAAAATTGAGCATCAGGTTAACTCTATATATATTTTACATAATATTACATACCTTCTTAAACAGTTTACATGTATTACATATAACTCTTTGAAATGTGAACATGGGCTACTTCGAAAAAATAATTGGAGTCAGCTTTTAAGGTAATCTTGTGACAAATTATACCTGTCACATTCGTCCAATGTTATTTATTTATTTATTATTTTTCTAGTATACAAGAAATGTGTGTCAAATAGTTGGGAGGAGTTTAAAGATTTTCAACTGTCAGTCACTCCAATGGAACCATGCTCGCATGACCACCAGTATGTTCATTACACATTTGATTTCTGTCAGAATTTGGCCGTACCACATCATGCATGACAGATGGGTCCTTTGTACTTTGTAACTCCATGGAAGGTAAAGACAAGATTATTTCTGATATAGTTTTAAACATGCAGGTAATTTAACTTTTGATGGCTTGTCAGCATGCTTGCTCATTATAAAAATAATTTTCCTATGCTAAAGTTTAAACATATATAATCTTGCTTTAGGTACATCTGTTTGGGTTCCGTGATGATGGTATACCGTGCCAATACAATTACTTAATTGCCAAACAATGGCAGCAGATGGGAAAGGTATCCATGGACCTGACGCCATTATCTCCATGGTTGATCATGCTATGACTGTGTATTCACATGGTGAAAAGACTGTTACTATTCATGCTGATAATTGCAGAGGTTTGCGCATTAAACTGTTATTTTGTCATAAGTAATGCAAAGTGCTTTTATAAATGTACATTACTTCTTGCTTTTATTCATTGCAAAAGTAATAATGACTATAAAATATTAACATAGATGTATCCACGAGAAATATTTCATGAGAAAAGTCATTTTCATCCTTCATAAGCCTATCAAGTATTAAAATAATACTTAATAAAATTAATAATCAGTAATATTTTTAGGCCAAAACATAAACGGATTTGTACTGTCCTATTTCTGCTGGAGGACAATGGTTGGTTTGAATAAAGAAATCAGGTACCTCATGCAACTTCCAGGATATGCACGATGCCTCATAGATGCTGGATTTGCGCATATCAAAAAGTTGTACAGAATTAGTGACTGTGAAACATCGACAGATATTGGTATGAACATTTGTCAGATTGTTTACTTTTAAGTGTACCATGCTTTTTTTAAAAAAAAGTCTGCACATTTATGTTTCACTTTAGAAATATTTGAGTTATAAATCAATGACAAAGTGATTCTCATACTGTTGTTTAAATTTTCATACATGAATGTCAAGAACTATTATGCTGTTTCAGAGCTTGTAGTCAATAGATCATCATATTTGAATGTGGCTGTGATGTATGACCAGGGGATGATGAAACAACATGGAAATGGCGGTCATGGGAGTCATTTTTAAGTCAACACTACAAGGCGTTGACAGGAATGAGAACCTATCATTCCTATCAACAGTTTTGTTTTTCTGCTGATGAACCTGGTCGTATCTTTGCAAAGAAATCCGATAACAACGAAGAGATGAAAGTCATTCTGAGGAAGGGAGTTAATGTTCCTCATGAGTGACCAAACATTGTACTAGCAGCAGGTCTGACAGTCGAACGATCACGTTACCTTGTCACACATGTTAGGCCTTACCTTAGGGGTTTAAACAAAGACATAACATGTCCATTAGTTTCTACAGAAGAGAAGAGTTATTCGTGTTTACATTGGTGGTAAATTATATGAGTGCCATTACAAAGGCAATAAATACATTGAAAAAAGAATGTTTTGTAGATATGTATAGCCATGGTAACTACACCAAGATGTAACAGATACATGTGTTTTATTTTAGTATGTAAGTGATATACATACATCATGGTTTGCACTTTGTTTCCAAATTAATTATTGTAAAATAATTATATAAAGATTACTGTATATATAACTTGTTGCTAAGTAGCAACTGAAAATTGATATTTCCATATTACTTGTTCTACATCTAAATTCGTAATGTGCTTCTGTAACTTTATAAAGGAACAACATTTTTTCAGTGTATCATCCATTGTTATACATGTTATGGAATGTAAATGTGTCTATTTGAATCTTGACATTACCTCTATACATCAGGTATATGGATTTAGATACAATTTGTAGTGGAAAGTTTCACAAATTCTCTTCTGATGTCCCAGAATTTCTACATAAACGCCCAGAGAAATCTGTGAAGAATTGTATGAAAAAAGAGGCCAGATGTATTAAGAAGTAACTTTTTACCATGCTTATTTTAAGTTCTACTATAATCTTGCCTGTATTTGCTAAATAGTGCTCTGTTTACTTATACAGGAGGTATGAATGTTTTGTATCATTTACTGTGCTCTAGGTTTATCCTAATGTACATTGTCCTTGCATGTTGCATTTCTTGCATAATATTGCTACTTGGAGATTGTATGAAAAATGTACATATGACATAAACTTTGTCTCACAGATCTTATATGTCTCATTCAGCTTTGTTTCTTCTGAAGGCTGTTTTATTTCAGGTAAGGATACATTCATCCTGAATCATTAGAAGTGTAATACCACATTCTCCCATTTTGCTATGGACTAAAAATGTTTTTAAGATGGTAAGTCATCTGTGTTGTACATTCATAAACGTCAGTAAATGTTACAGCAGTATTCTGTCTGTATTACAGGTGTAAAGTAAAGCAGGAGGAAAACAGTGTTTTTAGTGTTATTGTTGCCTGTAGGACATACATTGTCAATTTAGGAGACAAAAAGACTTTCCCATCTTGTAACTGTAATGACTGGGATGTACATCACCTTCCATGCTGTCATATATTTGCTGCTATGAACATTAATGGGGAGATGGACTGGAAGCTGATATCACCTCTGTACACGCAGTCTGTGTACTGTACAATTGATGGTAATAGCTTTTATCATACAGTTCACTCTCATTTGCACAAAGTTTTGTGGACCATTTAAATACATTGTGTTACTTTACATTACTTTGAATTTTTTGAAAATTGCTATCTGTTTCTTGAGATTAATATTCAAATGCATTTTTGAAAGAAAGATAGCAAAACATGTATAATGTTTATAACTATCCCCTTGGATTTTACACTGAACTACTTGGTATTACTTTTTTGGATATTTATTAATAATGTGATCATTCCTTTTGAATTGTGTGATATGGTAATTGAAGTGCTAAATATGTACACAGTGTTATAAACTACTCAGTGCAGCATGTTTTAGCATCTTGTGCATTTCTGTATTAATTTGTTAATACACTAATTAAAGATGACAAAGGTTAATAAAGATTTAAGTGGGACTTCAAAAAAAAAACAGCATTATGAACTGACAGAATTTTAAATAGACAAGGGGTTATTTGGGAAAAACATTGAGGTAAGAAAATTGATGTGGGTTTGCACTACTGAGAGTGTACTATAACACAATTTACATTGTAAATTATGACGGTATGTATCAATTTCATGTATACAGTTTAATATACCTTGCACACGCAGTTCAAAGTGATGTTAACATGTTATTATGAATGGTGACAATGAAGCTTGTTATAATAGCCTTATTCCTGGTTTTAGAGAACAAAGAACATTACATTCTTAATAGGGGCAATGTCTCTACTTGTACAGCTGAGAAAACTTACCTTGAGCTCTCCATTCAAGTATTCCAGACATTACCCCCTAATACTATACTCAGTAGATTTGGTCCCATATGATTCTGCCATTTTCCAAGCAATCAGGAAAACAACTTAAAGGAGAATGTTTTATCTTGTGACATCTCGATGTCATTTTCTGTATTTGTCATGTGCTGGATTGGCAATAGTGTTTAATGAAAACATTTACATATTTTTCTAAGGTTGCACCTTTTAATATATACTGCTACTTTATGTTGTTGTAATTTTCTGTCAGTTTTATTAAACCAAGCTTATGCAGCTACAGTAGTCCTGATTGTTTTGAAACACCCCTCATGTAAACATGCAAAAATTTCCATATATTAACATTTAATTGATGAGCAAATGATATGAACCAATAGTATGATGTATTACTAAATGTATCTTTAGTACAAGGTCCAAATCCAATGGCTAATTTATTATTAATCGGAATCATTGAGTAAAGATTCTGACTTTATTTTGGATGGTGGATATAAAACAATTCTGAAGATTGGGTATGCATTTTAAAATCTACATTTAATTTTACTTTCTTTTGCAGAAAATTTCTGAAATCCAGATTAGATGCTGGGTATGAATCCAATTTGCCCAAACAATGGACTGTGGAAAAAACTGTTCATTCTAAACATTCTGATGGTAGTTCATGTGGTATGTATGTACTCAAGGTATGTAATATTTATGACTTTGTTGGCTCAACAATAAGCTTACTTACTTGTACTTTTTTCTGAAGTGTAGGTGTAAACTAAAATGAAATTTGTATGTGACAGTGTTAGTTTATTACATGTGTTATGTGACAATGTTAGTTTATTACATGTGTTATGTGACAATGTTAGTTTATTACATGTGTTATGTGACAGTGTTAGTTTATTACATGTGTTATATGACAATGTTAGTTTATTACATGTGTTATGTGACAATGTTAGTTTATTACATGTGTTATGTGACAATGTTAGTTTATTACATGTGTTATGTGACAGTGTTAGTTTATTACATTTGTAATGTGACAATGTTAGTTTATTACATGTGTTATGTGACAATGTTAGTGTATTACATGTGTTATGTGACAATGTTAGTTTATTATGTGTTATGTGACAATGTTAGTTTATTACATGTGTTATGTGTCAATGTTAGTTTATTACATGTGTTATACAGTGTACTTATCTCAACTACAGTGAGCCAAAAGGTCCATGTGAGTAATGCAAAGTTACAAACATTAATTATAAATGTCACAAAGGCATTTGTATATTTTACAAGAAGTTGTTTACTATATTCAGTGTTAAATAATGAACAGCAATTATGATTACTTGTCAGGAAGAATAGTAAATTTCAATTAAAAGAACACCTTGCATATAATGTGGAAATACCAGGATTATGTACTGAAGTTTCAGACATGGTTACTGGTGAAAGTATTATTTATTGTGAATGTATGAAAGAAATGATAGCATGGTTTTATACCTTTCATCTGTGATGTATTATGTAACTTTGACATCATGTCAATGCCTCATGGAAGATAACATTTTTTGATTTCTTACATTACATGACAGTGTTTTATTACATCAATGACTTGTGATTTTGTTCATTTTCAGCATAGATTTTCTGCAGATGGAAGTTTAATCAGTTGCAAATGAATATTTGAAAGAATTATTTCAAAAGAATGAGATGTAAGTATTATTGATATATATGTGTCCTGGAGACTTATCCTATAGTTGACTAAATCATGAATGTTTGACATGAATTCATAATACGTAATTTAGTTTTATAATTAGTGTAAAAAATCAATAAAGTCTTAGTGTATCAAACGAGTTTTCTTACTGTTATCTTGTTTTATTGCTAATTTTTATTTCAGACTTAATGGAAAGTATTTTAAAAATGTTTTGGTGAAAGAGGTATTGGCTGTTATCGTGAAAGAGGTACGAGTACAGTAGTTTTTATTTTATCTCATCCTCAGTTCAAATGTCCATGTAGTACAGATATAATGTACATTGGTCCTCAAAATTGATCTGCTTATGCCTAGACTTATGTTTATGATATTATCAGGTATGACCAAAATGATTTGTAAGGTATCGCTTTCAACATTTTATCAATATTCGTGTCTCATTCATAGTTTGCATGAAGCTGATATGTTGTGAACTTTACAGCTGTTTATATTGAACTTTAATTTTATGTCAAGATTATTACCTTTTATCATATCCAGTGTAAGAATTTCTGATTTACTGATATGTTTCTTGAACTAAATCAATTGTACTTGTAAGCTGTAATTTGGACAGTTCTTGTTCCTCAGTCCTATTAAGAACATATTTTTCAGTCTTTCAGTTGCTGCTTACTCTCGTGCAATTGTTATGCATATGATATACTGTTTGATGGATGTTGTTGAGAGTTGGAAATTTAGCACTTCTTAGTGGGAAAATAAATTTTTGGCAGCCTATATAATTGTTATTAAAACATTTCAGGTTACAGGTGCTTCATACACAGAGGTGCACTCAACACTCAGTGGTACGGAAGGGAGGAAACTGTTTTGTTGTATTCAACTTGGAATAGAAAAGTGTATGTTCATTTTATTACTTACAGTAAAATTATCACTGCTGTACAGTTTTTCTTCCTATTTTTCACCACCAAATTCTTAATGTTTAGCCTAATAGACTTAACACAGATTAGACTAGACACACTGACATATATATACCATTATATATAACTATGAACATTTTTCTTTCCATTCACCCAGGTAAAACTATATCAACTAGCTGTGTTTCTTATACATGTTATCATAATGATTGATGTATCTCAAATTGAGAAATGATTATTATTTATTCATTCTGTTCTTTTGTCAGGTAATGAAGTGAAACAGAAATTTGAATTTTGAAGTTTTGATTTATTGGATCCAGGTATGCTACAATTTATGTCGTACATTTAATGTTTTTTTATGTGGAAATCTAATCTGTATAAATGTGTTCTGTACCTTAAATGTATTTGATATACAAATTTGGAAGTACTAAAAATTGTTTTTTTTTAAATGGATTGTAAATATTTTTTTCTTTTATTTAAATGTGCTTTTATATCACTACTATGTAAGATTTGGTCAAGTCCTTATTCATTTTTATTTCCTGTCATTTAGTAATATAGCTTTTGTGAGAAGTTTCAATTTCAAAGGTTGGTTTTTATATTAATATTGATATTTTTTCTTTGATTGCGCTATCTTAAATTTGTACCTATGCTCTTGGTTGAGGTCAGTTTAATTTCATAATATTGGATATTTTTATGTTAGAGTCTTAAGATAATAATTCTTGAAGTTTGTTGCAAATTGTATTGAGCTATTTTTCAAGGTTTGTATTTTATAACTATTCTCTAGAATTCATTCAGTGGAAATCTAATTGATGTACATGTATATCATATTTACAAATTTGCCATTTAATGACACTATTAAATGTTAGTAGAATACAAGTCTATAAAGTATTTGAAATACTTGTGCTGTACTTGTTGTTATCTTCTACATATTATTTGTCAAGTTTCCATTAAACTGGATCTTGTTTATGTGTATTTGAGTAATGAGACAACTGTGCTGAATGCTGATAGCAACCAATGTAAAAACTATCACTTATCAAATATATAAGTACAAAATTGGTTTTTAGTTTTGATCAAATTGTATAACAGGCTTCTAAGTTTATTTCATTATATTATTAACCTGACACTGGAATGACAACATTTTGGAATGATTATGTTTATCATTAATCAACCATAAATTATTTATGGCTAAGTGTTAAATTTCTCGTGTTCCAAAACTAGATTGTGCCAATTGATATAACAATTTTGTTTTGTTGTTGTTGTAATTTTTAACGAAGACTATTTCAAAGTCAAATAGAAAAGGTTTCCAAAATGTTGTCAGTGGTTTGTTTTAGCACTAATGTTAAAATACTAAGCTAAAATAAAATGTCTTGATGTTCTCTCCTCTGGATTGAATGTACATGCATACAAATTTCTGTATTTTAAATACATGTGAAAAGTGCTTTTAATGACCATATTATCATGTATTTTATGTTTACAAGATATATGTCATATTGCTTTTCAATTTTATATATTTTATTTATATGATGCTCTCTATACAGTCACCATGGTTTTGTCTAAATTAGTTCTAATGAATCATGCTCAAACAAACTATTGTGTGCATAAAATGTTGTCAAATGATCAGTTTTTAAGTCATTTCTGTTTGGTTTTGATTTTTTTTTCAAATATATGTTACAATACATGCACAGAACCTTAAAAACGTGAATGAAAACATGCCAGTTTTTGTATGTTATTTTGTATCCAATTACAATAGTATCCGTTTTGTTTATTCTAATATTATGTTATTTACATTTTTGAGTATTGTTTCAAAATCTGCCAATCCACAGCTCTGTTTTGATTGTACATGTATTTAGTTTTAGGCCTGAGTAATTGCTTAAAGCATGTATTATTTTAAAACATTGTTTATATCATCTTGATTTCTGAGGAACAGAGTAGTATCATCAGCTGTTTGTGTGAATTTTGTTTGGTGTGAGTTGTATGTATTATTGTACCCCCTGCACAACAAACTTGTGGGGGGTTTCTTGTTTTTATGTTGTCCGTCCGTCTGTCTGTCTGTAGATGAAATCTTGTGTGCACTTCTTCTTCGAAATGTCTAGTTAGATTGTGATAAAACTTTACTTACACGTTAAGCATTAGGTCTACTTGTGCATGTAATAAAAAAAATCTAATTTATTTTCATGGAGTTATGCCCCTTTTTATTTGTCTATAGACAAAATCTTGTATGGGCTTCTTCTCCAAAATGGCTTGTTGAATGTTTATAAAACTTTACTACCACAGGCATTAGGTCTTCTTGTCCATATTAGAGAAAAATTATTCAGATTTATTCTCATGGAGTAATGCCCATTTTTATTTGTCAGTAGACAAAATCTTGTGTGTGTCTCTTCTCCTAACTGGCTTGTTCTAAGTTATTAAGCTTTTTAAAAAGGGCTCTGCGGGGTATTTAATCACCTTTAGTGATGGTTCTAGTTTGATTTGTATTTTCTGTTTGTTCATTTTAAGTTGTACTTATATATAATCATATTCTAAGAATGCAGGGTAACAAACATTTTATAGCTGATTTTTGGTCCCTTTTAATATTCACTGTATACTTCAAATATATGACAGTTAGAAGAACAGTACAATAAAACCTTGATTAGCTAGCACCTCAACATTAAGATCATCTCATTATACCAACCAGTAATTTCTTAGATATTTCAGCTTAATAGGAGACCATCTAAATACATGTTTAAAGAACTTTTTGGGGTTTCTAATATCAAGTTTCTTTTACTGTATTGCAAGAACTAGGCACTGGTTATCGTCAGAAATAATCAACAGAGACATGCATTTGCGTGTATTGTTGTTGGAGTTGCATGCAGTTACTTCCCTTGATTATTTGTGGACAGAGCTATCGATTGGACAAATGTTAAAGCCAAGTGTTTATCAAGTAGAAATTATTCTAATGTACAACTTTTTGGCTTCTCTTTCTAATGAGGTTGAAAATCATGGTTATTACATAGACTATATTGGTGGCAGGTTGGACAAGAAGAGATGTTAAACAGGTGATTCTGATTGATAAATTGTTGAAGACCTGGTATCTTGCAAAGTAGTACATTCTTGTTTGAATCTGGGACCTGACATTACATACACTTAATCTGTCCATATATTTATTTCCATAATTTCTGCAATCAAGTCATGTATTTTGTATTTTATATGTTGCTTATGATAAAAAAATAAATAAAGTGTAAGTTATGTTTTTTATTTATACTATCTTGTATTATATAATGTTTCATATAAATATATATACAATGAATGTATACATTTGTATGTAAATGTAGTTCAAGTGTCCTTTTCTCCTTTGTTCCTTCATATGTCAACTCCATTGATACTGATAGGTATTGAACATATTTACAAAAGCATGCCAACATATAAAGGGATCTCGATCTTTTAAGAGTTCCCCAGAGTCCATTGTATGTACTTATAAATGTATAAATTGGTAAAGACATGTACAATAGCCAACAAATGAGACCCAGACAAACTATAACAAAGCTCATTTACAGACACAGGAGCTGTTTGGAGTTGTTAATGCTTCTAAAAATTTCCAGTTAACTAGTATTCAATGTTACATTTGTATTTCCCAACCCTATATATCAACAGGGTGCACAAATACTTAACTAAATCAGTCACTACAGAAGTAATCACTTCAGTACTAGACCACCTCACTATAATAAAAATGGTCATGACAGTATTGATCACTTCAGTAATAGACCACCTCACTATAACTGTCATGACAGTATTGATCACTTCAGTAATAGACCACCTCACTATAACAGTCACTACAGTAGTAATCACTTCAGTAATAGACCACCTCACTATAACAGTCACTACAGTAGTAATCACTTCAGTACTAGACCACCTCACTATAATAAAAATGGTCATGACAGTATTGATCACTTCAGTAATAGACCACCTCACTATAACTGTCATGACAGTATTGATCACTTCAGTAATAGACCACCTCACTATAACAGTCACTACAGTAGTAATCACTTCAGTAATAGAACACCTCACTATAACAGTCACTACAGTAGCGATCACTTCAATGATGGACCACCTCACTGTAACGGCAGTGCAGTGTGGGAGCAATGAGAATGCCATGACTGGGAATGGCAACAATACCACATTCTATGCACTTCCTCTGTGTTTTTACTGCACTCCTACAGCGTTTGTGCTGCGATGTTTGGAATGAGCATGACAAAGAGAAAAAATGTTTAAATGTATGAGATGTAAAAATAATCATTCATTTCAACATGGCAGATGAACAGCAGCAAGCCGGATTATTGCTAGCTTTAATGCAAGAGCAACAGCTCCAGGCTTATGTTGATATAATACAAGTAATTCTCAGACAGCGGCGGAGAAAGGCACCAAGGCGTAGGAGGATTTGGGTGTGAACATTGCTGGACGAGGGCAGGTGATTACAGCATGGGCATTACCATAAACTTACGCAAGAGCTGCAGTACGAGGATCCCGCTAACTACTTTGTAGTGCACCTGAGCTGTTTGACAAGCTCATAGACGGGCTACATCCTAGACATACCAAGAAGGACATGCGGTACAGAAAGGCACTCGAACCTGGATTGAAATCGCCCTTGACAATGCACCATCTTGAATCTGGGGACAGATATGCCAGCATGAAATTTTACTCTAGAGCGCCGCATAACGCAATTTCTGTATTGAATTTGATGGAGAGCTAGCACCATGCAGCAGATTACAATGAATATACTTATAATTTCATATATAATTTATATATTTACAAGTACTAGGTATTAATGTTTTTTTTTGAATTTCCAAATATTGAACAATGGGGTCAATTTGACTTCTTTGTGGCCTATTTGACTATAATAAAAATACTATGGTGCACATTTGATTTATTTTCGACCGATATGACTTGGGGCTGATTTGTCTTGCTTCCCATATGATTACACCGAGTGAACATTACCCATGAAATGCTTAAAAATAGTTTTTTTCCACCAAAAATCGACTAAACACATTCTTTTGCTCGTCTTAATGTTATGATATGAAAATATTTGGAAAAAAATACATTCAAGAATGGACGGGCCCTTTTCAATTGCATTTAGCCCTATCCCGTGGAAAGGGACCCTTTCTGGTATGAAATTATACCGTCATAAAATTGCATACATGTACTTTATTTTGTTTAGATAATTATTACTATGTTCAATTAGTTTTTTATTTCCATTTGAACAAACTTTACAACTATTAAATAGAGAGGAACAGAACAACTTTGAGATAAATTACTATGGTACGAAATAACTAGGGATCGAATTACTCCGGCGAACAAACAATCGATAATCTAATGGTTCCCGTTCCCCACTCGGTATCTACTAGTTTCAACGGAACTAATAGCAGACCGGGAACCTACAATTCTGCTCATATTTAAACTGGTTCCCTTTGACGCTGCAACATGGAACGGGGACCCGCTTAACTCATGCGTGAATTAGTACGTGAATGCTTATTTCCATTGACGAGAAACTGTTGGAGGTTAAACATCGCTAAATTACATGTTATGTGATTGTGTGATACAAAGATCGTAATTCGGCGGTGTTTAACCAGTCGTCGATGCTCTTCGTCGATGGAAATAAGTCGTCTCTAAAAAAAGCGTGCGTTTAAACCTGAACGAAGTTCACTTAGCGTCCCCTCCATGGACATTGTTGTTCTAATGGTGGATGATTTGCGGAAAAAGACATTTCTAGTGGATTCTAGTCACTGGTGACCTGCTCTTGCATAATACTTAAAGGATGCTTATGTCTAGAAAATCTAAAAGACGCTTGAACATTCATAAATTTGACGATTGATGGCAACAAGTTCTGAAGAAAAGAGATTACGGACGAATTTCATTTGGCGTGGTGACATTTCTATGGTGGAAGTGAATGTTTTATAAGTTGTTATAGGAGATTCTGTTTATCTGATGTGACCAGCTGATGAAAAATATCAGGTTAGTTGATGTTAGAAGTTAATCAACACACTGATGGACAATATCAGGTTAGTTTTTGTTCTTACAATGAAATGAATTAATTGCTCAATATCGAGGTTTACTCCCATAAAATGTGATTACTGTTGATTGAAAATTTTCCATAAATACTTTAAAGATGATGATAATGTTACATTAAACACTACTAGAAGCAATATGATTTATGGTTATGCTTTTCTGCACGGCAGATGGATACAAGTTGCTGTCATGTCACCTCAGCGCAACAAGGATGTATCTGCATGAAAAAAGTAATACTCTTTCCATTTATTTGGTGCAGCAAGGTTTAATTTAGTAAAACAACATGTGATTATTGTATTAATAAAAAAATAACAAGAAAATTCAAGTTGTTTAAGAAAAATACTGAATATCCTTTTATGAGATAAATAATAAATACCATTTATTCTCATGAAAATGTCCCTGTTTCACTTTTGACACAAGATATAGAGAAGGCAACCAGTAACTTAAATGTTTTTGTTGAATAATTTTTTGTGGATATTTTGATTCATTAATAAAACAGTTTGGATCACTTGAATAACTTATTTACTGGTAACTTCTATAATGTTTTAATCTTACAAAGACAAACAATTATATAGTAACTATTAAATAAATAAAAGTGTATTTCTGAAGTAGGTGTTCTAACTAAGGACTATAAATTTTCTCTGTTCATAGATTTAAGTAAAAACTGTAATCATAACCACTTAAATTATTCTCAGTAATATAATACACTCAAATTATGTATTTTTTATAATTGTTTATTTTATGTAAGGAAGTATTGTAAATGCATTATTTACTTGTTTCATTGACAAATGGTAAATTATTGAAGAAAGATAAAACATATGAAGATAAAACAAATTTAATCTCTAATAATTATACAATGTACATTATGATGTTATCAAATATTGTTTATTATTACATTTTTTATAAATCTTCATAATTCTCTCATCATTTTTCTTAGAATATAGAATAAGATACTGTTTATAGCACAGTTAAGCGGCTATTTTTATGATTTGATTTGAGATAAACTTTGTTGCACCAAACAAAGTACTTGTATCTTGATACACCCCCAGTGCTCCAAATTATTTAAACAATTTGAGATACAACCTTTGGACAAATATTGTTTTGGCTGATTCAAATTAATAATAAAAGATCAATATTGTTATATCATAAGTATTTATGTATATTAGATCTTTCTACAAAAAAGTCAATTTTGAAAAATACATCAGATACAATCTTGTTCCAGTCTGACGTGATGATATTTCATTTTCATTAAGATAAATTTGCCCCAGACACAAAATGGCCAAAGGGCTTGTTGTACATGGCAAAGGGAAACGCTGGATTGATCAGCCTCTTGTTCGACTGGGTTTAGAAAGTGTGGGTGTGAAGCTATGGCAGGATGACAAAAGTCTTTGCTGGTCTTAAGATGCATTCCGGGCTTATCAGACACTGGTTGTGAAGATGATGTTAATGGAGGATTGTGAGATGACACTTGCTGTCATTCCAGGTGGAATGACCTCGGTTTTACAACCCCTAGATGTGTCCATCAATGAGCTGATAAATCCTTCAACAGAAATGGACTTGGCATACATACAAGTCAAACTCCCAAGCAAGATGAGATCTTCAATGGATTAAAGATGCCTGGGATGAATTGGACCTTGCCATCATGTTTAGCTTACCAGAGCACAAAGTGCTAGGAGTGAGCTATATTGATGGGTCTATGTCTGGTGTCCGTTTTTGTGTGTCATGATATGTGCATTGTACAGCGTCGGCATTCACTTTTTGAACACTAGAGGTCACATTTTTGGTCAAAGGGTTATTTTTAGTCAAAAGATGAAAATTGGTCTGTAACTGTTGCTTAGTCTTGATGATAGCTCAGACAAGTTCGAAAAAGGCCTTTGTGGGGTCAAAAAGTAAGTCATCAGGTCTAATCATGGAAAAACCTTGTTAACCCTCTTGAGGTCACAGTTTTGATTGGAGGTTCATTAAACCTTATCAAAATGTGTTTCAATGATGTCTTGGTTAGATTCAAACATGGGTTATCTGGGGTCAAGAACTAGGTCATGAGGTCAATTCATTGAGAAACTTTGTTAACCCTCCAGTGGCCACTGTTTTGATTGGATCTTTGTTAGACTGTGTAAAAATGTTTATTTTCGTGATGTTTTAGACAGGTTCAAACATGGATCATCTGAGGTCACAAACTAGGTCAATTGGTCAAATCACCTGAAAACTTTGTAAACCTTCTAGAAGTCACAGTTTTTATTGGATCTTCCCCAAACTTTGTCAGAATGTTTGTATTAATGGTATCATAAACAGGTTTGAACATGGGTCAACTCGGTTAAAAACTAGGGCACCCGGTCAAGTCACAGGAAAACCATAGATGTTGCAATCTTTACTTAGGTGAGCAAAAAGGGACCATCTCGGCCCTCTTGTTGAAATATTTCAAGTGCTTCAAACTTACAAAAAAAAACTCAGTCAATATTCACCAGTGTTTCTTCCAGTTTTGATTTTTAGGGGGTGGGTTTTAACCCCCTTTGTCAGAATTAGGGGTCATTAGAATTTTAGGGGGCCATGCACTAAAATTGAACATGGGCATCTATAACAAAACACCATCTTAGACTCAGTATATACAGCTTCTAAGGCAGCTCAACAATTTTTCTGAGTTTTTACCCTATTAACTGTCAGTTAAAATTAAGCATTCAGCTTATTATTGTCACCCGAAGCCTCCTTTTCAGTAGACAAATTATTATTTCTATCAGTCCATACATTGTCCATGGTCCCACTCTGAAAGAAAACTGCTAATCTAAACTGTTTTGGAGCAGACATAGCAGACATTCATTTAGTATGCTGACAAAAGATAAACTCGTCCAGGGGCTCGTTTGCATGTAATAATTATAATGAGTGCAAAAAAGTGTCTTCCGATTGGTAAAGACTAAAAGCTGTATTACAGACACGATAATGCATGGCTTTGAATAATCTGGTTACGAATAAAAACCTGCATTACGGAAAACGCACTGACCGAATGCGCCAAAAAACACACTCTGGAAGAAACATTGATTTATTTTGTTCCATATATTCCCTTATAAATGGCCCTCCCCTAATTAATGCCCCCCTTTTTGGACAAGAGAAAACAAAAGTGACTTACCATGTCAGGCTGTTTTAATTCTAGATGAACAATAGAAATTAGTCGAAAAGTAGACTTTTTAAATCCAAGGAATGACACAAACACATTTTCAAAAATGCCCCGGGGCATTTATTAGGGAATATACGGTATATTGATTTATTTTCAGTAGCCTTGTTCGGACAATTTGTTTGCTTTATACCACTATTAAATACATGTTTTTTTTGCAATATTTACAAAGCACATAAACTAAATGGCTCTATTTTTTATTTTTCATCCATTTAGATAATGTTCTTTGCACAGAAAGTATATTAGTTTCATTCATGAATTTTGAGTTGAGCTAGTTGGTACCTGTGCTCTAGTGTCTATGTTTTACACAAGACGATTGTTTGTGTGAGTTGAATATGTAGTAATGTTTGTCATTGAATAGTATCAATTATTTTAGTCTTCTGTGGATCTTTATTTGCGCCATTCCTGGAGTTGAACTATCATACCATGTGTGAACTTTGTTTTGTTGGTTGGTACTATTATAAAAAAATCATGACACAGGCATCATGAATTAAAATATTTTTTTTATTCATTAAGCTTATGATAAACATAAATCAAAACATAATCAACAAACAATGTATACTTAAACTGAACATAGAATAACATTAAGATAACATGTCACAATTTAAGATATACATTTCATAGTGATCAACACTTACATATTTACAAAATCACAAAGTGACATATAGTTGTGTCTTAACACATGTCTATTTTCAGTCATTGTTTATAAAGCATTAAAAAATTCTTCATTCTTCTCTGAGTCGAGCACATTTGACTGAGAGTCTGTTAAATTGTAATATCGAGCTCTGGGAGTGTTTACACTATGAGAATTTTTTTACCCTTCAATAACATCCTAGATAATACATACAACATAGAGTTCATTTTCACTATTATTTATGGATTTGAATACATCCCAAAGAATATCTAATGCTTTCAATTCCTGGTCAATGGTTTTCACTGCACCCTCCTCCTGGAAGCATCTTTTATTTCCTCCTCTTCTGGAATCGTTGATGTGAGCTGTCCAAAATGTTTTATATGATGTCATCATCCAACACAGACTTAGATGTTTAATCTCTTTCTCAAACTAGATGAAAGTAGCCACCCTAGGACTGAAAGTAGTCAATTTGGCTTATGGAACATTGTCCAGCTTTTGTTAATCTGATGTCTGGTGTTCTGATGTCACAAACCCAGCATGTTTGAAGCAGTTTGTAATGGTTGTTGGTGTAACACATTCTTAAGACTGCTGTAGAAATCTTAGACTATCCAGATAGTTAAGATTCTTAATGTTCTCAATAGCATTGATTTCAGTCATGTCAAGTATTTTATTGGCTTTTAATTATAAAGTTCATCCCCAAATAAATTATACACAATGTACAATAATGTACAATGATGGTGGTACATGATTACAATGTTCAACATGTTGAGAAATAATATAATGAAAATATAAATGAAAAAGCAATGAAAAGCTTAATAAGTGCACTTAATACTACAGACAAATTGATAAGAAAAGTAGTAAAAAAAGAAGCATTACTTTTTGGACCCAATTATCTGTGTTGATATTGTATACTAGTACAATATAATGGAAGGTATTAAATCTAACTGTAGAAGACAATTAATTATAAAGTACAGTCTAGACTGTTAGAGTGACCCCTTGTATACAGCGAAATTCTGTTCATAGTGACACTTTTTTGCTATGAAAACCATCTATATATAACAATGGTCTGACCATATGATATGAACAATGACCGTGATTTCAACTCGTGAAAGCATGAATAAGGGAGAATACTGTAGTATTCTTAACTTTTTAACATTTTAGAAACTAATTGATTTTTAAAATGATTTTATTTAACTTTTAATTTTATCATGTGAATCTTAATATACGTGTATTAAAATTTTATATTTTATATAAACTTATACTCTAATGTAAATAATACATAAAAGTAAATGAACACACAATCTTTATTTGTCCGTGAACAATAGCCTTGATATCAAACATATTTGAGTGGAGAACCATTCTGGAATAACTTGACTGTGAATAGTGACCACTGTCTGCAGTGACCTTATTTTGATTCTCCCAGAGGGTCACTATAGAAAGTCTAGACTGTACATTTAAAACATCAAAAAGTTGGTTCAGGAATGCGATTTCAATTTAAGATAAATAATTACCTTGCTCGACATAAGAAGGATTCTCAATTTATTGGTGTAATAAATGAAAGATGTAACTTTAATTAATTTTGTTTATATATATATATTATGTAAGATTTGACATATTAGTACTGGTCTTTGGTAATAGGTCTTAAGGTTTAATATTACCCCTTGGTCCATTGGCTGGGTCTTACATGTGGTGTTGGGAGTCAGGAACACCAGTTCAACATTCTTCAGCTTATGACACTTTGGATGTGATTGTCATTTTCACAACTCATTTATATTACAGCACACATATGCTCATACAGTGTTGCCAATATAAATAAAAAAAATAAAACAAAAAAATCCCTACCTAACGACCCTTATTTTTGGGGGCATATGACAGGAAACAAACCAATTTTTTAGGTCTTAGCCTGGAAGTCTGAGATTCTGAAGCTTGTTGCAAATTGAAATCAGTTTTTTGCAGCATCAAGGCACCAATGAGTATTGCTCCTTGATCAGGAGCATCTGAAAACCATTTAAGCGAGGCTTTCATGGCTTTACATTTTGGGCCATATTCAGTGAACCCTTCTGTTATTGATTCCCTTTTAGCAAAACCAACTACTTAGAGCACTCGTGGTGATGCCAAATTCTTTTGCAATTGGGGCTTGTGATTTCAATTCCTTATTGACTTCAAGAATAGCTTTGTACTTAAACTCTATATCCTTTGTACTTTTCACCTCACCCATCTTCCCTGTCACCGACTTCAAGAATAGCTTTGTACTTAAACTCTATCCTTTGTACTTTTCACTTCACCTGTCTTCCCTGTCACCAACTTCAAGAATAGCTTTGTACTTAAACTCTATCCTTTGTACTTTTCACTTCACCTGTCTTCCCTGTCTCCGACTTCAAGAATAGTTTTGTACATAAACTCTATCCTTTGTACTTTCTGCTTCATTCTGTCTTCCCTGTCGCTGACATTTCCTATCCAGTTACAAGCCACTTAAACAGAAAAACAGTAAATAGTTATACTTATTATCTATGTTGAACATATTCAATGGCATTGTACATTAATAGATAAAAATAATTAAAATAATAAGATAAATAGAAAATTTGTTTAAAATACATTTGAGAACTGAAGACCAGTTCTTCTTTGGATTGGCTTGTGCAACAACTCTTGGAGATCAAGGGGTGCATTACCAATCAAACAGCTGTAAATATGGCATATTAAAAGATCTTCCTGTGTTTGATTTTAATGGTTTCCATCCTTTAAAATAAAAGATTTTCACATGGTTAGCAAGAAGTTTGTTTGCCTGTGGAGGAAATTTTCTGAAAACTGATATATGTGCTCAAAAACCATCCTCTTGAGCAAGCTTATACTGACAAGAGTACATTTTTCTGTATTTTGTGTTAACAAAAAGTTTTATTATCTGTTTAGTACCCAGGGCACACACACATTTGTTTATTTGGAAATGAAACATTGAAACATGGGGGGTATGGCTTTGTAGAAGTAAAACAGTCATTTCTGTCCCTTTTAAGAAATGAACCATTTTTTGTTTGTATATCTTTTACTTATTCTACTTTTTAGATAAGTATATTTTTTACCTATTTTACTTTTTAATTATATTTTTTTATCTATTTTACTTTTTAAGTATATTTTTTACCTATTTTACTTTTTAAGTATATTTTTTACCTATTTTACTTTTTAAGTATATTTTTTTATCTATTTTACTTTTTAAGTATATTTTTTACCTATTTTACTTTTTAAGTATATTTTTTACCTATTTTACTTTTTAAGTATATTTTTTTATCTATTTTACTTTTTTAATATATTTTTACCTATTTTACTTTTTATATACATCGTTTACCTATTTTACTTTTTAGATATATGGCCTTACTGAGGGACTAAATATTAATTGAAATTTTTTACCTTAGCATGAACAGTTCACATTGTTAAATATGGGCAGTCTACCAGTGATTAACTTTTTATTTTAGACATTCATCTGGTATAAAAACAGAAACAAAACTCAACATGATTACTTAGAATTTGAAATGGCGGATTAGTGTATTATAAAAAAACTGATTTTAAATGAATGGACACACTACAATATTTAGCACTTGGGGTAGTACATGCAAAGGAAGTGCTGCTTACCTTCTCAATATATATGTACAGTACAGAATAAAATCATTCAGGCACCTGTGTTACCAATGTCTAAAAGGAACCACTCAGCCATGAGACTAAAATAGAATAAAGCAAGGAGCACAAAGTTACAAAACAACAGACAAAAGAATGTGAAACAGCACCTGATAATGTTTCAAAACAGAAATATGATATTAGAAAGCCATTTTTAACACCAAATGGCAAGAATTTGTTTCTTTGACTATTTACCTGTGATGACAATATGTATCAACAAAGCACTAGGCTTAGATGATACATGCATGTATTTGGGTACTGGCAATGTTCAGAGCCCAAATCTGGAGTATAATTTTTAAGCTATGATGTGCAGTTAATGATTAATATGATCATCAGTGTATAGGGTAAAAGTCATTGATGGAATGAAAAAAGTTTAATTGACATGTTTGTTGTGTAACTTTTTAGGAAGTGGGTGCTTTGAAGTACAGATCTTTGGAGATTGGTAATAATAACCAGTTTCAAAATCAGTCTTCAGATGTTTTTATTCTTTACTGCTACTTGATTAACTAAATTGAATTTAATTAATTTAATTGTTGATTTCTGCACATTTAATATGTGACATACAACTTAGAGGTTTTTTAGGTAATAGAATTCTGACAGTTGAAAAATTAGACCATTACTTGATGTCTGCGATAGGGATGGCACTTCTTTGTAGATCTCATCCATGATGCTTGTATGTGTACTGTGTAATTCAAACAGAGTCAGTTCTAACACTAATCCTTCTTTCGTAAGGTCAGAGTGAATTTTTGTATAATGCTGAATATATAATATTGAACTTACTATTAGTGATTTCTTTCCATTTTGAATAAAAAGGGTGTGTATTGTATCATAAAGTTTGTTTAAGCAACAATTACTTATGTTGATATTAGATAAGTTGATTTTCCAAAATAATGACTTGTGTGCATACCTTGGTGTATTGTCATACATGTATTGTATGTAATTGTCAATTACTGTGAATTCTTTGAATTGTAACAGACATGTTTTTGTCATGATTGTTTCCACACAGGCAACTTTGTACTTTTTTGATTCTTAGTTGAGTATTATGAAGGTAAAACCTCTGTTACCTTCCTCTTACCTTGAATTAAATAACTTTAAGAAAAAATAGTATTCAATTTACATTGTAAAATAAAGATGAAATAAAAAAAAATACACTGATTTCTTGGAAATGGAAAAATAATAAAAATGACTACATATTATCAATATAATATAGTTCCTCAAAGTGTTGAAATACAGGTCCTTGAATGGACAATGGAATGGCGACTGCTACCTTCTCCCTACATATTACATTTTTTTCTTTTCTTCCTTTCTCCTGTTTTTTTGTATCCCATCTGTCCTTCTGTCATCTGGCCTCTCGGTTATGAAAAGCTTGGTATCAGCACCTTGTACATTTAAACATTGTACAAGCAGGCATAGGAGTTGCCTGTCAATGCTTGCTGAACCTATCATAAAGAATCCAGATCTTCCTAGGGTTGCAAGCAACCACGAGCCGCTCCGTGCTTCCATCTGGCCATACCACTCTGTCTTTTTCAATTTGGACCTGTGCCATGGTTAATACAGTAACTATTTTAAACATGATTTTGTACCCAATTTATTGCCTATGACTCTTGTGTCAAGTGTTATAACACATACTTAAGAGTATAAACACAAATATTGGGATCTTTTAAGTGTAAGCATGACTACAATAAATCAATAATATCCAGTACCTTGCTTCCATACCAGGATACATAAAGTGTGTTGACTTGGCTCAAAACTATAAACCACTTTGCGGAATGATTCTAATGATGATGTTCAGCGGATGACAGTTTCTTGACATTATTCACTAACAATCTGCCTTTCTTTGCCTTTGTCTGCTCTTCATGTAGCTTAAGCCCTGAAAAGAAGTATTACATACAAATTTTCATTTACCACTGTCATACAGGAACCAAAGAATAAGGCCTAGACATTGTTCACTATATGTTTATCTTTTTTTTGTACTTGCGTATGTGCACCAACTCCAACCAAGTATTTCCGATAAGAAATATAATAACTCATAGGTCTCTTAATACTTTAACATAGAGTATGTACTTTTTTAAGGGATTTGTGTGCTTTATAAATATTACAAAATTTTGATGTTTACTTGTGGTATAAAGCAACAAAATTGTTAGATCAAGGATACTGAAAATAAATCTATAAGACTGAATATTGACTTCTTATTTGTTTTTTGTGCGACAATTTGAAGTACTTAAACAATGATAGCTGTGTCCATTTCATCCCAGGCGTAGACAATATATTTGCTGATCTCGTCTAGATCGGGTTGACAAATTCGGCTTCCGGATGTGTATGTTGCTGTCTGCGAACCACTCCATCCATCTCCGTTGAAGGATACACATCATCAGCTTATTGATGGACATGTCTAAGGGTTGTAAACCCGAAGACTTTCCACCAGGGATGACAGCAAGTGTTATCTTACAATCCTCCAACATCATCTTCACGACCGGCGTCTGATGAGCATGGAAATGCATCCAAGACCAGTAAAGACTTTGTCATCCTGCTTGATCTTCCCACCCACACTTTCTTTAGCCAGACAAGAGTCTGATCTTCCCAGCCTTTCCCTTCGCAATGTACAACAACCCCCTTTGTCCATGTGTTTAACAGCATTTGTAAAATAACATTTGGTGGTTTGCCTCCATTTGCCATGCAATGAAAAAAACATCTACTTGAAAGTAATGCTTAAAGCTGCAGGACATTTTTTTCTACAAATTTATAATATTAAAAATATTTTTGCACAAATCTATTAGTATTCTTCTACCATGAAAGAAATAATATTTTATTTCAATAGTTTTTTTTTTCCTTAGTTTGGAAATAGGTGTTTTTTATGCTCGAGCTCTCCTGATAACAAAATTCTAGCTAACAAATGATGTATGAAATGCTGATTCTTTCATACAATCGAGGATTTTTTATTTACGATTGTTCTTTTATAAAATAAAGTACAATTTCATTAGTTAAGTATCTCATGAAAAAATGTCCTTTGGCTTTAAGTATATTTAGCCATATAGTAAACTTTAATAATTCGATAAAAGAAAATTTTAATATATTTGAAATAATTTATATATACAGTAAAACCTTGATAATGAGACCACCTTTGGGACCTGAAAAGGTGGTCTCATTATCAAGTTGAATTTTAAGGGAGTAATAGGAAGCTGGTCCAAATAGAAATGGTCATTATAACAAGGTGGTAGTAATACTAAGGTGGTTGCTATGTGACGTTTCACTGTATTGATTGATTAATTATAAAAAAGTTAGAAATCTCCCTTTGATATATAAATATAACTCACCTTGTGGAATTTCTTATGATGTTCAACATTGGTTGGAATAGAATTTCTTGTTACATTTATACGATAACCTGGACTAACCTATCCAATGATATGGACTAATATTAATGATTAAATCAGTGTGTAGTCACAAAATATCACAGAAGGATTCAAACACCACCTGATTTAGTGTAATTTAGATTTAGTGTGTTAATCTACCCTCAATGTATATACCCATTATTTTTTTGTATCCCCCTCCAACCACGACTCCACATTAGCTCCCCCCCCAAAAAAAACCTGTTGGTATCTTGTTTTGGAATCAGCAGCATCATAAATTAGACATATCCGTAGGTGTTACACAAATCAGATTTGAAAAACTAGCAAAATTTTAGGCATGATTTTGGATAATATAACTAACTTTTAGACCCCATATAGAATACTTAATTAAAAAGTGTACCACAAACATTAATATGATGAAAATACTCAAAAATACCAACTTTAGAGCAGATAAAAAAGTTTACTGCTCCTATACAAATCTCTCATTCGATCAAAAATTGATTATGGTGCAGAAATTTGCGCTGGAGCTGCTGCCCCAACTTTATTTAAAATATTGGATAAAATTCAATATAAAACCCTTAGGATAGCCCTGGGGGCCTTGAGCTCCACCACTACACACAAACAAGAAACAGAGTCTGGTGTGTTTCTTTTAACTATCATGTGCATGGCCTATACTGTCAAATACTTGGCCAGGGCACAATCAAGGGGAAATGACCATGCGAACTGCATCTTTGGGACTGGACCCCTTGCCAAGAGCAAACTCAAAAATAATACCCCCCCCCCTGAATTGGGTCTCTTGCCCAAAACTTGGTTTGGCCTCAAAGACATACTGATAGCAGATTTCAGGCCAGTTATTCACCATCCTTGTTTGATTACCCTCCTTATATTGATCAATCCCTTTTAAAAATTAAAAAAATGACTTTCCACACCTAAGCAAATTCAAATTTATATCTTTTTTTAATTGTTTCTGCTGTTGACAGACTTTCAGATAACCTTTCCATCTATTCAGCAGAAGTGATTTAATTAATTCAATGAGCTGGGTATTTCAATATAAACACTAAAAATCAGTTATTTATTCAGATCTCTTTTGATGCTGTAGTTAATTAAAAATTATCACATTAAATCCAGACTGGACCTTTTAGAACAAATTATCATCCTAAATTACTCCGTCGAACAAGCTGGTCTTGGTATTACCTTAGTTTGACACCCAGCTCATACAGGTGTGGAGCGTAATGAGGCAGCATACAGAGCTGCCAAATCTGGCCAGGATCATGTGACTGTAGGCACTAAAGTCCAACTCTCACCTGCTGAAATAAATTCATTAGTCAGATCACAGTATATATTAAGCACTGGAAGAGTTACTATTCCAGCGTGGAACCGGGTGGCTGTGATTCTGTCCTATACTCAGTGGGGCTCAGATGGCCGTATGTGTATTCCACAGATCAAATGGACAGATGTATCACCCGTCCCGGCCCCAGGTCCAGACATGTGCGCATAAATAGCCCAACTGTAGTGATCCCTGTAAAATACAACCATAAAAATTTAAAATAACTTAAATGGAAAAGTAAAATACTTAAGTGAATAAACCTTTTTAACTTTATGCTTCTTTCATTGATACATGAATTATCTTAAGTATGATGTCATATGTTTTAGTATAAATTAATTACTTCATAAATGACATCAATTATATATTTCACATTCAGTTGGGCTGCAAAATATCTATCTTAGCAATACGTAAGAATTAAAATTTGTTTTTAATTCTTAAGTGTACCACTGTTTATACAGTAATAGTAATAAAACAAACAATTCTATAAGAAATATTATCTTTATTGAAGAGGTTAATCAATGCCTCATAATGTGGAAACCCTCTAAACCAGTTCCTCTATAAAGTGGTTTCCCCTCTGAATCAGCCAAATTTTCTGGTCCTGACTTTATTACTATATAATTCACCTCTGTAGACCAGTTTCCTCTCTATTCCATAAACCGGCCAAGATTATGTAGAAAGTGGCTGATTCAGTGCAAAAGTTCTCCTCTAGACTGTCAACAATTTTACCATGCCCTAAAGTGTTTATCAGTTTATTAGCCAGTGTTTGTTTACAGAAAAGTCTGTTGTCACTCTGAGGTGTGAAAAACATAGCCTATCATTAATTTGATAATTAAGGGTCAACAGGGGACTGTATAGGTGATTAGCAAGGAAGTGGAAAGTTGATAGATTTTAATAACAATGAGAATAATATATGCTCTGAGATTAAACATTACATCTTTTGTTACAATCAAATGAAATGTCACAGTGCATAATGATGCATGAAATCATCAGCACATTTTTAATCAGAACAAACAGCAATTTACATGCTTTAATGCTGTAAGTGGCTACAGGATGGACATTACACGTACATGTGCTAAAGATCAACACAAAAATCCCGTCTAAACTGTTATCCCCTCCAAACTGGCAAAATGACCTGGTCCCGGGCTTGGCTGGTTTAGAGGGTTCCACTGTAGTAGACACTGCTGTCTATATCACTGTTAAATTTTTTAGCTAATCTGAGCGCATAGTGCTCGGTGAGCTATAGAGATCAGTCAGTCTACTCTGGCGTCCGTTGTCTGGTGTCCAAACCTGGGGGTTGTTAATGCTCTAGTGGTCACACTTTTGAGCGAATCTTCATCAGACCTGGTCAGACTGTTTCAATGTCTCAATGATATCTTGGACAAGTTCGAACATGGGTCATCTGGGGTCAAAAAATAGGTCACCAGGTCATATAGAATGGAAATTTTGTTAATACTCTAGAAATCACAGATTTGATTGGATCTTCAACTTTGTCGGAATATTTGTATTAATAATTGTGTAAAATCGGGCAAATATGGGTCATATCCAGTCAAAAACTTAGTCAACACACCAGAAAACCTTGTTAATGCTCTAGAGGTTGCACATGTCTGAATGTTTATCTTAATAATATCTTGAACATGTTCGAACATTGGTCATCTGAGGTCAAAAAAATAGGTCATCAGGTCAAATTATAGAAAAACCTTGTTAATGCTCTAGAGGTCACAGTTTTAAGTGGAGATTGATCAAACCTTGTTTAAATGCTTGTCTTAATAATATCTTGGACAAGGTGGAACATGAGTCATGAGGTCAAATCACTGGAAAACATTGTTAACCCTCTAGAGGTCGCAGTTTTGATTGGAGTTTCACCAAACCTTGTCAAAATGCGTGTCTTAATGATATCTTGGTTAAGTTTGAACATGGGTCATCTGGGGTCCAAAAGTGGGTCACCCGGTCGAATGACTGGAAAACCTTGTTTACCATCTAGAGGTCGCAGTTTTTATTGGAGGTTTACCAAACCTTGTCAAAATGGTTGTCTTAATGATATCTTGGTTATGTTCGAACATGAATCATCTTGGGTCAAAAACTAGGTCACCAGGTCAAATCATAGAAAAACCTTGTTAATCCTCCAAGAGGTCGCAGTTTTGATTGGAGGTTCACCAAACCTTGTCAGAATGGTTAGCCTTATATTATCTTGGACAAGATCAAACTTGGGTCATCTTGGGTCAAAAACTAGGTCACCAGGTCAAATCATAGAAAAACTTTGTTAACACTCTAGGGGTCACATTTTTTATTGGATCTTCACCAAACCTTGTCAAAATGATTGTTTTAGTGATATCTTGGTTTATTTTGAATATGGGTCATCTGGGGTAAAAATATAGGTCACCAGGTCAAATCATAGAAAAACTTTGTTAACACTCTGGGGTCACAGTTTTAAATGGATCTTCAACAGACCTTGGGGGATCTAGGGGTCACAGTTTTGATTGGAGGTTCACCAATCCATGTCAAAATGCTTGTCTTAATGATATCTTGGACAAGTTAGAACATGGGTCATCTGGGCTCAAAAATTATATCACCTGGTCAAATCACTGAAAAGCATTGTTAATGCTCTTTTGGTCTGAGGTTTGATTGGATATTCACCAAATCTTGTCAGAATGTTGTTTTTATGATATCTTAGTTAAGTTCGAAGATGGGCCATCTGGGGTCAAAAAATAGGTCACCTGGTCAAATTATTGAAAAAATTTGTTAACACTCTAGGGGTCACAGTTTTAAATGGATCTTCAACAGACCTTGTCAAAATGATTGTGATAATGATAACATGAATAGGTTTGAATATGGGTCAACTCAGGTTAAAATCTAGGTCACCAGGTCAAATCACAGGAAAACCATAGAAGTTGCAATCTTTACTCAGGTGAGCGAAAAAAGGCCATCTTGGACCTCTTGTTTCCTTCTTTATCACTATATATGAAGGTTAAAGCCTTTAATATAAAACTTCATTGTTTCCTCCTTGTAAATGAACACATGATTGATGAATAATTTAATGAGAGATAATAACACTAAACCAAAAATATCTTTTTTTCCAACACATTCAGCACATTTATGTCTGGACTGGGAAAGGGAGCCCACCCAATACAAGAATACTGAAACGTAAAACCATAAACCCCAGTTAAAACTCTACCAGCTAAGTTACAGTTGTTATTGGAGATAGATCAATTAACAGTCATGGCACAATAAACATGACCAAGCCCATATTGAGCTTCCAGGCCACACTCTGGATTGATATTCATTGATATGCCCTTTATTAGCTCACCAGAACGGAATGTTCAGGGCGAACTGTTAGGATGGGTGGGTGGATGCTCCGGCGTCTGGCGTCAACAATGGTCTCCTCAGAAACCCCTAGTCAGATTTTCTTCAAATTTGTTGTGTAGAAGCCTTTCGATGTTCTAAGTAGAATCTGCTTATTTTATACCATATTATAGCAGTTTACTCCTTTTAGGGGTCACTAGAGCTAAAAATAGACACCTTTACGTGTCTTCTTCTCATGAACCAATGGCCGGATCATCCCTAAACTTGGCTTGTAGCATCCTTAAGTAATCCTGTCTCAAGTTTGCTCAAATAAATTTGATCAGCCCCTTTTAGGGCTTTTAACTAGGGCTAAACATAGAAATACCTTAAAATGAATTTTTAGCTCACCTAAGCAAATAGTGCTCAGTGAGCAATAGTGATCAGTCAGTCTACTCTGTCATCAATCATCCGTTGTCCATCGTCCATCGTCCAAATCTGGGGGTTGTTAATGCTCTAGTGGTCACACTTTTGAGCAAATTTTTATCAGACCTGGTCAGAATGTTCATCTCATTTATATCTTAAGACTATTTCGAATAATGGTCATCTGTGGTCAAAAACTAGGCTACCTGGTCAAATCATAGAAAAATCTTGTTAACACTTTAGGGGTCACAGTTTTGATTTGATCTTCCAAAATCCTTGTCAAAATGATTGTTTTAATGACATCTTGCTTATGTTCAAACATGCGTTATCTAGGGTCAAAAACTTGGTCATAAGGTCAAATCACAGGAAACCTTAGAGGTTGTATTCCTTACTTGGGTGAGCAAAAAAGGGCTATCATGCCCCCATTGTTAGAAAAGCATGTACGTATATATGATACAGTTTATATCAGAAAATCAAAATTATTCACTCAGTTTAATTTGACTTAACTACCACACAATATACATTAAAAATGTATAGCATTCTCTTAATATGCCAATGCACAATTATTCTAGTCAACTATTTGCATACCTTGTAGAAACGGTCACTTTGTCCACTAACTGCATTTTGTTGGGTATTTCATGACAATTCAATGATAGATCTAGTTTATATTGATGAGCACCATATTCACAGATTCGAAATTTGAATCTGAGCAAAGCTTGTTAATGTCTGCAGGCACCCAATTAATGATCATTTCTGTGACTCAGTCCTACTTGAGTAGTGTCACTATTGCCCTGTATTCTCCAAGCCACAGATTGTGGGTTATTTATTACTTTTGCTGAAGGTTTGCTCCCTGGATTTCTAACATTGCTACTCCCAATGACAATGGGGACACTCGCTAGACCAGTGGCACTTAATGCTAATCAGTTTTTTCTGGTTAATAACATATAAAATTTGGATAGTAGGCTCACTGGGCCCCTAGATTTAAGGATGCATTATACCTTTTGGGACCCTTTACATGGTGTTGGTTCATGGGGTCCAGAGTGGAAGCTATTAATTTATTAATGTTCAACCAATAGGTGACAATTAGGTTCAAGGTCCTCAGTATAAGAAAATGATGAGTTCTGAATGGAAGACAGTCATAGGTCACTTTTGAAAAAAATTCAGGAGAGGTTAAAAAACATATTATTTTATTGCTGAAAAGTATTTCTAAACATTTTCTTATATGAAAAGTTATGAATAAGCTTAACTCACGACTGCTGTGCTTGATACAGAAAAAGTTAATTTTCAGTCTTATTAACTAATTTTTTAGTTACGACAGTCTTCCGGCAGAAATTTCTAAAATAGAGTTCTGAAATTATTGCAGAACTGTCATAACTCAACATAGATTCACTTTCCCATTCATCAACACAACACTTATTAAGTGACCTAAGGTACTTGACCCAGTAAGATAATTTTTCATAAAAAGCTTTAGATGTCATACTGTTTTATATCCTATTCTTTTGCTGTATCTTTTTGGCATTTGTTTTTAAAGTTTCGCACTATAGTTTGGCTAAATTGCCCTTGATTACAGTTATCAATATAGTGCAAACTTTCCAGAGTGGCCCTCTCTTGAGCAACAACCTCTCTTCAACAACAGCATGATTTTTTCCACTGTATGATTTAACTATTAATCCAACCTCTCTAGAGCAACAACCTCTCAACAACAACAACAACATACTTTTGCTTCTCCCAAAGGTTGTTTCTTTTGAGAGGTTGCACTGTAGTTGACAAGAGGTCCTATTCTGTTAAATCATTTGTTTCTAAAGTTCCAAATCATCTTATCAGTTCACTTTCTCTCATCCATTTCATATTTCTCACTGGTGTTCTTAAGTCTTTGGATGATCTCATGTTGGTCTTCCAAATGCATTGACATTATAGATAATCTGAATTAGTTGTTCATGTTCTATTTGATCAAGTTTTGTATTTTTGTCGTCTAATCTATGTTCATTTTGTGTTGATGTTGTTTCAACATGATCTTTCTTCGCTTTCATAATTAACATTTCATTCCTCATCCTATTCATATCTACTCTTTCACCAGATATTTCGTATCTCAACTGATCAAAACTGCTAAGCTATATTTGCTGAGCTATATTTGTTGCTGAAATAGCTTCTGATATCTTCTGAGTCTCTAATAACAGTCCTGGATTTAACTCTACATCCCCTGATAACAAAATCATCAAATGGCAGTAATAACTTGGGCAGCCAATTACAACATCAGTACTTAAGATAAGTTTTAACTTGTAAAAATTTGCTTGTATTTTACCTATAATACACATCAGTGTTGAACACAAATTTTCTTCAGTCATTATTATAGATACAATTACATGTTTTGTTGCCAAGATTACAAAATAAGATTACCAGATGCAAAGGTTTTGTAATGAATATCTGGTGAATCACTATAAGAGTTATATATATATTAGTATGTTTCCTTCCACCATTAAATCATTCTAATCTGATATAAAAGTTTTGCAAAATCTTATCCCCATTTTGTAAATCATTTGCTACACCCCTGTATTTGTCCAATTATCACTTTTTCATAGTGGTCAAAGTAATCCTTACAGTACCCATATACTGTATACTACAAGATAGTTAACAATTCATTTCACTGAACACTGAGCACATGTCCAGTAGATTAAATTTGTAATGCATTGAAGTTATTCTTTTCACAAACCAAATTCCAGTGTATTCTTTTTATATATTGTTTAATGACATCCTAGCAAGGATGCTGGTGTAAAGCTATATGCAATTACCAATTTCAACACTTAAGTTCATTTCTAAAATAAAGTACTAACACAAGAGAAAACATTGATCGTGACAACACACCAAAATAAACTAAAATTACATTATTCTTAACTGGCATGATATCTGTTCATTGTCTGGTTAGTGTATGGATATGTATTTAACTCAGTTGTTTACTGCTTCGATTTTTACTATACCGGTGAGTCTGTGAAATACCCATTTTCAAAACTAAACCCTAAATTTCCTAGTTCTCAAATATCAACCTCAAAATCATGCTCTCAAATCTCATCACTCAAAGTCTAGCACTCAAATCTCAGTGCTCTAAGCCTAGCTCTTAAATATCTGTACTCAAATCCTTTCAAATTTCAACACTCAAATCCTTGCTCTCACATCTCAACACTTAAATCTTTGCTCTCCCATCTCAACACTTAAATCCTAGCTCTCATGTCTCAATACTCAAAGTTTTGCTCTCACATCACAACACTTACATCTTAGCTTACATCTTAAATTGCAACACTCAAATCCTAGCTCTCATGTCTCAATACTCAAAGTCTTGCTCTGAAATTGCGACACTTTAGTCCTAGCTCTCATATCTCAATGCTAAAAGTCTTGCTCTCAGATTGCAACAGTCAGATCCTTGCTCTCATGTCTCAATACTCAAAGTCTTGCTCTCAAATTGTAACACTCAAATCCATGCTCTCACAGACCAACACTCAAATCCTAGCTCTCAAATCACAATACTCAAATCCTTGCTATCAAATCTCAACACTCAAAGCCTAGCTCTAATATCTCAGTATTCAAAGCCTAGCTAAAGATCTTGGTACTTAGTTCCTAGCTCTCAAGTCCCCAACTCTCAACTCCTATCCCTCAAATCTTACAAATCTTAACACCCAAATTATAGCTTTCTACACTTTCCACTTTTGTGTGTGGCTTCTCAACATCCCACCCTCTTGATTGACCTTTCCACTACCCTTCTGATCAGAGTTTGATGGTTTTGTATGTAGATATGACTTTAACAACCATTTAGGGATATATAGTTGGTAAAACAAACATAATGTCTTAACAAACATGATGAGAATAAACGTCATAGGACTTTTGGGATGCCATTCCCTTTGCACTCAAATCTTACAATAAATCATGTTCCAATATGGATATTGTTTTTTGCCAAAGGTGTTATAAGATCGATTTGTGTTGCCATGTTTACTGTTTACTTTGCTATGACGCTGTTGCTAGCAGAAAAATTTTGGAAAGCTTCTGCAGTTATTGTTAATTTTAATATTAATGCTTAAAAATTGAGTGTATACAAAAGATGTCTTAATACATTGCAAATAAAACAGTTTTCTCACAGCATACTTTTGTGTGAAAACTCTTTGGAAAACAATGCATCAAAATTTAACTTTCCTCGGAAATGAAAAATAATCCAGTCTGGTTAACCAAAAGAGAAGGAATTTACAACACACATGACCCAGACAGAGCAAAGTAAATACTGTTCACTTTATATGTCCAGGTTTACAGAAATTTTGACCAATTATGAAGACTTTTTCTACACCTTCATCTACAAAATTTATGAGCGCCCCAAGGCCTATTATTTTATCCAAATTTATTGCTAGGTAGTCATTGGTTAAGCTTCCAGTCAAAATGTGAGTAAGCTTTGCTTGAACTAAACCTGTGCTATCTTTCTTAAATGCACACATATTATCACATATGATTTTCTTCTACACTGCTAGATAGGTAGAAGAGCAGATACAATTAGCTACAGATGAACAATAACAAATAGGATAAATTTTAACATAGAACATTATCTGTCTGCATAGTTTTTTACCTGCTGCATCATAAATTGGAGTACATGAATTTCTGGCACATGTGTTGTAATTTTCACTGTGATATAATGTTACATTTAACATAACTTTATAAAACATGTAACTATCAGCCAAAGCAAAATTGGTTGACTGACCAGTGACTTCTGCAAACTTGACGTCCAGTTTTTTTTAAATGTTTAGCACCAATAACAGAAGCACCTTTAAATATTTTCCCCTAAGCTTGTAATGGTATTGTGAAGAGTTCAACTTTTCATAGAAATGTACAGCAATAGTTTCTTGTTTGATTTGTGTAGCAAAAGCTGGCAACTTCAGCACTGTTGACACTGTGTTAGCAATTTGAATGACAGGATTTTGTGTACCATGAAATAGTTTTACAAGATTTAATTCAAACTTTCAAAAGAAAAACAAGAATAAACCCCAAATGGTCCTAGCTGTTCAACAGTATCATGTAAAATGAAGAATTTGGTGTAAGTTTGCTGACATGTGTTGATCGCCATGAATGGTTGAAGAAATGCAACTAAACCTCATTAAAAGTTCCTCACAATGTTTTAAGTCTGTATTTGATATGGAGTCCAAATTCAAAATATAGATTGCTTCAACCAAACGGAAGTAGTGCTGAAAGATGTGCTGTAGTAGTCCAAACAGCACCAGAACAGAATAAAAGAAAAGCCATGCTCTACATTCTGAGCCTTTCCAGTATTTGTTTGTTCTTTAATATTTCTTGGATTGATGATAGTCTTCTGTCTGCAACACTAACAAGGTGTGATACAGAGAGAGTCTGAGATGAAAACTTTGGGTCAAACCACAGTTGAAGAAGCCGACGGACGAGTCCTAGAAGGATAGAATGCATATAATCTATTGCTGTTCCATTTATTATATCTGGAGAACAGATAGCCCACCAAGATGGACCCTTCACACCAAACACAGGTTTTGAGGATGCATGTGCTTTTTCTCCATGGTGAACAAATTCATTGAGGTTCCTCTTTGTTTCATTTATTGGGGGATCAAATGGAAACACTCTTGTATGTCCTTGGCCTGTCTTTACCACTTCTCCTCCCTGCTTACATTTTGGGCAATCATACTTTCCATTGACCTGTGTCATATTCAATACCATGCACTTTGAAGGCAAGTCACATGTTCCATATAATAACATTCCCTTCACAGTAATTAATGATGAGCAATGCTTGCAGTTTATTTTATATCCTATATTCTTAAATTTGTTCAGGTTGTTATGGAAAGGTTTCAAGAAGCAAGATATTGATGTCTTTGACTGTCCAAACCATAAACCTGCAAATAGTATGTTTTCTTGCTTAAACCTTTCCTGTACTGGTAATTCATTAATTGAAAGAAAAAGAGGCCAGATACTAACTTTTGATGATTTAAGAAGAGGCACCACATCAGTATACCACATCAATGAAATATTATTGGAAGAATCCAAAAAACAACCAGTTTTAGAATGTTCTTTATATAACTTTCCGTCATAGATGTCTTCAATGCTGTTAAAGTCTTTTTTCTTCCTTGAAAATCTTAGCATTAATTTGTTATGAAAGTCTTGTCTCTGAAATAATTGCTGAATTTGAAACAGTTACGGTATTTCAACAAAATATGATGTCTTGCTCTTGTCACTCAAGTCACTTTTACAAATTGTGCACTCATCTGATGAGTCGCTCATTAAATATTCACATTTGCAGCAGAACTTATGGAACACTAAAGGAGCTTTCAATAAACTGAAGTAAGACCTAAATCTGTATAATGATAAGTGTATGAAACTTGTAGTTACACAGTGGAAAGAAATCAGTGTAAGTAAATCAGATAAGCACTCTCCATTCAAAATGTGTCTAATTGCAAAAGTTAATATTAAAATAGCACTTTCAGCAACTGTTATAGTGGCTCCTTCATACAAAGGTTCATCCTCTGTTGTGTCTTTCGGATCACCATTTGTTTCATCCTTACTGTCTGAGTCATCAGTAACATCAACATCTTCATTGGCATCAAACCACATAGAATCTTAATTTGAAGTGTACCATTCACTACTTATTTCATTGTCATACCAGACATCTTTTGGATTTTCTTCATCTTCTTCAGAGGGTGTGCTGAAAAAGCAAAATAAAATTAATAAGTTTTTACATGCAAATATAGTAGATTCATACCGGTTTCACTGGATAACACTTTAGCTAATTTTAGAATGAAAATGAACAAAGAAAAAAATTCACAGCCGAAAATTAAATATTGTGATTTATATGTACACATCTTTACAAATAACAACGGCCTCATGTTCAAAATCTGTACTAATCTAATGCCTGTAATCAATAAATACAATGCAGCCTGCTGCTGTCTTTCTGTCCTTGAATGTACTATATAACAGTGGACAAGAGGAAACCTTTCAAGGTCACATGATGTCATAATATAACAGTGATAATACTATGCTGGATTCATCTCCAAACAATAATATTTTAACTCAGAACTATTTTTATAATGGAAGTAGAATAAAAACAAGCACCTGCATTCAGAACACAGATGGCAGTGAAATAAATAAGAGTTTTTCAGTGAAAAACAACATATATATCTGCTATTAGATGTCATAAACATTTCCTGTCTTTCCTTGATACAGAACTAATTTTAATCCATACCAACCCTCAAAATTACATTTTAACTAAATTATGCTTGCATAGATTATGGATATCATTAGATGCACGATTGTATCCAACCGAATTGAATTGGAGGGGGATTACAGGGGACATACCATCTGGATAAGTGCTCTTTCACTCATTCAATGCCAAATTTCTGGCAAGACGCATTTCTCAAGTATTTCTTTACTGGTGCTCACCCTATCCTCTGCTAGTAACTGCAAACTTCTCTTTTTTGAATTAGTGATGGATAATGCTATGTCTTCAACCAAATCTTCACAGAGATCATGTGTCACACCCATAGTTCAAACATGTTAGATGTGTAGACTTCACTATAGTCTTTAGACTTCTCTAAAGTCTAGACCTGTATTGGTTGATGGAAGGTGACACTGGCACTCAGCATCAAGTTGCTTCAAGGCAACATTGGCCGCAAAAAAAGTTAAGTGTTGCTTTAAGTATTGTGTTATGAATATATGGGATGTTCAAGGCCGCAAAAAGCTTGTTCAAACTGGTCCAAGACCTTTATGAATAGCTCCTGCAAAAGTCTTAAAGAAATAGTTTCAATTTTCCTTGACCCCGGCAAATTTTCCTCTTTTTTCATTTTCTCTGTTGGCAGCCCTGATATATATGCATTAAGGAGACCTGGCTATAATGACAGAAACATGTTTTAAGGAGACCAGATTATATGAATAACAGGTTAATTCAGTGAATTTGTATCCCTTTCAAATGATATCTGACCTTAAATTGTGACTTTGCTATTTGAGTCAAACATCATGTTTCAATCATGTGAATTTAACAACTAAACAAAGTTGTTTTGAAATCTACAAACAAGACAAGTTATCTTTTTGTACACAGTACTGGTTCTTAAAAGCCTCTTTCCATATGCAAACAATCAAGTCATTCTCTTCAATAGTTTATGAGATATGCTCTAGACAAGAACAACTTAAATACAAAATGGGAGATAATTAAGAAAATGGATGAGAGAGTTGTAGTTCATAGTCACTGCTGTACTTCTCATTCAAGCTATGAAGTATCACCTATTATCTTCAATAGTTCTTTGAGTTATGCTCCTGGCAAGTATAATTTCAACATTAAAAGGGAGATAATAAAAAGTAGGAAGCTAGAGTTATGGTTATTTGTCATTGCACATAATAGTATCTATCCATGAGTGAAGTATTAAGTCAATCCTTTCTATTGTTTTGGAGATATGCTCCAGACAAGCATAATTTCAACATAAAAGAGGAGACAAAAAATGAGGTTATCTGTATACCTCCATCTTTGACAGAGATAACAACAAAACATTCAGCTTGTTAAGGTCCATATGGTATTATTTGACCTCATTTTTCAAAGATACTTGAAGGATGTGATCACACTTAATAGCTTAGATCTGGTCCAAAAAAGTGGGTAACTTGAGGGGCATATTATTCCCTGGTAACATGCTTGTTCAAGAAAGGTCTTCAGACCCAGTCGCCTGATCAACAATTACGATTGGATAAAATATCTGAGTGTATACAAGATCCCTAACCCTTACTTAGGCTTTGTACTGACCTTGTTATGTGCCAACATGACACAAATTCAGGCATCTGCTGGTATAATATGAGTAAATTGCTATTAGAAGAACACTACACAGCAAATTTTAAGGAAATTTGACCAATACTTTTAAAGAAGATAATTGTTGATGTGTGACGGTGGACGCTAGAGCAGCCCCCATACCATACTTATAGCTAACCTTTAACCTTTGGTTCTGGTGAGCTAAAATGTTTCTTCTTCATTCTAACTTTATCATGAGACCACCTCAACATAAAGATCTTTTTTACCCCAAATGGTTGTCTTATATAGTTTTACTGTATTCACGTTTCTGACAAACTTGAAGGGTTGTCTTATATAGTTTTACTGTATTCACATTTCTGACAAACTTGAAGGCTTGTCTTGTATAGTTTTACTGTATTCACATTTCTGACAAACTTAAAGGCTTGTCTTATATAGTTTTACTGTATTCACATTTCTGACAAACTTGAAGGCTTGTCTTATATAGTTTTACTGTATTCACATTTCTGACAAACTTGAAGGGTTGTCTTGTATAGTTTTACTGTATTCACATTTCTGACAAACTTAAAGGCTTGTCTTATATAGTTTTACTGTATTCACATGTCTGACAAACTTGAAGGGTTGTCTTGTATAGTTTTACTGTATTCACATTTCTGGCAAACTTGAAGGGTTGTCTTATATAGTTTTACTGTATTCACATTTCTGACAAACTTGAAGGGTTGTCTTATATAGTTTTACTGTATTCACGTTTCTGACAAACTTGAAGGGTTGTCTTATATAGTTTTACTGTATTCACGTTTCTAAAAACTTGAAGGGTTGTCTTGTATAGTTTTACTGTATTCACATTTCTGACAAACTTGAAGGCTTGTCTTATATAGTTTTACTGTATTCACGTTTCTAAAAACTTAAAGGGTTGTCTTGTATAGTTTTACTGTATTCACATTTCTGACAAACTTGAAGGGTTGTCTTATATAGTTTTACTGTATTCACATTTCTGACAAACTTGAAGGGTTGTCTTATATAGTTTTACTGTATTCACATTTCTGACAAACTTAAAGGCTTGTCTTATATAGTTTTACTGTATTCACATTTCTGACAAACTTGAAGGCTTGTCTTATATAGTTTTACTGTATTCACATTTCTGACAAACTTGAAGGGTTGTCTTATATAGTTTTACTGTATTCACATTTCTGACAAACTTGAAGGCTTGTCTTGTATAGTTTTACTGTATTCACATTTCTGACAAACTTAAAGGCTTGTCTTATATAGTTTTACTGTATTCACATTTCTGACAAACTTGAAGGCTTGTCTTATATAGTTTTACTGTATTCACATTTCTGACAAACTTGAAGGGTTGTCTTGTATAGTTTTACTGTATTCACATTTCTGACAAACTTAAAGGCTTGTCTTATATAGTTTTACTGTATTCACATTTCTGACAAACTTGAAGGCTTGTCTTATATAGTTTTACTGTATTCACATTTCTGACAAACTTGAAGGCTTGTCTTATATAGTTTTACTGTATTCACATTTCTGACAAACTTGAAGGAATGATAATACAACAACAACAACAACAAACACATTATTTTACTATTCCACTTTACTAAAACTATATACACATACATAATACTGTACATGTATTAACATGCAAAATATTAGTGGCATGAACTGTCACCAGGTCATGCACTAAGGCCTAAAAGAAATAGCTTGTTTCCACTACCCCTACAAACCCTATTTTTTTGCCACCGACCCTATGATTTTTTTGGTCAAATTATGATTTTGCAAAATTAAAATAATGTCAGTCACATTCTCTTATAAAAAAAACAAAAATGAATAAATCCCTACCTACTGACCCTTTTTTCAGAGCCGATAGCAGAAACGAGCCAAATGCACAATTTTTATCATTTTACACTGAAAATGTAAAAAAAACTCTTAATCTCTAAAATCAGCTGTAATTACTCTTACCTGCAATCACCAGACATGTTTGCGAGTATGATATTTTCCACTGAATTGAAAAGTGTAATTTATTACACTGAGGTAAGCAACTAGATGAATGTGCTGAATCATTCTTATATAGTTTTGACTGACAGCATATAAAATGACTTCAGAGAAATTGAATAGCAATATTGAAATGAAGTGTTTCAGTTAAGTACTTATTTAAGGCAGATTTTTCCTAATTTTATTATCTGTGTTGTAAAAAGTAGTCTGTAAGTAAGTAAGTACAATGTTATGGATTTATGTATTACAGTGCAGATAAAAATTAAACATTTACTCTGTATATGTGATGAAATCAAATTCAAAGTTAGTAAAGGAGACATCAGATTAGTTCTAAGCCAATGAAGTAAAAGAATATATAAATGTTTGGTGTTTCTCATAAGCTTAATTCATAGATCGTTAGCTAACATTGAATTCTAATGTTTCAAATATATTTGTTCACATTTTTTATCATATTCAGTTCAATTCATTTATTGTGACATATAAGGCCTCCAGCCCACACACAAAATACATAAAATACATAATACCTTTGGTATAAGGTATGAAAAAGAGCAAACATATGAATGCATGAAATACATGAATAATGAAACAAAATTGTCTCTAAATATGAATGACTTACATAAGTACTCCACACTTACCAGATATCAAATTACAGAAAGATTGAATATCAGGATGTTCAGTAAATTGCTGTGGAATGTATTCAGATCTAAGTTTTTGTCTGAAGATCCTGCGTTCAAATCCTGGCTTGGACATGTTTTGTTCATGAACTTCACAATCATTTTTGGACACAGTACTGACATAGTATCCTGAGGCAGCAGATTCAAGCATGATTAATATAAGCAAAATTGCTTGTTTCACAATCAAGCTGAAATAAATTAGCATAAACTAAAACTAAGTTTTAAATATAATGAAAAGACTGAACAAAACACAACTCATCTTCAATAATATCACATTGCAAACAAGTTTTAAACTCTTTTACTATCTAGATATCTACTGCATTCAGGGCTTGACAAAATTTTCTCAGGCTACTCATCTTGCAAGACAACCAGCTTAGAATTTTAACTAGTTCTACAGCAATTGTAATTCTTCCTGAGTGGATTTCTACTTGTAATTACTAGTGGACTAGTGGATTTGTCTGATGGTCAGTCATTAATGTATGACATGAAGCTCTTAAAGTGACTAAACATGGACAAAATTTACTTATTTCAATATTTAAATTATACAATTCATCTTTATATTCAGTTTTATAATGAGCATGATGCAAAACTTTACTGCTTTCTAGACATTTTGCACTCCATGATTGTATAAACAGATCAGACAACTGTCTTGTACATTCATTTAAAAAGTTGAGCAAGGTACTTTCTTGTTTTCCAGAGATATAACCAAAACCATTGGTATAGAAATTATTTTTAACATAAGTAACCTAATTTCTGTAACACGGGCTAAATCTATCTAAACGTACTACCATATTGTAACAGTTTCACATAACCAGTATTTGGCATACATAAAATTCAAAGTCAGTATTTTAATGGTAAATGTGTACTTCCTGTCTATGACAGAACATCATAATTTGTAGTGATATCAAGCAGATTTTTGGTAGATTGCAATATCATTCACCCCTGACCCTAAGACGTAAAAAAAAAAGTTTTGTTTCCTATTACGTGCCCAAAAAATTTGGGTTAGCAGGTAGGGATTTTTTTATTCCATTTTTTTTACATATATTGGCAATACTATATGGGAATCTGTGTGCTACAATATTAATGAGTTGTGAAAAATACAATATAGCACTACTATTTGCATAAAAACTCGTGAGTCAGCAGGTAAAATATTGGGTCGGTCAGGTAACCAGAAACTAACCTTTTTTTGGGCCTATGCAAAAAAAGGAATATTCATACCACTAAAAGTGTAACATTCATTCATAGCTGACTACACCCCAGATGGCCAGCTCAGTTTTTTGCTTTCTGAGTTTGTCTGCCCATACAAAAATACGAATAAAATGTTGAATTAACGATAAAAGTTTTGTTACGTTGCAGTCAAGCATGTATACAAAGGACAATGTAAAGAAATAAGGGGTCTCCATGGCCAAGTGGTTATGGTCTCTGACTAGTAATCACTAGTCCCTCACTGCTCTGAGTTCGAACCACTCCATGGACCAGACTTCACATATGCTTCACATATGTCTGTCTGGTTTATGACAGTACCCTTTAATATAATATGTAGATTCTGACAGAAAAGGCAACATCACCTTTAGTTTTATAATACTCTTTGATGAAGTCTGAAGAAGTAAAATTGGGCTGAAATTAAAAAACACTTTGTTTGCCCTTTACTGACCCTAGATTTTAAGAGAGGGGCAGTTGGTCAAAAATTTTTTATTTTATTCTGAGAATATTGCTCATATGACTCATTAAATATAACTCCCATCAGATCAGAACTAAATGAGTCTGCTTTGCTTTCCTATGCAGTATTTTATCAGAAATAATAACATTACCAAAAATGATTAAATAATGGTATTCATATATGTCAAGTAAACATCAGTTTTTAGGTGTATATTCAAACATTATTTTAAAAGTTAACCAACTTCTTAATTGTTCTTGAATTTAAAGATCTTACTTGTAAATAGCTCATTGATCATTGATTGTTTTATTCTCTTTCACAGATGACATTATAATGAACAAATGACACTTCCTAACTGCAGCAAACAGCCAATCAAATTTTAGCATATCATATTGACTACTAAGAAAACATATATGCACAAAGTAATTGTCAAAGGAGGATTTTCAGACAACATTTCTCACGTCTGTCAGACACTTGTTCAGTTGTTGAACCCCCACATTTGTCTTAAGCATCAGTATGGTTGTGATCATTTTTTAACGTAAAGTGAAATAAATCATGGAAATATCTTATTGGCGAAAATATGAAAATGAAAAAAATGTGTTTTAGATTTTGGCAATAAAAATCTTTAAGTTGGCAGGATTTGTATGGTTGGTCAGTAAAGGCCAAACAAACATAATTTTAATTTAAACCTTACTGGGTGTCTATCTATTTTCAATTCAGTTCTCATCCCATGTATTGCAGATCTGCCAAAAATCAGTCCACTGGCTGAATGTTAATATGCACATTGGTAAATATTTATATTCAAACTAGGAAGGTCAAATATCTATTGTGCTTTCTTTATGTCATATTTTAAGTTCTGCCTCTTTATTAACATTTATTACTTTGTACTAATTACAAACCATGTTGTTTTAGGTATAGGAATACCCGTAATATACCTCAGGTAAGAACAACTAAGTATGGCACAAATCCCACTGTTCAATTAGTTCCATACCATGGTTAGTGCCTGAAATGGACCAAGTTGCCACTGCTCATGTTTAAGGCTTCACATATAGTTTGTATTTATTTATTTTCTTTGTTTTACTTTATACCATTTTTCTTTTCTTGTGCTGCTCCAACTATTGCCAATGCTTATCATGTGTTTTTCTTGTTTAAAATATTGTATAATAATTTCTTCAGCATACACTGTTTCCTGTGTTTTTTTCTGTTTGTGCTTTCTTTGTATGTACTATTTAACATATTTAGTATTTACTTATTTGTCATCTTCCTCCACTACATGTGTTGCTTTGACTGTTGTTACAGGCTGTCTGCTTTTGCTTGTTACTATTTTATATTCTAAGTTATGAAACGTCCCTAATGATGCTTTAGTGCTTAGTTAATATGTTGCTGTTTTATATTCTAAGTTATGAAGCTTCCCTAATGATGCTTTAGTGCTTAGTTAAAATGTTGCTTTGGATTCTGTGTGCTTGTAAACCTTCCCTTTTTACTATCCTTTTTCTTGGCTGTTAAGAAACTATTTTAAAAGCTGGATATAAATGTGGTCATAATGTTTAGATGGTTGCTTATAAGTTTTTACTGTATTATACTTTTAGATCTATATAGATTATACTATGCAAAGTTTATGTTTCTTTGTCAAAAACTGATTTTATAAATTTTACATACAATGTTTATACTGGTGTATATTTATATAGCATTAAGGACTGATACAATGTTATACTGGTGTAGATGTATATAGCATTAAGGACTGATACAATGTCTGAGTTTTAGTTTCTTAGGATCTTAGTCACATTTTTTTATGTCTACTGTAATATAACAGTTAAGTTTTAAATGTTTTATTATTAATTAAACAACAAATAAATTTGTATATTTTAGCGATGATATGGTGGATTTGAATCATAAAAATCTTAATATTCACTCTATGACGGACTAACCAGACTCTCTTTCAAATCTCTTCCTACAACAGTTTTGTTAACTTCAATGAAACATTATGACAGATGGGATGTGAGAATTTTACAGTGGTGGATGCCTCTTGTTCTCCATGCTCAAGTATTTAGTTTAACTTTACAATCCCTATTTCTCAAGTCTTTTCATTTTAATGTACAGTAACCATCTCAATATTATGACAGCCTTATAATAACAACTATTTATATTTGGATGGACTTTCAACAATTCCCCTATAATTCAACTTGATAATGAGATCATCTCATTATTATAACTGATTTTTGATTCCCGAAGGTCTCATGATCGTGGTTTCCCTGTAGTCACAAACATGCATAAAGGCTATGTGATCTTAAGACCATTTGTTTCTGAAGCATTTTGGATTATGAATCACATTTTTATTTACATTCTTTGTAATTGTTGTTTACTCAAAAAATCACACTTTTAATTTAAGTTAATTAAAGTTAACAAAGTTCTCAAAACAAAGTTAATTTAGTGAATTTTTGCATTAATCTGGTATCAGAAATGATTGCCTTATCAAGTAAAGGATGTTACATTTTCATAATATAGTTGCATTTCTATGTTATATTTGAATCTTAATTAACTACTACTTATATTCTGAAACTGAATGATATTATGTCAGAAGTGAAAATGGATTCAATAGAAGTGCAGATGTCATGCACCAAGGAGAAAGTTTTCAATAAGTACTGGTTCAAATACGTTTTTCAATGCGTATAGTGAAGTTTGGCTGGAAATGATCAATGTACAGAATATTTTGAATGAATGAAACTCAGTTGATGATGGTCATTTTTGTTCTGAACAGTGTAGGCATTATCAAATATTTCTTCGTTTAGCATCATCTGGTAGATAGGTTTGTGCCTTTGGAGAACTTATCTTACGATCTCGCGGTGAAAACTTTTGTAAGGTTTTGTTATGGACTTTATACATACCTTATGTTATTATCTCCCTGTAGACATTTATGCCATTTTAATAAAAAAAGATGTTTGAATTTAGATGTAAGCTGTAGCTGGGTAAGCATTTAGTCAATAATTTAAAAACAATACTGTAAATCACTTTATATTCATGTGATCTTTATTTTGCAAATTTGCCCACCCTGAATTATTTCAAGGATTTATGGATTTATGACTCCAGGGTCAGAAATTAACATTCGTGAAAGTTCTGTATCTTATATTTGTGAAATACCAATTCCAGAGGTTATGATTACATTAATATCCACTCTGAAATGTACTGTACTGTACCAAATTTATGTACTAATAAGACACACGAAAAGCATTGTCCATAAATGATCACTTATTGACCGTAATCGGTTTCATTCATTTATATTAATTGCTTATTGTCTATTATACATTGTACAATGGGTTTGTCAAGAGGACAAGAGATGGATGAGATGGATCTTGCCTTTAGGTATTAGGGCTCTGTTTCATGAAAAAACTTAAGTATGAGCACACTATTTTGAATGTATTTTATGTAAACCTATAATATGTCTTAACACCTGATATTTGAATTTGAAAATAGTGTGCTCAAACTTAAGTTGTTTTTTTAAAGTGGCACCAGTAATACTCACCAAGATCCAATAGTAAACCTATAATATATCTTAACTCCTGATATTTGAATTTGAAAATAGTGTACTCAAACTTTAGTTTTTCATGAGACTGGGGCCACGTGTTCTGCTTGTTTGATGTGTATTATGTGCATCAAGGAGAAGCTCTTTGTACCCTGATCATACATAATTTACATGTTGTATACATCCCTACATACATCATACTAGTAGTTTGTGATGGATATCTGTATTTTCATCCATATTCCTTGTGAATTGGCGCCTGATATTCATGGTTGAACTTGACCGTATTTCAGACAATTATTTTTCGGATATTTACAAATATTTTTGTATGTTAAGAAAGTAAATTAATGCGGATCTATGAATTCACAATGCAAGTGATTTGTGGAAAATAGCGAAAATAAAAACACCTCGAATAATACCAGATTTACGGTGATAAAAAATCATACCTGAAATAATAATTATAGTTTAAGATGAATAAGAAATTTAACATATTGTTGGTTTAAATTACTTTCAATTACACATGGGATGATTAGTAATACGTTTTCGCAGTTAGTTGATTTTGTCAAGAGCTTTATACTACAAAGATGTATACCTGTGGATGTTTTACAATATATATTTCTTCTTTTTTCTAGCTTGCAGAAGAATAAAAACTGGTTGTTCCATGATATGCTTTCACTTTATGACTTTAAAGATGTCAAATCACTTTATGATTTTAAGGTGTCAAATTCATTTTTAATTCTCATATGTGAGACTACTAGGAAAGTGGACGTTTCTTTCAGTACTTTTAATGACTTTTTATCATGATTTTACATCAGTTTGCAGATGTACAAGTAGGCAATTCTTAGAGCATTGTTACAGACAGTAACACTAACTTTGACAAGTGGTTTCACAGAGGGATCCCTACCTGTAAATATTGATTCTTCCAGTAGATTACATAGGTTCTAAAAGTGGGTTTATGCCAAGGTACAACAATTTTAGAAATATGTTCTCTGCACTTATTCGTTATGATTGGTAAAGGTTGAGTTTAATATTAAATGTTGACTCTAAATATCAGGTCAATTGTAGTTTTTCATATTTTCAATTATTTCTGTAAATTACTATGATTGGCAATACATGAAAGCTATACTAAACAGCCATTATCTGATGAGGATAGAAGTCAGTATGACTTGTTTTTTTTCAAGCACTTCGTTTTTTTCTCAGAATAGCTGGATATGTTTTTGAACTTAGGGTGGACGCTAAGCAGAATAACAGATTGGTATAGCCTAATCGTATGAATATTTAATAATGGTTTTTAATATTTAATAATGGTCTTTAATATTTAATAATGGTCTTTAATATTTGATAGTGGACTTTAGAGCACCTAAACTTCAGATTATTAAATATTAAAAACCATTATTAAATATTCATACGATTAGGCTATACCATTGAAGAGACCTCTCATTCAGACCTCATTTATCCAGTGTGTGACATTGGATACAGAGCAACAACTGAAAATATGACAAATTAAGGTAATTCTAGATAAAAAGAGAATTGTTAGCTTGCCAAAACTTCCAATTTACAGGATGAAATTGAATCTATCAAAAAGTAATTCTGATAAAAAGACTCACATTTTGATGGATAATTGGGTTACATTCAGTAAAACCTGTGAACAAAGTCTTTATTGACTGGTGGTTTTTATTTGGAGGTCAATTCATTCTAAATGAACCAGGACAGTTTTCCAAAGGATGGTTTATATTCACAGGGTGGACTTTATTCAGAGGTGGTTGCAAACCAAGGTTTGACTGTAGTTTCTACTGTTCATATACATATATCTAATAACTTGTTCTTTTGTCACAACTTTATAAGCTTCATTTCGTGGTTGTAATTATACTCCAAATGTCTTCTGGCACATGTTACTTTTATTCATTTGATGTAGGTCAACATACTTTCAGGAATTTAAATTGAGAGAATGATATTCCTGAACTGTGTTTTCATTTTAATTACTACTAATTTCATGTACTGCAAAGTAATAGATTCTAACATTGTCAATGCAGGCAAATAAGACAGAATCTAGTAAATAATCCTTTATGATTTATTTACTCCCAATTTTTGTGGTTACATATACCACATACATTTGTGGTTATATTTTTATGTTAATTCTCCACATACATTTGTGCCTATTTTTGATGATTTAATGATTGTATGATTATTATATTGAATATTGAATCAAATGTGATTTATCACAACACAGTCTACATTGTGTCATTCAATATTGTTTAACAATTTCATGAAGATGAAATTCTATCAATGAAATACAAAGTGTCACTTATTGTTCATTACAAGAATGTAAGTGTAGAATGATAATTTTCTGGTACAATATACTCCCAGACTATTAATAGTAGCTTTAATATTGAAAATATTATTTATTTGAAAACATCCAAGTACATGGTTTCATTTGGTATGCCACATATTTCAGTATGTGTTGACTCACTAGATGCTAAATGTATGTATATGCTGTTAAACTGACTGACTTTTCATTTTATTGAAATGTACTTACCTTCTTTCATGGCAAACAATGTAATGTATTGACAATAGACTGTACTTTTTTGTACTGGGAAACAATGTAGTAGTTTAATCCTGCACAAATAATTTCTTTACAGACATCACTGGACAATGCTTCAGAAGACTATTGCCAATTGAAAAAAGTAATGAAGAAATTTAAGGTTTGTCAAATTTCATTTTATGAGGTATAATCAAGTTATTGTGGATGGTATAATTGTAATTAGCAACCCCAACTGAATTTTCATCTTTTATAAATTTCATTTTAAATGAGACAGTCTGAAAGATCTGTGGTTACCATTCATGGAACATTTTATTTTTTTCAAATATTTTGAAAAATAAAAAAGTTATGAGGAATTGAAGTTTGTATTTTATCACACTTTTCGTGAATTTTTTACCACTATTTCATATAAGGAAATATTCCGTGATCGCGGACCCGAATGTAGTTTTTTCAGCTTTCAATTCTTCATATCTCTTTTAATTTTTAAGATATATTTTTGAAACTTGCCATTCTGAATGCATTTTTCCTGTAGATTCTGTTTTTGCAGTCAGATGTACTCTCAGGATATTAGTTTTTTTAAAAATGAAGGATATTTTGGTGAAAATTGTTCGTATTTTCAAAAAAGGGGTATCGGTCATGAACAAATCTTTTATTTTATGGTAGACCAACTCATTTTGATGTGTTCATATTGTATTTATTGATAAATGACATGTTCAGTACTTGTATTTACAAACATAATTAACAACAATGGAAAACAAAAATGCTCACTGCTTTAATAAATAGAAATTAACTAAAATTAAAATTATGTTGAAAATAGTATTTCAACAAGTCCTATTGTAACTTTCCCCATATCATTGATGATTGAGATCAATCAGCAATATGTCAATGTCACATTTTGTTTGGGAGATTTCCATTTCCACACAAGTTTAGGGATATTTCTCTGTCACATATGACACTGAGGATTTCATTTCTACACATCTGGGGTATTTCAATGCTATTTATTGTTCCTGGGACTACATTTCCACATGTGTCTGTTGGTATTTCAGTGTTACATATTGTAGGGGGACTTCACATTTTGGGGTATATCGCTTGTTTACTGACACATTTTCTTGAAGGGACTTCATCGTAAAAATTAGCTTGAGGTATTTCTTTTTCTAATATCTTTGGAATGGCTACATTATAACAACTTGCACGAAATGAAAATTCACGTCCCAATAAATCAAGATTCTTACTTCGCATAATTTTCTTAATGTGTAAAGAGATTTCTTTTGTTGACATAATATTATTTGAATTCTCCTAGACCCAATTGACACTATCACTGATGCCAATTTTACATCAAGAATACCAAAAAATTGACTAATCATCCAATTTCTACTTCGTATAAAATTATATATCTAAATAATACAATATCACAGTGTCTAGGTTTGGAAGATTTTTCAAGAATCATAATTATTCTGGTTGCCAAACAATTTGCAGTATTTTCCAGGATACTCCATTTTTTCAATTCTTATTCATCAAATCTGAAAATCAAAATATAATAGTTTTTAATGCAGTAACGAAAGCAAACTATTTAATCAGAAACAAAAACTGAGTGATGTTACGAATCGTCTCGGGGGCGAAACGGCATTTTTTGTAGGCATTGCAAACTCGCGTAATTTAAAAAAAAACACTTAAAGTTGTACTAGTATTACAATGTAATAATAATCATAAAGATTCACATAAAATACCCAGATTGAAAACAAAGTAAGCTGAATTGAGGTACTGCCTGGGAACTAATTTATCATAAATCGTAGTAGAAATTGCTGGAAGACAATTTTCAGTTACAGGTATTAATTATCATTGTTTACGACTGTTAACTGTGTTCTGATAATGAAATATTTTCTATAACTTGATTTCACTTGAGATCGTCTATTTCATGTTTTCTTGTCTAGGTGCATCTATATGTCATCTGTATCTAAATTACATGTGATTAATAATTTCAAAGGCTATTCCATACTATTAATTAATAAAGAAACACACCTGAAAATCTTCTGACCTTATATGTGTATACCAGACATGTACTGGCAGATTCTGTTAAATGTTAGACACTTGAGATTTACAGCTGTCTTGGATTAAATCACTAATTAATGTACATGGTGTCTGTTGAAAACCATGTGTCAAAAATAAAATAATATGATGGCGATAATTTGTCTCAGCATGATAAGGTGTTTTATTTTCATGGTAATCTTATTCTAACGATAACTTTCTTCATGCCTTACCTGCAAATAAAGTCAATACACTATAGAAAGAAGAAATAATTTCCGTGTTGTTATTCAATATTCAGTAGTTTATACAGATTTCAATTTTAGTTATGCTGTTCAGTCATTTAGTATTTGTATTGTGTTTCAGAATACATTACCACAGGCTGATTGTGAAGCAGTGGAGATAGTTTATGTAGGTGTGGTTAATTATGAGCAGCTCAAAGACTGTATTTCCACTTATAACAATGAAGACATGGAGCAGGACGAAGCAATCTGTGAACTGCATCATCTACAAAATAAAGCTTACAAACTTTTGTTGAATCTGATGTGATGTAACTTGTAAGATTTTGTTTCATACATTTGTGAGAATTTGATATTTATACTTGCCAACTTGCATTACTTTAATACAGGCATGTGATAAAATGCCATATATTGATTGGCTTTTATTGAGTTAAGATAAAATCCTTTATCATACAGTTATTTTTCCCCAACAAGAGATATTATGCCAATGGCATTTATTTATGAAGTTCAGGCACTAAGGTTGCTTGTAACAAGGTGTTTGGTCAGTACTGATCAGTATGCCTGGGAAGTGAAAGCAGCAATTTGACAATACATTCATTGATGTTATTCTACAGTTTTTGAACACTCTGATTTTGTTCAGATAAATAATGAATCCTACAATGCAAGCAACTTTGCTTGTTTTATGGCAAGAAATCTGAAGATATGCTATAGAAGAGATTGAATTAAGGAAATATACAAGTTCAACATTGACACAATACAACAAAACAGGACTTCATAAACAGATGAACATAAATGTATAGATGAATACAATTTTCAACATGATGAAGAACTTGGATAAAATCAAACTAGACTCAATAAATTGATATCTCTGTTACCTTTCAGTCAGAGAAGATGTGACAAGAGGCCTGTTACAATGTGCTGTGTACAAAGAACAGACAACAAAGTTAAACTCCCTGGTAATAATTTGATCTTCAGTTGTTACCTAGAAACTAGAAAAAATGACAGTTGTTTTGATATAATACTTGAAAGTGAATCTTAATATTCATCCTGACATGTTTTGTTGCATGCACATAGTCTGCTGATAAAGTATATTAGACCTGAATACTTCTTTCGTATAGTATTACTTCTGATGCTGACATTATGAACAATGTTTTTTTATGGAAGAGCACTGACTACATAGAATACTCGTAAAGAGCCAGCAGATATTTGAGAAAAAATCTCTTTATGAAAAGTTTTATGAATGCATTTGACTTAAAGCGAGACTTGATATACCAGGATTTATCTGTTTGATGAAGAAATACTCTATTATATAAATTATGTTCTTTAAAGCCAAGTGGATAATTAATTTATGAAAATATCAAATTATCTCTGATTTTCTATGCCCAGGAGGGACATTGTTTCAAATGTGACTTTTCAGTTGATTGAAAATGTGAGACTTAATTTTTCCATTTACATGTAACAGCATATCCCATATATTTTTTCCTAGAGATTTTTATGTAAAACTAAAACTTCAGTGTCTTCATGATACATCATTTTTTGCTTAATATCTTCTGATCTGTGGTATTAAAACCACAAATTGATGTTAAATACAGCATGTAGTTAAGCTCAGTAAGAGACCATCTTAATATTAAGACCACCTCATTATCAGGAACATTATTTTTTTGGCGGAATTTTTCTTAATACATGTAAAAAAATTTTTTGTTGTTGTTTAGGGATGCAATCAAACCAGATAGTATGTTAGTGAGGGTTGTCTCAGTCATTGTGAAACATCTTGGTCTTGAAGATATTGTCTGATTATTTATACTATCAAAGGAAAATCAAAGTGATAAGTTTGTGTTACTTACATCTAAAATGGAAGAAATATGTAAGAGAACCGACACTCTTGTCTGACAATTACAGGTATTTTTATTTGATTTTTCATTATATGTGAATGACTGTACTATTTGAAGGTATCTGCAAGGTTATTCATTATGACAACAGTCTCAGGCATGGAAAAATTTCAATCTTTATTCTTGCAGTATTTAATTTAAAAAACATAGCTGTTTAAGACCTTGTTCAGCTCAATTATTCTGATGGGATAATGTATGGTTAATATCATCATTGTTTTTTCATGATTAACTTACATACATCAATAGACAAAATATGAAATTTAAGCTTTGAGATCAATCTCGACTTTTACAAACCCTGTTCTCTCAGATTTAGATTAAGTATACTCAGCTGAATAATTGGTGTAAAAATTTCTGTCATGAACTCTAATAATTTCTGTATAGCTTGATGCCATTAGAGGAAGGTAAATTAATTTTATCATGCCTTGGTGCTACATTTTTTAGCCCAATGTGACAGTTAAATTTGAAATCTATTCATGCTCAAATATCTTTTTTCCTCATTTCTCATTGAATCTGTAATTTATATACAATTTTTAGTTTGTATTCTAATAAATTATTATGCTAATAAAATGCTGTATGATTATCTTATCATGAGCAAATTGAGACCTTTTGGGGAAAAGTATTTTAGCTTGGTGACCAATTACAAGTTGTATCACTTTGATACCTTATATGGTTAGAAGTTGAAATCATGCACTTATTTTAATAATTTGTTTGATCTTCAGGCATTAGCTGACCTGGAACAGAGGTGGTATGCAGAGATATTAGATATATAGGAGGATAGCACACCAAATACTGCACTATTCTTTCATGATTTTCATCTACAAGAGGTAAGTTTCATGGATATATCAGATATCATATGAAATCCTGGCAGGCAGATATATCGTTATTGACATGAACTATCAGACCATCCACCTTTCTCAACTGGTTGAGCTGGACCCTTAGTGTTGTACATATTGTCTGATTTATTTAGTTGTCTAGGGACATTCATTCTCCACTACTGATTATTCATGCGGAGAAAGTGGTAGTTAGTTGTGGAGGACAAGGTTTATATGGGTTCAGTATCCAGGAACAGGCTAACTACCTGCTGGTTTATCTGAAATACTGTTGAAAACAGGCATTGTTTAAAAAAAACACAATTTTTACAAGTGAACTATCCTGTTAATTTAATTCAGCACTTTTCAGACTTCTTTACATATTTTTTTCTCTTTGTTTATAAGGTTATAAAAATACTCTGCTTTCCATTTATTTATTACTTGTTTGTTTTTATTAAATTCCAGACAAAACTGAAAGAGCTGTCTATGTTAAGTTTTGTAAAAGATGTTGCACTTAACACAGCTGAGTTGGAGGAAACAGTAAATGAACTAAGGTGAGATTAAATTTCTTTGGATGATGTACAGAGCTCATGTGTTACCATGCTTTTTTAATTACTTGATTGGTTTAGTGTATTCCTAAATTTTAGGAGGACTTTGTATTGCATCATATATTTTTGTTGATAGTGGCAAATTATCCCCCTGCACACACACCAAAAGGCAAGGGGAAATGGTAATGGTCTCTGTCTGTGCCTCTATCTGTTTGTCTGTCCATGCAAAATGTTAGGTGTTGAGGGATGAACCCATAATTTGGAGATCAATAGCTTAAATTTTGCTATTGGGAAATTTAAGCTGCATCATCTGGACACACGGATAAATTGTGCTATCTTAAGGTGTATTTAGTATGGTAATTCCGGTTGATTTGTTGTTGCAAGGTTGCGTTCGACTAAACAAAATTGAAGATGAAATACCTGCTTCATTGTTTTGAATTGGACAAAATGTTTTTTGGTTATGTGTAGTATAATGTATTAGCTCTATGTAGACACCTGTTATTAGAAATTTGAGCAATTTCTTAAAAGGTTAGGTAGTGTTAAACAAATTTGGTGCAGAAGCTGTCATTTCGGAAGTTGTAACCCTTGTATATGTATATACATGTATATGATTTATGTTTTTTTTGGTTTGTAAGGCCATTTTAGGCCTAATACACCATTATACACCATCCCTTCAACGTGCTAGCCCCCTGTGTTCTATACTACATAGCATTTTTTCATCTTATTTGATTTGAGTGGGAGATATCCCTTCATGATGTGTAATATTTACCTGCAGGTTCCCAGTTTGAGGGTTTGGAACATTCGGGTCTAGCTCAACAAGTGACTGTATTGTTGACCATTCATCTAGCTAGCACTACAGAATCAAGTGGTAGTGAAGTAGCGGGCACCAAAGCCTTGCAGGAACTACTGAGAATACTTTGTCTCTAAGTCTAATGGGGGAAAACAATACTAAGTAAGTCAGCTTGTGTGTCAAAACTATTGTTTTTACTCCTAGATCAGTGGTGGGTGTATCACATGTATTTCCAGTTAGTGGGAAAAGAGTTTGACCTCTGTCCTCATTTCTAGTGAAATTCCTTTGATATTTGAGGACCACAAAAGTCAATATATATTGACCAACTATATTTATATATATATATATATTATTAGCCAACTATATTCTGTCTGGTCCAGTAAAGTTTTCAAGTTTTTCATTTCCCGTCCAGTATACAAGTTTTTCATTTCCCGTCCAGTATTAGTTCATTGTTTTTCACATACACTTTATTTTAGTACAGTAAATATTAACAGAGTTATACGAGGGCTGTTCGAAAAGAATTGCTTATTCGGCTGGAGCTCGATATTCACGAGGAAATTTCGACAAATCTTGATATGAGTGGATAGCTCTATTCAATACATTTACAATGATATATACATGCTATGATAAAATTTCTCAACGTGTAGCGAATTTGTCATTTGAAGGCATACAGTCATTGACTACTGTATATGAAAATGGTTGACAAAAGCATTGATAAGAAAGAACAAATACTGGCTTATATAAAATCTCGCATGTTACTTGGTTGTCCGTATAAAGATATTTTCAGCAAAATTAAGGTTGTTTGTGATAACACTTCGCTGCCTTATGACACTGTGCGTAGGTGGAAAAAAATTTGATTCTGGCCTACAGTCTGTTGAAAATGCAACAAAATCAGGCAGACCAAAGTGTGCAATCGCAAAAGAAAACGTCGCCAAAGTAAAAGAAATCATTGAGAAATATGCTAGGTATATGGTGCGTGATATAGCATGGTTGGTAGGTACTTTTTATATATTTCTAGGGGAAAAAATGTGCGTCTTATACAAGTGTACAATTTATTCTGAAGAAAACACTGAATGTTAAAAAGATTAGTGCTAGGTGGGTACCTCATTTGTTAACAGATGATCAAAAGCAATGGGTTAAACTTCCAAAAAACTTCTCAAAATGTTTCCAGAATACAACCAATCCAAGCTAATGTAGTAACTGGAGATGAAACCTGGATTCACTATTTTTAGCCAGTACGAAAACAAAGTAATAGAATATGGGCAACTGCAAAGGACCCATTATTGCTAAGCGCATGTTAAGGGCCAAGAAGGTTTTTTACGCAATTTTCTTTTCAGTTGAAGGCATTCAAGTCCCTGTCAAAAGGGATAAATTGAGTTGTTTATTCTGCAGACCTAATTGCGGGTCTATGTATAATACAGTTACAGGTCAGTGTGGCCCTATATCGTTGCCCTCTGCAGCTCCTTTGTACGGTCCTGGAATTGAGTATGTTCATTTATTTTTCTAATCTTCATGTATTTTTTCAAATTTTCGTGTATTTGGAGGAAGAATAAATAAAGAAGTAAATAAATAAACAAATATGCAGCGGCTTTGTTTAATGGCAGCAGAAATTAGTGATAATATATGATACAAATTGATCCGAGTAATCAAAAACAATTTTATTACTTTATTTAATACAATTTTATTTATAATGTGACAAACAAAATCAGATGAAGGAGCTACTCTAGTTTATAAGAAGAAGCATGCGTTACAAACATTGTCATCAATTGTTCGTATGAACTTGTGAATCTAAATTAAAATTGCACCATACTTATCAGTAAGTCAGGAATTCATGATTGAAGTTTTTTTTATCATATATGTCTGCCTAATTTTCTTACTATGGTTAATTTTATATGGAAGAAATGGAAATACTATCAGCTTAATACTGTAGGCATTCTGAATTATTTTATGATCTTCGATATTTACCACTTGATGATGAAATGCTAATTTACATTCATAAATTGAGAAATGTGTTCATAATTAATTATATGCATTATATATTACGTTCTGTTGTGTTCTGGTGTGTGTGTAACATCAAAAGCATAAAAAATCGCAAAATTATTATCTTATTAAATATTGAATCTTTACAAGTATAGATTGTAAAGAATATTTGATATGACTGATAAAATACCTCTTAATGAGACACGTGTCCAAAGACCCCTGGGCATGTACACGGTAGTTGAGTTTATTTAAGGGCCATAAAGTTCAGGTAAAGGTACAGCATGATGTGTATTCTTAACGAGCCACTTGTCATATCGGATGTACCGCACATTGTGTATAGGGGGTCTGTCTGCACGCGGCTGTACCTTATTGTCGAATCCGGGAATAGGTAGCGCTAATTGGATTATTGAAGTGTAACAGGTTCTGCATAGGTATGATCAAACAACATCAATAATAATGATAATTGATTCTTTAATCATGTTGTCGCATCTTTAAGTCAGTTAGTCTGTCCTTTGAAGTAGTCACTTAAGTAAAAACACTGACCTTTTGATGTTGGTTATGATTGCAAGATACATTTTCACCTTTATCTATCATTTAGTTTGTGTCTTTTTCTGTTTAAAATATAATTACAGTATAGTTTGGGAACTTTATATTTTGTGTTTGTGAGTTTTGTGATTTGAATTGTTCTGTCAAAATGGCTCGTATTGCTAGACATAGTCAGGTGAAATATATTCATAAGTACATTAGTGATCCTCATGTGTTCACACAGTGTTTTACAGGATACTGTGTTAGACAGGTCACAAACGATGATTCTTTCCTCGAAGTGGTTCCTGATGTTTCCGTAGGTAACATAGTTAAATATCTTCTGCAGCTTTCCATATAATTATAAAGAAGTCATATTTTTCACTCAGTTGAGGACAACCTTAAAGCAACAGACATTCATATCTAGTTTATAAATTTTGTTGGAATAGTTGGTCTATATGAGTAAAATCTCAATTGAAAGTATTGAGAAGGAAAACAATGTAAATATTGTGACGCTGAATTTCTTTGATAGCCAGTTGCTTTAATGATCATGGATAGCACAGTTGTTAATAGAATCACAGACATATTCAAATATCAATTTGTATCATATCATTTATACAATTTTTCGAAGACTACCATAAGCAAATTTATTATACATTAAGAATACTGAATGAGTTTACTGTCATGAAAGAAAAGGTATAATGTTGGCATCTTTTCTGAATTATTTATTAGACAGTCTCAATATTTTATATGAATGGTATAAAAACAAAAGATAGAGTACAGTGCAAGTAAAGAATCTCTTTAGATAAGGCCATTTTCAGTTTATCAGCATCAAAATTAAATTGTCTGTAAAATTTTGATGTCCAACTTTGAGTAAAAATTGCACAAATGGGCCCCATTCAAATTTGATCGAATTTTGGACTAAAATGCAAAATGAATTCAGACAAATAAATGTGGAAAATCTCAGTTTGGCCCAACAATTACAAATTGTAGATTCTGCATATTTTCCGAAGTATATATTACTAGTTATTTAATAAAATAACTGATTTGCTGTTACATATACGCATAATCTTATGAAATGTATCATATTATATGCAATTTTTGGAAGACTACCATAAGAAAACTTATGACACATTAAGAATAATGAATGAGTTTACTGTCATGAAAGAAAATAAATAATGTTGGCGCCTTTTTCTGAATTATTTATTTGACAGTCATAATATTTTATATGAATGATATAAAAGCAAAAGATAAAATGAACAAATAAATTAGATTTGTAAATGTAGACTGTTGTTTTAAACATGTACATACTTGATAAATGTTCACATTGCTTTATTGATTTGAAATATTGATATCCAACTGACCAGTATTGTAATGCTTTGTTTCCCTTTCTGGCATCTTGAATGAGCTGATAATTATGTCCTATCATCATAATTGAGCAATGTCATACAATTCAAAATAATTTGATTCACTTAATGCTGCAAAATATGCCACAAAAGTCATGTTAGGATTGGCCTGCAGAGGTCCGCGGTAGGCCCGCAGAATAAACATGTCTGGGTGAAAGCATAACAGGGAAGTACTACAGAGAAGTCATGCTGAAGAAACTGAAAAAGTATTATTAAAAACGTCGTCCAGTCACAGGGTTCAAACATGTTCATCTTCATGACAATGCCCCGGCACATATCTCTGCAATAGTTTCCAACTTTTTAAAACAAGAGAAAGTCTATGTTCTACCTCATCCCCCCATATTATCCAGATATTTGCCCCCTGCGACTTTTTCTCTTTCCAAAACTGAAAAATTACCTTGCTGGTCGAAAATATCGGTCAAGACAGGCATTGGGTTCTGCTGTTTTCCAGTACCTTAGCACTATACCCAAATCAGTGTTCTTTGACGCCTTTCAGTAATGGATTTATCAACTGAAATTATGTATTTCTAGTCACGGGGAATATTTTAAAGGTATGAAGTAAAGAAATTAGCATTTATTGAAGTTTTTAGTGTGTAATGAGAAAATAAACAATTCTTTTCAAACAGCCCTCATATTTGTATTTGGTCATATGAAGAGAGCTTTCACAGTATTAGATCATTGTATAAATTGCTTTTATTTGTCATCTTTGATGATTGAAACTAGTTTTGTCAAATGTTATAAAATACAAACATTTTCATATATCTGATGTTCATTACATTTATCTTTTCTTAACAGGAATAAAAACTCCTTTATCTTAAGTTTTAGTTGAATAAACTGGCTCTTACTGGAATTTCTGATATTTTTATTTATCGCTAATCTATTGCAGATAATATTTAATGAAGGATATAATATTTTACAGGCCATCACCAAAGCTTGTGTTAATTATACTACAACTATGTAGAGTTGCCTAACCCTTGACAGATGCTGTGGACTGTGAACAAGTTGAGCTCCCTAATTGGGGACACAATCTAGCCACCAATCACTGAAGCACAAGCAGACCTATATCTGATCCACCTGCTAAAATTGTATCCCTGTTGTTTGGTAGACTCGGGGATTTTCTTGTTCTGGTATGTATAATATTCTTATAAGAGTTACAAACTTGTTTCTGGTATGTATAATATTCTTATAAGAGTTACAAACTTGTTTCTGGTATGTATAATATTCTTATAAGAGTTACAAACTTGTTTCTGGTATGTATAATATTCTTATAAGAGTTACAAACTTGTTTCTGGTATGTATGATATTCTTATAAGAGTTACAAACTTGTTCTGGTATGTATGATATTCTTATAAGAGTTACAAACTTGTTCTGGTATGTATAATATTCTTACAAGAGTTACAAACTTGTTCTGGTATGTATGATATTCTTACAAGAGTTACAAACTTGTTCTGGTATGTATGATATTCTTACAAGTGTTACAAACTTGTTCTGGTATGTATGATATTCTTACAAGAGTTACAAACTTGTTCTGGTATGTATGATATTCTTACAAGAGTTACAAACTTGTTCTGGTATGTATAATATTCTTACAAGAGTTACAAACTTGTTCTGGTATGTATAATATTCTTACAAGAGTTACAAACTTGTTCTGGTATGTATAATATTCTTACAAGAGTTACAAACTTGTTCCTGGTATGTATGATATTCTTACAAGAGTTACAAACTTGTTCCTGGTATGTATGATATTTTTACAAGAGTTACAAACTTGTTCCTGGTATGCATGAGTTTGGGGGAAAGTAAATTATAGTTAATATGCATCATTAGGGTTAAACTATTTTGGGGAATATTATCACCAAATTAGATTGTGAAAGGGGCCTTTGTAGAGGGGAAGGGGCCGTTAAAAGGCCTCAGTTTGTTAAGGAAAAAGCTCAGGAGGGTCATTTGTCCTTCCCCACAGACACATGTATGGAAACAGTCAGATGTTTGCTGAGAAAGTGACTCATAAACATTGTTCTGGTAAACTAGGGGAACAGGCTAGGTGAAGTGACTGTGTGTTGCAAGACCTTGATGTAAAAAACTCAAAAAAAATCTTCCATCAAATCAATCAACTAACCAAGAATTTGTTGTAAAACTCTATTACTCAGTTACTCAACTTACCATTGAAATAAACATAAACATAAATCTTCACACACTCCTCACTGATCCCCTCTCCTCATATTTTATAGGTAATGTTACAAAATAATATATACTTCTGCTTCACACACTCCCCACTGATCACCTCCCCTCATATTTTATAGGTAATGTTACAAAATGATATATACTTCTGCTTCACACACTCCTCACTGATCACCTCCCCTCCTATTTTATAGGTAATGTTACAAAATATTATATACTTCTACTTCAACCTCCTCTCCCTAAAGCTTTATTGGGAAGAGTTGGAACTGAGTGTTGAGTGCACTGTCATAAAATGACTCTTAGGCCTAAACAAAAAATATCGGTCGTATGACGATCGTATGAAAGTGTATAGACCGTATGGCGATCGTATAAAACCGTCTATACACTCCTGTGAATGGTACGATGTTTGTGTAACATTCGAGTGTCAATCCGAGTGTAAGTAGTAGGGCTTTGGTATGGTTTCACACGATTCCATACGATTTATATACGATATTGACTCGGTTTATCTCAATCGAGCATGGATTTTATGTACGATTGTATATACGATCTCGTACGGGTCTCACACGGTCTCTCACAGTCTTGTACAATCGCTAATACGATCATACACGGACATGGCACTCGTGTCAGTTTTTTAAAAGTTTTAAAAATCATACACGACTTTCACGGATACACTCGAATGCCCGGAGTGTAACTCGAATAAGGACATGGTTAGTTCGGTTGTATATACGGTTTACACGAATGGCCATTCATGTAAGTCGTATGGCCAGTGTGAGTAAGCCATTAGATTAGAAGCCCTGTTGCTGTCAAACTTTGGGTAAAGCAACCTTGTGTGGATACCTTGGTGGGGATGGCATTTGAGACATCTAGTGTCAAGGTCACTTTCTTTGGCTTTTTGTGCCCCCACATGAAAATGGGTGACATATTGATTTGCCCTTGTCCATCCATCTGTCTGTTACAATTTATCTTGTGTCAAGTATATCTCCCAAACTTTTTCAGGCAGTCTTGACACTTCATGGAAATGTTAATCATCATGAGTTGTTGTGCACCTGATAATTGGTTTTTGGCTATGTCTAGTAAAAGAAGAGTTATAACCCTTTATGGATTTATCTCATAAAATCTTGTGTTGTGCATATCTCAGAAATTGTATGAGCAAAACTCATTAAACTTACTCGAAATGTTAACCACTATGAGTTACTGTGCACCTGATATTTGACTTGTGGCTATATTTAATAAAAGCAGAGTTATGGCTCTTTCTGGATTTTAACTTAACAAAATCTTGTGTCAGGCATATCTCCAGGACCATATCACCCAAAATCATGGAACTGTATAGAAATGATAACCACCTTGAGTTGTTGTGTGCCTGACATTTTGTTGAAACTTAAAACAAATGTTCCCCACTATTTACCAATTATGAGCATTATACTTTATATTACTTTTCTGTTAAAGGCTGGAATTGGGTGCTTTCATACGCTTACATGGTCACATGTTGAAAACCTGGTTTTGTGGCATTGACACGCTTCTGGTCTTAATTTTGGACTGGCTGTCACTGCCGTTATTTTGTAACTGTAAATGTTATGTCATGGTGTGATAGCTCAGCAAAGTATGTGTGTGGTGTACCCCACACTGTATATGGTCATCTTTTAATATACGATACCTCTGTATGTATGTTTATGACACGATCATGTTAACATAGCAAGTGGTGTGTTGTGAACCTCCCAATGGTTTTACTTTGATTCATTGCTTTTTTGTATAGGGCACGATGACACATCCTTTGTGGGGAGATCTAGACCTATTGTACAGTTGCCACATCCAGAGGAATCGAGAGAAACTGTTGCTAGTAAGTATCCTGAGCTCACACTTGTTTCATTAGTTGCCACTGAAAAGCCAGGCATGGGGGATCTATAAGTGAAAATATTGTACTTGACTGATTTTATTAATATTTTATGATTACGTAATGCCATGATATTCTGTATGCAATAGACAAGGTCTTGTTATTTTCATATATTGGAAGCAATTTCATGCAAACACAACAAAGGCATTGGAAACCTTGTATTCAATTTAGAAATAAGATGAAGATTGATGGTTTCTAATTAGAGCTAGTTGTTTATATGAATTAGATTTTTTTATGTCCTGCCGCAAAGCAGGAGGTGGGTTATAGGAATGCCCTTTACCTGTCTGTCTGCCACTTTTTTGTCTTGGTTCCATATGTCCTATACGTTATGCATAAAAAGTGAAACTTAAAATTCTTCTTCTCTTGAACTGTGATAGCTATGGCTTTATATTTGGTATGTAACAGTATCTAGTGGTCTTCTACAAAAGTTATATAACGCATCCACATAGGGTTGATGTTGGCCAAGCTCTAGGGCCCCAACTGTTACAAATGGGAAATCTTCAAAATGCATTTTCTTCTGAACTTCTCAACAGATATTGATCAAACTTTGCATGAATGACCTTTGGGGATCCTCTGTTGACTTCAAAATTACATGTGTATACATTTATTATGAGAAGTCTTAAAAGTGAATGTCCTTTTTTGCTTTCTTGATTATGGTGCAATAGAGGATCATCATGGTCCTCGGGGCATTTTCCGCCTATATAACAGGGGCCAATCTTCAGCCCCTTCACAATAAAAAATTGCACCTTTTTTCACAATTCGGCAAAAATAAATTCTCAATTTCAAAGAATTTCACAAAATATTCATTTTGGACATTTATTTACATTCATGTCTGCTAAATGTCGTAAATTAAGATTAAATCGATCACATGCATCAGCAGTATATTACACAGTTAAATACTGATTAGTAACGAATTTTATCCAAGCTCATATTTGATCGATATATCATGCTAATACTCACAAAATTAACAGGCCTAGACCTTTCACAATATTGGCAAAAAATGTCCTGGTCCTCTTGTTACGCATTTTGTGTGCAGAACAATCACTTGCAATTTAATATCTGTATCCCCACAGACAATGATGACAAAATTGTTATGGAATGGTCCAGACCTGATGGGGATTCTCAGCTGTCAGAGGAACCAACAACGGCTGTCAAGCAGACACTTGTACTCGTTCATATGTGTCTGTCACAGTATGATAGCAAAATGTGTGTAGTGAACCTCACTGTTTGTAATATAATAATTAATATATGATACCTCAGTATGTATGCTTCTGTGACATTATGTTTACACTGCAAGCAGTTTGTGATGGAAACCTCAAAATGTTTTTACTTTGGTTCATTGCTTTCTTATACAGAGCCTTATGACACATCCTTTATGGGGAGATCTGGAGCTAGTGTGCAGTTGCCACATCCAGAGGAATCGAGAGAGACTGTTGCTAGTAAGTGTCCTCAAAATACAGATGAAGGTTGATGATTGCTGAAAAGAGCTAGTTTTTTATATGATTTAGATTTTTTCCACTGCCGCAAAGCAGGACATGGGTTATAAGTATGGCCTTCATCTGTCTGTGCATAACTTTTTTGTCTGCTCCATATCTTCTATACCCTAGGATTTTTGTGAAACTTGATTGAAACATTTAACTTATTGAGCTGATGTGCAGAAGACATGGTAGTTATTCCACAAGGTCAAGGCCACTCTTGAAAATTAAATATGTGAGCCTCCATAAAAAATGGTACAGCGGTGGGGAATGGCTTTGTTTTGAATTGCCATGTTATTATTAGCTCATCCTACAAAAGTTCATTTAAATTTGGTTTAATGCTAGCTAAGAAATTAAGACTATAAAGTAACTTTATGTTTTACAGAATACAACATGGGTGAGTGTTTTGTTAGGATGAAGCCTCTGGGATTGAAATCTGATACAGCAAGTGATCTGGATTCAGAATTGGTCGAGACCCTTAATGATTCTGCAATTTCTCTGGATTCAGAACCTGACTACAAGACCTCTGAGTCTGATGACGAGACATTTGATGATTCCAATGATCCAGACTTTGTAATTGATTATGAATCTGAATCAAGTGATAATGATGAGACTGATAATATACCTGATTCTTCAAGTGACACATCTGAAGTTATTCAGCCTTTCCAGCTTTACAGGCTCTTACCAGAAAAAGGTAACCCTTGATATTTTGAAAAAAGCCCAGCCAAGAAGAAGAAAGAAAAAGGAAACACAAGAAGATATTTTTTCAACACCAGAAAGTGATTTGACAAGGGGTGTTACTGTAATACTAATGGGAGAAAATGGGGTAAAACAGAGTACTGCCTGTACTGTTCAATGAATTCAACAAACTTTACTAAACACTATTTACAGTCGCACAAAACGGAAGTGGCTATAAAGCTATTTTAGGATTTACCATTGAAATCAAAGAAAAGAAGCCTTGAAATTATGCAAGAGAGAAGCGCCTGCAACTACAAACACCTTTTTTAATGTTCTGAAAAAAGGTTATGGTGAAATAGTGGTCGTTGCAAGACACTCCTATGAGACAAAACCACAAGATTACTTCCCTGTGAAAGTTGTTTAGGTTTCTTTCTAAATGCAAGTTTATGGAGACACAAACAATTACTTCAATTTGTTAAGAATCATAGGACAAGAAAGATTCAGTCTGAAGCAGCTCTTCTTCTGCCTGCTCCCATAGAGATACATGAAGGATTGAAAGCCAATGTTGTCAGTAAAATGGCCGCAGACGAAGTGACAATTGCTGCTCGCAGCAATAGAATTATAGTGAAAATTGGAGAGAAACTTTACCAGAAGCATGGACACCTGCCTCACCTTCTTTCACACATTAGTCAAAAGATGAGAGGGTTGGGTCATTTTTTTATTTGTACAAGAGAGCAAGATTCAGATGTCAATTGTATGAATGTAATTCTTGTGCCTGAAATGTTTCTTTTGGCAGTGTTGAAACTGTTTTGGAAATCCTTCTTTTGCTCTGAAATTAGATCATCTATTGAAAAAGTGTGCAAAACTGTCGAAGTGTGAAGCACTTATTAAAGGTGATACTGAGCAAAGAAATAGAGCTGATGGATTTTTGACTTTATGAGAAGATGTGTGGACAGATGAGATTTCATCTTGTGCCCTAAGAACATTGACAACTAAAACGATGAACAAAGAACAAACTCTGCCTTTATTAAATGACATTGTCAACCTTCAGAAATACTTCAATGAGAAAACAAAGACTGACAGAAACTCTTGAAGAGAGATTTGTCAAATCAGATTGGGAACTGCTTAACCAAAATGACATTGGCAGAGTTGGTTATGTTCATTCGAAGACGTGGTGGAGAAATACAACGAATGCTTGTTAAGGCCTATGTCTCAAGGATGGACAACTCCCAGTTTCCATCCCAAGAAATGACAGATTCATTAAGTGCAACCGAAAAATGTTTACTAAAAACTATATCCAGAGTGGAAATAAGAGGAAAGAAGGGAAGAACTGTGCCAGTTCTAATACCACTCAAGTTACAAAGAAATATCAATCTGCTGCTGAGATGGAGACAGGAAGCAGGTGTGGCTAAAGACAATGAGTTTGTATTTCCAAGGCTAAACTTCAGTTGTTTATAACCACTCAGAATTTCTGATGTGCTGAGATACTTCTCAAAAGAGGTTGGCTTAACAAATCCATGTCACATCACTAGCACAAAGCTTAGGAACCATGTTGCCACAGTCGCTCAAGTATTGAAATTGGGCAAACATGATCTTGAAACGATGGCCAGTTTCATAGGGCATGGCATTACAGTCCACAGATCTTTTTATTGTTTACCCCAGGAAACACAGCAGATGGCCCAGATGGGAAGTCTTCTTACAACATTTAATAATGGCACTGTCAGGCAATACAGCAGGAAAGTCTATAGATGATATTTCATTGGATGAGAGTAAGTAATTTTTTTTGGCCTTATGAATGTGACTGGTGAAGGTATTCCATCCATGACCACCAGCTGTTGCCAAAAATAATTAGAATTTGTATAAAATTGGCAGTTGTTGTTTTCTGTATAACTGATAAACATAAACAACTATCTTATTAATAGACATGTGCTGCAAATTCATTCCACACAACATTTTAGGAAAAAAATAGCTGGTATTTCCACATTTGGGGATCCAATTGTTGACAGTCTGGGAAGAAACATGTAATCAGAAAGAGAAAAAATGTGAAAGAGAAAGAATGAGAGATAAAAGGAAAACTTAAGATCATTTCTTGTATTTACTGAACTTTAAACAAATATTGTACCAAGAACAAAATTACTGTTACATGTAAACAAATAATGTACAAAGAACAATTTTACTGTTAAACTTGTTTGTAATTTTTCTAAAGAATTTTCATGTTTCATGTATTATTTAAGAGAGTAAAAAATTGTAAAAAATGTAGGGGAATCTTGATTATATGATTAACTTTATGCACTCATGGCATTGATTTGTTCAAATTTGAAAATATTTTTAAATATTAAAGTTTCTTTTTATTACAGGGATGAATAACATACTTTTATATCCTTCTAAATGTGTCAGATCTACTTTTTATTAATTTAAAATAAGATGAAATTAATTGATTTTCAAAAAGCCCATGAAAGTTTTTTTCTCAACATTTGACTTCTACACTTATTTTATTTTTGGAAATTATTTTTGAAGAAAATGAAATGGTGAAATTATGCAAATTTGGTGTATTTGTTTAAAACTGTACTACAGCGATACTTTTTTCATAACTTTCTGAAAAGAATGATCCAGAATTATGAGACAATATTTTTTTCAAAATTGTTAATTTTTTGAAAGGGGGGGGGGTATAGAAGAAAAATCAAATCAGCAAATTTTATGTTAAAGTATATGACATATATTTTGTTATTTGTTTATTCATCAGGGTTTCAGAAATACATTGATACTAAAATTGTTATATTTTGATAAACATTTAAAAAATGAATGGATTTTTATGAAGTCAACTGTTAATTTTTTTCAGCGTTGATGGGAATGGTTGCGTTAAATGTCCATAACTTTTAGAATGAATGGTAGATTTGTTTTTGAATTTTAGAAAAAATCATCCAAATGATACAAAATATAAATATAACAAGCTTAGTTAAATATGGAATTTTGCCCGTTATGAATGGATTACCTAAGTGTCATGTCTGTCAAGTCATTCAGAAAATCCATATTATTATCATTACACTAAGATGTATATTTTTTCATAAACTTTGAAAGCTGTTGCAATAAACCTTTGAACAAATCTGTGTGAAGGACAAATAAAATGTCACTTGTACATTTGACTGTCATTGGTTGTGTCTGCTTATTTTTTGTTTTACTATAATGTGACTTGTTTGCTGTATGATTACAGCATTCTTAAATAAAACTGTAAAGGTGAGAGATATATCCATCTGTCATTGATTTTTAAATACTACCTATTGATCATTATTATAGATGCTGAGTTGAGCAGTGATGACAGTGATGATGACACATTACAAGATCAGGAACAAGATTTTACTGATGGTATGCATTATTTGTGACAAGTTATTAGTCCCCCCTACTGGTGTTCCCATTGGAGGGGACTATAGGTTTGCCCTCCATCTGTCTGTCTGTCTGTCCATCCGTCTGTCCACTCAAAACTGGATCCACAACTAAACAAGCTAGCTCGATGAAGGTTGGTATGTAAATAGGTGGCAATGTGTAGATTACTCATGTCATTTTGTTATCTCCATTGGGAAAGAATTGTGGCTGCTATGGTTACTGAATTAGTAAAAATGTGTCCAAAACTTCTGGATCCTGGGGTAACTCAATAACTAAACAACCTAGGATGATGAAAGTTGGTATGTGAATATGTGGCAATGTGTACATTATACATTTTGTTTTCTCCTATGGGTAAAATTGTAGTTACCATGGTAATAGAGTAAAGAGTAAAAATATCCACAGAAGTTTTGATTCTGTCACAACTTTTTCACTGTTCAAGATTGGTGAATGAAATCTGGTATTTGAGTTAGTAATATTATATTAAATAATACTATTAAATGACATTGTGGTTATCATGGAGATAATTTGCAGTATTATTTTGACTTAATTTATATAATATTTTGAAGTTTTCATTGGGAATATGTCTATTTGGGGTGATGATTGGATATCACCTTATGTGATAGTTCTAGTTTTTTTACACCCAATTAAAATTTGCTTTGACCAGATTAGAAATAAACAAAAAGTTGGATCCCACAATCACTTATTAACTATTCAAGCTAAATTGCTAAAAGTATGTGAATAAGTTACAATGTCGATATTATGTACACTACTTTGTTGTCTCTCAGGGTTACAATTCTGGTCACCATGGTAATGTTAATAGTTAAGAACATGTTGCAAAATCTTGATAATGCAATAACAAATTTTATTCAAGCCATGTGAATGAAATTCTGTATTGATTATTTGATGGTTTTGTATTTATGTGTGACAGTTATACAGATTAATTACCATACTGAGTGAAGGCAGAACCGGTAGGGGACAATATGTGTTGCGAACAACACCAGTTGCTTGTTATTATTAGATTATGTTTTAACAGATGATAATCTACAAAGTGAACAGTAAAGGTTAAGTGCAGCAACAGTACTTTCTGTTTCATTAAGGACGATTTCTGCATTTTGTTTTATTCAAGGAAAAGTGATCATTTTTTCATATTTTATAGAAAAAAGTATAACAAATCCAAAAATGGAAAGAAAAACAGGGGTCACCGAACTCGTTTTCGAGATTACAGCTCATACTTTGTGTAGGTGTGCAGCTGTTTTTTAAGATTTGCTGTGTACAAAGAGCTTATCGCTAAACACATACTATTATTGTTATATCATGATAAAATCATGCTCAAACATTTTTACATGAAAGTATTCATTTGGCATATATTGTGTTAATTTAACACAATTCATACCATAAATGATTTAATTTTGTCATACTATGTTTTTATTTTCAACTGCATGCACGAAAAAATGGGTTGCAATTTCGACAAAAAAATATTATTTTTCATCTTTTATTCCCCCTTATCCGATATTCTTCCAACAAAACTTTCTAATTTTGATATATATCTTAGAACAATGCCTAATAAACATATTTCAGTGATAAAAACATGAGGTTACCGAGCTAATTTCAGTCTCAACTCTGAAATTCAAGTATATTGTCAAAAATAGTCAACAAATATGATTAATATCAAAAATATGCATATCAAGTTAATAAAGATTTTGCCTATTTTCCAATAAAACTTTCTAATTTAGATATACATATATATCGTAGAACAATGTCTAATAAACACATTTCAGAGATAAAAACATGGGGTTACTGAGCTAATTTTACCACCAACTTCTAAATTCTGTTGCATTGTCAACAAATATTTGCCAATTTCAGTTAAATTTTGTAATGTGTATATGAAGTTAATAAAGTGTAGTTTTCTGTTTATCATCCAATAAAACTTTTTAGTTTTGATATATATCTTAGAACAATTTTGTACCACATATTTCACTTTAAAAAACATTTGAGTCTTTGAGGTAATGTTAGCTCAGAGTCCTAATATCAGCTACGTCATCAACAAATATTTGCAATAAATGATGAACCTCTATTACAGTCATATGAAGTAATTCAATTTTGAACTGTACATGAAGTGTTTCACATAAATTAGTCACTATTAAAAAATAGAGCACGCATTATAGGTTGCGTTTTTAGCGCGCTCGCGGATACGTTAGTTGTCCGAAAACTATGCAAGTGTTTCTTCCGTGAAGAGCTTTATTGTCTCCCTTATGTGCAGAAATGTTGCGCGTTACGAACTACCGAAATCGTCTTTAATGGCGTGATGTTAACTTTTTTTAGAAATATTACCAGAAGTCAAAAATAATCCAGGCATTTCATGTTTGAGATATTTGCCGAAACTTTATTAGTTAATAACAAATGCCACTTGCAACATTTACCCGAGTAAAATTCAAAAACATTATTTTGGATAAGAAGGGGCCCCTCTTATTTGATTAATGACTACATTTGGTGTTGATCTCTTATTTCCTGAATGTTGGCAGTGTGTGATTATTATGGATCAGATATGCATGCAATTTATATTTGTGCTTTTTGCTATAAATAACATATTATCTGGAGTAAGTCAATATGCAATTGATATTAATCAGATATTATCACAGTTCATCTGCTACAGTCTAACACAGTATTTGAAGTGAAATTGTTAATGAATATAAGGATAAGCTATCTAGAGCTTTTTTTAGGAAAACTTTTAATAATTAAGATGTTTTGGCTATGATATATAGATTTTACCAGAATATTTAGGCGATAACTGGAGAAATGGGATCTTTAAGGCTATAAAAAGTTGCAAATTCAGTGTTCAGTAATGCTTACTATGATGGTTCACTTGCATTTCTTGTCGATTTCAGATGTGTGTCCTGGACTAAGCTCTGAAGTGAATGAAGTTTCATCCACAGGCAAACAGCAAGGTTTGCTTGATTTTCTCAATTTTATTGTTTATTTTGTATGTCCACAGTTTACTGCTGAGATGGTGTCAGGGAGATTAGTATTCTTTAATGACAGTCTCGTTTCAGTTACTAATATATGACACAAATAAGGTGACTTTGACCTTCAAACATGCATCATTTACATATATTGTGCCAATGGTTATAATTGTGGTGTACCCCGCTTTAAAGTGCCCATCGTCCACTAAAGTGATAATTGCGGTAGCACTCTATTTGTCAGGGACCGACACCACTGGCTATTAGGGGTTAGCCAGAACCCTTAGTACAACAATTACAAAAATAAACTGAACGTCTAACTGGTTTAAAGTATATTTTAATATCCAGCCTAATGCTTCAATTGCCTGTCGGAATAAATAGTGATGATTCAAATGTAGATGTGCATATCAATAAAATATTAAATTTGCAAACTAGTAATATGCAAAAACTGTTCTATATTCAGAAGTCCTTAATTGATAAATGAAGAAAAAATTAAACTTTGTAAATTATGCTAACTGTCTTTATTCAAATTTCCCTAAATTTTCAAGAACAAAAATGAAAAACAAAAATGAAGAACAAAATTAAGAAGAAAAACTTAGCTTTGCAAATTATACTAGCTACTCTGTATTCAAAAATCCCTAACTGACAAATGAAGAGCAAAACTTATTCATTGAAAAGGACCCTGTAGCAGCAATCAGAAGTCTGGTTGAAATGTAAATAAATGTAAGTTGCCAAACCAATCATAAATATGAGAAACACAACCAACTTGGTTAGAAGTTTCAAATCAGCGCAACAATCATAAGAATCAGCATGATCAGTTTTGTTCAGTTAATGAAATGAAATACACTGATATGCATGTGATTTCTCAAATAATTTAATTAAATCCAAAAATCAACTAAGTATCAAAATGTTAAATAAATGAAGTATAAAAGTGACAATCTACAAAGTAGCAAAGTTTTGAAAATCTTTCCAAAAATATTCTAAATATCAAGAATCAATGTGATCAGAGTCCTCTTAGTATCTAAAATATAACATCAACAAAGAAAAGAAAAACTGTCTAAACCATATTATATACATATAGTAATTAAGTATTTACCAGATTAAAGTTCAGCGCCGAAATTCAGTTGCAAAATGATCAAAAGAGCAGGTGCAAGCTATTATATGCCAACAAATATTGTCTTTGATTGGTTAACAACCGAAACTTACGTCACTTTATGATTGGCTGATTAGCGCTGGTCAAGATGATTTTCAATGCAATTTCAATGATTGACATGTCTTGGACAGATCTGGAACTGATAAGCACTGCCTAATTGAATTGATTAGCTTGTGATGACTCATTGTTTTGACAAACATGTAAATAACTAATTAAAAATACCCTAATCTGTAATTAATCCTTAATTATTGATCAAATCTTAAAATAAAGATCATCATCTTAATTAACACAAAATGTTGTTCAATTTGAACCTTAACATGACTTTGTAACTATGAAAACTGAGGATTTAGTAATTTACTCGTTTAAATGGTGCTTCTGTTCAGATAATAAGAACACAAATGTGGTGTTAACAAGTTAACTATTATACATATCACAAAATCAAGATACTAATATTAGTTTGTGATCATTGCTTTCTTACCCAAATAGCAGGTCACTATAGCCATATGAAAGAAACTTATCTGCTGCATTTTCTGAAAAATAGTTACTGTCCTCATTTAAGATGACTATGAAAATCATTATTTTTAATTTGTTGTCTTGTTTTCTAGGTTTCATTCATATTGGTAACTTTGCAATCTGGTTGACTTGGTACGCAGGCATGTATTAATACGGCACAAACAGTAAGTGGTATTATCGCTGACCTGGATACAGCCATTATGTTTTTGACACAGCTGGTACCCTTAACACTGATGGTGATGAGAACTTTGCTGATCATAGGTAAGATTAGGCCAGAAAAAAAGTATAGCCATATTTCTAATGATGGAACCAACTCTCTTTGCACCTGCTCAAAATTTTTTGTACTGTGAATTGTGGCTCCTAAGTACAAAACGCATGTTTGTATAGCAACAGCGGTCGGCATCCAGAAAGGTGTCAGCTCTCTTTACAGGAACAGTATTTATTTGATCTTCATCAAACTTGGTCACAGTGTAAATTGGCATGATATTTTGCTCAATTTCAATAACCAACCAACACATTTCAGGCATTTTGAAGGTATGAAAATTTCTTCAGATGATTGTAAAAACTCAAAGTGTTAGGTTGAAAATCTCTTGATATGTGTCAATTATGGTTGATAACATTTGCAAACTCTATTTTTTAATATTTGTTGCATTCTTTTCTGCAGAGCAAACATGTTAAAGACAGCTAAGGCTTTGGTTGAGGACACTAAGACCCTGATATCTGGCGCTGCTTCTAACCAGGAACAACTTGCTAATGCTGCGCAGATGGAGGTGAAGACTATCACACGTCTCGCCGATGTTGTAAAATTCAGGGCCGGCTCCCTTGGTTCAGAACAGCAGGAAGCACATGTATGTAGGCTCCCTGTTTAGCTTTTATGTAGAATCTGAGAGTTTTGTGAATGATTGATTTTTTCTAATGTGGAATCTGAAAATTTGTCAAAGATTTATTTTACTAATGTAGCATCTAAATGTTTTATAGGGCATTAATTTCTACTGTTTGGTCAAGATTTCATTAGAAATTAATATTTCAACTTGTAATGATTCTAATTTTCTGTATAATTCAATTATCGCAACTAAATATTTTGCTAAAATTTTGCATTTCTTTTTAAATTTTCCTTATCTTGCTTATATAACTACTGTCAGTAATTTGCATAAAACTCAAATTTATTGAGGGAGCTTTTACTGTATTTCAGGCCTTACTGATAAATGCCGTAAAAGACGTAGCTTCTGCTCTGTCAGATTTGAACAGTGCAACTAAGAATGCTTTGGGCAGGAATGTACAGGACCCTGCCATACTGCACTTGAAAGAATCTGCTAAGGTAAGACAGTGTTGCATTTTGGGATTTACGCCATAATATTTTTTTCCTCAAATTCTACTTTTAATACACTTTTTATTATTTGTTGCATACATGTAGGGTAGCATTTTAATTTGATTCATACCTATATCTAGTTTCAAACAAAATTTCATTGACCATAGGCCATAGAAAATGTGCAAGGCTTCTAATGTTTGTGCTAAGTTAGTATTGAAATACATTCATTATGATATTGAAATTATACTGGCTTTATTTAGGCTTCTGAGGTTATTTTATATTAACCTTCAATGTACATCAGAAAATATGAAAAAAAAAAACAGAGAAAAAAAATGAGAAAAAAAACAGTCATCTGGTTTTACATACTGACTTGATCAGATGGTTTCAGGACAGGTTAAAGAGTGTCGAATAGGAATCAGAATTGTATGTTTCAAGTTGTGAATGTTTTTTATTCTTAAATTGATAAATCTTATATAAACATTAAACAAAAATTCATTTTGCATAGACTAAAAATCTCCAGGACTGAAATTTGAAACAGGTATAATTTTCGTACCATCATTTAGCATCTAACTTGGCTCTCTCTCTATCTCTCAAAGTAATACTAAAATAGATCCAATATTGTAATAACTAAAAACATTTTGTGGGTAAATGGTTCATGTCTATATCCAAGAAAAAAAAGGGCTTTTGCGAAAAGAAAAATCATTCAAAGATTTTTTTGTGGAGTTGAAAGTATTCTTTTATGTGTAACATGTTTAATCTTTCTAGGTTTTCATTTTCATTTTTTTTTTTGCATTTTTACCATTGTGAATTTTTCGGGGATAACTGGTTTGCCATTAGCTGATTAAAACCAATCATGCTTGCTTATTCATGTATTTTTGTTAGTTCTTATAATTTTGCAATAATCCAGATAAAAAATTGACAAAAAATCAAAAATACAGACTTTTAAAAATGTTTTCTGTTTTGGGCTTTATTTTGCACAGTGTAATCATCAGATACCATCTCCTTGCCTTTGGAAAAAAGGGGCCTGGACCTAACAGAGAGATATTTTTAGCCTAATTTTTCAGCCTCTAAAATGTCCAATTTAGAGCTTATGGTTCATGATAGTTATCATGATTAATTAATTATCTGGTACCTGTTCTTGAGATCATTCTTGGGAACCAGGCCCCAGTTTCACAGAAAAACTTAAGTATGAGCACTATTTTGAACGCATTTTATGACTATATTTGTATTATTTGTACCTTATTTTTTCTTGAAAAGCAGTGTATTTCTTGCAAAGCTATCACTCTAAGTCAAATATTTGTGCTGAAAACAGAATTATCTTGCTACATTAATTTTTTACTTGAGCATGCTATAACAGACTCAAGTATTGCTCAAGTGTTTTTATTCTTTTTAGATACTATTTTCCATGAAAATCAATGTTATGTTTGTTAATGTTTTAAAATTGGCTCCGGTAGTACTCACCAAGATCCAATAGTAAACCTATAATATATTTTAGCACCTGATATTTGAATTTGAAAATAGTGGGCTCAAACTTAAGGTTTTAGCTCACCAGAACCGAAGGTTCAGGGTGAGCTGTTAGGATGGGTAGGTGGATGCTCTGGCGTCCGGCGTCTGGCATTAACAATAGTTTTCTCCTCAGAAACTACCTGTCGGATTTACTTAAAATTTGCTGTGCAGAAGCCTTTTGATGTTTTAACAGCAATTTGCTCATATTGTACCAGTTGACCACTTTTAGGGGTCACAAGAGGTAAAAATTGAAAAACCTTTAATCATCTTCTTCTCATGAACCAATGGATGGATCATCACCAAACTTGGTCTGAAGCACCTTAGATGGTCATTTCTCAAGTTTGCTCAAATAAATATGGTTGGCCCCTTTAGGGGCCGCTAGAGCTAAAAATAAAAATACCTTAAAATGACTTTTTCTCATGTTTCTATGGATGGATTATTACCAAACTTGGTTTTTAGCATCTTTAGGTAGTTTTCTATCAGATTTGCTGAAATAAAAGTGGTTGGCCCCTATTAGGGGCCGCTAGAGCTAAACATAGAAATACCTTAAAATGACTTGTTTTCATGAACCAGTGGTTGGATCATCACCAAATTTGGTCTGTGGCATCCTTCAGTCATCACGAATATTCTTTTGTAGTATCCTTTTATGGTTCTTTATCAAGTTTGTTATTGTTCCCCATTATTTGCCCACAAGTGTACCTTTATTACCTTTTTAGTAACAAGTTACTTTGGTTCCTTCTTGAGATTGATGTAAGTACCAGGCTTTGGTTCCCATTTCTGGAAATTATTCAAGTCTGGTTCATACTTCTTGAAATTGCCCTAGGAAACCAGTCATTGGTTCCTGTCATTTCAGATCATTAGTTTCAAGTCTCTTATAATGTTTTTGATATATTTATTTTGTACTGAAGATTTATTCTGTTAAGCAGGCTTCCCGAAAGTTGCTGGACCATCGGACATGTCAGGACATGTTGGACCAGATGTCCGGCAGTCAGGCACAATCTACAGCATTTATCCCTTATTTATAATATAGTCGGTCAGACAAATTTTCATTTGGTCAGACAGAAATTCTAACTTTGCCTGATCAAATGTCAGGCAGTATTCCAGCAGTTTCGAGAAGCCTGTGTTAAGTAAATATTTATTTTGTACATTTCAAATTTTTTGTTCACACTGACAGATAAGTTTACAGTTATTTTTGTATGTATTTCAAAGCTGTGAAAATTTTGTGCTGCCTCTGTATAGGAAGGTCAGACAAAAAAAACGAAATCCTTCAAAATCACTGTCATGTGATAATGATACATCATTTAAAACTTATAATTCAATTATTGATACAAGAATACAAAAATTTTTTTGTTGTGATGAAGGATATTCAACATTATATTTATCTGTAATTTTCCCTTTAGTAGTACACGCCCATGGGCTATTTCACAACTTGTATAACAGGTAGAATAACACACAGGATAATATTTCACAGGTGATAATATGTGTAGTTAGTATATAGTTCACTGTACTATGAAAACATAGGACTTTTACTATGAAAATTGCAGGCAGTCAGTGTTAATCAACATTTGCAATGCACATACATAATGTAATTCTACTCCTGATGAAAGACCTGCTACACCATTTCTTGAAGTTTTACACATTTAAAGTTTGGAATAGGTATGTAATAAATTCAATAAATCACTTCAACAGTTCAAATATTTCATAATACTTACCTGTGCAGATGTTTGTGCTTTTCTGATGGCCTGTCTACTTTTTTTGTTCTGTTGCACTTTCACATTTTTTTCTTATATTGTTTTGTATTTCTTTGAATCATTTTCTGCAGATAATTCTAGATCTATTATCATTGAATCATATCAGACTCTTATATTTGAAGAAATACATTAGGCTATATGTACTACACAAACACTTAGGAAAACACATAGATAAAGTTATGTATGAAGGCTTTGAGTTGCAGCTGACTTAACCAGCAAGTTCTTTACTGACTTAATTTAAGTTGGTCTCAAAGACATATCCAGTGATATTTTGCATAAAATAGAGGCTGAATATTGGCATTTTTCCGAATGACAAAATAGTGAATTTTTAATTTTCAAAAATACCAGAAGCTTTCTGAAGGCTTTCATGAAGGGGATAATATAACAATAAATTAGAAAAAAGGAGAAATTTGAAAAGCTATTGCTTTTTATATGGCATTTTTAGCTCATTAATTAACGATGATTTTCATCTGAGTCATTGTAGACTAATTCCACTGGTCTTTTACTATGAAAATCATAAAATGTCATATCAAACAATTCTCTTCTTTGTTTAGCATCAGTCATCTTTGTAGATGAATTTATTTTCTTTTGCAAAAGGGTTTATCAACAATGAAGTTGTTTTAATATGCTGTTAATTCATATAAATACACAAAGTTTAAAAAAAATGTTTTTTTTTTGGTTTTTAGATCAAAACAAACTCTACAAATGAAAACATGTCTATGGTTCAACTTCCCCTTGGCAGCTGCTGACTGGAGTTAAGACAACATGCAGACAATTTCAGGTAAGTTGTTGTTGTTGTTCTTCTTCTTCCAATGAAATTATGTATCACTCAGGGCTTTCATTTGACCCTTAAAAAGTATTTTTATTATTGAAATCAGTAAAATAAAGCTTTTGGCTCTTGAGAATTTGTACCAATGGCTCAAAATTACAATAAAATTAGAGAGAAATTTTGTTGACTTGTCAAATTATCATCAGCCAAGGGTCACTTTTGACCCTCAACTTTTGATGTCCAGTGAAAGCCCTGATTATCATTGTTTGTTACTGTGCATGACTTGTTTAGGATAGAGTTTAATTAAAGATGTTGAAACCTATTATTAAAGATGAAAGTTTGATGATCTACTCATAGAACGTGCAATTACTGTTAAGTGAAAATATACAGGCCAATTTGAGACAATTTATTCTGTTACAAAGTGACGATTCTTCTTTGGTTTAACGTATTATTGACTTGTGACTATTGTAACAAAATTTTAAATACCCCTTTTGCATGTTTTACGAACAATCATAACCTCAGTGCAACAAGGTTGTATCAGCATGAAAATGTCATTCTTTCCATTTATTTTGTGCAACAATGTTTTACTTTGTTTAACTAAGTGAAATACCAATATGATAATTGTATTATTACAAAAATGACCAGAAGATTCTCCTTGTTTAAAAAACTTAATATCTCTTTAATCAGACCACTTCTACTTGATATTACTTGCTGATAGTTGAATTGATTTTTGTGTTGTTTTCTTGGAATCCTTTTTTATCTATTATTCAAGATTATTTCAGTACAATTTTTTATGCACAGTGTTCAGTGCTGGTTGAAAATTCACTTAATTTTTTCTTTTTAATGAAATAATATGTTATCTTTTTATTATTTATTTCATTTACAGTATTTTAAATGCATTTATTTACTTCTTTCATTATAAAATGTTAATAAATTTTTGAAAAAATATAAAGCATACAAAAATTCTTAAGTCTTGAGATACAACACTGTTGCACCAAACAATTTAAACATTTAAATATTGTTTGGACAATTTTAAATTAATAACAAAAGTTCACTAGTGTATTTTAAGTATATTAAATCTTTTGCTACAAAAAGTCAATTTTGAAAAAGATGTCAGATACAACTTTGTTGCGCTGAGATGACCATACATCATTTTCAAATGGATAACACTCCCCAAGGCAGTGAAATGGTCAAAGAGGATTGTTGTATGTGGCCAAGGGAGACTGGATGGACTAGGCTCTTGTATTAGACTGGGTCTAGAAAGTGTGGGTGAGAAAACCACGCAGGATGACAAAAGTCTTTACTGTTATTGGATGTATTCCTGTTCATCTTATCCTGGTTGTGAGGATGATGTTAACAGAGGGTTGTAGGATGACACTTGCTATCATCCTGGGGGAATGGCCTTGGTTTTACAACTCCTAGGCAGGTTCATCGACAGGCTGATGGAGGGTATCTTTTAACGGAAATGGACTGAGTGGTGTGTGAACACTCTACATACATGCACATCGGGTGGCAGAATTTAAAATCCCGAGCTAGACACAATCTGCAAAACATTTGTCGACCTCTGGGATGAATTGGACATACCTATCGTTGTTAAAGCCTTCAAAAAATCTAAAAACTTTGATGGCACTGAAGATGATACTAGTATACTGTATGAGGAATAATTATGATGATGATGATGATTCTGTACCAAGCATTCTAATGTAGAAAACTTAAACACCCTTCTCAAAACTGTTTGAACAATTGTTCACAATGTTCATTAGACACTTGACCATAATTTAGAGATCAAGGTCACTCTTTGGTTTCTGTCAGGCATTCAACACTTCAGTCTTTTTTCTTATGACCCTTGGTGGTCCCATTAAAAATGTCAAATGAAAAAACAATGGATAAGCGAAGCGGGCTCGACATGTTGCCATTTGGTGACTTCTAATTACATTAACATCTTAGGTGTACATTATCTCATTAAATGACTTATCATTGTTATCCATTTCATATTGATGTGCACCACATGACTATTAGATATGGATGCACCAAAAAACACCATTGAATAATAAATAGATGATGATGCTGATAATGATGAAGACTGCATTTTTTTTTAAAATGCATGTTACACTGATTTTGATTTACTTTCGGTACCTTTGTTCTTAAGATTTATTTGCCTTGTACCATAAGTAAATATCACTTTTTTACAATATATAAGTAAAATGGTGCCATTTTTTGCTCACCAGAAGGTTCAGGTTCAAGCTGTTAGGATGAGTAGGTAGATGCTCCGGCATCTGGCGTCAACAATGGTCTTCTCCTCAGAAACTACCAGTCAGATTTACTTAAAATTTGCTGTGTGGAAGCCTTTTGACATTCTAACTGCAATTTGCTCATATTATACCCTCATATGAAAATTTGACAAAAATGTTGATTTTCTTCCATATGTGGAGAAGTTGCTGGCTCCTTGAGAAAGGGAAAGTTAATACTGGTTTAGTATACAGTCCAGGAAAACTGGTTAGGTGAACCGGTCGCCATATATAATTGAAAAATTGTTGAAAGACGGTGTTAAACCCCAATGACAATAAGTCACAGAAAAACAAAAAAAAAATAGAAATACCTTAAAATGTCTTTTCTCATGATTCTATGGATGGATTACCAAACTTGGGTTTTAGCATCTTTAGATAGTGTTATATCAGATTTGCTGAAATAAAAATGGTTGGTCTGTGGCATCCTTTAGTCATCACGAATGTTCCTATGTAGTATCCTTTGATGGTCCTTTAACAAGTTTTTTGTTGTTCCCCATTTTCTGCCCACAAGTGTACCTTTATTACCTTTTTAGTAACAAGTTAATTTACATTTATTCTGGTGAGCGATGCAGGGCCATCGCAGCCCTCTTGTTTATATTTTTTTGTCCATTTTGCTAATTTTCAAAGTTCAAAAAGTATTATAGTTTTGTACTTGATAACTTTGTCTTAGGACATGTATCTGACCTGTTTCCTGAAATGCTGCTTGTGATGTGGTTTTAATGAAATGACTGGGCTGATAGGGATGAAGTTGTGGCCCTGATCCAAATGCTGAATGTAAATGGTCCTGTAAGATAGGGATATGCTCCCTTAATAGACAAAAGTGTTGTCATTATAGGCTTAGAAACATCAGGACTCAGCAATTTTCTGTTGTGTTTCCTTTAAAACATAACTGTCCTGTGCCAGCCTGGCCTAAAATCAACAGATTATGGCATGTTAAAGCTAGATCAACTGCCATCTCCTGTTCAGCATTGAATTTCAGTTTTAAGCTTTATGCAATGTCCTGCTTTTGTTTACAAGAATATAACTGGTTACCATTTCTGACTATATATTTGTGCTCAAATGTGGGAGACAGTAATCAATGGTAACCAACAACCAATTAAAAAAATCAGAAGTCTTGTTACTTGAATATCACATGGTTGGCAAGATGGTTGTGGAAACTGACCTATTCAAAATACAGTCCCTAATGACAAGTTTATGCTGACAATGGTACATTTATCAGTCATTCCGGGCCTTTTTTCCAAAAATTGGGAAGGGGCCTTAGCCTTTCATTTTGAGAGATTCAAATGTGATTTTCAGCCAAATTGGGGAAAGTTAGACCGACTTTCAAAATTTAGGGAGAATCATATCTCAACGTATTGGGAATTTCAGCATTGTATTCTGGGATTTTTTTTTCACCAAATTGGAAAAAAAGAGGCTTTTTGCAATTGGTAAGTAACCCAATATTGGCCTCTATTTTAGAAGTAAAAAGGCCCTGTATTTTGAGTTAAAAAGTTTAATTATCTGTTTTGTACCCTGGGGACACACACATTTGTGTATTTGGAAATGAAACATTGAAATAATGGGGAACTTTGGATTTGGGCGTAGAGGTTAAACAATCATTTCTGTCACTTTTAAGAAGTTAAAAAAAAATATTTTTGTTTGTATATCTTTTACCTATTTTACTTTTTAGGTAAATGTATTTTTTTTAACAATTTTACTTTTGAGATAAGTGTATGTTTACCTATTTCACTTTTTAGATAAGTTATTTTTTACCAATTTTACTTTTTAGATAGGTATATTTTTTACCAATTTTACTTTATAGATAGGTATATCTTTTACCTATTTTACTTATTTTACTTTTTTACATATAAGACCTTACTGAGAGATTAGCAAATTTATTGAAATTTTGACCACAACATTAACAATATCCTTAGTTATATATGGGAAGTCACTCAATGATTAACCTTTTATTATTGACATTCATCTTGTAAAAAAAAGCTGAAACAAAACTCAACATAATTCCTCAGAATTTATAATGGCGGGACAGTGTCATTATAAAAAACCTTACTTTAAGTCCGAATGGACCCAGTACAGTATGCAGCACTAGGATAGTACATGCAAAAAGGAAGTGCTGCTTACCTTCTCATTATGTATGTACAGTACAGAATAAAACTTGCCAGGCACCTGGGTCACTAATGTCTGAAAGGAACTGCTAAACCATGTGACTAATATTGAACCAAAAAAGAGCACAAAGTTACAAAAAAGGGGCAAAAAATGTGAAATAGCTCCTGATAATATTTCGCAAGAGAGAAACATAAATGTCTTATTAGAATGCCATTTTTAACACCAAACAGCAGGTATTTGTTCTATTACTATTTACCTGCAATGATCATCTGATGTATATCAATGACAGTGTGTATATTAACTTGGGCACTAGGCTTAAATAATACATGCAAGTATTTGGGTACTAGTAATGTTCAGAGCCCAAATTTTGGAGTACAATTTTTAAGCTATGATGTGCAAGAATTACTATCATGATCACCAGTGTATTGGGAGAAAGTCATTGATGAGGAGAAATAAAATTTAATTGGCATGTGTATACTTAGCCATATGTTTGTTGTTGAACTTGTCTCAGAGAGTGGTCACAGTGTGATGTACCACTGAGAGTTTTTAGGTCTTAATAGTCCATGGAATTTGTTTTGACAGACAAAAAATTCAAACAGACCCTTACTTGTTGCCTGAGATAGAGATGACACTTCTTTGTAGTATGTATCCATGATGCTTGTTTGTGTACTGGGTAATTCAAACAGAGTGAGTAATGACACTAATCCTTCTGTCATAAAGTCAGGGTGAATTTATGTTAAGTGTAGAACTATAAGGGATTTTCTTCCATTTTGAATCTGAATAAAGGGTGTATGGTATCATTTGGTTTGTGCATTCAACAACAATATTAATATCTTACATATACTTACTAAACATAAATTATTCCAAATTACTTATGTTAATGTTAGATATGTTAATTTTCGACATGACTGTGTGTGTATCTTGGGGTACAGTTGTACATATATCATGTGTAGTTGTCAATAAGAATTGTAATAGCTGTGTTTTTTGTGTACCATTGTCAAATTCCAAATAGTATAAATGTATACATGTAAATGACGGTTTACATAATTGTCAGTATAATCCAATCCTTCAAAATGTGAAAATACAAGTCCTTGAATGAAGTATCCAATTGTTGCCATCTTACAGAATCTATTTTCTGTTTTTCTTACTTTCTGTCCCGCCTTTCCTCCGTGGTTGTAAATCTGTTGTTTTTTTCCATCGGTCCTGAGTTTTGTATTTAACACTTTGCTAGTCTTGCATATGATGGCACCCATTCTCTATTTGATGTTGTCTGGCCTCTTAGGTACAAAAAGCTCGGTATCAGCATTCTTAACGTATGAACACTGTCCTTGTAGGCAATGCTCGCTGAACATATCATACCGAATTCAGATTTTTTCAGGGTTGTTAAAAAAATAGGGGAAAAAATTGATTTTTTTGAATGGATGAAAAATGAAGCAAAAACTTTCTTGTTGTATAAGACAACTAAATTGTTAGAATTAGGGTACCAAAAAAATTTGACATGAAAGAAATTTTGACTTAAACTTTGATTTTGATTTGTGTGTGACAAATTGAAATACTGGTAATAATTTCAAAATGTCTTCCATACAATCTTTTTCATCATCATCATCATCATCATCATCATCATCATTGTTCTGAAGTGGAACATCAGATGCATCTACAAGAATTCCTCATACAGTTTTAATCGTTTTCAGTACCACATAGTAAAACTTCTTATTGTGAACATCATTATCAAAAATACCTGACTTGTCTCGAGGAGGTTTTTGAGTCCCGTATATTTAATTCTTAGTTGTTAGAATACAATCCAGGAAAACTGGTTAGGTGAACCGGTCACTGTATATAACTGAAAAATAGTTGAAAAATGGCACTGAACCCAGTGACTGTTTAATTCTTAGTTGTGTATAATTTTTGTGCTTATTATGAGCATCGTTATCTCAATATCTTCAGCACAAATGATCATGTCCCATGACTTAACTTTAAGTGCTAATTACCTTGATTTTCTCAAAAAGTGTCATGTTGTATCAAGCTTGCACCTAATACAGTGATGTTTATGTGCCTATGTGTGCACGTTATACAATTAAAGAACAGAATTTTAATTGAGTTGTGCCTTGTTAAAAACTTATTATGTAAATTTAGTTACTAGAAATAGAACCATAAGCATTATGTTAATGAAGTAATACATAACAAATTAATCTCATGTATATTTATTTGAAAACCATTTTTGACTTTACAAAGTAAATTTCACACAGTAAAACTAGGATGTTTCACCACGTAGAAGTAATACGTTATCAGGAGTGAAATTGTACTGTTTAAAACACAAATACTATTCATGAGTAGAAAACTTGACTTAATTAATCAGCTTAATGTAACAATCAACAAACATGTATATTTCTCTCATGTAATAATATGTCAGTATGCTTGTTCTGGCACATGACACAAAACTTATACACCTGATTTATGTCGGGCATTTAGTCTATTCTGATGACTCCTCGAGACAATGAGGTTTTACTGTACTACATTTCTTGAAGGCTTAAACATCAATGACTGTGCCCATTTCATCCCTAGTGTCGACCGACCATTTGCAGATCTCAACAGCTCGGGTTTTGCTTCCGGATGTGTATGCTTGTATGTATGTTTATATGTATGTTGGCAGTCCACATACTACTCCGTTCATTTCCGTTGGGGTACCCTTCATCAGCTTATCGATGGGCAGGTCTAGGGGTTGTGAAGCCGAAGTCATTCCACCTGGGATGATAGCAGTGTTGTCTTACAATTCTCCGTAACATTGTCTTCACAACTAGGGTTTGCTGAGCATGGAATGCATTCAAGATCAGTAAGGACTGCTATCCTGCCTGGTTGTCAAACCCACACTTTCCTGACCCAATCCAATACAGAGCCTCATCCATCCAGCCTTGGCAAAATACATAACAATCACTTATGGCCATTTCGCTGTCTTGGGCAGGGTTATCCTTTAAAAATGACATATGGCAGCAGCTTACCCCATCTACAATGCAATTTAGAAAAACATCAACTACTACTTCAAAATAATGATTAAAGCTGGAGGAATTTTTTTCTACAAATTTATAGTATTAATAATATTTTTACACAAGTCAATTAGTATTTTACTACCATGACAGAAATTCAATAAAATAGTATTTAAATAATAATTCAATAAAAGATAAAATATATTTAAAATGATTTATATACAGTGCACTCCAAAAGTCCTTGAACAAACTATTATTGCTGTTTTTTCTCATAAGACAATGTTTAAAGAAAAGTGTAATTTGAAATGCTTGTTAAGTACAAGCACAAGAAAATGCAAAAAACATTCAGCTCTACCGAAATCCCCTCTGTCTTATAATCTGGCATTTTGTATGACCAACACTATCCTATGTGTTTTATGTCACATGTTTTTGAGACTAATCAACAAAAAATGATTTTAGGACAATCACAATGTCTTTGCTAGAAGTCATTTAGAAAGTACAGTTTATACTTCAACATTTAAGTTCCAAAGCTATTTTTACATTAATTTCTATATTTCCTTACAAATCCTTTAACTGCATGATAATGAATTTTGCTTTATTCAAGAGATTATGAAATGAATTTTGTTAGTAAATGACAAATTAAATGTTTGTCCTAAGATTTTGGGGGCACTGTATATATTTACTGATTTATTAAATGGAAGTAAGATGTTTTCCTTTGATATATATAAACATAAGGCCTAAACAAAAAAAGGTTTGTTTCCGGTTACATTACCAAAAAAATATGAGTTGGAAGGTTGGGATTTTTTCTTTTATGTTTGTTTTTTACGTAGATCAGCAACACTGTTGTGAAAATTACAATATAGCACAACCATTTGGATGCCGTAAAACTTGAGCGGGCAGATCAAAGATGGGTTGGTCGGATAACCGGAAACAAACAATGCTCATTCATTGTATTTAAAAGCAATGCATACATAAAGATGAATAATATGCAAGTTAACTGAAAACTGAAACATTGTAAAAACATAGAAATAAGTAAATAAATGACAATTAACATAATCTGTGTACAAGATAAACAAATCACTCATTTAGTCACTGTATTGTCCAATGATGCATGATAAAAAGGTAGGCCTCATTGTTTTGAATTAGTCGGACAGCCTGTATATTAATAATTATTTATTTAATAATGATTGTCCTTAATCTGATTTAGGGTAAAGATTGTTTCCTTTCATGAAATGATTGATAACAAATGTATGTTGCCAATTTCCACTGGCTGGGTGAACATTGCCCTCCTGCATAAATAATGCACTATAATTAAGTCCTTGTATGATATATCGCTATCTGCCACCAAAATCAAGACTGTGTAATACAGTATTAGACCTGTAAGTGCACAAAATGAACGGTCCCAGAAATCAGAAGAAAAAGTAGGATATTTCCCTGCAGCAAGAATAACCTATAGCTTTAAAAGTCACAAATCAGAAATGATTTCAATTTATAATTATAATAATTTTCATCTAGCACCAACACCACTTACTAGAATGCTTGGATACTTATGCAGTTGTTGCATTGGACCAATCTCAATCCATCCATATCATCCAACCTTGATTGACCTAGACCTTGAACGTGTTAAAGGGGCTGTTGCATGGTTAAAGAGATTTCAGTTTTGTCTAGTACCAACACTGCTTACTGGAATGTTTTGATAGTTACGCAGTTGTTGCCTTGACCAGTTGTTGTCCAATCTGAACCCACCCATATCACCCAACCTCAATTTAACCTTGACCCTGAATTGATTTGTACTGATAAAACCATTACCACTTACTAGAATACTTTGATACTTTCACAGATGTTTTCTTAGACCATTCTCAGTCCACCATATCACCCAAGCTTGCTTTAACCTTGACCTTGAATGGATTTGGTCCAAACCTATACTATACAGCCTAATCCTGATTATCGTTGTAATAGAAAATTATTTGTGTGACCATTTCACTCAGAGTCTTTGAAGTTCCTATGATGATAATTTTTGTTGAGCGCACTTGTAGTGAGCTCGACATAGTTGTCAAAATGGCAGTTCCATGTATGTGCTTGCATCAGTGCGTCCGTCCATGTGTTAGTCCATCCGACTTTGTCCAGACCATAACTTTCCTATGCATCAATGAATTTTAAATTGACTCGGCACAATTGTTCATCATGATAAGTCAGTGTGTTATGTACAAAACCCAGGTCCATTATCCCAAAGGTCAAGATCACACTTGGGGTTTAAAGGGCAAATATTAATATTGGCATGTTTTACAAAGTCCAGACTGTAACTTCTTTCAGCATTGATATGTTTTAAAACAACATGGCATAATTATTTTCCTTGATGAGACAATGTGTCATGCACGCAACCCAGGTCCAAATCTTTAATGTCAAGGGCACACTTAGGGTCTAAAGGGCCAAAATTGGCAGGTTTTCATATGTCTGACTTTGTCCGGACCTGAACTTCTTCATGCACCTCTGAATTTTAAAATAATTTGGCACATTTGTTCACCATGATGAGATGGTGTGTCATGCGCAAGACCCAGGTCCATCTCTCTAAGTCAAGGTCACACTTAGGGTTTGAAAGACAAAAATTTGCATGTTTTTTCTTGGACAATAACTTCCCTATGCATCGATGAATTTTAAGATGACTTGGAACAAAAGTTCATCATGATGAGAAGGCATGTAATGCATGAGACCCTTGCCTATATTTTAGTGGTCAGTCACCCTTAGGGGTTTAAGGGGCAAATATTGGCATGTTTTACCTTATGACCCTTGATGGGCCTGTTTGATGTGTCAAGTTCATTCCCTGAAAAAGCCATTTGGCGACTTCTAATTATTTAGTTCATGGCCTTTATAAATTTTGGTGGTTATATATTTTGGGCCAGCTATGCAACTTGTTTATTTTTCATATATGAAATAGCTTATTAAGCAGTTATGTTTACTTACAATTTTGCTTTTATTTTTACATACTGACCTCATGTACAATTTACATTGACAAGCTTGCCACCAAGGCGTTTGCATTTATTAAACACAATGTCCTGTTTTTCTTTTGTGATTATACTAGATTTCACTGTTTCATCTAGCACCAATAGGGCTTACTAGAATGCTTTGAAATTTTTGCACTTGTTGCCTTTGACCAATCTCAATCCATCCATCTTAATTTGACCTTGACCTTGAATAATGATTTCATAAGCACCAGCATACTTTCATGAAAGTCTTATTTGAAAGACTTCAGCTACATGTTCATTCCTGACCAATACTCAATGTTGCCCTACTTGAAAATTAGATTCCTTAATATCTCTATCATTAAGAGTTCTCTGTCTTACTTGCTGACCCAATCTATGTGCTTGTACCTGTAATTCTGTTAACTGTAATTGCTAAGTAAGTTTTTCAACATGGTGTGTAACATTCATGCGTGAGCTTTCTTTTGGTATTAGTGATGTATCTATTGGTAATCTCATTTGTCTACCAAACAAGGCTCTATAGAGTGTAAAACCTATTGTTGCAGAAATAGAATTTCTGAAAGCCATCATAACTGCAGGAATGAAATCAGACCAGTTATCCTGATTTTCATTACACAACATTCTTAAATCCTGACCTAAAGTTTCATTAATTCTTTCCACAACACTGTTACTTTGAGGGTAAAAATATGAAGTGTGGTCTCTTGTTACTTGAAACTTTTCACACACAGCATTAGTTAGCTCAGATGTAAAGTTTTGTTCTTTATCAGTGACCTTTACGTCTAGATCCCATACCTTATGAAAATGTCTCCAAAACAAAATCTTTGCAACTTCAGTAGTCCCTTTAGACCTTTATGTAAATACTTCACACCAGTTTGAAAATGAATCCTCTATCACCCGAATATAATGAAACTTTTCTTTAGTGAATGGACACGGTCCTGCGATGTCTAAATGAATCCTGCTGAAGTTATGGGGTCCTACAGGGAATGGACATAAAGGGACTTGTGCTTATCATAATGACAATTAGTGACATGATTCTCTATGTTAACATACAATATTCTTTGGTCACTAGTACTTAAATCTAATAGCAAAATAAGTTTTATCAAAGCCTAAATGTGCATGACTATCATGGCATGAAACAGTAACATCCTGCCTTAAACTCTAAGGCACTACAATGTGTGTGTTTTCCTCGTTATTAGGCTTACAAATTATTTAATGAAGAATGTTATTTTTAATGAGATACTGTTCAGCAAGACTTACAAATGCTTTACTGAATTTGATTTCTACAGGCAATTGATCTTTAACAAGGTAGTCCAAAATAGGTGCATGCCCATTGTTCCTTAGACAATTTTAAATCAGTATCTTTATTGTCAATTTTTGGAGTATGTACTTGTACTACTTCAGCATCTAGTTCACAAGTTGGCTCAATAGTTAATTGTAGTGGAATTTCTCTTAACAATAGAATTCTGATAATACTCAATTTGAGTTTGCTTTAGCTGAGTTTGTTCATTGAAACTTACATTACTGATGTTTACAATTTGATAATCTGTTGATCTGTCTTTTTGTACCCTCATACTTCTATGAAGTCCAACAGTATATAAGTATTGTTTTGAGCCTGGCTTACGTTTTACATCCAAATCATAGCTTTGAAGTTCATGCCCCAGCGACCCTTTCTACCAGTTAAATCTTTCAGCTTTGAATGTACTCCATACCTAGATTATCAATACCTAGAGAGTGAATTTGGAATTTACAAGATAAGGATGATATTGTTTAATAGCTTTCATTCCAAGTGCCAAACATTATTTTTCATGTCCATTTTATTTCATTTCATATATAGTAATGGACCATTGTTCATTTAGTTTTCCTGCTATTCCATGAAAATGCAAATTGTTCCTTCTAGAATTATTTTCCTGTTGATGAAGCTTATTTTGCAATGTAGATATCTGATCATGAAGTAAAACATTTTCTTGTTGCAATTGTTCATGTCCAGTTTTAAGATCTTTCACGGTAGTCAAAAGAGAATCAATTTTACCGTTCATGGGAGAAATCTCAGACGTAACATTTTTAGCTCACCCGAGCATGTCGTCCGTCGTCCACACCAGGGGGTTGTTAATGCTCTAGTGGTCACACTTTTGAGTGAATCTTCATCAGACCTGGTGAGAATGTTTGTCTTAATGATGTTTTGGACAAGATCGAACATGGGTCATCTGGGGTCAAAAACTAGGTTACCAGGTCAAATCATTGGAAAACCTTGTTAACCATCTAGATGTCATAGTTTTGATTGGAGGTTCACCAAACCTTGTCAAAATACTTGTCCTAATGATATCTTGGACAACTTTGGACATGGGTGATCTGGGGTCAAAAACTAGGTCACCAGGTCAAATCACTGGAAAACCTTGTTAACCCTCTAGAGGTTGCAGTTTTGATCTTCACCAAACCTTGCCAAAAAGGTTGTCTTAATGATAACTTGGTTAGGTCGAACATGGGTCTTCTGGGGTCAAAAATTAGGTCACCAGGTCAAATCTCTGGACTACCCTTTTAACCCTCTGGTGGCAACAGTTTTGATTGGATCATCCTCAAATTTTGTCAGAATGTTTGTATTAATGATAGAAGTTGCAATTTTTACTCAGGTGAGCAAAAAAGGGCCATCTTGGCCCTCTTGTTGTTTTGATCGGTCAAATCTTGTTTTATAATTTGTAGAAAGTTCAGTACCTTGCATTTCATTGTTAATGTCTGAGGTTTTAGACGAGGTCCTATGGTTGTCTTGGTCATAATATTGAGGTGAATTCATCGTAAATGCAGAAATTGTTCATTGTCTTGTACTTTTGACTGTGCGCTGGGAGCATGCATCCAGTGATGGATGATTGTCGGAAGTTTTTCTGTTACAGGGGCTCTGTGTAGCCTCATTTGGGGTTTTAGGGGTTGTACAATCTTTATTCAAGACTCCTCTTCTCATAACTATCCCTGTCTTTGGATCAGGATTAACCTCTACGTCCCCACATGAAATCAAAATGGCTGCCAAACAAATGACAAACCTGATTATTAATTTCTATTCATTTTTCACTCTAGTATTAGCACTTTGAGTTAAGTTTTTGATTTATCCAGTTGATTAAAACATCCCACTTTAGCTTGCCTTCAGTTTCCAATTTTTCATACAACACGATTTCATGAGCAGCTTGGCGTTAAGGGGACATATATACTATCATACGGACAACATAAAAAAATTTAATATTGACATAAAGTGAACTAAATAATCAAGTGTTTTCATGTTTGTAGAAGGAATTGATTTTAGCAACATTACTTATTTCAGAAGAATTTGGAACATATTTTTGTTAATGAAACACCCAAATCTTTGTTTTGTCAAAACACCAAAGTATTCTGACACAGGGCCAATTTTTGGCCTTAATGAACCAAGTCAACCTACCCCTTTTCTATCATAGTTGCATAATCCTAAAAATTCCATGTCTTCTTTCTGAGTTTTTGGCATTGGAAATGACTTGACAGCATCAAATTTATCAGGGTTGAATAGAACCTAGAATATTCTACACACACCATTGCAAACTTGCATTTCTTAGGTTGAAGTTTTGCATTGCCTTCTCTATGTTGAATAAAAACAAGATCTAATTGCATTAAATGTTCCTTACAATTTGATGAATGAATGAAGATATCATTGACATTAACTAGAAAAAACTTACAATTGGCACCCCTGAGAACCTGAGATATAGCTGTTTGAAAAGCAATAGGTGCATTCTGAAAACCTTACAGAAGTATTTTGAACTAGTAACTGCCATCATGGGTAACAAAAGGTGTTTTATGCTTAGTCTCAGGATCCATTGGAATTTGATGAAAACCACTCCTAAGTCCAATACAGAATACTTTTGAAGAATTGTATCCAACAGAATCAGTAATATCCCCGAACCTAGGCAAGGGAAGTTAATAGGTTCAGCTACTGCATTTGAGTGTCTAAAATCGGCATCAAACGTAAATGTTCCATCTTTCTTTTACAAAGAATAGCTGAAGCTACCTACATAGAATCAGAGGATTCTGTTATACCATTCTCCTACATGTCATTAACTTGCCTATCAATTTCTTTATTAACTTGAGACACTTACATTAAATTGTCTTTCACCAGTCACAAAACTGGTTTCAATTATATGATTATGCAGATGAGTACAGCCTATTTCTGGGTGATCAAGTGCAAACATATCCCTATTTTGGCAATAAAAGCCTTAAAGCAGATTTTCAGAATATATTAAAATTTCACTGCCGAGTTCATTTAACAATGAATCCATCAGAGCTTCAGAGATAATATTAACAGAGTTTACTTTTTCATAATCATCATCATTTTTCTCTACATTAAGTTTTTCATCATCTGGCGGTCTTATTTAAGTTTCATCTCAATGGCTGAGCACAAAACTATGCTAACTATGTTTTTCTGGAGAAAGGAAAATCTGTCCCAATTTTTCCCTTTTCTCTGTTTACAGTATTTCTTTTATATTTAGTGCTGGTTGTTTGAGACTTATAATGATCATTCAAACTATTGTGTGAAGCGCTTAATTGTTTTAAATCCTATATTTGAGTTCGCCATCATTTTGCACTGAAAATCAATCAATTCTTGTAAAAAATCTTTGTGCAAATCTATAACTTTGTCAAGTTAGGCATAGTTTTGTGCTGAAATGTAATGAATAATTGAAAAGTCTGTGCAAAATTGTTGCTATGTCAAGTTAGGCATACTTGTATGCTGTAAGTTTGTGTTGTATCCAACCAATTAATACAAAAAAGGACAAATCAACAAATGTATAGTTTACAAGTTCAATTTTAGAACTATTTTTCAAATCTTGAAGCAAAGAAATGACAAAATCAGTTTTTGAACATAATCAAATATATTCTATCAAACATCTAATTAACATGATAGTTAATAGTTACATATTAGCAGTTTAATCAAATATATTCTATCAAACATCTAATTAACATGATATTTCATAGTTACATAATGGCAGTGTAATCAAATATATTCTATCAAACATCTAATCAACATGATAGTTCATAGTTACATAATTGCAGTGTAATCAAATAAATTTCATTAAAATGTGCTTGTTAAACAAGCATTAATTATCATAAAAAATCAAGAAATTATAACATAAAATTGCCCTAAACAATTTAACACGTACTTAAGAACAATATCTATAAAAACTGTTCACAATTTCAAACAATGAAAATGATCAACTTCATGAAATTTTCATCAGTAATGCATAGAACATGTGATGGACATGAGGAATAACACCTGACTTAGACAGTAATATCAGATCCCTGTATTTCTTAACATTATTTTAATGTAGTATTTAAGCAGTCTATGAAACACAATATTCTCCACATTCAATACTTTTAGTGATCTTATTCACTTAGCTGAAACAAGATAATAAACTTGACCATCATAATCATACTTGATTTTTTACAATATTTGGGTTGCTGGACTCTTTTTAAAATGACCTTATAACTGTCCATCAGATCTTATTTCTGTCAGAGTCAAGGTAAAAATTTCTAAGAAATTTTGATTAAGATTTAAAATAAAAGAGATTGGCAAGTCCATTTCCTTAACTACATATGAATTCTTTTGATGGGCAGTTTTAGTAAGCCCATTGAGGAGTAGTATAAATGCAAATATATAGAGTGATTTGATCTTTTAATGCAAACATAGGCTGTGTCATTCTCAATACTTCTGTTCTATGGATTCTAAATTCAATTTCTGAGTGTACCTGAGCATTGAAACATAATGTTCATTTTTTGTTTCTTGTCCCACAGTGGTCTTAGTAAATACAAACTGTTTCTTTCCATGCTTTGCCTTTCAAATAAAAAATCAAAGACACTACTGGATATTTCACAGGCTTTCATTTAACAATTGCTTCTTAAAGGAAGGAAGGAATCTCCCAGTATCTTGTCTAGATCAGTTTGAGTCCACTTTGATGATTTCTTGACTGTTACATGATAAATCATAGCTGTGTAGCTGTTTGCTACGAACTGCAGTCATTGTCCAAAATACTTTGTGTGACACTGATGGCTTGCTGTTATAGATAACATTCTGAAAATAATGCAAAATATTAAAACAGCAGTTAAAATTGTCTCTCATCCAAGCTTTAGTGATGGATTTATTATTTTGACAAACAGATGTTTGATAATATTTAAGAAAGTTAACATCTGACTTCCAACCAGCAGTATCTGTTGTTTTTAGTAGAGCACTGACCCCTTGATGCATCAGAAACAGATGCAGATCTGAATGAATGTGCTTTGAACACAGACACATCAATACCTGACAACTGTAATACACATTTTAACCATCTAACTAAGGTACTAGACTTAACAGTTTTGTAAGTCTTATATGATATAAACGATTGATCTTCATGACGAAATTCCTTTGTAAACTCTTTGTATTATAATAATGTGAGGCAAACACACAACTTTTCAGGCCATCATTAAAGAAATTATGTTTGCTATAATGTGACCGACTCAGAAATATTGCTTTTTAACTCCCAACATTTTAACTGTCCCAGTAAAGATTTTATTTTTCCCTTTTATTATATAGCAATTGCCTTTCAGCTTTTTTTTTCAAAAGAAAAAAATCCATACCTACCTACTCACTGAAAAAATGTTGGGTCACATTACAGCAAACAATTTTTAAGGATGGCCTCATTCTCCAAATGGTCCAGTTTTACACTAAAGTTACTCCTTTTCCCCTGTCTGTGATGTCTTCAATAGATAAGAGAAGTAAAAAGCAGCATAAAAGACATGTACTTTCATGAAATTTAAATTCAAAGAAGCCAGTGTTTGTACTCTAGGAACAGAAACTAGTGCTATCAGAGCAACTAACATGTTGGTAATTGTCTTGAAATCCAAGATAATCGGAGGAAACCAAGGAGCTAATACTTTTAGTACAGTAGAGACATTCCCATGTAAACTTATAAGTGGAGGTTTGTTCACTAAAATTCCTGTTATAAAATGTGGTATCAAAACTGGATTATTACCCCATTTATTGCCAAAAATCACCTCAATTTGTAACAAAGAGACCTTGTGGGTATTAATTTCAGAATAGACTTGTTCTTATGATGTAAAGAATAAAAAAACTCCCAATACCTTACTTTCAGTTGTTCTGACAGAATCTTTACCCAGTTTCTGACACCAAACCAACGAATTTTTCCAGGTACTGGCATATTTTTTATTAGCTCCATGTTTCCATGATTTACAAATTCCTCACTTTGAAGAAATTTGAAGACAATATCACAGGAGACATATCTGACGACTCCTTTCTGGTGGATGACTCTTTCTCTTGGCAACCTTATGGGAACAGATATCACTAAATTTATTAACCAAAAGAAACCAAAACTGAGATCTCCATAAGGCCACTGTTTGTTGATTTTTCGTTTCTCAGACCCACCTATCTTATTTTTTAGCAAAAAAATATAAATAAAATTGAAAATCCAAAAATTGCAAAATTCAGAAATATCTTTTTTTTTCACCTAAAATTTACAGTGGGTGACCTTAAACTTATTCTCATAATTATTATTATGGCACCAATGTTTGGCACTTCACTTCCTTCATAATAAATATGTTAATTTAGCAAGTTTTTTAACCTTCAGATTTTATTGAAGCATGCCTAATTTATTCCATAATTCAAATGGGTGATAACTGAAGATGTAATTGATAATTTTAAAAAGTCTCTTGGTGAATCATCTTCAATTTTTAAACCATATTCAAATTATAAATGCTGTAGCGCACTATATTCACTACTTTTTATATACAGAACTTTGCAATAGGGAGCACAATCCTTAATGTAAAACTCTAGTCATTGATTTGTTTAAGATACACTTTTGCTGTTGATTTGTTTAGTCATTGATTTTTATTTGAGATAATTTAAGTCATTAATGTTGCCTTATACATAAAGTGCAGCTTGCAATTGGCCAAGGACATATAAATTTGAGGGAAAGATGTCATTTTATTTTTATCTTTTTCCCTCCCACCCAACACTTGACATGAAAATGTTTGAGAAACAAAAAGTAAAAAAACAGTGGCCAAAATAGGCTTAATAATCAAGATAATTCTTTTAAGAATATCTTGTAATTTATTTACAGTCTAACCCATATTATGGCCAGCTCCAAATAATGACTGTCCTGTAAATAAAGGCCATTCTTTGAAAAACCATCATTGATTATTTAGAACAAACTAACCTCCAAATAAATGCCACCTGTCAATGCAGGCCACATTTGTCTTTCCCAAGGGTTGCCTTTGTTCACAGGTTTGACTGTATTACCCTTCTAATTAAATGAGGGGGAATAAATAATGCTCGTAACCTGCCAGGTGATGAATAAAAGCAAACATGTTTATCAGTCTGAAAATTAATTCTAGATGTAAAAAATATCAATGTCAGGCTTAAAGAACTCTGAACTTATTTGTCTAAAAATATCATTTTAATCCCCAATCACTAGAACCCAGAAAAATTTCTTGAGTGTCAATCTGCAGCTACATTATCACATCCTCTTAAATATGAAGTGGACAAATAATCTTTTCTATCTATGCACTACTCCCAAATATCTTGAGCTAACTGATTTAACCTTTCAGATGCCATACCTCCCATATCATTTATATAGCAGCAGCAGAAATGCTATTTGAATAAAAATGAATGTGTAAGTAAATAACTCCACTATACGTGGATTTCAATCCAAAGAAAATGGCAAGCAGTTCTAAGGAATCAATAGAGTCTGTTGCTTCTTGAATTGTCCAATAACCATTACCATACTGTTCAGAGTCCTGATCAAAGCATGACCAACCACTTGATGAATCAGACTGATATGTGAATTCAACTTTGATTGGACATATTCTCTTACCATTCTTATTCCTTACATTCGGTATCCACCTGTGTTACTCTGAAATACACCTTCTCTCACCTCCGAAGGGTCCATCATTCCCATGTGATCCTTCCTGAACATGAGGCATGTGTAGGCTCCATCCACAACTGTAACTTCCATGGTATTTACTTCTTCCCCTATAATATTCTCTACCTTGAGTGCCATACTGAGCAATCTATTTTTCTTTTCCGAGATTATTACCCAAACTTACACCAGCATCACAATTCTTCATTTCCTTGGAGATGTCACCAAACAACATAGTTGTTAGTGGCATATTGACATTGCACAAGCTCTTATACCTTCTTTTAATGTTTGGTCTAATCAAATAATGTCGTCTAATACTCAATCTGCATTGAACCTGTCCCAGTAGAGTGAGTGAGTTAGAAATCAGCTTTTTTGCTTCATTGTTACCAGTGATTTGAGGTTTAAGAATTTCATTTAATTTCAAGATAGGCACAATTCCTGTTGCTAAAGTACTCTGTATGTCATAAAAAAGCCTGTCATAAGACTTTAATCTTTTGTCAAGAACTTTCCACTTTTCTTCATTCACTGAAGGAGGATTGAGCATGTAACAGTTTTCAGGAACAAAGTAAGAGTTCACACAATCATCAATATCACACTGTGTGGTACATGCAGCATCCACCAGTCTTTCTAATGATGCAGTAACTGGTTGACCCATGGGCTTGGCTTCTATTTTTGGAATCTATTCGAAACATTTTCTTTTTCATCTGAGAAAAGATCCTTAACCAATTATCTTGACAAATTATTAGATTTGGGTGTTTCATAAAAACCAATACTGTCAGAGTCACTTCCTTCATTGTAAGTTCAACATGTATCACTGAGCAGTTTGAATATGCACTCCTTCTTCATCATAAAATTCATACTCATCACGTTCACATTCTGTGACATCATTCTGAACAGACAAACCCTACTGTGAATTAAATAATTCAATATTATTCTCTGAGAGATTGTTTTTATATATGCTTTTTAGGAGAAGACTTTATTGTTATTTTTTGTTCAATTTTACTGAGCTTTTTTGTTTTTTAGAAGATTGTAATGAGTTATAAAATAGACACATGAACTACAATAATTCTTACCTTCTGCTGCCCCATCTTTTGTCACCCTGTGTCATATTTGAACTCTCCTGGCGACTGATTACTCTCTATTGAGCCATCAATATTTAAACTAACAATGAAATTTTTGCATGAAATGTGATACTGGCCATATTAGAAATGTGATTATAAGTAAAACATATGCACATTACAATGAAGATAGTGGACATTCTCTTAGCAATATTTTGGATTTTTGTTAGAAACTTTGGTGCCATCCTTCATTTTGCTTGATAAACATACCAGTCGAGAAACTCTAGTCAGTTGAAATAGGCACATAACATTGACAAGTATTTTTTTCTTACACAAACAAAAGGTTCAACTCTTGTTACATTCAATTCTCTAGACCATTCTCATGGATAAAGAATAATATTCAATATGAAATAGTTAAGAAAAATAACTTATTGTCTTTTCTTAGCATCTTTGCTTCTTTGTTCAGAGCTCTTGCACAGGATTGTCTGTTCTCATCCTCAACATGATTACTAGCTTCTGGTTCCTGTTTTTTCAAACTGTTTAAAGAAATGGATGGAATTTCATTGGCAGCAACAATTATGTTTTGAATCTGTAACCTGATCCACTCAGCAACATTCCTGAAACATATGCATAGTAATTATCAAAATATCTGGTACTTTAGGTTAGCCACACAACAGATACATATACAGTTGACTTGGGCAGTATAATTATTTATAAATACATTTGTATTTGAATGTAATACCAAGATTAATGTTATGAGTACCTAATTTATATAGCACTTAGGTTTAATCTTGACATGAAATATTTTATGAATGTGCAGTGCTCTTTATTGCATGTTGTAATGTCCAAATGAGGTTTACTTGTTATATTGTTGTGTACCTAATTTTGTAAACCAATCACAATTCATCATTTGTACCATGTGATTGCTCAGTAGCCTACCACATTGGACACACATGATTTCTAATGTATTCCATATTGCACTGTACGGTGTTAAACCTGTCAGAGTCTTTGTGAATATGTCCTGAATGGGAATCCGTCCAAGAAATTCATGATTATGATCCAAATAGAATAAGTCAAATCACATTGACATTTACGCATATACGTGGTTTACACAATTATATGAAATAATCAGGTTATTTAACAGTGTTTTGTATAAAATAAGATGTATTGGTACTTCTACAGTAAAACCTTGATGATGAGACCACCTTTGGGTTCCAAAAAATCTTTTGTAATAATGAGGTTGTCTCATTATCAGGTTGAATTATCTGGGAGTTGTTGAAAGCTAGTCTGAGAATAATTGGTCATTATAACATGGTGGTTATAATGATGAGGTGGTTGCAATGTGAAGTTTTACAGTATTTGTACACCTACTGGATCGTTTTTCAAATTAGATTCTTGTTCAAATATATCACTGTCATACCATACTGAATTAAGTTATACTTAAGTTATGCTTTTTGAGTCATAAATAGTTAAATAAAAGCTTCACTTTTTAAACACAAGGTACAAAAAAGTTACAACAGATATATAAATTTGCATCATTTATTTCAACATATTTCAACATTTGGCACATTTAAGTCACAAAAAAGTTAAAAATAGTTATGTTTAATAAAAGTTGGTAAATAATGTGCAACTTTCTGTGCCTGTTTATACAGAAAACTAATTAGTCACAGTTACATACAAAACATACCTTAGTTACAAAAAAGTTACACTTATAAGTAACATGAAAGTTATAAAATCCAAACACATACAATTAAGACATATTTTAGCTTCTGGAAATTTACACTTAATTCACCAAAGGTTACATACTAGGCATAATTAAGATACAGATAAGGTTACAGAAAAGCTATACTAATTAGTTACTAAAAGTTATAAAGTCCAAACACATACAAGATATATTTTAGTTACAGAAAAAATACACTTGAGTTTCAAATAAGTTACATACTACTGGGTAGGCATAATTGAGTTACAGAAAAAGTTACAGAAAAGTTACACTAATTAGTTAAAAAAATTGCAATGTTGTTATAAAAAGTTAGGCAAAAGTTACACTATTATTATTCAAGAAAGTGTTTTAATTAAATATCATAACATTAAAATATTCCATAAATAATACAAAAAAGGTTGTAAAACCAAAATCATTTAAGCAACATATATTTTAAACACAAATATTAAAAAGTACCAATAACTACATGTACTTACCAGAGTTCATTAGAGTTCTCTTCCAAACTGTTCTGTTTTTCTTTGCTCAATACTGACCAAAGCACTCACTTCCTTCTCATGGACAACTTGACTGCTGCTTCAGTATCATTCCTTGGAAGATAAAAATACATATACAATATGATTCAATAATTATACCCCCTGCACATTAGACATTAGGTCGCCTTGTGCATATTTTAAAAAGAAAAAATAAGGATTTATTTGATGGAGTTATGCACCTTTTTTTATTTGTCTGTAGACAAAATGTTAAGTTTATTCTTGTTCTAAATGGCATGTTCTAAGTTATTAAGCTTTTAAAAAAGAGCTCTGTGGGAGATTATAATTTTATCACCTTCAGTGATAGTTCTAGGTTTAGTTGCTTGTCCAACAGAAAATATAGTCTTTGTAGTCAGCTAAGATCATTTGTATTATGTTTGAATGTCTTTGGTAGGCAACGTTTAATAAAGCATTAGTATCCCAAGTGAAAGCAAATGTACAATAAGAGCATCTGCTGATGCTTATGTGGAAAGAAATTATTGCTTCTTAATGAAGACTAATTTATTGACTGGCTTTAGAAGTTCTTACCCAACAATAGCCTTAGCAATCAGTTTGTTGAGACATTTCCTAATAGTCTCAGTCAAGCTTCCTTTCCTTATTAACTCAGTTGTGTAGAAAATGGACATCAGATAGCAAGAAATTTCTGTCCCATTTGTCCTCATGCTTACTACTCTGATGTCCTTCAGGTAAACAAAAACCCCAATGTTAGACATCAGCTTCATCATTTAAAGACAATCAAAATAATGTTTTAAAGAAATATGTTAACACATTTTAATGTACTTTTTGGGTTAAGAAATGGATGGCAAAACAATTAATGCTACAGTGTGAAACACAGTCGTAAGCCAGGTCTATAATTGGCAAAGAGACAAAGCAGTTAAAACAACCTCAGAGATTCTGAACATTAAATTTAGTGGTTCATTTTTGTATTTGATAAGTACAATTGCTTAAGTGAACTTAAACCATTGCATTCTTTTGGAATAATACCAGCTCTGGGCAGACCATCACATTGTGTCTGCTAGTCATATTTTAAACAAATGCTTAGTATTTAGTCATTATGAATGTGACATAAAGGGCATTGATTTGGTTCCTAAAAACACATTAAAAGATCCTTTCTCATCACTATATATGTTTCCCAGAAAATCAGTTTAAGAATATGGGAAACTATCAGTTATGAACCAACCGAATCATATGGAAATCAGATAATTGCCACTGCCTTTCTTCTAATGATTTCCTAGCTTCCCTGTAGCTCCCTTCTTAATTCAAACAACTTTCTTGTCATCAGCTCAAGGTCTTTTTCCTTTTCTTTGTGGGCTTCCTTACACTTAGCAAGCTTATCATGAACCTCAAACTGTGAAGAACTCAACAGCAAGTTATTAGAACATGACAGCAACAACATGATACTATAAAATGATGATGAAGCTTAAAAGCAATATGTTGAGTAAACTAATTAAAACATGACAACAAACTGCTAATTTAGGCTTGAATTATCAGAATTGTACAAATTCTTTCTGTTTGATACACTTTTAAGTAAAACTTTTCATCACTTTGCTATAGATTAAGAGTTTGCATACACATGAAAATACAATTGTGTTATCAATTTCATGTACAATCAAACCTGTGAATCAAGGCCACCCTTGGGAAAGACAAAATGTGGCCTTTATTGACATGTGGCCTTTATTGAGAATTCAGTTTGGTTTAAATAATCAGTGACAGTTTTTCAAAGAATGGCCTTTATTCACAGGGTGGCCTTTATTTGGAGGTGGCCGCAATCACAGGTTTGACTGTACTTCACCTGTACCGCCAGAGCCATCTGTTTTCGTGGGAATATCTTCCAGAACTGAATCCCTGAAATCTGCAAGAGTCAAATTCCAAATCAATCACCCTTAGAATTCAGAAATGATGTTTTACTAAGTTAATTTCCAATCCCATTCAAGAAAAACATACTTTAGTAATGATAATTTTCTTCATTTAGTTTTATCAATGTTGAAAAAATATAACTTTTTTCAATACCTCTGCTAAAGAGGGATTGATATAGGTCTGCTTTTCTACTGTTTGTTGCTGTGGTTTTTGAGAACTTTGGGGCTGTCCAAAATTTCCAAAACAATGGTTGCTGTTGAAGATTGTCTTTGTCCAGAATTTGTCTGTTGAATCTGGTGTTGCCAAATTGTTGAGAGTAACCCTGGTGTGGGTTGAATTGTGCAATATCTAAACACCTGTGCTGGAAATCTGGTTACAATGGATGGAAGGTTGGTCATGACTTGGTGGAAGTGGCTGGTTTGGTAATTGTTGTGTTGTGGGTGATGCTGGGATGGACAATATTGTTGGAAGATCTAGGGATGTATTGCTGAAGCATTAGTGGCTTGATTATCAGGGGCTAGACCTTAGTTTAAGGAACTGCTCTGCAAAAGAGAAAATATATGTGTCAGTTTAATTTCTGATTAATGCGCTAAATCTGACATAATGACAAAGAGTGTACAGTTTGATAAGGATATAATGTAGATAATCAAGATAATCAAGTAAGGACCTTGTAAAATAACAATAAATTTAATACAAAGACAAGGAATATAACTCTTACAACTTCTAACTTGTAACAATTTGTCATAACTTTTATAAATAACTTTTTAATGTACAAATGCAAGCAAAGTATAAATAAGGTATTGAATTTGTTTCCCCTCCTCCAGGATAAACCAATATGGGCGAGCATTCACTATCATTAACAATGTAACTTTTTGTTTATTCTTATTGCCTTTTTTATGTATAGCAAAGATTTGTACTCTCTAAGGGAAGGCTATTAAAATGAATGTTTGTATGTGTGTATAATGTTTTACTTATAATGTAAACTGTAAGGTAACATGAGCTATTATAATTGTACTAAGTTAGGATTAAGATATCTTTATTGATAAATAATGCTAAAGAAGAGACTACAAGACCACTTATACCCACCCAGATTGTCAACCAGTTACCTTGGTTTCCAGCCTGGTTATTATGTTTAACAACACAATAAGTTTGTTGCTTGCTATGGACAAGCTTGTTACAGATGAAGAGTTGATCTTGGTGCTAAAATCAGAATTATTAAAATAGACTAATCTTTGTATTAGTTGACTTAGTGTAAAGCTTATCATTAATTAATTAATTGATCAATCGATTGATTGATTGATGAGATTTTAAGAATGAAATTATCAGTTTATAACATTTACATGAAATAATAAATTAAATAAGGAATTAATGAATAAAAGGCAACATTTTTTTTTCAAAAAAAACCCACAAAAATATTCAGTTTACAAACCTGTATAAATACTACAAAAGTAATATACACCAAAAATAATTACAAATTCCTTGTTATAACTTTATCGATGCATTTCTAAGGCTGTTTGAAGACTTAGGCTGATTTACTGATGGTTGCTCATGCATTAATCCCATAAGTATGTTGACCACTAAGAAGGCCTGCATTTATTCCACTGTCACATCATGAGACTTCTCATCAAACACTTCTCCTGGCTGAGTCCAGCAGAAAGAGTAAGAAAACGTAGTCCAGACTTGAGGGTGTTGCTGTGTCCTAGTCTTTCACGAATTGACCAACCTGAAGATAAAATAATGATTGAAAGCGGGTCAGAAAATAAATAGTCATTACAACAAGGTGGTTGTAATACTGAGGTGGTCACTATTTGAGGTTTTGGAACACTCTGCCTGAAGCAGAATGAGAATTATGAAAAGTGCATCAATTTTAAAAGCTGAAGTGTGCACAACTAACACACATGAAAATTGGCTAAGTGCTAAATTGGTTCATTACCAAACAGTATCTCTAATATTTGAAAGAAAAATGTAAACAAGGACAAGGTACACATGAATTTCAACAGACTTGTCAATTCAGTCTTAGCTTCATTAATATATTTCACATACCATATCTAATACTAACTGGACTTGCATTGGGAAAGTAAAAACATGAACAGTTGATATAGTGAACTTGCTCATCCATTTGGTGCCAGCAACAATTTTTTCATCAAAATCAATATTAGTTCTGAATTTAGTTCTATATCTGGCAGCCTAAACCCAGGATAACTCGGTCTGGTTAGAATCACAATAAAAATTCTGCCATTATCATAATTTCTGAGAATTACGGAAGCTTTTGTCAATTAAACAATGTAATCACTAGAGTGTTTTTGCGCTGACCGATACTCAATTGTAATTATTTACATGATATTAGTTAATTAATTAATACGATTGGTTGAATCATATTGTTCTTCCGTTAGTAAGCCATGCCCATGTGAATATTAATTCTGTTGGTATGCATTGGTCTGGAAAATTGTCACATGTGTAAGATTGAAAACAATAAAATGCCATAAAACTCCAAGTGACATACATGTACTGTCATTTAAGTTTGACGTCTCATAAAGTCCTTATCTCATAAAACTCCAAGTGACATAAATGTACCTTCATTCCAGCTTGAGGTCTCATAAAGTCCTTGTCTTATAAAACTCCAAGTGACATACATCTTCATTCAAGCTTGAGGTCTCATAAAGTCCTTATCTCATAAAAGTCTAAGTGACATACATGTACAATCATTCAAGCTTGAGGTCTCATAAAGTCCTTATCTCATAAAACTCCAAGTGACATACATGTACCTTCATTCAAGTTTGAGGTCTCATAAAGTCCTTATCTCATAAAACTCCAAGTGACATAAATGTACCTTCATTCAAGCTTGAATGTAGGATGAGTGGCATTATTTGAATGAAGCCAGAGGCCCACCATATAAACACTGCATTTGTTCGGAATGCATACCATGCAGATGCTTTTAGCCCATCTGAGCGCATAGTGCTCAGTGAGCTATAGTGATCAGTCAGTCTGCGTCATCCACACCTGGGGGTTGTTAACACTCTAATGGTCACACTTTTGAGCGAATCTTCATCAGACTTTGTCTCAATGATATCTTAGACAAGTTCGAACATTGGTCATCTGGGGTCTAAAACTAGGTCACCAGGTCAAATAGAATGGAAATTTTGTTAACACTCTAGAAGTCACTGTTTTGATTGAATCGAATCAAACTTTGTCAGATAGCTTTGTTTTAATAATATCTTGAACAACTTTGAACATGGGTTGTCTGGGGTCAAAAACTAGGTCACAAGGTAAAATCATAGAAAAACCTTGTTAAGCTCTAGGGGTCGCAGTTTTCATTTCACCAAACCATGTAAAAATGATTGTCTTAATGATATCTTGGACAGGCTTGAATATGGGTTATCTGGGGTCAAAAACTAGGTTATCAGGTCAAATCACTGGAATACCTTGTTAACACCCTAGGGGTCACAGTTTTAATTGGAGGTTCTCCAAACTTCGTCAAAATGCTTGTCTTAATGCTATCTTGGACAAGCTCGAACAAGGGTCATCTGGGGCCAAAAACTAGGTAACCAGGTCAAATCATTGAAAACATTTTGATAAGATCTTTGTTAAATTGTGTAAAAATATTTGTTTTCATGATGTATTGGACTGGTTTGAACATTGATCATCTGGGGTCACAAACTAAGTCAATAGATCAAATCATAGAAAAACCTTGTTAACACTCTAGTGGTCAAAATGTTTATGATATCATGACCAGGTTTGAACATGGGTCAACTCAGGTTAAACACTAGGTCACCAGGTTAAGTCACAGCCATAGATGTTGCAATCTTTACTCAGATGAGTGAAAAAGGGCCATCTTGGTCCTCATGCTAACCTTTTGACGGCGCACAGGCTGAAGAGTTACCAGATATGGCAGCTTACATCGTGAAAAATATTAAGATTTGAGTCATTTATTTCCACTTTGCTGAGTTAAAACTTGAGTCTTTTTGTGAAACACTTTCAAACGTTTTCACTCAATTGAGTCGTTTATCTGACTTGAGCCGTAACTTGAGTAACATAATAAGTAATAACCTAAGATTGTTTGTGAAACCAGGCCCTGGTCTTTTCCTGTCACAATTCACTGCATGTAATTACCTGTTATATTCTGTTTGATAAACTGCAAATTTTATTAAGACTATTGAATGATGCTGTAATCTTGATCTCTCATCAGTAAGTTTATGCAGATTGAAATCATCAACTGTAGTTTTTACTGTAACATATTTACAGTCATCATAAAATATGTAACAGATGTAATCCACAAAAGTTCTACCTTTATAACCTGTAACTCTTAATTCTAAAACTGTTGGCACAGAAATTAATTACGGTGTCACACATTTAAGTAAATGAAATCGTTTGAAATTTGTCCACGAAATCTAAAACTTGATGTAAGTACCTAATAAATATACAGTAGTGCTTCATCAACATTTTGTTAATTAGTGCACAGCTTGTGTATGACTCGTATGTACTACCTGCGAAAGTCCATGGTCATCACTGATCCAGTCAATTTAAGGTAAATTTTAGCCAAACCCTGGACAAAATGATGCAGAAAACATGTATGGCTCATTTGAAAGTTAAGACTTTCTACAATATCAGGATAAAAATAGGACAAAGTTGGATTGGCATTTTTTTACAAATTTGTTTGCTCCCACAATTTTGGTAAAATAAAAGCATACACTTGTCTCAAATTTGTCTAAATTTAACTGATGTGATCAATGCAAATCTGTGCAATTATAACCCTTATGTAAGTAGGTCTTTTTCAGACTTTCTAAAAATTTAGGTAATCTATTGCAATGAAAAAGTAACAGTTAAAGATGGACTTGTAACCTTGTAATCTGGGTTCGAATCTCGGTCGTGGCAAGTCATACCTTTCTTTGAAAATTTGACAAACATTTTCCTGCATATATAGAAAAGTTGCCGGCTCCTTGTGGAAGGGTAATCTAGTACTGGTTAGTATACAGTCCAGGAAAATTGGTTTGGTGAACCGATCACCGTACATAACTGAAAAATTGTTGAAAAACGGTGTTAAACCCCAGTGACAATATGTCACATAAAAACGAAAACAAAACAACAGTTAAAGAAAATCTTCAAGCTCTTCTCCAAAACTAAAAGACTAAGCTTCAATATTTTGTATATAGCTATGTCTAATGAATCTTATCTAAATTCAGCAATTCTTATTCCTATAGGCAATCCTGACTACATACCTAATCACCGTTTGCTAGTAAAACTTTCTCGATCTTATTTTATTAGGTGCTACTAAGGCTAATGTTTCACATCCCATTTTGTCAATGTATCTATTATGTAATAAGTTATTGTGAAATATTAAAAGTTCCCTAGATTGCTATAATTTGATCCCATGAAAAATTGTGCCAGATTAGATTTTTAGCTCACCAGAACTGAAGTATCATTCTTAGATAGTCATCTATAAGACTTGCACAAATCCCCTCTTAGGGGCCACTAGAGCATAAAATATAATACCTTTAAATGTCTTCTTCTCATGAACCAATGGATGGATCATCCCTAAACTTGGTTTATAGCATCTTTAGATGGTCCTCTCTCAAGTTTGCTTGAATAAATTTGGTTGCCCCCTTTCAGGGGCTGCTAGATCTAAAAATAGAAATACCTTAAAATGACCTCTTTTCCTGAACCATTGGTTGGGTCATTACCAAATTTGGTCCGTAGCATCCTCCAGTCATCGCTAATATTGTTTTGTAGCATCCTATGATTGTCTTTTATCAAGTTTATTATCGTTCCCTATTATTTGCCCACAAGTGTACCTTTATTACCTTTTTGGTAATAAGTTAGCATAACGCTTATTCTGGTGAGCAATGCAAAGACATAATGGCCCTTGTTTCGCAAAAAATCTAAAGTTTGTTTTAACAACTTAAACTCATTTGAGCTTAGTAATAATGTGAGTTGTGTTTCCTGAAAATTTTATTGACTCATCATTGTGCTCAAATCTTGAGTTGAGTCTGTTGATTTGAGACAGTTAAGTAGCTAGCTCAAATTTGTACTCAAAGTAGAGAATGATTGTTACATTCTATCTATGACAGTATTATAATTTATGTTCAAATACCTAGTCGAGGAAATAATTTCATTAAAGGAAAATGAATATTTCTGAATAAAGAATAAATCTGCATCCCGTTATTCAAAGTAAATAACAATATAACATTCATAAATCTACTGAATCTACTGAAGTATAAATAATAAAATTTCAAAGAAAAAAATATTATATATATTATAATGTACATTACAATTAAAATGAAGTCAAACTTTTGTACAAAGGACACCCTGTGGAAAACTCAGATTTTCTGAGGTGATAGAACTCCATGATGGGGAATGTACCATTCATTTCCCTTTACACAATCTAGCTATTTCTGCATCACCGCAGCTAATTACGTCATCAATTAACTTTTTGTAATGATCATGGTACTCCTTGTTTCTAATAAGTTTTCTCCTCAGGTGACCTTATCTAAGTAAAGCAAGAGGTTTATTGTTAGGTAGTACAGGTCATACTGCTCATCTTTTTCGCATTTTCAAATGCAGACTGGCTGCTACTGAAGAAAAAACCTTCAAGAGCCTTCTTGGCTGGGTATCATACATATTTCTTCAAGTAATGAATTTTTTCTCGTTAGGGAACTCACTTATGCTCAATGAGCATCTCAAATGATTGTTTCCATTCAACATATTCTAATGGGTCATCAGTGAATAAAGTAGGTTCAGGTATTTGTAGTCTATTTAAGTTCACTGATTCAGACAATACCTTGGCTCAAGAGTTAGTATCTGTATTCTGAGTAGCTTTAAATAAATGTGCGCTCAATAGCAGGTTTTGATTAAGCCCACTAGATTGTATGGGTTGATTAAGTCATTGCTTCGAGGAGGCAAAGCACTGTTAGGTTGAAAACATGGTTGATCAACATATTGTTTTAAAGCCTTGAGATAGGCCTCAGCAACTTTTAAGTTCTGTTGAGCTTCAATTTTCTTTAATTCACATTGTTTTTCATTCACACTTTTCTTTTTCTTTGTTCTTCCTGCATCCCCTCTAATTCTACTTCATAAGTTTCTTTAGCTTTAATAGCTTTATATTCAGCCATTTTTACCACATAGTCTGCAGCAGCATCTACTACTTTCTCTGAAACTTGTGACTCACTAACACTTAAACTAAGAACAGATTGTGCATACTCATTATCCCACAGAGATTTCAAATGTTCACTACCAAATTCCTGAATGCCTGCAATTTTCTCATTAGCAAATTCAATCATGTCTTTAGTTATTGCCACACAAGCATCAACTTTTCAAACAATAATTGGGCCAGGTACACTAACATGCCGAAGATGTTCAAATGCGCTGATTATGTCCGTTTCACATTGTTTCACTTTGTCAATGAATATACCAAGTTCATCACGCAATCTTTTTTAAGAAGTTACCTTCCTTCTTAAACTACTAATCTCCAACTTTCATATAATGTTAATAGCTTCCTTACTCATTTTGTGCCTTCTTCTTGGTTGTATTCAGCCATATGTTCTGTAACCCTAATTCCTCTCTTAGAACGTCTGGGAAGATAAAGATCCTTCTCTGCCTTCATTAGGAAATGAAGTTTTTACTGTAGTAGGCTTGGTCATAAAAAGTATTTTAACACAACAGATGAATTTGATGAGTTTATTGACTATCCACATCTGATAAAAACTTCATTCACTGACCAAGTTGCTATAATACTATTGTTTAGTTTTTGTTTTGTTAATGAACGGTTAATTGTTACATGTGATTTGTATATCCTTTTGGGGGGATGTACTAATCCGCATGCGCAACTACAAGAAAAAAGTCAAAATCTAATTTAAATAAAATGATAATCAATGCCAAACATAATTCAGCAAAATACAATAATAACAATAGCCTTTTCCTTTATTATCATTAAAATACGAAATTAAAACAATATATCAAGTAGACTGGTTCCAGAGAGTCAAATTGGCAATTAACCCAAAGGACAAAAAATCAAACTCGATTACTGACACTACAGTGTCCTTTGTAGACAGGTGTCCTTTGTTTGCAAATGTGATGAAGCGGAGGATAAAATTCAAAATTCTCACTAAAGATGATATTTTTTGACACATTTTTACTCAGAAAAATACAAAACAAACCAATATGTTAATATATTGTAAATTCATCATTCAATTCACAGAATGAGCACATTTTACAAAGAAAGTCTCAGAAATTCAATGTTTGATGTATGGGCTGCTAGTTGCACTTAAAAGCATGACGAATTCGCAATCAACAAGTGTCTGTTATGTAAGGTCATTTAAAGAGAATTTTTGTTGGTGGGGGAATTATAGTGTCTGCTGTAGACATGTGTCTGTTGTTGAAATGCTTAAGATGTTTTCACTCAGCTTGGTCATTTATCGGACTTGAGTAACATATCAAGTAATAACTTAGGATTTTTTTTTTTGTGAAACCGGAGCCGGGGTACTGGTCACTTTCAATCTCAAGTCTTAAAATTTCACTGATTGATAAATCATTATTTTGTAAATCAATCATTTCATCAGTTGTCCAACAATCACGCCAATTTGAAGTCTGATTCTCAGTAAGTGATTGAACCCTTTTTTTATCTAATGTATTGTGTTGTACAAAATTCACTATTGCAAATAATTCACGTTTTGTAACACAGTAATATCTTTGACTTTGATTTAAGACATTACTCCCATAAGTAATCATTTTTTCACTACCATTCTGTATTTAGGATAGTGCTCCAGAAATTGTATCACAGCTAACATCAGTATCCAGTATAAAACTTCCCCATTGATATCAGAAAATGATAAAACAGGCGTGCTTGTCAAACATTCTTTAAGCCTTTGAAAAGCTTCATTTTCTAAAGCACCACATTTAAATTATATGTTTTTTCTTGTAAGCAGAGTGATTGGTAAAGCAATTTCTGAGATTTTTTATCATTTTCCTGTAAAAGCTACATATTCCTACCTATGATTTGACCTGTTCTCACAAGATAGGCCCAACTTACATTGACCAAATGTCAAAAATTGAACTCGCTCTGTACTGATGTTTTAAAGCATAAAGTTATAAACAAATATGTGTCTAACATATTGGCAAAGTTACAGCACTCAGACCCAATAAATACAGAAATAATGGTCACTAAAGCAAATGGAGGAATTTTAGGAAGTGTAATCTACATTACCTTTACTTAAGATAATTAAATGGTCATATAACAGTTATTTTGAAACAAAAAATCTATGCAATTTAGACTGATAGTCCCTTTGATAAATATTTTGTTACAGTAACTTAGCATGTTTTATGTGCAGGCTTTATAACAATGTACACCCAGCTTTAATTTGGTAGGTTATGTTGGGTTGCGTACTTCCTGAAAACACGTTTATCAATTATTAATGCTGTAAAAAAAAACCTCATTGTTGTGTACATTTATTTGAATTTTATATAAACTGTAAGCACTAAATGTTAAGATAGGACAATATTTGACTTCAAAATGTATTTTGTATGAAACATACAACAGTATGGACAAAACTGGAATTTGTAACATAGATTATAGAGTATGTGCCTTTAACTGTATAACAACAAAGGTTGAAAGTTTATAACTGAAGGATAGTTTAGTTATATTTTCTGCTCTTGTTCCATCTTAAATGTAATAATTAGTAATGTGTTCGTCGTTTGAGTCAGTCTAATGAAAAGTTTATACAGAAACATTTATATTTCTTTAAGAAATTAATAACTTAAGACCAGAAAATACTTTGTGAATGATAATTAGACATCATTCTATTTACAAATAATAGTCGTCAAATTCAACCCAAATCTCACCAGCAGTGTTTGGCCATTTTGAAGATTGGTACTTTGTCACTATCATTGAGATCACTATTATGGAACGAAAGAGTTGATTGGTCATCTTTTTTTTTCTTAAGATTCTAATAATTTTTAATACAGTTTTATGCCTCCAATGGAAACTTTCATTTTGATCTTTCAGATGTTTAATCTCACTGTTTGGAAACTGTTCTTGTTAGCCTTTGTCTTGTTCTTTGTCTTGGATCAAAACTTCTAATTAGCTACTATTCTCAGGTATGGCGTACTAGAGCTCACACAATTATCATCATCAACAAGCATTCTCTATTCATCTTGTCCACCATTACACTAATTTACTTGCTCTTCAGACTCCTTAATTCTTTGTCTATATTTCTGGAACATTTTTTCTCATCTTCTCTCTTCTGGTTACTAGATACTTTTTTGTTTATGTTGGAATATAATAAATCTGTTTCAAGGTATATTCTCCTTCAGATGCCTCTTTCCTCTCACAATGGATTCTCTGTTTCAGCCCAGAATTACCCACTCTTATTGAAACAAAGAAACAGTAATATATGTTACATTGTTTAATCATTAATCAACATTACCAATATTTACAATGATTTATATGCCTATACTGCATTATTCCTTTCAGAAACTAGCAGTGTTCTTTCTTAACCACTAGGTAAGGATTCACAATAGAGGAGAAACATGTCAAATTTGGGGAAAAGATCTACTTAATTGTGTTAGAGAATACACGAGTTGATATTTTTGTAATCTACATTACCAATATTTGTATCACCTTTATAACACCTCAGATGATCTGGTATAATACTGATACCATGCCAATATCTTCGTAGATATATTATAATTAAAATATAGTAAAAAATCATGTTGGTATACAAAAATAGAGAACAAAAAATAATGCTATGTTATAAACCTAGAGGACCTTGTCACTTACGTTTGCGACATTTGTATGAACTTACTGCAGTATTACATCAACTTTGTTGACATTTAAGATGTATATATGCAATTATTTAAAAACCTTAATGAAAAAATGTTCACATTTCTTATCTTTTGTTTTCTTGAAGACATCTTTAACTTCATTGTAGTTTTTTTTTTCTGTACCAAAATTGCAGTCGAAAATTGAAGAAAAAGTGGCAAATCTACAACAAAGTGAGATATTTGTGTTTATTCCATATTGGAAGTTTATCTTACGGAACCCGAAAACTGTTTAACCTAATTTTCAGGCATCTAAATCAAATCACTTAAAAATTGGAAAACTATGGTAACGTTGATTACATAACTTAAATTACATCCTGATTATTATGAGCTTGACATTACTAACTAACCATTTAAACTTTTACAAATAGTGAATACTGAATGCTAAATCAATAGAATCTAATTGATAATCGCCAAATTACAGTTCTCTTTGCTACATTAATTGAATAATAGCAGTAACGTAGATTACAGTCTTAACTTTACTTTACAAAAACTAAGTGCTTGTTTTTGTTTTATACACATTTTATGAAATGAGTTAAATATTTTATCTAACATTGTTTGTACTATACTTACATATGTATTTGCTTATGTTTAAATGACTTATTACGTGTTTAATGTTAATATTTTTCTCTGTACAAACTATCTGACGTATATTACATTGGTTTTGGCGACATGTCTGTTTTGTTTTATTAGAAAAAATACAAAGAGCTTAACTTAGATTTTGTTTTTTATTGCGAACTTCAATATGTCATCAGAAAAATAATGAAAAAATATGTTCATTTTGTGACAATATGATCCAGAACTTGTGTGTAAAATCATGTTACCCTTTAGGGCAACAGCATATATTTGTTGAAAAATGTTATCTTTCAGTCGTTTCGGTGGAAAAATTCCACTAGCTTACATCTAAACAGTTTATGATTGAAAGGTAGATACCATGCAATGTTGATAAATTAACAAAACACAGCAATATCATTGTATACAAGTCGAATATGGTTTAGCGACACTCAGATTTCAAAGTTGGGCCTATCTTGTGAGAATAGCTGATTTAACTTCATGGTTACTTGTGGGAACAGGCCATTCATTTATACATTTAGTCATGTCTGGGTCACCTTTAGCACTGATTTTATGTCCTTAAAACACTAGTGTGAAATAATTGAATTTTTTTTGTGACTTGAGATTAGCTTCCTTAAAACTTGGCAATACAAATTTAAGATTTTTAAGAGCTTCCTCAAATGTTTTACTCATGGTTAAAAGTTTTCTGGAATTTCCGAAACCTCTGTTTTCCCCAGGTCTTTTATTGTTTCCATGGCAATGACGTTAAGAGATCCGTTTTTTTAAATTTCAGATTTCACCCACTTTCACCACTTAAAACAGCTTCCCTCAGTTTCTGAAAAGATCCTGGGGCATTTTTTAACCCAAACTGGTTTTACTTTTCCTAATTTACATTTAAATATGTTGATTAGGAATTTCATAGTCAAACTTGTGAACAAAGGCCACCCTTGGGAAAGACAAAATGTGGCCTTTATTGACAGATGGCCTTTATTCGAACATCGAAATAACCAGTGACGGTTTTTCAAAGAATGGCCTTTATTCACATGATGGTCTTTATTCGGAGGTGGCTGCTAATGCAGGTTTGACCGTACATAAACTTCCCATGCTCTCATCAATCTCAGCAACTATAAATGTATACTGCATTGAGATATGTTCTATTGAGATATTGAGTTCATTCTCATTGACTCCTAATCTTCAAATAATATTAAAATATTTAAAATGTGTTTGTTCCATTCCTTGGATTTAAAGTGTTTCCTATTAATTTCTATTGTTCATCTCAGATTAAAATAGCCTATCATTGTCAGTGGCTTTTGTTTACTCTTGTCCAAAAAGGGGAGGGGGCGTTTATTAGGGGAGGGGTGTTTATAAGGGAATATTTGGTAAATCAGTATTGAATATTTGATAATTTATCTAGCTGAAATATAGTCTAAAAATGAAGTGGTCTTTATAGTGAGGTAGTCTTCATAGAAGCTGTCTCCAACTGAAGGTTTTTTTTATACATTTATACTCAATAATTGTTTTGTTTTAAACTAATTACATTGAAAGTTTAATTAAAAATGAAACACATTATGTACAGTCCACTTTTAATCAGTTATCATGTAACAAGGCATTCATTTGATCCTTAAATCAGCATTTTGACTCCTGAAATAGAAAATAATGAAGCTTCTGACTCCTGAGAATTTGTAGTGAAGGAAGTTTTGTTGACTCTTCAAATAATTATCAGCCAAGGGTCATTTTTGACCCACAGCTTTTGATGTCTGGTGCAATCTGTGTAAATAATGATATATTACTGATAATTTAATAATGCTCATTGTTTTGATGGATGTCCTTGCCATAGATTTATATAATGGGTTTAACTTTCAGTGTTTACAATATCAATTTATACAGGTATGTGTTGAAATAAATCTTTGTTTTCATAAGAAAGTTGGGTACTGCATGGAAACACGCCCTCTTGTTTGAGACAAAACAAGATTTAGTGTGTTTTTTAAATTTGTAAAGCAGTTTTTTATTGGTCAACTGAATCTTGTTTTGTAGTTACTTGAATATAACCTTGTATTTCATTGGATAACATATTGTGTTATCAGGTTCACTTGACTAAAAGCGGGAAAAATCAGACGCTAACAGGCAAGCATGCTGGTCACACATGGTTTTTGATTGAGGAGCTTTTTGAAGGACTTATGGCATGGAGTTTACAGGTAAGTGGGCTTATTATAATTTGCTTTTACGTTTCAGCTTACGTAAAGTTGTATTGAAATTATGGTTGTTCCATTTCTAGTACAAATGAAAAGTTTTTTCCTTTTGTTTTTGTAAAATATGTTGTAATTGTTGGAATATAGTCCTTTTTTAACAGCCTAGCTGTTGGGTTAACTCTTTAGTGATGTGGGTGAGTGTAAGCCGACAGTGCTAGGGTTCCTGTGTTCAATCCCCAGTTTGGACTGTAGAATTTTCAGCTGGACTATTTATCAGAATAGATAGAGCTATTTTACTCACCCAAGTGTCAGCATTGCATTTGGTTGAACCTTCTACCTGCTATAGTATAAATTCTAATAATTATCTTCTTTCATTTTTGTCCAATCATTTCAATTTTTTAGGTTACTGGGCCTTTTCAACTTATTTTTGCACAAAATTTTTTTTTTTAATAAAATTTGATGGATGAATATTTTTCAACCAAATTTGTTACATAGATAGTTTGTATGAAGGTCTTGTTGTGACAAATATTTGGGGCCACTGGGGTTGATATCAAGAAGGTCATGTCATAGTAAGTAAAATTGAAGTAGTTTTTGATCAGTTATTTTGGTTTGTGTGTATATTTTACAAACATTTTTTAACTTCTTATCAATTTTATTTTTTATGGCCCTGGCATCTAATGATTTGACCTTGACAGGTTGGACCCAACCTTGATTTGACCTTTGTCTTGTACAGATTTGGACTTTCAATGTGTTAAATGGACTGTTTCTTGGTAAACTAGGTCCATCGTTTTGTCTAGCACCAACATAAAGCAATTAAGTTTACTAACAACTTTGCTTCTACTTTTACATGTTGACCTCATTTATGCAGCCTCTTGTTTGTGAACATGCATGCATCTTTTTTTTATCCATCATTTCCATCCTATGGTGTTACAAAAAATTTTTCTTTCATTTTTATGCCCTCTTGTTTAGTGTCTATTACCTTTTTTGAGTAGTAATTTTTAATGATGTTAATTCATAGTGTTGAAGATACTTCACATTGTACTTTAAATTGTTAAAGAATTCATTCTGACACAGTAACCTTAGCAACATAATTTTTGACTTCTTTTGTATGTATCTGTTTTCATGATTGTTCACTCAAACCTGCATAGTAAGGCCATCTTTGGAAGTGAAACAACTAAACTTTATTTAGGTGATCTATACTTTGAGGTTGAAATTAACTGCTGTTACTGCTTCCAATGGAATACTATCACTGGCTACAGTAGGCAGGTGATGTTTGAGAACCAACGTTTCAGTGCTGCAAAATTGCTTTTTTGATTATTGTAGATAATTGTCATACAATATTGTATTTATACATGAGCCTAAAAAAAGAAGAGGTTGGTTTCCAGTTACCCAATATTTTGCCCTCGACTTGTAAGTTTTTTACATCTGAATTGTAGTGCAATATTGTAAATTTCATGACTCATTAATATTACAGCGCACATATTCCCATACAGTGTTGCTGATATATGTAAAAAATAAATAAAATAATAAAATCCCTACCTACTGACCAATATTTCTTTGGACATGTAACTGGAAACAAACCTTTTACTTTTTTAGGCCTAACTGGAGTCAAACTTGTGACTGTAGACCAATTTTTGTAAAGGCTGGCATTTCTACATCTTGTACAGCCTTTATTTGCTCATACTAGTTTCTTCTTACAGGATATGGTAATAACAGCAAGATCAAGTGTGTGCTCCCAGGTCTGTTTTAATCATCAGTGTAGGGGTTGACCCCATTGGAGGGTTTCATGACCAGACAACTACATAGACTGACAAATAATCTGAGAAAAACGCCTTTGTCTCTGGAGAAGTCTAATTGCTTCCAGGTACACCACATTGTTCATATTTTAAAATTGTACCTTAACTTGATAAAGAATTTATTGGGTTTAGCCTTTATTTATGAAAAACTGATATAGTAGGAAACCTCAATTATCTGAAATGGATACATGTAGGTCTGAAATATTTTGGATATTCTATGGTTTTGGATAATCTGTGATTTAGGAAATCAATACTGTGTTAAAGTAAAGGGAGATCACTTCTTAATTTAAATAAAAAATATTTACAACCAACACGTTATATTTCATTATTTACTATAAACAATACTTGATGAATATGAGCTTGTCTGACATAAATAGTTGGTAATTACAAATTGAAAATTAATGTGAATACTTTTAATATTCTTTGAAGACAAATGTTTCATGTAATGTTGACTAATATAGCAAGCAGTTTACTTGAGCAGAGAACTAATTCTGTTGCATTCTTCCTTTAAGCAGAGATGTACGTTATCTATGAGATATTGACTCCGTGAGATCTTGGCTTTCACCATGTTTGTGAGCAACCCAAAATGCTGGTTCTGTGGGCAGCTTGACGCTCTGATCATATACTCACCTGAAGCCACTGATGGTGTTGGCTCAGTTGAGGTCCTTACTGGCTCTGGCTGATGTGATGTACTAATCTCCCTTCACAGTAAGTGTTGTTGATTCTATATATCTGTACATGTACAATGATTTACTTAACATAGTTATGTGTAGTAAGGACATTTGATATAGTAAGGACACTTGGTGTAGTAAGGACATTTGATATAGTTAGGACACTTGGTGTAGTAAGGACACTGTGTAGCAAGGATGCTTGATGTAGTAGAGACACTTGATGTAGTAAGGACACTTGATGTAGTAGAGACACCTGATGTAGTAAGGACACTTGATGTAGTAAGGACACTGTGTAGCAAGGACACTTTATATAGTAGAGACTCTTGGTGTAGTAAGGACACTTTATGTAGTAGAGACTCTTGGTGTAGTAAGGACACTTTATGTAGTAGAGACACTTGATGTAGTAAGGACACTTGATGTAGTAAGGACACTTGATGTAGTAGGGACACTTGCTGTAGTAGGGACACTACTACTACAGTATGTTTTGCTCTCTTAAGCACACTGTATGTGGAATCCATTATGGATTATTTTTCTTTTCTTTCACAGTAGGTTTATAGTCAGTTGATGTCTATTTAATTTGAGATTTGGTAGCATATACTTCTTAAAGAAACACTTGTGCCTGTCACTTGTTTCCTTGAAAATTGTCCAGATTTACATGTGATTTTGTTACAACATAACAGAAACTTTTTAAGCTGCTTTAAGTCTCTCTATTTTTTCTGATTACAGGTTGATGATGACTCCATGAGATCTTGGCTTTCACCATGTTCTTATGCAGTACTATGAGAAATGCTGGACACACTGATCATATACTTGGCTGAAGCCAATGATGGTGTTGACTCAATTGAGGTCCTTACTGGTTTTGGCTAATATAATGTACAATTTCCCTTCACAGTAAGTGATATTGGTTCTGTATATTTGTACTCGTGCAATGATTAGTTAACATAGTTGTGTTTGGCCATTTCAGATAATTAATAAGGTCAATCTTTTGATCACCTGTTTAAAAACAGATTAATACGTAACTTCACCATCTGCTCCATAACTTGTGGATTTGCTTCAGTTTTGAGCTGTAGTTTTGCTTTCATTATTGAGGTTACAATGTATATAATTGATAAACATATTTCACAAGCTCGTACCTCATGTCAGTTTTTTTGTTCACAGAAATATGTATTGACTCCTGAAGTTTCTGGGTTTCTTTGTGGATGCAAGCAATCAATGGTGGAAATAAAGCTCTAATGACTGCTTAGTAATTAGACTATAGACTCAGAAAATTAATTTAAGATTATATACAGTAGAAACTTGTTATATCGAAGTTCCAGGGACTTCGTAAAATTGTTCGATATAAACAAACAACTATATATAAATAATCGTACAAATTTGACAACTGGGTTTACATTTTAGAACAATCATCGGTGTATTGTAAAAATTATTTAATCATGCTATTTTGTGTACAGGATTGGGACAAAACACGACAGCACAAAAATATCTGATCATGTGAGAAATTAATGTGTTTGCAAAAATCTACTTTAATATACAAAAATTTCGAGACCAATTCGAAATAAGTGCATCTTTTAATATGTAAAAAGGATAAAATTTGGGACTTTATAATTATATCCATGCAAGCGGGAATTCAATATAAGCGAGTCTGATATAATGAGTTTCTACTGTATTATATTTTTGTTACATTCAGTTTTCTGAGTGTTGATTTGTGGCTGTGAGTCTATCAATGTTGTTTTGTGGACTGTGTTTTTTTTAGAGGTTGGATGCACTAACAGAAATACAGCACTGTACAAAAAAAAACAAACCCGTCAACATGACATCTACTCACAGGCAATAGTGACGGGTATGTCAAAGTAAGAACTGAAATCAAAGATGCCTTACTCATCACAAATTCTCTTCCATAGAAAACCTGTCTAGGAATACAAAAATAAAGAATTCTGAAGCACCAATAAAGGGGATGATGGTGCACATAAACCAGTTCAAGCACTGGGCTTGTATTCAAAGACATTTTCCTTTGAAGAAAATTTTTGGGTTGAGTTGGGTGTCTGATTCTTAACTTTGACATACCTGTCACTACTGCCTGTGAGTAGAAGTCATGTTGATGGGTTTGTTTTTTTGAACAGTGTTGTATTTTTGTATTGTTGTTTACTATGATGATCCAGATATTTCCAAATGTTGCATTTCTTCTGATGTTTATTCTTGTCATTGTATATTGTGGAAATAAACTAATACCATGCTTTGTTAGTTGGCATTTTTAAATACATAAATAAATTTAGGTGTGTCACTTGCTTATTAACACAATTCAAGTAATGTACATTGTTAGTAAACTAGTGACTGACCTAAATTGGAACTGATCAAATATTGTAGAAACACAAGAAAATAAAATGAACAGATTTATTTACCTGAATTATTTCATACTACACAGAAAAGTTCAGATAGCAAGTTAAATATACAAGTACAGCACAAATGTATAAGTATTTTTTTTATAACACAAGAAAAACAGCAAACTGGTGTATATACTGAAAGACATGAAAAAGCAGGAAGGGAAATTTGCATAAAAAAAAAAAGAAAAAACGCCAAAATTCAAGGGAAAAATTTTGATAAGTCCATAATCTGTTCTGGACTTTTCACATGCCACAAAATGTGAAAAAATGGGTTCTCCAGTTTTACAGCTGTACCTTTTTACAATAGCTATACTATATACCCATATAATCTATAAAATCTCAAATTAAGAAAACACATGAAAACAACAACCCAACAGTGGTTACATGTACATTTTTAAAGATGGTGTAGCCTGTTTTCATAGACATCCCAACAACAATGATGGCACTCAAAGATCTTGAGTCTAAAAAGTGCCATCTTGGCAATATGTCTTTGAAACAGGTTACAGTGTGCCCATACAACTTTTTGGTAATACAGCAAGCAAAGTTTATGAAGAAACCACTTGATTCTAAGGCCAAAAGTGTGAACTACAAGCGCAATGTAATTTTTTTTCTGCCTGTACACAATCATGCCAAATCGAAAGACATCATCAAGAAAAAGCTTAAAACATTCTATTTTGGAAAATTCTATGAATTCTTTTAATTACAATCATCCCTTTGAAGGTGGTCATCATCTTATTTTTATTTTATGTCTGTACTTATTCAAAACAAATTTTCTAATTATATTTTTATCTATTAATGTACAATGCCATTGAATATGTTCAACATACATAATAGGCGTTTAAACAAACAAAACTGTTTACTGTTTTCTTTATAAATGAACAGATTTAGCCTGACAATAGGAAAACTGTATTTTGCCGAACAAAATTTTGTAGAAAAATATATTTTCCTATTTTCAGGCAAAAACTACTCATCTACTCTGACTTATTGTCACTGGGGGTTAATGCTGTTTTTCAACAATTTTTTAGTTATATACGCCAACCGGTTCACCTAACCAGTTTTCCTGGACTGTATACTAACCAGCATTACGTGAAATTGAAGATTTCAAATCAATCAGTTTGATAACTTTGCTTGCCGTATTACCAAAAAATGACGTGGTATGGGCTCACAGCTGAAACATGGTTTTGGCGCTGATCAAGAATGAATAAATGTTCTTTCATAAATATTGAAATTCAAAATCCTGTAGTGTCTGTAACCATTGAAAGTTTATTTTGCAATAGTTTCATTGTTTCTTATTTCAAAAACATAAATCCTACAATGGCCGATGAGTATTCAAGATATGACTAAATTGGACAGAATTTGTAGTGCTATGAATTAACATCATTGAAAATTACTGCTTAGAAAAGGTTAGACCCTTCACAAAAAGGTAAAAATGAAAGAAAAAATCTTTTGATATACCATAGGATGGAAATGGTGGATAAAAAATGATGCATGCATGTTCATGAAAAACTTGATTTGTACAGGGGAACTGTAATTAACTCCCAAGAAAATATGCTATCTAAAAATTTACTTTTCTGAGCAAGTGAGACTACTATCAGCACCAATACCGTGTTTCAGCATACACATAACCTTTATAACAACTATCTGAGATATGAAATTCATTTCGGGTGGTTTGAGGGTCAAATAAAATAACACAAACACAAAGATGTAAACATTCACAGCCTAGCAACAACATATCTGCTTCTATACTCTATCTAGCTTTTTCCTCTGCTACAATATAGAACCTGAAATCACAAAACAAAATACAAATAGATTGCAGGATAAAATCAACTTTAATTCATGGTAATATATTTTAACAAGACATGGAAATTCCATGAAAACCAGGTTTTCCAAAGCACTAGTTTATAATTTATTTCAAACATTAATTACAAAACAATTTTTTGCAACTTATATCAATCATGCTGGATGACTGCTTCCAGGACAAATTCCAACCAGTGCTCCTGAACAAATTTAGGAATTATGAAGGCTCAGTACACTATAAACCAATGACAAAAGAAATACCTATTCTTACCAGACTTTGAATCAGGCATACTTAGAAGGAGACATACCTTGACATTCTATTTGGTGTTTTAGTAGTTCATTCCACAAAATTTTACCGAATTCCAAGATCGTTGATTATCTGCCATTTTGAAAGTAGCCAGTACAAGAACCCATCATTTAAAGTTTGATCAGAATATGTGAAGAAATAACATAACAGTTTACTCCATAGCCCGACTGACTAACAACCTGATTATTATTTTGCGCCCATATTTTCAATGCAGGGTCCTAATAAGTAATTTCTGAACACTAGTTAGTTCTACCACCCATACAACAATACAAAGCAATATGAAGAAGCAATGTTTCTGCATACATACAATGCACAATTGTTCTACATAATATCTGGTATTAAGGGGAGTAACTTATGAGAGTATAGTTACATGATTGTAAGAGTTGTCTCGCCTGGATGTGACCTGGGATTTTCTTTTCTACTTTTGGGTAACAGTGACCTTGACCTTGGGCCAAGAACCACCAAATACAATCCATAGTAAGTCTTTATGTTTTATGTAAGCACAATATGATGATGATAGATGCTAAATAAAAATTTGCTTGGAATCTGTCAATTAAAACAAAAGTTATCAAACTTAAACCAATTATTGACACTCACGGCCCATCCATCAACATGTTGCAATCTAATAGCCAACTTTTTCCTTCAGAAAACCTGGTTAAAAACAATACATCCAGACATGCAAAGGAGCTTTATCAGTGTGTTTTACTCCACAACATTTAATAACAAATTGTTCAACAAATTACACTGCCCTCTCAAATTACACTATTGACAACTAAATGATTCTTTGTAATCTAAAATAAATCTGAATAATTGTTCTTACAATATGCCCAAATAGACCTAATGCATAATGTCAGGTTTATAAAAATCCAACAAGCCATTTAGGACAAGAAGTAAACACAAGATTTTGTCTACAGATGGATGGAGTACTTACAGCTACAGTATGGGATTATTTGATTTTAAGTTTTTAACCCCACATCAGACATTCTCTGACCCCATGAGAAAATATTAATCCCACAATGGCAGTTTTTACAGAATGAACCTCATAATATCAATTTATATGCTGACCCTAACACACAAATGTATCTCTAGTATGGATGAACAATAAAAAAAGAATTTTATAATTAAAAAAGACTTTATCAAGGTGACTATATAGTACTTACTTTTGTACACAGAATTATTAAAATTGTATTTTACTTATCCAAACAGCCAACATCACCAAGCAAACAGCCATCTTCATCTATAACCTACAAAAGAAATATTTATTCAGAATGTAAATTACATAAATATTTATCATTATGTAATAGTAACTATGTTAGTGAGAGGTTCATTATTGTTCATAATGTATTGAGGAATCTGAAGTACCCATTATTGAGAGTGACCACTATTGGAAGGTGATCATTGTTGGGAGGTGACCATTGTTGGGAGGTGACCATTGTTGAGAGTGACCATTGTTGGGAAGTGACCAATGTTGGGAAGTGACCATTGTTGATAGGTGACCATTGTTGAGAGGTAACCATTGTTGAGAGGTGACCATTGTTGGGAGGTGACTATTGCTGACAGGTGACTATTGTTGAGAGGTGACTATTGTTGAGAGGTGACCATTGTTGAGAGGTAACCATTGTTGAGAGGTGACCATTGTTGGGAGGTGACTATTGTTGGGAGGTAACCATTGTTGATAGGTGACCATTGTTGATAGGTGACCATTGTTGATAGGTGACCATTGTTGAGAGGTGACCATTGTTGGGAGGTGACCATTGTTGGGAGGTGACCATTGTTGAGAGGTGACCATTGTTGATAGGTGACCATTGTTGAGAGGTGACCATTGTTGAGAGGTAACCATTGTTGGGAGGTGACTATTGCTGACAGGTGACTATTGTTGAGAGGTGACCATTGTTGATAGGTGACCATTGTTGAGAGGTGACCATTGTTGAGAGGTAACCATTGTTGGGAGGTGACTATTGCTGACAGGTGACTATTGTTGAGAGGTGACTATTGTTGAGAGGTAACCATTGTTGAGAGGTGACTATTGTTGAGAGGTGACCATTGTTGAGAGGTGACCACTATTGGGAGGTGACCATTGTTGAGAGGTGACTATTGTTGAGAGGAGTTTATTGTTGAGCGGTGACCATTGTTGAAAGGTAACCATTGTTGAGAGGTGATTATTGTTGAGAGGTGACCATTGTTGAGAGGTGATTATTGTTGAGAGGTGACCATTGTTGAGAGGTGACCATTATTGAGAGGTGATTATTGTTGAGAGGTGACCATTGTTGAGAGGTGACTATTGTTGAGACGTGATCTTGTTGACAGGAGACCATTCAGAGAGGTTTCACTGAATAACATTACTTTTGGGATGCCACAAATTCTAATTCATTTTAAAATTAAGTTAAACAAAGAATTTCAATATGACTGATCACGCACAGAACTTACCATTCTTTGCACTTTGTTGAAACTGTTATCACTTCTGTTAGTGTCATGAAGAAGAAAAATCATCATCCAAGTCATAACCAGGCATTCCAGCATCAATACACCAAATCAGTCAACGATTCCTTTCCTAAGTGTTTTCTAAACTCTCCCGATGAGAAATCACAATCCGGCTCTGAAATTTGTAAACTGATGATATAAGAGTGAAGTCACACAAACATACTGGAGTACATGTTTGAAGGATCTGTTATAGACTTAAAATATTAAGTTGAATAAAACATGTTGTTAGCATGGTCTCTCTGTACTGTGTCCTTCAAAACGACTTTAAGCACTTGATTGTATATTAGGTGGTGTCTTCATAAACATAAATAAAGATTGACCAGTATCTTATATGTGATATTTATCATCTGAGAATTAATTTAAAATATGCCTAATTACCCCCTTATTTAGCTTTAAAAATGACATGAATTCATATCAAATCTTGTCATGCTTAGGCAAAAACCTTCTTAATTACATAATTTAATACAATACAATATTATGCCAATAATACCACAATAGTGATTGAAATGAAAACAGAACAGTAGAAACTCAGAATACTAATCCCCCTTGGGACTGGATGAAGTTTGGTTTTCTGGGGTTTCTTTAGAATTCTTCAGAATGATATGATGATATATGGACTCTCCCCTTTCAGTATTATACAAGACCAAGAATGATAACAATGATTTTGCAAATCATATTTTGTAAGCAAATAGTTAACTTTATAACTTACTCAAACTTATTTAATATCAAAATGAAAAACAAAATGAACAATGTATCAGCATATATAAACTATTCCCATACTTGGTGCAGCTTTGAAGGAAATATAATTTTATAAGCAAACCATAATTACAAGTTATTATTGTATTTAAATCTTTAATCATACATAATCATCAACAAAACCTGATTGATCAATCAATGCTTTATATTAAACTGATGAATAAGTCATAATTGCCGTTTCAATTACATGTAACAACAACAACAACATTAACATATTTACACTTGTCATTTTTTACTGGGCTCACAGACAATTTACTGTTAGAAAACAGAAATAGTTTCAACATATTTTCATTCTACATGTCATTGCACCAAAAGACAAAGGACAACATAATGCATTTTATGTACTTTGAATCATGTGACGTTTTTTGACAACATACCTGGATAATATGCGCTTGGATACTTGGTGATGATAGTAATGTGATAGTTTGGTAATGTAGGAGTTGTGCACAGAAAAAATCATGGACACCAGACCACCCACCCACTGACATTTACCAATCATTTTTAATATTTGTTCCCATCCCAAATTAAAATGTAATAGTATGAAGGCAGTTGAACAGAAAATGAATGCCAAATCACAATATTACAAAGATAAACAACGAAATGAAAAACCGCTAAGAAACATAAACTAATTCATTAACAACAAAGATTGCTGATCAAATTATTTGCCTCGACTAAAACACACAAGTTGTGAAACACCTAAATGGGTTCCAGCATCTGGTTATCACCATGTTCAACCTACAACAAATTACTGACATGAAGAGATTCTGTTGTACAGGAAGGATTGTTCTTGACTTTGACAAGACATACAACCTTAGAGACTTCAATGTCACCCCAACAGTAAACAAAGACCTATCAGTATGTAAACAAAAAACAAGTCAACATCCAATTACTTTACAGCCAACATTCATTCATACAAATTTGTCCTAGATATCTCATTGTTCATTCTTCCATGGTTTAGCAGACAATTTGAATATGGAGGAACTTTCAAAACTTGTAATTGTAATGTACAAACATTTAGGAACTGAATGATGACTACCTGGTTCTACAAACATTTAATGTGCCCGCCATCTTCAGCAAAAACATGTCTGGTTGATCAAGTTGGTAATCCTGTTTCAGACAGACAATCATTGTTAAGTGTTACATATAGTGAGGATGGTTTAGCATCATCTGAGGAAAATGATTTATGTATCATCTGAAGAACCTGACTGACAGAATTAAGAAAGAGACAAATACACAGGCAAGAAAAAGTTCTTACCAAATTTCATTGACAAATTCCAATGCTATAGAAATATGTAACTGAACCAACTAATACTAAAAATTGTGCAAGAGTGCAATACATATCTTCAAGAAGGCAACTGGGTGGGAAAGTACAGAACTATCAAAATTCATAGACCTCCTCTATGACATTGTTAACCCTTTGTCATATATTATAAGTATATTTTGGACTCAACTGATTCAAAGCAAATATACAAAACATCAATTTTTGTAAGAAAACTGGGTACATTTTTCATGACAGAGTGGAAAACGTTGTGGCAAAAGAAGTCATTAATCATTACAAGCAATAGTTTCTTTTGCCACAATGTTTTCAAAAGGCATCTGCTTCCTAAGCAGAGAAATGCAGTATTATGAGGCAATGGGTAAAAGATGAAAGCATAGAGGATTACTGCACAATTATTATGAGTTGGATGATTGATTCCTTCAACATCAAGTTTCCATTGATAAATGGGCAACAATGTCAGATGATGATAGGTATAAACGTAAGCAAAGACTCCAGGCCAGTTAGAGGAAACCACACTCTAACATTGTTATATTTATGTTGTTTGAAAGGTATGTGCATGTTGCTGCTAGGTAACAGTGACATAAACTTTATGGTCTTAATTTGCCATATAACCTTTAATGAGAACCACAACTACAGTCTATTTTACATTGATAATTTCCAATTAGTGCCAAACTGCATCAATTATTCAATGATAATTGATATTCACATCCTATGGAGAGACAAATAATACAGTGTCATCAACAAAAATGAACATTTGTAATTGTACAATACTAAATGAATCAAAGTCAATAATACATAAATAAGAATTGATAGCATTAATGATGGAATCATACAAAAGTGGAGATGATTATTTACTTTGCTTTAGCACTTGATGATTTTATACAGTTGGAATATAGTTCTGAATGTTGGCCTTGTGACGACAAAGATACAGAATTTATAGGTTTTATATTAATGCTGAATAGTTGTTGTTCACACATTAATAATCTGTTCCATTTGTTGACATTTCCAAAAAAACGTTTTCTAACCTCATTAAAATCATATCCTAGACTCATGCTGTTAGGATCTTGTTTTTTTCTGTTTTTATGTGACTTATTGCCACTGGGGTTTAGCGCCATTTTTCAAAAATTTTTCAGTTATATATGGTGACCCATTTTCCTGGACTGTATACTAACCAGTACTAACTTACCCTTCCAAAAGGAGCTGGCAACTTCTCCACATATGGAGGAAAATCAACATTTATGACAAATTTTCATAGAAGGGTATGACCTGCTGTGACCAGGATTTGAATCAGATATCTGTGTGTTGTGTGTCAAGTCCAGCATACTAACCACTGGACCACAACCTGTTATGATCTGAGAATACAACAATTGAGATCTTGTTCAAATTATCTCCTAAAATAGCATTGTTTAATGAATTTAATGAATTGATTGTCAGATGAAATGTGTTTTTACAGACAGTAGGTTTGCTTACCAAATGACCTTCATCGTAATAACCTGATTAAGAATGTGATTTTAATGAAATTGTTTTTTTTTTCATTTGTTGGGACAATATTATGTTTTCTCACTGTGTTTGTTCTTCCTGTTTTCTGATATTTTACAACTACAATCAAACCTGTGAACAAAGGCCACACTTGGAAAGACAAAATGTGGCCTTTAGAGACAGATGGCCTTCATTCAGAGGTCATTTTGTTCTGAATAATCAGTGATGGTTTTTAAAAGAATGACCTTTATTTATAGGGTGGTCTTCATTTACAGGGTGGCCGAAAACACAGGTTTGACTGTACATTTCTTCCACAGTGCTAACTGAAGCTACAGGCTTTTCAGTCTTTTTGAAGTTTATTAAATTGCAGCAGGAATGGTTTAATTCTATTTTATTATTATATACACTTCCAACTATTCATTTCTATAAACACTGTTTTCATTAGTTTTGTTTTTTGTTTTTTTATGTGACTTATTGTCACTGGGCTTTAACAGCATTTTTCAACAATTTTTCAGTTATATATGGTGACCAGTTCACCTAACCAGTTTTCCAGGACTGTATACTAACCGGTACTAACTTACCCTTCCACAAGGAGCTGACAACTTCTCCACATATGGAAAAAAATGAACATTTTTGTCAAATTTTCATAGAAGGGTATGACCTGCCACAACTGGGATTCAAACCCAGATCTCCGGATTACAAGTCCAGTGCACTAACCACTGGACCTCAGCAATGGCCTGTTTTCAGTAGTAATAATCAAACAGTATGATTGTTTAAATAATACACCCTGTCTGCATACTGTTTTTGTATAAATATTAATAAAGAATTACTGTATCAGTGTGTCAGAAATCTCATGGTGTTATAAAATATATTTCCATTCTCTCGTATTTCATAAAACATAATCCACCTTTGGTCGGAATTTTTAGTATATAAGACATTGATGTCATTACATTTTTCCCTTTCTAGACAGGCTTCATGGGTAACATATACTTTTTTGTCTCTTAGACTGGTCACTTCACTTTGAAATTATTCATTCTGCTTGATTTGGATTAACATAGAAATAAGTTTAATTGGTTCAATTCATTGAAATAAATATCAGACCCTACAGTAACAGGATACCACACGACGAGTAAAAAATTCCCCTTCAGAGAGGCAGTCCATCAACCAATAATACTTATAAACACACAATAGACTCCACGGCCAAGTCAGAGTTATATAAAATGTATCAAAAGGAGAACCAGATAAACATAAAAAATAAACCATTACAAATTATACAAAGGAAACCTGCCATACTGACAACAAATCAAAATATATGGCAGTTTATAACCAATGAGAAAGAAGCCATAATAAATAGATGCTATATGTATGGCAAACTACATCAGAGTAATGTCATTTCCAACTATCATAAACAAGAGGGCCATGATGGCCCCTATTTCGCTCACCTGAATAAAGATTTTCCTGTGATTAGACCTGGTCCCCGAGCTTTTGACCCCAGATTACCCATGTACCAACTTGTCCATGACAAATGTTCTGACTAAATATGATGAAGATTCAATACAAATTATGACATCTAGAGTGTTAACAAGGTTTTCTGTTATGTTGACCTGGTGACTTAGTTTTTGTGCTGAGATGACTCATATTCACACCATTTCATAATATCATTAAAAAAAACGTTTTGACAAAGTTTGATGAAGATCCAATCGAAACTGAGACCTTCAGGGCGTTAACAAACTTTTCATTGAGTTGACCTGATTTTTGACCCATATTTAGACTTGGTCCAAGATATCAATAAGACAAATATTCTGACCAGATCTGATGAAAATTCACTCAAAAGTGTGACCACTAGAGTGTTAAAAACCCCAAGATGAAGACTAAGTGATCACTATAGCTCACTGAGCACTATGTGCTCAGGAGAGCAAAAAAGGCAAATGCATACTTATGTACAAAATAGTATATAACAAGTCACACATTGAAGACAAAACTTCGCATCAAATGACATTTACAAGAAAACCAAAATGGTCTTTTTTCGCTAACCTGAGTAAAGATTATAACTGATTTGACCTGATGACCTACTTTTTGATACCAGATGATCCATGTTTAAACATGTCCAAGATATTATTAAGATGAACATTCTGACAAGGTTTGATGAAGATCCAATCAAAACTGTGACTAATAGAGGATTCACAATGTTTTCCAGTGATTTGACCAGGTAAACTAGTTTTGACCCCAAACAACTCATGTTCGATCTTGTCCAAGATATTATTGGGACAAAGTTTTAATGTTCTGACAAGATTTGATGAAGACCCAATAAAAACTGACCATTGAAGTGTAAGGTTTTCCAATGAATTGACCTGGTGACCTAGTTTTTAACCCCCCATAGCCCTTTTTCAAACATATCCCAGATATCATCAAGACTAAACCACTAACCAATTTTCATGAACCTTTGACCAAAAATGTGACCTCTATAGTATTCACAAGGTGAATGCAGATGGCACAAGGCACACAAATCATGACGCATGACACACACCTCATGATGACGGACGTCAGACATAGACTCATCTGCACTTTGTGCTCAGGTGAGCTAAAAGACAATGGCCTATTTTAGTACAGGTCAATATGGATTTAAGCTGTTTCTGTATTGAGCTGTTTTGGAAATTTTGACCAGCATTTTATTAACTCACCAGCCCCATATCACAAACATATTTTCAAGAATAAAAAAATATGATTTATTTGATTAGAACATAATCATTTAGGTGAAAAGGTGATCATGCAAAATTCAGATACAAAATTCTTCATAAATAATTTTCTTGGTGATGTAGGCTTTGTTTGCTTTATGTATAAGATTTATTTTTGTCCGAGAATATTTCAGATAAAAAAGAGCTAAAGTTTTATAATAAAAAAATTAGATAAAAAGAGCTAAAGTTTTATAATAAAAAATTTGGATAAAAAGAGGTAAAGTTTTATAATGCATATTTCAGATAAAAAAGAGTTAAGCTTTATAATAAAAAATTTAGATAAAAAGAGCTAAAGTTTTATAATAAAAAAATTAGATAAAATGAGCTAAAGTTTTATAATGAATATTTCAGATATAACATGCATTTCAAGTGTATCTTGGCAACATTTCTGTAAATTTTGGTGTACTGTGCATACAAAATGATTTGAACCAATTATTTAACTCATCAATCATTTAAAGGTCTTCCTACTTTTAGCTCTTGTGACCCCTAAAACAGGTCAACTGGTATAATAGGAGCAAATTGCAGTTAGAACGTCAAAAGGATTCTACGCAGCAAATTTGAAGTAAATCTGACCTGTAGTTTCAGAGAAGAGGACCATTATTGATGTCAGATGATGGACGACCGAGCCTCCACCTACCCATCCTAATAGCTCACCCTGAACCTTTGATTCTGGTGAGCTAAAAAAAACAAAAAAGCACATTCTACCAGATATTAGAATGTCAAAATTTTTAGGCCTTAATAAAATCAAACTTATACATACCATAGCTTATTCTTTAAAGCCACTGATTTCTGATGACAACTGTGTGAAGTTTCAACCTTGTGCAGTTGACAGTTTGAAGTCAGCTCAATGTTTTCCCACTCTCAATTTTGTTGTCAAATAAGCACAAGCACTTTCATATGTATGCTGTGAATTTGTCAATATAATTTCACAACCCCATCACACTGATCTTGTGGCCTGTTAGAAGAACTTCTCAACTCCTTCTGAATAGAAATAATTTTAAGTACATTTATTTTGAAAATAATTTTAAGAACATTTATTTTGAAAATAATTTTAAAGAGCTACTCTGATACTGGGGTTACAACTTTTAGTTTCTGGCTGTAAATTTTGATTGTCAATTATCCAGTTTCCTGACTAAACAGCAATATGAGGGTTGAATGTTAACAACAAAATTAAATTAACAACAGTCTTGAATGTCAGGTTCAAGTCAGAAATAATCATTGGTTTCTGGCTTAAAATTATACTGATGGAAAAAAGTTTAGCACGTTCAGAAAGGATTGACTCCTGGGGAAAGGGTAGGTATGAAATCATAAAACCAAATACATTTTCAGATATTAGATTCTTATCACCAATGATTCACATCAATGCTACTCCATGATTTTGAGGCGTTTAGTCTTAGGCGTATGTGAAATGAATTGGGGATCATGCGTGAAAGTTCGGACATGGCTCAATACCTAGTATGCCCACCAGTCGCAGCCAAGGCTGCCAGACCACGATGTCACATGCTGCAAATCAGTTTTCTAATGACTACAATGGGATCCTGACCCATTCAGCTTGCAGGGCACGTTCAAGATCACGGACGTTGTTGACATCATGACGTTCTCTCACCTGACGACCTAAGTGGTCCCATAAGTGCTCAATGGGAGAGAGATCTGGTGATCTTGCAGGTCACATTGATGTTATGGATGCATAAAATGTTCTGGGTATGCCTCGCAGTGTGTGAACGGGCATTATCAGGCAGGAAAATCCCAATGTTACCTTGTTGCAAATACAGTACAACAACAGGCTCGATGATTTCGTCACAGTACCTTTGAGCAGTGAGATTACCAGGCAATATGATGAGATCTGTCTTCCCATCACGATGTATGCCCGCCCAAACCATCACGCTACCACCCCCATAACGGTCACGTTCCACAATATTATCTTGGTCCAGCCTCTCCCCTTGTCTCCTCCAAGTTCGAACCCAGCCATCAGCAAATGACACGTTAAACCTAGATTCGTCCAAAAACAGAACGTCGTGCCATTGCTTGTGAGTCCAATCCTGATGAACCCTGGCCCATTGACGTCTTGTTTGACGGTGTCGCAACGTCAGCGGAATGTCAACATAGGAACGGCAAGCTTTCAATCCAGCGGCACGTAGTCTATTCCTAACCGTCCTGTCGCAAACTCTTATGCCAGTAGCATTCCTCAGCACACGACATAACTATCAACCAGAAAAAATCTATTGCGTCAAGATGACATCGTGAGAAAATGGTCATCCCCGGCGTGGTTTTACGAGGTCTGCCTGATCTGGGTCAGTCTGCGACGTTCCCAGTTTGCTGAAATCTGTTCAGCAGTCAACTTATTGTCGATTCTAAATGTTAAGCAACATCTTTTGCCAACATGCCAGCAGTAAGCATACCGATGGCTCTCTCATGTAGCTCAAACGTCATTCCAGGCCAACGTCCCATCACTGATTTTCAAAGATTATTTTCCAGTTTATGTGCTTACGATAAGAAAGCTCTCAAACTGTGTACTTTGTGACCCACAGAGGATTATCCGATTTGCTGTGCACAAACTGCACATGATTTTTGTGAAAGTGACGTTTCACAGTTACATAATGGTCTAGTGTACAAAAACAAGTGAAATCATGCTGTCAATGAATGGGCACAAACTTTTTTCTCTCAGTATATCATAAATAACTAAGACTAATTTCATTCCAGGCCTCAATAATGATGTTTCTATAAACATATTTTGATGGTTTATATGGTTTCAATACTGTCAGCTAGCAATGTCCCACTAGATATCAATTATAAACTAATTAATGATTTTTCTACGTCATTCAAGTTTTAAGTCAATATAAACTCACCAAAATTCAGATCATAAAACATATAATTTACTTACCATCAAGGTCATAATAATTTCTTGATTCTGCTGAATGGTTTTCTTGGTTTATCTGAAATATAAATAGAGAGACATTAAATAACAAGTAAAACGCAGTAAATCTTACAAAACAAATTTTAGAAGGTTCTCATTTGAACATTCAAAATTTACACTGAAGCTGTGATGATAAATCTGGAATACCAGAAATCAAAGATTGGTTCCCAAATCTTAGTTGTATCAAAGATTGGTTCCTAAATCTTTGTTGTATCAAAGACTGGTTCCAAAATCTTTGTTGTATCAAAGACTGGTTCCTAAATCTTTGTTGTATCAAATACTGGTCCCTAAGTCTTAGTTGTATCAACTTGAGTAGTGTTTTAATGCATATTGATTTCACAAAATGACCGCCAAAGTTAAATAAAAATCTGAACAGAGCTCCGCAGAATGAAACCAATATTCATCTGTTTTACACCATTTAATATTATTTAATAAGCAATTTTAATCAAAATTCTAAGTTAAAAAGGGGACATAACTCTAAAAATATAGCTTTCAGAATAATGCCCCTGTTTTGTAACTATGCCTTCTGATGATAATCAAGTATTCATGTGTCATGTTGTTATCTGTAAAAGTATTTGAGTAATGGGCTAAATTAAAGTTTTCGCATAACAATGAAGTCCTATGACGACACAGCGATCATAACAGCTCGACTTTTTCTTCAAAACAGACGAGCTAAAAAGTTGTTTTGTTGCCATGCATAATGGAGAAGCACAGGATCATTATATGCTGAACATAATCTTCATAGCTTGTTTCACAGTCAAAGAATAATGTTGCAAATTGAGCAGAAGTCAAATCATAATCGTTGAGGTACACATTAGTACAGACGTCATGGTTATAATCATGTACATAGTCAACCATAAGCATGCATTCAAACTATTACTGTCACCGTTCATGGACGCCGACATGTGCAATTAACCAGATTTGACCATTTCTTCCCTTACACCGCCTGGTCTAAGCCAATCAGAAAGGAGAATGATAAAAAAATGGCCGATAAAAAGACCTCACAAGGGTCTCCTACAGGGCACATCATCCGCCCTGTTTTTGTCAGGTTATCTCTTTGTATAATTGACACTGTTGTCTCTGTCCAACCAGAGTCAATGCGAACCAGTTTAATATTGTCATAAATATAGAAGAACGTATTGTAAACCCTCAATAAGAAATGATACCAGAAATAAAATCTCTATGAAATCTATATTTAATAATCTATTCTTAGCTCTTTTACTTGGCTAAACGATGATTCCAAGCATTTTTGGAAATGCTAACACTTGTAAATGACAACAATCATTAACATGAAAAATTGTAGTCAAGGTCAAATTGAGGTTGGTGATATGGGTGGACTGAGAAAGGTCTAATGTAACAAATGTGTAAGTAGCATGCAATGTTGGTTTTGTAAGTCCAAATCCTTTTAACATCGGGATATAAAAACTAAAAATAAAAAATTACACCATGGATGACATTAGAATATTCAACTGATTTAAACTGACTGAACAAAATATTCATTATGAATTTTTTAGTACAAGTATTGAGATGACAATAATTCACCAATATCCTAACAATGAAATCAGAATATAAGAATTCACCATTCAACAATAATTCAACAATATCGTTACAATGAAGAGATGAAAAATTTATTGAAAATATCCACAGCAGAGTACAAAGCCCAATTTTGAAGAAAGAATGCATCATAAAGCGTAAAAGCTAACATACCATGGTCTACAATATAATTTGGTAGTGGATATAAAAATTACTAAAACTGTGAAAAGAGGTAAAATATCTACCTACCATGTGACAGTGAGTTAACAACATGCTGGAAAACTGGTTCTCCTTACATCAAATACTTGAATTCACTTTTTCAAAAGCATGAGAATTTCATGGTAACAAGAGGGCCAAGATGGTCCTTTTTCGCTCACCTGAGTAAAGATTGCAACTTGTATGGTTTTCCTGTGATTTGACCTGGTGACCTAGTTTTTAACCTGAGTTAACGCATGTTCAAGCCTATTCATGATATCAATTATACAAACATTCTGACAAAGTTTGAGGAAGATCCAATCAAAACTGCGATCTCTAGAGGGTTAACAAGGTTTTCCAGTGATTTGACCTGGTGACCTAGTTTTTGACCCCAAATAACCCATGTTCAAACTTATCCAAGAAATCATTAAGACAAGCATTATGACAAGGTTTGGTGAAGATCCAATTAAAACTGTGACCCCCAAGCGTTAACAATGTTTTCCTATGATTTGACTTGGTGACCTAGTTTTTGACCCCAGATGACCCATGTTCGAACCTGACCATGATATTATTAAAAAAATCTTCTGACAAAGTTTGATGAAGATTCAATCAAAATTGCAACCACTAGACCATTAACAAGATTTTCTGGTACGCTGACCTAGTGACCTAGTTTTTGAATGGATGACCCATCTTTGCCCAATTTTACAAGATCATTAATACAAACATTCTGACAAAGTTTCATGAAGATCTAATCAAATCTGTCATTTCTATAGAATAAACAAATTTTCCATTCTATTCGACCTGGTGACTGGTATCATTAAGACAAGCATTATGACAAGGTTTGGTGAAGATCCAATTAAAACTGTGACCCCCGAGCGTTAACAATGTTTTCCTATGATTTGACTTTGTGACCTAGTTTTTGACCCCAGATGATCCATGTTCAAACTTGTCAAAGATATCATTGAGTCGAACATTCTGACCAGATCTGATGAAGATTCACTCAAAAGTGTGACTACTAGAGCATTAACAACCCCCAGGTGTGGACGACGGACAAAGGACGCTGGACGACAGAGTATACTGACTGATGACTATAGCTCACCAAGGACTACGTGCTCAGGTGAGCTAAAAACCTGTTGACAAAAGGGTGGCTGGAAAGCATTCAACCGTTTTAAACTGAACACAAAAAATAGTGTGTAAACAAAAGGATTAAGAGTAAAAATACTGAATAACCCTTGTACGGTAAATTGACCAGTTTAAAATTTGATGTGTACATGACAGAGGACAGGGAATATTTGTAACTAAATGAATGTACAGAAAAACAAGATATAATCCAGTGCTTTTTTCACCCCTAGGGGAAAGGTAGTGGGCCCTTAGTAAGGGAAAAACAGTGTGGGGAGTGAGAAATAAGTGTGGTGAGAAAATAGTTTGATGAGTGAGAAATTAGTGAGGTGAGAAAATAGTGTGGTGATAGAGAAATCAGTGTGGTGAAAAAATAGTATGGTGAGTGAGAAATCAGTGTGGTGAGAATATAGTGTGATCAGAGAGAAATTAATTTTTTGGTCAATTTTTTTTACCCACAATAACATTCAGTTGGACAGGAATGTTCATGTAGCTATAATTATATCTTATAGAAAAATAGTGCTGTGGTACATCAATACAGTTTATGATTACAGTGGTACATAAAGATAGCTTATGATAACAGTGGTACATAAAAATAGCTTATGATAACACTTGTACATAAAAATAGCTTATGATTACAGTGGTACATAAAGATAGCTTATGATTACAGTGGTACATAAATACAACTTATGATAACAGTGGTACATAAAGATATCTTATGATAACAGTGGTACATAAAGATAGCTTATGATAACAGTGGTACATAAAAATAGCTTATGATAACAGTTGTACATAAAAATAGCTTATGATTACAGTGGTACATAAAAATAGCTTATGATTACAGTGGTACATAAATACAACTTATGATAACAGTGGCACATAAATACAACTTATGATAACAGTTGTACATAAAAAAGCTTATGATTACAGTGGTACATAAATACAACTTATGATAACAGTGGTACATAAATACAACTTATGATAACAGTGGTACATAAATACAACTTATGATAACAGTGGTACATAAATACAACTTATGATAACAGAGGTACATAAAGATAGTTCATGATAACAGTGGTACATAAAGATAGCTTATGACAGCAGTGGTACATTAAGATATCTTATGACAGCAGTGGTACATTAAGATAGCTTATGATTATGTTAGTAGCTGCAGCAGATAAAACATTTCCTACATAAAATTCATTGTTTCTATGTGATATTTTAGTGATTTTACAAGGGGATACATGCCAAATCCAAAATTTATACAGTTCAACCTGTGACTTGAAAAGAAATTGGGCATTTATGCACATCTGCCTTTATATACAGTATAACCCCTCAAATCTGGACTCCTTGAAAACCAGACTTCATTTAATACCTTCATTACATACAATGTACTGAGGTAAATACATGTGTAAGGTGAAACTTCAAGCAATTTTTGAGCAATTAATGTGATAAAATTGTGTACAAAGTAACATAAGACAGCTAAATGCTAAAATCACATAAAATGTAAGTGGAATTAAATTTATGCCTGTTTTCACTATACTGGTTCTACTCAGGAGAAGGATTTCATTTTCTGCTGGTGAACTGTCAACTGTTGTTTCATTCAACCAACGCGTGATTCCAAAAGTTCCAATCACAGTAGCTGCAGAGAGTGTTACCAAGATTATTATGATCAATGAAAAAGACATGTTAAAGGATGGTGTTAAAGTGGAGCCAATATCATTATATGTGTCATTGACTAATTTTCTGCTATGGCTTAAGAAGTTTGATAATATATATCTTGTTGCCCACAATGGCAGAAGATTTGAATTAATTGTGTTAACATCAGCATATATAGCATGTAAAATGCTTCCAAATTTCTTATCAGCTGTCACAGCTGGATTAGTAGATTCTTTGCCTGTGTTCAAACATGTTTATCCTGGTAGAACTTCATACAAACAGGAGGATCTTGCATGTGATATCTTGTGCAAGAAGTAAAATGCACACAATACAGAAGCTGATGTGAAATGTTTATCTGAGCTTGTGTCCCTCATGTTGTCAAAGGACAAAGATTGTATGAATTATAAAAGCTTTCTGCCAATAGATGTTAAACATTGTATGAACTGTAACGAAGAAAAAAAAGGAAAAAAATTTCCATCTCTTGTAGTACTCCAATGGAGTGATGAAGACTGCAACTGCTGAAAATATTGCTAGTTCTGGCCTACACTTTGAATATTTAAAAACAATTTTCAGGAGAAAAGGGGAAGATGGAATTTTGAATGTTTTTTACAATGAAAATAGTGAAGGCCAGCCTCGAGTAACTAATGTAAAGAGGACCCTAGAATCTGTGGTGCCAAAACTTTCAGTTTACTTAGAAAAAGTTATTAAAATGTAACTATCAGTAAATCTTATGCTATTATGTATGTACAAGTGAAAATCATTAAATGCTTAAGTACAGAGGAATGACTGCAAGATGTTTCAAGAATCTTTTTTTCAAAAACCTGTTACGACAAGTCATTGCATGTTACTTTTTATGTTGTTCTGTTTTCTAAAGTGAACTTTACCATAAAAGTAAGCAAATCATATGTTTTATAATGTTTTACACATATGTAACATCAATATATGGTCCAAGTAATTTAGGTCTGCATGGTTTACGATTTTATTCTGTATTTGCACGTTTTAAGAGAATTTTTCTTTTGGCGATCTGTTGTGAACACTATTTTTGAAAATGTAAATAACAAAACCAGGTGTAAAAGAATCTTAATATTGGCTTCATAGTTTCTGTATGGGGGCAATTTTATCAATTTCAGAGCTCTCACTTTAAATTTTTGTTCTCATAGAAATTTGAAAACCTTGAACTTTTTAGAGATTAATAAAAAATGGGCGGGTGTGGTACTGCTTTTATTTTTATTCAAATATTCATTTGTCACTTTTTTTCATTTTTTCTCTGTGGAAATATGAATATCTTTAACTCCTTGGAGATCATTAGAAAATTGGGAGGGTGGACTACTGATTTTGATATTTTTTCCCAAATATAGTATATGAAACAATACTGATGTAGTACAGTGTTGTTGTGTAATGTATTCTGTATACCATAAGCCCATTTTGCATAAAATTTCAATTTAATTTAAATACAAAAAAAATTGAATTAAATTAAAAAATTATGTGTTGTCATGGTGATTTTTTAATGTTGGGTAGAAGGACAAAAATATCAAAAACTCCTTTCACAAAAGGTAAAAGTTTTTGATAATTCGCATTTAAGTTTCTACTTGAATGTAGAAAAGAACTAGAATGAAGTTTTGTCACTTTGCAATATTGACCATAATGGTGCTCAGACTTCAATATGATGAAATGTGTTTGAAGTCTGCTATTGAAAGAACAATACACAAATACACAAGTGAGTTAGAACTAAAAGCATCCAATGGTTGGTTGGATAGCTTCTACAAAGAGGACTGACTGATATTGAGTTAGAGTTCACGCAGCTAAGATCAATCAAAGAAAAAGCTCCTAGATGAATGACAAATGATCACAACAGCTGAATGTGGTTCTACACGACCAAGCAAACAAAACTGCATAAAAAATGTAAAATAAAATCTTACATAAATTCATGTCCTACAGACAATCAATTCTTGTCAGTGATTCTTGTGTTCAGATGTTGTCCTGAAATAGACATAAAATTTACACATGCCTGAAGATGGAAAAGCAACAAATAATTATGATTTTATACATAAGATCATTTATTCCTCACTTATACACAAGCTTTGTTGTCAAAAACATATGGAGCACTCTCACCTAATTAATGCACTCATTTGTTAAACACAATAATAAATAATGTGTAACATAGCATTTTGATGCTCAAACTACATGTACTTATATTGTATGTGAATTATATTAATTATAAATCTAGTTACTCATTCATTTAGTACTTAGTGTGAATTAAGAATTTTAGGTTAAATAAATACTTTTTGTTGTTTTTCACTTACTTCAGAATTTCTCATGATTTATCAATTTTCTTACATTAAACATGTCAAAATTAAATCAGCAATTTTAGCACCTGTATTTAATTACAGTTTGATTAATGCAGATTATCTGTTTTCTTAGTCCCCTGTATCTACCCAAGTCATGAATATCTTATTAAAAACAAGTCTCTTCTCATATTACAATACAGTTCTTAACAATAATAAACACAGTTTATCAATTGCTTATCATGGCTAATAAATAATTATACTCTCATTAGCACCAAGAATGTATAATCTTAGATTATAATTTCATTTTGTTTTAGTTTCCTTAGTTTTCTGTACATTTTTGTTTTACAAATTGCTGATTATATAAAACAATGAAGAAAAAGCAGGGCTTTGAAAAGGGACACATTTTTTATAGAAAGTTATATACATGATGCACTGATAAAAAGTTCTACCTCAAAGCAAAACAAAAGTCAACCAAGTGAAGCATTTGTCAAAAATTCATTTACAACTAAAAACTTAACAAATGTTGCATTAATTTCACATGGAAGAGACAAGGAGGATACTGCATGATAAATGTACACTAAAAAGATGAAGAACATCTGTCATCATGATGTGTCAGTATTTAGTTCAGGGCTTTCAATAAACCCAGACTGCCCATATCTTGGAGTTTACCTAGATTGTAATGTACAATATTGTGAATGGAAAGCCTGTGAGTACATGGCATGATTATATTTGCTTGAACTTACTGATGGACGCTTTCCTCACCCTCAGATGCAGTGTCTGTCTCATCACTCATCAATTTTTCTCTTCCTTGGTGACCTTTGCCTTGGTGCTCGAGTCCAAGTGAAAACAGATGGCACTGCATCAGACGTTAATCGGTTGTTGGAGGCATCTTGGCAAATAAAATCCATAGATTAGAAATGCATAAAGCGGACTCTAGTGCGTGTACCTCTGAAGTTTTCCTTTGTAGCTGATGACCCTGATCTTGGGATTCTGTCTTTGCACACCTGGAAAATAATAGTTTATTACCACCTTTTTTACAGCATTGTGCTAATAGTATTTTCAAGTATATAATTCTTATTTAACAATGCAACCTCCGCAGAGCAACATACCTGAGAAATGGATGTAAGTGATTGCTCAGCAGAGGTTAATTTACTCTATACAGTAAGTTTTGGGAAATGTATGTTACTTTATACTTTGCTCTGCCTTGGTGTTGTTGGTAGAGGTCATACTGTATTTTTTTAACTCTATGTGTAATTTATGAACAATATTCAGGACAGAATTGTTTTATTATAACAGTAAATGTTACTGAAAGAAAAGTGTAATAAAATTGCTAACCTTAGCTTGTTTTTCATCACTGGGAAATTTATGCCTGGACACATTTTCATCAAATCATTAAGCTTTATAATTGGGAACATAGAATAAAACACCATAATTTCTGGACAATGTTAATCTAAGATTCTACTGTCTATCTAGATGTATACAAGTGATGTATACATACTGACTGGGAAACTCTCTGTTTACCTGTTTCGGGTCACATGAAAAAATTTGTTGATTAAGTGTATAGAACTGTTGACAAAATTGTTTCCTCACTTGTTTTTTAATGGGGACTGTAATTTTATCACAATATTTGAAGGACTGTCCGTTCAGACATTTTTATGACATGTCATTCTCATTTTGCCGTTGCTGCTGCTAATTAATACTGGTGCATTCATTCATAAATTTATCATTATTCTAGTAACTAAATGTTTTTCATAAATGCAAAAAGCATTCTGCTAATACATTTATACTGAATTTGATATTTATGTTTAGAAATAATTCATTTTTTGTGTATTAATGAGTTGAATCAGTGTATTTATTCACATCTTCAAGAAAATTCATGACTAAGAGTATATATATACACTTCTGGTTGTCCCAAGATTCTCTGTTCTTAACTAATTGATTCATATTTTAAACACTGTATATTGTAGGTACTGACTAAACCAAGTGTTATATGCAAGTTTTGTAAAGTTCCATTGGTATATTGAACAGGTACAACATCTAATATGATAACACATCTTGAAAAGCAACACCTCATCAGGGGGGTAGAAATGAGGTGGCAGCCGCAAAAATCTTTGAATATTCCCCGGCTACTATTTCCGATGTAACGGACACAATTCTGCATTGAACCCCCAGATCCCACATATACTATTAGTAACCTACTGGCTACATGAAAACATTTCTAAACTCCTGCCTAATGTAATACTCTGTGATAATGAGTCTTCACAAAAAAAAGAAACTTAAAACATATCCATCTAATTATGATAATACTGGCTTATCCTCACATGACTGGGACAATTGGGGTTAGAAAATTTTTTTTTTTTTTTGTGTCTCCAAAACTATTTTATGTCCTTACTAGCTTGTTACGGTATATATATATATACTATCAATTTCCAGAATTTAATCAACAAGATATTGACAGTTTTTGAGATATGGATGCTTATGTATTATAGTTGCTATAATATGAACCGCTTTTCTTTAACAGCACCCATGGTAGTTCGATGATATATAACCTTGAAATGATACAACTTTTATACATGTAAACAGCAAATATCTCTGCTAAATAGGATAAATTATGGTGCAAACTTGAAATTTTCACACCATCAGGGACAGATAAAAAATATTTCATGTTTTGAAAAGATAGAAACATTTTTTTGTTACAGTTTCAAGAAACCTTTTGTGGAGTTACGAAATAAAGTTCACATAATGAAACATACATGTGATTGAACAATTTAATAAAAAACAAATAACTGCATAGAGTGTTGAAAACTCATGCATTACTGTCAGACGGACTGATAGAATTTTAACACAGGAAAGAAATGGTGTCTCGTATATTATTCACTGTAGTCCCATAGATTATCAATTCAACAAATAACAAAAAATAGAAATAGGTGTGTATCCTTAGATTTGGCAAGCATGAATGGAACACTGCATGTTACCATGGATTTACAACCTGTCAGGTGAGACATAAAACCACTGAATGCTTTCTGATATCTATTATATAGTCGCAAATAAGCCTACCGACATGCATTCACATAGTCAAGATAATAATAAAATACAGTTAAAAACGGATACATATTAAAGGTACACAAAAAATAAACTTAACTTGAACTATAATAAAATAAACATCAAAACTATCAGTCACCATGGATTGTTCTGTTAATTACTGAACTAATCATAGCTTATCATGTAAACATATTTCGGAACGTACCACCGGTATCAAATAAAGAGCAGTAACAGGTTCACAGAATCGTAGTGGCAACTGTTAACTGTTGATTAATGGATAAATTATAGACAGCTCTGACGAAGTTTCAGTGTTTTATCATCTACAGTAAAGGTATGACCAGTTTTTCCTGATGGCTTAGGATCGTCAGTCTGTTGGACAGTAGTCTCTTTCTATATACACAACTCATCCTTTCGGAAAGGCCATTTGAATCGACCATCACATTTTTCGCTTTCTACCAAAAAAGTTAACATTAACGGTGTTTAACAGTCATTTTTATCAATATCTATCATATTGCCGACATAATATTTCTCCTCATATTTTTCAACAACAAATTCATCGACATTCTTTTGACTGATTATCGTTATCTTTTTTTTGTCTGATTTTAACATAAGGATTTTCATTGATATTGGTGCTGTCTTTAGAAATATTTGCTATTTCTTCTATGAATTGTCTTCCTTCCCAACCACAGCATATATCTAACAATTTTTCTCGATATCTTATGAGGATGCGCATAAAACAGACACTGCAAAATACTTCTAAACATCCTTTTTATACCGTATGAATAGTTTGTCATGATGTTGAACGGTGATATTTAAAAAAAGGATTTTATAAATGACCTGCATGGAATATAAAAGCGCTTGAGACAGAATAAAACTTGTTTACATTAAAATTTGCTGTGTATTTTAATTATATATGCTACCTGTACATAATTAGAAAATAATTATGGTAAATAAGTATTATACAAAACTTCAATATAAATTTCAAGATCTTAGTAAAACAGATAATCAACGGGACAATCACTAAGTAATCAACGAGGCTTTCATTGTTAAACATAGAAAACGTCTACGAGACTTCGCAAAAAGATATTGGCTAGGAAAAGGTACATAAATAAGACACCGAACAAACCTTATAAAATCAGTGGCAATGAATAGATTAAAAGATGTACGTCTTTATAGAATACAGTAACCTTGATTCACTTAAATAGGAAATTATGGCACATATGTTTTTTTTTCTGAAATCTTTTGCTGACAACATCTGTAAACATCCGATTGACGTTTTAGAGCATCTATGAACTCGTGGACGTATTTTAGCAGAAAGAATATACAAAATTTAGTGCTATCCAGACAATGTGGATCCGTAGTTTATGTCCCGTTGCTTATGTTCATTTCATATTTCTAGATTCTGAACAACAAAGTCTACACTTTCTTACATTTACGAAGAAATGTTTTCTGCAATTGCTTAGTGGGGAATGTAGCGTGTCATGATAAGCAGTTATACCTTACATTGACATGCATTTCAATTTAACTTTTGCTAGGGACTAGTTTATTATCGCATTAAAATTACAGTAGTTAATCATGATTCCATGAGCTACCCTTTTTCTCGTAAAATTGATACATAAAAAAATGGCACCATCATTTATTTCATTGCAGTTTTCTGATTCAAAAAACACACAATGACAAAAGTCATTATTGTTTACACAAAGAAATGACAAATAATTTTTGTCCAGGTGATTTTGATAATTTGGAGACAGGCCCCAAAAAGTGTACATTTTCATTAATAGTTAGATTTTTTAAAAACAAGTCGGTTGGTTGGCTGACACTCATTACTAACTATGAAATACAATCAGTACTGTGCTTGAATTATGGCTTCACCGTTTTATAGGATACTTTTGATTTTGTGTTATGTACTTGGCGACACTTCATTTTCCATGCAATTGTTAAGGTAGACCTCATTTATTTCTATAAAAACAGCTTTTCATCAACCGAAACATACGGTAATTTTTAAGCAAACAAATAAGTTGATTTCCAAAAGCAAAATAATAGCGTATTTCCTTTTCATTGGCAATCGAAAGCCTTTTCTGTAATGACGACATCAATTCGTCCAAGTTGTGTGAGAATGAGAGTACTACAGGTGGTGCTGAGCCTAATGTAAGAATGTATACATGTAGATGTATTAAGAAAGGAAGCTAAGTTTCAAAAAACTTTAACTAAATGATGTGAGTTGATCATTACAGAACCAAGTCAAAACGCTATCTTGACATATCAGAAGCAGTTGGCATCTTCATGTCTAAGGATTTACATACATTCAGTACTGTGGTAAATGAAGGCTCCATTCAATTAATTCATTGCAAAACTGTGACCTCTAGAGTGTTAATAAGGTTTTCCAGTGATTTGACCTAGAGACCTAGTTTTTGACCCCAGATGACCAATGTTCAATCTTATGCAAGATATCATTAAGTCAAAACACAACCTGGAGAAGATTTAATTAAAACTCTCAAGGTGTTGACTGTGTCTCTGACGGCAATGCCAACATAGCTATCATTACCCTGCAAAAATGAAAATAAAATATGACTGCAATTATTTTAATGTAAATTATAATACATTAGAATTTCTTTAACTAGATGTCATAGACAAATAGGCGGAGCCTTCTTGTAACTGCGGTGCTTTTCGCTCAGATGTTAATAAATACATGTAGATGTATTAAGTCATTTATTTTGCGTTTAAGTAAACCATGTTATTTCGTTTTCTTTATTTCGTATCCTTCGTTAGTTTTTGTTCATGTAGGAATGATAATTCTGGGTGACCGTACGTATAATACGTGGATACCCGGAGTCCGGTATTTAACTTTTCATTTTTTTCATTTCGTGCATACGTGGCAGTCATACGGTTTTGCAGTAGCCCAAGAAGTTTGTTGTATAGGCTTTGTTCTGTAACATTCTATTTTTGTTCTTCAACTATGTACGCATGATTTTATTGGTAATTTATTCCTCGTATATGTAATTTATTAATATTTTTATAAGTTAAAGTTTTTATAATACCTCAAAAACCTTTTCCTGTATCACATACAGTTATATTTGTGTATTCAAACTTTTGTATGGATTCAAACTTGTTTCATTGATTTAAACTTCTATTGATGTAAATTTCCAGTTTCAACGTAGAATTAAATATCTGCAGTAATGAAACTTGGGTGTTGTTGTTAATTACCATGGTGCGGTAACACTTCTAATTACCTTTACTTTTAAGCTATGGTAGTTCTTGTTAGTGATACTCCATCATCAAATATCCAACTAAAACTGTAATCCCCTTTTAAATTCTACAGTTATGGTCCTTAACCAAAATCAGGTATTCATTTTTTTTGCCTAAATAGGCCTTAAATAAATTTAAGTATTGGGCAGTCAGTTAAGACGGTAGTTGAGGAACAGAGGCAAACATTAAAGGGAGACAGACAACTACAGTAGTAGCTTTACCAACCTGGGCTGCTGCTGTAAGTAACTGAGTCATGGCGGAACCAACATTCTTAGAGTTTGCACAGAGTGTAGCACCACAAGATTCAGCCTGTACTGGGATATCAGTAACTTACAACTGCGAAAAAAAATACAGAAAATCCAGATTACAGAAGTTCCCACTGTACCCGCTAAATCATACAATTCAGGAAAAATTCTATTCAGTAGAACCTATCTAATTCATAATAAAAACATCGGGACCAGCTAATGTGTTCGGTTTAGAGAGGATTCCCGATTGGAAAGGTTCAGATAGAGAGGTTAGCCTGTATTGGTCTAAGCTTTATTTGTTGATGATAAATACATGTTTAAAAAATAATACTTATTTATTGATGATAAATACATGCTTAAAAGACAATACAACATTTACTCGCCGTCTCGCCAGGTAATGGTCGGAGTGTACCATCATGAGCGGATTGTTTGATTTCAACCAATTCTTTATCTAATTCTTGCGCTTCTTCCAAGGCATTTTCAAGTTCCATGAAGCCAAGTACTTCTAGGGCTTTCGATGATGCAGTTCGGAGCGAGGGTGGCGGACATCAATTTTACGCTTCAGTGAATATTGGTGGCAGCAGCTTGGTCTGTGACTGTAGGACCCGCAGCATTGGCTGCATTAACTAATAAATTGGCAGGCTGGAAATATATCATTCGAAGTACAGTCTATACTAAGAGAACACAAAAAATACAACCAATAAATGCTCTAAGATTGTTAAAGGAAGGAGATCATTGTAACTTTTTTTCAAGTATCTAACAAACATAAACATAATCTAAAATAATATTTACAAGCAATCCTATGCGGTTGTATCTAATTATAAAACATATATATCATTTATATAACCATTTTATCATCAAAATCATAGTTGTATATTCAAATCCTCAATATCTCACAAGAAACCACCGCTACCAATCTGACTTCTCTTATATCGAATTATTAAAGTTCAGCGAAAATTACTTCAAGGCCCACCTTCAACCATATTTGGAAAGTTTAGCCCTGCCTACCTGCACAAACTGTTGCACAGCCTTCAGAAGTAAAAGTTAGGCTTTAGGGCTGTCCTTGTTGTTAGCAACACCACAGAATCCTTGAACTAAGTTTGGTAACTGTTCATTTACAGACTGAAGGAGGTAAGAAAGGTGTAAACAATAATGAACACAAAAATATATCAACAATCACAGTAAGGCTTTTTAATTAATTAAAGTTGAAGTGATATTTCTGAAAGTCCTTTAATAAAAAGGTTTAATTTAGAAAAAATAAAATCTAAATCTTCAAACATTCATACTATGATGTATGTACCTTATTGTCATTCAAAAATTTCACTATTGCAATAAATATTTCCCTGAGAATTTTCTCCAAATCACCATAATAATAACGTAATTAAAGTACAAGATTAACAAAAAAAACAAAACAAAACAAGAGGGCCATGATGGCCCTGCATCGCTCACCAGAATAAATGTTAATTAACTTGTTACTAATAAGGTAATAAAGGTACACTTGTGTGCAAATAATGGGGAACAATAATAAAATTGATAAAGAACCATCAAAGGATACTACAAAAGAATATTTGTGATGACTGAAGGATGCCACAGACCAAATCTGGTGATGATCCAACCACAGGTTCATGAAAAGAAGTCATTTTAAGGTATTTCTATGTTTAGCTCTAGTGGCCCCTAGTAGGGGCCAACCATTTTTTCAACAAATCTGATAGAACACTATCTAATGATGCTAAAAACCAAGTTTGGTAATAATCCATCCATAGAAACATGAGAAAAAGTCATTTTAAGGTATTTCTTTTTAGCTGTAGTGGCCCCTAAAAAGGGCCAACCACATTTATTTGAGCAAATTTGAGAAAGGACCATCTAAAAAAGCTACAGACCAGGTTTGGTGATGATCCATCCATTGGTTCATGAGAAGGAGATGATTAAAGGTTTTTCTATTCTTAGCTCTAGTGGCCCCTAACTGGTATAATATGAGCAAATTGCAGTCAGAACGTCAAAAGGCTTCTGCACAGATTACAATTGATAATCTTCTTCATCACACCGTAATATGATACAAAGACCTACCTTGCATTGTACTTCAAGATCATGTTGCGATGTACACTTAGTGTTAGTTTTATTGGCGCTGGTTGAAACGTTGATCAACTGTGTGGATGCTGTGGCATTCTTAGCAGCACTATAAGTACCAAAAATTTAGCATTAAAATATCAGTGAAACAATATATGTTCAATATGAAGGTTAGCTCAAAAAGAAATTTTCTGACTATTATATTTAACATTTCTCCTTTTTTCACTGGAGTTTAACATCGCATCAACTGACAGGGTCATTTGGTGGCTTTCTAGCTTCAACAATGGAGGAAGACCCAGGCTTACACCTGGGTAGAACCACAGATCTTCTATAAGCTAGCTGGACAGCTTCCTCACATGTGAAATTTAGTCCCCGGTGGGTTTCTAACTTTTACTGATGAGGGACTAATGATTTCAAGTCAAACACCATAACCACTCAACCATGGAGGTCCAGGGAACTGTTCAACAGTCTGCAGGTGACTACATAATAAGTCTTGTCAGGAGGGGTGTATAAAAAGAGATGGAGAATATGTATGAAGAAATGATTAATATTTAAACTACAACAACAACATTGAGAAAGTTACATGGAAATTACAAAATTTTCCGGAACATATGTCACCCACCTCCAGCCTCTGGACAAGTTTTTTCTTCGATGCATTACTGGCAGCAGTGTTTGTGGCTGATCGTAAATCTTCAGCAGCTGAATGTAGTAATTGTTGTCTCTCTGAGTCATTTGGATGTGTTGCGCAACTCTGTAAATGTATTCAATGATTACTAATTCACAACAAATCAACACCCAGTAATTCAGCTTGCACTTTTTGCACAATCATCATAATTTCATTAGTATTACTTCTCCAGTTTGAAAAGGGGGACGACAACAATTCAATGACAGAAAATTATGACAATGAAATCAAACAAAAAATCACTTATACAGTTCACTAGTTTTTATGAATGTTAATTTAGTTGATATTCAATCTTTTTAAAATATTGTTTAGCTCAGACTTAATTAAGTATATTTATAAAATGCCAGATTAATCCATAGATCACTAGCTTTAAACCTTTTGAAATATTTGAAGTAAAACTAAATTTTCAAAGATACTGTTTAAGTATTCAGATATGTTGGGAGCTTTTCTGTGGAGTTGGTAGATAGCAGATTAACACTTTGCCTCATAAGCGTATTTTGGACTGTTCCAAATTTAAAGAAAATATACACATGATAAATTCATATCAGAAAACTGGCTTATGTCTTTGTGACAGAATGGAAAACATTGTGGCAAAAAGAAGCCATCATCCATTACAAGCAATTGCTTTCTTTGCCACAATGCTTCCAAAGTCGTCTGCTGCAGATGTGGGGGGAAATGCTGTATAATGAGGTAAAGGGTTTAAAGCATAAGATACCTTGGCAGCCTCCACCATTTTAGCTGTAGCATCAGCCAACTGTTTTAGCAGCAGCAAGAAGTCCCATCTGTACATCCAAGTCAGGATGGGACTCAGCTTGGCCTCGTATGGTATTAACCAGCATTGAAGTGGCCTGCAGGAGCTGACGAGCTTGCTTCACCATCTCGTGCGCATCGCCGACACTATCAGAATTGTATCTACAGCCTCTTCTTGAGACTCGGAGGCCTGAGAAACAAAAATATCCATTGTATAATATTCAAACATTCTTTGTTACATATGACTAAGTGATGATATTCAAATATTCTTTGTTACATATTATTGAGCAATAACATTTAAATATTCTTTGTTATACATTTCTAAAAGATAATGTTCAAATATTACCTGTTACATACCAGAGAATTTATAGACTTAAAGAAGGACTATAAAATCCTTCAGACTTCCAAGAATCCAAAGATAACATGTAAATCTGTGAGCATCAACTTTCAATTGGATCTTAGAGGTCAAAACAAGGAAATAAGACTCACCCTAGCAGGACCAGCACCAAATTTAATATGTTTAAGCAAGTCATTAAGAGCCTGAGAGACAGCTGTGGCTGCAGTGCCGAGATCTTGTCAATCACACTTTCAACGGACTGTGCCAACATCTTGGCTGACTCAATCAACTGTTCCTGATAAGCCTGACTGCCAATGGTTGGTGCAACCACCTAAAATTGAGATTTTCAAAAAATGTTAAGAAGTTTTCAACAATATTTCAATTATAAGCTCATGTGCAGTTAACCCAAAAAACCCTCTTCTCCACAATGAACTGCCACCTTCTTCACATAAATGATCATCAGTGGAGAACATACAGCCTTACATGAAATGTCTCCCCCAGAGAACATGAACCACACAGGGACACCAAGGTAAAGAACAGATAACCATGTTTTACTGTCATAAAGTAATTGGTTTAAACTTTATTTGAATTAACAATCACATACAAGCATACATACATACACATACAGGCATGTATTATGATAGTCACAAAATTAAGATGCTAAGGATTGGAAAAAAAAGCACGACTTATATTAATTCCTCTCCATATGAAAAAAAGTTGAATAGTAAATACATGGTCAGTTGTGGATATCATCATTGTGAATTATCTCCCCTTTACGAACAATTAGACATCAGTAGCTACCATCTGTGAGAGTTTGAAGAAAATAGGTCAAGTGATAAAGGAGGAGTTATCCCCACAAGGAAAACGGACAGACAGATGGATGGCAAGACAGACAGATGGACAGACAGACGGAGGGCAAACCTTTAGTCCCCTCCAGTGTAAACACCCATAGGGGACTAATAAAACCATATCAAGACAGCCTTTAGGACCAAATAAATCTGTCATAATACCCAGCATTTCTACTAATGGTACTTAATGCTGGACCTCTTCTTTTAGAGGTATCATTTTCCCTTATCAATGGTCCTCTCCTAGGTGGAGATTGATTACGTCTTCTAGAAGGAGACAACCCTTGTACTTCATCATATTTATTGACCATATCTTGTTTTCCAGTCAGATTGGATATTACCAATGTCTACTGCCTTACCTTTTCTCGCAGGAGAATTTGAGGTTCTTTGATGTCGTAGGTTCATTTCTTAACCTGACAGGTGACAAGCTAGATGTCCATCTGTGTCCAGGCTTAACTGAAGTCCGATGAGTCAACAGTTGCTTGGTTCTACCTTGTAATTCAACCAGTGTATCTAATTCAGATTCTGATGCTGGACCTTGACGTCCATCTGGACAAAGTGTACCTCCACCCACAGGTTGATGTCGTCTGTCATGGTAAGCAAGAGCAGCATGTGTGAGTTGTACTATATGTATTAGAATAACTATTACTAAAATTAAAAACTTGTCCCTCGGGAGTTCTTCTTTCTTTTCTTCTCAGCTGTTCCTTAGGAAACCTGAAACAAGGTTTAATGTCTTCACATTTTATCAAACATATCACATTATAAGTCCATGAAAAAAAGTAATCATGTTAACAGTTACCTGACCATCCACATTTTTGGCACTGACCATTAAGTTTATAACAACAAAATCCAAAGTACAAAAATATTTGGGGATGAGTCATAGTCCAAAGTATGAAAGGTATATTTAGACAAATAGATTAGAACTATATGTTTGGTGACCTAACTATCCTATTTTGTTTTGGTCAAGTAACTGTAAACAAAGACTAGTTTTTTTCTAGCCGAATGCAATTATAATCAAGCTCTCATATCTCAGCAAAATTCAGTCTACAATAACTTAGAACACATAATTACTGGTACAACAGATTAACTTTACCCTGAAACATACTATCATTTGTAATTCACAGCAGATTCAATGCTTACCCTGAATGTCATAAACTTATGAACAGTATATCTCAATATTACAGCGGGATAGTACGTAGTGGAGAAGGTACATAATGATGTGTTGGAGCCTACACAAAACATATCATACACTGTCCCCACAACAAGCTAGTCCCCAAAGTTCCATTCTGAAAGTATTTTATTTGAAAAGGTTTGTTTTTAAATAAAAATTTGCGTCAATTTTACTGATAGAATAATATAGGATTAGTATCATCATTGTTTATCAAAACTAATTAAGAAACTTGGAGACAAAACAAAAGCTTGGAATTTTAGAACACCACAGATCCAGTTATATCAGACAGAACAGTTAAATACCGGTAGATGGGGCTTTCATTTGATTTTTAAAACAGCATTCTGACACCTGAAATAAGTGAAATAACGCTTTTGACTCTTGAGAATTTGTACCAAAGGATCAAATTTACAATATTACAAAAAAATTTTGTGGACTTTTTGAGTTCACAGGCATCAGTAACGGATCTGTGACAATAAAATAGCAATAAATTCTTTATAAAGAAAATTATTATAAGAAAATTTTTGTTGACTCTTCAAATTATTATCAGCCAAAGGTTATTTTTGACCCTTAATTTTGATGTCTAGTGTAAACTCTGGGTAGGTTATGCGAAGATAATAATAAGAGTATACTGATCCGTTCAATTACAATATAATCCTGAATATCAGGCCCCTTTATGTACTTATCTAAAAGTCTGGCCCCAATTCCATGAAAATACTTCAGTCCATTATCTTACTTAACCTCGCTTATTTACCTAACTAATGACTTAAGCTAAGTAGCTTATCAAGAGAGCATTCCACGAAAAATAAGCAACTTAATAAACCATTTAGTAAGTTACTTAAATGCATTGATTCAATACAGCTAAATGGTTGATTTAAGTAATTATTACAGATTTAAAAATGGCCCACTTCCATCATCGTCTGCAACGTCTGAAACGTTTCAATGCTTATGTTGGACTGCCCAGTGTTTTTAGGGATCAGTTAAACCCTCTAGAAACTCTTTCACGGTCTGAAGTGCTTGAATGGTACCGATTTCAGCCAGAATCAATTAATGAACTGACGGGTTTGCTCTTTGATCGTCTAGACTACGTAACTGGAAGGTCATTATCGCTGGCACCGCTGTTATGTGTGCTAGTAACTTTGTAATTCTTTGCAAGTGGTGCACATTATTTGTAAATCGCAGACATTCATAAAATTGCAATCTTCTGTTTGTCGTGTAGTAAAAAAGACTACCACTGCAATATGCAGCCTACTGGACACTTATGTGTTCTTTCCAATAGACATAGATCGTGTTCACCGAGAGTTTTACACGATTGCAGGTAAGTTTTTCCTTTAGCAGTCTGTTGCTAATGTATACAAATGTCTAAATATAGATGGAAAGCAACCCAACGATTTTATTAAGCAGAAAGTATGACTTACAGAGTTATCATTCTTGTGAGTCAAAGTTATCCTAGATGTTCTACGAATTTTTGATATCATTGCAGAGGAGAGTGTTTTATAAGAATAAAGGAATGAATTAATGCATATTTATACAATGGGTGTTCACATGATCTGACTAAGAGTACATAATATGTCATTTTTTCACCGTCACTGAACAAGTTAGACCTGTGTCCATACTATTCTAACTGTGAGGGGGGGTGCAAAATTGTCCCTGTAGATCCGGGCTGCAGTTATGATTCAAATACAACTATTTGAACCTTGCTAAGTTAAAACATCCACACAACAAGCAGCATTTAGTACACCTTAAAGGAATATGTTTGTATGTCATCATATGGATACTAATGATTCTCTGCGATCAATGCATATTCTAGTCTAATTCTTAGGGATTGCTAGTTATATGACAATTCTAGTACATTTGTAGTATTGATGACATATTTATAAGTATGTCACTGTTGTGCCCTTCATCAAAATTATTGTAAAAGTATATTACTTGTCAAATTAAGTTCTATGTATAACATAAACATAATGTATTTCCACAGATGGTGTGTGATGCAAGATTAAAAATAATAAACATTGTAGCAAAATGGCCCGGAAGTGTCCATGACAGTAGAATGTTTACAAAATTAGAGTCAGGTTTGTGATTTCATGTACCAGTGATGTATGTAGGTTATGTTCATGCATAAAACTTGAAACAACTAAGTTGTGGAATTTTCTAAAACATGGAAACATTTAAGATTTCTGACAGTTATTTGCCAGTGTGTTTATAACTTATGACATAATGTAGGTTAGTCACACAACAAATTTGCTGTATATGAAAATGGGGTTTTCTCATTAATACCAGTATTATAAATATGAATAGGTCATCTTTACACTGCAGGAATAGTAGATGGTCATTTGTTGGGTGACTCTGGATATAGCTGTTGACAATTTTTACTAACACCATATCTTAAGCCTAGAGATACAGCAAAAATCAGGTAATACAACAAAAAATAGGTCATACAAACCTGTATCATCATTTAATACATACAACATCTTCATAAACATTATATAGTAACAAAATTTAAAAACCAACCCACCAACAACCAGTGTATAAACAGATCAACCAAACACAATTACACTGAAAAAAAATGTTTTATAATAATGTTGACCTTTACCTGACATTATGATATCTTGCCATTTATTGAAATTAGTATAGTGATGTACATGCATCCAAACAAAACTTTTTAAACAAAAAAAGCTATGTTCTGGTGCATTGACCTAGTGATCTAGTTTCTGAACAGAGGTCACCTATATTCACACAATTTTACAAGATCATTAATACAAACATCATGACAAAGTTTCATGAAGATCCAATCAAAACCCCAAATGACCCATGTTCGAACTTGTCTAAGATATCAATGAGACGAACATTATGACCAGGTCTGACGAAGATTCGCTCAAAAGTGTGACCACTAGAGTGTGAACAACCCCAAGATATGGACGACAGACAACAGACAATGGACTATGGACAAAGAACACCTGAGTAGACTGATTGATCACTATATCTCACTGAGCACTATGTGCTCAGGTGAGCTAATAACATTTATGTATATTGATTTTCGGGAAATGATTTACTGCCCTTTGTTTAATAATTTGTAAATTTGGTTCTCAAGTAATTGTTTCTTTAATTCAAAAAGCACTTTTTCATTTTCCGTCTTTTGTTGAGTTGATATCATATCACACCCAGCCGTCATTGTATAATAATATTATGTTGTTTCTGACTCAATGCGTTCGATGTCTTTTTTTATTCTTACCTTTTCCAGGCTGTATAGCTCATCTTCATCTAGAGATTTTCTTTCCCTTGTTTTTCCCTGGTTGTTGGATGTAGAAGGCTGTTGATCATCTACAATAAGATTTATATAAATTTTATATTATTAGATAATGTAGCGTTTAATATAAATCATAGAAACACATGGAGATCAACAAAACACATGGAGATCAACATGTATGTTTGAAATTTTACAAGGTCTGTACAAGACATATATGAATTTATTTCCCTAGCATTATAAAACGTAATGAACCGTTTTATTTCTGTGTGTTAGAAGCAAGCTAGTTATTAATTTCATACCATGGTTGTGGAGAATATTGCTATAATTTGTATAGTACTGACCTACTTATTTTTCATACATGAGATGAAATAAAATGTCACAAAAACTTTACTGTGTTCACCTTATGTCCAAATTAAAACATTTGGTAAAATGTTAAAAGTGAAAAATAATGACCATGGCATGATTTCAGAAATCCTAATGAAATAAAATTTGCTCTGTAAAGATGTAAGTCATAGTATGAAAAATGCATACTTCTGGTATTCTCATTACTGGCAGTAAATACATTATCTTCTGATGGAATGTATGTTCTGAAAAATAGATATCTAATGATGAAACATGTTAGTACCAGAATTCTTCCATAGCTTTCATTTGCAACTTTTATGAAGTCTTATTAAATGAAATGACTTAAATACAATCCATCTATCATTAACACATCAAAAAAGGGCTAGTTTCAGTAAGACTGGTTGTTGGCCCAATTACAAGTAATTTTATAAATTCTGTTTTTCAATGTTAACTAGAATTTTACAAAATATGATCCACAGTTCACTGATTTCAAGTTTACATGCAATTTGTGTACCCTATACATTTCTTCGACATTCAAACTGGAGTTTGAAATTTCCTAAATTTTGACAGAATGACCTTTTTTGTGCTATTTTACCATAAATATGATATTCCAATATAACATTTAGTATGTTGAGTCATTTGCAATATACCTGCTAATTATTATGGCTGACTATGGTGAACTTATCAAGAGTTACTGGTAGTGATTTCATAATACATTTGAAAGACGCATCGTTTAAATGATATATCAAATAAATCAGTTACCTAATGCAACTGTTACTGGCAGTCTCTGTTGACTCTATATTGAAGCCATCTACTTCAACAACTGTAGATGGAGTTTCTTCATCTGAATAAAATGACAGTGATGGATATCTGTTATCATCATGTTTATTTACGTGAAAATCCAAGAAGTAACAGAAAAATTGCAAGTTAAATTGGACGTCTGTATATAATAAAGGTACATTTACAAACAAGACAGGGATATTATTTGTAAATTTCAATATATCACAAAGCTGAAAAAAACTGACTAAGTTTATTGTTACTTTTAGTGAAAATTGGCAAGCCATAGTTTGTATCTAGCAATTGTTAATACTCACCACAACGATAAGTACCACACTAAATCATGAAAGTTCTCATTGGAAATGCATAATAATTTTGGGAAAATCTTAACAGTTTTTTGGGTTACAATAGTATTGCACTAACAAAATTTCAATTTTTTAATGACTACATTTTTGTTTAATTTTAATGTAAAAACGTTTATGGTCAAGCTCATTTTTTTTACTCTTCACAGGTTGTGTAAAATGAAAACATTGATAAAAAATCAAATAAATTAACTTTTGTAAAAGTGAAGGTACCACAGTAATGCGCCGAGTACTATGCTATAATAGGCATGTAATAAATAAGATGTAATAAAATAGTGTTCTCACCAATTCTTTTCATGTTACGAAACATGGTTTTAACACTGTCAACATCTCTTCGACAAGCAGAAACACCAGAGCTACAAAAAGAAATATTGTGAGTGAACTGAATTCTGTATTTATTTAATAATAAAGTGTCAACATACCTAATAATTTTTTACCAGGTTTCATGCACTGATGCTACTGGAAGTATGATATCTTAAAGACTATAATATGGAAATCCTCAAACAAGTTTGTTTAGTATCAATGTATATATATCATACAATTTACACAACAAAATGATACATCAATACTGTTTGATGACACTCAAGTAAATCAAACCAAAAGTATTCAAAAGCTTGTACAACAAAGATTTTATAAATTGAAACAAAATATCTACAAAACTTTCTTCAAAATAGTCAATATTTCAAAAAACAGTATCATTTTCATAACAAATTTGTCTATTTTCCAATTTGGACTAATATATGTTCTGACCCAAATGTAGAGTGACCTGTTTAACTTTGACTCTGGTGCTATACAACATGGAACAGGAACCAGTTTAGATGAAGAGTTATGCAATAGGTATACACTATAATTCAATTTACTTAAGTAAACGTGTAACATTTCATGCCAGGTCTAAATGTGAACTTGTACAGTTTTATACGAGACTGTGGGACGTAAAGATTATTTGTTCAGGAAATTGCAAACTTTGCAATTGTAAAAAAGACATCAATCTATCTTGACATTTGAATTAAATAAACAATGACCATCTTGACTTTATAGAAAGTATCCATTGTGTAACATATAGAAGCTGTACTAAACATCGTCCAGTGGTCTTAGCCTACTTAACAGCAGGGCTTTTTTTCCTTCCATAGCAAGACCTGCTGACAGGCGTCTTCCCCTCAGGAACAATCCTTAAATTCATGCAGATTTCCTAAACTTCGGTTTGCATCAAGTTTTTTCTTCCCCTTTTGCACAAATACTGCATTATTATTTCCCCAAATTTGAGAAAGGCCCCTTCCCCTACCCGTGAAAAAAAAGCCGTGAACAGTAATATTGAATACACACATCTATCAACACATTTGTCTAATGGAGACACTACTGAAGCAAGTAACTGACATTTTGCCACTGCTAAGATGGGAACTTACATTGGTATGTTATTAAAGAGGCCAATGAAATCTAGTAGCTCAGGGCTTTTTCTTGGGTGTTTTGACAACCGATATTCGGTCACATTCTCAATGGCAAAAAGTAAGTTTTTTCCCAATTACAAGACAAAAATTCCAATTCAATGAGAAAAAAATGAAATAAAAAAATTAATTTAGAGCAGTAAAAATGTTTATTGAATTCCTAAACCATTCAAATAACAAAGTTATCGATATCTAAATACAAAAATTAACATGAATATTTGTAATTTTTAGTTTTATTTGATTATTTTAAATTATCTTCATACAGTATGACTTTTTCCCAATTTGTTAAAAATGTTGCTAAAATTCCCAATTATGGGGGTCAGGTCATGTTCCCAAAATGCTGAGAAATACAGTTCCATAGTAGAATTCATATGATTAAAGCTAACAATTTGAAATAAGTTACGCATTCAACGAATCAACTGTCTCTTCCCAACACACATCCTTCTTTCTTGCTCCGGTCGATGCCCCACGAAATTTCCCAAAAAATGTTTCACCATGTCTGATTATGAGCTCCTATACAAAAACCTTCTCGGTCTCAGTCCAATTTTCAGTTCTCTTTTTACTAGACATGTTTTCAATTTGACAGCAGATGCGAAAGTGAAAGTCGTCTGTCAAGTAGTCGTTTATTGTCTTCAATTAAAGAGTCTTTGAACGACACAGCGTAATTAGCAAAAAGTTAAGCACCTTATTTTTGTTTAACTAAATAATTACTTAAGAATGATGGTGGAACGTGATTTAACGTAATTACTTAGCTAATTCAAATAACTGATTTAAGTCCACTATCAAGTAATTACTTAAGTAATTATTTAAATAGTTTCGTGGAATCGGGGCCTGGTTTTCTGAGAACTATTGATTAAAGAAGAGAAAAAATGGGACTTGAAAAATTGTCTAATTTTCAGATAATTACATTTGTCATGGAGTCTGGCTTTCAGGGGTTTTACTGCATTACATCCATGTAAGACATTTACAATAATATAACAACATTGAATGAAAATCATACCCAGTTCTTTCCTCTTCAAAAATCTTCATTGATCTTTTTATTCTATAATTATTGTTGTGATCCCCAGTATTCTCACCAAACACAACTCTCCAAGTAATTCAGCAATGCTTTCATTCATCAATCTATGGTTGTAAAATTCAAACAAATATATGATACATGCCGTAAAACTTTGTAACAAAGCACATTAAGAACACTCAATTTATACATGATACATACAGTAAAACTTTGAAACAAAACACATTAAGAACACTCAATTTATATTGCGCAATTGTCAGACCCAATGGCTTCTCAAGATTACAAAGTTTTTGGGGAATGTTGATACTAATTAACTGAGTTAAATAGAGTTTATCTTCATATATGTGTAACAAGGCCTTCTAAATCATTGAACAAAAATTAGCCTAATGGCTTTCTAGTTTTGAAATTTTTATTGATTTCTACAAGCAGTAGTAACTCAGGCTAAAAGCAATGAAAAATTATCAAAGAAATTATTAGATACATAGACACCACATGGTGATCATTCAGTATAATATCATAATCACTAAATGTATGATGTACAAATCACTCAAAGAAATCACTAGGTAAGCATACATTTAACTTATGTAATTGTATAACATACAAGGTCTTGGGTTAATACATAATTCTATCTATTTACTTACTTTTAATTACAAGGCAGTAACAAAATCCAACCATAAGATCTAAAGCACAACAATTACAAGATTTCAATCTGAGACCCGTCTTCAGCTACTGACAGATTGCTTTAATGGAGGTTTCAGAAATACACATACAGTAAAACCTCTAATAGCGACCACCTCAATATTATGGCCACCGTGTTACAACAACCCCTTATTTTCAGACTGGCTTCAACTAACTACCTCATAAGTCAACTTGATAATGAGACCACCACCACATTATGACCATTTTTTTGTTTCCTGAAGGTGGTCTCATTATCAAGGTTTTACTGTAGTAAGACTTCATATTGACACTGGCTCCAAATTCCCTTCAATAACCTAGGGTCCTAGGGTTAGGGTTTAGATTTTACTAAAGTCAGTATAAAACACAAGTTAATACATACTCTAATATCTCAATTTGCCAGGCAATCTCGTCATCTCTTTCCCTTAATGTAATCTACAATATATGATTCTACTTTTCTATACCGACCCTCAAGGTCACCTGTTGCTCTTTCTTATCAAGGTCAAGGTTATGTTTCAATTTTTGTAATTCCAAGGTCATTTCATGTCTGATATTTAACTGGTTGGTCTCCTGAGAAAAAAACAGCATATTCTAATAACACATTAATGACATGATTGCATTCATTATGAACTTTTGTTCCAGTCATGTACCCAGCATATTCTAATAACACATTAATGACATGATTGCATTCATTATGAACTTTTGTTCCAGTCATGTACCGATCAATTATTAAAATTCTGATCACAATTCACATTTTTCTGAATGTATAATACATCTGATTAATATTTTAGTTCAAGGGACAATATTCCAAGGTATTTTGTTTTGGTCCTAAGTTACATGTTATTGCTTTTTTACATAGAAAATATCTATTACAGCTAAAACTTGGATACAATACATGCATACTTTGTAGAGGTATCATTGATAAGGATCTTTGTATCACTATATTGGTAGAGAATTATCAACGATACAACAATATATCAATTGACAGGCATATATGGCAAAAACTCTTACATTTACCATCAGAATTTCAGCTTATGTGTCTTTTTTTTGTTTTAAGAGGGTATTTACCAAATACAGTTATGTTTGGCCTTATGCATAGTGTAAACAATGATCAAACATAAAGGATAAATAAACAGTTGAAACTGAATAACTTGTTTCTTATTATTAGTTGAACTGAAAATGAGTTAATGACTAGAAACTTCTCTGTAAACTTTAAACGCTTAACAACTACTGGCATCACTTTCAGATAACAAAACAGTACTGTTAACTCAAACTTGATACTCGATATTTTAAAATTGGAATCGATATTGAATTGGATTACAAAGATCGTTGATATATCGATATCGGCAGAATCCATTACACCCCTAATACTTTGAAAGTATCTCCAAGAAATACTGATTCCAGATGAAATTTTATGATACCAGTACTAGCATGGTCATAGTTAAATTCTCTCACTATGGTAACCAGGGTATAGGGATAAATTATCAATAATGCAGGGTTTTCACTGCCATTCGCCAGTTTCGCAAATGGAGAAAAAATCTGCAAGAGGCAAAAAAAATCTAATTAAGCATACTTTTTGTAGGCATAAATTTCTCCTCCGTACATGTGGCGGAAAAAATATAATGTCCAGCGGAAACCCTGAAAATGTGGAGTATACCATCTCACCGGTACTAGCAAACAGTATAGATTTCTCTACCTTCATTTTATGTATCTCTTTGTACAGATATTGTACTTCAGCAGCGAGTCTTTTCTTTATCTCTCATTCTTCTTTCAACATTCTGTAAGTTTTCATCATTAGTCTGTATATGCAGAACTACAACGTCACAGAAAAAAACAAAATAATCTCTCAGACACACAGATTAATTTTACTATTTTCTTATCACAAACTTTCTATGATTTGCCAAAAAACAGAAAAAAAATAATAAAGGAGTTCTTGACAAAACAAAAAACATGTGAGCACAAAATTAGACATAAAATGTCTACAATTTACTAAGTTTTAACAGTTTTATGTTCATTGCATAAGTTTATTGAAAAGTTGCAAACCAGTGTTTTGTCATTTGTATGAAACTCAAGCATAAAACAAGAGCTCCGAAGAGCGATACCAATACTTATCTGTTTTACTAATTCTATTTAATAAGCAATTTTGATCAAAATTTTGAGTTAAAAAGGGGCATAACTCCAAAAATATAGCTTTCACAAAAATGCCTCTTGTCTTGCAACTGTGTCTTGTTGTGATAATCAAGTAATCCAAGTGTCATATTGATATATATAAAGTCTTTGAGTAATGGGCAATATTAAGCTTTTGCATGACAACGCCGCCACGGAAATCATAATAGCTCAACTTTTTCTTTGAAACCAATGAGCTAATAAATAAAGTAGAAAAAGTACAAGGCTGCATCATAAGATTTCTCATTACTCAATATTGTAACATTGGGTGTAACTATAATAAACAAAAACATAATGATCAGTAGTATTCTTACTCTCAAAATTGATATATTCAGTTCTTCATTCACAGCCAAATCTTTCTCTTTCACTTGTTGATTTAGTAGTCTCAGTTTTCTGTAACACACAAAATATCCAAATCCAAAATTATCTCTCCTTTATTTTCCTTTTCAAGGGCATAAAAGTTTACCACTTGAAATTCATTTCAAAGTATATGTTTTTACTTTTTGAGAGCAAGTCTGGTAAAGCAAATTAAAAACAAAAAATGTTGAAATTTTGGCAAACTGTATTAAGTAAACATGAATAGTATGGTTGATGGTAGATTTGTCAATATGAAATAGGTTCCCTCACTAGACAAGTCTAAAGACCCATAAATAATATGTTACCTTACCAGACATACCTAAGAACAGGTAAAACAAGTTGACAGGAACTGTCACAAAACCGAGTTTTAATAAGAAGATGCATACAGAATATGACTTGCGCGCAAAATAAACAAAGGGCCATTATTCTGCAAATAATCAAATCACAAAACCTTGATGATATGCACTGGGGTACTTGGTGATGTTAATTATGAGTAAGTTTTGTCAAAACCCTTGAGAAATGTAGGAGTTGCATGCAGAAGAAATTGTGGATGCCTGCCCGCCTGTCAACATTTGCCAATTTATTAACTAGAATTTTTCAGAAAACCTGGTTAAAGTCTATGTATATTGTACATATTTCCATATCAGACATGTCTAAGGACAGGTTAAAATATGTTTTGATGCTTATGATACCTCCTTAGTTGACTATTTTCACTTCTAAGTGGTTGTATGGCAAGGTCAGTTTGAAGGTTAAATGTCAATGCTAACTGTGGTGTGGAAATTCATAGTCATCTACTTCTGTTACCATCGGAGCAACCTCAAGATTTTCTGTAATCAATTAAAAAGAAAAACAATCAGAATAGGCTGATCAATATAGTTTGAGGATTTTGCTGAAAAAGTTTATTATTCAATGAATGCTTGACTTTAGAAAGAGAAGCCAATGAAATGGCATTAAATGAAAATCGAAATAACATTGGATAAATATGATTTAAATATACAACAGATACATTCAATAAAATTCTATGAATTAGCATTGTTGATAATATCAAGATTTGATACAATAATATTTAACCAACAATTAAGGCCATTTAGTATATCATCACAGTAGAAATATTCTTACTTGAAATTTTAGTACATTCTTCTAGCTCTTTCAGCAAATATCTCGACTTTCTAACACCAATATCACCAGCAGCCATAGTTTTAGCAGCCATTAGACAGTGATACCTTTAGCCTTCAATCTGACCATGTAGAGGCCAGTCTAGAATTAAACATTGGATTGTTGGCTAGATCTTGTGACTGAAGTTGCCATAGAAACAGAGCAGTACCATATGGGTATGTAGTTCCATATATGGAGCTGAATCCTGAAATACAAGGTCAACATTTGATTCAATGTCACTTGTTCAAATTATGTGTATTTGTCATTCAATAACACTTGACTTGTAAAAAATGGATTTTTATAAATGTGTTCAACAATTAACTTTCAGGATGTTTGTCACTATTCTTATCAAGCAACTGATACAATAACATAATTACTGCCCTGTCCAACCTTACAGAAATTCGAAGTGAATTGACACCAAAAATCCAGACTGTAGTCTTTTCATTCCATGAACTTTGTTTTGACAGATTTTGCACTGACCATGCAACGAACACATAACAAACTTGTACCGATTATGTAATATAGCCAGCATTATTTCTCTGAAATATGCCGACTTTGATACCGAAAACCACACAAATCCCTGCCATTTGAGTAATGACTATAACCAACCTTTAACGAACCCCTAACAAATCACATGCAACACACTATGGAATATCCAAAATGTTCACGAAATCTCTCAGCAAATTAAATTATGTCAGCTTTGCCCCGAATTATCTGCATGTTCACTGCTTGTAATCAGTGTTCCAGTTGACTTCACAGCTAAAACATCTACTACTACTACTACAGAACTACTACAGGAATATTGCAGAACTAAAATAGCAAGATGAGGAAGAAGGATTCCAACAAGTCAGTAAGTTTGATATTGGAGGGTTCCTATCAGCCTCTGTTTCAGTTCAATTTGGAGGTTTGACAAATCCATTGATTAACTTGTAGTAATTATTAATTTTAATTTCAAAGTTTATTGTAGATACCTATCGATTTGTACAGCCCAGCATCTGTGGAACATACTATTTATATAGGGCAACCCTGTTGGAACGTTGGGCAAGGGTAATGTTGTTCAGCAGTCGCAGAAGACACTGTATGGAGTCAATTTAAATGTCCAGCCATTGTGCTCAAGTCGTAATTTTTGAAGTAGCATCTTTTTGGATTGGCGTGATTGTTGGAGGTTTGTTGGCCTTTTCAGCCAGGTCTGTATGTTAATGCACCCTCATTGGAATGAAAGTGGTAGTAATTCATTATGAACACGACAAACAGACCAAACAAGGATTCGTCGTGATTTATAACTGATACCAGAGAGACAAGACTGAATATCAAATGCACACCTACGATCCCTCTGTGAACCATAACCAAACGCATTCTGAAAATAAAGATCGCAGCATTCGTCACCAAAACGTTGTGCATGCACAGAATTTTTTTGGGAGGATAGCGAATATGGACGAATGTCGACGAAAAGCGTTGAATACAAACTGTTCACTGTAGGAACCTTTCAAGAATTTAATTTGGTACACATTTGGAAGAATTTTCGGTTAGGTGGGACAGGGCTGTTGTAACAAATGCAAGTACCAAGAACCAACACGATATCAACCAAACATTAAGAGCAGCTTCATGAGATATTAAATATGAAGTAGAAGTGTTGTTGTTAGGGACAATCTCTATGGCCACAGGCTTTTAAAAGTTCCTCTACAAAAAAATGATGGTCAAAAGTGTGTATAGATAAAAAATTTCAATAACACTGAAAAGCTCAATACAATTTGCAAACCTAAATGAGTGCATGTCTGAATACAATCTATTATCTGTAGAAGTATACATTGTAACTTATACATGAAAGTCATGGTACTATACACAGAATACACATACATATTACATCAGCTCTAGTGGTATCGTCATTGATGCTTTAGGTAAGGGAGATCTTACTTTCTTCTTTCTTTTTCCCTTTTTTGTTTTTTATATCCTATACCACATCTGAAACATCACAAGCATCTTATATTTATAGGTATATATATGTAGATATACATAGATATTAATTGTATGAATAGCTCACTTAATTATGCTAATACCAACCAGTAAGGTATAATAAAGAACAGTGCGTTGCCCAAAAGTTATGTTAACAATACACATGGAAAAAGATTATTCATTCAAAATATCATCAGGATTAAATTTATTTTATTGGTTAAGACAATATGAACCTGGTACTCAACAGTCTTTGTACATTCTTCCTGTGACCAGCTGTTTTTCTCCACTACATGATACTGAGCAGAGCATTTTATATTCTCTATTATTTGTTTGTATCAGTGTTTCTTCAAGAGCGCTTTTTTGCATTTTTGGCGCACTTTTTTCAACAATGATGCAATGAAATTCGATCTTTGCGTTTTCCATGATGCAGGTTTTTATTTGTTGCTGGATTATTCAAAGCCGTGCATCATCATGTCTGTGATAAGGCTTTTAGTGCTTACCGATCAGGAAGACACTTTTGCACTCATTATTGCATGCAAACAAGCGCCTGGACAAGATTGTTTGTTTTTTGTCATAATTTGCAAAGTAAATAAATGTCTACTAAGTCTGCTCCTAAACAGTGTAGATTGGCATTTTCCTTTCAGAGTGGGTCTATGGAAAACATACAGACTGATAGAAATAATGATTTGTCTACTGAAAAGAAAGCTTCCAGTGACAATAATTGCCGAATGCATCAGCTACAACAGACAGTTTATAGGGTAAAAAGTTGTTTGCTGCCTTAGAAGCTGTATATACTGAGTCTAAGATGTTTTTTTGTTATAGATGCCCATGTTCAATTTTAGTGTATGACCCTCTAAAATTTCTAATGACCCCCAAATTCTGACACAGGTGACCAAAACTGACCCCCTAAAAATGAGAGCTGGAAGAAACACTGTATTGCATGAATATTCTTCAGTGAAAAGTAGGTACTATGTATCAATACTCACCTTTTTGTTTGTGTTTTAGTTGGGTCAATATTTTCTCGCAAGCTTCCATCTCATTAAAAGCAGTAACAACTTGATCTTCACTATCAGAGGAGTAAAAGCAGTATCCAGCATCTTGTCTTGGCGGTGGCTTCAGTGATCTTTTAGCATCGTGTTTCACTCTAAACAAAATATATACATGAACACACATAGTAAGCACAATCATGTAAGATAATTAATAGTCAATTATGTTGACAATAAAACTGGAAATTATGTCATTAACAGCATTCATACAAACAATTTCGTAGATCCATAAATTTATCAGTTTGTTGCAACGTTCGCAGGTTTTTATTTTAGCAATTGTAAGAATATCAAACTAAGTAATCATAAATATATAGCCACTTAACGTAGATTTATCAATATCTTGAACATACACTTGATATGTACCATTAAGAGACTACTTTACATATATATTTAATGAATTAAATAATCATATTTATTGAAGATAACACACATGCAAATTAATATCATATAAAAATGGTAACACTTACTTTTTCCAGCAGGTACTTTAATACCAGTTTTCACACTCACTCATTTTGATTTTGCCAAGGACTAAAAATAAAAAGAATAAAGCAGTGATTTTTTTGCAATTTTGGGAAAGGGTCCAGTCGGATTGGGAAAAATGCATTTAGCATGTTATGCTAAAATTGAGGACTTTAGGTGAGGAACTGGAAAAAAATGTCCTTATTTTAGACTGGAAAAGGTCCATTCACTGGACCCATATAAAGAAGGAAAACAATTGCTTAAATCCCAAAAAATTGAACGAAGTGCAACTAAGATTGTGACAATTTTCTGATACAACAGAGTTACATACAAAACAAGGAGCAAATGCAATCATGAAACAATCAAGAAAAATATGGCACAAGAAAATAATAGCTACAGGAAATCCAATTCCCAGCCTATTTGTTGGAGGTCCACTTTAAATGGAAGGTTTATAGGGCCAGCAAAGGTACAAATACAATATGCTCAATGACCAAATAAATGAAGCAAACTGTTAGAATGGTGTGTAGTATTAGGCTAGATATATTGTGTCCACTGTTGTAAAGATAAGTGAATTATACTGATATATGGTTGTATATGAAAACACAAAAATACAATATGGGTAATAAATAATTAAATAAGTAGAGACAATCACTACACAGTACATAATTATCACATAAAAATATGGGTTTTGACCACATGATACATTGATATCACTTGTGGAAAAGAATGGATAATAACATCACAAGCAATTCACTTAAATACGTTACAGACAGAATCATGAAAACAGATTATTTCTAGTTTTTTTAAGTGGATGCCCACTTGCCCGTGCCAGATTAAAATCACCATGGGGTAGTGATTTCCCATAGAAGATAGCCCAACAGGCAAGTGAAATTTCACAGTGACCTTGAAAGGCATCCAATTTGCAAAAAGCTCCCATATTTACGAAAACTGTTGCATAAAAGTTATATCATGTGATTTTGTGTCACATTAATCTGATTCCACCATTCCATCCTAAAATAAGAGTGCTTATATCAAAATTTAAGTTGTTAAAATGAAATAATCTAACCAGCTTATTCAAAAATACTGTGTAATAAAACCATAGGGTTCTAGCTTGAAGTTTTTTCATAAATTGCTGATTAAAATACATAACAATCACGACATTTAAATTATCAAATCAATTATTGGCATTAAAACAAAACATACCGTACGGGAAACCAGAAATATGCAAACAGATTATTTCTAGGTGACCAATTAACAATCAAAGTAACTAGTATTGACTTCGGGTAAAAGGTTATATCACACTGCGCCTGTGCACTGATACAAATTACGGGTTCATTTGCGAATTTTTCTGAACTGTCCTAAACGACAATGTCTGACTGCGAAAGCAAGTTTTCAGGGTTTAATCCCAGCAATATAAGGACTGATATAGATTTATTTGATACCTTATCCATTAGCGATGTTTCTGGCATTTCATTTGTAGATCCTCCAGAGAAATAATGGACGAACAAGTTCTCTAAAGAGTCTTTTCACTTTAAAATGAACCAGAATGCAACATGTTTAGAGGCTACACCTCCTGCTCAATTCCCATTGCTGGATAAGGGCTGTATAAAAAATCATATCTGAAACATGCCTTCCAGTCTTTTTTTTCTTCTTATTGCCATTTAATGTGTATATATTACACTAAACTTACAAAAAAATATATCAAAATTTAACCCCAAAAATGGGGCAACCTGTTTTCACTGAGGGCAGGTAGATGTTCAAGTAAATTGGCCCTCAGGCAAGTGGAAGCAAATTCTTAAGAAAACCATGGAGAATAGTAGCATTTTCATGAATTTCAACCCAATCTTCATTTTCACTTTTCTGAAAAGAAATATTCAAATGCAGGCACAGCCAAGTGATACCTTGTAAAATCATTAGACAAATAGTCTTACAAAGAAGCTTACCTTTTGCTATATCCCTTGATTTTAATTAAGTTGAAGGTTTCTTTAGGGCTGTTTTGGCAAACATTGTCCACAATTGAATATAGATAACAAAATCTGGAAAATATTATCAGTTATAAAATAACTGAATACTAATAACAGCCTCATCATAATAAAGTTAAACCATCACATCATACAAATTACTACAATACATTTTTTTCAATTTAGAATCAAAGTAATTACATTTGATATTAACTTCTGCAGTATTTAAGGGCAGGGCTCTACATTAACTTACAAGCTAACTTGTCCTGAAAATGAATATAAATTATTGGTAATTATATTCCAATATAACACAGCTAGTTCATTCCAATGAATTATCAGTTCCATACAACAATGATGTGAGAATTTTTACTGAATTTCATACTGTGCTTAAAATAGTACACTGGTTCTTGACAGTGTGACCCCAGGACCCACTCCTCTATAAATATCAATGCATGACATGAAACTACTTTCGTTCTCATTCTTGCAACGGTACTAACAAAATAAGTGGGTAATATCTAAATATAGATATCTATTGAATCCAGATTTAATTACAAAGTAAATTCATTATTATTGATATTAAGCACATAGCTACAATTGAAACAAAAAAGTAGACGTACATTACATTGGTCAACAATATCTCTGAAAACAATAACATTAACATTCATTTATTTAAGTAAAATCTACGGACAAATACACTTGAGCAAATAATTACCCCCTAATCATTTTGGTATGTTGTTCACACATATGGCTAACCATGTCTATAATTACACTCATAAATACCAATTTGGCGAAATATCTTGGCTTTTTACATTAAATATCCATTTCAACGAATGTGTCATTTGGCGCAACATCCGTAAATCTATCATCCAAATTTCTTTATACATGTTGACTTCTGTGTTTTTCATACTTCACAAAAAAGCAGAGGAAGGCAAAACAAACGAGTTTGCATCATCAATTACTTATATTTGATCACCCAAAGTGAAATAACTGCGCAAGAGTTCAGATAAGCAATTTGAAACTTAAGCGACAACAATACAAACAAACAGTCTTGAAGTTGAAGTTGTTTCGTCTGCTAGTCGCGAATTGATGCAAGAGTGGTGTGGAGATTATCCTAAGTGTCAGCGAATTTTTTATGGTCAGCAAAAAAGAAAGTGCCCATAAGACGTCTCATACAAGTGTAAATTAATGAAGTTTACCTTTAACACGCAAAAGTACCTCAAAATTGTAATTATTTTATCCCAATGTTGAAATTGGAACCATTTTCGGCGCAACGCAATATTTATATTAACGTGAAAATCACTCTACCATATTCTGCGGCCGTGCGGTTGTAAGCGCGGTACGTAATAGCTGCGTCTTGGAACACCAAATCATGAAAAATAAAACTGAAAAAATGAGTAGCATAACATGCGCTGAAAACATGCGCTCGGCCAAATAGAACTTCCCGAGTGTCATCCATTCAAAATGTCAAAGAAAAAACATGTTTTCTGGTGCTTTTTTCAGTTTTATTTTTCATGCAACTCTCACACACCATAGGCGGATCCAGGATTTCTAGTTAGGGTGTGGGGGGGACTGAACAAGCAGGCTGGAGTTTTCCTGACAAGCGCCTCTCTGTTATAATCAGTATTGATTGATCAGGAGTATCAGGTGGACAACCGCAGGTTTTTTAAACTAACCCAGGATTCCAGGGCTAGCCGCACGCACACGCACGCTCACTCACGGCACCAATGTAATAGGAGGCAGAAAATAAAGGTCTCAATGCAGGACTAGAACCTGCGACCTTCTGCTTGCAAGTCCGCTACTCTACCAACTGAGCTAATCGGGCTGACGCTCATACAAACTACTATAAACATATGTATACAGCCCTGTTACAATATCAAGACAAAGACAAGATCAGGGAAATTAATGTGTTAGGACGCTGGTCAGTAAATTTATACCGATTTTTATGAAATATTTCAAAAACAAATGACTTTGTACAAATGTTTCATTTGTTATTCATACTTATTGTATTTATTTGTATTCTACCCTCGCTTTGTATTTATTTCCGTAGAATCGATATTAGACCCGAAACCTATAATCCTGAGACGTGTTCACCAAAGTCACGTGCTAATCACATTATTGTTGGTTTGATGACGTGACCGCTTTTAGAATGATACTCTCGCTCAATTTTACCTGAAAAACGCCACTCGGAACTACTCGGATGTCTCTCGACAGTATGGAGCGAAGCGGAGTTAGCCGAGGATTGCCGATTGGAAAAAACGCGCCATTTGAAGTTTGACCTGCGCTTGCTTAAGAGGTTACCTGCGTCTAGGAAATTTAAAAGCAGTTTGAACAGTTGTAATTTGGATGATTGATGACAATTAACTCAGAAAAATCATCGTTTTGTGTGTGCCTAGCGTTTTGTGTTCTGTTTTGTGTTCCAATGACGCCAGAATTTGTGTTCGATAAAAAAGAAGACCCAGCGAATTGCCGACAAGGTTCTATTTATTAAGTGATACCAGACAGTTGAGACTCATTCCATTTATGAATGGACTTGTGTTAACGGACGAATTCACCATGTGGTGTGGTGATATTTCTTTAATGAAACTGAATTTGTTGTCGAGTGTAGGAGATTCTGTTTCTGTTATGTGACCAGCTGAGGTTGGAAGATATAACATCACACTGGCGGACAATTTCTGGTAAGCTGTTATTGTTCTTCTAATCAACTTGAATTGGTGATCAATATTTCTAGGTAATCGCCCGATCTTTCACGTACTGTGCACCATTTGTGTCTTAGAAGTAACGTTGTGGATGAAGTAGATCTAATATTTGCCGTATCTATTGATATCCTGTCTACATATGACAATATATCTTTCTGTTGCTTATATCACCGTTGTCAACATGTCATGCTAGACTTTTCATATTGATAGTTTTCATCATATTAACATGCAACAGGCACTTTGTCTGTTCTGTTGGCTGGGTGGTAGAGGTGAGTGGTTTAGAACATAGGTCGCTGCAACAATTATGTTGCACAAATCATGTGAAATTATTGCAGATCTATTTGATACGCTTAATTCTGACTCCTGGAGGTAATATTATGTTTAGGTGATTCTAGATTTATTAAATTAGACTATAAAATGAACAAAGGCTTTAAATACAATGTTTTATTTAAAGCAGATATGGGGAAATCATAATCTTTCATCATCATGATTATTAATTGATTAACAATCCCATTAATCATGCAGACATTCAATCACAGAATTTTGTGATTATTTTGATCATAATTTAATCAATTAACGCTACAAAAATGGGTAAAAATCATGATTATTTTCAATTACTTTATGATTAATTTTGATTTTAAAGTGCAAAACCAGACCCTGAGGGGTTGTTAGTTATAAAATCAATATTCAGGTGACACCTTGTTGTTATTCACACCTAATGATTGTCCCAAACTGATGTGATATATTTTGACTTAGGGTATGACAAAAGGATTAAGTCTATTCAAAAGATGTGTAGAGTTAGTGAAATGGTTTTATTATTTAGTGCATCTCAGATTTAATCAAATACAAATACAAATGTTTATTCTCAAGTCAGTACATATACATGAGTTATTCATCTTGTAATACAAAAGAGAATGTAAGGCTTGACAGTTTGGGAGAGGTACCTCGTAGAATTATAATAAGGGAATAACGTAATTGTAATATATTTGTCAATTTTGGAGTAAATCAATAAATTTCAAAAATTTCTTTTCATTTTTTTTCAAGTGAGACTTCATAATGCTAAAAATGACCATTTTCAGTGCATGTTTCAGTGCATATCTCAATAATGGGTAATTCTATCCTCTTGGAATTTTGAGAGGAGTAAGGTAACTGTCAAGCAAGTCAAATTTTAGAATTAGTTCCTATCTTGTATATTTTTTCTGTACCATTGATATTAAATAAAAAACCCGAATCAATACCAATACCATGTTTTAGCTGTCTGTTATAGGTTTTTTAATACACAAAGTTTAAAGAAAACATTTTTGTTTTTAGATCAAAAGAAACATACTATGAAAAATCTGGCCTATATACCAACTAACTTTACATTACAAATGAAAACGAGTCCAGGATTCAACTTCCCCTTGACAGCTGTGACTGGAAGTTAAGAGACAGCATACAGACAATTTCAAGTAAGTCGTTGTTGCTGTTTTTGTTGTTCCAATGAAATTATTTATTACTCAATCAGGGTTTTTTTTTTCATATGTATGGGAAGGGGTCTTTTTCTTAAATTTGGGGAAGTTAATACTGTATTTGCAAAATGAAGAAAACACTTGATGTAAACTGAATTTTTTGGGGAAAACTGCATGATTTGAAAGATTTTTCTCGAGGGAAAATGCCTATAAATGGCCCCTCCTTTCAGAAGAAAAAAACCCTGTCAATACTCAGTATTACCATTGTCTGTTACTGTGCATGGTTGGTTTAGTTAGTGTGCAATTAAAGATATTTAAATCTTCTATTAAAGGTGGAAGTTTCATTACCTACTCTTAGAACATGTAATTACTGTAGTTTGAAAATATACAGGCTAATTTAACACAATATGTTCAGTCAAAAATTGATGATTCTACTCCTTAAGTCTAACTTGTACTTGCTATAACTGTGACTTGTAACAATCTTAAATAATTGTTTATTTACTTAATTATTCATTATTTAAATAATGAACATGAAACTATGGCACATTGTATTTAAACAATAAGGACTACAATTAAGAAAAAAATGCTCTAATTTGATATTGATCAACTTATAATGAGTGATTTTTCTATGATTTCTTTAAAATTCTTAATGTTTCTCTAAAGTTTATTACAATTCTGGACATTATAGATTTTATATAGGGTAGATATTTACTTAAGTTTGGAAATTAATAACAAACAATTAATAATCTGGCCTACATACCAACAAACTATGTTATAAATGAAAATAAGTCTAGGGTTCAACTTCCCCTTGACAGCAGCGGTTGGAAGTTAAAAGACAACATGCAGACAATTTCAAGTAAGTCATTGTTGTTGTTGTTTTTGTTGTTGTTCCAGTGAAATTATTTATTATTCAATCAGGGTTTTTTTCATAGGTAGAGGAAGGGGCCTTTTTCTGAAAATTGGGAAATTAACACAGTCTGTTTGCAAAAGGGGGAAGAAAAAACTTGATGTAAGCTGAACTTTTGGCGAAAACTGCATGATTTGAAAGATTTTTCCTGAGGAAAAAATGCTTATAAATGGCCCCTGCTACAGAAGGAAAAAACCCTGTCAATACTGAGTATTACCATTGTTTGTTACTGTGCGTAGTTTTTTTAGAGTTCAATTAAGACATTGAAATCTTCTATAAAAGGTGAAAATTTCATTTTTTACTCTCAGAACATACAATTACTGTAGTGTGAAGATGTACGGGCTAATTTAACACAATATATTCAGTCAAAAATTGATGATTCTACTCCTTTAGTCTAACTTGTACTTGCTGTAACTGTGACTTGTGACAATTACAACAAAATCCTAAATAACTGTTTATTTACTTTATTATTCATTATTGAAATAATGAACATAAAACTATAGCACATTGTATTTAAGCAGTAAGGATAACGATTAAGACACAATACACTATTGTGACATGAACAACTTATAATGAGTGATTTCTCTATGATTTCTTTAAAATAGTTAATGTTTCTCTAAAGTTCTTTTACATTCTGTACTTGTTCTATATTTTGTATGGGGTAGACATGTTTTGAAATTAATAACAACTAACAAATAAACTTTAAAAAAAACAACAAAGTGATGCCTAATTTCAAATAAAATAATCAAAAAATGTTTTTGCATGTTTTTAAAACAACCAATTACTGACATTGACATATGCCTCTCATAGATTGGCATAGATAGGTGATTAGAGTGAGAAGGTTGAGTAGATATTGATAGTTGACAGGTTGAAACATTTAAAGACACTTCTGGTAGTTTCCATTACATCCTAGTGTGCATCCGTTCAGGTGATTTTAGTCATTTTTACTTTGTTTAAATGAAAGTTCAGGGCATTTCCGTCCTATCACCAGGGGCTGAATATAGGCGCTGTTCCCAATCCAGAATAGCCTTATTTTTCCTAATTTCAAAAATAAATTCCCAAACAGCTGCAAAAAATGATATTGATGTATGTTATGGCACGCTTGGATTGCCGTGAGCTTGAAATAGTTGTCAAAATGACGGTTCTGTGTGTGTGCATCTGTTCATGGGTGTTTCTGTGTGTTAGGCCATCAGACTTTGTTTGGACCATAACTTCCCTATGCATCATTGAATTTTAAAATGACTTGGCACAATTGTTCACAAGATCCTTGATCACATTTTAGCGCTTAAGGTCACACTTGCGGTTTAAAGGGCAAAAATTGGTGTGTTTTATCTTGTCCAGACTGTAACTTCTTTCAGCAATGATGGTTTTTAAAACAACTTGGCAAATTGTTCCTTCATGAGACAGTGTGTCATGCACAAGACCCAGGTCAGTATCTTCAATGTCAAGGTCACACTAAGGGTTTAAAGGGACAAAATTGGCAGGTTTTAGTATGTCTGACTTTGTCCGCACCATAACTTCTTAATGCACCATTGGATTTTAAAATAACTTGGCACAGTTGTTCACCATGATGAGATGGTGTGTTATGCACAAGGATTAGGTCCATATCTCAATGGTCAAAGTCACATTTAGGGTTTAAAGGACAAAGATTTGTGTGTTTTACCTTGTCCTGACTGTATCTTCATTCAGCATTGATTCTGTATAATCAAACTAAAAGATACCCTAAATTATTTCAGCTCGAAATCAACGGCATTTAACTTATAAAAGATGGTTATTTGTCCATGCATATGTGCATGGATAAAAAAATGACAAGGTCATTCCCTTATAAACCAATCGACAACATTTTCAGATGATAACAAGTGTATTAGTGGGCTCAGTATGTTGTCATTTGGTGACTTTAAGTTTTGAATAGTAGGCAAAAATTTGCACTTCAAAGTATGATTATTTTTTATATATCAAATAGGTCTTTATTTCAACTATTTACACATGAAAAATAAAAAGAATCTGTGCATCCTTTTTCTTATTATGTTGAAAAATGATTAAATTTTCTTTATTTTTGGCCGTAAAACTTTGGTTTTAATCAGTGGTAAAAAGGGAAATATTTATATGTGATTCTTTTTTGTGAGAAAATATGTTGATGCATTGCATACCAACTGAACAAAACAAAATAAACTAATTTTTGATATGTATTTGTTGTTTTTTCCTTGTTTTGAAGGGAAGTAGTTAAATTTTTCATTTTTTCAGTGGGGTTGTCCCTCTTTAATGCTGCTATGTCTGAAATAAGCACCACAACCTACCATTTTACATGTTGATATCTAACACTTATATCTGATAGAAGTATTTAAGAAAGTTATCAGAGAATTGGTTCATAGGAGTTAACTACCAGATATGTCCTTCAGTCACTTTAATTATTGGATTTTTTCGAGATCCAATCATAACCTACTAACACATGTCTAATACTCTTCTATGAAATTGTCTTCACTTGGAGCTCACTTTTGTAACTGTCTTTTGTTTTTTGGTAAATTGTCTATATAAAATAATAAACAGAATTTGAGCATCATATATAGTTTGTGAGAAGTTAGCTGCTGTCTTTTTTGCCAAAGCTCATGGAAATAGGGTAGCTGGACTATAAGGATATTGTATTAATACAATGTCCAGACATGGCGCTGACAGAAGGAAGTTATTTCTGAATTGTCATCTTAGTGCAACAAAATTTATTTGGTGCAACAAGGTTTTACCTTGTTTAACTAAGTGAAATACAAACTGATAATTGTATTAATACAAAAATAACTAGAAAATTCATTTTGTTTAAGAAAAAAAGCTTAATATCTCTTTTTATTTTGACTACCTTTTTAGCTCACCAGAACCGAAGGTTCAGGGTGAGCTGTTAGGATGGGTAAGTGGATGCTCCGTCATCTGGCGTCAACAATGGTCTTCTCCTCAGGAACTACCAGTCGGATTTACTTCAAATTTGCTGTGATGAAGCCGTTTAATGTTCTAACTGCAATTTGCTCATATTGTTCCGGTTGACTGCTTTTTGGGGTCACAAGAGCTAAAAATAGAAAAAACTTTTAATCATCTTCTCATGAACCAATGGATGGATCATCACCAAACTTGGTCTGTAGCATCCTTAGATGGTCTTTTCTCAAGTTTGCTCAAATAAATATGGTTGGTCCCCTTTAGGGGCCGCTAGAGCTAAACATAGAAATACTTTAAAATCACTTCTTTTCATGAACCAGTGGTTGGATCATCACCAAATTTGGTCTGTGGCATCCTTCATTCATCATGAATATTCTTTTGTAGTATCCTTTTATGGTCCTTTATCAAGTTTATTATTGTTCGCCATTATTTGCCCACAAGTGAACCTTTATTACCTTTTAATAACAAGTTAATTAATATTTGTTCTGGTGAGCGATGCAGGGCCATCATGGCCCTCTTGTTTTGCTTGTTTTGCTTGAGATTACTTGCTGATAATTAGGTTTATTAATAAACACTGTTTGGATTACTTGAATTGATTTTTGTGTTGTTATCTAGGAATCCTTTTCTTATCTATATATAATTATTAATCATATTCCAGTAAAACTTTTTACCTTCAGTGTTCAGTGTTTGTTGAGAAGAATTTTATTTTTATGAAAAATTGTTTAAAGTCCTGAAAATCTTTTAAATACATAATTAAATATATATCAACCAAATAAGAAAATTCAGTGGTAAATATTTTAGTATAGAATAAAGATTAGAGTTAGAAATAAAGATTATAAATTGAAATTACTTTTTTTCATTGTAATAAAAATCTACATAGTACTTAGATTTAGATCTTTAACTCATCTACAATAAGTCAATACAAAAATCATATGTTTCAGTTTACAGAAGGGTTTTAAATGCATTTATTTACTTGCTTAATTAAAATTTTTTAATAAATTATTGAAAAAGTATGAAACACACAAACAAATCTAAATTTAAAATATGAGATAAAACTTGTTGCACCAAACAATTAAGCATTTGACGTACAACCTTTGGACAAATATTGTTTTGACAAGTTAAAATAAATAATGTAAGTTTGATATTGCTATATTTATTTTAATTTATTAAATCATATTCTACGAAAAAAATCAGTTTTGAAAAAGAAATATCAGATAGAACCTTGTTGCACTGAGATGACAATGTGTCATTTTCAAAAGGATAATGCTGTCCCGGACAGTGAAATGACCAAAGAGGATTGTTGTACAAGAGAAGGACTGAATGGATCAGGTTCTTGCACTGGAATGGGTCAAGAAAGTGTGGGGGAGAAGATTACGCAGGATGACAAATCCTTTACTGTTATTGGATGTATTCCTGTTCATCTTATCCTGGTTGTGAGGATGATGTTAACAGAGGGTTGTCGGATGACACTTGCTATCATCCTGGGGGAATGGCCTTGGTTTTACAACTTCTAGACAGGTTCATCGACAGGCTGATGGAGGGAATCCCTTAATGGAAATGGACTGAGTAGTGTGCGGACACCCTACATACATGCACGTCCGGTGGCAGAATTTGAAATCCTGAGCTAGACAAGACCTGCAAAACACTTGTCGACCTCTGGGGTGAATTGGGCATACCTATCGTTGTAAAAGCCTTAAAAACTTTTGTACATCTAACAACTTTGGTGGCACTGAAAATGCGTACTGTATGAGGAACACTGATGATGATGGTGAAACTGTTTTGAAAATGCATAATACACTGATACAAACATAACAGAAAGAATTGAATGCGTATTACTAGTACTTTAATTTGTCACACAAAAAACAAATATTCCTTTTTGTATATTGATTTACTTTTGGTACCTTTGTCCTTCTGATTTTTTTGCCATACACCACAAGTAAATTTCACATTATTATCTGCCTAAAGTGATCAGTTGAAAATATTGATAACGACTAGTCAGAAGGCTTGCTACTTGAATGTCACATGGTTGGCAAGTGGGTTGTGGAAATTTTCTGAAAACTGATCTATCCAAAATACAGTCAGTCATTATCAAGTTTACGCTGACAATGGTACATTTATCAGTGTTTTGTGGTGAGAAGTTTTATAATTTTATAGTACCCTGGAGCACACACATTTGTGTATTTAGAAATGAAACATTGAAATGCAGGGGAACATGGATTTTGGGCATGGAGGTTAAGCAGTCATTTCTGTCAATTTTAGGAAATTAACCAGTTTTCTGTTTGAATATTTTTACCTATTTTATGACTAGCAAATTTATTGAAATTTTGACCATGACATGAACAATTTACATAACTTATATATAGGAGGTCACTCAGTGATTAAAAACTGAAACATAACTCAACATGATTACTCAGAATTTGTAATGGCAGGACAGTGTTATTATAAAAAAGTCTTACTTTAAATGAATGGACACAGTACAATATTTAGCGCTAGGGTAGTACGTACAAAGGAAGTGCTGCTTACCTTCTCAATATATATGTATAGTACAGAATAAAATCAGCTGGGCACCTGTGTTACTAACGTCTGACAGGAACTGCTAGACCATGTGACTAATTTTGAAGAAACAAAGCAAAAAGTTACAAAAACTGGGCAAATAGCTCCTGATAATATTTCACAAGACAGAAATATAATACTGGCATATTAAAATGCCATTTTCTAAAACCAAGCAGCAGGTATTTGTTCTATTAGTATTTACCTGCAATGGTCATCTGATGTATATGGATGACAGTATATATATATATCAACAAAGCACTAGGCTTAAATGATACCGGCAAGTATTTGGGTACTAGTAACGTTCAGAGCCCAAATTTTGGGAGTATAAGTTTTAAGCTATGATGTGCAAGAAATGATTTATTTGAAATGATATGATCATCAGTGTATTGGGAGAAAGTCATTGATGAGAAGAAATAAGAATTTAATCAACATGTGTATATATAGCCACGTTTGTTGTTTTCTTAAAAAGTGAACTTCTGGAAAAACAAGGACTTTGGTGTTCACCTTTTTTGATTTTGTTTCTGAAAATGTATTAAAAGGCATGGAATGGCATTGACTGTCAGACTATTGTAATAATAACCAGCCTTATAATCAGATGTTTTTAGTTTTTACTGCTACTGAATTAACTGGACAGCATTTAATTAATTCAATTCTTTGCATTTGGTGTGATGTACCACTGAGAGTCTTTTAGCTCCTAATAGTACATAGAATTCTGAATTATGAAATTTCTAATTCACCATTACTTGTTGCCTGAGATGGAAATGGCACTTCTTTGTAGTACTTATCCATGATGCTTGTTTGTATACTGGGTAATTCAAACAGAGTGAGTAATGACACTAATCCTTCTGTCATAAAGTCAGGGTGAACTTGTGTTTTTTGTTATAAGAACGATATGTTTATAATGATTGTGTGTCTGATCTGACCAATGATCGTAACAATCAGATTGTGAACAACTTTTTCCAAGGGAGAACACTTTAGTATTCTTAACTTTTTAACATTTTAGAAACTAATTGATTTTTAAAACGATTTTGATTATCTTTTAAATTTTGATCATGTGAATCTTAATTTTCATGTATTTAAGATTTTGTATTTTATTTAAACTTATTTTACGTGACCTAATGTTGATTCACCTAAACTGGGTCACTTTAGACTGTATAATGTAGAACAAACTATAAGTGACTACCTTCCATTTTGAATCTAAATAAAGGGTGTATGGTATCATAAGGTTTGTGTATTCAACAACAATATTAATTTCTAAAATGTATTTGATAAATATATATTATTCCAAATTACCTATGTTGATGTTCGATATGTTGATTTTCTGAAATAATGACATCACTGTGTGTGTGTGTTTTGGGGTACTATTGTACAAATATCGTGTAATTGTCAATAACAATTGTTTAGTTGTGTTTTTGTCTACCAATGTCAAATACTGAATAGTATAAATGTATACATATATGACTGCCATTGTCCAATATACCTATGTTCACATCATGGAAAATGGTCACCATGACCTTCATGGAAAAAATAAGGAAAAAATTTTCATACATAAACCAACATACTTTTTGAGCATAGAAAATATATACGGAAAATAAAACTTTTAAAACAAATGCACAATATATTGTGATATGTATTAAGAAACGACATGCAATATCATGATACGCATTTAAGGATTAATAACCAGCTCTATCACCATTACAGTCTTTATCATCATCATCATCATCATCATCATCATCATTCTGAAGTAGAACATCAGATGCATCTACAAGAATTCCTCATACAGTTAGTTGTCATCAGTACCTTATAGTAAAACTTTGTTATTGTGAGCATCATTATCACAAACACCTGACTTGTCTCGAGGAGTTTTTTGTGTCCCGTCTATTTGATTCTTTGGCCACAGAAGTGGTCCAGTGGTTAGTGTGCTGGACTTGTAACCCGCAGATCCGGGTCTTCGGCATAAATGTCCCATGACTTAATTTTAAGTGCTAATTACCTTGACTTTCTCAAAAAGTGTCATGTTGTATCAAGCTTGCTCCTGATACACTGGTATTTATGTGCCATGAGTGTAAGTTACACAATTAAAGAACAGAATTTTAATTGAGTACTTTGTATTATGAAAAACTTGCGTTAAAAATTTAGTTATGAGAAATAGAACCATAAGCATTATGTTAATGAAGTAATACATTGCTAATTAATCTTGTGTGTATTCGCAAACCATTTCTGAGATGATACATGCATGTTTGACTTTACAAAGTAACTTTCAGATTGTATAACTAAGATGTTTCACCCCTTAGAAGCAATACGATTTACCAATGTGAAATTGTACTGTTAAAAACACAAATATATTTATAAAGTGAAAACTTTTACTTAATCAGTTCAATTTAACAATCAATAAACATGCATACTTCTCTGACTTCATTTTATGTAAGCATTTAGTAAAATTATGTAAAACATGGCACAAAACTTATACAATCAACAAATATGTCCCATGTTAATACTAGCACCTGATTTATGTCGGGCATTTAGTCTATTCCGATGACTCCTCGAGACAATGAAGTTTTACTATACTACATTTCTTGAAGACTTAAACATCAATGACTGTGCCCATTTCATCCCTAGTGTCAACCGACCATTTGTAGATCTCAACAGCTCGGGTTTTGCCTCCGGACGTGTATGCTTGTATGTATGTTTATATGTATGTTGGCTGTCCACATACTACTCCGTTCATTTCCGTTGGGGTTCCCTTCATCAGCTTATTGATGGGCAGGTCTAGGGGTTGTGAATCCGAAGTCATTCCACCTGGGATGATAGCAGTGTTATCTTACAATTCTCTGTAACATTGTCTTCGCAATCAGGGTTTGCTGAGCATGGAATGCATTCAAGATCAGTAAGGCCTGTCGTGCTGCCTGGCCTTCAAACCCACACTTCCTGACCCAATCCAATACAAAGCCTCATCCATCCAGCCTTGGCAAAGTACATAACGATCACCTTTGGCCATTTCGCTGTCTTGGGCAGTGTTATCCTTTAAAAAGGACACATGGCTGCAGCTTACCCCCATCTGTCATGCAATTAAAAAAACATCATCTACTACTTCAAAATAATGGTTAAAGCTGTAGGACTTTTTTTCTACAAATTTATAGTATTAAAAATATCCTTACATGAATCAATTAGTATTCTTCTATTGTGAAAGAAATAGTATTTTGGTTCAAAAGTTTTCTTTCCTTTAGTAAAGAAGTAGGTATATATTATGTTATTTATATATTATATTTCCATAACATATACCTATTTCTTTACTGAAGAAAAGAAAACTTGAACTAAAATATCATTTCTTTCATGGTAGAAGAATACTAATTGATTCAGGTAATTTTTTTTTAATTCTATAAATTAACATAACATAACATTTTTCCTTTCTTCAGTTAAGTAGTAGGTATATGTTATGTTAAAGCTCTCTACACAAAATCCTGTATAAGGAATAATGCTGAAAATGCTGATTCTTTCATACATGGATTTTGTTTTTATGATTGTTCTTTTACAATTTCATTTATTTGGTCTCTTTAGAGACATACCAGTAAGAAAAGTATCTCATGAAAAAATGTCCTGCAGCTTTAGAATATATTTAGATATAAGAAAACTGTAAGGAAAAACTTCAAAAATCTTCTCATCAAAAACTGCTAGCCCTAGAATTTTTGTATTTGGTATTTAGCATCACCTAGTGGTCCTTTATTAAGTCTGCTCAAATTATGCCTCTGGAGTCAAAATTGGCCCTGCACCGGGGTCCCTTGTTTTACATAGACTTATATGGTGAAACCTTAAAAAATCTTCTTTTCACAAACCACAAGACCTAGAGCTTTGGTATTTGGTGTTAAGCATCACCTACTGGTCCTTTATTATGTTTGCTCAAGTCAGGAGTCCCTAGTTTTACATAGATTTTTATAGTGAAATCTTAAAAACTTCTTCTTGTCAAAAACCATTAGGCCTAGAGCTTTGATATTTAGTATGTAGCATTAACCTGGTTGACCTCTATGAAGTTTGCTCACATTATGGCCCGCGGTCAAAGTTTGCCTCGCCCTGGGGTTCCTTGTTTTATGTAGACTTCTATAGCGAAATCTTAAAAATTTTCCTTGTCAAAAAGCGCAAGGCCTAGAGCTTTGATATTTGGTATGTAGCATCACCTAGTGGTCCTTTATCAAGTTTGCTCAAATTATGCCCCTTGGTGCCAAAATGGGCCCTGTCCCGGGGATCCCTAGTTTTACATAGGGTTATGCAATGAAATCTTAAAAAATCTTCATGTCCCAAACTGCAAGGCCTGGAACTTTGATATTTGGTATGTCTTATCACATAGTAGTCCTTAGTTGCCATTAAGGGAGCATACATGTTTAACAAACATTTCTCGTTTCATAAATACTTTCAGTGTTTACAATATTCGTCAGGTGAGTGACCTAAGGCCTTTGAGCCCTCTTGTTTAATTAAGTGTAATTAACTATTTTAAAGTTATATTTCCTTAATAATACTTTAACTGATTACTTCCCTTTTTCGCAAAACTGACAATAATGAATTTTGCTTAGTCAAGAGATTATGAAAGTTTGTTTCTAAATGACAAATTATGTTTGTCCAAGGTCTTAGAGGGCACTGTTTATTTACTGATTCATTATATAGAATGGGTGGGGGAGACAGCCATTTTCACTTATTTCGGGTGGCTCCAGGCATGTAGTCTCTTATTCTTATAGAATATCATATTGCTGTTTGAGCTTTTCAACTTGGTCAACTGCCTTAGACCAACAGTGGGAAGGGGGATGTTCTAGCATCAACAATGGTCTTCTCTGAAAGTACCTGCCAGATTTCCTTCAAATTTGCTTTGTAGTAGTCTTGTGTACTTCTAACTGCAATTTGCTCATATTATACCAGTTGACTCTTTTTAGGGGCCACTAGAGCTAAAACTAGAATAATCGTTTTCTTCTCATGAACCCAATGGATGGATCATCACCAAATTTGGTCTGTAGCATGCTTGGGTCAACACCAGTATCCCATAGTAGTATCCTTTGATGGCCCTTTATCAAGTTTATTATTCACCTTTATCTGCCCAGAAGTATTATCTGTTTAGTAATGAGTTAACTTACATTTATTCTGTTGAGTGATGCAAGGCCATTTAAAATCCCAGTCCCTTTCCCTGATTTTTTTGTAAAAAAATTAATTGATGAGCTCCACCCCATTTGCAGGTTTGAAAATTAAATCAGGGCTAAGCTTGTTAATGTATGCAGGCATCCCATTAATGATCATTTCTGTGACAAAGTCCTGTTTGGGTAATGTCTCTGCTACCCTGCATTCTCCAAGCCACAGATTGTGGTTGTTTATTACTTTTGCTGGAGGTTCAATTCTCTGGAATTCCAACATCACTAATCATAAAAACAATGGGGTCAACTGCTGGACCAGGGCAAGAATGATTTTAACACATTTGATTGCATGCACATACAATGCACTTCAGATAAGAATCAACAAAAAGGCATTTGACAGGTGTCACTAAATATGTTGCAGGTCCATTAAACACAAAAGATAAATACTGTCTTTGGGGCCATTTGTATGGAGCTAGTGTATGTCTGGCAATTTAGTAGAATGGTGGTTGCTTAAAATGGTGCTTAATGATGATTTTTTGCTCAAAATATATTATTGCTGGTTGACAGTTCCTTCACGTTTACATCTAAGCAAACTGATTAGCTCATCAAGGTGCTCTTTAGACAGAATTTTTTTACATAACAAGTATTAATGACATTTTGAAGTAGTTCATAAATTTGAAATAAAAGATAATTATATTCATTATACAATCAATAAATTAAGCTCATCTTTTAGAAGCAGCAGACTAAAATTTATAAACCTAATAATTACTACCCAAAGTATACTTTGTATGACAACCAGGCCCCAGTTTCACAAAAAAAGTTTGAGCACACTGTTTTGAAAGTATTATATGACTATATTTGTATTATTTGTGCCTTATTTTCTTTGAAAAGCAGTGTATTTCTTGCAAAATTATAACTCTAAGTCAAAAATTTGTATTGAAAACATAGAATTATCTCGCTAAATTGATTTTTTACTTGAGCACGTTTTAACAGGCTTATGTTTTTATTCTTTTTAGGTGTATAATGCTTGGGTTAATCTTAACATGAACTATTTCATGAATGTAAAGTGCTCTTTAATGCATGGTCATTTACAATTGAGGCTCACTGGTTAAATTCAGAGTCAGAAATCTGATATGGTGCTGAATGTTAAGTACAGCATATTGTTGTATACTTAATTTTGTAAACCAGTCACAGTTTATTATTTGTACCATGTGACTGTTCATTAGCCTACCGCATTGGATGCATATGGTTGCTAACATATTCCATATTCTCTCTGACTACTGAGTGACAAGTTTTAATATCAGTATCTACTTTCGTTTCTACCATATTGTCTTCTATTTTTCTCAGCTCAATCTTGAATTTGTCATAGTCAGTCATGACATCATTCTTGTAGGCTGCTTGTTGTTTGATTTCTTTGTTTAAACCTTCATATAAGACTTTTTAGCTGTTCATCATCACTTTTTTTCACCTGATATTCTTTCCATAGGGCCCCCAGCTAGGTGGGGGTTAGAATTCCCCAGCTGTCGCACTACAGAGGGGTAAGACCCCCCCCCCCCACTGTGCCTGCCCTTTTGCCGTGGGCTGCAACCCAAGTTGCTTAATTTGGGCTAAACGGGAGGTCAGGAAAGCCCGTCCTGATCAATCGGCTGGTCATGCCGTGCCCTAGATCATTTTTTCATTTCCTCTTCTTTAGTTCATAAATACAGGAATATGTCCTGTCAGACTATTACCATGTCTTGTCATTATCATGTAGACTTAGAAATCGTAAAAATGACCTAGAAGGCAGTGGCTCATGGGCTAATCTGGTGAAATGTTTGGCCTTTGATTGACACTTGTAATCTCCCAAAGATTGTTTTTTAGCTTAGAAAACATTCCTTAGGAATACATTTGTCCAATCTAACCCTTTCACTCAGAGTATATCACTGATGTATCCCTGTCATGACCTGTGTCGGCATTCCCCAGGTCATGTCCCCTTGTTGGACTCCATGGTGGGTGGGGAGCATCAGTGATGAAAAACCACAAAAGAATCATGGCATCCCAAAAGAAAGCCAAGAGACCACTCTCGGATTCAGACTCCGAATCAAACATCCAAATATCTCCAACACTTACATCTCAGAACTTTTCATGATTCATTGTCATTTTGGCAATGGATCCCGATAAACCAATTACCAACCTCTCTCCCTTTGTTATAGAGAAACAAATCCAATCAATTGTCAGTACACCGAAATCTGTAAAAAAAACTAAAAAACAACACATTGCTTGTGGAGTGTTCCACAATGCAGCAATCCAAAAACCTTCTTTCGACACTGAACTTCTTCGGAGCAAGGGTTGCAGTGATTCCTCATGAAACGCTCAACTCATGTAAGGGTGTGATCCGTTGCAGAGATCTCGCATGTTGCGAATCCCTCGACGAGATCAAGTCCAATTTAAAGACACAGGCTGTTTCTGATGTCAAAGAAATCAGTATTACAAAAAATTTAAAAGAATAGATACAAATACATATATTCTTACTTTTTCTACACCAGTTCTCCTTACACACACCAAAATAGGTTATCAGTCCGTGAAGGTCGATGTGTATGTGCCCAACCCGCTGCGTTGTTTTAGATGCCAGCGGTACGGCCATCATGAGACCAAGTGTAAAAACCAACCAATATGTTCAAAATGTTCTTTTGAGGGACCAGACCATGATCCCAAATCCTGTACCAATGTAACACTCTGTTTTAATTGCAAATCTTCTCATCCCTCCTACTCCAAAGACTGTTCAGTCAGGAGGGATGAAAAAGACATCCTTTCATACAAATATCATGAAAACGTATCATTTTATGAAGCCAGAAAAGTGATACAGAGGCGCCGACAGGACCGGGAACAGTTGAGCAAAACCACCAGCTATGCCACTGTTTCTGCCCCTGCCCCAGTCCCAGCCCCAGCTCCTGAAAAATCTTGCCACACCTGTAATTTTTTAATTAAAACCCTTTTAGAAAAATTCCCTGAAATGTCCCATACCCTTAAAAGTCTGGTCCCTTCACTCTCCTCTTTATCCTCCTCTTCAAAACAAAACACAAGTACACAGAAGCAGCCTGTGCCTAACTCTGCAATCTCTGCTCCGACTCCTGCCAAACCACCCAAAACAAAATCCAATAATAAAAAAACTAGTAAACAAACAACCAAAACCCCCTCTACACAAACAAATTCTACCTCTACATCTAAACCTACAACAAACCCCTCCCCATCTAAACCCATCCCTCCTACATCCAAATCATTCCCATCCAAACCAAAAAAACCTGCACAAAAGAAAACACAAAAACAGGTCACTACACCCTTGTCCAATAGATTCGAGAGTCTGAGCGATGAGAGTGATAGGATTGAAGTCTCTGATTGTGAGGGAATACCCTCAGAAATGGAGGACTAGTTCATCACTCCATCATTTTATTTTTTATTTATCATGGCGTCAAATATTATTATACAATGAAATTGTCGAGGCCTGAGGAACAATTGTGATGAAGTATCACTTTTTATCAACCAACATAAACCTGTTGCTATTTGTCTCCAGGAAACGTTTTTAAATCAGAATGATAATTTGTCATTTAAATCCCATTCTTTATACAGTAAAATTTATACCGAGGGCAATAAAGCTCAAGGTGGAGTCTCCATTATCGCAAATAATAATATTCCTCATAAACAAATACCTTTAAATACAACTATCCAAGCTGTTGCTATAAGAATGTCCTTACACAAAGATATTACTTTGTGTTCTATTTATCTACCACCAAACAAACCAATTAATGAAACCAATCAAAACAATTTGCTGTCACAACTCCCTGCTCCATATATTCTAGCAGGAGATTTTAACGGTCATAATATTACATGGGGCTCTGATGATACAAATCATAGAGGTACCCAAATTGAATCTTTTATACATGATAATGATCTGGCGATTATGAATGATACCAATTCCAAAACCTATCTTCATCCTGCAACAGGTTCCTTTTCTACACTTGATCTATCTCTATGTAGCCCAACATAACTTACAGAGTTTACATAGAAGGTTGAAGAGGATACTTGTGGAAGTGACCACTTCCCCATCCTTTTATCATCAACATGTCTATCTAACTATAACCAACCCAGACGATGGAAGCTGTCCAAAGCCAATTGGGAAAAATTCAAACTTCTTTCCGAGCAAACTATTACTTGTGAAAAGTTAATCAGTAATAGGGATGCATCAGACATTTTTACATCGCTGCTTATTGAAGCAGCTGAAAATTTAATCCCTCAGACCTCAACAAACTCCAAAAGCCATGACAAACCATGGTTTAACGAAGAATGTAAGAATGCTGTAAAAAAACGTAAGGACGCCTTAAGAAAATTCAATATGAGACCAACTCATGAAAATCTTAATTCATTTCGTGTTTTTAGAGCAAAAGCTAACACTATCAGAAACAATAAACGAAAAACTTGGAGACAGTATGTCTCCAAACTCAATAGTCAAACCTCAATTAAAAAAACATGGGATATGATCAAAAAAATTAATGGAAAGGGTTCATCTCCTGTGCATCATTTATCAGTTGACGGCAAAAATGCTAACTCTGCTCAGGAAATAGCTGAGGCACTTGCTGATGTATTTGAGAAAAAATCCTCATCTAAAAATTACCCAGAAAACTTTCAGGCGCACAAGTCCAAGGAAGAAAAGAAAAAACTTAATTTCTCTTCAAATAACAAGGAGAAATATAACAAACTATTTTCAATGAAAGAACTGAAATGTGCCCTTAACAAGGCAAACGACACTTCTCCTGGTCCTGACAAATTACATTATCAATTTCTTAAACACTTATCCACTCATACTCTTTCTCTTTTACTTGAAATTTTTAATAATATATGGAAATCGGGTGAATTCCCTTCTTCCTGGAAAGAAGCATTGGTAATTCCAATTCCTAAACCTGGCAAGGATCCTAGTGATCCAAACAATTATTGTCCCATAGCTCTAACCAGTTGTTTATGTAAAACACTTGAAAGAATGGTGAACAACAGGCTTGTCTGGTTCTTGGAATCTAACAACCTTATTGTTAATGTACAAAGTGGATTCCGACGCCAACGTGGTACAGTTGACCACCTTGTGCGCCTTGAAACTTTTCTGAGAGAGGCGTTTATAAATAAACAACATGCAGTGGCTGTATTCTTTGACCTTGAAAGTGCCTATGACACTACATGGAAATATGGAATATTAAAAGATCTTCATGAGTTTGGTCTCAGAGGCCGCCTCCCACTTTTTATTGCGGCTTTTTTAAATGAACATTTCTTTCGTGTTCGTGTGGGTAACAATGTTTCTGACCCGCACAGACAAGAAATGGGTGTACCACAGGGCTGTATTCTGTCAGTCACCCTTTTTAGTATCAAAATCAATAACATAGTTAAAGCTATCAACCCTGGAGTAGACTGCTCCCTCTATGTAGATGATTTTATTATATGTTTTAAATCTAGAGACATGAACATTATTGAAAGACAACTCCAACAGTGTCTTAATAAACTTCAAACTTGGTCTGATCAAAATGGTTTTAAATTTTCTAAAAACAAAACCAAATGTGTACATTTCTGCAATCTTCGTGGTTTACATCCAGAACCAAATCTTCGTCTGGATAACACACCAATTGAGGTTGTCCCAGAATTTAAATTTCTTGGAGTGATATTTGACTCCAAACTTACATTTCTTCCCCATATTAAAGCACTTAAAAAGAAATGTCAAGGCTCTCAACCTTATGAAAGTTGTCGCTCATTCTGATTGGGAAGCTGACAGAAAAGTCCTTTTACTTCTATATAGATCTCTTGTCCGCTCAAAACTGGACTATGGATCCATTGTTTATGGATCTGCAAGGAAGTCATATTTAAAAACACTTGATCCTATACATAATCATGGTCTTAGACTAGTCCTTGGAGCTTATAAAACATCCCCTGTCAATAGCCTCTATGTTGAGGCAATGAACCATCACTTTATCATAGAAGGCAAAAACTTGCTGCTCAGTACATTTTAAAACTCAAATCAAATCCTTTTATCCCCACACATCAAGTGGTTTTTAACCTCTTATTTAAGAATCTGTTTGAACGGAAACCATATGTAGTTCCACCTCTTGGCATCCGTATGTCCCAGTTTGTTGAGGATCTTCAAGTTGATATGGAATCCAATGCAGAGTACAAAGTACACCACCCTGGAACCTTATGTTGGCGGAGTTTCACTTCGACCTCACTTGTAACAAAAAATCAGAAACAGACACGAACACCTTCCAAACCAAATATCTTGAACTAAAAGAAAACTACCATACACATCAATCCATTTATACTGATGGCTCTAAAGATGGTAACATTGTTGCAGCTGCTGCAGTATCTAGAAATAAAATTAAAAAATGTCGTCTTCCAGACAAGTCCTCTATTTTTTCAGCTGAGATGAAAGCCATTGGTCTTGCCCTCGATCTTGCTGAGGAATCAAATCATAATCGTTTCATCATATTCTCGGATTCATTGTCCACATTACAAACTTTACATAATACGAATTTGGAAAATCCCATTGTGTGTGATACCCTCGAGCGAATCTCCCATCTCAGTACATCCAAAAAATTTGTATTTTCTGGATCCCAAGTCACATGGGCATTAAGGGTAATGAAAAAGCTGATTCAAGCGCAAAATCTGCCCTGAAATTACCTATTTCAAACACCAACATTCCATACACTGATTTTAAATCTTCAATTTTTAACCTTATCCGATCTTCCTGGCAGTCCCAATGGGATGCCAACAATAACAACAAACTTCACTTAATCAAGCCAAACCTAGGCGAATGGCACCCCTCTTACAGGTCCATTCTCGGGAAGAAGTAATATTATCACGATGCAGAATTGGTCATTCTCATTTAACCCATTCTTGGCTTCTCACCAGAGATAATATGCCAGAATGTATTCTATGTAATGTATCGTATTCCATCAAACATATTCTTATTGATTGCATTGATCTTCATCCTATCCGTTCCAAACATTTTAATGTTGACAACTTAAACGCCCTTTTTAATACAGTTTCACCTGAAACAATTATTGCATACTTAAAGGAAATCGGGCTTTACAATAAACTGTAATAACTTTTTATATTCTCATTTTAACATTGCAAACTATTTTACACATTTCTTTTGCAACAATCCAGTTTTAATTAATTCATATCCTTCATTCTCATTTTTGTATTGTCTTGTGTTTACATCATCTTTTTAAATGACTGTTTATCATTGTTATCCTTTACATTTTTGATGCACGCTACATGACCGTTAGTTGTCGATGCACCATAAAACACCATTAAACAAACAAACATCTCTTTTTTGAAAAAAATGACCTAGAAGGCGGTGGCTCATGGGCTAGTAGAATTTTTACTCGTATCTAAACAAGACCCACCTGAAATTTTCCCTTTCTATAAACTATAGCCATCAATATTTATACTGAAAATGAAATTTATGCATAAAATGTGATACTATGGCCATGTTAGAAATCATTTTAGCATGAATGTGGGTATTGAAAAATGTAATTACAAGTAAAACATATACACATTACAAGAAGGCAGCAAACATTCTTTTAGCAATGTTTTAGATTTTTATTAGAAACTTAGGTGCCATCGTTCATTTTTGCTTGATAAACATACCAGTCAAGAAGGGACATAACAGCAAGGTTTGAATTTAGTGATATTTTCTACTAGCTAAAGTTAGCTTGTTCCTTTTTTGTTTACTGGCTAAAATGAAAAGAGACCAGCTGTAATTTAGAACAAAATTTTATTAACCTATAATTAACAAATTATTAATTTCTTGGGCCATGTTGAGTTTTATTTGACCTCTTCTTCCTCTGACAACTTGGTCACCATGCACTTGCTTAAATATGCGAGTGGCTTTTATTGCCACTCGCTATTCAGAAATTCTACAAGCTATTAGCGAGTATGTGCAAACCCTGATAACACATATTTTGATATTCAGTAAAACCTCGAATATGAGACCAACATTTGGACCAGATAAAATCAGTCATAATAATGAGGTGGTCTCATTATGAAGTTGAATGAGTTATTGGAAGCCAATTGGAAAATAGGTGGTCTTTATAACGAAGTGGTTGTAATATTGAGATGATTGCTGTTTGAGGTTTTACTATAGAAACAACAGTTTCAGTCCTGGGTACATTCAATTCTCTAAACCATTCTCTTGGGAAAAGAACAATATTCAATATGCAATAGTTATAAAAATAACCTGTTATCTTTTCTTAGCATCTTTGCTTCTTTGTTCAGTGCTCTTGCACAGGATTGTCTATCCTCATCGTCAACATGATAACTAACTTCTAATTCCTGTTTTTTTTTCAAACTGTTAAAAGAAATGGGTGGAATTTCTGTCTCAACAACAAAGTTTGAATATGTGAATGACCCGATCCAATATATGCAACATTCCTGAAACACATGCATATAGTAATTACCAAAATATGTCACATCAGCTAAACTTGGGTAGTGTAATTATTTGTAAATATTTGAATGTAAACCCTAAATTAGCATTGTGATTACCTAATTTATATAGTGCTTGGGTTTAATCTTGACATGAACCATTTCATGATTGTAAAGTGTGCTCTTTAATGTATTGTCATTTACAATTGAAGCTCAATGGTTAAATTCAGAGTCAGGAATCTGATACAGTGTTGAATGTAAAGTACAGTATATTGTTGAAAGTTCGTCTGTTAGAAAATATGTTGGTTTCTATTTGAATTTACAACACTTATTGATTGATTTTGTGCCAAGATAAGTTAAATAATTGGGGAGTTATTGATAGTCAGTCCAAGAATAAGTGGTCATTATAATAAGGTGGTCTTAATATTGAGGTGGAAGCTATGTTAGGTTTTACTGTATTTGTACTCCTACAGGATCGTTTTTATCCAGTCAGGTTCTTGTTCAAATATATCACTGTTTTGTATTGGTCAAAGTGGTACAACCTTTAAGTGAAGCCTTTAAGTGTATAGAATTTATATTATGGATTAAAATGATAGTATATTTCTATATGCGACATATAGCATACAAAGCTAGACAATTCAACAATAATAAATACAGTGTAACCTCTCCAAAGCAACACCTTTTGGGAGAAGCAAAATCATGTTGTTGTTGAGAGGTTAAATTAATAGTTTAGTCATACAGTGGAAAAAATCATGCTGTTGTTGAAATCATTGGAGGCTGTTGCTCAAGAGAGGGCTACTCTGGAGAGGTTTCACTGTATAATATATAGAGCACTTCACCATACATAAATGAAATCATAAACCTACCATTCAATTCAATAGTTGAAACAAACAAAATATACAGTGAATGACCACAATGCCTATTCTGAATTTTAAAGCCTTTGAATTTTTTATTGATTTTGTGCCAAGATATCAACTTGTTGATTTTATTCTAACATATTTACACCTCCAATTGCATTCATTATAATTTCTGTTAGAAGCCTTTGAATTAATTTGAGGAGGATACACCATATAAGCACTTTCTGATTGTTCTGTAGTTTCAATTAATTGTTTTACGGCATAATCAGCCCTAATATGTGTGATAATAACCCACCATTTATAGCACTTACAATATTTTCTGAGGATATGTCAGCTGACTGACCTCTAGCTTCAACTTCATATGCTAAATTTCATACTGATTGATTAGCTTTCTACTTTATTTGGAACAATTCTGACATAATTCTAGTTGGATCTATTTTCTTTGAAAATTTCTGAATAATTTGAGTTTTAATTGCTTTATATCTTCTTTAATTTCTTGACTTTAGTTATTTTACCAGTCAAGTGTTGCTCCCATTACTAAAAACATGTAAAAAAATTTAGCCAGTAAACTGATTGCAGTTCCCATTGCAGCCCCACAATACTCATAATTCCTCAACCGACCTTTAGCATCATTCTTACAACTTTCCAACTAAATCATTTTCAAAGGAGGTGCACCTGATTTGATGTTTGTCCACTAGCACTGGTCCATATTGTTGACTCATGTTGTCTTCTGTTTGAGGAAACATTGTTGTTGAAATTTCTTATATGTTCATTGCCTTTATCTCTTGTTGTTTATGTTGGTCCTTGTGATCTCAATTGATACATCTCGATTTGACCTTGACCTTTACCAGATTTAGACTTGAAATGTTTTAAATGGGCTATTTCTTGGTTAACTAGATTTTACCATTTTGTCCAGCACCAACAGTGCTTACTAGAATGTTTTGATATTTATGGAGTTGTTGCCTTGTTGCTTCACCCATATCACCCAACCTTGATTTGACCTTCACCTCTACCGGATTTGGCCTTTTTAATGTTTTAAATGGGCTATTTCTTGGTTAACAAGATTTTACTAATTCCTCTATCACCAAAACCACTTACTAGAATGCTTTGATACTTATACAGTTGTTGCCTTGGACCATTCTCAATCTACCCATATCACTCATTTTAGCCTTGACTTTGGCCGGGTTTGGACTTGTAATGTTTTAAATGGGCTATTTCTAGATTAACTAGTTTTACCTTTTCATATTGCACCATCTCTGCTTACTGTAATGTTTGATACTTAAACAGTTGTTGCCTTGAAACATGCACAATCCACCAATATTAACCAACGTCAATTTGACATGTACAATTACGATGTTGAGGCTTCCAATTTGTACTGAATAATTTTTGTATTCTGTAAATATTTAATGCTGTTCGCTACACACAAGGAGAGACTGAATTTACATCAAAGAGATAATGTAAAATATTTCTCAAGAGCATGTATATAACTTTATTAACTTTTATTACCTAAGAATACAGTTTCATGCATTTTAACTCTACAAATATTGTTGAGAGGTTGTTGCTCTGGAGAGGTTAGATTGATAGTTAAAATTATAATGGGATGAAATCATGCTGTTGTTGAAGGGAGGTTGTTGCTCAAGCAAGAGCCAATCTGGAGAGGTTGCACTGTATTGCAAAAGATTTATTTCTTGCATTTTATAAATTTTTGTGTGTAGTGTCTGTTATAAACCTTATCTAAGTTGAAATTTTTAATGATGTTTATTCAAAGCACAACAAATTTTAGGCTACACATTAGTGAAAGCAGGATTTATACCCTTAAAATGACAAACAATGGAACTATTGCAACATAAACTTTTAATGGTTACAGTCATGAATTCAAGAATTTTGAATTTCAATATTTACTAAAGAACAATCATTCTTGTGTAAACCTGGGCTAGCCTGAAACATGAATGCTTTTTTACTTACCTTGATAAACTGTTATTTTGTATCAATTATTGAAATATAACAATAAGTATATGTTTGATTTATTTTGTTTAAACAAAACCACTGCTGATAGTATTTTGCTTATAAAATATTTAATTTTTGTCTGATTTATTAATTCAAGTAGCAGTACAGGAATCTGTATAAAACTGTACCAATTTATGCATCATTTCTTATTGCAATTAAGAGCATTTAGTATTTTGAATAATATTTTTTCAAGTGAGGTTGCATAATGCTAAAAAATGGCCATTTTGTGAGCATATTATTATGTTCTAGAAATATGAGAATGAATATCCTAAATCTTAATGCTGTTTCGGTGGTTGATGTGTGGTATAGCTACTAACTGTAGAATGTGAATTAAGATGCTTATAAATATCCAGATGTTGCTGATCAATTAATTTATGTGGAACTGCAATTCTTAAAGCAAATATGTAAAACCTGGAACCAGGACATGTACAGTTGACTTGAGGCATCCAATTTGTACTAAATAATAACTGTATTCTGTGAACTAATCTGTGAAAAAAGTCCTGGCCCCCAGCTGGAGGGGGGGGTTAGAATTCCCCAGCTGTCGCACTGCAGAGGGGTAAGACCCCCCACTGTGCCTGCCCGTTTGCCGTGGGCTGGAACTCATATTCTGGAACCTTCCTGTCTATACTCTTTCCCTTTTACTTTTTTTCATTTTATTTGCTTTATACCGTATCTTGCCTGTGCAACTTTAGCTTAGTGAAAATGCAGTCCCACTTCATCATTTTTATCATTTTTAACAATAATTGAACAATTTGGCAACAAAAATGGGAATTTCTCTGTTAGCTAGATTATACCCTTTCATATAGCATCAATGCTATTTTACTTTTTTATCTAACACGGACCCTGCTTACTTGTACTGATTTTGGTTGTTATCACATATTTTATTGCTTTTATTAGATTTGATTATTTTTCTTATATAGAATATATCAGCATCTTAGTGCAAGGCAGCGATACGTCCATTTCCCAAAACTTCAGAAGAGCCGAAAACCTAAAATAAAAACCTAAATTGTTATATAGACTAGTCTTTGACTAAAATACTGTTTCCTTTTTATACCATATTTTAAAGTAAGAGAATAATGAAAAAGGATTTTGTCTCCAACAGCTATGATATGCATGAAAAACTTTAAAATTCACTTTGAGAAAGACTGCGTTTATAAATTAGAATCCCTCATGACTTTAACAAAATGCCAAACAGTATCCTGTGTTTAAGACTATAGTCAGAAAAATGTAGTTTGACCATAATGGTTAGGTCCTCAAAATAAAGATGTAGGGTAGGATTTGGAGAAACTAGGGGCCAGGGTAGCTAGGTAGTTCCAGGTTGTCCTAAACACCAATTAATTACATGGACCATTGTTAATAGGACTAACATGTGAGCACAAATACACATTAAAACATATTTTAAATGACTAGAACAATAACAAAACATTGTTCATGACCACCTTACAATTTACCCTGATCCTAAACCCAATAAAAACACACAAATAGGTCATCCTGAACATTCTAAGTTTAAGATTTATTGGATGCCAAAATTTTGGCACCCACGCAATGCCAGTCAACACTTGGAAATCTAATACCAGATTTTCTTTAAAAATATTGCTTCTGATAGTTTTCACTATTTTTTTTCTTTTTTTTTTTGTCAAACCCTTGGTAACCTACCCGCTCGATGCTGCTAAACATAGAATCAATTTGGTATGGACGTAATCTTTTCTTAAGACATAATACTTTTCACATACATTAAAAAAATTAATGATTTAAAAATGAAATTGCCTGCTTCACTTATCTTGTTTTATCCAAAATGTCCAGTTTTTTTCAAAGAAATGCCTTTTATTTTAATTAAAATTCGACATACAATCATGTCTGTGTTTGCAGCCATCTCCAAATAAAGACCACCCTATGAATAAAGGACATTCTTTGAAAACTTACTCCAATTATTTAGAACAAACTATCTTCCGAATAAATTCCATCTACCAATAAAGGCCACATTTTGTCTTTCCCAAGGGTGGCCTTTGTTCACAGGTTTGACTGTATATAAACAAGTTAAATACAATATTATGTTTATGTATTAATTTTATTTTTATTCAGTTAAATAATCATACAGTGCTGTAGCCAGACCCATATTTTAACCAAGGCAATCTAGGGGGTCTGACGCATGCTTTCTCAGATTTTTTTTTACTAAAGCCTGCCATTTTTCCTCATTTTTCCCTGCCATTTTTGATTATTTGAATAGCCTTTTTAAAAAATCATTACCTTGGTTTTTTGTATATATTTACTATTAGTTTCCATCAATTACAATAACTGCTGAGAATATTTAAACCTTTCTGAAGTTCTTTGCTAGAATCAGCAAATATAACTATGTCATCAGCGTAAAGTAGTAGAAATAATTTTAACATCCCTTCTTGCAGAATGCATTAAATGTATTTATGGAAAAATCATTGGTGCAGTAAGTATTTACTTGCTGCACCCAAAAAATAAACAATATGAATGTTACAATTTGACATTTTCTTCGTTTAATTGAACTATCACTTAAATACTTATTTAGGATATGTATGGCATCATTTCGAATCATTTCATGCAAAAATATCATTTTTGAAAAAAAAGTCGCTTATTGCAATTATATATACTGTGGTTTCACTAATGTCCATTGGGGATTTAACTTTGTGGATTTTGAGGGTTGGTTGATAGATGAAGTCAAATTCCCCATGTAGTGAACACAAATGGCCCCATATAATTTTGCTCCATCTTTGCACTAGGTCCAGACATGTGTGCATAAGTAGCCTAACTGTTGTGAGCCCTGCAAAATATTAGCATGAAAAAATCTAATAAATAATGGTTTTTATTTTCAAATTCGTACAAATTTTAAAACCTTTAATGTAGAATTTTATTTTTTCCTTTTTGTAGATGAACACATGATTGATGAAATAATTTAAATAGAGATAATGAAAGTAAACCAAAATAACTCCTTGTAAAAAAGGTTTCATCTCTCTGTGTAGAAAGTATTTTAGCTGTAAAATAGTTTGTACGTTATAATTTCACTTTTCACATTTTTGTCTCTTTTAATTAGTTATTTTATGGCCCTAAAAAGTTAGCCTTTTGTGCAAGTTCACCCCAAAGATATTATTTTTGTTTTCTACTATTTTAATCATTGTTTTAATTACTACACAGAGGGTGAATAACAATTTTATAACTACCAGTTCTGTATAATTCATAATCTCTTTTTTTAGATACATATTATTAAGTAATTACAATTTTGGTTCTGGGGGTTATTTTTGAAACCATCATACTCTCCGGTATGTATCAATGTCTTCATCAGATGTGGCTGGCTGCAAAGAACTAGTGTTTCTGATTTCTAGATGAAGCAAACATTATATCAGAATCACTCAAGGGTTTGCATTCTCTTATATATGTTGTAAAAGAGAATGCAAGCCACATATCGGAAGTACTTATTTATTACGGTATCCAACTGGGCAAAAATTAATCTTTATTTACATTATACCCAATTTAAATGAATATCAGGCTGGTAGTTAATATACTGTTACAACAATTACGTGATATACTCTTACATCTGACCTGACAAAATAGAAAAACAAAAAATTAGTAACCAAATTTTAATTTTAAATACTAAAATAGCTATGAAAGAAAATAAGCAATTGATCCTATCTGAATAGAGTAAATTGAATATACTGTAGTTAAATGTTAAATAAAAAATTAGATAACCTTTATTAACTAAGTATTAGTGAAATAGTGTAATAATATCATAACAAGTTTAAAATATAGACATACATACAAACATTCTCTATAATAGTAAAATAGCCTACCCTTACAAGATTGTTTTAAATTTTTTTTATATAAAAAATTAGCTACAACACACTATAGATTATTGTTAAAGATAGTGAAGGCGTGCCCATATAGGAATACCCCAGAGGTGAGGGTTACAAACGAACTAATATCAAAAAGTATTTGTCACAGGTTGAATAGCTTTTGATGGGGTCCCTTTTTACATGTGAGGGCTAGTTGCCTGTACCTTCACTTCACTACTCAGGTTATCTTATAAAAAAATGACAGGAAACGATGGGGCAAAATACTGTTTTTTTTTTCAAAGAATCAAAGTCCACAAATTTACATCCCCACGAAATAACCATTTTAGTAAACACCATGAAAATTGCGGCCAATGAAAATGAATGATACCACAGTATTTGAAACTTTGCTTCTACTTTTACATATTGACCTTATCAAATCTATTTCAAGCATGCCACCAGGAGCATATCGAGGCATAACTGCGCAACGTTCCATCTACATTTTTGAAAATTTTACAGAAGGAAAAAACTGTCTGCTTTAGCAATTCAAAGTGTTCTGGATCTTACATTCAGAGAAACTTTTTATAATTACATGAGAAATAAGTGAATGGCTGTTTTTGTGCTAAATGTTTTTTTTTATAAAAATGTTACTCAGAAAAGTTTCATGGCCAAATTTGAAAAAAAAATGTCAAACTAAAATGTTAGACTGTATCAGCAAATTTTATTTTTAAATTAAAATACATTTTTTATATTTTACTAGAATTTCACTTGCAAAGTATTTTCAACAAGATGTTTTTGATGAAATATGCTACTTAGAACAGTATTTTAGCCAAATTTGACAACATTCTCAAATGATTTTACTGTGAAAATTTTTCAGTTATTTCAATCTCTAAATTAGCTTGTTTACAGGAAGGTTTTCATACTTACAATAGTCTGCCCACGACTTTAAAGACTTTAAACAATCCTTGACCTTTCGTCATGCCTAACCTACCGATTTCTGTCTATAATAGTATGAATAATTACGTAATAAAAAATAGTAAGAATGATTTTTAATAACACCTTTCAAATATTATAGATTATCAATAATTTTGACAGTATTGTTTTTAATTAAGTTTATTTAACAGACTCAGCCAATATCTATGGGGCTGTACCATTAAAATATACTGGTCAGTTACAGTTAATGACAGTCACACTAACTATAATCAATATACTCAGCACAAATATACAAATTTGACATAATGATACATTACAGTCAAACCTGTGTTTAAAGTCACCTCAGAATAAAGGCCACCCTCTGAATAAGCCATTCTTTGAAAAACTGTCATCGATTATTTAGAACAAACAGACCTCCGAATAAAGGCCACATTTTGTCTTTCCCAAGGGTTTATTCATACCTATGACAACCCAAATATTTTGCAGATTGACAAGAATTTAATTTTCAAAGTCTATGGGTTTATCTCCTTGTTTCATAACTTAATTTCAGTACAAATGGATATGAGCTATTAATGATGTAGGATTATTTTATTTTATTCTGAACAAACTCTCTACAAAAAGAACTGCCTTTAGTTTGCATTCTGAATAATACCTATGAAATGCCCCACCTCTGATTAACACCAGTGTCTGTTTTTGAAAATATCAAGTAAATATTGACTCACCATGAAGGCTTTTCAAATCCTTTAAACATCTTCAGTGTATTCAAATGTCATTTAACAATAAATCACTCATCAATTTTTTTTGTGAATTTTTACCTCCATGGGAGCTTTTATTAGAGTGTATTAGGTATAGTCAAACCTGTGAACAAAGGACACACTTGAACCCCAAATGCAGACATAGTTCATTCCCATTTCCAGAAAAAATTCTGTATAATAAATCAGGCAAACTTTTGTTTCATCAACCTACACTCTCTTGTGAGCTTATTATGTTCAGAGCTTTTACAGCATCTTTATATAAGTATAATTGTTTTACACAAACATTTCAACAATACAGCATCTTTATGTAAGTATAATTGTTTTACACAAACATTTCAACAAGACTGTATCAGTTATGCAACTGTTCATCAACATCTTTATAGGACACAATCATGTTATTTATCTAGATTTCTTTAAATAAAGAAACAGGCTATAAAACATTGTCATTAAAATATGACTTGTATTAGAAGAACAAACATTTTACTTAAAAGTTTTAGCTGTACAATGCTACCTCTCCAGAGCAAATTGATTTAAAAGCTTTGTGGCATCTGACATTATTTTATGTATAAATATTATACTGCACCTTCTAAAAACTAATGTAAATTAATTGATCACTCAGGCCCCTCTGCTTGCTGTTGTTTTACTCCACAGATAAGATTGAAGCTGTTAATTTCTTGGATATATTCTCATGGAGTTATGCCCCTTTTTTATTTGCCTATAGACAAAATCTCGTGTGAACTTCTTCTCCAAAATGGCTTATTGGATGTTTATAAAACTTTACCAGTACATTAGGCATTAGGTCTTCTTATGCATATTTTACAAAAAAAGATATTTGGATTTATTTGCATCAATCGGCTGGTCATGACGTGCCCTAGGTCATTTTTCATTTTATTAGTTCATAAATACATGAATATGTCCTGTCGGAAAAAATGATCTAGAAGGCGGTGGCTCATGGGCTAATCTGGTGAAATGTGATAATTTTTTATACACTCTTTTTTAACTTTGAAAAGTTTTATACATCCATATCATTCTAGCTAATTCATATCTCTTTCATTCTCATTTTTACATTATCTTATATATAAGTCAAATATACAGTGTAAAACATGAATAAAATGTCATTCTGTAGGGTTTTCAAAAAATTTGATTGCTGAACTGTTCTGGCAATATTCTCGATTCTGTATGTATTCCCATATTGTAATTTATATACGTACACTAAGAATGATCTTTTGAGAATGTACTTAAGTAATACAAGTTTAATTGCTGACATAATGCTTACTTTGATTTCAGACTTTTGATAGTGTCATTTATAATCTGACTTCCACCTCAATATTATGACCACCTCGTTACTATGACCACTTATTATATATTTTTATTTTTCTATTTGTCTATGGACAAAATCTTGTGCATGCTTATTCTCTGAAACGGTTGGTTGGATGGATTGGTATGAAACTTCACCAATGCATTCTCAAATAACACCCACCTCAATATTATGACCACCTTGTTTTTATGACCACTTATTATATATTTTTATCTTTCTATTTGTCTATAGACAAAATCTTGTGCATGCTTCTTCACTGAAATGGCTGGTTGGATGTTTATCAAACTTTACGAGTTACATTGGGCATTAGGTTTTCTTGCACATATTTTTAAAGAAAATATGTGGCTTTATTTTCACGGTGTTATGCCCCTTTTTTATTTTCCATAGACAAAAGCGCTTCTTCTCATAAATGGCTTGTAGGATGTTTACAAAACCTTACAAGTACATTAGGCATTAGGTCTTCTTGTGCATATTAAAAAAAAAGTCTTATGTTTACGTAGGTATGCCCCTTTTTTATTTGTCATTTCAACAAAATCTTATGTGCCCTTCTCCTAAATGTCTTGTTCTAAGTTATTAAGTCTTTAAAAAAATGGGGCTTTGTGGGGGTATTTAATCACCTACAATGATAGTTCTAGTTTTTAAACTGGCTTTCAATAACTCAGGTATGATTTAATTGATAATAAGACCATCTTATTATTAAAACTGATTTATTTACAGGGTGGTCTTTATTCAAGGAGAATTTTACTTAAAAGAAGTGACATGAAGCTGTAATTTTAACAATGATATTGCTTAAATTAATCTTTGTTGCGATTGTAAATTTTTTATGTGTATTTCAATAAAAGATTTGATTTTAATCCCAGCTTACTTCTAAATTTTGCTTTAAACGTTTTTACTTAGGATTTTTCATTAAAATATGCTTTTTAAACGTTTTTATTCAGGATTTCTGTTTAAAAATTGCTTTAAAACGTTTTTATTTAGGACTTTTTTCAAATGTGCTTTTTAAAAGTTTTTTTTAGAAAAGCAAGGTAGACCTCTGGCATGGCTTAAAAACCTGTAAGTAACCTTGCTTTTCATTTCGATTCGCTTTTAAACGTTTTTTTTTAGGATTTTTCTTTAAAATTTGTTTTTTAATGTTTTTATTTAGGATTTTTCTTTAAATTTTGCTTTTATACATTTTTATTTAGGACTTTTGTTTAGAATTTGCTTTTAAATGTTTTTATTTAGGACATTTGTTTAAAATTTGCTTTTTTTAGCATTTTTAAGGAGGACTTTTGTTTAATATTTGCTTTTAAACATCTTTTATTCTGGAATTTTGTTTACAATTGCTTTTAAATGTTTTTACTTATGACTTTTCATTAAATTTTATTTATTTTTAAACGTTTTTATTTGCTTTTAATCACTTTTATTGGGGATTTTCTTCATAATTTGCTTTTAAATGTCTTTACTTAGGACTTTAAAATGTTTTTTTCTTTACAATGTCAATAATATGACATTGTAATTTTTTTATTGTTATGAATATTAATTTTAGCAAAATTATTGTTAAAATTAAAATTAAGACTTCATGTTGCTTCTTGTAGCTAATATTCTTCCTGTCGCATTTTTGTGAGAAAGCAAAATAGATCATACCTGTTTTATACAATGTTGTGGGTTAAAGAATTGAGATTGATGTCCATTATTTAGGATGCATGTTTTTATATTTGAATAAAGTGTCTTAATCCAATTTATAAACATCTCTTGAAAACCAAAATATTTTAGACCACTGAACATAAAATTCCACTTGACAGTGTCAAATGCCTTTTTAAAGTCTAAGAATAAAATTGCACTGTTTAATCTCTGTTCATCAGTAAAATCAATTACATCCTGTATTTGTCTTATGTTGTATCCTATAAATCGATTTTTTGTATATCCGTGTTGATCAGCATTTACAATTTTATCAATAACTTTTTGTATCCTGTTTGACAGGATTTTAGCTAATATTTTGTAGTCATTATTGAGTAGTGTGTTTGGCCGCCAGTTTTTAAGTTCATGGGGATGCCCTTTTTATATAATAGTGATAATGCACCCATTTTTGTGAAGGGGAAAGTTTGGTGAGCAAGAAACCTTCATTAAGAGAGTCTGTAATTTTTGTACAAGTGTAATAGGACTGCTATGATAGGAATTAAGAATCCAAAATGTCTTTGGACCTCATCAAACATGGGATGAATCCTTGTCTTACACCTTGTGATTGCTGTCCTTGATATTGTTAATTTCTTTACTTGGTATGTGAGAGCCACTGCAGCATTTTAATGGTTCTTTTGTATCTTCCTCAATCTCCATCAGAATGAATACTTGGGGACTGAATTTCTCCAAAATGTTCATTCCCTTTCCATTTCACATTCTCCATATCAGTTCTTAATTCTTCCACAATGTTTTCCACATTGTTCAATCTTTTACTGTCATGGTTTTGTTGATATTCTATAGGATATTCTCCATATAGGCAGTGTTGTTTGATCTTAAGTTCTACATTAGTAAAATTAACCACTTGATTTTAGCAGGTAATTTTACATGCATTACGCCCAGTAGTGTCTTTAAGCCCATGACTTTTTATGAATTAAATGTCTTGATATAACTTTTGCAACTTAATCTATGAGTGCATTATGCAATGACCGGCTTGCTGTAATCCATAATTTTTCCCAGTGAATGATAGATAAGCTTAAGCATGGTAAACTATGTTATGTGTGTAATGGAACGGCTTGCTTTTTAATTAGCATTTTTTCCCAATTAATGTAATAATTTAGCTTTAGCGAGTTGAACTATTACATGCAATATGCAATGACTTGCTTTTGTCATGTAATATTTTCCCTATAATAACTATGACAAACAAATTCAGTCAGTATGTTTTGATATAATCTTTTGATTTGCCTAATGGCAATATTTTGATCATTGATTGCCCTTATGGCAGGGCATGTTACATCTGTTATGGAAAGTGCAAACACACTACAACACATTTCTGTTTTACCTGACTTCATCATGGTACCCTACAGTTGACTCTAACTGTCAATAACTTTTTTTCTTGTAAATTTCTCCATTCTTAATCTAAGTTGTTGTTGCCTATAAAAATCTTGAAAAAAATCAAATAAAATTTCTTTCCACAGATATGTTGTTCCAATCCTCCTTATACCTTAATTAATAAACTTATTGACTTTTATTCAATAGCTCTTCTTCATGATAAATCTATGCTGACTATTGTTGCTGATAAGCCAGTATCTCTCAAAAGCACTAGTGCTAAAAATCATATATATTCAACTGAAAACTTAGCTGCCAAATGAGAACAGCTGAAGATGTTATACTTGTACACCTAACTAAGACCTCATTTGGCATAACAGCACCAATGCCTTTGAAAATACCATATGATATCATATAATAATTGTATTCTTTTTCCCCTATTTGCCTCTTATCCAGCCATCTTGACACACAACAAAATAACAATGTGTATTTTTTCACATCTTTGTGTGGAACAGCTCCACTGAAACTCGCTGATTCCTCAGAAATCAAGTCCAACAGCCTTCTCTGTACCTACAAACCAATCAGTTCTTTTATGTGCTAAACCCCAAAATTATGTGCTTACACATGTACTAATGTATATACAGTCTAGCATGTGTTTGTGACCATCTCCAAATAAAGACCACCCTGTGAGTAAAGGCCATTCTTTTACAAATCTGACTTCTGAATAAAGGTCACCTGTCTATAAAGGCCACACTTTGTCTTTCCCAAGGGTGGCATTTGTTCACAAGTTTTTAAAAGAAATTTTATCTTAAGTATTACTGGTTCAATAAAAAAGCAAAAATAAGTAATTGTGAGAGATAGTAACTAGTCTGTTGGACAATTGTACCAACAAAATTGACTGGATATTTTTATGTTCATTGCTGATATTTGCAAAATCAGTGGTAAATAATTCAAAACAAAATTGACAGATTTATATAGATATATATACACTAACAATTGATGAATGGATCATATCAGATTTAGTGTTAGTATCTATTGAGATTTATGCCAATCCTGTTATACCACCTTGGAAGTGTGCTTACCAACTTATGGTGTAAACGTAACTAATTATTTGAACAAACTGACCCCAAAATAAAGTCTATCTGTCAATAAAAGCCACATTTTGTCTTTCCCAAGGGTGGTCTTTGTTCACAGGTATTCATAAAATATGAAGTTACTGCAGTAATATACACCAGGTGTGTAGCTAACTATAAGCAAGTTCATGGCTGAATCCACATGATTCTGACAAAGTACTGTATAAGGTGCCTCAGAGCACCCAAAAATTGCACCAGACTGCATCGTTATTCAAAATTTTCCCAGGACCACTCCCATTGCACAATTATGAAACCACATAAATAGAGAGCTTGCTACGCCACTGCACCAACATATCATCTCACCTGCTGTAACAGACATTTTGACACAGAGTTAAATGAAGATTTATAAAGTAAAAAAGTAGTGAGCAGAAACTTTCATGTTTAATGGTGTTTTATGGCGTATTGATTACTAATGGTCATGTAGCGCACATTTAAATAAAAGGGAAAACAAAAGGTAAATCGTGTAAAAGGACAATATATTAATAAGAATGATTTAAAAAGCATTTTTGACCCAAATTCTAAATTGAAAAGGGGCATAACTCCAAACATATAGCTTTCAGAATAATGCCCACTTTGTCTTGCAACTGTACCTTGTTATGATAATCAAGTATTTCCAAGTGTTGTGTTGAAACCTTTGAATAAGATTAAATAAGCAATTTTGACCAAAACTCAAATTTAAAATTGGTCATTGCTCCAAAAATATTGCTTTCAAGGTAATGCTGCTTGTTTTACAACTGCACCTTGTCATGATTATCAAGTATTGCAAGTTTTGTATTGATACTTTTAATGGTTTTCAAATAATTCTATTTCAAAAGCAACTTTGACTAAAATTCTAAGTTGAAAAGAGGCGTAACTTGAAAAATATAGTTTTCAGAATAATGCCCCATGTCTTCCAACTGTGTCTTGTCATGATAATCAAGCATTCCTTGTGTTGTGTTGATACATTTGTTTTCAAATTATTCTATTTAATAAGTAGTTTTGACCAAAATTCTATGTTAAATAGGGGCATAACTCCAAAAATATTACTATCAGAGTGATGTCCCTTGTAGTGTTTGAATATTTATTTAAAATACAGTTCCTCATGAGCAAGTTTATGCTGACAATGGTTCATTTACCAGTATTATAGGTATTTATCGGTACCCAGGGAACACACACATTTGTGAATTGGAAATGAAACATTGAAATACAGAGAAACATGAATTTGAATGTAGAAGTAAAGCAGTCATTTCTGTCACTAAGAAATTATTGAGTGTTTTGTTTTTATATATCTTTTCCCTTTTTTACTTTTTGGTTTTACAGAGGGTTAGCAAATTCATTGAAATTTATCTAACTATTTACCTGGTTACTTATGGGAAGTCACTCATTGATTAACTTTTTATTATAGACATTCATCTAGTTTAAAAAAAAACTGAAACAAATTTAACATAATTAAACGTAGAAAAATGTCTTTATAAAAAAAATACTGACTTTAAATGAATGGACACAGTACAGTATATAGCATTAGGGTAGTACATGCAAAAAAAGTGCCGCTTACCTTCTCATATATTTACAGTACAGAATAAAGTCAGCCTGGCACCTGTGTTACCAAATTCTGATAGGAACCATGTGATTTATATAGAATGAAACAAGGAGAACAAAGTTTCAAAAACCAGGCAAAACAATGTGAAATAATCCCTGATAGTATTTTACAAAACAAATATAATTAATGTCTTATTGAAATGCTATTTTTAGCACCAAACAGTGAATATTTGTTCTTTCACTGTTTATCTGTGATAGTCAACTTGTATTATTTATTTTTGTGGGAATTAAAATGGCTGTTTCGTTAGGATGTAAATTTATGGATTTTAATTTTTTTTTAAAAAAAAATTTTCTTATCGTTCTCTGTCATTTTCTTCTTGAAATATCCTTGCTAATGAAGTAAAAATACTGATAAATGGCCCTCACATGTCAAAAGTAGACCCCCATGAAAAGTTATACAAATGTGACAGATATCCGCTGATAATCTTGAATACACATGTCAAATTTCACATCTTTTATTTGCAAATTGACAATGGTTCAAGGATAGTGCAAAATTTTAAAGGACCTTTCATGTTCACATGATTCTTAGGTACGGAATCCACGCAATTAAATCCTCAACAAAAATTAGTAAAACCACAGTAGTTTGGTGACTATATCTAAAAAAGTGCTAGGCTTAATATATACATCCAAGTATTTGGGTACTGGCAATGTACAGAGCCCAATGTTTGGACTATAATTTTAAGCTATGATGTGCAATAAATGATTGTAATGATCATCAGTGTATTGAAGAAAGCCACTAATGAAAAGAAATCATAATTTAAGTGGCATGTGTAAATTTAGCCACATGTTTGTTGTCTTACTTTCTCAGGAAGTGGGCACATCTTTGTGTTTGACAGTATTGGTCATGTGTATTTGAGTTTTCAATTACTTAAGTGTCAGTAAGAAAACTGCATGAAGTAATGAGGAAAATGTAAGATTCTCATCGCTTTGAACCTCTTTAAGAACAAGATTGACTATTTTTCTACTGAAAATGTATTAGAACAAAATCGCATGATGGATAAGCTTTGAAACCTTTGTACATTTGTAATAATAACCAGTCTTTTAAATAGATGTTTTTATTTTTTACTGCTGCTGAATTAACAAGATAGAATTTAATTTATTTGATCTTTGGTTCTGTACATTTAGTGTGATATACTGCTGAGATTTTTTTAGTTCCTCATAGAATTCTTGGCTGTTAAAAAATTCATCATTACTCAACACCTGAGACAGGGATGGCACTTCTTTGTAGCACTCATCCATGATGCTTATATGTGTACTGGTTAATTCAAACAAATTGAGTTCTGACACCAATCTTTATAATCATGAAGTTAGAGCAAATTTATGTATAATGTAGAACAAACTATAAGTGATTTGCTTCCACTTTGTATCTGAGTAAAGGGTAAATTGTATCATAAGGTTTTTATACTTAACAATTTCAATATCCAACATGTACTTATTAAAAATCAATTATTCCAAATTACTTATGTTGATGTTAGATATGTTGATTTTCCAAAATAATAACATGTGTGTGTATCCTGGTGTACTGTTGTACATATATTGTGTGTAATTGTCAGTAACTATTATTTCTTAGAATTGTAGTAGACATTTTTTGTTTACCATTACCTCCATCTTGCCATACCACTCTATCTTAAGTTAAGCTTCACATACTTTCAGTCATACATGAGGCATATTTCAGATATGAGGATCTTTTATAATTACAAGCATGACTTCAATGAACGAATAATGTCCAGTACCTTGCTTCCATACCAGGATGTATAAAGTGTGTTGATTTTAGCACAAAATTACAAATCATTTCATGGAATGATTCTAATGATGTCTGTTCAGCAGGTGACAACAAGCATGCACCCTTTCTAAAATCTGGCCAGCATAAGTATAAAAAACATCAGTTATTTGCTGATTGTGTCCATATTCTACATAAACATCTAGACTTTACCCCCCCCCCCACCCAACCAAAAGTCCTGTATCTACCCCTGGATGGATTCTTGACATTATTCACTAGTTTATTCACAGATTTGGCACTGGCTTACATCTTCTCACATCTTTTCTTTTTTTCTAGCAGCCTCTTATATTTTTAAAATATCTTGTAAAAAAACTATTGTATTTTTAATATATTGCATGTTAAACAATAAATTGTAGGCAACTATTTTTGTACAAATAAAGGGTATGGAGTTTTATTTTGTATAAGGATGTGAATATTTTTCTAAGATGTCAGTTTTTATCAATTTTTGGTTTTAGCAAAGAATATGAACAAAATGAGGGAGAAATGAAAAACAAAATTCAGCTCCATCTTGTTAATTTCTGTGCTTCATAAATACTACAGAAATGTAATATTGACGTGTGGTAATATTGATGTGTGGTATGGGGCAAATAAATAGTTAGAACAAGGCTAATGAACATATTGATTTGATTTAAAGGAATTTTGACTCTGAGTTTATTTTTTTCGTGACAATTTGAAGAGCTGATTATACTTAAGAAATGTGGGTAGTCCTGAAAAGGACTCTTACCAGTCTTGAAAAAGACTGAAAAGGTATACTTATTACATGTACTCAGGGTGCTCATTAGACATCAAAAGCTAAGGGTCAAAAATGACCTGTGGTCAATGTAATTTCATTGAAGAGTCAACAAAATTTGCAACTAATATGACAGTAAATTTGACTCTTTGGTACAAATTCTCTGGAGTCAGAATCTTTATTTTGCTAATTCCAAGAATCAAAATGTCATTTTAAGGGTCTAATGAGAGCCCTGTGTACATATAGAAACTGAAAATGATTATTTCAGTAAAAGTATAAGTTTTATTCCTGCATGTTATATCCAGGAAAAGTAAATCCATTTTTGACACAATCATTTTAACTCACCATATTGCAGAATGATTTATAGCCAGTTAGTATGGCCCAAAGTCAAATACATGAATAACTTTCAGAACACTTAGTACAAGCCAATTTTAGTTAAAACTGTTTAAATTTTAAACCACTCTAGTATCATGAGGCTTAAGAGTTCCTAACACCAAAAAGATCATTAATTAGTAACATGCTGAATGTCTAAAAAAGCTTCACTGAACTGCCAGTATTTAAGTTTTAACACCAACAAATAACCGTTTCAATCTTTCTCAAACAACCCTAACACTGTCTTTCTTAATATGTGATATGATCTGTAACAATGAAACCAGAGATTTGTGGTCATCCACTCTGGTCTGAGGCTGCAACAGGCTGACTCACGGGATTGGCCACTTCATGCTCTTTCTTTAGGTTTATGTTTGGGAGTTTACAATGAATATGGTCGGCCTAGTTTGTTGTGTTACCCGAATATTTTAGGGTACTACGGCACAATTTACATGCTATTTTTGTTTTGTCCACTTTTCGCTAGATTTAACGAATCCAAATTGCAGATTATCCTTTGGGATTGTCAATAACTTCGAACAACACAGATGACATTTTGACACTACAAAATTTAAAATACCCGGTATTCATGACACGATCTATCCATCTAAATTCTTTGAGTAGAAAATTCTAACAATCCTTTCAAATAAAAAATGATTATTTATGTATGTAGCTATAGTTTCCTATCTATTAAGATTTTTTTTGAAAATTATAGCATCCGTTATTCTAATGTGGAGAGATTGATGGATGGATGATAACTGGCCGGACATTTGTATTATAATTAGTTATTGAACTGGTCCCTGTTCCATGTAGCAGTGCACCAAACAGTTGCATCTGCTAGGATCATTAATACAATTACTGACTCTGATGGTTTGGTTAGGAAAATTAAGCTTGTCTTGTCTGATTCAGGGCTTACATGCAAGGGCAAACGCACAAGCAATCCAGTCTATTTAGACAGACCAATAATTTGATTATTTTATTTTTATACATGTGTAGTTCCTATCACTACATTATTTTTTATAAATTAGATTTGCTAATTTAAGGGAGCCATGTAGCTGTGGTGTTTTTCTCTTAGATATTAATATATGTACTTGTATTAAGTCATTTATTTTTGCGTTTAAGTAAACCATGTTATTTTGGCGTAAGCCTAGAGTAGCTTCCCTTATCTGAAAAAATGTAAACAATTATCTTTTCATCGGAAGTTTTAGAAGATTTTAGCCTGAAATTGGAATTTAAACTGAAGTTAAAAAAAAACGATTGTAAAAGTTGACTGTTGTTCTTACTATCGCCAATTGTTATTGATAGTTCAAATCAAAGTTGACTATTGACTATTGTGCCCTTTGATATTGTGATTAATCGATACTATATCGGCTAACATTACCCCTCTACTTTCTCAACCCAGTTGAATACAAGAGTCTGGCCCCAGTTTCATGAAAAAACTTAAGTTTGAGCACACTATTTTGAAAGTATTTTAAAACTATATTTGTATTATTTGTACCTTATTTTCTTTGAAAAGCAGTGTATTTCTTGCAAATTATAACTCTAAGTAAAAAATTTGTGTTGAAAATATAGAATTATCTTGCTAAATTAATTTTTACTTGAGCATGATTTAGCTGCGGAACATTTTTTCTATAAATTTATAAAATTAAAAAATATTTTTACACATAGCAATTTACTATCAGTATACTTCTATGATTGAGACAATATTTTATTTGAATAGTTTTGTATTCTGAAAATGCTGAGTCTTTTTTATACAGTCATGGATTTTGTAAAATAAAATACAATTTCATAAGTTAGGTATCTTTATAGAGTCGTATCAGTAAGAAAAGTATTTCATGAAAAAAAATGTCCTATATGAGAAAACTTGAATGATTCAATGAAAGATAAAATGTACAGTGCAACCTCTGCAGAACAGCCCTCTCATGAACAACAACACCCCTTCAACAACAGCATGATTTTTTCCCATTGTATGATTTAACTATTAATTTAATCTCTCTAGAGCAACATCCTCTGAACAACAACATGTTTTGCCCAAATGGTGTTGCTTTGGAGAGGTTGCACTGTATTTAAAACGATTTTGTATGCACATCTGCAGACAAATCTTGTGTGTGCTTTTTTTCTTGTTGGATTTTTATAAAACTAAGGTTTGTTTGCTGTTGACAATCACACTTTTGGCACAAAGTACTCAGAGTGAGCTATATTAATGGGTCTCTGTACGGGGTTCATGTGGTGTCAGCATTCACCTTATGAACACTAGAGGTCACATTTTTGGTCAAAGGGTTCTGAAAATTGGTCAGTCTTGATGATATCTCAAACCAGATTGAGAAAGGGCTATCTAGGGTCAACAGCTAGGTCACTGGGTCAAATGGAAGAAAAACCTTGTGAACACTCTAGATGCCACATGTTTCATCAAAGGGTCTTGAAAATTGGTCAGTGGCTTAGTCTTGATGATATCTCAGACAAGTTCTAAAAGGGCTATGTTGGGTCAAAAACTAGGTCACCAGGTCAAATCACTGGAAAACCTTGATAACATTCTAGTGGTCACAGTTTTGATTTGATATTCATCAAACATTGTCTTAATGTTTTCCTTAATGATATCTTGGATGGGTTTGAATATGGGTCATCTGGAGTCAAAAACTTGGTCACTGGGTCAAATCACTGGAAAACCTTAACATTCTAGTGGTCACCATTTTGATTAGATGTTCACCAAACCTTGTCTTAATGTTTGACTTAATGATATCTTTAACAAGTTTGAACATGGGTCATCTGCATTGATTGGGTTCTGGTTATGATGTCTGGGTGTGAATTAAACAAAGAACACAGAAAAAAAAGACTTTAAAGTCTACAAGTCGACATTCTCCTCCTATTACCCCTCCACTACTACTAGATCTACTCTGGCAACTGGTTAAACCTTTAGTTACCCCCAAAATTTTTAATATATTTGTTATTTTTTTATTTTCACTAATTTTCTCTTTTGTGGAAGTTTCATTTTCTCTGTTTTGAATAGTGTCGGTGCTTTCGGACAATAACTTCTGGTTAACCATTACACTGGTAATGCACAGTGTATGTTATATTCAGCCAACAGGGAGTTCTATAATAATCCGAGGCAGGTACCCGCTAGTAGGATCTACTCTAACCCCCAGAGACCAACATCACGTGAAGGTCCCAAATAAATATATTTGAATACCCCAAATTAATTGTTTCACAAGCCCCAAGTGAAAGTCAATGTGATGGTAACTCTTTCTTCTTGTTGATGTGACCGAGACATCCTTATAAATTACTGGGATGTAAATGTTCACTAGTGCACAATTGAACATCAACTAGAAGATTTCAAGAGGTAATGCCACTATGTCTTTCTGTCAGGCCTTACACTATAGTTAATTGTGAGTTGGTCATATAGATCAAATCCACCCATAAACATATATTATAAGTTTGAATACTTTGGGGCTGATTAATCTTTACTATGTCCACCATGATATGGCTCTGAGAATCTTTTATGTCTAATGTAGAAATTCAAGCTCTGCAAAAGGGGTAGGTCAAATTTTTTATTTTTATTGGTCATTTATTTTTTAAAACTGACCTGTACCTAAAATTCCATTTTTATCCAGTGTAAACTCCTATAAATCTATTTTGGAGCCCAGTTCATATAGGTGTGGAATGAAGCAAGGTGGCAGATAGGCACCCAGATCATGTGACTGTAGACACCAAAGTCAAACTGTCACCAACTGCTACACTGACATGAGCTAAAAGCTGCCTTGGTAAACTTAAGTTTAACCTTCAACCTTGAGAATATTCTCAACCCAAACAGTGCTTAGTCTTCCAAGCCTTAGAAACAAATATAAAATCTTGTCATATGACAGATAAAATCTAAGTCCCCAGGTCCAGACATTGCGCATATGTAGCCCAATTGTTGTGAATTTTGGACAATATAAACATAAAAAGATAAAATATTTTACTCTACCCCAGTAAATGTATAACACTTAAACAAATAATCTTTTTTAATGTCATGTTACCTTAGTTGTTACATGAATTACCTTATTCATGATATCAAGCATAGATTTCTCACTCAGTTGGGCTGCAAATTATTCTTATCATTTCTTTAATTAAACACAATCAGAAATTTTCAAGTTTGTGTTTTTTATACAGTAAAAGTAATATATTAAATGTTAAAACATCAAAAAACCTATGATCATTATACTTCTTTATTTAGGAGTTTAACTCATACTTCAGAATAGATATAATTGTCTTTATGCTAATTTTGAATTTCCCCGCTTTTTATCCACTCTATATATAGGTTACAACCTTTACAGTAACACCGCAAATAGCAACCACCTCAATATTATGACCACCCCATTATAACTACCACCTTTTTACAACCAGATTTCAATAACTCCCCTATAAGTCAACTTGATATCAAGACCACTTCATTATTTTGATGATTTTTTAGGTCCCAAAGGTGATTTCATTATTGAGGTTTCACTGTACTTTTATTTTTTGTTAATGTAAATAAACACAAAAATAATCATGTACGCTAACATCCCCCTCTTTTTATAAAACATCAGGTTTTTCCTTCCATAGCAGGTGCCATTTATGGGCGTCTTCCCGTCAGGAAAAATCGTTAAAATCATGCAGTATTCCCCTAAAATTCCAGAATTAAGAAAAAGGCCCCTTCCCTTACCTGTGAACAAATCCCTGAAACTTATTTAATATTATATATCATCATATGAATAATGCATAGCACTAATGTACTTAGTAGACCATAAAGCCTATAGTCTTTGGAATCATGGCTTGCATTATTGATTAAAAAGTTCTCATTTTTGCATCACTATATAGCTGGGGCTGGATTATTAATAGTTGCCTTTCCCTGATCTAACAACATCACTGATAGAGACATATCTCAGTAATAAGTGATTATTAAGTAGCAACTCTTTTTAAAAAACTTCAAACTTCTGTGTAGAAAGTATTTTAGCTGTATAACTAGTTTTGTACATTATACAATTGCCATAGAAACAGGATTTTTTTAGCAGTTTTGATACAATTTTTGGTAGGCAAGCAATATTTTTGTGAGGTTTTATTGAAGAAAATTACAAGGAAGGTGTAAATTAAAGGTATACAGTGCCTGGACCCATATTTGAACAGAGGCAATCTAGGAGGTTCCAGGAGCATGCTACCTCAGAATAGTTTTTTACGATAACCTGCCATTTTTCCTCATTACCTGTCCAAATTTTAACCGAGGCGCATGCCTCAGTGTGTTTCAATGTAGGTATGGCAGTGATAAACATGACAGGTTAATATTTAAATACAATATGATTGGTCTCAGCTTCATGAGTTTGAACACTGGCCCAGGCATGTGCTCTCTGTGGCGATTTTATTGAAAACATTTTATCTATAGTAATTTGTCCGTCACTGCTGACTCAAGTGATGAGGAGATATCTGGCAGTTAATTGGAAAAACAGTTTATGCTAATGTAACGTCTATTTATTAAGAAATAATAAAAAGTACATGTATTAATATTAATGATTATAAAAGTATTCTTTTTATAAAAAGTAGATTATGGAGTTTTTCTCATGAAAAAAAAATCGAAATATTTATTTATTTGTTTATTTATTTATTTATTTATAATAAAAAAGTAACAGATTATGGAATTATTTGTATGAAAAACAAACACATTTAACAGAAAATGTCATTTATTGGTGTAATGAAAAAAAATATTTAAAAGAAAATTTAAAAATGAAATATCATTTATTAGTTTAATTTTAATCACAATGTGATAAATAATGAAATTATTATTAATAAAATCAAAATATCATTTATTCATTTCACATAGAAAATGATAGATTATGAAATTATACTACAGTGGAAACACTCTAAACCAGTTCCTCTATAAACCGGTTTCCCCTCAGCCAAATGTTCTGGTCCCAACTTCATTACTATATAATTGAAAAATCCCCTCTAAACTGGCCAAAAGAACTCGTCTAGGGCATAACCGGTTTAGAGGGATTCCACCGTATATTAGGCCTAAAATAAGAATAGGTTTGTTTCTGGTTACCCGACCGACCCAATACTTCACCTGTCGACTCATAAGTTTTTACGGCATCCAAATTGTAGTGCTGTACTGTAATTTTCACAACTCATAATATTGCAGCATACATATGCCCATACAGTGTTCCAATATATGAAAAAGCGCTAGACCACTTATTAAATGATTTTTTTACGAATGGAAAAATGCAATTATTACCTTACTTACATAACTTATTTAATGTTATTTTTGATACAGGGTTATTCCCAGATTCATGGTCGGAAGGCCACATTATACCGATTCATAAAAAAACCATTAATCAATTAAGTGTTTTGTTTTTCATTTTGTGTCACGTTTTAAAATGTTTAAATTTATGTAATGTTTAATATGTAAAGTTTTGCTTTAAATAAGAATATAGAAATATGAACACTGTATCTCTTGAATATCTGCAATATTTAAGAAAGTTTATCAACTTTTTTTGTAATCTTTCTATCAAATGCAGCATACCTTAAACAAATTATTAAATGTTAGAAATATTTTATTGCTTTAATTATAACACTTGTTTTGTTAGGCTTCTTGTATAATCAGAAAAGACAGATTACACTAATGGTTTATCACACGTTAAGCACTTTCTTATATCAACATCTATCATCTGTATCAACGTCTAGCTTCCTTCATAAATTAAATTTTGACAGCCTCATTATTACTTAAGCCACCCCAAGGGCCATAACAAAGAAAATGACAGAATGAGCTTAAGTCTCAAAATGTGCGCTCAATGGTTATTTTGGCAATTTTAAGTCTGGAACACAGAAACCCTTATAAACCCTGAATTCTGATTTCCAGGCATCACTTGTATCCTGGATTTCAGAAATAAATTTTATAGACAAATTATACTATTTTTGTCATCTGTGTTTCCAGGTATGTGGCTTTACTTTTCATATTTTGTATATTAAATAATTATAGAATAACATCTATTTTTAATAATGTTTGATATTTTACTTGGACAATTTTGTAAAATTTCTCAATGAATTGCACTTATTAGTAACTCTGTTTAATATTGTAAAAGTTATTTTCATAATGATTAAATTTAATGTGACTCTGTATATATAACTATTGTTTTATAATGTAATAACAAGATATGCTGCAGATGATCTGAGTTTAAATTAGGCATTTTATTTAATAACTGTTTTTTTGTGTTGAATCCTTTAATTAAATATTGTAGAATTCATTTTTTAGACATTTTATATATTTTTATCAGATTCTACATTTCTGTTAGGTTAAATGTTTTGTTATTTTCTTTCTTTGTAATTACACTAAATTTGAATCACTGTCAAGTGAAGTAACTCACCTTGTTTCATTTGTTTTTTACAAGAAATGTTTTCATTTGAAATCATTTGCATATTTTAATTTAATCAATTTCTACTTCAATATCTTTATCATCACTGGTATACTGGATTTCAGACATAAATTTAATAGACAAATTATACTATTTTTGTCATCTATGTTTCCAGCTAGGGACCAGGGACAAGCGCGCAACACAACTCAAGAGACAGCTCACACTTACATTCCGTACTAAGTGAAGTGTTGTGTGGGTGTTTTTATAGTTATATAGTTTTTATCACCTGACTCGCCGTGCCTAGGTCCGTCCATTTGCTGTGAGGAGCCTGCTCATTAAAATAGCAAGAAATTATTTTGTAGTTTCATAGATTTCAGTAAAGCCTTTGATTTTATTGAAAGAAACAGGCTTTGGCATAAATTAATTAAATTAGGTATTCAAGAGAAAATGTTTACTATCATAAAAAGCATGTACTCAAATATAAAATCTGGAGTAAAATTCAACAACTTACTTTGTGAGGAATTCACATGTATGTTAGGTGTTAGACGTGTGTATATCCTCTTTTTTATTTTCAATCATTTTTATCAGATTTTAACAGCATCTCATACATTTGCAGTTCTTGCTGTTTTAATGAATTTCCTTTTAGCAGTGACGATACTCCTGAAGTTTTAACAACAACCTTCTGTCCTAATTAGTCATTACATCCTGATGTCCCATCTTCAGAAGTCCATCCAACACAAAAACTGGTCCACAAACTCCATCAGCTGCTTCAGAGGATAATTTCCAGTGTTTTTTTTAAAGAAAGAACTACTTTTCATACATTTTAATGTGAGATCTCTTTTACCTAAACTATCAGAACTCAGATTAATCACTTCACAAACAAAGGCTGCTGTTATCTGTTTATCAGAGACTTGGTTGGACAGCTCAATAAATGATGCTGAAATAATATAGGCAACTATTCTGCAGTCAGAAGGGACAGCGACAGACATGGTGGTGGAGTTTGTTGTTATGTTAGGAATGATTTAGCTTTTAGTACTAGACATGATCTTAATGGTCTAAATGATGAATTTGTATTTATTGAACTTCTATTGCCAAAAACAAAACCTATTCTTATTGGAACATTTTATAGGCCTCCTAAACAATCTAACTTCGTTGGAAACTTTGAACAAATTTTGTCTAATCTCAGATCAGACTATGAAACATACTTATTACGGGATGCAAATATATGCTTTAAACAGAAATGTAACCCACTCTTCAAGTCATATTCAAATATTTTGAGAAGTTTTGATCTCCGGCAGATTATTAATGAAGAAACTAGAATTACTGCAACATCTAGTACCATAATTGATCATATTCTTACACTTTCTAAAGAAAGAATTAGTCAGTCTGGAGTTATTTCTATTGGTTTGAGTGACCATTTCATGACCTTCTGTACTAGAAAAATTAGTAAACAAACATTTTCAAAACACTACTATTCTAAAGTCAGATGTACTAAAAATTACACAAAAGAGTTGTTTATTGAAAATTTGCAAAACGCTGATTGGAACAAATTTTTCTATGCTGAAAATGTTTATTGTGTCTGGGTAGCTTTTAAAGATATATTTTTGTCAGTTTTGAACAAGATTGCACCTATTAAAGAAGTAAGGCTCAAGCAAAGGACCGAACCCTGGATGTCAGCTGAAATTCTACATTTTATTAAGCTTAGAGATTCTTACTTGTACAAATGTAGAAAACAAGGTTTCATGATGACTATACAATGTATTGTAAAGTTAGAAATTTGGTTCAAAGAAAAGTCAGTTCTGCTAAATCTTCTTATTTTTCTGATCAGGTTGCTGAAAATAGAAATAAGCCCAAAAGTTTATGTAATCATCTCAAGCAATTAGGTTATAAAACTTTTAAATCTGGAAATGACAATATTGTTTGTTTTGAAGATTGAAGGTGAAAACTGTCATAGCCCTAAAAAGGTTGCTAATCATTTTAATAACTTTTTTACTACAGTTGCGTCAACACTTGTTGGAAAATTACCATGCCCTGCTAAATTGTTTTACTTAGATTCTCAGATTCTGTTGGACTTTTACACAGACAGAAATGTTAATAAAAGTAAATTTGTTTTAAAATATGTATCTGAAGCATTTGTTCATAAGGAACTACTGAACCTTAAATCATCCAAAAGTACTGGTTTAGATGACGTGCCTTCCAGATTATTAAAGGACTCGGCAGTTTTTACAAAAATACTAGTAACATATCTTGTAAATATGTCAATTTCTGAAAACTGTGTGCCTGATGAAATGAAAGAAGCTAGACAATAATACTGAAAAAAAATAATACTGATGTTAGTAATTATCGATCTGTTAGCTTGAAAAATTCTTAGTCGATAATAATTTGCTGTATGAGCTTCAGTCTGGTTTCAGAAACGCATATTCTACTGATACCTGCCTTGTCCACCTGATAGATAATATAAGAAACAATAACTCTAAATGACTTTTTCCAGCAAACACGTAATGCTGGATTTACAGAAAGCATTTGACACTGTAGACCATAACATTTTATGTAGGAAATTGAAAATAATGGGTGTCGAAAATACAGATTCGTTTATGTCTTATTTGTCAGATAGGAAACAAACTGTTGTGTCAATAATCAGCTTTCAGATTATAAACCTGTAACATGTGGTGTTCCCCAAGGGAGTATTTTAGGACCTCTTTTGTTTTTATGCTACATCAATGATATGAAAATTAGTATTGACCCAGATGTAAAATTAATCTTACATGCTGATGATAGTGCAATTTTGTATGCACATAATGATCCAAATGTTGTTTCTGAGAAACTAGGCAATGTCATGAATTCATGTTCTAACTGGCTTGTTGACAATTAACTATCCCTACATTTGGGAGAAACTGAATGTATAGTATATGGATCCAATCGAAAACTGAAAAAGTTGAAAATTTTTCAAATTGTGTGTAATGGCCATACTATTGAGTCAACTACTATTGTGAAATACCTTGGAGTTTACATAGATAATTCATTATTGGGTGAAAATATTGTTAATAACATTGTTAGTAAAGTAAACTCTCGTCTTAAGTTCATGTATAGAAATGCTAAATCTTTGGACTCTAGGACTAGAAAATAGTTGTGATTTGTGTTCTGCTTTAATTCAATGTCATATAGATTACGCATGTTCTTCTTGGTACCCAAGTTTAAACAAGAGTCTCAGAGACAAATTACAAATATGTCAGAACAAAATTGTTAGATTTATATTTGGTATGGGCCCAAGCGAAAGAGTTAACCAGTCTAACCTCGCAGATATGTCGCTTTTAAATGTAGAAAATAGAAACAAGCAGTTAAGATTTAATCATGTATTTAAAATTCTGTCCAAAATTGTCCAGGATATATGAAAGAGAATTTTGTATATGTTAAGGATACCCATTCATATTCTACAAGGTCCACTATATACAATTTTAGATTGCCCAAATGCTATGGAAAAGACCATGTCACATTTTATTATATATTATTTATGTCATTTGAATGTTTATATTCTAAATGCCTAGCAAGTTTTGTGATAGTACCCAATAGACACAACAGAACCTTGACAGCATTCTCTCTGTGTTATTTGCATGGTTGAAAGTTTTCCGGAATTTTCCGGAACCGCCGGTTTTTCCAAGGTCCGGACCCTGTTGGTTTTTATTGTTTCTGCATTGTATTGGCACTGAGGTGAAGATTTCTGGTTTTTGAAAATTTTAAACTTTCACCCATAACGGATAACACTGATCCACTGGATATAACCAGAAAATCCATTCCTTACTGACACATTGTTCAGGAAAGCATTAAATATACTCATTGAAAGTTTTAATTTCCTATACCAATGTTTATATATTACAGAAAACAGTGCATAAATAAATAGCATAATCATGAGAAGATTTATAACGATGTTGTAATTATAGTACATTTGGAAATGAGGTTTGAAGTTGTTTGTACTTGGCACTGTAATGAGACATTCATGTTAGGCAACCATTGGATGAAAACCCTTTGAGATAGAAAGTGGACAAGGGGCCATATTCATAAAGCTCCTTAGACTTAAGTAAGGAATTTCCTCAAGTTTAAATAAATTTCCTTAGGTATTTTCCATACATGCCACACCAGTAACTGTTGGTTCGATGCAGTCAGCGCTAGGCATGCTGTATTAGAAACCAAACTTTATGTGTGTTGGCTGTAATAAGTAGCAAGCTTGTTATAGCATGACAAAAATAATTTAAATTCAAGGAGTGAATGGTACCTGGGTCTTAAATGAATGCCTTTTGTATAATGTACCTTATATATATGTTTAAAAACAAGAGGTACTGTAGTCTGTATCTGTGATTGTTTATGAAATATCAATATTTAATAGTACCATCAGTTTCAGTGTTTTGGACCAAGTACAAAAATATGGATACCAATGATAAAATATAAATCAAACACAATTTTGTTTTAATAAATCATTGTTATTTTACCTCATATTATCTAACACAATGTTTATGAAGTGAAATCATACATAATACACTTTTTTTTCATAAATTTTACCCAAACTAGAGTTGAAAACATGCTTGCACAATGTTTTTTCAAGAGCTAAAACCCACAAACTGGAGTGATATTTGTGCAAACTATGTACTGTTTTAATGACAGATTTACTTAAAACTTTGTTCAATACAAGCTTATACTATGCAAATAAGTTATTCATAAAAAATAATACCAGTTTGTGCTTGTCTTTGATATAAAACTTATTTTAACCTTACCGACCCATTTAAAATTGAAAGATAGTAATGTACTTTAAGACACAATGTTTATGAAGTGAAATAATACATAATACACTTTTTTTTCATAAATTTTACCCAAACTAGAGTTGAAAACATGCTTGCACAATGTTTTTTCAAGAGCTAAAACCCACAAACTGGAGTGATATTTGTGCAAACTATGTACTGTTTTAATGACAGATTTAGTTAAAACTTTGTTCAATACAAGCTTATACTATGCAAATAAGTTATTCATAAAAAATAATACCAGTTTGTGCTTGTCTTTGATATAAAACTTATTTTAACCTTACCGACCCATTTAAAATTGAAAGATAGTAATGTACTTTAAGAGCAAGTTGAATATCTTGTTATGGACATTTCCAGCAGGAAAATCAGTAATGTCTGATACATTACATTGGTTGTTGCAATGGCTATCTAGTATGAATGTCCTTCTCTCATTTAAGTTTGTAATGCAATTAACCCTTCATTGAGTTTCCTTTGAAGTTTCTGTTTTTTATATTTTTATATACATTTGTATTGCTGTCTTTTCTTTCCTTTTGGAATCAAGTCTTGTAGCAAATGTTTGAAACACATAGACAAGTGAATCACGAGAACTTTCATTAATTTAGTACATCATTCTTTTGTGATACTGCACAGTCAACTCTACTTCTTACACTTGATGTTCATACTCCATGGCTCTTGTTAGTTTTTATCTGTAAAATGTTTTGATAATAATAATAACCAAGGAAGTATTTAAACATGTCAAAAAAATATATTGACGTTGCAAAATGCATCAACAAAACTATATAAGGAATATATTACATTTCACATAAATTACGGCCGTGAATAAAGAAATTTTTTCTTACACTTATCTACACATGACCATCTGAACTGACTTGGGTGCATTAATGTATCCCAATTTTCCAATACAGGTTGGAAAGTAGATGCTCTAAATAGGAAATAATTATTATGAGATGCAAGTTGTATAATTTAAGGCTGTGAGTGGTGTTTTACCAGGAACAATTGTCCACATTGACAATTTAAATATAACAGAACTAAATCCATGATGGTTTCTGACAGTATATTTACAAGATTGGGTGGCTGATGACACTCTGCACACTTCATCTGACTTGCCATATGACCTAGTTCCATAATCCTCCTGCACTGTTCAAACAGCATGGTCTCATTCCCAAGATGATTAATTTGTGGCACCACACTAAAATAATATTAAGGCAATATGATAATGGTCAACAATCAAAATAACAAACCGCACACAAAGTAAGTAAAGTTATGAATAGAACTATCAAAACTTTCATCCAGTCATGTCTCAGACTCTCAGCAAATAAGGCCTTTCTGTTTTTTATTTTGTTAAGTGTCAATCTCATTTTGAAAAAACAAATCAATTTTTTTGACTTCAATAACAGAAACATTATATTAAACATACATAAACCATTAAAGCTTGGAATAAATATTTGATCATAAAAATCACTACAAAATAAATATTTTTGAACTAAAAACACTTTTAACATAAGATTCTGTATGAACAGATTAATTCATAATAAAGACATACAAATAAGTAATCAAGAGTTTATCTACACAAATAAGATCTCCTATTTAAAATATTTGCTCAGGTTTTGGCACAATGTCTTATTAAATTAGCATCTGTAAAAAGGACCTGTAATTGTTTTTCTTCATTAAACAATGAAAAATCTGGATAAATAACTAAAACTTTGTCAAATAAGAACTTTCTGATATCAGAATAAAACTCACACTTCAGTAAAACATGACACTCATCTTCTAAAGTGTCGCAAAACAAACAATTTCTTTGATCTAAACTAAGGCCTTCATAACGGCCAGTTTCTATATGAATGGGTGCAACACCACATCTAAATTTACAAAATGCTGCCCTGTGAGTGTACGGGAGTAACATCTTACAATACGCTTCTGTTTCAAAAAAAGTTTAAATTGGCAATATGTTCTTAGTTTGTTCAAACGAGTTTCATTTGTTGTTGAAAGACTGGACCAAAAATTTACAATAGACTTCCATTGGCGGATCAAAGGGGTAGCCGACCCATTTCCCCAAACAGAGCTTCAACAGGCGTATATTTCCCTATGCCTAGATAAAACCTCATCGCTCTATGGCTGATGGCACCTATACAGGAATACGATTTTAGTCCCCAGATGGCTGGACCATATGATATAACGTGCCATGCTTGTGAATCAAATAATTTTGTATGAACGTTAAAAGGTACCCGACCAACTAATTTACACTTAGAAATAACAAGACCTAACGCACAGCTAGCACTCTGGGTAACAGCCTTAACTGTTACATTAAAATCCAATACAGTGACTTTATAGCTTTAAACATTTTACCTTTTACGCCAGTATCGTTCAATCTCTGCCATAATTTTGAACAATATATGTAATCATACGCTTTCTTAAAATCAATGAATGCTGTAAAAGTGGACAGTTTACAGAGTTTTCTTGATTCAATAATACTTGTAAAGGAGGAGAAAATCAAGCAGCATGGACAAACTGTCCCAAACTACCTGGAATAAAGAGACCCCAATCAGGCAGCATGGACAAACTGTCCCAAACTACTTGGAATAAAGAGACCCCAATCAGGCGGCATGGTGTCACATTCTACATATACTAATTTCCTGTCTTTAATTGACCTTTCTGCTGACGCTACTTAGTCACGCCCATTATAGCAACAGGTGCTCGTTGTAACCACGCGAGACAAACATAGTGAAAAAATGGCAGCTAAACAAGCAGTATAGACGTTTTCAGTGTCAGCTAAACGAATGATTGGATTCCTGGTAAAATTTATGACAATATCAGCTTCAAGTCTAATATTGCCCATATTTTCATGTTCAATAATAATTAACTGGAAAAATAACAAGCTATACAAATCCTTACTTGTGTACTTGTTTCTGTGATTAATAGCTTTAATTTAGACTGCTTGATATTTAATAAATATTGTTTTATCCAATTCAACTCTTTTGAACATTATTCAATAATGAATAGTCAATTTGTTAACGTGTTCTTTTGAATTTGTTAATCATTTATTTATTGAACAATGTAGGCTTTGTTATTGATCAATATGCACAGAGCATGGCACAAATAATTTACTTAGTTAAAATTCTTTCCATTTTCAGCTTTTGAATTTCTTGTCAAAAGATGGATTGCATCTACACATGGATGGAGCAAAGCAGTGCTTTGAGGCAATATGTGATGACTTCTGGACATTTTACATTGAAGATACAGAGGTTGCTCAAGATGATGTCTGTGATGACTGGCCAGCAATCCCTGTGGAGTCAGCTGTACTGATTGAAGGAGTGAAACATGAATCTACCCAGATACATTCCTATGCATCTGTTCTAAAAATGGTATTCAATTAATTGAATTATGTGGAATGCATTAATTTAATTGTTTTTAATTAAAAAGTTTGCTTTTTGATAAGTGGTCAATTATTTAACAGTAATGGATGTTGTATTGGCTGTTTTTACCAACATGAAATCAGTAACTTCAAAAATAACAAAATTGTACTTACTAGAATGCAGACTTTCAAGTACTGTTTGTTGTTTTGTTTTCTAGAGCAACCCAGCTAGCGATAGCTTCACACGCAGGCCAAAAAAGAGCCTGACCAGCCATATGAAGGTAATTAATATTTACTTTTTGTGAAGGTAATGTGCCTTGATATTACTATAAAACTGTCTTGCTGCATTGCTATGTTGTGTATAATATTACATTGTATTTAGTAATCAATTTCAATTATTAAGAATATGATATATATAAATAATGAGTATTATTCAATAAACAAGAAAATGTGTTACCTATGAATTTTTTTGTCAGTGGATTTGTTTGAATATTACTCTTTTAGATATTAAAGAAAAAGGTTTTATCTAAAGTACACACCAAGAAACAGAGTTGCAAGAAAAATTCTAGCAGAAGACCAAACAAGGTTATTATTTTAATTATATTTGAGTATGCCTTTCATGTTTTTATTGTAAAGTGTATAGACTTTATGGTATAATAAATACAAGTATTGAAAAAAAAACTGAATAAATTGTTGTTTTTCTATGATCAGGAATTTGCATACATATGCTTACATACTCAGTGCGGTAGTTTAAAATCATTTGCATTTTAATTCATTCAATCTCTTGTAGGTAAATGATGTGGTGCAGGATGGTTGAAGCCAGAAGATGATGAAGACAACAATGAAAATGGACTGACAATTCAAGAAAAGAAAAAAACTATTACTGTTTACACACAATTTGCTTCTGTTACATGTGACGTTCATTCAAGGATTTGTTATAGCTTAGAAACACCATGTAAACTTGTTTGGGATGAGGGCAAATGTGAATCAATACATGTTTTAAGCTGGGACACTGCTGCTGGTGATGAAATTAGGTGGGAGTTTGTTTCTATGGTTTTTAATTCTGATTGTACATTTTCATCATTTTGTAATATTAAAACTCAGTCATACAAAATGAGAGATTTAAATGCTAGTTTTATGGATCAGTCTATTTTATAATATGGTGGTTTAGTTCGGCAGCTAGTATGAAAATTGATTTCCAAAAACCGTGTGATGTATGTAAATTTGAACCAAAAAGGCTTTGTTGTGATGGTACAAAAGTCGGAGTTGGGTTTAGAAACGCAAATTTTGAGGAGATAAAACTATTCCAAATTTTCCAGTACATGAAACTTTACATCGCAGAATGGACCATTGCTTTCTGAAAAATATGAAAAATTTAGACAAAAAACTCATGATCGAAAAAAGATTAACTTTAGATTATTTAGCTAAAAAGGAACTAGGTGAACTGAAAATTGAAGAATTTTTGTCCGCACCACAATTACTGGAAAAAATCAATCAAGTTAAACAAGTATTGCCTGAAGAAGTTCTTCCATCATTTGAGAGATTTTTTAATATGACTGAGAATGAAAATTTGGCATATGCATCCATTTCAAAAATGTTAGCGACAATAGCATGTGTAACAAGCTTCTTGCCTCCAAAGTTTTGTCCATCACTTCAAGAGTTTGTATCTGATCCTGATAATATTAATTTTGAAAGTTTTAACAAGACCATGAGGGATATTAGATCATACTGTCCAGAATTAAGGGATTTGATTGCTGAATCTATGTTGAACAACAATGAGGTTTTACCAGGGGATGTCAGATTATTGTTACAGTTTCTTATAAATGAGTCATTGAACATAGCTTTCCTTAATCCACAGGATGCTGTGTTTCAGACTGGTACTTACAATCCTGCTAAATTTGGGAAGGCCTATTACTTTAATCGCTATGGACTAAAATTGAGAGATATATGAAAGTTTACTATTGACAATGATAGAGATACAAGAAATATTGATCATGATGGTGCTGCTTTAGAATTTAAAAGATGTCAGAAATTATATTCTAAAGTTCAAACTTCTGCTCCAGGAACAACTAATTTATTTATTTGGTTTTGTGCAGATCATGGCCATTGTTATGGGTTTCATATGACTGGTGCTGAAGGAAGAAAAGATCCATTTGCATCCCTGTATTCTTATCTTGAAAAGCCATCTAAGTCTGTTTTTTATGATTTTGCATGTAATTTACGGGAATATTGTTTAAATAGGGAAAGTGAATATTACAGAAATGTTCGTTTTTTTCATGACATATTTCATGGATTTGCTCATAAATGTTCATTTGCATTTAGGTCATCTAGATTACAAGGCTTTGAGTCTGTCAATACGGAGATATGTGAACAATTTAACAGTTTTATACAGCATATCAAAAAGTCTGCAAGGCAAATGTCTCAAGCTCATTTTTGTTTCTATTTGCAATTTTTCCTGCACCAACGGAATGAAAGAAAACGATCAGTTCAAAGTAAAAAGCTGCAAGTAGCTTTATCTGGTATGGAATAAGTCCTCATTGTGCTCTCATAGCATTGTCAATGTTTAAAGTTACTTTATTGTTGTTCCTTATGGAAAAGTAATTTATTGGATTCGTTTCATTGAATTGTTTAACTAAATTTCATTTTTATGCCAGCAGCTATTTCTCAGTGGTAAAATGTCTTGAATGAATGTGATTTGACAATAGAGTACATAGTCATATTATATTTTTGTTTTATTTTAAGGTTATTTCATAAAGTTCCACTGATTGTTACAGTACTCTTTTATTTAAACTTCTCATATTTTAAATAACTTTAAAACTTTTGTATTTTAATTTTTCTTATTAATTGGCTTTATTTTTTGTTGTAAATTTTGAACTTTCTTAATATATGCAATTTTTTCAATCAAATGCTCTATGCTTATTTTTTTTAAATTGTTTTTATTGTCTGTATTGTACTTTCTCTGATACATTCAGCTACATGGTTCACTTTATACGGTTATTTTACATTTTTTAAGATCAGCATTTTTAGATTTGTTTTAAAAAATTATACCTTAGATAGTCAGGAGGTGATGAGGTTCATCATACTGTTTGCAGCATTGGATTTCTTCTACCTCCCCCTCCTAAAGGCAAGTTTTAAATATGAAAAAGGAGTGGGTTGGTGTAGCTGGCTCAGTTTTCCTGAGTATCTTTGTGCGTTTTAGATATTGATATGATGATGGAAATAATTATATTCAGTTAATGATACATGTTTTATTTGTTACTCTTAAAGAATAAATGTTTTGTAAATTATGTTTTCATTTGTATTATCTTGATAGTAATAAAACATGCGTGTGAAATTTGAATTTTATGTGTTGCTGTAATTTATAGTTTATCATTTACATACACATATGTATGCTGTGCCCTACATATCTGCATATATTATCTAGACACAATTCAGTCATGTGAACACATTGACAACAAGCAAAAATAAATGTTTAAAAAAGGAATAGATACATAAATACTATACACTGATAAGAAAATCGATTATTTAAATTTATTGAAATTCAGATGTCATAAGGCCAAAAATGGAACGTTTTCAAACAATGATAAAATACATGATACCATTTGGTATTGGCTAGAGTTGTAACACTGCCTAAATTTAGTGTAACATTCCACTGAAATTGAACACTATAATTGTTGTGATGCAGTTATAATACATAATAAATCTGTAAAACGGACAAATGACCCTGAGATGCTGAATGGGATGTTTGTTCACAATTTTTGGATTACAACAAGCAAAATTGGTAAGGGACATCCGTGGTCAAGTAGTTATGGTTTCGACAAGTTGGAATCTTACATAGAAACAGACAAAGTTCACATTTGAGGAATCTATCCAGCTACTTTATAACTAGTTTGTTCTGACGTGAAAGTTACCAAAAATCATCAGTTTTACATGCGTCGTACTTGACAACGTAGAAATTCGTCTAGGTAGGAAAATTAAGCAAAATTGTAAATCATACAAGACTCAAAATAAATAAGTTCAATTAATTTGTTGTGCACAAGAAGTTAGCCGTACCTTTCCATGAATAGGAGATAAAGATCACTCGCAAAAGAGAAAGCTGTGGCAATATCAAATAAAGTCGATGATTGAAAATGTATTATAATACCAGTGCCGTAGCTGGTCCCACATTTGAACCGAGGCTTTCTAGGGGGTCCTGGGGCATGCTCCCCCGGATTTTTTAAACAATATCTGCCATTTTTTCCTGCCCAAATTTTAACCTAGTGCCTCAGTGTAGCTACGGCGGTGAACACAAACTGGAATAAATTACGATATGAAGTTTTGGTTTTACTTAGAAGTCTGCATTTATGATACACGTACAGCTCCAGTAATGTATCACTGTTTACCTGATTAGTCCTGTTATAACCTAAATCATGCACGTTTGGCTTTATGTGCTTCATACATTAATTTAGAATAAAATATTTTTCAAATTTTCAAAGAAATTACTGAAGATAATTGGTGATAAACAAGATGGGTTATAACCATGTTATAGCTTTACGACGGGCGCGGGCAACGCATGATTTGGAAAATGAATATATTAAATATCATTGGGACAACGCCACTTTCCAGCTACCAACCTATGAAACCCACTTCAATTAGATACCATTGATCACCCACATTATGTCAGGACAAAGCTCTGATCGATTTTTTGTTGGTTTCCGTTCGTGAAAACAGCACAGAAAGGCACTTGAAAGTGTTAACAAACTACTTATAGTAAGACTCAACCAACATACTGTCTCTATATTATACCTGTTATAATAGTGTCATTAACAAAAATTAAAACAGCGATCTGGGAAGCATTTTGTTACTGAAATTACTGGATCGTGGTAAATGCACACGTATACTTAATTAAAAGTCAACCGAGATAGATAGAGATGTCGATTCAGTACTTACAAATTATATTACGACACATTATATATTAGCAGATTTGTGTATATTTAATGCCGAATAACATGAGATTGGTGACTTTATCATAATGGACATCTTTACTCTCCATAAAGTTGTAAACTGTAACAGTTTAGAGAAGCTGCGTATTAATTAATCTACGTGTGCGCTGAGCAGAATTTCTAATTTGCACGAACATGTGAAACCAGTATTGGCTAGACGACGTCATTCTAGAATCTTCTCGCATTTAGTTTGCCTTAAATGGTAAGAATACCTGACTTAATACGTAGGCTTGGGGTCCAAAAATGAGAAGGAATTGTTTGTGAATTGTACTTTTATGTCATGGTGTTACTGTACTCTTAACTTATTGCACGCGTAGCGTGAGGAAATTTTTTACATTTATATATATATTCATGTAAATATTATATTTCATAATAGAAAAAAAAACTTTGCTTGGACAATTTTAGGGGGGGGGGTGGCGTACGCCGGGTCCGCTCCCCCTGGATCCGCCTATGCTCCCGCTAAATGACATTGGACATAGAATTAGTAAATGAGGATAGCGGCATGATTCTCGCACGCACAGAGGGTAAGCAATATATGCCCGCCTGTCATATTCAGAGTTACTTGCATCAAGGGATACAAGAAGAGAATGAACAAATAAGTTGAAAAATATGTCACGAAATTCATATTTGCGTGTATACATTTATATATGTATCATGTAAATCAAAAGTCTATGGGCATCCCTTGTCTCACAAGTGAGGGGTCTCTACGGTCGAGTGCTTATACACTAGTGAAAAAATGTCCCATAAGTGCAAAATCGTAAATATCGTGTGATTTGCTTTCTTTTGAGTATCAAAAAGTCCAGCCAGCATGATCTACAGTCGGGGCATTACAGTAGTTAAAATAAGTTCTGTTTTCAGTAAAACAATAGTTGCCATGAAACGCGCGCGCACTTTAGTAAAATGTGTAGTAATGATATCTGGATAGTATTTATTACATGATCTACAATCCGTAAATATCAGTAGAGTTGTGTCGACATAAAAAAAAATCTCAAAAAAAATCTCCTCAACATGCTTGCTATGAGTGGAGTAATACGTTTTTTTGAACATAGGTAAGAAATGGATTTCTAGAAAAAAAACATCAACAAAACTTTCAACCTTCCAAAAAACTACTTTCCCAGAAATCCACCAAAAACGGTTCCGTAATATGACTTCCGGTGATTTAAGCGTATTTTAAAATACAAGAAAAAGTTCATGTTAATTATTGCTGTATAATGATGTAAATCATCGTTCTGTCTTTTACTGCTAAAACATTGAGATTGACAAAAGAAATCAAGATGCTTATTAATATTTATGATGCAAAGATGGTTTAATTCTACCCAATAGAAAACAGTAAAAACTTGAAATATATTTTAAACGTACGAGTCTTATCATAATATACATGTAACACTTTTGTGAACAATATTACCGCCGGTTGTATTTATGCAGGAAAATACAAGTCCATTTATATATAGCAAAAAAATATGACGCTATATTCGTTTGCCGTTCACATGGTAACTTTAATAGTCAATCCAAAAATTTTGGTAGGTCGCTTGTGGAATTCTGAGAACAGATATGTTTTGAGTTTTTGTCTGAGCTAGTTTTCATTCGAAACACATTTCAAGTCACTGGGAATGTGTTCCACCTTTTTTTTGGCCCTACTACACTTGCGGACCTATCTGCTATTTTGGTTATGTTTCTAGGAACAGCAAACTGAGGGTTTCCATATGATCCTAAGCGGTATATTGCCTAACCAATGCTAACGGACGCCCGTGAGCAACAGACACCAATCTACAATGGACAATATAATTCACTCCTGGACGAGAATTCGTTATTTCATTGGCCATATATAACGGACAGTTGTCGACTGCGGACACTGGAAAGGTTTTCCTAATCGGTATTTTTTTCAGGAGATGTTCTATTCTCTGTTGAGAGGGTACTTAGTGTATCATTTCAAAGGATGCATTTTTTTCCTTGCAGGTATGAGAATTATGGCTAAGTTACACAGTTATACAGCTGTACAGTTGTTTTTTTTCAAACGATTGAAGTACATGTATATACATGTTACACATTTCTTTGCGTTCAATACATTCAAAATCTTTAAAAAAGTAACTAATTATCGAATGACGTCATCAATTGACGATGACCCATATGATTGAGCAGAAGTTCACGTGTTTTCTCGTGCTCTATGAAATGCACGAAGCTATATACGTCAATGGTCACGTAGTTTTTTACAAATCTTAAAATGTGGTCATTATCGAATTATGACCAATTGTATACTGCAATTAAATGCATTGTATAACCATATGTTTTTTTTTTATTTGCCGGCATTTACGGTGCAAAGATTATTTTATCACAAAAGAATGGACAGTTCATGATTTCACTCACGTGAAAAAACGCCATACATACTTTGTATTGACATCAATCACGCCTCAACTAGAACAATGAAAGGAATTTCATAACAATACTATGTCTAGACATTGTCTGGTATTTACAATGACTTGTGAAAATGGTCATTGACCTATCTATTTATAGACAGGTAAATATATGTTTTGAAAAAGATGTCAGGCAATAAAGCACTGATAGAACTCAAAGCTGTGACTAATTATTTTTAAAAGAGAACAAAAACTACTAGATCCTCTTATTTCAGTTTCAAATGTATTTAATACAATAGTCAGACACTTATAACAAAACGCTACAACAGTAGCATGTTTTTTTCCAGAACATATAAGACCTAACGGGAACATATGATGGTTATGTGGAAACAACTCTCACGACAACATTTAGACCATCTAACTAATTACCTCCCTTGAACTATACCTGACAATATTTCGATTTGCCGCTAGTGCAGACTATATAATATATACAATCAAGCAACTACTTTTTTCTTATATTATTAATATTGATATTTATTACATCAGGGACAATATCATACCATGTTACTTACAAAATCGAATAACAGCAAAGACAGATTGTAAATGGAATTTTTACAAATTAAGAGAGTGGAGAACTTTTCGCATTTAAGCAAAAGCAACATTTTCTTAACAAACATCTTTGATTGAACAAACAAATATGATTAAAAAGTGATTCATTTGAAGAAATTGACTATTAATAATGGTTATGAATTATTTTTGCATACTAACCAGTACTAACTAACCGTTCCGAAAGAAGCCGGCAACTTCTCCACATAAGGAGGAAAATCGACATTTTTGTCAAATTTTCATAGAAGAATCACTTGCCGTGATTGTATGACATGAACGGGGTAGGCAACGAAATACGTTATCTGCGTTAAGTGTCACTTCTTTCTTGGGAAACGTTCTCGATTTGAACCAGAAAAAATATTGACGATGCCATAACAATCATTAAAGAATTTCTTTACAAATAGTATTCCTGGACTGAATACTAATCAGTAATAACTTACCCTTCCACAAGGAGCTGGCAATTTGTTCACTCGACATATTTGTCAAATTTTCATAGGATATGACCTGCCGCGACCGGGATTTGAATCTGGATTGTCAGATTACAAGTTCAGCACACTAACCACTGGACCGCAGTCGCGGTTTCCCCCTTTCTAAATGTAAGTTTATACCAAAACAATAGTATTTTCATCATTATACAGAAGTGGATACATGAGTTTTGGTTAGAATGGGGCGTAAAGTCTAGAGTAATAGCATGTTTATGTAGAATATTTACACGATCGGCACATAACTGACGTTTTTTACTTATGCTTGCCAGATTTTAGAGTGGATACACGCCGGCTCCGCCCCCAATCCGCCCTTGTTTTCTTCTATGTATCCATTGTTGTATTTGAAGATATATTTCTCACATGTTGTTACCTATAAGGCAGCTTTTGATTGCAAATTAAGTTCAGATTTGTTCTATGTTTGCATAACTGGGATAAACTATTAGTATACAACAATAGATATATGCTTTGAGTACTATGATTATCATATAAATATATTGGCAGATGACCAATTATTTGATTATTTGTGTAAAATAATTATGTTGTCGATGGGTTCAAAACCTTTCACAAAATGACTTTTTGATACTGTGGAAATCTGAATTCGAACGGTAATGTAGCGACACGATACACATCTAATAACGACTCGCCACAGAACATGAAATTAGTTATAAAGTATATAATAATTGAGTAATTGAAAAAAGTATAATGGTAATAAAGTATAATAATGATATCTTTTTACTCCGATTTAAAGAATATTTTCTTGCTGTATTTTTTATCATTTTTACATATTTAGGACTCATTCTGTATCTTAAAATTATTAAAAGATCTTGTTTATTGATTTTTTTTTCATTTATGTTTATTTAGGCAATAAAAATGTTTTTGAATTTGATTTGGATTCGGCACTATCATTTGAAGTAAGACGTCGGAGTAGGCGTGGTTTAATACGATTAATTGTCGCATCAAATTGACACTCTTTAATCAGTGAGAAACTCGTGCAGCGACGTCATGAAAGCGTTTTTTATTGTTTATGTCCTTGTCGCAAAATTTTGTATTTCAAAACTTTTTTGTATTTTGAAAAAAAAATGTTGGTAAGGAGTCAAGAGATATATTTTTTTATAAAGTATTGAAATTAGAAGCAGTTCCAACGTTTACATGTAGTATTAGTAAACAGTCTAATTGTTTGATGCAAATAAACCCGCAAAAAATTGTTTGTGCAACTTTGAAGTACTCAAAAACATATTTATCATGAACCGATGTTCAAAAAGTTGACATTTTCTGAACGCTGAGAGCTTAAACTTTAATGTGACGCAAAACAATTAATAAAAAATGAGCTGAAAAATAACCATAAGGCCGTGAAATTCAGATCCAAAATTAAGCGACAATTTTTATCGAAATTTTGATGAAATTCCCATGGTTCAAAAGCATATTTTCGGACAAGATTTATTGAATATTTTTACACTTTCTGGAAGCTGTGAGCTTTATTTTTTAATATTTTACATATTTTATAAAAAATATTGAGAAATAAAAAATAAAACACATGGCCGTGAAATCAATTATTTTTTAGCTCTGAGACCGGGGAATAGACCCTACACTTAGCCGTTAGACATAAATTTTGACAGTAACATCAACAGGTGTATTAGTTTAATTAACTTTTGTTATCTTTTTGCATGATTATATATTTAGAACACATATAATAATTTTTGCGATCTCATTTGGTCGGAACAAAAATAATGCATTCGTAAAGCTTTTTACTTTTTCGGGAAATTACGGAATTCTTCGGCATTTTCCATGCGTTGCCGCAGATTACACTTGTCCAGAAATCGTTGGGGTCAAAGGTCAAGATGAAGATACTGACCAGTGATTACTACTAGCATGAATGTTTTAAATTGCGATTTCGACTGTGTTAGCGCATGTCATGGCTTAAATTTTGTGGTGAATGTTTCACCTTAGTCAACATTACAGGGACGTTGTTGTCTTTACTGTAATAATTGTTGAAAATGCTGAAAAAATGAAATTCAGCAATTTATTAGTGACCTGACCCGGAAGTGGTTACGACTGAGCTAGAGGTGAGTCCGCGAAATTAAAATGAAATATAAATATGTATAATGAATTTGTTGATCATTAAGAACGATGTTTTGTGGACGACCTGAACTATGTTGATGAGATGTATTTTCAAAATTCTATGACATCACTGTTATTACTGATTACTGAGTCTGATAAAAATTTAGTCGAACTAATTAGACTGTTTATGATACTAAGGTTGTTATGTCCGAGTTACAGGTAATTTTACTCTTGCTAAAAAGCATAAGGCCAAAGTAAGAGCAGGGCTCTCTCTCTCATTTGGGGGACTGGGGCCGGGCCCTGGGAGGGGGATCATTTTCAGTTCAAGGGGGAATTTCAAAAGCCTAATTAATAAAATAGGTGGGGAATTTTTACCAAAAATAGGGGAAATAAGTATATTCCAGGGGAGGGGGAATGCGGCCGAAATTCTGGAGATCGAGAGCCCTGAAGAGACAGACCCTCTCAGATGATTTATTTTCATGGATATCCTGTTTGCGGTGGTTATTTTGTTTTGCATTTTTTATTGATGGGGAGAAATTGTAAGCATTGCAAAATTTCTTGATAATGAAGATTTAGTTTCATAAATGCATGGTTCAGCTAAAAATTTAAGTCACCTAACATTTTAATGTTTACTGATGGGAAAAAGAATAACAACATATATTTGTCAAAATACTCAAATACCTAACTTTGGCATAGCCAGGGTGATATGCTTATTACAAATGATTCTGTGTTTTGTTGCTGCCATCTGATAAAACTGTCTGATATACACAAAATGTATAAAAATGTAACACTAGAATCAAATTCTACAAGTGTCAGTTTGTGAACATTTCAAAGACTATAGAATGATCTATGTCCACACATAACTACAAACTTAGTACAGATTTGTGTTAGTAATGTCAACACTTTTGTCACCAATTATAAGATGAATCACAACATGAATGTTATATAAATTGATGTTAACACATGTCTTATTGAGAATTAAGTGTAACTATAAGTGTGCACAATAATTCTAGTATATAACAATAATTATGATACTGCATTGCGTAATCCTGAAGTACAAATTTGGGTCCAAGTAAGTTCAACTGAAGAATTATCGTAGTAATGCATTTTATATTTTCAGACATTTATCCCTGTACAGTGGTAGATAGATTTCATTACCTGTAGCATTTTGCAAAGCAGGTGCACTACCCTGATCAAAGCCAGCAAACAGGCCTAATTTACTGTAAGACTCCAAAGAATTGCAACATATTTGGTTTATGCAGTGCGGATACAGGTAATTTTGTAGAACATTCTAAATGTATCACAATAAATAGGGAATTTCTTGGCATAGATAACTTTGATATTGTACATGTCTGGAACAAGCTTTGTAAGATGAAATATTACACATAATTTTGAAGTATGTATAGATATTGCTGACTAAGATCATAAATGTTACTTTTCTCTTTGGTGTAGTGTACTATACATTTCTTATAACATTTACATTTTCTTTTGAGACATTCAGAAAGGTTTTACTCATAAACATTTATTTATATATTTATACAGTGAGTTTTAAGTCTTCACCTAATATTTATATCTCCCATTTTCAGGTAGACAAACATTCTATCTACAGTTAAACCTGTGAACAAAGGTCAACCTTGGAAAAGACAAAATGTAGCCTTTATTGACAGAATACCTTTATTTGAAGATCAGTTTGTTCTGAATAACCATTGGTTTTTCAAAGAATGACCTTTATTCACAGGGTAGCCTTTATTTGGAGGTGGCCGCAAACACAGGTTTGACTGCAATTGAAGAAGGGGAGTCTGCTGCAAAGGGAGAAAACTTGGTTGTCAGTCTAGTTCAAAAGAATCCTCAATTCCATTTTGACATTTGTGGGGCCAAAAACACAAATAATGTAGTAATCTGATATGTGTTTTGGAGTTCAGTATCACTTAATAATTGCTGGCCCAAGGTTATAAAACTTTAAAATCTCAGCTCCAAACTCAGCCTCCAGCTTAGCTGAGATTCCAGCTCAGAATGAGGTTATAAAACTTTCTGAGTTAGTTCTCCACTGAGTTTTAATTTGAGGTGCATTATTAAATATGTAAGCAGCCCAACAACCAGATGTTGACATTTCGTGTGCACTTATATGCCGTACAATGGAAAAACAAACGGCTGCTTGGGAGGAGGACACACTTGTAGATCCTGTCCTTGGCCGTGAGTCGGTCAATAGCTATTTTAGTCAGTCAATAGCTATATATAGCTAATGTTTGTTCTGTTATATATACTGACTCGAAATAAAATTTGTATTTGTGAGGATCTCCTGTTTGGTGCCATTAAAGGTCAAGGGTGAGCTGCTGGGAAGAGATTGCACAGCGTATGAATAGGTATGTTAATGTTTTTGTTGAGATTTAATGATCATTGACTGTTAGACACGTCTATTAGTGATTGAAATTGTGCATCAATGGATGTCTGCACTCGACAATCTTCCACAAAGTCTAAAAACAAGTTTAATATCATATGTATTGTAAAGATATGTAAAATAAATATGATATACCTATGGAACCCCTTGACCTTGCAAAGGTTTAATAATTAATAATCATTTCCCTTACTTTTCGTTTATCTCTCTTATCAAAATTGACAGTCTTTCAATCCTGGAATTTTAGCATATTCATTTCTTTACTGGAATATGGCATGTTTTTTGCTTACTGGTTTGTTTTGTTTTTATGTGACTTATTGTCACCGGGGATTAATGCTGTTTTTCAAAATCTCAGTTATGTACGGTGACCGGTTCACCTAACCAGTTTTCCTGTATGGTGTACTTACCAGAACTAACTTACCCTTCCACAAGGAACCATCAACTTCCCCACATATGGAGGAAAATTGTCATTGAAGGATATGACCTGCTATGACCGGGATTCAAACCCTGATCTCGAGTCCAGTGCACTTACCACTGGACATTAGCCGCGGCTTGATGAAGTATGATGAAGTCATATGAAGTGTTATGTGGCATGCAGAAAAGATAAATTTGAATTTTCTAGTCAATTTGTCAATTCCAAGAAAGATGTTTCCAGTCTAAGAATAGAAATTCTGCATCATGAAGCAGAGAGGTGCTGTACATATTTCAATTCAGGTTTAATTCATTATGCTGCATTGATATTAGTAAAGTAGTATGTTGTCTGGAAATGATATGACAATGTAACGAACGCTCCAAATTGTCAGTGTATATTGCGGTATTCCCTTATTGGTACCCACATGAACACCTGACTAATATCAATAATTACTTGCTGCTATATACAAATGGGTAACTTGGGATGAAACTGGCAGTGTTTTAACATGATACCTGTCATTTCTTAATTCTGTAAGCAGCAATTAAGTTTTCATACATAAGATCTGGTTAATTGTACTAAGTTTTGTGCTAACAGTCTGCGATTTCCACATGATTGACAGACATTGTTGAAGCTAAATCATTCATACCAGTGCAGCGGTATTAACTTATTTCTGTTTACATAATTGTGAGTTGCATATCTTGATACAGATGATTGATTGTATAATTTTGTAATGTTCTCTCCTCAGGTAAGGCAAACCTTGATCTGGTAAGATCAAACAGATGTAAGACTGTTGGTTGTTCTATGGTTCCACAGTGAACACCAGCAGAGCAGACTCTGCTGGCTTGTAGCTGAAAGACCAAGTGTCTCTGGCATAATCACAGAGTTTGACACTGATAGTAAGTTGTGTTTTATGAAGTAACCTTTCTCATTGTGTTAAATTTACCAATAGTTAATGTGGAACATCTAATGCCTGAGTACTGATAAATCATCTGTTATTTATTATTTTATGTACAAAGCTTCGTATTGACTGTGTAGACAATAATCTTAGTATTTCCAAATTTATGGTTGTCATCACTTAATTCATCATTCATCATGCAGGAGAAACAAATACTCAGTTATTATATCTGAACATTGTCAAACATAAATATTGTCTCCAAGATGATGAATTTTCACACATATTTTTCTTGATTACTTGTGTGTCAGATTAATATGTAAGTGAATAGTAGCAGTTGTAGTAAATGTTTGATAAAATACCATTAATTATTCAACAAAATATTTAAGCAAATAATTCTGCAGTCCACCAATATAATACTAAGTAGACAGGACTTCGTCATTATCAAAACAGCAGAAATTGGCTCAACTTGATGATGTAATAAATTGGATGTAAGCAAAGATTGAATGAAACGAAATTATATGGGCCAAAATCTATGTTATAATTTATAGTTTAATTTACAGCATAAATAAGAAAACATGTCGAATAAAGTTTTTCTCAGTTGCCCCAAAACTTCATAATAATTGTGGGTTAGAAAATATTGTCATTTAACTACTTGCAGCAAAACCAGTGTTTTCAGCAGAGAAATCTTAAGTCATATGTGAGGCATCAAGTGCTGAGACAGACTGTGAGTCAATTTCAGTTATAAACTTTCATTGGATGATTATCTGTTCCAAATCACCATATTAGAGGTAAATTGTCATTTTTTCATGAAGTAGGTATCGGTATGAACAAATTTTGATTATAATTGTTACAATCCATGACCTCAAGCAGACATACTTGTAAGTTCTCAATTACATCATAAGTATTAATGTAACACCACTAAATTTATTACTTTGTATTTTCAGATGATGCTAAGCTTAAGAATCCAAAAAGCAAATTTAATAACATGAAGGAGAGACTCGATGTACAGTTCTTCAGCTGTACTTTAAGTCACTGAAGCATCTATCTCAGTATCAGGAGATTTTATTTGTCAGGTCTGAGTTTGGTGTAGTGACATGCAAAACAGATTTTGATTCTCCAGCTGTAAAGCATAACTTATTGTTTTATTGTATTTATGTGACTTATCGTCACTGGGGTTTAACGCCGTTTTTCAACAATTTTTCAGATATATACGGTGACCGGTTCACCTAACCAGTTTTCCTGGACTGCATGTTAACCAGTACTAACTTACCCTTCCCCAAGGAGCCGGCAACTTCTCCACATATGGAGGAAAATCGACATTTAGTCAAATTTTCACAGAAGGGTATAACCTGCCACGACCGGGATTCAAACCCTGATTGACGGGTTACAAGTCCAGCATACTAACCACTCGACCACGGCCACGGCCTCATTACTTATTATGAACAAAATATGGTGATTGATTTTTCAGCTCTGCTGAATGAACTAGCACAGCCCAAAACTTTCCCCAAACCAGTAGTGACTACAGGGAGACAATTCTTGATGATGATGGGAGACATGAAGTTTTCATGATTGTGAAAAGAAAAAAGTACCTTGATCAATTCATGTATTAAGAATTGATTTTATGTCAATGGAAATAATGAATAAACAGACTTTACTGGCAAAAAGTTTCTTACACCTGATATTATGACATTATTTTGAATTAATATTTTAAGCATTTTAAACATTTTTGGCTAGCTGTAGCTGTAGCTCTAACACTCAGTTTCTTTGTATTTCAAATGTTGTATGTATATATTTTAACTTTGTTGTCGTTGTTATTGTTTTATTGGGTTAAAAATTAAAACACTGCTTGATATTGCACATGATATTACTATTCAACCATTTTGTTTTAATTTTTAATTAAAGAATTAGAACAGTTTCCATACTCACAGAATACATAGTTTATTATGTTTACAATGCTTAAATAATATTTGTTTAACTTTTGAATTGCACACTTGAACTTTGATTATTCATGTTCATCTGTACTGTACATCTGCGCCCAATTGTATAAACATTCGTTAACTTTAACCAAATGGTTAATTTAACCCAAGGTTAAATTTGACCATTTTGGTTTACTAATCATTAAAAAACTCATATAAACATTTAAAAAGGGCTGCCATTTTGGTATTTGTTACCATTTTTGTTAAGATTTAACCAGCATCTTAGACTTGGGTTAGATTTATTTGAGCCTTAACAATAACAAAATTTGGTTAAACTTAAACAAGATTTTCTACAACTGCTAACCGAACATTTAACCAAAATTTTAACCAAAACTCTGATTTACACAGTGGTTAAAGTTAACCAATGTTTATACAATTGGGCGCTGAATGATCTCAAAAACTGTGTGTGTATATTTTGATATTTAATGTTTCTAACTTTTGACAGCAGGGCCTCATTCTGTCTTCATCTCCACTGGGATAGTTTATGCAACAGTGTAGAGTTTTTTTTATAGAATTAAGCTTTATAGGTGATAAGTAATCAATTCATTTAAAAGTAATGAATTCTGTTTTCAAAATCTTAGATTTACATTAGAATTTGGTTGTTGGGATCACATAGGCCTACCTAACAACACATCACCCAACACCTGAGTTCTTAACCTGCCTAAAATTTCACCAAAACGATGTCAGTTTGGCACAATTTTATGATCAACTACTTTATTAGACAAACATGGTTTTACATACATGTGACTGTTAAAATGGATGTGTAGTAGTACACCTGTAACTTTCATAATTTTTCATGTTTTTTTGGCATCGAGGGAAGATTCTCATTTTTGTACAATTTCGCTCTTCTAGTTTTTTTTTACATTTTTAAAATGGTTATTTTGTTAAAGCTAGTTTAGAGTTTTAAATTATTTACTGTATAAACTGAGTATGAACTGTTGTACATATGTTTGAGATTATCATGATCATTTGTTTCACATTTTGAAATTTATTGTATCTGTACAAGTATATGATCTTAATTTATCTTGTCTATGTGTTGTAATAAGAAACTTGATGTCATTTTATTTTCACACTGTCATGTATGGTGGGCAAGAAGTGATTTTGTTTACATTGTTACATTGTTGAATATATGAATTCAGAAGCTGGTGTACCTGGATATTGACCGGATGATATTTTGTTGTGCCTGGATATTAACCAGATGATATTTTTGATGTACCTGGATATTGACCAGATGATATTTTGATGTACCTGGATATTGACCAGATGATATTTTGATGTACCTGGATATTGACCAGATGATATTTTGATATTTTGATGTACCTGGATATTGACCAGATGATATTTTGTTGTACCTGGATATTGACCAGATGATATTTTGATGTACCTGGATATTGACCAGATGATATTTTGATGTACCTGGATATTGACCAGATGATATTTTGATGTACCTGGATATTGACCAGATGATTTTTGTTGTACCTGGATATTGACCAGATGATATTTTGATGTACCTGGATATTGACCAGATGATATTTTGATATTTTGATGTACCTGGATATTGACCAGATGATATTTTGATGTACCTGGATATTGACCAGATGATATTTTGTTGTGCCTGGATATTAACCAGATGATATTTTTTATGTACCTGGATATTGACCAGATGATATTTTGATGTACCTGGATATTGACCAGATGATATTTTGATGTACCTGGATATTGACCAGATGATATTTTGATGTACCTGGATATTGACCAGATGATATTTTGATGTACCTGGATATTAACCAGATGATATTTTGTTGTACCTGGATATTGACCAGATGATATTTTGATGTACCTGGATATTGACCTGATGATATTTTGTTGTACCTGGATATTGACCAGATATTATGTTGTACCTGGATGTAGACCAGATGATATTTTGATATACCTGGATATTGACCAGATATTTTGTTGTACCCAGTGTATATCAGATGATCTTTGTTGTACCAAGACCTAGATTGAAAGAGTTTTTTTTATATGGATGTCTCCGTGTTGTTTCTGTATTTTTGATCCCCCTTCACTAAAGGTGCAGAGCAGAGGTTTTCCACTCCTAGATGACCCTTCAGGCAACGCAGCTCAGTTTGGGGTCCATTTAACAAGAAATGACTTTGTTTTGTGTTTACTAGTGTTAAGTGTAACAAGCTGTAGACTAGTAATTTACTAGTATGAACAAGAGATGGTTTTATTTTTTTCATTCATTTTTTTGTTTTATTTGCATGTTTTTTCCTTCTTACATCCATCATTTTATCATCTTTATTGTAATATTGTCATTTTGTCATGTAAATAAATGTTATGTTACACTGTGATGGTTCTCTATTAATTATAGTCTGCTGCATATTCTGTCCAATTTGCTAAAGTATTTTAGTTTTTGTTGCGAGGCAACAGAAATAATTATAGCATGATTTACCTAGATAGAATGTTTCAAAATAATAATCAATTTGACAATTTTAGATACAATCCTAAAAATAAATTAGGAAACATTGATAATTGTTTGTTATGTTTTTATCTTGATGTCCAAATAAAACTTGATATTTCAAGATTTGTATTTTATGACATCAGTGATGTTTTCATGTATACATAATGTCTGTAAATCGAGAGTTTAAATTTTCAGATTATGTCCCTGATATGAGTATTTCAAATTTTTGCTTATCTGGCCTAATTTTTGCAGTCACCGACACAAATTATAATCCTCAAATGTACAAAACAAGTAATTAATTGGACTTTGAAGACACAATGTACTCATTTATAAATACTGCAAAATAAATAAACATGACAAAATTTTATTTACACCTTGTTCATATACACATATATAAATTTATATACGTATGCTAGGACAATATTATCAACACAGCACTAAGAGCTTTTAGTACTTTTCCAGACAAATTAGTTTGATTCATTATCAGGAATCCCCTGTGTAATCGAAAACATTCCTAAATATATAGCCATCGGCAAACAGAAGCAAAATAAGGATTACTTCTTCGAGAGACAGCGCTGAATTTATATCCTGATGAAGGAATAACTCTGTATCTTCAATTCAAAGTGAAAATAAAACAGATGATATAACTTCACTTTGTCGAAGCCCAACTGCATTCTCGAAAAATTCTGAGTACGTGTTGCACGACTTTTCACAAGACATACAATGCATTTAAATATTTTTAGAATTTCACTTTTAAATGTGCTTATTCGCAAGTTGTTAACACTCGTGTGCAACCTGTCACAGTAGTTTACTAATGAACGCGGGAAGAAGCGACCTAATCAACTTTAGATTCAGTTTTTCAATAATTTATCATTCATACAATCTTAGTCTATTCCCTATTGTCTTACTATCTGCTGATACTTAATACTTTGATTCAACATGTATAGCCAAACTTGTAAACAATGACCATATTGTGAACAGAACAATGAAGCCTGTATATGCCCAGTCTAACTTTATTTGATAACAATATTCAGTTAAATACTGTCCGTAGCAGTGAATATGCTTGTCGTTCAGAGGCAGCAGTTCTAGTGAGGAGAACCAATTAATATTTTTTAAACAACATTAAGATACGTTGTACTGAGATGATTGTTGTTCCGATGGTTACTTCAGAGACATGCAAGCAGGCAGGCAGGCGTGTTATTAGAGAGGACGTACTTTAAAATGGCTGGTTCTCCTTATTTGAAAATGGTTGGAAACTCAAGTTTGACTGTAGATTAGGACTATTTTTCACAATGAAAGATATATTGTCTGTCACTTGATTTTACTACAACTACACACACACAGATCCATCAATGAAATTCCACAGTTACAACCGTACGTATGTAAACAAACACCGGCCTTTTGCACGTGATTTCAAAGTAATTGAAATTCCCCCAACCCAAAACTTTTGACGATACAGTAATACCCCGACAAATTGGTACCAATTTACCGTACACTATCTAAACGTAAGATCATAAATAGATATATTAATAGTGTTTCTTATTTCTTTTATAATAAATCAGCATCATCGATTTACTTCAAATAAAAGTGTGTAGTAAAACTTCTGTATAAAGACCACCTTAAAGTTTGTGATGGTCTTAATGTTACAGCCATCTTAAACATTCTTTATGTAGTAATGTTTATATTGCATCACATCTGTAAAAACTAGGGATGGCAACGAGAACCATTCTCTGCCATACATAAAGAAAAAACCGCACATTATCGGTGACATTGTTATCAGCATTCAACTTTCATTTCAACAAGAATCAGACTAAAAACTGACGAATAGTGTATTGTCACCATCAACCTGATTCGGAATACAATAGAATAAAAGTCAAGAAATTAAAAAAAGAACATAAATTCTACGCTATCGAATCGCAAATAATGAGTTTTTATGGCATCAACTAATGGCTGATTTAACAATGCGATTCGCGGAAAGTAACTACCCGTAACATGCGTTACGTATGTTGCGAAATATTAAGCAAATAAAAGGGAAAATGTGCAGTGCTGCGCTGAGCGACTTTTCAGCTAGGTGAGAAAGCTACGTAGGCCAACCCGGTGGATTTGCTGCCTAGAGCGACAACTGATTGGTTACTTCTGCGATAGCCTTTTATTACGGCTATCTTCAAATTAAAAAAAACTCTGGGGAATAACCCGGCAACGTTGTCAGTCACTTTCACTTTAGCTGTTTCGGAACAAAACTTACGAAAACGATATAATCTAAAAACTACGTTTTCATGTAACATTGTCACTTGGGCTTAACGCCGTTTATCAACAATTTTTTGGTTATATACGGTGACCGGTTCATCTAACCAGATTTCCTGAACTGTTTACTAACCAGTACTAACTTACCCTTCCGCAAGGACCCCGCAACTTCTCCACGTACGGATGAAAATCGACATTTTTGTCAAATATCATAGAAAGGTGTGACATGCCACGACTGGGATTTGAACCCGGATCTCCGGGTTACAAGTATTTGCACTAACCACTGGACCACGGTCGCCGCCCATAAGAACTATGGCAAGCTTATAAAAGAAATCAAGGACAAAATCTCATGTTAATTAACACATGTAAATTACTTTCATTTAATAAAGTTTATCAAACCAATGATCAACGGAAATTATCAAATACAGATTCGCTTGATAAGAATTACAGCTTTAAAACTTTCCTACAAGCCGTTGTAAATATCTTATGATGTTTCGCTTTGCTGTGTTTTCTTGTTGCTGTTGTTTTCTTTTAATGGTGATTATATAAGCCTTTGAGTATAACCTCTACAGTTAATATTAATCAAACATAGCCGAATTCCTTTAAGTGGCATGTTTTTGCTCATGCCCACTGAATGACTTCTGAAGTACTTGTTATCCTAAATTACGAAGTAGGGCCATCAGTACTATTTCCAGCAATTGTCGTAAATTATAGTCACTATTGTCGAATATAATGCTAACACATTTACCTTATGATGTGTTGTTGTTGGTGGTGGTGGTTAGTTGAGTATCGAATTTTCCTGAACAGCGAAGCAGGAACGACATTACTTGTTTTAAGTGACTTTCTTTAAGAAGTGAAAATTCATTAAAATACTATATTGAATAGATATATTGATGCATTAATTAAAATGTTATAAGGAATGGATATATTAATGTATTTGTATATCTAGAGTTAATTTTAATTTTTTAATAGTAGTATGATTGTATTGTATTTATACACTGTTTGATTTCGTATCCTTCACATGTATTTATACTTTTCACCGTCAATAATGTATTTGTTGCTATGAACAATTGTTCATAAATATTTTGACTTGACTTGTTTTAAGTGATTTTCTTAGGTGATCACTTAATCATTTTATAGACCATCTTATGTACTTGTAATATGAAACTACTATTTAATAGGGATGTAACGGTTAACCGATATACCGGTTAATATTACAATACGTATTCTGACGGTTTTTACCGGTTCGTTTTTCTCTGAACTGGTTTTTGTAGTCATGGCGACGCCATCGATGAGAAGATGTCTGAAATATATACAATGAACAATATATATCAGCATTTTCTCTCCATTCTGCCTCCATCATTAACTTTTAAACGTTAACTTGTGTATTTGATTTGCTCGTCAATTAAACACTATTTCATTTTGAAACTACATATGAATTTCATATATAAATATATATAATATTGATCCATTTAAGGCGATGCATGTGCATCAATTCCTGATTCGCTTTTCTGCGCAAAAAACAATACGTATTGCAATATATTGCATAACGGGTTTTGCGTATTGTTACACCCCTACAATTTAATGTATTGTAGTGTGGTAAATATCTCAGAAAATAATTCATATACCAAGTTATTGGTAATGTTAGAAGAAAGCGAAATACGGCATACATCATGAATTATCCACGATTTATCATCACAATAAATATTTAAGATATAAAAGAGGACTGTTTAATTTTCTCGGATCAGAACTATGTACAGTTTTTTACAGGAACTGAAGACGACATTAATCAATTCAAAGATCAATGAATAAACTATCAGATAGCCAGAAGGTTATGTCTCATGTGTTAGAGAATAATTTGACTATTCAAAATGTAACCAGACAAGCGACAATTGAAAAACGAAATATATATGTACTATTAATTCGATTATTACCACGACTGAACAGCTTGATGACAAAATTCACGAAGTTGTATCTGAACAAGGTATTAATTAAGTTTAGACACGTTTGTACGGACTTATTTACAAATGAATTTTGTAGTCCAAAAAATAAGGGAGGTGATTTTACAGGGTGATATCATGTACGATCACTTACAGATTCAGCTTAACGCCCGAATACACTTAAGCTAACTACCATATGATGTTGATCATGGAATCTTGCATTATTAGTACAGTCAAATCTGTATTTGAGGCCTCCTCCGAATAAAGATCATCCTGTGAATAAAGGTCAATTTTTGAAAACCTATCACTGATGATCTAGAACAAGGTGACCTCCGAGTAAAGACCAGTAGTCAATAAAGGCCACATTTTCAAAGGGTGGCATTTGTTCACATGTTTGACTGTATATATGTAATGCAATGATAATTTTTACATATAATGATAGCTGGAAATTTTGAATTCAAATCTTATCTTTATACAACAACAATATCGAAATTCAGAGAAGCATTTACAAAAATTAGAGTGTCATCTCATTATTTGGCTGTAGAAACAGGTAGATGGCAGAAACCGTTTAGTATCCCTTTAAGTGGCAAGAATCCGCGACTTATATCGTCGGAATGTCGACCAACTGTATCTTACACTTACTTTACATCTCACGTGTAGCGTAAACTTTATTACTCTGAATGCATATTATTTTGAGCATACGTCATACTCCGTTAATGACCAAATGATAAGATTATTACAGAACACAATGGATACTAGTAGTCTTGCGATGTGGCACAAACTTGCAGAACAAACACAGCATTTTAATCGTATAAAATTACCAATAGAATTTAAAGGCAATGCGCTCAGTTCCACTGGAGGTGGTTAATTAACTTCGTGCATTACGCAGGCAACGTAAATTGATTGATAATACGCTTTCAACATTCTATTACCCTGCATTAAGTTTAGGGTTATTATAATTATCATGTATAGTATATCTGTGTATATACATTGTGTATTGTATTAAGTCTATAGGAATTAAGTAATGGTTAAGTAGAGCCAGCCATGCAAGTGTGGGTAAGTTTAGAAGTGGCAAACATTAACAGAAAAACAACTTGGCGTCTTACAATGGGGCCGAACAGATTAAATTTCCAGAGAAGAAGACTCTGTCTATACCAGTAAATACAGCTGGAGACGAAGCCGAATATGTTTCTTTGTACCCAAGACTTGAATGAAGAAATACTCCGTAATTTATTACTTCTTCTTGCTTTAAGTTTAAACCATAATTTTATAAAAAAAAATACGGTATCAACGAACAGATTTTTCTTTGTGTCTCTTGCAAATAATACACGTAAGTTTGGACGATATTATGGTAAAGGAATATATAATCAATGTAAACTGTAAACATGTGTAAATTGTGAGTATATAATGCAATTACTATTTGTACTCTACAATCCAGTCGACTGTGACATGAACGTTCGATGTCAAGCGTATACTTTCTACCTATCAACTGAGCCATAGAGATATTTCCGGTAATGTTTCTTATGATAACGATAATAACTACAAGTGGAGTATTGACATGATATCCATGATATAAAAAACGTCTGCAGGCGCTGTACAACATACAATGTTACATCTCGCTCTATATACTACTCAAAATTTGATAAGGATAGCTTTTTTAGATTGCTTATATTTGATTGGATATAAATGTCTACCAAATTTTTATTATTTTAATTGAAAGTTTATGCATTTGTCTATTTGTTTGAAGATAGTAATAAGTTTTTGGTGTATTCATTGAAGCGTGACAGAAGCCAAAAGTTGAATGGGTGCTAAATTGACATTTTCGTATGGATGTGCCAAATGTGAAATTTTGCTGCGAATGAATTAATTGAATTACTTTCTTGGTCAGTATCGAGTGTGATGTCCATTTGCATTGATAACCGCCTGACATCGCCGGCGCATGCTGCTAACAAGCCTCCGGATTGAGATTTGTGGGATTCGAACCCACTCCACCAAGAGGCCCGTCTTAGCTCCTGGACTGTAGTGGGCTTAACAGGGCGGGCTGAAATGGCTCTCTGCAGCATGTCCCATACATGTTCTATGGGATTGAGGTCGGGGAACGTGCCGGCCAGTCCATTCGGACGATGGTGGCATCCTGGAGGTACCTGTTGGTCACCATGGCCCTGTGTGGACTTGCATTGTCGTCCATTAAAATGAATTCAGGGCCTATAGCGCCAGCGTACGGGTGGACATACACGTCCTGGATCTCATCAACGTACCGTTGGCCCGTCAGACTGCTGTTATCCACGATATGAAGGTCAGTCTTGCCCTGCATGCTGATCCCCGCCCACACCATGATGGAATCCCCTCCATAGCGATCATGGTTTGCAATGCAAACCGTTGCAAAACGCTCATGGGTCATTCTCCACACCCGTGCCTGTCTATCCATGAAGTCCACACAAAATCTGGACTCATCGGTGAACAGCACCGGGGTCCAATCATTCAACGTCCATGTGACGTGACCTCGGGCCCATTGAAGGCGTGTTTGCAAATGCTGTCGCATCAGTGGAATGCAGATTGCGGGTCTTCTAGCGCGCATACCAACACTATGGAGTCTGTTTCATACTGTTTGAGTCGACACCCGCATTTTCAACGTCATTACGTAGCGTTGTTGCGTTCATAAACCGGTGACGTCGAGCTTGTATAACTAAAAACCTGTCTTCAGCCTGCGTTGTTGCTCTTTGACGACCACCCCCATGCCTGTGGGTAACGTCACCATAAGTTTGGTAACGGTTCCACATCCGTGAAACTACACTCTGTGACACGCCGAGTGCACGTGCCACGTGAGGCTGAGAACGCCCTGCTGCAAGCATCCCGACCCCCATATTCATTTCTTCCCTACTTAAACGATGCCGTACGCGCAAATTCGCCATATTTTACGTATTCAGTAAGTTTTAAGCTGAATGTGTTAGATTCAAGTGAATAACTTGAAAGTGTGTACAATTGTACATGTGGCCACCACGCCTCTTTTCATGGGTAGCCTTTTCCCCATGCAAATCGGGAAGCCGTGGGCCGTGAAACCGCAGTAAAACTAACTGTACCTTGTAGTAAACACTCGAATAAATATACACACCAAAAGTTGAGGGACTGCATTGCGTATGTTACAAAATATGTAGCATTGAAAAAGCTATCCTTATCAAATTTTGAGTAGTATAGTTGATAGCAGTATGTATATAAAATGTGTAGACGACACTTATGAGATGTCCATAGTAGATGACAAATACATTCTGTCCATGGTAGACATCACATATATTTTGTCCATGGTAGACATCACATATATTTTGTCCATGGTAGACATCACATATATTTTGTCCATGGTAGACAACACATATATTCTGTCCTTATTACACTTATAAATTGATCCATGAAAAATGACACTTATAAATTGATCCATGGAAGATGGCACTAATAAATTGGTCCATGGTAGAAGGAAAACAGAAGCAGCCCTTTGAAATGTTTTGAAATGAATTGTAAAATCTTAATCGTGAGAGGCGAAATTATTTGTAAAGTGCATAGTTTTAGTGAGTCACCATTTTTAGTCACCCTATTTAAGTATCAATTATGAGTTTCAAGTGATGGGTTTATTTTATATCTCTTCCATAGTTAGATTTATTTCATTGAGAAGCACACATTTAAGATAAATAATAACTAAATATATAAAAGTTGTGTTATTTTTGTCTTGCGAGATGATGTAATGTAACAATGTGGCCATACTGGCTTCATTAATAAATACATCATTTAAATATCAATTCAATAACCATCGTAACATATGGAGTGATAATGGAGATGCATAATAATCATAGTTTAAATAATACAGTGATAATATAGATACATAATAATCATAGTTTAAATAATACAGCGATAATATAGATACATAATAATCATAGTTTAAATAATACAGCGATAATAGAGGTACATAATAATTATAGTTTAAATAATACAGTGATAATAGAGATACATAATAATCATAGTTTAAATAATACCGTGATAATAGAGATACATAATAATCATAGTTTAAATAATACCGTGATTATAGAGATACATAATAATCATAGTTTAAATAATACAGTGATAATAGAGATACATAATAATCATAGTTTAGATAATACAGTGGAACCCGATCTAGCCCGGCCCAGGTCATAGGTCCGGTCTAGAGGGGATGCCGGTTTAGAGGGGATTTTTTAATTAATAGTAATGAAATTGGGACCAGAATATTTGGCCAATTTAGAGGGGAAACCGGTTTATAGAGGAACTGGTTTAGAGGGTTTCCACTGTACATGTCATTAAATATTGATAATAACTGTATCATATGTCGGTGTGAGACCTGCTGGTACACTGCAAAAGGACCATAAAACACCACCATAAGGAGAGAGAGAGAGAGAGAGAGAGAGAGAGAGAGAGAGAGAGAGAGAGAGAGAGAGAGAGAGATAATGCGAGAGAGCGACATTTGTGCGTTTTAGTTTGAATGATAAGAATGATTGTTTTAAATAACTATATATATCTGCATCTAAGAGAAGTGGACTTTGTTATTTGCTTGTACTTATTTGACGTGTTATAACGGCATCACACCATAGGTTTACTTATAATACATGTACATAGATAATTTGCAGCGAATCCTCGAAAGCATCTAAAGGTTGCGGGTGACTGGATAACTGGAGGAAATTATAGTTTCTAATGTGTTTCTTTATTCCTTTCCGCCTAAATGGTTGTTTCATATAAAACTATATCAATCGTATTAAGTATTGTGGTTGATATTTCTAGTACTTTGATTTATATTCAACCATTCAAATACTATAGTTAAACTGTTTAACTTCCTGGATGATTTTGATTTTGTACGTTTTCAGTACGTTTTCATTAATATAAATAACTTTGATTGGTTCTGTTACATTTTTATACATTTAATCACATTATAGTTTTTTCAAAAGAAGGGGAAACTATTAGTCTTTAAGTTGTTATTCTTTTTGTATATTTGTCAGCATTGGCAGTTATGGTTGGTTTACGGGTATGAAGTTTGTGTTGAGGATGAGCTATTTTACTTTGGAATCCATTTCAGGCGCGTAGCTTCTGATAGGCAGTAATAGGCAATTGCCTAGACTCTATTTCCAAAAATGAAAATAAATTTGGAATCATATAATTTATATTAAGATGTTTCTTCAAAAATTGATATCTTTGACAATTTTTCTAACTAAAACTATGATTTTTTCATTTCTAATCGTCATAAAATAACCCCAAAAATAGCTATAAAATGCACCTACTACGTTCTAGATTTTCAAAATTTTCCGGGCGGACTTGGCCCCGGACCCACCTAGAATTTTGCCTAGACGCTCTTTTTAGGCAAGTTACGCCCCTGCATTTTTTCACTTTTTAATTAGCATTATATGACGTTATTATATATCGCCGTTTTCTATATTAAGTGGTTTCAGACAAAGCAAAGAGATATTACATAAATCCCTAAGTTCACAATACAATCGAACTTAACAATTATCATTATGTAATAGAAATTATCGTATGACGCAAAAGATTAATTGTATCCATAGAAACTGAGCTTATATTCACGTGTTTTCTCGTGTGCTTCTTTACAGAATTAACATTGTCATTTAGTCATTTAATTGACCAATTATTTGCTGACGTCAATATATAACAATAAACCGTATGTAATAACAATGCACGTGTTAATACACGTGTTAATACAAAATAAAGAAATGTTTTTTCTATATCACAAAAAAGCAGACGACTCATGATTTCACCTAAAAAACACGCATTGCCTGCTCTGTTTTGACGTCAATCAAGACTCAAAAAGAACAATTACAGGACAATATCGTGTCTAGACATAGCGTTGTATTTACAATGACGCATTTTTAGGTTAGTGACCCTAACTATTCATACACATGTAGACAGAAATATGTACGTTTTTGACGAATTGTCTAGAATCAAAGCACTGATAAATTTTTTTGTTTTGTCTTTGACTGTATAGCATAATGTCACTTACACGTTATTACTTCAGCTGTTTTGAAGAAGACAACGATAAGATGATAATAATTTTTATTTAGATTATTCGGGTTGGTCGGTAACGGGCAAACAAACTTAATTTTAATTTAAGCCTTACTAAATGGCCACAAGAGAATAACATAATACATTGCAAAACCCCATTGAAGATTATAGTATATATTAGTCGACTTCTAAAAAATTCCGACCGGAAGTCACACGATAAACTCTGGGATAGTCTTCAAGAGTGTACGGTAAATTTCTAAAGATGTATGGAAAACTCAGCCTGTATTAAAACTACCGACAGAGTGATAAAATATTTTACATGCTCAATCAGCAGCCCATTTTTAGTCTCTCAATTAATGATCTAGATTATCTATTGTGTGAAAGATGTACTTCCTGAAATACCGGAGACAGTCAACACAATGTTCATGATGATATAGCAAATTATGCCGAAATAACCATCATATGACAAAAACAGTTTGATATTGTTGATCAATTTTGCTTACATACCGTTAACGTTGACAAAACCAGAATCATAGTATTTAGAAATGGCGGTCCACTGCGAAAGCAGGAAAAATGGTCCTGATGTGGTACATTGACTTAGTAACAGAACGGAACGTTTATTTCAAGACCTGCGCATTGTACATAGTCAGGTTGCGATGTAAGACGATTCTGGAGAATGGGTCGTCCAAAACAATAGTGACAATACATCAATTTCAATAAAGATAATGTTACCTTTGTCAGAGATCTGCTGTCTATTGCTTATGCTTTTGCGACAAACTACGAAATCTTATTAGCGCCTAAGGAATGCTTGCAGTACCACATCGACTTTCATCGAGAACTTAAGCAAATTATCGAAGAATGTCTCCGCTCTAATGACTATAGTGATGATGCTATTTTGATTTCAGAAATAACTAAATTTGAAGTAGAAAGTAACATAAAGCACATAAAAAGACGCGAACCCCTGAGTACAACAAACTGATGAATGAACAGATGATATACGGGGACGCAACACTTATCAACTTCTTGTGTGTCTTATTCAGTATCATGATTCAAAATGCGTATGTCCCGGTAGACTGTAAACTAGGAATCAAAATGCCCCCTAATATACAAAGATGGAAAGCTAAAGACTGAATGTCTGGGTTACCAACCGGTTACACTTTTGCCAGCTGTCTATAAAGTGTTCGAGATAATTATTCACCAGAGACTAGAAAACTGGTCTAAAGTACACAACAAACAGTTTTTCGAACTCCGCCGTTTATGAGATGTATCGCAGCAATGGACATCAGGGTAAGAAAGGGGAGATCATTAATATATTATGTGTTAACTGTACGAGCCTCGCCGTGTGACCTCAACCCTCTAATAACAGAAGATCTTATACAGAAAATCTCAGTACCAACTGTGTTATATGGAGTCGAGGTGTGATACTCACGCCAACAGACACTAAAAAACTGAAGATTCTTAAGACTCGCCATCAAAACGTGTCAAGATCTGCCTATGAGAACTAGATCAGACATGTGTTTGAGACTTCTTGGTTGGCTCCCTATGATGGCCCTAATCGACAAACGTAAACTTTTATTCCTGCAAAACTTATGTACGATAAAAAATACATTAACCAAGATAGTGTTGGACTATAGATTACAACTATTATATATTCGAAGACAACGAACCGAATGCGATCTGTATCAGACATATTATGTTTTCTTCGTTGTAACTTGTAATATACATGACGCTGTACAGAAAATTAATTGATATTGTAGTCTTATTTGATTACCAAGTAATCAGAATTTCTAAATGACAACATTGTTCTGATATTTAGGCCTGAAAAAAATTTGTTTCCGGTTACATGCCCAAAAATGTGGGTCGGTAGGTAGTGATTTTTTCTTTTATGTTTTTTTACATATATCGCCAACACTGTTGTGAAAATTACAAAATAGCACTAAGATATGGATACCGTAAAAACTTTTGAGTCGGCAGGTAAAAGATGGGTCGGTCGAGTAACCGAACACAAACCTATTTTTTACGCCTTATTAATTTTTTACCATTTTTAATCTCCATTAAGGATATTTATTAATTCATCTACATTATCTTCTATTCACAAGTTTGAATAATAGCTTAATTGACAATCGTTGTTTCTTCTAAGTAACACTGGGGTTTAACGTCGTTTTTCAACAATTTTTCATTTATATACGACGACCGGTTCACCCAATAAATTTTCCTTGTCTGTATACTAACCAGTACTAACTTACCTTTCCACAAGGAATCACATATGAAGGAAAGTCGACATTTTTGTCAAATTTTCGTAGAAGCGTATGACCGGCGGCGACCGGGATTTGAACCCGGATCTGGTTACAAGTTCAGCGCACTAACCACTGAACCACGGTTCGGTTTTCTGAAAATTCTGGTTTTCACGAACTATTTTTGACCGAAGAGAAGAAAATGGGACTTAGGAAATCGTCCGATGTTCAGAGAATTCCAGTTTTTTTAGAGAGTCCATTTTCAGGGGTTTTACTGTATATAGATACATGTATTCAACAGACAATTGTACACACAAAACTACATCTCAAACATTCAACATAACACACGAGGAAACATAAGAGAAAATAATAAACTAAACTATACCAATTACATACTTAAGACATAGTATATATACACTAAACAAAATAAGTGTACATAACCACATATGTAGATCTCTATGTAAATAACTAATGCATATATAACGTACAAAGTTCTCAAAGTTACTTATAGATACATCAATTATGAATATTACGAATAATTGTAAAAAAGACAATACAATGAAGAGTTAACATGGTTAGGTATATCTAATATTATTTCTAATATCATTTTTTGTATAGAAGTACACATATGTACTTAATTTGGTTAGGGCGTTTCTACTTTCGCTAGTAAACAATTCTAATAATTCAAACGTGCTAGGGATTTTTCTATAAATAATTATTAACATTAAATATAGCATTAATATAACAGTTTCTTAGTTCTGAAAATAACTCACTCTCAAATAAAAAAATGATACGCATATTCTAACTAGTTACGGTCTGCACGAATCCTATCATTTACTAGCGTTGCTGTCGGTATGTCCCATCTACCAGTTTCTATATGTGTTTTTTGAAATAACATCCTAAGTTTACATTCTACTTTGTCTTGATATGTAACTCCATGTATAAATCACTCCAGGGTGGAAATAAAGAGTATATATAAGATTGTTAATTATGACATCAGAAACAAATAATGTATAACAATTGTGCCTAAGAACCGGGTTTTCATGTGATACCACTTTTCTACATACAATGATATTTGTCGGAATGATATACTCGGTTCATGGTTCAATAGAAAATACGAAGGAGACCGATCTATTCACCAGCTAACTATGTTGAGAGGATCCAAGAGGTTAGAAAACACCAACCGTATTACGTGCAATACCTAAATCATGGGTTTTCATAAAGTTTAGTTCGTTAAAGTACTGTGATACAAATCGGCCAGGATACCGGGCTGGTGATCCGGTGGTGCCAGATATAAGGGAACAAAGATTCTAGCCAGACGGACAGTTCATTACATAGAGAATTGCATTATTTTGCCAGAAAAGATGAATATGAATATAACCCTTAGCACAGTGTCTTTATACGGTAGATCCACGCGTTCCTTTGAAGATAAAGAAATCTAAATATGATCGTCTACATTAACTGAAGACCTGCATTCCGTAAGATTATCATGCTTCATATTGTATGATGAAATAATATGCCATGTTCACTGGTCACCTTGATTCAGCACTTTATGGAAAATTGTTAGTGAGCGAGCGATCAAAACAGGTTAGAATAGTACAATATTATTAGTGTAGATTCGGTGTAGTGTTATACTGATTGAATCTTTGGTGATTGCAGCCTGTATATCACGATGCTTTTATACAAAATACAGTATTTTCTAGTAAGTCATACACGTGAGAGTTTGCCAGTTGACGTTAGCCCTATAACGTGTGATTTAAATAGTTAAAACACTCGATTTCTACTTGTTTCAAGCTTTTTCATTGTAGCTAAGATTTGCTAATTATAGTTACACGTGATTATAGCAATAATGCAGAACTTTGTACGTCATCCTTTATTTGCCAGTAGTTTGTAGTTACATTTCTTCATTTTATAAGTTGTTTAAGTGACGTTTTATACCGCTACTGTTTAAGCATTGAATAGGCTGTTTCAGCCATTTCAAATACTAATCACATTAATTGTATCATAGATTTGTTCACTTATAAGTATGATGTGTCATGCGTTAATTTATTTGCTGTTTATTTCTACTACTGCCATAAATGTGGGGATGGCGTGGTGGTCTAGAGGTAACGCGCTTGATTACAAATCGAAAGGTCGTGGGTTTGAATCTCAGCTCCGGCTTCCGATATTTCAGGGACGTTTTTCAGTGTCCCGCCACCCCACTATTGAGCCTAGTACTGTGAAAATCATAAGAAACAGGTTAGACGTGAATCAGTGCTCTACATCGGGCACGATAAAGAACCAGTAGGTATATTCGAAAATAGTAGGGATACATATGCCCGGTTCTCCTGTGTCTTCTCCCCTCTCTCTTGGGTGGCTCTGAAACGAACTTTCGAAATTTCGAACTTGTATTTACAAATCGGCAAATACTTGTCCATGGTACACAACACAGAACAAAACAGTACAAACATGACAGAAATATAAAAACATACAAACAAATACGACGCAAAATCATTAATACATCTGTACAATACATTCATTGGTTGGACTTAAATTGAACCATGAAAATTAGGAAAGGAGATATTTGTTGCGATGTGAAAATGCCTCTTTTAAGAATAAAGCTAATTTATAGAGTTTTTTTCACTTAAAATGTTATTGAGTTTAGTTATGGATGGCCAAGGAATGTTACCAAGATATTATTTCGTAATGACTGAATATCTAGGGCAACAAAGAAGAAAATGAAACTCTGATTCCACTTGTTTTAAAGAACATGATTTACACAATCTGTTTTCTCGGGCAATGTTGTTAGATCTTCCAGTTTCAATAAATAATTTGTGTGATGAAAGTCTAAAGGCTGTAATTTGTTTTCTTAGCTCATCGTTATCAATAATATTTACATATTCAGCACATGAAAAGTCATTCTTGAATTTACTAAATAATTTTTCTAGACATGTTATCAATCGTTGATTTCCAGTCTTGAATAAAATTATCGCGCAATGTTCTTTTAAGTAAGTGAAGACGATTACAATTTACGTTGTAAGTATTCCTAACATAATAGTGGCCTGCGGAGACAATTACTTTATTCATTTTTAATGTCCAACAATTTGGATTGTTAAAAGTACATTGTTCATCATAATTCTTTCTGATAAACGAATCATTTGTCGACATGAATTTTGCCAAAATTTTAAAGATCTTTCTTTAGCTATTACATAAAGTGGAAATCTTCCTAATTCTCCAAGTACAGCAAAATTGGGCGTATTTGAATTGACTCCGAGAATGTGTTTACAATATCGTATATGAAGTTTATCAATTTCCTTATAATTGTAGATTCCCCAAATTTCAGACCCGTGCAATAAAATTGGTGCAATCATAGTATCAAAAAGGGAAAGCTTAGTTTTAATGTTCATATTAATCCTATCAAACACTGGCAAAAGTTTATAATACGCTTTGAGAGCTTGATCCGACAGATTTTTTACTGCACTTTTCAAATTACCATTCTAAGAGAAAGAAATGACCATAACTGTCGAATGGGTCGTTAAACAACAGATAAACAAACTGTTTTAAATGTTAGCAGTTTTGTATAAGGTGATTCGTTCTTAAATATTTTTAAACGACGTACTTTTGGACATGATACTGTTCAACACCATGTAAGGTTATAACATTATAGTTTTCTTCGCGGTATATGTGTTGGTCACACTTGATTTGTTTAATTATTTCGTTTAGTTTAACAAATTATGTGGGTGAACGAATCGTTTTCAATAGTCTATGAAAATTTAACTTGGTCCTTGATTATGTTCGCAATAAGACTTGAAGCAATTGCTTACAAATAGTCAAGTTTGGTATAATTAATATTATTAGGATATAGTCAAACAATGCTTGTTTTATCAGTTCTCATTCTGCTCAAATTATGCTCAAACTTACATACAGTGGTACCTTTGATTCCCTCGCTTACATTGTATCATTTAGAGCAATGAAAAATAAAATTAGTTACCATCTTAAGTCAAAACTAAGATAAATTAAGATATTTTGTCCAAACTTAATTGCAAAATTATCTAAAGTTTAACATGCAACATTAGTGGTGTTCATGCTTAAAACACCAATACTTCAAATGAAAAAGAAGGCATCTTGTGTATTGGTGCAAATATAAAAAAAATATACATTTTTTCGCTCGCCTGAAAAGTTACTGAAATACAGTTACGCGGTATTTTGATTCTACAAGCAGATTCGTCGGATCTAATTTGGTCCTCTCTAATGATTATACTCTCTTCACGTCAGTGTCTCTTATAATTGAAATATTGTAAAATAAATGATAAACTGTATACACTATACATTTATATGTTTCCATTCTTACAACAAATACTGGTATACTGGTATACTTGTATGTTATGTGACACGTATCATAGTATACAGTGCAACCTCCCCAAAGCAACACCATTTGGGAGACGCAAAATTATGTCGTTGTTGAGAGGTTGCCGCTCTAGAGAGGTTAAATAAATAGTCAAATCGTACAGTTGGGAAAAAGCATGCTGTTGTTAAAGGGAGGTTGTCGCTCAAGAGAGGGCCGCTCTGGAGAGGTTGCACTGTACATTCAAGAGTTTCCTTACAACAATAACCTTTATGCTTATGTTTAATTATTGCGCCCATCAACGATGTACAAAAAGGAGACAAAAGTCCTGCAGTTCCAAGAGGGGTCGTTTTCATTGAAATGCTGATCTTTGGTCAAAGACGATCATTACATTTTGCCAGACTGTATTATGAAATGTAATGTCAAACAGTTCGTTTATTGTAAAATTCACAATCCGAATACACGGTTTCCCGTCAATGAAATTCAAACTAAGCGAACATAGGCATGCACCACGTTTTTTGCACGCGTTTTTAGCGATTACTTAAATTCTCACAACCTAAATATTTTAGAAATAGGCCAAATGAATATTATTGTTCTAGATCTAACATTACCTTATATGAATATTTTTATCATTGATATTGAAATTACTGTACTGTTGTAAAAATCGCGATTTTCGTGTTTGTTAATCACCTCTTTCATGTGTTTTATCACGTGGTTTTCTTTAACTTTAATCTGATTGTGACTTATAAGCCCATTGGGACCGGTTTATGTATTTATACTAGGTAAATCAATCTGTTATACATGTACTCATGGTACTTCAATAAAAATACTCGCTTGCTCGCTCGATCGCTCGCTCACTCACTCATATAGGCGCATTTCAAATGGGAACATTTTTATTCATGCTTCTTTTGGAGAAAAATCGACAGGTTATTACTGTAGGCGACCGGTTCACCTAACCAGTTTTCCTGGACTGTATACTAACCAGAACTAACTTACCCTTCCGCAAGGAGCCGTCAACTTCTCCACGTATGTAGGAAAATCGACATTTTTGTCAAATTTTCATAGAAGGGTATGACCTGCCATAACTGGGATTCGAACCCGGATCTCCGGGTTACAAGTAAAACGCACTAACCACTGGACTACTGCCGCGGCCCCCGATATATCAATAATCGTGTGTATTATTAGATTAATATTTTAAGGGATTTTGCTAAGGAATTATCAAAACACACTCAAATAGGATATTGACACCACATCCAAATGGGGACAATCAGGAATTTAACATCGAACATTTTCCCCGATGTATTCATTTTTATGTTTATATAACTATCTATACCCTGGAATTTGTAGAGCATTACAAAGTGTTTTTCATATGTGGTCCCTTTCTCGAAACTTTGGTGATCAGACCGAGTATTCCAAAACTGCCCATACAAAAGTACAGTCAAATCTGTGAACAAAGGCCACCCTTGGATACGACAAAATATCGTCTTTACTGACGGGCGTCCTTTATTCGGAGGTAAGTTTGTTCTAAATAATCAGTGAATGTTTTCCAAGAATGACCTTTATTCACAGGATGGCCTTCATTCGGGGGTGGCCACAAACACAGGTTTGACAGTAGGTACAATGTTATGCACATGCTGTATTTGACCATAAATAATTTAAATACAGTATAACCCGCGGTAACCGGACTTTTGACCCAATCCGGAAAGGGTACAGATTTATTGTACATGCTTAGCGAAAGTATTTTATTTTGGTTTAATATCTTGTATACCTGCATGGTGCAAAAATCCAGTCTTTAACCGTATTCTATGTTCATGTGAATTATAACTTAATAAAAATTTCTTTGCAAAATATCATATAAAGTGAAAAGTTATGTAATCATTGTTTTTCTGTAATACCTCTATCGCCGCGGTGGCTACACTGAGGCACACCGAGGCGCGTGCCTCGTTTAAAATTTGGGCAGGTAGTGGGGAACATGGCAGGTTTATTATGTTAAGCCTCTCATTGTAACTTGAAATGTCTTGTTCTTGTTCTTTAGAGAATCAGAATGTTTGTCAAATATACACGAACAATACACTGTTTTTATACGGTAGATACTGCCTGAGATGGCCCAGAACGAACCAGAGGCGTTCTAGTTAAAGACATTTCGAGTAAGCATGTCTTCGGTTCAAATATGGGTCTGGCTACGGCCCTGCCTTTATGACTGCGAATAATTTATCGACTTCTTACATCATTCCATTTTCATTTAAGATGTACTAGATACTTATGTTATAGGCTAGTTTGCTGCGAGGCTGTTTGAAAATGCACGACTGTAAACTGCGTTTGATTTTCCTCATACAATCAGTTTTGAAATTTTGAAGTAATAACAATAATATGAAGATATAAGAACGTAAGTATTTTCGCACTATATATATAATACCACTAAAGTGTTAGAACATCCAACCAGAGACATAAGGCTCACACGCATTTAAGATTAATTACAACATTGTCTGCTTAAATGCAGTATAACCCCTGAAAACCGGGCCCCTTTCAGACTGGCCAAAGTCCATCGGTAGTCTGTGAATTCTGGTTTTATGAGAACTAATGTCATAGAACAGAAAAAAATGGGACTTGAAATATTGTCCGATTTTGAGAGAATTCCGGTTTTCAGAGAGTACGGTTTTCAGGGGTTATACTGTAAACTTAGTAATACATTTAATAATAATATTTGATATACACTCATAATAACTTCTAGGCGAGTCTATGATAATTACACGTGAGAAATCTATAAAACTTTGAATATAGATGAAATGTTTGAAATATTTGAAATTTCATGAAATATCTATGTATGTGAACTAAGCATCTTGAAATTGAACCATAAAATATTAGGAAAGTAATATTTGACGAATGGCACATTGAAAGCGTCACTCAGACAGCAGATATTTGATACCCATTGATTTCATACAGATTGAAGTCAAAAAGGGGTACCAAATGATTTAAGATTTGTGCAAATATAAATCTACCGATATCTAAATTTTGATAACAAAACTCAACTAAAAATTGAACAATACCAGACGCCATTTTCTTATTGAACTACCGGTTTGGAACTTTCCAACAACCCGACCTCATCAGGGCTTTCATTTGACCCTTAAGACAGCATTTCGATTCTTGAAATCAGTCAAATATAGCGTCTGACTCTTGAGAATTTTTACCAAAGGGTCAAATTTACATTTATATTAGATGGAAATTTTATTGACTCTTCAAATTATCATCAGCCAAGGGTAATTTTTGACTGGCAACATATGGAGGAAAATCGACATTTTTCAAATTTTCATAGACGGATATGACCTACCGCGACCGGGATTCGAACCCGCATCTCCAGCAAGTCCAGTGGCCACTCCTGTACCTTGAACAACAATGAAGACAAATTGTAAGTTGGGACTGATACATAACTCGCACGTAGCACATCAAATTGCACAATAAACCCACGCTTTATTTTCTGCTTGAAGAGAATACAATAATCTCAATTTGTTTGTACATATACTTCGTTTCCTCCTAAAATACATAAATTGTTGCTGGTTAGAGTATGGTCGGGTACAGGTAATAGTGGAGATTCAATAAGTGTCGGACTACGTGGCTCGGAAGCTCAGTAGTAGAGTGCCGACATGGTAAGCTAGAGACTCTGGGCTCGAGTTCCGGTCAGCTCATAGAATTTCATCATTCTTGTTACAAATTGTTTTAGTATCACTATTGTATTGTGCTACAGACAAGCAGATGAGCTGATGTCATATGAACCAATGCAGTTTAATATCTTCTTAAGCATTCGTTGAGTTAAGACGCACATTATCACCATTTTACCCCAAAGGTTGAACACCACTAAACACAAGTATTCATGCCAGTGGTCTATCACAAGTAATCCTTATAAAAATAGGTCTATCTTTCACGCCATGTATTTACGTTATGCATAAAATGATGGACCTGATGCAGTAAAACTCATGAAAACCGGACTCCCTAAAAACCGGAATTTCCTGAAAATCGGACGATTTTTCAAGTCCCATTTTTTAAAGTCAATAGCTCTCTGAAAACCGGAATTCTCAGAAAACCGGACTACTGGAACAGTCCGGAAGGGATCCGATTTTCAGAGGTTATGCTGTATTTTGTATTTGAGTAGCGTACGTCTTAAAGAATTAAAATGTATTTTTTATCCATATATCTTATACTATTTACCGATGATATCGTTTTGTTTACGACCAATCCTCTAAGCCTTCAATCACAAATTGATAATATTTACAATTATTCAAAAAATGGGGTCTAAAAATCAATGTGAATAATTCAAATTCTGGATTAAAATAGTGGCTAATCAAAATTCTATTACTTATCTATTATATAATGAACAATGTCAATCAAGTAATTCTAACACATGGGCTTATAAAATGAAAATGTTATTTGATGAACTTGGATATAGTAATATATTTTTAAATTTCAACCAAACTTCCAGTTATCTCCCTTCCCTTAAACGTAGATTACATGATCAATTTATCCAAGAGTGGAACGCAACTAAAAGTAACATGCCAAGACTAAATGTTTATTAAAAGTGATTTCAGTTTCTCAAGTTATCTGCGTACGATTGAAAATGACGCGTTAAGAAAACAAATTTCCTGCATCAGATTATCGTCTCATTCACTGAATATAGAAGTAGGTAGGACCCAGAATATAATACGAAGTGAGAGAATTTGCAAAGTGTGTACATTAAACCAATTAGAATCTGAATTTCATTTCTTGTTATGCTGTCCTCTGTATAATGATATTAGAAAAAAGTATTTAGGTAAATTTCCTGGCCATCTATAGAGAAACTTACAAAAATTGTGTCATACGAAAATAAAAATTCTTTATACAAATTAGCCTTATTTATTAAAAAAGCGCTCAAATTAAGAACAACTCATTTAAGCAGCAGTAATTAAGTATCCACCCAAAATATATTAACAGTGTTCATTGGAATAATTTTGATATTATTGAAATGCTGTTCTCGCTTGTTGTATATTTGTTGACTTGTAATTTAATTGTATGTATGTTTAAATGTATATGTATGTTAGTTATGTTCAACTTGTTTCTTTTTCTGTTTCTTTTTCCACAAAATCTTGTAGTGATGTATTTAGCAGATATGTAATGCCATGTTCTTTTTGTATGTTTTGTGTCATAGACATGTATATGTCGATTCACACAATAAACTGTAAACATGTAAACATGTTATGTTCTCATCAAGATTCTGGGAATTGGTAAGCGGATTTACAACACTACTGATACAATTGGTCAAGTGGTCCCTTTTTGACATATTTTTCTCGTTCATGTTCAAATGGTGACAATTTTCATACTTGCATAAAGACTAATCCCCTATTTTCTTTTGTGTTTTTTTATGTTAGAATAGTATCATTATTTAGAAAAAATATGGTCACTCAATATTTTATTGAATAAGTGCTTTGCAGGCCTATATTTGAAGGCTATTTCATATAGAATTATAGCAGGAAAATATTTAGCGGTGTTCAACAATAACATTACAGGATGAATTGAGGTATGCAATAATGAAAGAGCACAGGTTTATTTTTCTTTCTTTTTATATGAACAAGATAATCATAAATCATAAGTTAATATTTTCATTTATCTACTATAGTCCTTGTATTCAAGATAGATAGATATCTACAATTAAAAGTATCTAACTACCCTGTCTGTACAATTTACTAAAACAACATCAAAGAGACATCATTAAAATACATGTATGACAGATTCTCAAATTCTTACATAACAGACATGTCCAAAAACGTTCAATAAAGTTTAGCAGATACTTCACACTGTTGAGAATTTCCCACTCAAATAGACACTTATAGTTCCAACCAAACAACACACAGCCAAAAATAATGTAACTTTTTCTCTTCATTTAACAAACACAGATTCTGCAAATCTTGAATTTAACTATCATTTAACACATCATACTAACATGAAAGGGAGTTTGATTTCAGTTATTCTGTAATCACTTTTTGAGTTAGGATGGAAAATTTAAGCACTGAAATAATAGCATTTTGGAATTCATGGTTTGTTGTTTTTATGTGACATTATCACTGGGTCTTAACACCGTTTATCAACAATTTTTCAGTTATATACGGCGACCGGTTCACCTAACCAATTTCTCTGGACTGTATACTAACCAGTACTAACTTATCCTTACTCAAAGGGCTGGAAACTTCTGCACATATGGAGGGTATGACCTATCGTGATCAGGATTTGAACATGGATCTCTGGGTTACAAGCCCAGCGGACTAACCACTGGACCACGGTCGCGGCTAATATTCATGGTAAACCGTGCTATTTTTTCGGTTAAACAAGCAAGTTCAATTGTCCGGACATTTTTATAATAAAGAGGACACTTAAAAACTTAATAATATTGTGAACAATATTCATGTCTGAAAAGACTGTTGCTTTATTCAAAAAAAGTCAAAATGTAATTCCTGATCACTACATACTGAAAGATCACTAAAACCTACCATTTTCTAACTGTTGTGGTCTCTACGCGATAGCAGAGATAATTACTGATATTGTCTATTTCAAATGACATGATATCGCACAGCCAAAAGATCAGTATTTTCGATACGAAAATTGCCAGTACAGACAAACCTAAGTTTGCAGCCACCTCCTATTAAAGACCACCCTGTGAATAAAGGCCATTTTTGGGGAAAAAACACTGATTATTTAGAACAAACTGATCTCAGAATAAAGGCCATCTGTCAATAACAATCACAAACTTTCCCATGGTCGGCCTTTGCTCACAGGTTTGACTGTATATATTTGTGTTTGAAATTGTATGACGGACTTACTGCAATAATAAGAGCTCACTTTGATAGAATAGTCTGCCAGGAGAGATTACTATACTAATATGATACAAATGTAATTCTACTTCAGCGAATGTTTATCAATTAGATTAAATGCTTAAAAATATATTCTGTCTATCACAAGACATGAAAAACACTCAGTAAAACACAGTACTCGTATTCAAAATCAAGTATCTTCTATATTATTTAACTTAAGATTTTAGACTCACAAAGATTACCTGATTGCTTAAACATTCTATGAACAAGGGTAAATGTCTGAACAAATACAAGTTAATAAGAGTTACAACATAAACTTAGAACAAGAGCTGTCTGTGAACAGCGCGCTCAACTGTCAAGCACAATGAGCCGTCTATTAAACACATCACGTTGAAAAATACTCATTCAAACAAGACATTGATAAAAACTATTTTCTTCAATTTTAGCAACAATAATCTTGACCTTGAAATTGACCCCAGTGGCCCAATTTATTTTTAGGCAATACCAAATCGTTTAGCGTCCGCGGACGGAAAAGTTTTGATCATTTGAGTAATATAAAAAACGTATTGTAATATTGAATATTTGATCCCTTGAAATGCTTTTATTGAACCATTACAAGCTGAAACGACTTGCTTGGTATCAATACACCTTCCAGTCGTCATAATTGATCAATATTATACTTTTGTTTTGATTTATATATAATATAAATATAATTATAAAATATAAATCTTACATCAAAAATCTTAAATCCAATTGTTTAGCATCCTCTTTCCAATGAATTGTGCGGTACAGTAGTCTGTCGTCTGCAAAGGTTCACAGGATAGCATGTCATTCAAATAGACCAGGAAGAAAAGTGACCCCTGAACACTTGCTAGGATACATCTGAGGTTATCGGTGCTGATGTTGAGAATGCCCCATTAAGTACAACATGTATGCGTTGCATACAAGATGACTGAAATAAACAATTCAAGAGTATACACTACACCGAACACCATTGTGATCAAATTTCTGCGTAAATCTTAAATGTGGAACTTAGCTGAAAAATATCGAGTTGCGTCTCATGATTGATCCCCTTTTGGAGCTTGTTGATAATTTCAATGCGTTGAGAAGAACGGTGAGGCTAACTTTTGGCAGTTGTATACTTCTCTCAGTCCGCTTTGGAGCCAGATATGTTTTCTCAATGAAATCAGTCTCCTTATGTATCCAGTAAATCGTCTGACGTCTCTTGAAATCTATGATTGTTTGTATGTTTGTGGGATGTTTCTAGCACGAACTTTATCATTACTGTAAGACTAGGAGAAATTAAACGTCATACTTTGTTTAGACCTAAATTTAAATAATCGGTGAAGTACAGTATAACTCCTGAAAACCGGACTCCTTCCGGACTGCTCCAAAAGTCCGGTTTTCTGAGAATTCCAATTTTTAGAGAGCTTTTGATTATACAGGGGAAAAAGGGGCATGGAAAATCATCCAATTTTTAGAGAATTCCCGTTTTCAGGGTGTCGGGTTTTCAGGGACTATACCGTCATACAATTTATACGACTTGAAGAAAAAATAATTTGATTCGAACGCGGAACGGAAGATTCTGAATCCAGCGTAAGATCCTTACACCACGAATATATTTGTATCTCTCCTACTTTAAATAGCGTATGTTTCAATTATTTACCCATTTATGACATGCTTTTATCTATTTTAAAAATGTTTATTGTCAAATCAAATCTTTGTGGCACAGCAATAATAATTTGTTGACATTGGAGCGCTTGTATGTATGACTATAATATTGGTAATGTATAGTAAAACATCATTCTTTTATGTTTTTAGTGTGTTAGTTCTACGTTCTACGTATTGTCGAAATCAATATTGTGCAAATCATATCATTTATGCCACTTACCCGGTCAACATCTGAAAATGCATTCACGTGATGATGAAATATAACATAAAAAAATGGTACTGATATACTGACCACAAATATAATAAGTGTATCATAATAAGGGGTGTCTTGATTCAGATTTTATTATGCTCCCCGCAAGATCCGCTCATATATTCAACTAACATCACAGGATGCATATATATGCAACATCAACTACAGTCAACATCAACTAACATCAACTACAGTCAACATCAACTAACATCAACTACAGTCAACATCAACTAACATCAACTGCTGTCAACATCAACTAACATCAACTACAGTCAACATCAACTAACATCAACTGCTGTCAACATCAACTAACATCAACTACAGTCAACATCAACTAACATCAACTACAGTCAGCATCAACTAACATCATCAACAGTCAACATCAACTAACATCATCAACAGTCAACATCAACTAACATCAACTGCTGTCAACATCAACTAACATCAACTACAGTAAACATCAACTAAAATCAACTGCTGTCAACATCAACTAACATCAACTACAGTCAACATCAACTAACATCAACTACAGTCAACATCAACTAACATCAACTATAGTCAGCATCAACTAACATCAACTACAGTCAACATCAACATCAAATAGTCACCTACAGATAAAATCAAATTGTATCAACTAGAAGCAGCATCAAATACAATGTTACAGGATTCTGTTAAATTGTTTTACGTTCTTTCAATTAAGTGCACACGTTAACAATCACGTTAATTATCAGGTAATATCAGATTTTTGGTAACAACAAGAGGACTGTTTAAATGTGGGGTTATTTCGAGGTCTCCTTATCGTGTATTGTGTAATTATAGGAAAAATACAATGTTCGTTCCAAAACGCTACCCATGTGCTATACACGGTCTTGCAACAATATTCTGTTTAGTCCATGTTGTAAATATAACATACAATCTAACAAGCCGCACAGACACATACATAGAGACCAATTCACTACCACCAAAATTGACCTGGAAGAAAATAGTCACATCCGTCGTTTTCCAGTATTATGCTGACCAGTGGCATATCAGCGTTACAGGAGGCCTAGATTTCAACAGATTCCGTTCATCCACGTATACGACCGCCCTTACTGTGGTCTACGGTCGTCACGCATGACAAACTGCAGTGCGCACATTCGATGATCCTATTACTAACGGACATCTGATTGTGGCTAATAACTCACTCACTCACTCACTCACTCACTCACTCACTCACTCACTCACTCACTCAATAGATAATAGTATTGATAGTAACCCATTGAAAATCAGTACAGTATTTAATTGGGTCTCAACCACGCGTAGTGTTTTAGACACACAAATGTAATTTTACGTATCCCATGATCAACTTTTCATTGCTATAATTCGACATCTTGCGTATTTGAAACATGACATTTGGACGTGAATATTTGCCTCGTGCAATGGAATTAAATTTATGTACATATTGACACCATCTTCATCAGAACGACGGTTTTATTTTGATGTATATACTTGTAGGCCTATTTTGTGAAATAAAATACCAGTAAATTGTTTTAGTGACATTGTCATTGGGATTTAACGCCGTTTTTCAACAAGTTTTCAGTTATATACGGCGACCGGTTCACCTAACCAGTTTTCCTGGACTGTATACAAACCAGTATTAACTTACCCTCCCACAAGGAGCCGGCAACTTCTCCACCTGGAGGAAATCGACAATTTTGTCATATATTTATAGAAGAGTATGACCTGCCCCGTCCGGGATTTGAACCGGATCTCCGTGCTACAAGTCCAGTGCACTAACCACTGGACCACGGTCGTGGCCCTGTTGTGCCGAATAGAGCATACGCTTATGTAAATGATAAGCGCCTTTCGATGATGAGGCTCACTCTCGACGAGTAGCGCTTGTTATTTGTTTCTTAGACAGGCGTTCTATGAATGGCCCTAAATAATTTTCGATATGTTATTGGTATATAAATAATTCATTTTTTTTCGAGCCTTATCTAAAGATAGAGATAACATGATTAAGATTCCCTTGATTTATTATTACTCACAATAGTTCCCGTTTGACATACATTACTTATTTATGATTACGGCAATTAAACGATGTTTTATACTGATTTCTTACTTATTCGACCTGTCTGCACGATGTGTATCATGCATCATAATTATCCAATCTTTTATTATATTCGTCGTTCTATTTACGTAATCAAAGTCGTATTTTCGCGGTTTCATAATACTTCCATGGTGATGTCAACATCTTACTTTCCCAACATTCATCATCGTTCTATAGCTTTAACATTATCATATTTTCGAATTTTCATCATCATGTTATAGCTTTAACATTATCATATTTTCGAATATTCATCATCATGTTATAGCTTTAACATTATCATATTTTCGAATTTTCATCATCATGTTATAGCTTTAACATTATCATATTTTCGAATTTCATCATCATGTTATAGCTTTAACATTATCATATTTTCGAATTTTCATCATCATATTATAGCTTTAACATTATCATATTTTCGAATTTTCATCATTATATTATAGCTTTAACATGATCATATTTTCGAATTTTCATCATCATATTATAGCTCTAACATTATCATATTTTCGAATTTTCATCATCATGTTATAGCTTTAACATTATCATATTTTCGAATTTTCATCATCATGTTATAGCTTTAACATTATCATATTTTCGAATTTTCATCATCATGTTATAGCGTTATCATTATCTTATTATCATATTATCATCATTATTCTACATGTATAGTATTATCGATATCGTATTGTCGCAATATTCATTAGTGTGGGGATTCTGTGTTAAAGTCATTAGTGTCATTTTTACTAAATTGATGCTAAAATAACTGATATGGTACGAGGCGACCTTTGTGAGACTTTAAATACTAAAAATAATGTAATAATATCAATTTTAATTTAATTTTTTTTATATAATCGTGTAATGCAAATCACATGACGGAACATTTGTACAGTGCCATATCACGAAAACAAACCTGAAAATAATGGAAAGCGTTGTGCGGTCAAAATTAAATCTATTACATTTATCTGGAAATTCCGACCTCAGTATGGGCTCAGAATGCGCTTACAGACGTCCTGAATGTAAAAATTTTCTGAGAGAGGCCCCCAACCCCCCTATCGCGCACTTTGCGATTGCAAATTCGGCGCGCGTGCGTACTATTTTATTTTCTTGGGCTACGCCCCTGCTTAAAATCAACATACTGAACACAGTATAATCAGACAGAACAGAGGATAAATTTAGAATAAGCACCATATACCTATGTGACAGGTAACATTTAAAGGTGCGGAACCATTTTGGGTTACTACGTTTTAAGACGTCAATATTTTCCGTAATTTTTCGAGGAATTATTCTTACTGATAAAATCATTCTTTTTGCAAATTCAACTTAAAAAGAATTCTAAAGAGAAATAGATCTTTCACGGAAGATTTTGGTTATTTCTTTATTCAATGACTACTGATAGAAATGTAATTTTCCTAACAGGACTCATTTGAGAAATGCAGCAATGAAGGGAAAAATAGGTTCTACTGCTTTAATGTACAATGCATAAATTAAGTCGTGAAAACCACTGGTATGTCAATTAAGGTCATTCTGTTTTATTATTTTGTTTAGCGTACGCGTGCGCCTAGGTTTTGAATTTCGTCAGGCAAAAGAAATTTCATTCAAATTCACGTTTCTTGATTGGATTCTATAGCTTCCTAGATTAATGGCTGTAGTTTAAACCATGTTTAAATAGACTATATTTTAAATTTAACCTTTTTTTCTTAAATTCTTAAATTTTGTTTAGAATTCTAGTGCAACATACAGTGGCTCGCAAAATCAGAATCAGAAGTGTTAGATTTCTAATATCTGAGTTTAAACCAGTTGACTGTTGTTCTTTTAATATATTTAATATGATGCTTCTGTTAAAGCCAAGATTTTTTTTCAGAATGAGTTTGTGTGTGTGTGTGTGTGTGTGTGTGTTTGAATATGTATCTAGGTTTTGCGAAATGAGGTCGACGTTTAACCAAATAAACAAACAGAATGGCCTAATAAAACGACGAAGACGACAACAGACGTACACTTGTACGTCTACACCACAATTATCAGTACATGTGTGTGATATAAATCATATCGCTTTCCTATGTCGCCGTTTCTATTTACATTGGCCTAAGAAAAACAAATGCTGACGCATTTCTATATAGTTCAACGATGCTCAAGTAAACTGGACCAAATATATCCAAGAGTTTGTAGACCTAAGTATATCGAAAGAAAGTATCTGCAAATCTTTCATCAGATTTATCATTATTTCGACGTATAAAAGTATGGAAAAAATCAAAAGAAACGGTCTCATATGGACTTTAGTGCCATCCCTGATAGAATCTGCTCCAATGGCTCCCAAACCAGTGAGGAAGGGATGACAGACGGATGAAAGTATAATCATGTTAACACAAAAAACATTCCATTGAGCACATCAGACCAAAGTCAAAGCAGCGGATTGTTCACGATTACATTGTAGGTAAATCAAAATTATATAGTCGCATTGGGTTTAAAAGGAAGCAACGGAGCCCCTAAAGTGACATTCTACACTTATATTTTACTTGTAGCACTCTTTTTTACATCGTTTTTACAAAATAAATTTCCTGATTACGAATTAGTATTTCATTTATTAATTTCGTTTATTACGAAATAATATTTCGTATTTACGAATTAAAAATATTTCGTATAAACGAAATACTAATTCTTAATTACGAAATATCATTCTGTAAAAACAAAATAAAAAAGACTGCTACAAGTTAAAATATAAGTGTAAAATGTCAGTTTAGGGGATCCATAAGAAGCAGACTGCCTCCGGATGTGTGAAAAGGCTATGTGCAATCCAGAGTGTTTTAAACAATATCATACTCTGAAGAATACAAATTGAATCCAAATTCAGACCAAACTCCAAATGTTTCAATGATAGATTCGGGATTAAGTGATACTTATTCTGACTCTGATTAAAATTATGTGATGACAATTAAGTGCCTTGAGTCAGTGGTAAATAAATGTATGTATGAACAGTGAAAAACAATGTAAACATAGTGTAAATAATGGATGTATATAGTCTTGCTTTACATGTATCTTGGAACATTGTTGTATTGACTGTGCATGAACGGACAATCTCATGTCATTTATATTTGACATACAATAAGTTGTTCACTATCAATATTACTTAAATACAAATGTAACAAGTTAAACATTTATTCAATAGTGTTTCTTTCCAAAAATTATGTTTTTGTAATATATGATAAATATGAACAGAACTGTCATTATTTGATGAAAGAATTAAGCTCATTGTGTAAATAATGCGTATTTTTATGAATGTTGTATTGTTTAAATTTAAATTGAGTATAGTTTATTAAAGTATCACCATATACATTATATGTCGATGTTGCTTATTTCTTTGTCTACATTTTTTTACTCTTACATTTATCAACAATTATCAATAGTTAAGGCCATACCAAACCTTTTATTTTGTTTAGCGTTCACCCTAAGTTCAAAAATCTATCTAGCTATCCTGTGAGGAAAAAAACGAAGCCATCGAAAAAGAACAAGTCATATTGACTTCTATCCTCATGATAATATAACTGTCAAGTACAGCTTTCATGCATTGTCAATCATATTTATGATTTAAGTTTTAAATTGTTTATATATAGAGACTAGTTTTCTTGTTTTAAAGAACTGTATTCGATTTTTTTTTCGTTGAGGAAATGAACTAAAAAATACACCAATGAAATAAAAAATATTTTCTAACATAATTTGATCGAATATAACTCCATATTTGTTAATACATATCCATTACAAAAAAGAAAGCTAGTATGACGTAGGTATATTGTTATTTGTATGTAAATAAACTGATACATTTCAATGATGATTTATCTAATTTGATCTTTTGTGAGCGATTTCGTTTCTTTTTTGTATTGAATATTCAGTAAAACCTCGATGATAAAGAAAGTGTTAATTAAAACTTTATAAAAATGGAGTGCGAGTGAGATAATATAATCACATATGACTTAATACATACGTGGCGTTCAGCGAAAAATATTTCACTCGACTCGAAAACAACTTATAACAATGATTCGAAAAACATTTGAAGAATACTCAATACTAACCTCATGTTGACAAACGGATATGCTGTACGTTTCCGGTGGTAGTGGGGCACCTTATGACTAAACCGGAAATAAAATTAAAATGCCTTATCCTGTAGAAACTTGGTGGAATTTAACTTAAAATTCTAAAAAAATAATAGCGATTTTGCTACATGTAATATTACGTATATTATTTAAGAAACATAAATAATATCAAAAGTATCTAAATAAGAAATAGAACACATTCATAATGCTTTATTAACTTAACAACAATTAATAGTTGAACGTTTATGTGAAGGGGGCTTCCGTGGTGGAGTGGTTATGGTCTACGACTGGTAATCATGAGCCCTTCACGCTGTTAGAATCTCACCCTCGACCAGACAAATTTCACATGTGAGGAAGCTGTCTAGCTAGTTTACGGAAATTCGGCGGTTCTACCAAATCTATCTTTATTGAATTTTCTTATCCTTAGTTTCAAAAAAGGCTGTAAAATGTGTTGCCAGAAAAGCAGTTCATTATGTTGAATTTACAATCAAACCTATGAACAAAGGCTACACATGGGAAAGACAAAATGTGACTTTTATTGACAGGTGGCCTTTATTCAGGGGTCAGTTTGTTCTAAATAATCAGTTAAGGTTTTTAAAAGAATGACCTTTATTCACAGGGTGGTCTTTATTCGGAGGTGGCCACAACACAGGTTTGACTGTAGTATCATTACAAAAAGAAAGCCGCATATGTTGTTATTGCGCTTTAGATATAAATATGAACGTAAGTCGATACATTCAACCATTCATTTAATATCATCAGAAATTTTACAACATAATGACTGTTTCTATTTGTACTGAATATATGTATATACACACAATAAAACTTAAACATTAAGACCATCATTAATTGTCTATTACATGACGTGGTCTTCATGTTGAAGTAGTATAGATCTAAGAGAGGTTTTACTGTTGTTAATTTAATGTGATCAATACCATGAATGTGAACAGTGAATGTTAAGGTGCAAGGTCGATATTATCCTTGCCTACCTTGACTTCAGATGGTTGATGTTGCATAATAATCCGAATTTATGAATAAAAACACATCATCCAGCACAATTATTAATAAACACACACGTTAATTCCACAGCATAACGAATACAAAGACACTTTAAGCACATATTTCACACACATTTATACTAAAACACTACATTTACTCCAAAACGAATAGAAACACACTGGATTCCTGAACCGGATACGTGGACCGGACTTCTTAACCGGATGGTGCGGATTCGAATCAGGGCAGCAGCTTCTCAAAATAGCTCAGCTATTCTAATTGTATACATGCTGTTATATACAACATGCTGTTATATACAACGTGTTTTTGGAAGAAGCTTTACAGGCTGTTGCTCTATTGCGTCTGTGCCGTATAAAAATTTTCTTATCCATTTTCAAATATATTATGATAGTGATGCTTTTATAAACACAAGACTAAAATTATTGGGGACTTGTCTGCTTATTTTATTGTAAAACAACGTATGTTGACGTTCTATGACTACCAACATTTATCAATACAAATCAAGTGAAACAAATGCTAAATATGAACTAACCTCGTGTATATAAAGAGAAACACAAGAAATATCCGTTATCCTTCTTGTCACTAAGTCACTACGCAATAAAATTTATTGCAACATAAAAAGTTCGCTCGTTGTATAACTCCAGGTTTCCTACGTGCCTTTTTTCCACAATGTGAAAACAAACATATGGTCTTATAATTATTTTTGAAAGATTGACACGATTTTGCGAGCCATGCAACAGTGTAATACATTATCTAAAACTGTGCACTTCAAATATATTTGAGCACGTGACACTAGTCCTTATTGTCGAGGGTCTTAATCTACTTTTGATAAGTGTATTAGTGGTATGTCAATGCATCAAATCCCTCTAAAATTCCAGAAACATCAAACGCCAGTCGTGGTTTCTCAGAAGACAACACAAGTCATGTTCTTAATGTAATGATACGAGCAAAGAACGATTTGTGATACATGTTTGGTATAATGATGTATTCACGTAATATGAAAAATAACGCAATAAAAGACAAAGTACACAATAAAACTGTATACACATATAACAGAGATATATTGCACAACATATAAATAGCTTAATTGCATAGTACATATGTAATAAAAGCATTCTTATATAAACTAGCATTCATGTTTACAAAATACAGTCCCGGCGTTCCATATTCGTTAGCAAGCATGATTTTTGTGTCTTTACTGCCAACACAGCAAGACCAGTTTTTGAAGATCGATTCATATAACAAGTCATGATATTTTGGGCCATTTGGGAGTCCCTGGGTGAAATTGATTTAGTATCATTTTCTGACAGTACAACATATCCTGAATCCAAAATCTAAAGTTTCAGCCGTGAAATCACATTTTTAGAGGAAGTAACTCAATTTTAGTCAAATGACTATGTTTAAGAATAATACACAAAACTGGTATTTAATGTACGAGGCAGTTATTATGCTAATCAAAATAGATCTATAACTTATATTCAAAATGAACAGTAAGGCGATAAATGCATGGATTAAATGTTTCTTTATATCTACAGCTAGATATGATGCATTTATTTTATGTATAATATTTCGACATAAACTGTTTAAATATTTCCAAATTTGAGATTGCATACTCGTATAAAATAATGAAAACTTTCATTGCACATCCTAGAATGCATAACAATAATTATAGTCAATAATACGAATGCTGTAACTTGTACAATTTATCATGTGAGATAAAAAGATAAGATCGTGTTTCAAGCACAAAAAATTTCTTGCTAAAGTTATGATTTGGAGAAAAAATAGGAGAACAAATGAGCGAAGCTATAACAACACAGTGTAAGTGAATATCGGACCGAATTTAGCCAATAAGCGGGAACCATTAGAAAAGCTATTCCATTTCGCGTAAATTTCGTTTTCCTCGAGAAACATGCGTGTTAAAGCATGTAGTTGAACTTAAAATTATATATCACCTTATTGTGTGTTGAAAATTATTGACTGATATTTAAAAAGCTGGACACACAAGAATAAGTTTTTGCCAAATTCACATATCTTAAAGAAAATCCCTCTTTCAACAAAATGCAAATACGACTTGTGCCCGCTGGTTTTACACATCAATTTAATGACGACAAAGTGAACGCAACTTATTTTTAAAACGAAAAAAGTTAATTCAGATGTACACTGAGTATTCACCAAATGTATTTGAGAGTTTCATTTCTGGTAATGAGACTTTATATCTGCTAACTCTCATGCATTGCGTATGTGTCACACGAATTTCCAGTCTAAATCACCGTCTCACGCGTATAAGTATCTATGACACACGCAATTTAAAAAAAAACTGCCGAAAATGTTTTTTTTCATTTTATTTTTGTTTTCACTTATAAATGATTTATGTAGACTTCGGAAAATTGCTGCCCGGTATCAGGACTCTCTCGGAAAAAAATCTTGAAATATCCATTATTTTGGTAGCATCCGGGGAACTCCGGTTTCCTGGATCACACGCTAGGGCTTTGCCCAGTACCATCATGGCTGTGCCGGTCCAGCTTTAAAGTCACACTCCTGGAACTGTCTATGTAGCTATAAAACTTGGATCCATTATCCAACTAATTTCCACGTTGTATAAATATATTTATAAGCGCTACAGACGGTTTATTCTAGTTCGATTATATTCTTGCTGTATAAATTGCAAAATTTTGTGTAAGATTCATACGTCATTATTATGCAAAAGGTTCCTGGTTTCCGCTAACCCGATCGATCATATTTCATTCTTGATTTTTTAATTTTTGGTCTTTTCATGCTGCCTTTTTTCCACTTTGGTTTACTTTATTTGCCTGACAGAAATGATATTTTCTATTTTGAATGGCGTTCAATTTTTTATTCTTGAATGTGAATGTTGGAACCAAAAGTTTTGAATGGTCATTATAATAACTTTCCCTTCTATGAACCATTACATTATCCTAATTAAACTGTATATTATACAAACCTGTAGGCTGTACGTCCAAAATCTGACTACAATGAGTTGGATGGAATCCAATGATACCCCTGTAAACGAGCAGATAATACTCAATGTTTCTTGCTCCTTTTTCTGTATTTTTTTTTATTTAAATAAGATCAAGATATAATTTCAAAAATGACAACTATTATCAAGAAACATGGAGTGGGACAAGAAACCATGTTTTTTATTAAAAATTCACAATGCGAGTCTTCAGACATAAATGCTTGTTCTTCTTTCAGGAACAAAATTTCTCAACAATATTAGAAGACTTTAATAAGAAGTACAACACTAATATTCCAAATCTCGAGCCTCTTCAAGTAAAGGCATTAGCAGCGTTATTGTACGGAAAGGATTGTGTATGTTCTCTTCCAACTGGATATGGGAAGTCTTTAATTTTTTAACTTTTCCCATTCATTGACTTAAACTGTTTAATTATTGTAATTGAACCTCTTAATGTTATAAAAAAACAAGAGGCACAAAAGCTCAGAGATGCAGCTATTTGTCTGTCAGGAAAAAGTGACTTTGCTAGTATCAAAAATGGTAAAGTAAAATATATTTTCTGCCACCCAGAAGATATTTTGGATAACAAGAAAATTGTTGAATTATTTAGGTGTGAATGTATGAAAACTCGAAAAATATACCTGGTTGGTGATGAAGCTCACTGTATATTAGAGTGGGGCAATAACTTCAGACCAGATTATAAGAAGACTTTCAAACTTAAGATCCTTGTTTGATTGTCAAACTCTAGCTCTGTCAGCAACAAGTGTTGGACAAAGAGAAATAATAAAAAGTTTACTGATGAAAAATTGTTAATGTATTTGTGCCCCTCCAACAAAGGCAGACATTTAGCTCATTGTATTAAAAAGACCAAGTGCCACTTTTGAAAGGGTACTGCATGAACTTAAAGTTCAAGGGGACAGCTATTATTTTACAATAACATACTGTAGTTCTATCCAATAGATTGGTGGTGGATATGAATTGGCCAGAGAGATCCTGGGTGACAAATTTTATAACGGTGACCGGAGACCAGAAAATGTAAAGGTAGTCATGTTCCATTCTTTGATGGAAAACAGCAGTGGTAAGGCAAGTTTCAACTTGACAAATGGGGTAGAATTTGACCAAGTACTAAAGGACCGTGTAATAGAAATTTTGTATTCAAATGAAATTGTAAAAATCAAACATGAATTTTATGTTGATCAAATGTATATAGAGCTAAAAATTTATTTTTTGCAGCTAAAACAATGATCCTTGCTTGTCTCGAGAAGCCACCAGAGGAATGCAGCATCAGACTGGTATTTGCATCAGTGGCACTTGGATGGGTGCAGACCTGGGCATGTCAAGTGTGTTATACATGCTGGGCCACCTTTTGTTTGTTATTCATCTTATAGAGTACATGATTTTTAGTATTTTGAAATACAAACATGTGTAAACAAAATAATTATATTAACCCTTTTTCTGACTGTAACTTTACATATTACATTTTTTTTATTTCAGCCTATGTTCAAGGAATTGGTAGGGCTGGAAGAGTTGGTACCCATGCTAAAGTTATCCTGTACTTCAATAAGAAAGACCTGGCTATCAAGAACATGAAAGCAAACATGAAGGAATATTGCAAGACAGAAAAGAGCAGGAGAGAATTTGTGAATGAACACTTTGGCTTGTTTGAGACAAATAAGCCACCAGTTTGCTGCAATATGTGCCAGTATGAACTTGGTTTGGGATGGGATTTTCCTCAGCTATCAATATTAGGTACAAAGCAATTAAAACTTGACTATTCACTTTAGGCCACGCCAAATTGAAGTTATGTACATAGAATTTTCCAGAAAAAAAATATGAAGCTAGTCAGAATAAAATTTTTTACCACTCTAAATTCTAAAGAAAAATTTTCCTTGATATTTTTGAATCCATGTATTTAAGTCTGGCAAAGACAACTTGGTAATTGGGTCCCTAACTTGTTTTTGGAAAGACTGCCTGCCTTCCAGGAATTTTTGTGAACAGTTTAAGTGATTTCAAATCACAAATGATAAACAAAGATAAACGCTTATGTTTTTGGGCACGTTTGATAACTGACGTCTGTTTGTCAAACATTTCACAAATCACATTCATTCCAAAAAATGTGTTACATCTTTTAATTAATGACTGATCTGTGATATTTGAGCACACGGAGCAAAGGTAAGTTTTGGTTACCCTAACAAGGTGTTCCATTTGGAGATCCACTGGATTGATGCTCTTCCGACTGTTAACAAATAATCCATATACAACAACACTTGAGTCCTTTTCACTTAAAAGTGCATACTCTTGGCTTAGAAAACACAATAATGCAACAGCATACTTAGACTTGCATTGTGCCCCTTCAAAATAAGCATCAGATATTTTAGACACATTATTAATCTTTTTCTATTTGGCAACTTGATAATGTCACATAGTTCAAGGACGATCAATGCAAGTTTAACTAATACAGTCTAATAACTATGGACCATATCTGGATTTATTTCTTCAACAAAGGTTCCACTGAAAACTTTCCTACTTGTTGAAGTAACTTGATTAGCAAGAGGTGTAATTTCTGATACAATCCAGTTTTTTTTTTATCATCTGACATAAGCTGAAAGTCAGGGACATGTTCTGGAATGGAACTGAGCAAATTATAATGCTCTAATGTGGCTTGTACTATGTAAGATTTTATGACAGAAATAGCCAGTTCCTTACAGCTGTCGTAATGATTTTTCACATCCTGATCATTAACATCTTTTTGCAATAATTTAAGTTTTTGACAGTGCGGAGTGAAAACATCAGTGTGATTTTCCTTATAAAGAATTTGATAAAACAAGGTTAAAACTGCCATTTGTTGATGAAATATTTCAGATGTTATAGGAATTAGAGATTAAAGTCTTTCTTTTTCAGTTAGCGCAGCTGCTCTCAATCTTTTTGCCCCAGAAAACTTTTCCCTGGTTAGTTGATCACCACTTATATGCACTGTTTGTAGCTGTTTGTTTGCAGCTAAATGCGTACTTTCACAAAATTCTTGGCATGAGTCAAGTACATTACATCTGTGTACTTTTGTTCCTTTTATGCATTACTGGTAAAGGTATAACCACGTTCTTCCTTTTCAGCTCCTCAGGAACAGCAGCAATAGCTTCACTGATAACTATAGAGACTGGTTTCAACCATGGGAAAAATCCACAAGAACTCTTGGTGAAAGCACAGAGAAATTATATGTTATGTCCTGCCATTCCTCCTCCCACAGGATAAATCTCCCAAGTGGCAAGTAGCGTAGATCACACTGTGGGGAAGTGTTGCCCAAGCCCTGGAGTTCAATGTTTTGGACAGTAACTGCTGATCCAAACCAATGTTGAATTTGGCCGACTTTACCAACACTTTTTCTTTCCTGGAAAATGCCCATTTTGAAGTTAATGTTGTCTCCCACAATGCAAAAGTACTTTCCTAATTTGAGACTATCAATGAGTTTTGTGTTGAATGATCCAGATATGGATGTCATGGTGTCCAGCATTCCATGATGGCTTAGGGTTATCCCCAATAGTTGCACTCTGTCATATACCTATAATATCAAATAAATATCAAATAGTTAGAACAATATGACTATGAACTGAAGAAAATGTTCTAGCTAATAGTTTATTAATAACCATTGAGTAAATTATGTGTACAAATATACTAAACAAATAACTATTTTATTTCATTATGTAAAAAATAAGTTTTCTATTGCTTAAAATGTGTTAATACCTTCAGACATAAACTTATATATATCAATAAATGATAGTGTGTGGCTTACAAAATGTCAACTAATAATATCAGGTAACTTTCAATATAATCTTATATATTAAAAAAAGATGCTAAATTCAAGAATTTTTTCATTGTATGTACAGAATATGACTTGATTTTGGCTTCCAAACTGTGAAGTAACTCTTAAACAATCATATATTGTGAATTTCATGTTAATCGACTTATTTCTTACAATAATGACAATACACAATGTGTTGCATACTTTGCTATTACATATACTGCAGTGTTCATGGTAGTACGGTACTGAATATTTATAGATATGTTAAAACAAATCTAGATTATGAACAATATTTAGACACTCTGCCTAGAAGCTTTAGATTTTATTTCTGTAGACTCAGATTAAGTTGTCTTCCACTTAGAATACAAACTGGTAGATACGCCAGAAATAATGTACCAAGAGAGCTCAGATATTGTTTGTGTTGTAATACATTAGACATAGAAGATGAATTTCACTTTATTTGTATTTGTCCTTGTTATGAAGTTATAAGAAGAAAATATATCAAAAATTATTACTACGTTAATCCATCAGTTTACAAATATACGCATTTGTTAAATTCTTGCAATAGAAATGAAATTATTAACTCGTCTAAATTTATTAAAGAAGCTTTGGGTATTAGAAATGATGCACTTATTACAGAAGAAAGATAATATGTTCGCCCTCCAATCGTATGTATGTATATGTATTTGTTTTTGTAATTTGAACACCTAATTTGTCACGTGTTATATGTATGTGTATATATATATATATATATATATATATATATATATATATGTTTTGAAGTTGAGGTACTATGTACAAGACTGAATAAATAAAATAAATATCGTATCGTATCGTATAATATAATGTTCATACTATATAGTGTCAATTCCACAGCTTTTTCCTGGTTTGTATTTTGTGAACGCTTAATATGGTAATTAATCTGTGCTATAAACATCATTGGGCCAGAATGTATCACATAAGACTAAATCACAGTTTGTTCAAAGTTCAACTGAATGTTGTCTTTGTCATTAGTATTCTTATTATAGGCACCTTTTGGCCTCTGCATATGACATAGTCATGTATTTTATCAACACTGGTGTTACTTCTAAACCCTTTGACACACAAAGTATCATTTTGGTTTATACCTATCTATGCTAGTGGGACATTAATGGTATGTCTTACCATTTAATAATAATAATAATAATCATATCTTGTAATTTTGAACTTTAAAATATTGACATTTTCAGTTAAGGGTAGGCTTTTATAAGTTTGATTAAATTTAATGTCACCAACTTTCGCCAATTACATAATGAGAAATATAGGTTGTCATTATTAGCTTATGAAAAATTAGGATTTTGAGACATAAATTATGGAATATTACTGCTAGTGTATGCTAAAGGAAGATATTTATATTACATTGTTAGATCATAGTGTTTGTTTTCCTATACTGTATAATTTGTGCTAATGTCCTCCTACCTGTGAATGGAATCTACCTATCTGTAAAGACAGTACTTCTATTTGCTGTTCAACCATTTGTAGTTTATTTTAAGAATGCTAAAAGACATTTTCTCTGCTATTCCTTAACATGTAATTTGCAATCTATGTGAGGTGTAAATCATACTTTGATGAAGCTTTTTAGTTTCTGCTTAATAGAATAATACAAATCCTAATGCAGAGAAGAATCATTAAACTATATTCAAAATGAAAAAAATTCATTGAAAATTTGAAAAAAAAAATTGAACAAAATCTTGAACAAAATTTATTTAATCTAAAAAAATAGCATTTTCACAAAGGACAAAAAAATATAAGTAATAACAAATACATGTTTCCATTACAGTCACTAACTTTGGGAACCACCCACTGTTATTATTTCATTCAATTCAGCAGTATAAAATTATAAATCATTTTAATATCTGACAATGTTGGTGTTTGTGGGGGGGAATTTACTTTAAATATAAGAATACCTGCATTATCACAAAACAAGCGCTTGCATTTTATCTAACATGTCCCCTTCTTCCATGTCAAGTGATTCCGGGATGTCGCAAGGGGACACAGGTTCACTGTCATTAAACATCTGAATGTAACTGACTTCAATGTTCATCTTGTGTGTGTATTCATCTATCAGCAAGGAAAAGCTTTTTCTGTTATAAAAGAAAATACATCATATAGATAATATAATGTGCTATCATGACAATATTCATTGAAATTGATGAAACAAATTTGAAATTAAAACAAAAAATTGTTAAAACACATTTTCAAAGCAAAAAACTTGGCATCAATAATAAACAGTAACTCAAAATCAACATAATGTATTCATTTACAGAGCAAGCAGTAGCAATTTCCATTATATTCTGACACTATTCTAATACCACACAGAAGTAAACTGAATAAAATCTCAACACATTTCAAAAGATAAAATGGTACAAGTAAAGAATCTATTTAGATAAGGCCATTTCCAGTTTATTGGCATAAAAATTGAAACTGTCCATAAAATTTCGAAGTCCAACTTTGAGTAAAAATTGCAAAAATGGGCCCCATTCAAATTTGATCGATTTTGGGTCTAACATGCAAAACGAATTCAGACAAATGAATGTGAAAAATCTCAGTTTGGCCCAACAATCGAAGTCCAACTAAGAGTAAAAATTGCAAAAATGGGCCCCATTCAAATTTGATTGATTTTGGATATAAAATGCAAAATGGATTCAGCCGAACAACTGTGGAAAATCTCAGTTTGACCCAACAATTACAAATTGTAGATTCTGCTTATTTTCCCAATGAAGTATATATTACTAGTTATTTAATAAAATAACTGATTTGACAACTTTACTGTAACATATACACAAAATCTTGTGAAATGTATCATATTTACAATTTTTCCAAGACTACTATAAGAGAACTTGTGACACATTAAGAATAATGAATGAGTTTACTCTCATGAAAGAAAATATATAATGTTGGCACATTTTTCTGAATTGTTTATTTGACAGTCTCAATATTTTATATGGATGGCATAAAAACAAAAGATAAAATGGAACAAACAATTATGAATGGATGTGTAATTTTTAAAGGTGTTTTGTGTATTGTATTGCACATAATATTATGAGACATGAATAAACTATAATATTCTATCTGTTAATTGGCGGAGTTCACACATGTCACATCATTATAAATTCACACTTGTAATTGGCAGATTTTGCATGGAACTTATCGGTATTAAGGAAGAACATAAAAAAATGATTGTATTAGTATCAGGGATTGTCTAAATAATCTGCCGTATATTCCCTAATAAATGTCCCGGGGCGTTACATTTTTGAAAATGTTTGTGTCATTCCTGAGATTTAAAAAGTGTTTTCTACTGATTTCTATTGTTCATCTCAGATTAAAATAGCCTGTCATGGTAAGTCACTTGTTTTCTCTTGTCCAAAAGGGGGGGGGGCGTTTATTAGGGGAGGGGCTTTATAAGGGAATATACTGTAATTTAATTATTATATGATCACCATGTAAAAACAGTCAACCAAGAATTGCCAATAAAACAGGACAAAAGAAGCCCAAAAAAGCAGATTTTGATATTCAGCCATCATCAATAAGTGACTCGAGTAAAAATACTTGTAAACCATCAATTGAAAAAACTGCTCAACCAGCCACAGATTCAAAACTTGGACAAAAAACGCCGACAATACAGAAATGAAGTTTAAAACTGAAGTTATCAGTAAGTGTTCCCTCTAAAAAATAATTAAATTCAGTGACGACGTTGATGAAAACACAATAAATATTAGTGACAGTAAAGATGATGAGAGTTTTGATTGTAAAATGTGGCGCCACAAACTAAATCTTGATATGAACTACCGCGACCTGATTGATCAAGATTCTGGGTAGCTTAATGATAAACATATGCAAGCCGCCAATGACAAACTAAAAAAACAATTTCCAGAAAGTAAAGGACTGAAAAGTACACTGAACATGCCTCACTTCATTGAATCAAATCAGAGATGGAATTTGGCCAAACATATGAAAAATGTACCCAGTCCTTCAGCTCAAATTCATTTTAGTGGGTACAACCACTGGGTTGTATCATTCTAAGACTCATCTAGTGACATATATGTTTTATACAGCTTAAAATCAAATAGGACACTGAATAACTAAATGAAAATTCAACTTATCTCAAATCTCAAATGTATGGAGATACCAATATAACATGTCATAATGTAAAGATTCCTATTGTTCACCAACAAAATAATTCCTAGGACTGTGGTGTATTTGCCATTGCCTTTCTGGTTGATTTATGTTTTAACAAATTACATTTTGAAGTTAATACAAGATTTAGAGTACCAGAAATGCGTAAGCACCTTATTCATTGCTTTGAAAATGGAGAAATGCAACCATTCCCCAAACTACAAAAAATGCTAAAAATGCAAACAGCAAATGTTAAAACTTCAAAATTAGTCTTATATTGTACATGCAAACTTCCAGACTGCATAGATGATTTAAAACAATGTTCAAACAAGAAATGTAGCGTGAAATGGTTCCACGGCATATGTATATCAGGCATGTATCATGAAAATTGGCGTAGTGAAGCTGTATAGAAAAGAAAAGGAAATTTAAAAAATGCTTGATAAACCATATTATTCTTATCAGAATGTCTTTTACATTACAAATAACTGTGATTTGGCTACACATGTGTATTTAGGCAGTATAAATATGATTATATACATGTAACTACATGTAACTTGTTTCGAGTTTATTACTTGTGTAGACTTTTGTTTTAAACATGTACACATGTAACAAATGTTCACATTGATTAAAAATATTGATATCAAATTGACCAGTGTTGTAATGCTTTGTTTCCCTTTCTGGTACCTTGAATGAGCGGATATGTCCTATCATCATAACTGAGCAATGACGTACGATTCAAAATAATTCTGACACTAAATGCTGCAAATATGCAAGAAGACAAACTAGGATTGGCCAGCAGAGGCTTGCAATCAGGCCCACAGAAAGTTCGCATTGTATGCATATAGTGTATGCGTATCACAATTAAATCTTTGTAATATTATATCTATTTACAATCCTAACACTTTAATTTAACATTATGAACTATTTAAAAACATAATTCTGACACTAAGTGCTGTGAAATGTGCCAGAAAAGTCATATTAAGATAGGCTCACAGAATAAACATGTCCTTCATGTGTTAATGATGCATTTTTGATCATTAGAATGTATTCTACATTTCATTTATATGCCTAGTTTGACATGCATATTTGCTCATAAACCACTTGTCAAATGCATAATTATAAATAACACTTCACAAACTCCGTCTGCACTCTATATTCAAGAACAAAGATTTCTTTCCTTTTATGTCTTGTTAGTATTGTAAATGGTGGTATTGTTCTTTGAAGATGCCTGATATGCTTTGTTTGATTTATCAATACAGTATTAATAACTTATTTCAAAGCATCAAAATAATACATGGCACAATGTTTCAACTTTAACATTACCTGTGTAACTTTATTTATAACACAACTGTATGAAAATTATTTCATGATATAATTCATGGTCAATTGCATAATACATAATGTATACCAAAAGCATTGGACTGAAATAGTTTTGTTACACCTCCATTCCTTTTTTATGGAAACAGTTGCTGATATAACAACTTATTAAGTTATTCAATCGGCTCATTTCGGCAAAAAATTTTGTTCAGAACTAAGGGTTGTCAATAAAAAAGAACAAAATACTAGTATTTACTTAGCACCTTATTGCATTTTCCTTACAGAAGTATACCACACAAGAAAAGAGGGAGTCCCTGAGTCATGGTTGTTAGCGGCTAGCGACACGGGCTTCATTAACACGGATTTATTTCATCAGTGGCTTGTAAAGTCTTTTATTCCACATTTTGATAAAGCAAGACAAATTATATACAAATTATGGTACATGCGAAACTTTCAAAATTAATAGAAAGTAGCTGAAATGCATGCAAGGCCCTAATAAGAAGTAAATGTTCAAATACTCATAAAATGAGTTGATATGAACAGCATTCTTTGGTTTTCAGAGAAATTGTTTAATCTCAAAATAATGTAAAAAAGGGCAAACAATTTTCTGAAACGGCAGTAAAAATCAAATAAATTTTTGCAAAGAAATAGTAACAGTTAGTAAAATGAACTTGATACTTATAGTGCAATACAAATTAATTTGTATAATTAATACAAATTATATTAATGCAAAATATAGATGATTTCATATTATCAATACATACAAACAAATCTCCTCATTGATAAACAAGTGTCCTTTTCATACAACCTTCAAATTATCAGTCTTATGTTTAAAAAAATATATAATAAAGTAAGTGTATCACTTCATTAGTTACTCAACCACCAACTAGATATAGTCGCTTTACCCACCCACCACACCCCAATTTGAATTATGAGTTGGTTTTGGTTAACAAATCACACTTTTATATTAAATTGTAAAACATGGCTATAATTAATTGCTGGTGGAACATTTGTGTCTTGCTCTCATTACACAATTAGTACTGTAAAATCAGTTCAACTACAATTATTTAACATATTATGAACATATTCTGCTGTGCATATTTTTTCATATTTTACAGACATATGATTAATATATTCGACGTAAACGAGAGAGCTGTGTGAAAAGATACACATAGATGATTATCGAAATGGGTGGCCAGGAAGTTTAGACAAACAATGCCAGAAGAATCAACCACATTCAACTGAGACAGAGTGATTATTCAAAAAAAAGTACAGTAGAACCTCGATTATCTGAAATCGGTGGGACCGAAAAAATATTTCGGATAATCTGGGGTTTCGGATAATCCGGGATAATAGAAATCTAGACTGTCTTATACGAAAATAAAGGGAGGACGCTCCAAAATGAATTATGACGAACATGTAAATTTATAAAATTTGATCATTTAGTGAATTACAATGTATACACATGTTATGAGAATATTGTAATAATAAAAATGGACACTGAAATAAAGTCAAAGTTCGAAACAAAATTCCATTACATAGTCACAAACATGAACTAGCATCACTCATAATGTCGTTGTCTTAAGCATGTAACAATTATGGGGGATCCTATGTATTGTTTGTTTATAGCATTTAGTGACAATTTAACAAACACAGAAAAATAAAGTGGACACTTTTGATGTTAATTGCATATTAAAGTCAAATTATAATATTATTAAAACATTTTATTAATAAAGCAAAAATTAGCGGAGAATCATCTAACCAAATTCGCATCATAATAGGATAATTATGTTCCCGAAATTGCAAACAATAAATCAAACGAACAATACTTTGTTAAGTAGGGTTTTATAAATTGTTGTTTGCACCTTCTGACACGTTAAAGAAATCCTTCAGTGGACAAGTCTGGTCGATCTGAGTTAATTGACGATTTCGGATTAAAAGTGTGAAAGTACACCTTCAAATGGGTTTGGGGACCTGATCATCACTTCGGATAAGCCATGGTATTCGGATAAGAAGATTCAAATAATCGGGGTTATTTTACAATGAAATATACACAGAAAAAATCAGGACCAAAATTTCTTTTCGGATTACACAAGGTTTTCGGATAATCCATGGTTGAAAAATTGGGGTTTTACTGTATAATAATTCCATGATCATTATTGTGTATATATAGTGCACGATACTGAAACACCAATTATTTCAGTGTTGTTGGAACGTAAACACAAGTACTCTGGTATTGTTCCCATGTGTGTCATACTAAACCAGCAAGTTGTTGTTATTATACAAAGTCACAACGCATACGGCCAACTCTCGATCAAGTATCTGTCAGTGTCTAGGGGACCAAGGCTTGGCAGAGGCTTGATCAGATGTGTGGCGCTCCAGTGACAATAACCAACAATTTCACATCAAATAGTTAACGAAGACATCATATGCCGGTATTGCTACCGTGTTTATCAAAGTAAACCAGCAAGTTGTTGTTGTCGTTTGTTGTTGTTGTTGTTGCAGCTGCTGCTGCGTTTGCTATCACACGAAGTAGTCACATCACATACAGTCGACTTTTGCTAGGTGTCAGTCAGAGTCTAGGGGACCAAGACTGGTTAGAGGTTCGACACTCCAGTGACACCGACCAAAGTACCAGATCAAAATTATCTAGACCGGGACAGACACCGTTTTTGGGGTTGGGTTTCCCTGAACCCAACGGGGAATCCTGTTGGGTTCAAGTGCCCAATATATCTTACTGTTTATAAATTCCCACTCTTTATAAATTAGGACTTCATGTATTCATCGACATTCATACTTGTGTATTCTTCATTAGTTTACTCAATTGATTAAAACTTATGCCTGATATACGTGTTGGTTTGTTATTTTTGAGTAATGAAATAAAAAAATGACATATTTAAGTGTACTAATACATGATGTCAGTAAAATGGAGATAAAAGAATGAAGTACATCAAACAATATGTTGTCATAGCGTTTTGTTAAAACAATATAATAAATAGGGACGTTATTAACATGCAGTATGGTGCAAATTTCGTTCAACAGAATGCATTAGTTTTCATTTGCCCACAGCCAACTAGTCTTGTTGTTTATAAAGAAGAGATAAGCCTTGTTGGTAGATGTTTTGATGGTAAAGTTTTGTATCAAAAGATACTCAGAAAGTTGGGTTCTTACTTAAAAAAACATAAACTTGTAAAAAAAGTTCTTAACTTGATAAGATGGGGGAGGGGAAGAGGGGGGGATCAACATACAAAAAATGGAAGATAATTAACAAGGAAATGGGTACACCAACAAGCCAAAAAAAGCTTCCAAAAACAAGTCAGTTCCGATAAAACCAGAGGGCCATGGTGGCACTGCATCGCTCACCAGAATAAATATTAATTAACTTGTCACTAAAAAGGAAATAAAGGTACACTTGTGGGTAAATAATTGGGAAAAATAATAAACTTGATAAAGGACCATCAAAGGATACTACAAAGGAATATTCGTGATGACTGAAGGATGCCACAGACCAAATTTAGTGATGATCCAACCACTGGTTCATGAAAAGAAGTCATTTTAAGGTATTTCTATGTTTAGCTCTAGCGGCCCCTAATTGGGATAACCATTTTTGTTTGAGCAAATCTGATAGAACACTATCTAAAGATGCTAAAAACCAAGTTTGGTAATAATCTATCCATAGAAACATGAGAATAAGTCATTTCAAGGTATTTCTATTTTTGGCTCTAGCGACCAAATTTATTTGACCAAACTTGAGAAAGGACCATCTAAGGATGCTACAGACCAAGTTTGGTGATGATCCATCCATTGGTTCATAAGATAAGATGATTAAAGGTTTTTCTATTTTTAGCTCTAGTGACCCCTAAAAGGGGCCAACTGGTATAATATGAGCAAATTGCACTAAGAACGTCAAAAGGCTTCTGCGCAGCAAATTTGAAGTATATCCGACCAGTAGTTTCTGAGGAGAAGACCATTGTTGACGCAAGACGACGGACGCCGGAGCATCCACCTACCCATCCTAACAGCTCACCCTGAACCTTCGGTTCTGGTGAGCTAAAAATAAATAAACAGTCACAAAATTATAAAAAAAAACATTTGGTAAACAAGAAGTACATAGAGTATCATAAGGGGAGGTAAGAATGAAGCATACCTACTAATCATGATTGCAATGGTTTGTTAGACGCCTGCTCTGGCATCACATGTTTCGGAGGTGGCTGAAATAAGACAAATAATAAAAAATAGAAATAACATCATCAAACACTTTTATATGCTGGAAGATTCTGATCTTAACCATTCAAACTAAATGAGCTGTAAAGAAAACTTAAGTCACAGATCCCTACAAGTGCTCACAGGTAAGAAACAGTATAACTTAACAAGCCAACTAACTACTAACAAGTGATTTAACAAGCCAAGCCAGTTTAACAATTTTTCAGACTTACCGTTATCTAAATTAACTACAGTGTAATCTCTATATTAAGACCACCTTTGAGACAGGAAGGTCTCCATATTGAGGTAGTCTAATAACCAAGTTCAAAAATGTAGGAAATTTGAAAGAAAAGTAATAAGAAGCGTTTATTGAGTTTGTGGTAATATAGAGGTAGTTGAAATATTGAGGTGGTTGTAATATTGAGGTGGTTATAATAGAGAGGTAGTTTTAATATCAAGGTGGTTGTAATATTGAAGCGGTTGTAATACTGAGGAGGTTGTAATATAGAGGTAGTTGTAATATAGAGGTAGTTGTAATATAGAGGTAGTTGTAATATTGAGGTGGTTGTAATACTGAGGAGGTTGTAATATAGAGGTAGTTGTAATATAGAGGTAGTTTTAATATCAAGGTGGTTGTAATATTGAGGTGGTTGTAATATAGAGGTAGTTGTAATATAGAGGTAGTTTTAAAATCAAGGTGGTTGTAATATTGAGGTGGTTGTAATACTGAGGAGGTTGTAATATAGAGGTAGTTGTAATATAGAGGTAGTTTTAATATCAAGGTGGTTGTAATACTGAGGTGGCCACTAAGTAAAGTTTTGCTACATTTCAGATCTTCCAAACTTTCCCAGCCTGTTTGGTTAAAATAATAATAAGAAGTCTGTGTTACCTGGAAGTGACTAAATGTTTGTCTTTGACCACATGCCCCAGAAGATGGTCTCTGTGGTTGTTGCTGCTGTGGTGGCTGTCCCTGATGATGGTGATGATGATGACCTTGATCTCGGTCTTGCTCTTGTTTTTGCCATGCCAACTGTTGTTGTTTAGTGGGATCAACTTGTGGATGAATGTTTGGTACAGCCTAAGGTGACTTAGATTCACGTTCCTGAATTTGTTGGAAGTTTCAACACAGCGTAGACTTTCCAGGTCCAATTTGTAAAATAGAACTGAAATATAGCAATGACATTTTATCAATATCGAACCAACACATGGTATATATATATTTAAATGCCTTACTATCAATTGCCAAAGTGCACATTCCACAACAGAATTAAAGACATAATTGTACTGTAAGGTACAAATAGAAACTAAATATATATAGTTATAACAAGTTGGTAACAAGTTGGACTAACAACTTATTAATCAAAACCCATAAATCACATCTTAAACATTTATAACACAATCAAAATATATTAATTAATTAAAATATCCTTCACAAGATAAAAACATTTCAGTCTAAATAAGCCTGAAATAGAAGATTATGTTGATGATACTAATTAATAACTAAATAACATTAAACAAAAGACATTTTACACAGGGTTTCGATGAAATAATTCATCTAATTTTTACACAGGACCTGAATCAATTCAGTACCCACTCACCCGAATTCAACCATCCAGGTTTGTCTCTGACTCTCTGAGAATTCCCATGCCAAGCAGGGATAATGTATCTAGGCGTTATGGGAACAGGGGTGTACTGGGTACTGGGGTACTTATAGGAGTGACTTGGGAAGACAAATCCATGGGCGGGACAGGGGTTGCAATACAGCTACTGTTGGAATCCTGACTAGATGGCACAACATGGGTCAGTACCTGTGTCGTATTAATCGGGATGCCCATCATAGGAAGGATTAGGTTACAGTGAAGTAATCTAATTTTACTCTTGCCATGTTCTCTCTTTACCTTATATGCTGGAATGTCAAGGGTTGGTTGACCAACTACAACATAAACATCTTTCTTCCATCTATCGGCTAACTTAGCCTTACCTTTGATTCCCACATTTCTCACTAAGACCCTATCTCCAACCTCTATCTTGGCCTCCCTTACTCTAATGTCATAATGCCGTTTGTTCTTCCAACCCTGCTTAGCAGACTCACGACGGGCAACTTTATAAGCAAAATGCAGCTGTTTCCTTAATCCAGTAACATAACAGTTTTTATCCCTAACAGTTGTTTTGTTCGGTTCAATTCCAAAAAGGCATCAATGGTAAGACGGGGATGTCGGCCAAACATTAAGAAATGAGGGGTGAAGCCGGTAGACCAATTATTGGTAGAGTTATAGGCATGGACAGGTGCAGGAATATGAGCTTTCCAGTCACTCTTCTGATTATCTTCCAGTGTACCCAACATGTTTAAAAGGGTTTGATTAAAACGCTCAGGCATTCCATTCCCCTGAGGATGATATGGGGTGGTTCTCGACTTGTCACCATTAGCTATCTTGCAAAGCTCCTGTATAACTTCACTCTCGAAATTTCTACCTTGGTCACTATGAAGTCTACTAGGAAAATCATAGTGACATATAAAACTTTCGAAGAGGAGTTTAGCAGTGGTTCGGGCTGTCTGGTTCTTTGCAGGAAGCGCCTGTGCAAAGCGAGTGAAATGATCGGTAATAATAAGGATATTCTCATAACCACCCCAGCTCATCTGAAGGGATAAGAAGTCCATGCATACTAATTCCACAGGGTAATTTGACTCAACAGGTACAAGTTCAGCTGCAGTATTACTTAGAGACTTGCAACGCAAGCATCTCGGACAAGAGTGAATACGGTTTTCTATCGCCTGCTCCATCTGAGGCCAAAAGAAGCAAAATCTAATAAGGGAAACGGTCCTCAGACAACCCTGATGGCCAACCTCATCATGTAAGCCCTAAAATACCAGCTCGAACATATGCGTTGGAAGTACAACCTGAGAAACAGAGCAGCCGTTACACATGCCCTTTCTATAGAGAACAGAGTCCTTAATAAACAAATTATTCCATTCCTTTAAATAACTCCTGGTCTTCATAGTTTCATGAGATTTTGCCACTCTGTCAACCTATGCCAAATCTTAAGCAGATCAATCACCCTATTCAAAGTAGGATCACAGGTCTGCTCCTGCTTCCAATCTACTGAGGCTAAGCTACTACCACCTACTATATCTGGAGGATAACTATCAATAACCACCTGGCTAAATGAGACACACTCTACAGAAGGCACATGACTAGGTCCATTAACTTGGGATTGCAGTAAAGCCTTAATACCATCTGTCAACAGAAATGTATCACTACAGGGTGACAATCTAGACATCGTGTCAGCGTCTACATTTTCCCGGCCAGAGCGATAATGCATCCTAATATCGTATGCGGACAAAGACGCAAGCCACCTATGACTAGTAGCATCAAGCTTAGCCGTGGAAAACACAAAAGTAAGTGGATTGTTATCAGTGTGAACCTCTACTAAATTACTCTAAAGATAATCATGAAATTTATCACAAACAGCCCATTAAAGTGCTAAAAACTAGCCTGTGTGCCGAATAGTTGCGTTCACTAGACCGCAAACCTCTACTGGCATAAGACACGACATGTTCCTTGCCATCAATGCCTATCTGATAAAGAACTGCACCAAGTCCCTGGCAACTAGCGTCCACATTCAAGATAAAGGGCTTAGTATAGTCAGCGAAAGCCAGAACAGGAGGGGATGTAAGTTTTTACTATTTGACCTCTTGGGTTTTCCAACCAAAAGATCGTTCAGAGGTTTGGCTATTTTGGCATAGTCTTGAATAAAGCGCCTATAATAACCTGAGAAACCTAGGAAACTCCATAACTCCTTAAGATTAGTAGGAACAGGATAATTTCTAACAGCCAAAATTTTCTCAGGGTCTGTCTGGACACCTCTTGAGCTTACTATATGACCAAGGTATTGAACCTGGGACTTGAAAAACTCACACTAACTATCTTTAAGTTTCAAACCATGCAATTCCAAACAGAGTTCGAAAACAGACTCTAAACATTTGAAATGAGTGTCAATATTACCTGATAAGACAATGATGTCGTCCAACTAAATTAGTCAATCCAAGATCAGTAGGCCCACTTGAAAATATATGTCTCCATTTACAGAGGAATTCCTTTGCTGCATTCTGTTCTTGTGGGGACAATGAGTCCACTGGGACATCTATACCCAAATCCTTCAAGGACAAATTATTGTTACTATTCCTATCTATACAACCCTCGGAAGGATCCAACGTTCTAATCACAGAAACATCACTCAATGAACACAACGTCATTTATGGACGGATATGTATAGGACGTGCGATAAGATTACATACACGGACTGGTACCTTGCAGAATGAACTTCCAGGCTTTAACCTAACAAGTCCAGGACATATGTATAGGGGCACATTATCACAAGACTCAGTCACAGCCAACAAAACATTACCTGGATTCCTAACTTTGCCCTCCACTATAATGGTCTCGTTAGGCTTAATGATAACAGTTTTCTGGCGTAAGATTTTAATGGGCTTCGTGTGATCACAAGGTAACGCTTCTAGAATACTAGAAGCGTTATGAGGCAATTTATTTTTATTAGAGGATTTAATATGATTCAAAACATTTGTACCTATTATAATCGGCACAGTGTCAGTCAAATGATTGTCAGGCACAACTAATACTGGTACTGAAATAGAGTTACATGTATTACTCACAGTAAAATTTAAATTAACAACAGAATAACCCAGATATGGAATCTTCGAGTCATTGGCACTCGAGATATCCAAACTGAAGTCAGTTAACTGACACAAAGTTGGCATCAGTTTCAAAGAACTATAATAACTACTACACATGGTGGATATCATAGAACCAGTATCAAGTAAGGCTCTAGTCTTATTATTATTTATAAAGATATATGTTTCAATTGAGGTACCAACTAAAGGAACTGGTGGGCTGGACATAGTAACAGCCGGATAAAATAGTAACAGGGTGAATAAGATAAAACAGATAGTAGATAGACAAATACCAAACACACATACAATACAATAATATAACATATGATTAAAGGGGTTTCAACTATGCGACACAAAGTTTTATGAAGATTCAATCAAAATTGTGACCTCTAGAGAATTAACAAGGTTTTCTGGTGGGATGACCTAGTGATCTAGTTTTCAACCGGAGATGATCCATATTAGCACAATTTTACAAGATCATTAACACAAACATTCTGACAGTTTCATGAAGATCCAATCAATTCTGTGATTTCTGGAGTGTAAACAAAATTTCCATTCTATTTGACCTGGTGACCTAGTTTTTGACCCCAGATGACCTATGTTCGAACTTGTCCAAGATATCATTGAGATGAACATTCTGACCAGGTCTGATGAAGATTTGCTCAAAAGAGTGACCACTAGAGTGTTAACTACCCCCAGGTGTGGACGCCGGAGTAGTCTGACTGACTGATCACTATATAATCAGACAGAATAAAAAGGATATGGAGTCTGGAGAGTCTCCTCTGCCAGGAAGGCCTCATACAAATCCTATCAATTACTCATATGAATCGCGATTATTCATAAAATTTGGATGCGATACGATTCATCGTATCATTGCCCTAAACAAAGACAAAATGCATGAAGATAGAAGCAATACCAATTCTCTTTCTGTTTTTGTATTTTCATTTGAAATTCAATACTAACAACAAAACTGCAAAACCACTGATTTACAATACCTAAGAAAAGCGTGGAAATATACTTAATAAATAAACTACAATAATACATTTCAAAAATATCTGGTGAATGTTAACAGTTATGCACTTAAAAATGCTGCTATTAAAGAAAGATAAAAAAAACTCGGGTGCAGGGAAAGTAGTCTAAGATTATAAAACTTGAGATTGATCTCCCAGCACAAATCTCACTGTAGTGTTTTCAGTGTTCTCAAGTTAATAAACAATATTACAATATGATTATGTCACTATTTGAATAGAATTTTGTGAAATAATCAATTGATAAAAATACTTGTTTAAAAACAAGCAAATTTATCTGATAAATTTTTTAGATGAAGGTTTAGAATAGAACTGAGATTTGAAACTTGAGACTGATCTTGAATTTCATAAGACCTGGATACGACAACCAATCACAATTGTTTACAACAGCACAGAAATTTCACTAACTTGAAAATATGGTGTTGTTGTACCAAATTAAACAACATGTATATGACAAATTGAGTAAGCACTGAATTCTGGGTAAGGGTTGTGCACAATAATTTGGTCAGACAATGAATGTGCTCTACATTTACATAAAATGAATATACAGGGGGTGTACTGATGCAAATTTCTTTGCAAAACTCTCAAAAGAATTGAGGTACAAAATGAACATATCTGATACAAACATGACATACAAAATATCTGAAATTTTAAACAGTAAAATGAACATTGATATTGAAGTACAAAATGACATCAAATGGTAAAAAGATACTGACTAATAAACTACTGATGAAAAAATAGAGTCTCTGGAATGATGATATAAATTAGCTGCTATATAATTCATGAGAAAAATATATACAAATGTACAAAATACAAACACAGAATAATATCTGTTTTAACTACACTCAAACTGGTTACTACATCAAGTACAATGTCACTAAACTGGAACAACACAAAAATATTCCATTTAAATATGATCTTTGGATACCACTTAAAACACTATGAATTAAATCATAAAATTTGAGAACATTAATACAATAATTCCAATCAAATTAAATAGTGTACAAAAAGATACAAGAAGTTTGTAAAACTAACAGTAAAAAATTCGTCATTGATGAGTTTCAGATTCAGGGATGAATATTAAAGAAACATTTACAGTGATAAGATAGTTGAACACTAAAATTCAATTAAGAAAAATAGCATTTATGACATTAATTAAACACAATCATAATTTTGGATCATTCATGTAAAAACAAAATTTACAAATAAAGAAACGAAGTGATCACTGAAAATACAATCAAATAAAAAGTAATATTACAAACTGAGGTATACAATTAGCCTTAGAAATATCAAATAAAAATTATTGTCTTCTAAACAAATACATACTTGGAGTAACTATAGAATATAGCAAACATACTAAAGATCGCTGTGGTATAGGTCAGAGACATCTAAATTGTTTGCCATATTTATGGTTACACGCACCTAAAAGTAAGAAAACTAATTCTACACAAAATTATCTCACAAAATATCAGTGATCAACAAGAAGAATGGAATCACATGATGTACAAGCATAGGTTGCCACCACTGCAATATTGAAAAAGAACACATGTGGAAATATAAGGAAAAGAAGAATATATTATTATTCTTGTATTATTTACATAGACCATGTATGTCAATTAATTTCATATAAGAATTGGCCTCCATTCAAGACAGAAAAAAGTGATAAACCATAGATTGTCTCCTTCAAACACAACACAAAGACATAACATTCTGTGAAGGCCATCAAATATACTAGACAAAAACAATTCAATCCACAAAACACATATTCAATCATTACTAAAGAGTTGCAGTATAACAAAAAAATTGAACAATCTGAAGGATTGGAATTTTCAAGGTTAATTCTTTCCTTCATCTATGAACTATTCCAAGAAGACCAAGACCAGAAATAAAATGCTCGATATTTCAATAAACAAGAGAGGTCATAAACAATAAACAATACAGGTCATAAACAATAAACAATACAGGTCATACACAATAAACAATACAGGTCATAGACAATCAACAATACGGGCCATAAACAATAAACAATACAGGTCATAAGCAATAAACAAGACAGGTCATAAACAATAAACAATACAGGTCATAGACAATCAATAATACGGGCCATAAACAATAAACAAAAGAGGTCATACACAATAAACGAGACAGGTCATACACAATAAACAATACAGGTCATAGACAATAAACAAGACAGGTCATACACAATAAACAATACAGGTCATAGACAATAAACAAGACAGGTCATACACAATAAACAATACAGGTCATAGACAATAAACAAGACAGGTCATAAACAATAAACAATACAGGTCATACACAATAAACAAGACAGGTCATACACAATAAACAATACAGGTCATAGACAATCAACAATACGGGCCATAAACAATAAACAATACAGGTCATAAGCAATAAACAAGACAGGTCATAAACAATAAACAATACAGATCATAAACAATAAAAAGACAGGTCATAAACAAGACTGGTCATAAACAATACAGGACGTAAACAGGACAGGTCATAAACAATAAACAATACAGGTCACAAACAAGACAGGTAATAAACAAGACAGGTCATAAACAATAAACAAGACAGATCATAAACGATTGCATGTCGACGAAGAGAATTGACATTTGGTTTCAATACTTAAAGGATTAATTACAACATTTCACACCAGAAGCAGTCATTGTCATTATTGTTACGCTAAATGTGATTAAATCAAAGTTTCATCTTAAAACAAATAGCACAGATCTTTCAGCACAGAATTTATTTAAAGCTAACAGACATATCAGCATAAGCAAATTAAATAATTCCGTGAGCAAGAATATATGATGGCTGCATAATTGTCAAATATATAAGAATTTCTGAGGGGTAACGGTAGGATATCCTAACAAGAATCAGTCTGAGATTCAAATAATCTGAGGCAGTGTCACCATTGGCGATGGTGAGGGTCGTTTATAGACAGTGACACAGAAAGACAGAATTCACAACATATAGCTCAACATCGTCAATCAGATCAGATTAAAGCTAACAGACCTAGTAATCAAGATTCCCAAACAAATTTGGAGCCCATTAATCAACTTCTGCCATGAGGTTTAAGCTATGGGTGTGGTTATTTCACAAACCACATGGTCTCATTAAAGGTAAACATTTAAGCCAAACAGCAAGTCCCTTTATAAATAGCAGAATTATGGTCTGGACAAAAAAAAGGTTATATAGATACACCATATACCAACATCCGTCAGCCATTTTGGTGTTAATGTTGAGTTCACAATCTTTGGGCTCAACAAACCCACAAGGCTGAATGGACAGGTCAGTGTGGGAAGAAAATAAACAGAGAAGTAATGCTGAATATCTAGATGGAATTTAGATTAAAAACAGAATCTACTCATAAAACACAAACTCCTCCTTGTAGAATAGAAAAGAAAGACTATTATACAGTATATAGTACTGAATTGCTACGGTTTGATTTCAGGAGACAAGGCTACTCAACATCACTCCTAATTGTAAATAACAAAAAAGCTTCAACAGAAAGTTATATTCCAAAGAACTCAATCACCTGCTCAAAAAAAATCATTTGAGCATCAAAACTACTTCAAAAGAAAGTAAAGTTCCAAGGAATTTATTCATCAGGTCTTTCTAAGCCCAGTTAAAACCCCATGGTGAACATATGAAGTTTACTTTATCAATGAATAATTTGAGAGGAAAGGGGCAGGTTGATGAACACACAGGTTGTAAACACTACAACAATAAATACAGGATAAGACAATGACATGCTCAAAAATGATATTCTTGCAAGAAATGTGTACAAAAACACAGAAATACAGAATTGTTTTTTCACCAGGGTTTAACACCACACCAACAACCATGATCATATGGTGACTTTACCAGCTTTTATGATGGAGGAAGACCCCAGGCATACACCTAGGTAGAACTGCTGACTTTCAGTAAGCTAGCTGGTCGGCTTCCCTAAATGTGAAATTTGTGTGGGTACAGTGGTGAGAGGCTAGTGATTATCAGCCAGAGACCATATCCATCTGACCAGAGGCCCCTACATGACTCATAAACAGAGCACGCTAATAACAATGAATTCTAACTGGACTGAGGATATAAAACTTGAGAACAGACTGCAAGCTAAAATCTCAATTTCATTTTCAATGTTTTTAGGATGAAAAGATATAACTGTATAATGTTAAATACATATTTAAGTAAATGATGGTGTCAGAATATTGTATCATTATTGTCCTCATTGTCTTGTCATAATTAAGGCAGATAATTTTTAAAAAGACATGAGATTTGAGCCCACAGACAGATCTCAAGTTTTTAGCCCCAACTAGGGGACGGATCTAATTGAAAATTAAAATGGACCAGACAAATTATTAACGACCCACAATATAATAATTTTGCCAGAAAATGCTGATGCGGGCAAATTCTGCAGCAAACAGTCAATTCTAGAATCTTAATAAAGCCAAAAAACAACCATACCATACCAAATCCATCCACACCACTGACTTATCTACTTGACAATTACTTGTCTGTAAAGTTCCAATGCTGTACTGCCTACGATTAAAGAGTAAGTAAAAGATAAAGATTGATCAAAAAGTTTAGGCACAAGATTTTCCTGCAAACTGTCATTTCTAGAAGGCTAATGAAGTCAAAGAGAAAAAGTAACACAAAAGCACATATCAAATGATCAGAAGACAAATCATCGGTTTACTACGAAGGAAATTTCACGTACGCATAATGCTTCTTTTATAAATCTTGCTATATTTAACGTGCCAGTTTTACTTTTTGTTGACATTAAATTATTAAATTTTTTGTAAACTAGGCCAAGAACATCTGCCTAGGTATTTTAGTCAAATATTTTGATACAGTGGGCAGCATAACATACAAGAGGGCCATGATGGCCCTGCATCGCTCACCAGAATAGATATTAATTAATTTGTTACTAAAAAAGTAATAGAGGTACGCTTGCGGCAAATAATGGGGAACAATAATAAACTTGATAAAGGACCTCCAAAGAATACTACAAAAGAATATTCGTGATGACTGAAGAATGCCACAGACCAAATTAAGTGATGATCCAACCACTGGTTCATGAAAAGAAGTCATTTTAAGGTATTTTAATGTTTAGCTCTAGCAGCCCCTAATTGGGGCCAACCATTTTTATTTGAGCAAATCTGTTAGAACACTATCTAAAGATGCTAAAAACCAAGTTTGGTAATAATCCATCCATAGAAACATGAAAAAAGTCAATTTTAGGTATTTCTATTTTTAGCTTCTATTTTAAGTTTGGTGATGATCCATTCATTGGTTCATGAGAAGAAGACATAAAAAGGTATTTCTATTTTTAGCTCTAGCGGCCCCTAACAGGGGCTACCCAATTTTCTTTGCAAATCTGATAGAACACTATCTAAAGATGCTAAAAAACCAAGTTTGGTAATAATCCATCGATAGAAACATCAGAAAAAGTCATTTTAAGGTATTTCTATTTTTAGCTCTAGCGGCCCCTTAAAGGGGCTGACCAAATTTATTTGAGCAAACTTGAGAGAGGACCATCTAAGGATGCTACAGACCATGTTTGGTGATGATCCATCCATTGGTTCATAAGAAGAAGACAATTAAAGGTTTTTCTATTTTTAGCTCTAGTGGCCCCTAAAAGGGGCCAACCATTTTTAGTTAAGCAAATCTAATAAAAGTCCATATAAGGATGTTACAGACTAAGTTTGGTGATGATCCATCCATTGGTTCATGAGAAGAAGATTATTAAAGGTTTTTCTATTTTTAGTTCTAGTGACCCCTAAAAGGGATCAACCGGTACAATATGAGCAATTGCAGTCAGAATATCAAAGGCTTCTGCACAGAAAATTTGAAGTAAATCCAACTGGTAGTTTCTGAGGAGAAGACCATTGTTGACGCCAGACGCCAGACGCCGGAGCATCCACCTACCCATCCTAACAGCTCACCCTGAACCTTCGGTTCTGGTGAGCTAAAAGTGGTATTCGGATTCAATCATATTTTGTAAACATAATCAACATAATCTATTTGGTCTTTCAACATTATTGTATCTGCCTGTTTCAATTTCTAAATAATGTGATGATAATCGCATGGTAGTTAAATGTTTTCTCAATTTGTCATTTTTTATATCATTCAAATGTTTTTCAATGCAATAATCAGTCTTATATCCACAACAATAATTTAATTTAAGCATCAAGTTGATACAGTCATGCCAATCTTGGATAAATTGATCTCTTAATCTTATTTTTATCATATTAAAATAATTTTCATTTCTATCAAAATTTAATCTGACATTTGTAAAGCCAAGATGGTCAACACAAGAATTCATTCTACTGGCCCAACAAACCGTATTAACATTTTACATAGGTCATTATACATTAACTATACAGGAGCATTATCATTTTTCATCATTTTCAACCAGAATTTCACAGATCTTTCTTTACAAATTACAGACAATGGAAATCTCCCAAGTTCACCTAAAACTGTGTAATTCGGTGTCTGTGTTTTGACTCCAAGAATATATTTACAGAAACGTATATGTGACTTATCGACATCTTTATAAATTATATAATATATATATATACATATTATAAATACCCAACATCTCACAACTGTATGTTAAAATAGGAACAATCATTGAATCAAAAAGAGATAGCTTTATTTTAACATCCATTTGTAATTTATCAAATATACATAATAAATTATTGTACGCCCTAAGGGCTTGCTCTTGTAATGCTCTAATTGCATTAACCATATTTCCAGGGTACGTAAATTTAATGCCGAGATACACAAAGTTATCAACAATGTCAATTTTCTCATTATCAATAAAAAATCAGGATATCTAGTTTTTGTCTGTTTTTTTGAAAACACATTTTTTTTGTTTTATTAATATTGACTTAAAGTCCCCACTTTTCTGTGTAATTATATACAGCATCAATCTGAGTTTGTAAACTAACAGGATCAGTGGTGAACAAAACTATATCATCAGCAAATAAAATCATACACATGGATAAAAGATCATAATCTTTGTCAGTTAAAGTATTAAAATCAATATTTTGAACTAAGTCATTAATAAATAATATGAATAGTAGAGGTGAGAAAGGTTCACCTTGTTTGAGGCCTATTGTTACATCAAAGAAACTGGACATTTTCATACTACTTGACATTTTAACTCAAGCTTGAACATTATTATATAAACATTTGATCATGTTGGTAATTTTACATTCAACAATGCTACTATCAAACGCACTATTCAATATCCGAACACATCACACTTCCGAAATATAGACACTTATGGAGTAAAAAATATTAAGTTATCAAAGGTAGTCACATAAAATTGGGTGATGCTAATTATATAATTGCATCCGTTTCTGTGGTATTGTTCACCTAATCATAAGAATAGTGATGTTGTTTTTTTCTCACATTTAAATTGAAAATGCTTACCACTGAGCGCGGCCATTATTTGTGTGCGTCTGACCCCTAAACTGGTCTCCGTTCCATGTTGCAGTGCACCAGAATCAACAAGTATCACCATACGAGAACCAGTGGGTCACTGCTAACGGACAGTTATCCGTGGAAAACACGGAAAATGCGGAAATTTTCCGTAATTTCTAGAAAAAGTGAAATGCTTTTTAAATGCATTATTTGTCCGACCAAAGTTTTATTTAATTCTTATATGAATGTAAACCATAATAGTATTTTCATTGTATGTAAAAATCAACAGAGAAGTATTTTTTTCTTTTTCACTACCAAATTATCAAGGCGACTTTGTATCCGAGATGCCAAACTGAGCTGAACTAAGACATTACGAATATCCATGTTTTGACATTAATAATAATGTAATCATTACATATATGACATCACAATAATTATTCTAATATCGTGTTATAAATATATAATCGTAAAAAACAAGACAGTGATAGTTAATAGAACAAAATTTTACAGGAACTACTGTGTATAGACTTCTTTTAACAACTAACAGAAATAATTAATTGCCATTGCATACACAATTTATACATTGATTATTACAATCTCTATCCAGAGTTATCAATCATCATCAATCACATACGCCTCTGTCACAGTCAAGAAAATAATTTTTAAAAAATCCTTTAGAATCACATTTTCTTTTCTCAAAAAATACATTTGTTGTCATACAGTCAACAAATTAACTTTTTACCACAAATACTGCGCCAAATGTCTAAAGAATGGCAAGCAAGTTAACGGTGTACAAGTAATTTTTGTTTGTCAGTCACACTGAAAACAGAACTAATATCAATGACATCAATTACTTTGCAGTACAAGGATCCTTCAATTTTTGTTCAACGTCGTGATGACAGAGGACGAAAGGATCGCATGATGTCTGATCTGATAATATCTTGTCTTATTGTCAGTTAGCGATATTCTATCATCCTTCATTCTTTACAACTTGCATGAGTGTTTTCATTCAAATATTCCCATATTTCCTAGGTTTTCATAACTTTTATAATTTTAGTACATGGATATTTGGGAGAAGCAAAATTCTGTTGTTAAGAGGTTAATGAGCATAATGAGTATTTCTTACCATGAATAAAGATTTCAAGGTAAAGTTGATGTGATTGTTGGAAATATGTTGTATGTATGTTATTAATGATCATTCTTTCATTTTTATGTACATATTGTATTATTTGTCATACAGCTCATTATTTTGTGCCACATTTAAATCCATTTATGACTCTAGCATTTAGTCTTTTTAGTGACTCCAGTCTTTTTTTCACTACATTTAATGTCGTTTTTCAACAATTTTTCAGCTGTAAACTGCAGCCAGTTCATCCAATCAGTTTTTTTCTGGTCAGTACTAACCAGTACGCAATTACCCTTTTACAATGAGCCGGCAACTTCTCCATATATGGGAGAATATCGACAGATTGCTAGGTTACAAGTGCAGCAGATTAATCACTTGACCACTGTTGCAGCCAGTATCATTTCAACTTTTAACATAACTATTGAATTTGTATCACAATGCATTTGAGTACTCCAATGGTGTCAGCATAGTCCCAGAACTCTATATACTAGCATCTCTGTCCAGCTATCAGTGACATCCTTATGTCATTGTTAGAATATTTACAATTTGACACTAACACAGGTGTTCATTAATCGTTTCTTCAAGATAGTTCATTGAAAATATAAATAACAATGTCAGAGCTTTATAAGTAAGATTTTAATTAAACAAATTGCAAAATGCAAGCTAAGAAACTTATATATCAAAAATATGTAAAATAAGATTACAACATAAATTTAAACACATGTTTGAAATGTTTGAATACAAAGACAAATTAAAAAAAACTTTAATACAAATTAAGTGCATACAAATAAATAGACGGGGTATTACACTCAACTCATAGAGGTACAACAAGGACCTACATGAATACACAATTTTTACAATTCAACAATCTGAATGCCTATCAAAGTAAGTCCATACTCATCTCTATGAAACTTTCAAAATAAAAACAAATTCAATCTTCATTTTGTGAGGGGACACTTCTATCAGAGGAACAACAACTACACATACATACATAAAGTTTTTACAATGTTGAATGTGATTTCCATGAAATTTTGTAAGAATACTATTGTTCTTTGTACAGTAAAAATGTTTACAATTACAATAAGTATCTATTTCTGTCTTATACTAATCAAATGTTTAGCAAACGGTGGCCGAATCGCCCAGGTAAAACCAGAGAAAAAACCTGAATTTCGAATAGGAAATAAAAACTCTGGAACCCTGTAACCCTTTGTCACCGCTAACGACACTCGAGCGTACTGTCCCAACAGTACTACCACCTAGATGTGGGTCCTCATCCTTGCAAAACATATGAGAAACATCAATAGCCTATTTCTTTCTCAAAATATCATTTTTAGATAAAAATCACAAAGCCCTGGATACTAGGAGACTAGTCATGTACATAGTCAGTGGGTTAAACTTCCTGCAGAACCATTGATCGCTCACAACTGATTAAAGTCCAGATCCAATTAGCGTACATATCCTGAAATCAAACAAGGAATCAATACATCAATAAGCTAATAATTCAATGATATATTTAATATAATAAGTAAAAGACTGCTTAAAAAAAGGAAGGTGACAGCAAATTCAATACTACTGCAAAGATATAAAAAGTTCCTAGATACTAACATCACACCAACAGCCAGGGTCATTTGGCGACTTCAAGCTTCAGCAGTGCAGGAAGACCCCCCCCCACATACACCTGGGTAGAATTACTGGCCTAGGAGCTAGCTGGACAGCTTCCTCACATATGAAATTTGTTCTTGGGTAGGATTTTAACTCCCAGCAGAGAGGGGTTAGTGATTACTATTTAGACATCATAACAACTCGACCATGGAGGTCCCTAATTGAATAATAACAGAAAGTGAGCAAAGAGATGAACTAATTATCATCATATTATTATGTTCAAGTAATTTGAGTGTGAGACACACTTTTATAAGACTGAAACTAACATACCGTATATCATACACTGGTGTGCACAGCATACCATACAGCCATCAAATCCACTAATTCCAATCTAACCATCATCTCTACAGTTATTCTCAGGATCATCTATCCATTAATTACCATCCAGCTATCTTCTGCTCTATCATTCTCAGGTGTCGTCCATTGTCTTCGCAGCTCCTTCATGGTGATGCTGAGTTATCTCATAATGATGCCACGGCACAGGGTGCCATGTCACCATAATGAGGAAGGAATAAACAAAACAAAACAGACAGCGGTTAGTATAAGTCCAACAGATAAGTCAAATGTAAAACTAACTTTTAGAATTAATACACAATCTACTTTTCACAATTTTCTACTAACTCCTGATATACATTGAATCTAAAAGTATCCTATCCTTTTACCATCTAAAATAACACACGGCAAACTGATTTTGAATAATTCATTATGCAGTAATCGCAAATTTTGTTTCATTTCTTTATCTGCATAATCGGATCAATTCTGTATTTTATTGCAGGAAGAAAATGCTATGTCAGTAAGTAATCAAATAACTATAAACCCTAAGAAAACTTGGCAGGTCTGATGCTGAATCACCACCACAGTAGGAAAACCTACTGGCGCCCAGGAAGCTATCAACATGTTGCGACCCTGATGCCTTAATAATGATTTTTGCTGAACATAACATAATCATCCCACTTGCACGAGTGTTCAAAAAAAAAAAAAAAAAAAAATTAATGCTTTTAAAATCGCTTTATACAAGTTCGCATGATCAACAATTCTACTGACATGAGGAGGAAATTACTATTTTACATATCCACTTCTCATACACTGGCTAGGTACAACAAAAACTGAAGAACAAGGGAAGACTAAACAAAACAAAACAGAAGGCGGTTAGTATAAGTCCAACAGATAAGTTAAATGTAAAACCAACTTTCAGAATTAATACACAATCTGCTTTTCACAATTTTCTACTAACTCCTGATATACATTGAATCTAAAAGCATCCTATCTTTTAACCATTTGATATAACTCTCTGCTAACAGATTTTGAATAACTGAATAATGATTTTTATTTTACAAATCCAACTTTTAACACATTTGCTTGTTACAATACTAACTGAAGAACAAATAATATCGAGTGGCAACAATTCTTACGTGTCTCTGCTGTGCCTTGGCGACCATTGAGACCAAGGCCTTGCCAACAATCCATGAGCTGAACTTCCATCTGTTGCTGGGTTCCCTTTATGAGGGTCGACATCTAGTAGACTACACATCCAACTGCTGAAACAAATAAAAAAGGCCCTCATCAATGTACAACTAATGGATACAATATGCATGTTCATCTTACACACAATGGTGATAATACAAATTCCTGAGAATATCCCATATCTACAAAATATGTACAGATCAAATACATTGAAACATTGACAAACTAAACAAAACAGAAGCAAGCAGACGACTAACCCCGCAGAACTGACTGGAGTATGCATGTCAACAAAAACCAATACTTACGTTTTGGTGTCGAGCACCGTGCCCTTGACCCTGACCTTGGCGACCACTGAAACCAAGGCCTTGCCTTCAATCCGTGTGCCGATCTCCCTTATGAAGTCCAAAGACTTCTTCGCGGTGCATAGGCACCGACTTCCTGACTCTGCATAATTTCATAGTTTCATCATAATGATGATGATCTTCATGCTGGGTTATCTCCTATAGGTTCCACGACACACTGTGCCATGTTACCATTTTGAAGGCCCAGATCGGGAGTCAACACATCCGACCGCTGAAATAAGAAGAGAACCGTGTAAATGCCCAACAGGAGAGATCGGTTTTCAAGTACAAAAATGATGAGAAATTACCATTAGTAGGAATGCATTAACGCCTCATTCAGATTTAGTTCTGAACTGACCAACAGAAAAATTGCCAACAGACCACTAACCGACAGCACCAACTGAACTACAAATGCTAAGAACAAATCAACAACAATACTTACGTTATGGTGCTGAGCACCATGCCCTTGACCCTGACCTTGGTGACCATTGAGACCAAGGCCTTGCCCTCAATCCGTGTGCCGAGCTTCATATGAAGTCCAAAGACTTCTTCGCGGTGCGTAGGCACCGACTTCCTGACTCTTCAGGTTTATAGTTCCATCATAATAATGATGATCTTGATGCTGGGTTATCTCCTATAGGTTCCACGACACACTGTGCCATGTCACCATTTTGAAGGCCCATATCTGAAGTCAACACATCCGACTGCTGAAATGAGAAAAAGACATTCGTCAATCCCCAACAGACGAGAATGGTTTTTGACGCACAAAACAATCATGAAAAATAGGATTACTAGGAATGCATCAACGCCAGTGTAAAACTGATCATTTAGATTTAGCTCTGAACTGACCGACAGAAAAATGTCAACAGACCATCGACCCAACAACACCAAAAGAACTACAAATGCTAAGAACAAATCAACAACAATACTTACGTTTTGGTGCTGAGCACCGTACGTTTGAGTCCGACCTTGGTGACCATTGAAACCAAGGCATTGTAGTGGTCTATCCATTCGTGGTGATGCTGAATTATCTCATAATGATGCCACGGCACAGGGTGCCATGTCACCATAATGAGGGAAGAATAAACAAAAGAAAACAGAAGGAGGTTAGTATAAGTCCAACAGATAAGTCAAATGTAAAACTAACTTTTAGAATTAATACACAATCTGCTTTTAACAATTTTCTACTAATTCCTGATATACATTGAATCTAAAAGCATCCTATTCTTTTACTATCTAAAATAACACTCTGAAAACTGATTTTGAAAAATACATTACTTATTTCTTTTATTTAAGTTATCAATTAACTATAAAACAATAAAAAACTTGGCAGGCCTAATGCTGAATCCCCACCCCAGTAGGAAAACCTACCGGAGCCCGGCCGGAAGGGATTCGACATGTCGACCTTGATGCCTTACTAATGAATAATGATTTTTACATCGAATCTAAAAGCATCCTATCTTTTTACCATTTAATATAACTCTCTTCTAACAGATTTTGAATAATTAAATAATAATTTTTATTTTACAAATCCAACTTTAACACATTTGCTTGTTACAATACTAACTGAAGAACAAATAATATCGAGTGGCAACAATTCTTACGTGTCTCTGCTGTGCGCCTAACTGTTCATCCTGACCTTGGCGACCATTGAGACCAAGGCCTTGCCAACAATCCGTGAGCTGAACTTCCATCTGTTGCTGGGTTCCCTCAATGAGGGTCGACATCTAGTAGACTACACATCCAACTGCTGAAACAAATAAAAAAGGCCCTCATCAATGTACAACTAATGGATACAATATGCATGTTCATCTTACACACAATGGTGATAATACAAATTCCTGATAATATCCCACATCTACAAAATATGTACAGATCAAATAGATTGAAACATTGACAAACTAAACAAAACAGAAGCAAGCAGACGACTAACCCCGCAGAACTGACTGGAGTATGCATGTCAACAAAAACCAATACTTACGTTTTGGTGTCGAGCACCGTGCCCTTGACCCTGACCTTGGCGACCACTGAAACCAAGGCCTTGCCTTCAATCCGTGTGCCGATCTCCCTTATGAAGTCCAAAGACTTCTTCGCGGTGCATAGGCACCGACTTCCTGACTCTGCATAATTTCATAGTTTCATCATAATGATGATGATCTTCATTCTGGGTTATCTCCTATAGGTTCCACGACACACTGTGCCATGTTACCATTTTGAAGGCCCAGAGCGGGAGTCAACACATCCGACCGCTGAAATAAGAAGAGAACCGTGTAAATGCCCAACAGGAGAGATCGGTTTTCAAGTACAAAAATGATGAGAAATTACCATTAGTAGGAATGCATTAACGCCTCATTCAGATTTAGTTCTGAACTGACCAACAGAAAAATTGCCAACAGACCACTAACCTGACAGCACCAACTGAACTACAAATGCTAAGAACAAATCAACAACAATACTTACGTTATGGTGCTGAGCACCATGCCCTTGACCCTGACCTTGGTGACCATTGAGACCAAGGCCTTGCCCTCAATCCGTGTGCCGAGCTTCATATGAAGTCCAAAGACTTCTTCGCGGTGCATAGGCACCGACTTCCTGACTCTTCAGGTTTATAGTTCCATCATAATAATGATGATCTTGATGCTGGGTTATCTCCTATAGGTTCCACGACACACTGTGCCATGTCACCATTTTGAAGGCCCATATCTGAAGTCAACACATCCGACTGCTGAAATAAGAAAAAGACCTTCGTCAATCCCCAACAGACGAGAATGGTTTTCACGCACAAAACAATCATGAAAAATAGGATTACTAGGAATGCATCAACGCCAGTGTAAAACTGATCATTTAGATTTAGCTCTGAACTGACCGACAGAAAAATGTCAACAGACCATCGGCCCAACAACACCAACAGAACTACAAATGCTAAGAACAAATCAACAACAATACTTACGTTTTGGTGCTGAGCACCGTACGTTTGAGTTCAACCTTGGTGACCATTGAAACCAAGGCATTGTAGTGGTCTATCCATTCGTGGTGATGCTGAATTATCTCATAGTGATGCCACGGCACAGGGTGCCATGTCACCATAATGAGGGAAGAATAAACAAAACAAAACAGAAGGCGGTTAGTATAAGTCCAACAGATAAGTCAAATGTAAAACCAACTTTCAGAATTAATACACAATCTGCTTTTCACAATTTTCTACTAACTCCTGATATACATTGAATCTAAAAGCATCCTATCTTTTAACCATTTAATATAACTCTCTGCTAACAGATTTTGAATAACTGAATAATGATTTTTATTTTACAAATCCAACTTTTAACACATTTGCTTGTTACAATACTAACTGAAGAACAAATAATATCGAGTGGCAACAATTCTTACGTGTCTCTGCTGTGCCTTGGCGACCATTGAGACCAAGGCCCTGCCAACAATCCGTGAGCTGAACTTCCATCTGTTGCTGGGTTCCCTTTATGAAGGTCGACATCTAGTAGACTACACATCCAACTGCTGAAACAAATAAAAAAGGCCCTCATCAATGTACAACTAATGGATACAATATGCATGTACATCTTACACACAATGGTGATAATACAAATTCCTGAGAATATCCCATATCTACAAAATATGTACAGATCAAATAGATTGAAACATTGACAAACTAAACAAAACAGAAGCAAGCAGACGACTAACCCCGCAGAACTGACTGGAGTATGCATGTCAACAAAAACCAATACTTACGTTTTGGTGTCGAGCACCGTGCCCTTGACCCTGACCTTGGCGACCACTGAAACCAAGGCCTTGCCTTCAATCCGTGTGCCGATCTCCCTTATGAAGTCCAAAGACTTCTTCGCGGTGCATAGGCACCGACTTCCTGACTCTGCATAATTTCATAGTTTCATCATAATGATGATGATCTTCATTCTGGGTTATCTCCTATAGGTTCCACGACACACTGTGCCATGTTACCATTTTGAAGGCCCAGAGCGGGAGTCAACACATCCGACCGCTGAAATAAGAAGAGAACCGTGTAAATGCCCAACAGGAGAGATCAGTTTTCAAGTACAAAAATGATGAGAAATTACCATTAGTAGGAATGCATTAATGCCTCATTCAGATTTAGTTCTGAACTGACCAACAGAAAAATTGCCAACAGACCACTAACCGACAGCACCAACTGAACTACAAATGCTAAGAACAAATCAACAACAATACTTACGTTATGGTGCTGAGCACCATGCCCTTGACCCTGACCTTGGTGACCATTGAGACCAAGGCCTTGCCCTCAATCCGTGTGCCGAGCTTCATATGAAGTCCAAAGACTTCTTCGCGGTGCATAGGCACCGACTTCCTGACTCTTCAGGTTTATAGTTCCATCATAATAATGATGATCTTGATGCTGGGTTATCTCCTATAGGTTCCACGACACACTGTGCCATGTCACCATTTTGAAGGCCCATATCTGAAGTCAACACATCCGACTGCTGAAATGAGAAAAAGACCTTCGTCAATCCCCAACAGACGAGAATGGTTTTTGACGCACAAAACAATCATGAAAAATAGGATTACTAGGAATGCATCAACGCCAGTGTAAAACTGATCATTTAGATTTAGCTCTGAACTGACCGACAGAAAAATGTCAACAGACCATCGACCCAACAACACCAACAGAACTACAAATGCTAAGAACAAATCAACAACAATACTTACGTTTTGGTGCTGAGCACCGTACGTTTGAGTTCGACCTTGGTGACCATTGAAACCAAGGCATTGTAGTGGTCTATCCATTCGTGGTGATGCTGAATTATCTCATAATGATGCCACGGCACAGGGTGCCATGTCACCATAATGAGGGAAGAATAAACAAAAGAAAACAGAAGGAGGTTAGTATAAGTCCAACAGATAAGTCAAATGTAAAACTAACTTTTAGAATTAATACACAATCTGCTTTTAACAATTTTCTACTAATTCCTGATATACATTGAATCTAAAAGCATCCTATTCTTTTACTATCTAAAATAACACTCTGAAAACTGATTTTGAAAAATACATTACTTATTTCTTTTATTTAATTTATCAATTAACAATAAAAAACTTGGCAGGCCTAATGCTGAATCCCCACCCCAGTAGGAAAACCTACCGGAGCCCGGCCGGAAGGGATTCGACATGTCGACCTTGATGCCTTACTAATGAATAATGATTTTAACATCGAATCTAAAAGCATCCTATCTTTTTACCATTTAATATAACTCCCTGCTAACAGATTTTGAATAATTAAATAATAATTTTTATTTTACAAATCCAACTTTAACACATTTGCTTGTTACAAAACTAACTGAAGAACAAATAATATCGAGTGGCAACAATTCTTACGTGTTTCTGCTGTGCGCCTAACAGTTCATCCTGACCTTGGCGACCATTGAGACCAAGGCCCTGCCAACAATCCGTGAGCTGAGCTTCCATCTGTTGCTGGGTTCCCTCAATGAGGGTCGACATCTAGTAGACTACACATCCAACTGCTGAAACAAATAAAGGCCCTCATCAATGTACAACTAATGGATACAATATGCATGTTCATCTTACACACAATGGTGATAATACAAATTCCTGATAATATCCCACATCTACAAAATATGTACAGATCAAATAGATTGAAACATTGACAAACTAAACAAAACAGAAGCAAGCAGACGACTAACCCCGCAGAACTGACTGGAGTATGCATGTCAACAAAAACCAATACTTACGTTTTGGTGTCGAGCACAGTGCCCTTGACCCTGACCTTGGCGACCACTGAAACCAAGGCCTTGCCTTCAATCCGTGTGCCGATCTCCCTTATGAAGTCCAAAGACTTCTTCGCGGTGCATAGGCACCGACTTCCTGACTCTGCATAATTTCATAGTTTCATCATAATGATGATGATCTTCATGCTGGGTTATCTCCTATAGGTTCCACAACACACTGTGCCATGTTACCATTTTGAAGGCCCAGATCGGGAGTCAACACATCCGACCGCTGAAATAAGAAGAGAACCGTGTAAATGCCCAACAGGAGAGATCGGTTTTCAAGTACAAAAATGATGAGAAATTACCATTAGTAGGAATGCATTAACGCCTCATTCAGATTTAGTTCTGAACTGACCAACAGAAAAATTGCCAACAGACCACTAACCTGACAGCACCAACTGAACTACAAATGCTAAGAACAAATCAACAACAATACTTACGTTATGGTGCTGAGCACCATGTCCTTGACCCTGACCTTGGTGACCATTGAGACCAAGGCCTTGCCCTCAATCCGTGTGCCGAGCTTCATATGAAGTCCAAAGACTTCTTCGCGGTGCGTAGGCACCGACTTCCTGACTCTTCAGGTTTATAGTTCCATCATAATAATGATGATCTTGATGCTGGGTTATCTCCTATAGGTTCCACGACACACTGTGCCATGTCACCATTTTGAAGGCCCATATCTGAAGTCAACACATCCGACTGCTGAAATAAGAAAAAGACCTTCGTCAATCCCCAACAGACGAGAATGGTTTTCACGCACAAAACAATCATGAAAAATAGGATTACAAGGAATGCATCAACGCCAGTGTAAAACTGATCATTTAGATTTAGCTCTGAACTGACCGACAGAAAAATGTCAACAGACCATCGGCCCAACAACACCAACAGAACTACAAATGCTAAGAACAAATCAACAACAATACTTACGTTTTGGTGCTGAGCACCGTACGTTTGAGTTCGACCTTGGTGACCATTGAAACCAAGGCATTGTAGTGGTCTATCCATTTGTGGTGATGCTGAATTATCTCATAGTGATGCTGAATTATCTCATAGTGATGCCACGGCACAGGGTGCCATGTCACCATAATGAGGGAAGAATAAACAAAACAAAACAGAAGGCGGTTAGTATAAGTCCAACAGATAAGTCAAATGTAAAACCAACTTTCAGAATTAATACACAATCTGCTTTTCACAATTTTCTACTAACTCCTGATATACATTGAATCTAAAAGCATCCTATCTTTTAACCATTTGATATAACTCTCTGCTAACAGATTTTGAATAACTGAATAATGATTTTTATTTTACAAATCCAACTTTTAACACATTTGCTTGTTACAATACTAACTGAAGAACAAATAATATCGAGTGGCAACAATTCTTACCTGTCTCTGCTGTGCCTTGGCGACCATTGAGACCAAGGCCTTGCCAACAATCCATGAGCTGAACTTCCATCTGTTGCTGGGTTCCCTTTATGAAGGTCGACATCTAGTAGACTACACATCCAACTGCTGAAACAAATAAAAAAGGCCCTCATCAATGTACAACTAATGGATACAATATGCATGTACATCTTACACACAATGGTGATAATACAAATTCCTGAGAATATCCCATATCTACAAAATATGTACAGATCAAATACATTGAAACATTGACAAACTTAACAAAACAGAAGCAAGCAGACGACTAACCCCGCAGAACTGACTGGAGTATGCATGTCAACAAAAACCAATACTTACGTTTTGGTGTCGAGCACCGTGCCCTTGACCCTGACCTTGGCGACCACTGAAACCAAGGCCTTGCCTTCAATCCGTGTGCCGATCTCCCTTATGAAGTCCAAAGACTTCTTCGCGGTGCATAGGCACCGACTTCCTGACTCTGCATAATTTCAGTTTCATCATAATGATGATGATCTTCATGCTGGGTTATCTCCTATAGGTTCCACGACACACTGTGCCATGTTACCATTTTGAAGGCCCAGATCGGGAGTCAACACATCCGACCGCTGAAATAAGAAGAGAACCGTGTAAATGCCCAACAGGAGAAATCAGTTTTCAAGTACAAAAATGATGAGAAATTACCAATAGTAGGAATGCATTAACGCCTCATTTAGATTTAGTTCTGAACTGACCAACAGAAAAATTGCCAACAGACCACTAACCTGACAGCACCAACTGAACTACAAATGCTAAGAACAAATCAACAACAATACTTACGTTATGGTGCTGAGCACCATGTCCTTGACCCTGACCTTGGTGACCATTGAGACCAAGGCCTTGCCCTCAATCCGTGTGCCGATCTTCATATGAAGTCCAAAGACTTCTTCGCGGTGCATAGGCACCGACTTCCTGACTCATCAGGTTTGTAGTTCCATCATAATAATGATGATCTTGAAGCTGGGTTATCTCCTATAGGTTCCACAACACACTGTGCCATGTCACCATTTTGAAGGCCCAGATCTGAAGTCAACACATCCGACTGCTGAAATAAGAAAAAAGACCTTCGTCAATTCCCAACAGACGAGAATGGCTTTCACGCACAAAACAATCATGAAAAATAGGATTACTAGGAATGCATCAACGCCTGTGTAAAACTGATCATTTAGATTTAGCTCTGAACTGACCGACAGAAAAATGTCAACAGACCATCGACCCAACAACACCAACCGAACTACAAATGCTAAGAACAAATCAACAACAATACTTACGTTTTGGTGCTGAGCACCGTACGTTTAAGTTCGACCTTGGTGACCATTGAAACCAAGGCATTGTAGTGGTCTATCCATTCTTGGTGATGCTGAATTATCCCATAATGCCACGGCACAGGGTGCCATGTCACCATAATGAGGGAAGAATAAACAAAACAAAACAGAAGGCAGTTAGTATAAGTCCAACAGATAAGTCAAATGTAAAACTAACTTTTAGAATTAATGCACAATCTGCTTTTAACAATTTTCTGCTAACTCCTGATATACATTGAATCTAAAAGCATCTTATTCTTTTACTATCTAAAATAACACTCTGAAAACTGATTTTGAATAATTCATTACTTATTTCTTTTATTTAAGTTATCAATTAACTATAAAACAATAAAAAACTTGGCAGGCCTAATGCTGAATCCCCACCCCAGTAGGAAAACCTACCGGAGCCCGGCCGGAAGGGATTCGACATGTCGACCTTGATGCCTTACTAATGAATAATGATTTTTACATTGAATCTAAAAGCATCCTATCCTTTTACCATTTAATATAACTCTCTGCTAACAGATTTTGAATAACTGAATAATGATTTTTATTTTAAATATCCAACTTTTAACACATTTGCTTGTTACAATACTAACTGAAGAACAAATAATATAAAGTGGCAACAATTCTTACGTGTCTCTGCTGTGCCTTGGCGACCATTGAGACCAAGGCCCTGCCAACAATCCGTGAGCTGAACTTCCATCTGTTGCTGGGTTCCCTCAATGAGGGTCGACATCTAGTAGACTACACATCCAACTGCTGAGACAAATAAAAAAGGCCCTCATCAATCTACAACTAATGGATACAATATGCATGTTCATCTTACACACAATGGTGATAATACAAATTCCTGAGAATATCCCATATCTACAAAATATGTACAGATCAAATAGATTGAAACATTGACAAACTAAACAAAACAGAAGCAAGCAGACGACTAACCCCACAGAACTGACTGGAGTATGAATGTCAACAAAAACCAATACTTACGTTTTGGTGTCGAGCACCATGCCCTTGACCCTGACCTTGGCGACCACTGAAACCAAGGCCTTGCCTTCAATCCGTGTGCCGATCTCCCTTATGAAGTCCAAAGACTTCTTCGCGGTGCATAGGCACCGACTTCCTGACTCTGCAGGTTCCAGTTCCATCATAATGATGATGATCTTGATGCTGGGTTATCTCCTATAGGTTCCACGACACACTGTGCCATGTCACCATTTTGAAGGCCCAGATCGGGAGTCAACACATCCGACCGCTGAAATAAGAAGAGAACCGTGTCAATGCCCAACAGGAGAGATCAGTTTTCAAGTACAAAAATGATGAGAAATTACCATTAGTAGGAATGCATTAACACCATTGCCTCATTTAGATTTAGTTCTGAACTGACCAACAGAAAAATTGCCAACAGACCACTAACCTGACAGCACCAACTGAACTACAAATGCTAAGAACAAATCAACAACAATACTTACGTTATGGTGCTGGGCACCATGCCCTTGACCCTGACCTTGGTGACCATTGAGACCAAGGCCTTGCCCTCAATCCGTGTGCCGATCTTCATATGAAGTCCAAAGACTTCTTCGCGGTGCATAGGCACCGACTTCCTGACTCATCAGGTTTGTAGTTCCATCATAATAATGATGATCTTGAAGCTGGGTTATCTCCTATAGGTTCCACAACACACTGTGCCATGTCACCATTTTGAAGGCCCAGATCTGAAGTCAACACATCCGACTGCTGAAATAAGAAAAAGACCTTCGTCAATTCCCAACAGACGAGAATGGCTTTCACGCACAAAACAATCATGAAAAATAGGATTACTAGGAATGCATCAACGCCTGTGTAAAACTGATCATTTAGATTTAGCTCTGAACTGACCGACAGAAAAATGTCAACAGACCATCGACCCAACAACACCAACCGAACTACAAATGCTAGAACAAATCAACAACAATACTTACGTTTTGGTGCTGAGCACCGTACGTTTAAGTTCGACCTTGGTGACCATTGAAACCAAGGCATTGTAGTGGTCTATCCATTTGTGGTGATGCTGAATTATCTCATAGTGATGCTGAATTATCTCATAGTGATGCCACGGCACAGGGTGCCATGTCACCATAATGAGGGAAGAATAAACAAAACAAAACAGAAGGCGGTTAGTATAAGTCCAACAGATAAGTCAAATGTAAAACTAACTTTTAGAATTAATACACAATCTGCTTTTAACAATTTTCTGCTAACTCCTGATATACATTGAATCTAAAAGCATCCTATTCTTTTACTATCTAAAATAACACTCTGAAAACTGATTTTGAATAATTCATTACTTATTTCTTTTATTTAAGTTATCAATTAACTATAAAACAATAAAAAACTTGGCAGGCCTAATGCTGAATCCCCACCCCAGTAGGAAAACCTACCGGAGCCCGGCCGGAAGGGATTCGACATGTCGACCTTGATGCCTTACTAATGAATAATGATTTTTACATTGAATCTAAAAGCATCCTATCCTTTTACCATTTAATATAACTCTCTGCTAACAGATTTTGAATAACTGAATAATGATTTTTATTTTAAATATCCAACTTTTAACACATTTGCTTGTTACAATACTAACTGAAGAACAAATAATATAAAGTGGCAACAATTCTTACGTGTCTCTGCTGCGCCTTGGCGACCATTGAGACCAAGGCCCTGCCAACAATCCGTGAGCTGAACTTCCATCTGTTGCTGGGTTCCCTCAATGAGGGTCGACATCTAGTAGACTACACATCCAACTGCTGAGACAAATAAAAAAGGCCCTCATCAATCTACAACTAATGGATACAATATGCATGTTCATCTTACACACAATGGTGATAATACAAATTCCTGAGAATATCCCATATCTACAAAATATGTACAGATCAAATAGATTGAAACATTGACAAACTAAACAAAACAGAAGCAAGCAGACGACTAACCCCACAGAATTGACTGGAGTATGAATGTCAACAAAAACCAATACTTACGTTTTGGTGTCAAGCACCATGCCCTTGACCCTGACCTTGGCGACCACTGAAACCAAGGCCTTGCCTTCAATCCGTGTGCCGATCTCCTTTATGAAGTCCAAAGACTTCTTCGCGGTGCATAGGCACCGACTTCCTGACTCTGCAGGTTTGTAGTTCCATCATAATAATGATGATCTTGATGCTGGGTTATCTCCTATAGGTTCCACGACACACTGTGCCATGTCACCATCTTGAAGGCCCAGATCTGGAGTCAACACATCCGACCGCTGAAATAAGAAGAGAACGGTGTCAATGCCCAACAGGAGAGATCAGTTTTCAAGTACAAAAATGATGAGAAATTACCATTAGTAGGAATGCATTAACGCCTCATTTAGATTTAGTTCTGAACTGACCAACAGAAAAATTGCCAACAGACCACTAACCTGACAGCACCAACTGAACTACAAATGCTAAGAACAAATCAACAACAATACTTACGTTATGGTGCTGAGCACCATGCCCTTGACCCTGACCTTGGTGACCATTGAGACCAAGGCCTTGCCCTCAATCCGTGTGCCGATCTTCATATGAAGTCCAAAGACTTCTTCGCGGTGCATAGGCACCGACTTCCTGACTCATCAGGTTTGTAGTTCCATCATAATAATGATGATCTTGAAGCTGGGTTATCTCCTATAGGTTCCACAACACACTGTGCCATGTCACCATTTTGAAGGCCCAGATCTGAAGTCAACACATCCGACTGCTGAAATAAGAAAAAGACCTTCGTCAATTCCCAACAGACGAGAATGGCTTTCACGCACAAAACAATCATGAAAAATAGGATTACTAGGAATGCATCAACGCCTGTGTAAAACTGATCATTTAGATTTAGCTCTGAACTGACCGACAGAAAAATGTCAACAGACCATCGACCCAACAACACCAACCGAACTACAAATGCTAAGAACAAATCAACAACAATACTTACGTTTTGGTGCTGAGCACCGTACGTTTAAGTTCGACCTTGGTGACCATTGAAACCAAGGCATTGTAGTGGTCTATCCATTCGTGGTGATGCTGAATTATCTCATAGTGATGCCACGGCACGGCACAGGGTGCCATGTCACCATAATGAGGGAAGAATAAACAAAACAAAACAGAAGGCGGTTAGTATAAGTCCAACAGATAAGTCAAATGTAAAACTAACTTTTAGAATTAATACACAATCTGCTTTTAACAATTTTCTACTAACTCCTGATATACATTGAATCTAAAAGCATCCTATTCTTTTACTATCTAAAATAACACTCTGAAAACTGATTTTGAATAATTCATTACTTATTTCTTTTATTTAAGTTATCAATTAACTATAAAACAATAAAAAACTTGGCAGGCCTAATGCTGAATCCCCACCCCAGTAGGAAAACCTACCGGAGCCCGGCCGGAAGGGATTCGACATGTCGACCTTGATGCCTTACTAATGAATAATGATTTTTACATTGAATCTAAAAGCATCCTATCTTTTTACCATTTAATATAACTCTCTGCTAACAGATTTTGAATAACTGAATAATGATTTTTATTTTAAATATCCAACTTTTAACACATTTGCTTGTTACAATACTAACTGAAGAACAAATAATATAAAGTGGCAACAATTCTTACGTGTCTCTGCTGTGCCTTGGCGACCATTGAGACCAAGGCCCTGCCAACAATCCGTGAGCTGAACTTCCATCTGTTGCTGGGTTCCCTCAATGAGGGTCGACATCTAGTAGACTACACATCCAACTGCTGAGACAAATAAAAAAGGCCCTCATCAATCTACAACTAATGGATACAATATGCATGTTCATCTTACACACAATGGTGATAATACAAATTCCTGAGAATATCCCATATCTACAAAATATGTACAGATCAAATAGATTGAAACATTGACAAACTAAACAAAACAGAAGCAAGCAGACGACTAACCCCACAGAACTGACTGGAGTATGAATGTCAACAAAAACCAATACTTACGTTTTGGTGTCGAGCACCATGCCCTTGACCCTGACCTTGGCGACCACTGAAACCAAGGCCTTGCCTTCAATCCGTGTGCCGATCTCCTTTATGAAGTCCAAAGACTTCTTCGCGGTGCATAGGCACCGACTTCCTGACTCTGCAGGTTTATAGTTCCATCATAATAATGATGATCTTGATGCTGGGTTATCTCCTATAGGTTCCACGACACACTGTGCCATGTCACCATTTTGAAGGCCCAGATCTGGAGTCAACACATCCGACCGCTGAAATAAGGAGAGAACCATGTCAATGCCCAACAGGAGAAATCAGTTTTCAAGTACAAAAATGATGAGAAATTACCATTAGTAGGAATGCATTAACGCCTCATTTAGATTTAGTTCTGAACTGACCAACAGAAAAATTGCCAACAGACCACTAACCTGACAGCACCAACTGAACTACAAATGCTAAGAACAAATCAACAACAATACTTACGTTATGGTGCTGAGCACCATGCCCTTGACCCTGACCTTGGTGACCATAGAGACCAAGGCCTTGCCCTCAATCCGTGTGCCGATCTTCATATGAAGTCCAAAGACTTCTTCGCGGTGCATAGGCACCGACTTCCTGACTCATCAGGTTTGTAGTTCCATCATAATAATGATGATCTTGAAGCTGGGTTATCTCCTATAGGTTCCACAACACACTGTGCCATGTCACCATTTTGAAGGCCCAGATCTGAAGTCAACACATCCGACTGCTGAAATAAGAAAAAGACCTTCGTCAATCCCCAACAGACGAGAATGGTTTCACGCACAAAACAATCATGAAAAATAGGATTACTAGGAATGCATCAACGCCAGTGTAAAACTGATCATTTAGATTTAGCTCAGAACTGACCGACAGAAAAATGTCAACAGACCATCGACCCAACAACACCAACCGAACTACAAATGCTAAGAACAAATCAACAACAATACTTACGTTTTGGTGCTGAGCACCGTACGTTTGAGTTCGACCTTGGTGACCATTGAAACCAAGGCATTGTAGTGGTCTATCCATTCGTGGTGATGCTGAATTATCTCATAGTGATGCCACGGCACAGGGTGCCATGTCACCATAATGAGGGAAGAATAAACAAAACAAAACAGAAGGCGGTTAGTATAAGTCCAACAGATAAGTCAAATGTAAAACTAACTTTTAGAATTAATACACAATCTGCTTTTAACAATTTTCTACTAACTCCTGATATACATTGAATCTAAAAGCATCCTATTCTTTTACTATCTAAAATAACACTCTGAAAACTGATTTTGAATAATTCATTACTTATTTCTTTTATTTAAGTTATCAATTAACTATAAAACAATAAAAAACTTGGCAGGCCTAATGCTGAATTCCCACCCCAGTAGGAAAACCTACCGGAGCCCGGCCGGAAGGGATTCGACATGTCGACCTTGATGCCTTACTAATGAATAATGATTTTTACATTGAATCTAAAAGCATCCTACCTTTTTACCATTTAATATAACTCTCTGCTAAAAGATTTTGAATAATTAAATAATTTCTATTTTACAAATCCAACTTTAACACATTTGCTTGTTCCAACACTAACTAAAGAACAAATATCGAGTGGCAACAATTCTTACGTGTTTCTGCTGTGCGCCAAACAGTTCATCCTGACCTTGGCGACCATTGAGGCCAAGGCATTGTGGTCTATCCGTTCGTGGTGATGCTGAATTATCTCATAATGATGCTACGGCACAGGGTGCCATGTCACCATAATGAGGGAAGAATAAACAAAACAGAACAGAAGGCAGTTAGTATAAGTCCAACAGATAAGTCAAATGTAAAACTAACTTTTAGAATTAATACACAATCTGCTTTTCACAATTTTCTACCAACTCCTAATATACATTGAATCTAAAAGCATCCTATCCTTTTACCATCTAAAATAATACTATGCAAACTGATTTTGAATAATTCATTATTTATTCATTTTATTTATCAATTAACTATAAAACAAAAACAAAAAAACTGGCAGGTGTGATGCTGAATCACCCCCACAGTAGGAAAAACCTACTGGCGCCCAGGGGGCATCAACATGTTGACCTTGATGCCTTAGTAATAAATAATGATTTTTACATTGAATCTAAAAGCATCCTATCCTTTCCATCTAAAATAACACTCTGCTAACAGATTTTGAATAATTAAATAAAAAATTTTATTTTACATATCCAACTTTTTACACATTTGCTTGTTACAATACTAACTGAAGAACAAATATTGAAGTGGCAACAATTCTTACGTGTTTCTGCTGTGTGCCAAACAGTTCATCCTGACCTTGGCAACCATTGAGACCAAGGCCTTGCCAACAAATCCGTGAGCTGAACTTCCATCTGTTGTTGGGTTCCTTCAATGAGGGTCGACATCTTTGTTCTGAAAATGGAAGAACACAAGCTCTGATGATCTGTTATTGTTTACGTAATCATCAGTATGAAAAGTATGTTTACCAAAACTAGTGAAGAAATAGGTTATATTGAATGATAATTGATTTTTTACATTCATCATCGATGGTCGCCAACTTCAGACCTACTTGATGATTAAAAGTGCAATTCGATCTATCAAAATTTGAACAAACTTCCAGAACTGAAGTGACAATACACAATCATAATTATATAATCCACAGAAACTGCAACATTGTCATATGTTGCATAAACATTTCCAAATAGGCGATGAATGAATGATTGTAAGCACAAAGAATAATTAAATAATAATTTTTGTTTTACAAAGCCAACTTTAACACATTTGCTTGTTCCAACACTAACTAAAGAACAAATATCGAGTGGCAACAATTCTTACGTGTTTCTGCTGTGCGCCAAACAGTTCATCCTGACCTTGGCGACCATTGAGGCCAAGGCATTGTGGTCTATCTGTTCGTGGTGATGCTGAATTATCTCATAATGATGCCACGGCACAGGGTGCCATGTCACCATAATGAGGGAAGAATAAACAAAACAAAACAGAAGGCGGTTAGTATAAGTCCAACAGATAAGTCAAATGTAAAACTAACTTTTAGAATTAATACACAATCTGCTTTTCACAATTTTCTACCAACTCCTAATATACATTGAATCTAGAAGCATCCTATCCTTTTACCATCTAAAATAATACTATGCAAACTGATTTTGAATAATTCATTATCTATTCATTTTATTTATCAATTAACTATAAAACAAAAACAAAAAAAAATGGCAGGTGTGATGCTGAATCACCCCCACAGTAGGAAAAACCTACTGGCGCCCAGGGGGCATCAACATGTTGACCTTGATGCCTTAGTAATAAATAATGATTTTTACATTGAATCTAAAAGCATCCTATCCTTTCCATCTAAAATAACACTCTGCTAACAGATTTTGAATAATTAAATAAAAAATTTTATTTTACATATCCAACTTTTTACACATTTGCTTGTTAAAATACTAACTGAAGAACAAATATTGATTGGCAACAATTCTTACGTGTTTCTGCTGTGTGCCAAACAGTTCATCCTGACCTTGGCAACCATTGAGACCAAGGCCTTGCCAACAAATCCATGAGCTGAACTTCCATCTGTTGTTGGGTTCCTTCAATGAGGGTCGACATCTTTGTTCTGAAAATGGAAGAACACAAGCTCTGATGATCTGTTATTGTTTACGTAATCAACAGTATGAAAAGTATGTTTACCAAAACTAGTGAAGAAATAGGTTATATTGAATGATAATTGATTTTTTACATTCATCATCGATGGTCACCGACTTCAGACCTAACTGATGATTAAAAGTGCAATCCGATCTATCAAAAATTGAACAAACTTCCAGAACTGAAGTGACAATACACAATTATAATTATATAATCCACAGAAACTGCAACATTGTCATATGTTGCATAAACATTTCCAAATAGGCGACGAATGAATGATTGTAAACACAAAGAAATACTAACTTCAACTTCCTTGGACAGGTGAATATGAAGTTAAATTTTAAATTCAATAATTGTCAGGAAGGTTACAACAGATAGTAATCTGTACACAGCAATTTAGAAGTATATAATCTATGATAATGCCAAATAAACAATCAACAAATGTCGTAATTAAATGTATCACTTCGTTGAAAACAATGCAAACAGTCATAAATTCAAATAATTTCTGAATTCTGTCCGTAGTTTTAGAACATATCAACCAACAGAACAACAGAACCCTCAGCATGAACTGACAATAACAACATATTTCTAAATGCAGGGGGTTTTTTTAGGGCTTGGGGAAGACACTGGACACCGGTCAAAAGGGGAAAAATCACGCAAAAGGGAAATTTCGGGAAACTATCAAATATTGATACACTGTCACATAACCTCAACCACTGTTTTTATGAATCAATGATTATGACAATAGCATTCAAAACAACAACCTACAGGTCCATATATTTGTCTTTTCTACATTTGAACAGGTCTAGCACACTTTCATAGTCTTGATCAGTTAGATTTTCTGGCCAAACATTTATGCTCATGAGTAAATCGAGCGTCGATTGGCCTAGGGATGGTATCTTTAATCGCTACTGCAACAAAGGAGTTTACCCGCTCAGCATGCTTTGCGTCAGATATCGTATTTCTTAATTTCATCAATTGTGCGTCATTTTACCGGAAATGAAAACGTGTGTCTGCTTCCAGGCATCACAAGTGTGGACATGCATGCGTCACGGACCGGGATCTAGTATTGGTTCCCATCACTATGTATATCGTTTAACTATCGCAGGTAATCAGCTCATTCGGATTGGTTCAGCAGACATCGTTATAAAGCTGGGGAATCCTGATAGGTTTGCTCAATCATTACAAAACAAATAAACTCTACATAAAAATGCCGATAAACCTTGGTCTGATGGATATTTCGGCTGAATTAAATCTACTAAAACTGAAATTGCCTATCTTTAAATAGCTTCAAAGAGGAATTATGCATCCTAGCAAGGGGAAAAATGCTTCTTTGGTGGAAAAAATGTCGAGGGGAAGACGCCGATTATCGACGTCACTTTCTTAGTAAAAAAAAAGCCCTGAAATGTCACATAAACCCATTATTTATTGGACAATTAGATACACACAAAAAAACCCAATTATTTCCAACAATGTAATTAGAATTATCACTGAATGTAATTAAAAACCCCCACAGAGCCCCCTTTTTTATAGGCTTAATAACATAGAATAAGCCATTTAGGAGACGTGCACACATGATTTTGTTGACAGCCAAATAAAAAGGGGCATAACTCTTGTGAGATTATATCCAAATATTTTTTTTTAAATGTGCAATGACTAATGTACTAGTAAAGTTTACAAACATTCAACAAGCCATTTAGGAGAAGCGCACAAGATTTTGTCTCTAGACAAGTTAAAAAAGGGTCATAACTCTGTGAAAATAAATTTGAATAATTTTTTAACAATATGCGCAAGTAGACTTGATGCCTAATATGTTGGTAAAGTTTTATAAAAATCCAATAAGCCATTACAGAGAAAAAGCACACACAATATTCCTTCTACAGATGGACGGACAGGCGGGCGGACAACCTGAAACCAGTATACCCCAACTTTGTTGTGCGGGGATATAATTATGCATTACAACAATCAATCCTCTTCATAAACATTAACACCAATATATATTAACAACATCTAACAACATCATTTATTGAACAACAAACAACACTTATAACAAGCGACATAATTACACTTAACAACAAACAGCCTCCATTATCTTTAACCCCTAACAACGCCGACATCATACTTAAGTTAACACCAATTAAAACCATCAAGTCCTTTTCTAAACTTAAAACTAACAAACTAAAATCATCATGAATGTAGTCATCAACACTTAAAACAAACAACACAATTACACTTAATAACAAACAGCCTCCATTATCTTGAACTCCGATCATCATACAGAACACCAATTAAAATTATCAACTTACACATTCATGACAGTGATGACCATATTGAACTGATCTTAATATTATGTAGAAGGCTGACACTTAAAATGATCTCTAAATTTCAAAGAATATGTACCATATATTAACCATTTGATACCATAACAACCAATAATGCACTTGTTAACGATTAAATTTTTACTGGATTTATTAACCAATTTTCTGCGGCTGTTTGGAATTTATTTTTGAAATTGGAAAAGGAAGGATTTTTCCATTGGGAAGTTATGTGGCAAGAATGCCCTGAGACAAAATGAGGCCTTTATTGACAGGTGGCCTTTATTTGGATGTCTATTTGTTCTAAATAATCAGTGATAGTTTTAAAAGAATGGCCTTTATTCACAGACTGGTCTTTATTTGGAGGTGATCGCAAACACAGATTTGTCTGTATATCTAAGATCTTATCAAGAGTCATCTCTCAACATTAACATTTTCTATAACATGTTAAAGATTTTAAGATACAACAAAAGAAACATACGTAATCCAATTATGTCTATTAAAGAGTAAAACATTCCATCAGTCTTTGTCTGGTATTATAAATGACTGCATTATACATATAAGGTAAGGAGACACACAATAAACCAATATTCATTTTAAATATTCTCAACTTCAACATCCAGTTGTCAAAGTATCTATTATATACACAAATACAAGGAATTTGTGGACATGTTACAATATAATTGAAATAAATACTGAACAATTAATATACTTATATACACAGACAATCCCCCAAAATTACGACATTAGGAGAGCGACAGATATGTTATAACACTAAATATATTCAAAATATTTAAATGTATACAGTAAGCCCTGCGGTTATAAAAGATGGGGTGGTCTTCCTGTCTAAATGTAATTTACATTCTCAAAAAATTCTGGTAAAAATGATGACAAAAAAAATGATTCGTACCTTTATATAAGATAAAATCTTTGAAACTTTTCGCAGTATTAGTACTATTTTAATCAAATCATGTTTTTCAAAATTTGAAAGATAAAAACGGTAAATCCTTTATTTCTGCTTCTAACACCGTTTAGCATAGAATTCCATAATATTCATCAAAGAAAATAAAATTTTCTCATTCAGGTAAACGACTTGTACAGACAACGAGCAGTAAACATGCGTTTTTGCGAACCAGTGGCAACGAATTGCTAAGCGTGCGAACAACTGATCCATAAAATGGCGGCCATTTTTTTTAACAACTCTAACAGGTGATACTGGTAAGCCAGAGAGAAGCCAATGTTGAATTATTCCTAATGCATTTCGAATGAAAATGTTTTAAACGAAATAAGCCATCAAATGCATCACAGTTGACTTTAGCCTAAAAGAAATAATTACGTAAAGTTCACTTACATCAGGTACACCTCACATCCATGATCTTCGCGCCAACACGTCGACTGGTTCTGTAATACATTCGCTCTAATCTTGGTAGTGAAGATTGAAGCCGGAGACCAGTAGTTGTGTGTTCTTGCACCACATTCCTTCGACGAAAAAAATAAACAGATTCATTTGCAATATTTAATGACAAAACGACCAGTTTCGGCAATGTACATTTAATCGAAAATTGTCCAATAATAAATTAGATTATATTAATCAAATAAAGGTTCGTATTCATGTTGTAAAATAAGTTCTGGACACTTTTTAAAAGAGAAAATACAAAAAATAGAAGTGTTACCAAATGAAAAAAATATGCATGCAGAATTATTATGAGCAAATACATGTATGAAAACATGTTTCAGTGACCGAAAAACATTCATAGAAATAATGAATTACATGTAAATCTGAAGACATACATGAATAGACATTACCCCACATTTGCAAATATTCTACCAAGTATTTTACAAAATGAATAAACGAGGGGAAAAATATGTCTACCTTCCAGAACTTTTCCTTCACTAAAGAATGTTTTACCTGTTAACCATGTGACCATACCTGCGAAAATTATCAAAAATTTGAGTAAATTACACAATTGGCCGATCAAATATTAGTTAATCCATCTATTGTTGCACTGAACACAATCTCATGTGTCGGAATGGACGTAATAAAATTGAAATCACAGCCTAAGGCACTTTTAGATGTCCTACACATTGGACTACCCTTACACCAGCTAAAAATGATTGAAATATATTTATCAACCACAACACATCTTCACACACAAGTTCTAATATTTATGAACCATATTCTTTGTTTTGCAGATTAAAAAATGATTTTACATTGTAACCATACTGTGAAATGTTACAGGGTTTTAAGTACACAATAATTCCATCCTAAATGTAACATATCAACATAAAAATAATTTAAAGCCTTACCGTTGATTATCCATGAACTGTACTGAATTGGGTGGAGAAGACAATTTAATTTATATGCTCGCAACTAAGAAGAACGCACGAGATTTTCGAGTTTCAAGAATTTCTTACTATTTGTTCTATTTCACATGAACAAACAAATGTGCCTGATTGGCTAGCTGTAGTCCATCACACCATAGGCACGTATATGTAGGAGACATATATGCACGTATTAGCTCAGTTTTTGACCTTGGGATGTCCTTGATTCAGTTTTTGCATATCAACGATATCAATATATTGGGAAATCTGTATCGATATAATATGATGGCATATTTCTGCAGCAGAAGATTATCAGAATATGTTTGTAAAATATACCAGATTTTCATGAAAAAAAAACAAGACATTTTCACGAAAATTCAAGAACTTTTCATGATAAGATTTCTTCACGAGAAAGTGCATATACTTATCAAGTAGAAGATCAAACATTTTCAAGACAATAAAACATTTTTCCCAAGAAAACTAATCGCTAAGTGTCTGCTGACATATGTCACCATTATATATTAATGTTCTTATTCTTCTAAAATAAACAGATATGTTATGCCTCTTCTCTTGTTTTTGTATTTTAGTAGGTATAAATGTACATCCCAAATTACTAGTATGTCTGCCCACGTACTTCACATATTTATATATTGGCCCCAGGCACTAAGTACATTTTGAGACCATTATGCACAAGTATAATGGTCTAAGGTAGATTTAAGCAAATTTACTTTTCAATAGTTTAATAACTGGAACATCGTAACACGACAGTCTCCATAAATAGTCCCAAAACAAAGCTGCTATATAAGCTAAGATCAGCTAAGAAACATGTATAGTATAGGCCTTTGATATCCACCTTAATGTAATTGTCTGACATGTGCACCATTTTGCTAAATGTCTAAGCTAAGAAGTGCTTTCACTTAGAAAAAAGTGTCTATAAATCGGTACCGAGTTCCACACAATACGGAATAATAAATGTATTTCATTAGATCACATGGAAATATTTGCTTCACGTGTTTATGTATACTGGCCGCATACATACTGCATATGCGTGATAAAACAGAATGTTCAAGACAAATTGGACTTTTCCTGGTGTGAATAGTCATTTACCGGGAGGATGTTATGATACGTGGCACCAAGATCTGGGTCCGAGGATATAAAACTTGAGAATAGTCTCCAAGCTCAAATCGGGTGTCATTCGTCGCATTTTCAATCAAACTATCGATATTCAATGGCATTTTTGTTTTTCAGTGAAGAAAACCATCATACAACACACATAATTTGAATTTGAAGGTGTACATCTTTTAAACTGGTAAAAATACTAAAAACACGAATTGCACGTGCACTTCGATTAAATTAGATAAACAGGTTTTTGGTCAACTTTATTCATGGCGTTAAATGGTGACAGACACGATGTTATAAGTTTGTAATGTAACGGCTCTGACACTGGTTGCCTGATAGTCAATAATTGGTACCAGTCTATTTTTTGTAACTGTTTCCCGTTCCATGTCAATGCACCGAGATCTTGGACAGTGCCTAAAGAAACCAGTCCATTTCCGTTTGTAAAAGCAATGATGTTTACAAGTCTTTACATTTTTGTTATCGGAGATTCTGGCCTCCCGTGGGAGTAAGTTTCTTTTTTTTAAATTTACTTTGTTTAGTTTAATTAAAGGTCTAATTGTAGTTTTACTAAGTTTTTTGGTATGTCATGGGATATTCTTTCTGAAAATTCTAACTATCTTGTGCCTCATGCCTGTCTGTACGGAGTTAACTCCCTTGATGATATTATTTCTTGCGTATTATTGTTGGTCATTTTTGTGTATTTCATTTTTCACCCTTTTATGAGGAATAATAAAGTACAATGTGTTTATTAGTCTCTTTTATACATCACATTGTACATTAAAATGATAAAAAAATAAAAGTGCGGAGATATACAAGTACTTATGTATATATAGTATTATAGATATGGGTATTGATTCAGGGAATGTGCTTAACATGTAATGTAGACAGATTTCCTGATTGGTCCCAGAGTTATGATGTTCATGTCCTAATGCAAAAAAAGAGCTGTCTTTTTATTCTTTAAACTGTAATCGCTCTGAAAAAATTATTATAAATATTGAACTATTTTAGTCAGATTTACTCAAATAGATACAGCAAAAAGATGTTACAGGGGAATCTGACATACACATCTTAAATGATAGCGATACACTGTCCTCTGTTTATCATCGTTTACATTGAATAACTCTATTGTACCATTTAATTGAGAAAGTAATATATGTATATGAGCGAACACCAGGACACTTCACTGCATTATTCATTCATGGTACTTATCTGTTGTTTATTTCTGTTGAGTTCGTATTACTTTTGTACTGCATTGTTTGTAAAAATAGAAAAGAAGTTGTAGATTTTTTGTGATTCAAAATCAGCTCTAAATTACCTGTATATTTTGCTGTCATAATGTGAGAGCTCTGATCTGTAAACTTGTCTTAATCCTCGAGAAAATAAGACATGGTCAATATGGATGCACACCTGCGTTTTTAGAGAGTCTGAGGGAATTATTCTGTGAATGATGCTGACGAAGAAAAACTACCCCCCTCCAAATATTTGTTTTGTCAGACTCACATGTAGGATCGACAGATGAACATATTCTTCTCTGTGGCTATTAATACTGGTCAGATTGTAGATTTTGAATATCAAAATTTACATTGTGAATTGGTAAAAATCCGAGTCCTGCATTTATGAATTCCTTTACAGCTTTAATCTTACATGAGGGCTTATGACATAAATTTGAATCTGTAAAGAAGGACCAAAATTATAATGCAGATGGAGTAATTTCCTTTAATGCAGTTAATAACTGGAAAACACAGAAAAAAAAACAAAAAACACAGGATTTCTTATCATATCTTGCTTGATATGCAATAGTTATTTATTTTTAAATTCCAATTCTGACATGCTGCATAATTAAGAATAATGGTAAGAATAACAATTTTACCAAGTGTTCAACATATTGACTGTTAAGCTCATTGTTTGACATGTTAAACAATATTAAAGTCCAACAGTTTTTGTAACATTAGAAGAATACTGTTTTATGTTCATCAATAATTTTGAAAATATTGAAAGAATTGCCAGCATTCCAACAGTTTGTTATCTCAGTGTCTACATTTACAACTTATGAGTTCTAGTATATAACATGTTCTTCTGTGCTTCAATCTAAGTGTAACTGCTGGTTGTTAACAGTCATGCTGTTAATATTTTAGTACTATTGCTTGTAGTGCTTGCTTTTTTTAAATATGCTCCTGTATGTCTTGGGCCATATTATCTTGTATATTTAGCCACATATAATAAACACATGTTTAGATAAATATTTTTTGACAACAACAAAAGAGCCTATGAATAATAATGTGTAGCAATTGCTAAGTTTCATAAATAGTCATTATATGATTTTAGGCTGTTTCACCTACTTATGTGACTTCCACAGAGAGCAGACATGGTAATGGTGGGTGGGCGCTTAAATGGAATTGATTCTGCGGAAGCAAAACAGCTGTTAGCTCTGTAAGTATTTCAGCAGATTTTGCATATGCCAATTGAACCAAGTATGTATGTATTTTTTAAGCACATCATTTTATTATCTCCCACCAAAGAATTAGGAGGAGGGGATGTAGGTTTGTCCGGTTGTCCAACAGTTAGTCTGAATTATTTAACGGAGATGTGAGGCCAAAGCTACAAAGTTAAGAACAGAATTGAGGGCAATAGCCTCTTATTTAACAAATGAAAAGAACAATGGAATTGGCCCTTTAACATGTTTTTTGTCTGGTCTTCCTTCACAGGCAAGCCATCATTCACAAGAAAACATCATTCACAAACAAGCCACTACTAGCTGGAAGATATCATTATTTTAATTTAATCAAATGGTTTGAATTAGACAAAGAAATGGAATGTAAATGTTTGGTCAGCTCATAAATTTGCTCTTAGTATGGGCAAAGAATAACAAATCTCATACTGGTATGTTTTGTATGTATAGACTAAATATGTACACTTTATGTTATGATAGAGGTTAAAAAGCATTTTGGGAAAGGTTTAGTGTTACCATTGACCTTTGTCATTGTTAGTGATGTATTCAACTTTTTTTGCTTCTGATCATCAGAACAAAGTTATGCTGAATTTTCACCGTCTTCTGTTTCAGGACTGCCAGCTAAGAAGCCTACTGTCTGTAGAAATCTGGATGTTCCCTTGGATACTTGTATAGGTTTAGATGATGAACCAGGTATGATCATTGACTGTTTCCAATTTGAAAAATTTGAATTCATGACGAATTTTTTTTCAATGAGGTTAAAAACAAAATTTACATGAAACTTTCAAACAAGAGCACTCTCAATTGAATAGAAACGTTATACTCAGGGAATTAGAATAGCATGTACTTGGTACTTTTGGGTTTCCATACAAAAATGGAATGGGTAAAGAAGTGTGCAATATCATGTCTCCTGTGTTTTTAGCTCATCTGCTTTTTTGTAGAAAAAGGATGTCGTTATGTCATAGCCTGAGCGGTGATTGTGTCCAGTAAATTTTTTGTTTAGGTCCAATTTTCTTCCTGTGAAAGACAAGTTACATAACTCATTAAACTTTATTAGGCCAGAAAAAAAATAGTTGTGTTTATGGTTACCCGACCAACCCTAATTTTTAGGGCCGACCCTAACGTTTCTAACCGCAAAAAACGTGGTGCGAAAAACCGGAAGTACGAAATTTTTGTGGACAGATGATATTGCGTTCAAGCAACAATTTTTAACAGCAAATACGTGCGATTACACGCTGTCTGCCGACTCTGTACATCACCAACAAAGCCAAAGTTGTCAATCAAATTCACCAATAAACCAACGTCAGCTTCGAACGCAGGATGATTGTCGCTACCAAAATTGTAGCTCCAGCGTGAAAATAGGCTTTTCAGTGAATGGCATTGTCCGAAAATGGTAATTTAATTTATCATATTTCATTGAAATTTGAATATACATGTTTTATTTATACCGTTACAGTTTAATGACAATTTACTTTGACGATTTGGAGTCCAAAAAAGCGAAGATAGCCACTTCAGGTTTAAGAATGACAGTTTACATTTTCTACTTTCGGTTTGGAATTTGGTCGCTGATCGAGTACAAACGTGCTGGATTTAATTTTGTTAAGTTAATGAATGCTTAAAGTAACCAGACATTTATTAAGAATGTATGACTGCTGCAAAGACATGGTTTAGAAAAACAAATAAATACAAATCTTGGGATATTGGTAGACTGCCCGATCTTTGGATGTTTAGCCTATAGGCTGAAAATAGAGATACTCATAATTAACCAATCTAAAGTGTGACTGACAACGAAATGAAAATGATTAAATTTTTATTTTAAAGTATTGTTCATTTTTAATCTGCATTTCAAGCCAATGCGATCAGTTGATGTGTTCAACTTGTACAAAATACCAAAGGAGACAAGAGTATCCTGTGTGATGTTTTTTGTGTTACCTATCCTAAATAAATGTTTGAACTAAAACAGTTCTATCTTTTCTCTTTAAGATGCACCAGATTCCACCAAGTTCAGGAGAGCTAAACCTTTAACACTCTCCCCTTTGCCACTGAAAGAAGCTCAAATTAATATTTGCTATATGCCTTCAAAAATTCCCAGTTGTGGCAGGTCATACCCTTCTATAAAAATTTGACAAAAATGTCGATTTTCCTCCACATGTGGAGAAGTTGCCAGCTCCTTGTAGAAGGGTAAGTTAGTACTGGTTAGTATATAGTCCAGGAAAAGTGTGAAGGTTAGGTGAACCGGTCACTGTATACAACAGAAAAATTGTTGAAAACGGTTTTAAACCCTGGTGATTATAAGTCACATAAAACAAACAATATAAAATTCCTGGCCAGAACATTGGAATCGTTCCAGAAAATCAAAATGGCATGTTCGCTAATTGCCATGAAGATTGGTGCTTGTCAATATGTCCAAGAGAGGAACTTATACTAGTCGTAATGATCCAGTGACATGTTTGATGATCTCTAATCATCAGTTGCACCGAAAATGAAAAATTAATTTGGAGAAATTTCACATAGATTGTACGTGCTTTGCTTTGTTTGATTTCTCCTGAACATGCCAATTGTTTTAAGGTGATTTTTAGATACACAAATTGAAAAATACATGATTCATTAATATGCAGGGGCAATCTAGAAATTATGATATCAGATACATAAAATATTACATGCAATTAGAATCAGAGTATAAAAATTAACATCCCATAGAAAGGGGTCATCTCTGTATACATAGTTCATAATTACTGCCCAATATATATGAAAAATACTTAATACAATCTTAGTGTATCCAATACAATTATACAGTGTGAGTCATTGCTGGTTAATGCCTTTTTTCGACCTACCTACCCTAATTTTTTTGGTCAAGTAACCCTAAACACAACTATTTTTTTTTCTAGCCTTTGCATTCTAGAAATGACAGTTTGCACGAAAATTTCCTTGTGCCTACACTTTTCAACAAATCTTTATCCTTTACTTACTCTTTAATCATAGATAGTACAGCATTGGAACTTTACTGACAAGTAATTGGCAAGAAGAGAAGTCAGTGTTGTGGATGGATTTGGTATGGTATGGTTGCTTTTGACTTTATTAAGATTCTAGAAATGACTGTTTGCTGCAGAATTTGCCTGCCTCAGCATTTTCCGACAAAAGTTTGTTTTTTATTTCTTCCTTAAGCATTGATAGTACAGGTCTGAAACACTACTTACAAGTAGTTGGCATTGACAGACACAAGTAGCAAGGTCGATTTTGACATGGCATGGCTAGTTTTGATTGTATTGAGAATATAGAAATGAGCGCTTGCTGTGAGTTTTGGAAAATTTTTAATATCTCCGACATTAGTAAGAGTATTGCACTGAAATTGCACAGGCTAGTAATGGACATGCATAGAAATCTGAGGCATGAAAGATGTGGCCATGCTATGTTTATATTTGACTTTATTAGCATTCTAGAAAGACAGTTTTCAAGAAAATTTCCCACACTTTTCGACCAACCTTTATCTTTTACTTACTCTTAATGACTGTTTGCTGTAGAATTTGCCTGTGTCAGCATTTTCCAACAAATGTTTAGCTTTTATTTCTTCCTTAAGCGTTGATAGTTCTGGTCTGAAACACTACTTACAAGTATTTGGCATGGACAGAAACCAGTGGCAAGGTCGATTCTAGAAATGAGTGCTTGCGAAAAAAATCCTGTGCAAGGTCGATTTCGGTATGGCATGTCTAGTTTTGATTGTATTGAGTGGTCGTTATTATAAGGCGGTTGTACTATAGAGTTACTCCGGAACTACCGTCATTCTGGGTTTTTCCAATATAATGTCACGTGACCCAGTACAAACAAACCGCAGCCATGTTTTCAGTGCGGTAAATTTGAACATTTTTATTTGCATCAATCTGCGAGGCATTATGGATTGTTTTCCTACAAAATCAGTGAAAGAGTTGCAGAAGTACTTAAAGGAGCGGGGTGTAACATTTGCTAATTGTAGAAAGGTCGAACTTATCGATCTTTGTAAGTGTGGTGCAAAGGTCAATATCAAGGTCGACCCAGATGGCTTAGTTGAAGATAGAGAGGAGGTGTTACGGACGAAGTTATGTGTTAATGGACAAACATTAATTAATCCTCCGTTGCTTGTCAGGACAGAAGACATGTCTTTGTTACCATCTATTTCTATTTTTGATATCTACAACTTTCTCCTAGACCACGACGGGTTTTCACATGAGTCATTAAGAGAGTATTACAAACTGGAGGGGTACACCATGTTCAAAGATGGATATGTCAGCAGCCTATCATCAGCAAAATATGACACACCAAGTTAGTTCTCTTTTACATGTTTATAGATAATTGAGGTACTCTTCTAGATCCACTACATAGAGTATTCTTATATACACTGTGTGTCTTTGTTAAGATAAAAGTATATATCAAAAGAACTATTAATTGTTAGATATGACATAGAACTGTTCACTAACTAGGAGAAATTTTGCATAAGCATCCATATAGCTCTGTAGAGCAGCAAAATGTATTCTGAGGGGCCCAGGTTCTAGTCCCGGTCAGTGTGCACATTTTTTACCCTGTATACATGTACTGTATAATACATATATTTTGTTAATAATGTGTAGAAATTGGTTTCTTTCAGACTACATAGCACTGTTGGCCAGAGTAAGACCAAGAACCAAGGACAAAGACCCTCTTACCAGCCTTAAATATTATCAGTGCTGGGTTATACTTGAATCTTCAGGGAGCATTCATTCAGCCTACTGTACATGTAAAGGAGGGTAAGTTAGGCATACATCATTTAATAGCTACTTTCCCAATTAAAGTTGTTAATCTTTCTTTACCTTTTTTACTTGTGGAATTAACATAATGCTATAAAAATATGGGCTCTGTACCACTTAGACTTGCATGTACACAGAATGTACCAAGGTGTTTATGTGGTAAGCTGAAACATTGTAAGGAAGATGAAATCATTGCTTTCAGAAAATAATATTTTAACAATTTTATCATTCAAATATTTTAACTTCTTTCAAATTATCTTACAGGATAGATGGTTAGTGCAGACATGTTGTGGCAACACTGTTTGAAGTGTTGGATTTCCTTCATGATGAAAGAAAGACTACTTGTACATCCAAGCCATGTACATGGAGGAGAAGAGCTTGTGAGGCAGAGAAACTGTCTCAGCCTATACCAGCCACACAGTTAGACACCTCTGTTCTCACAACAAGGTAAACATAGTTCAAGCATTTTGTTGTATTAAGGATAAAGTTTAATATGTCAGTCACTGTAATTTTAAGGTGTATATAATGCATTCACTGTTGATAAATGTACTTTATATATTACAGATATATCAATTAATGTTTATATTAAGACATGTAAACTTAACTTGACTTCTGCATTACAAACAGTAAACTATTAGTTTATTGTGTGGCACTGTGGCCAAGTGGCCAATGGGTGACTAGTAATCTAAGGATTGCTTGCCATGCGTGGGTTCAAACTCCATCTGGGGCAAGCTGTGGTTTCCTTGGGCAAGAAACATCACACTCATTGCTCAGTCCTGGTTAGTTCCAGGAGCAGATTCAAGAGTATATCTATAAGCTTATAGCTTCCTGCACAAAGTAAAATAAATTCCATATAACCTAAACTATTAGTTCTCAGACAAAATTATGCTATTTTTCAGTTTCCAGTCACCCAAGCCCAACTACTGTCCTTTACCAGAAGATGTTCTAAAACCAGATTCAAATATCTTCCTGAACCAAATCCAGATATTGTGTCCTAAAGCATGTCTACTGAAATCTGTGTTCCAACCTAGTAAGGACAATATCAGCACACCTCCTCTGACAGTTACAACTCCTATGGAAAAACTGAACTCATTTATATCTTCACATTCATGTATAGTTGAAAATTGTTCATGTGCTACTATATTTATGTACTATCATTTACCATACACATCTGAGCAATGTACAGAAATAGAAGAGGTAACCAGAGGACAAAGCAAGAACAACTGGCATGTTTTAAGAAAGGGGTTACTAACAGCATCCACTTTTCATCAGATATGCTCTTCCACCAATGCTGTAAAGACTGCACAAAGTTTGATAAAACCAGGACTAGATGAAACTTGTTTGCCGCTTGCTATTTCATTATGAAGAATGTATGAATCCAAAGCAAGAAATATATTCCTTAAAGGTCATAGGTTTAAGCACAGGTAATGTAGTATTGATGTACCTGGCCTTGTTATGTACCAGGACAGTTCATTCCCTGGTATAGCTTGTTCACCAGATGGGATTGTATCCTGTAAAATATGTGGACAATTCCTCATTGAAATTAAATGTTCATTTAAATATAAGTGTTTCCATCCAAAAAAATGCATTGAAACTTTCAGGAATGTGTGTTGAAAAAGACGGAATTCTTGTTGTCAAGCAGTCACACAAATATTACTATCAAATACAGGGTCAGATGGCTCTTACTGGTATTCCAAAATCATTTCTGGTATTATATACACACAAAGGAATTGCAACTGTAAATGTAGACTTTGATGAAGAATTTTGGTCCTCTGTAAGAAGTAAGCTAGTGTCATTCTACAGAGATAGCTACTTCTAGGAGTTGAAGGACTCTGTAACTGTTGTATAAGTTATACTCTTGTTGACTCTAGTATGTTTAACTTGTTACGAAACTTGAAAGTACATTATGGGAGAGATTTGCTTTGCATGTAAGATGGAAATATATTACACAGAGTGAACACCAAATGTAATGTTTTCCTGAGTGACATAGCCACAAGTGAAAATATAACATCTGGTATTTACAAGTGAAATAAAATTTGATCTTACTTGCTAAAGAATTATTTCATGTTTTTTAACAGATTCAAGTCATTTTAATGATTTTGTCACATAATGTCACAACATCATCAGTTCATCACGTTAATTATAATGTTCATTTTGAAAAAAATAATTCTGTAGATTTTCTTAACTTTTGTTTCAAGTTAAGATGATATGTGCAAATATTTATGTTCTTCCCATAAGCATGTAGATTGTTATGACAATCTTTTTTGATGAAATATTAATTCATGTTACTTTGTATAATTTGTTCTTTTCATCCAAGAATTTCATTTTACTGTCCACTGAAAAGCATAAATGCATCAAATGAATTGTTGCACTAACACTGATGTTATTATTGCTGTCTCGGAAATGAAACTTTACAACAAGAAAGTTGTTAAAGTTTACCATTTTATTTAGTATGTAGATCTAGATCTGTTACTACAAATATTAATACAATTTACTGTTAAATTAGTCTAGAACAACATATGTTGTACATGTATTATATATGCATTACAACAGCTCAACCTTTCAGTAGATATTTGTTCACATGTTATTCACCATCAGCAGTCATATATGTAAATATGTTAATGTTGAAAACATAAACTATCAAACCATGCATACTGTGTTTGTTTTATTACATGTAAGTGATCATTATATACTGGTTTTGGAAGATTCAATTTAACATTAATTATATGTAATGAATACACAAACAATATAATAAAATCTAATAGTAAATCTAACATTGTTATCATCACACAGCAATTATACTCTACTTTGTATCAAATACAAGTTATTCTATAGATGATACAGGAAAAACACTTGATCAGTACATTTTAAAAATTGTTTGCAAAAGCAAGACTTGGCTGAAAGTTACACAAAACAGCTACAATTTTTGTTATTTGAAACAAAATAAATCTAAATTTTAGAGGTATTATACCAGAGAGTATTTTAAAACTTTTCATCCTACAAATTGCCCTCTCTACATGAATTCTCACTCTAGCAATGCATCTTGACCTCTTCAAAGCTTTAGAACTGAGCACTTTACCATGTGTAAAAACAGGTATATTTAAAGTAGCCTTCTTTGGTAACAGAAGATCCCGAATATTAAATCCTCTATCAGCCATAATGTCATCATTTTCTTCAACAAGTCCACAAATTTAGAGTCTTTAACAATAGCTGCATCAGATATTGAACCACTATAAACATCTGATAGAAAAGATATAGTTCCACATGGAGTAATTGCAATCAACTGTTTTAATGTGTTAGAATGTTTATATGTAGACCAGGTGGCTTTCTGGGCTGAAGGACGCAAAGGCTTTTGAACAAAATATTCTGTACAGTCAATTATTGCTCGCGTTCTTGGATAATTTGTAAAACTAATGGGCAAATTTGCCTTAACTATGTCCTTTGTTGGCCAAATGATAAGCTGACTTACCCACTGGCTGAGCAGATTAACCCAAGCTAGAAAAATTCTGCAAACATGACTTTCTGAGACATCAAACAAGTATGAAAGATGTTTATTGTCATAGCCCCTTCTTATTTTAACTCGTCTTAAAATCATTTCCTCAAACCGTGATAACTTTCTTCTTTGTTTTCCACCCTTCCTACCTGGTAGATGTTTTCGCTTACCATCCCAAAATTTTATCTTTTGTGCTGCTGGCTCAATCCATGAAAACAAATAAAGCAATAATTGTCATGTTGGGATACCTACATAATAAAAACAGATTTTATCATTTTCTATTACTTTTTCTGTGATTTTTTTCTTTTCTGTTTTAACACTTGGGGATTTCACTGGTTCAATAGTGTTTGCACTTTTAGTTTTAGAATAAGAAACATGTACATTTTGGTCATCAAATATATCAAGAAATACTGGTAGGTTCAGCGGAATTGTATTATTATTAATGTCACTACTAAGAAAAGAATCAGCTGGTACATCTGGTGTTAGAGCAGGGCCTGGCTGGTCAATATGTTTCTGTTTCACAGCTGATGGTGGTGTAGCTAGTGTGCACTCAGTTTTTCTCTTCCTATATGGCCTAGACTTTGGTGTGCTGGTTATAGAGGGGTATACTGCTGCAACTGGGTCCTTACAACCATCCAGAAAGTGCTGAAAAAAACAATATAAGACATCATATAGTACAATGTATTATATCTCACTTATAATCTTACTGTAAACCTATTGGTATAATATTCCATGAATAGTACATATGACAGCTTTATTGTTTAACAGCAATAGTTTATTTATAATATGTAAACTGAGCAAAATATCTGTGCCATTCTAGAATTTTGTGGAACTAGTGTCCTTGTTGAAAAGTACGAGTCACATTTGATTTACATATTTTTGTGCTAAAAATTAGTTACAGCAGCAATATTAGATGATAGTCATGCAGACATTTAAAACTACACAAGTTATGCAAGTATGTGCATGTAGAGTAAGGTTTTCATATTTTTGTCAGAAGAAATAATGTGTTAATATCCAGACTTTATTACTATATGCAGAGACATATAATAACAGAGATAAGCAGCTTCCCGACATCTCGCTAAATCCCGCGTGCCTCGCGATAACGCGAGAGCGCGCACCTGGCTATCGGTTACTTAGGCGACGTCCGATACCGATTTCTGGTCATGGTCGGCATCAGTTTAGCAGGCTTAAACTCGCTGTTTTACATACGGCAAAAAAAATAAATTCAGTGAGTAAGTAATGAGGGATCTGCTTCAAATTTAAAGAAACTAAGTCAACAATCCCAAAAACATTATTTAATAAGTTTTGTAAACATTATAGACGATTTACATGCAAGGACAAACGGCCCGACAAAAATCCCTTTCGTCGATGCGTTCTCAAAGTACATGTCCGACACGGCATGATGCGTATTAATATAAAATATCATAAAATGTATATTCGTACTTTTCAAAAAAATATTCTCTTTGCGGGTTGCAAATGCAAAATAATAGGGCCCTATCTGTATCAATTATCAGGTGATTATCACATGCAACCATCAATCGGTAATGCCACTTTCAAATACATCTTCAAAAGATGACGATTAAAGCACCCGAATTTAATTGACAATCATCTATTTTCATTGAATTGGAGCCCCTTTCGCCCTTTTTAATTTCGTGAAAAACAATTTTGAGTATATTTTTCTTGTTGTCTTGTCTTATTTTCGCCACAATTTCATCACAAAGGTGACCTGTACGCATGTTTTGCGTTTTTATAAATATCACGTAAAAAATGGTGATCAGCTATGGCATCTTCTGATTTCATCTCTTGGGATGATGATGATTTGAATTTGGATTTACTTCTAGGAGAATATACTGATCAAGAAAACAATGACATTAATAGTAGTAGTCAGGTCTTTGACTCTAAACCAGAACAAGCTGTTTACGTTTGCCCGGAGTGCAACAGACGTCTAAGATCTATATCCGGTTTTCGTGGGCATGTCACCAAGAAGCGTGGACTTAACATAAAAGGTAACTCAAGTTTTCTTCTTTTTGCAGAATGGCACAATGATATTTCCAGTACTGGAACAAATTATTGAGTCGACGGTAGTTGAATAACATGGTTGACAAGGTATTGTTTTTCTGCATGTAAATAAATGTCCGACTTGGTTCAGTTCCCTGACAGCGGTCAGTCAATCGGTAAAGCAGTATCAGCTTGTACTACCTTCACTTATACATGCATGTGCATATATTTATGGCTGCATTAAGATCTACAAATATGGGTAAATATTTGATTTTGACCTTAATGGGTTTAGTGGCAGCAATGTGGTGTAGTCGCTTATTTGTGAACCGGAAAGGTTGTACAGTGCTGCTATTGGTAATGATCGTAGATCCAGATAGAGATGATTGAACACAAAGTTCTATGTTTCTTCAGTATAATTTATTTCTCAGTAACAACAGATATGATTTTCAATTCACTAAGTTTAAATCAAATAAATTCACAACGTTCAAATTTAAGTCCGATGTATCACGATCAACACAGAGTAAAGTAGATGTCACATAGACAGTTTCCAAGTAGTTTCAAAGACAAAACGTACTTCTGTGTGTCACATAGACAATATCCTACAGCATAAATTCAATCTCTCTTCTCCCTTTTCTTAAAACTAAGCTACCTTATATTTACACTTTCTGCGGAAGGTATGGCTTATTAGTAGACACAAAATATAATATCTTAATAACAAAATCACGCATTTTCATCAAACAAACAATTGAACTTAGCGTAATAAAGGAAGTCTTAGACACTTAAGGGAGAAGATTCTCACAAGTATTTTACTTATCAATAGACTGACCGAACAAACATAATTAATTAATCACCTTCAATAATACAAACAGCTTGAACATTTATTATTTCATAGAATGTCTCAGCCAACTTCAGTGCTTAAAACTACAGCAATGTTTAATTGTACAATAGATTGACATATGGTAAAGTAAACAAATTAATTAAACAAAAGATTCAACAACAATTTCAACAAATTTAGTTTCCTACTTTTTTTTATGGGATTAACAATGAACAAAAAAAAAAAAAACACTACAAAATTTCATAAAAAGATCAACACAAAAATACTCTAATATTTATGGCATAATCGTTGAATTATCATTTATGCCAGAGAAAAAACAATTTAGATTCTCATCCCCGCCCACCCCTATCCAACCCCCCCCCAAGGCTTTTTATTTGACAAAATATCAGGCTCGGAAAAAATGGACAGTAGTTGATAAAAACATGCATGGTTTTTATCCTTCACATTCAAGAATCAGTTTAAATGATAAACTGATTAATTGTGTTATTGTTTTTGCATTTGAAAAGGTTTCTGAGAAAAATTCAGAAAAATCCTGTCTGGGATAAATAAAAAATAAAATCTGCCCAGCCACCCCAATTTTTTCTCAAAATCTGGATGAGAATCTAAGTATTTTTTTCTCTGGCCTAATCTAGAAATTTTAGACACAGTTCAATGCAATTCCTGTCAAAAATCGTTCATAGACATTGAAAGCTCTTCACAGAAATAAGACCATTAAATATGTCATAGTTGCAGATCAAACCCAAATAACCACTTTAAGAAATAAATGAAATTGGCAGATTTCTCTGATATATGAGAACTACCGAATATAATGTCCAACAATTACCAAATATAATGTCCAACAATTATTGCAAAATTTTAAATATTTCATAGAAGAACAACAAATGCATTGTATTTATATCCCTCACAAAAACATTCTTTTCACCTCAAAAGCATTCTTTAATAATCTCCAAGAACGAACCATGAAAAGCTGTGATTACTTGGAAAAGGTACTGACCTCCAGATGAAATGAATTTTTCAATGCTGTTTGGAAATAAGTATAACGGAAATAAGCGAATACTAAGGAAAACATTGTATGCTGGTAATGCAGCCCAAAGCCTGAATAAATACACTGATTGTCTCATATGTATAATAATTTTCTGATTATTTGTGTTGGCCAAAAATCTGGTGTTTAGTACCTTTAGCAAAACGATTCTTACAAAATATAAACATATTGTGAATAACTTATTAAAGCACATTTCTGTTTTATTACAGCCAGTAATCACAGACAAAAATTTTCTACAAGCAACTCTGACAAAGCTGAGGTTGAAGAACAAAGTGAGAAAACTAAAACAACATCTGAATGGATTCAAAAGGAAGTGTACGACCAAATATTTCTGGAAACATTTCAGAATGCACTTAAAGATTTACAAAATGATCCCATCCACAATCTCTTCGGCAAATCCCCACTAAGTACAATTTCTGAGTTTTGTGAAAGTCATGAAGAGTTCAAAATATCTGTGAAAGAAAGCTTCAGTAAATTAGCCTGTGAACCAGTTAACATAGTTTTGAGTGATGACAGGGAAACTTTGTTCAGAAAATTTCATGAACTTCGACTGAGTTCTGACATTGAAAATATGGAAAAAAATTCTTAAGAATGCAGACTGTCCATGTCAAGAAGATACATGCAATTTCTTACAAGTGTTCTTAATGCACCTGACAAATTCGCTACTCAAGTCTTTGGCGAAAACAATGAAAACTAAATCAAATCAGCAGTCTGATGCATTAAATGAAAATGAACAAAAAGTGTTATTCTACATAGCTGGTTTGGCCATCCATGCACTGAAAAAGAAATACAGCAAAATTAAACAGGAAAAAGATAGGGAATTCAGCTTGAAAACAATGGACTCATTGACAATGAAATCATGTGAAGAAAACTACCTGAAAAAGTATGCATCAATGCTTGACAAAAAAAACCGTGGTGGTCTGAGATATCCATGTGAATTTTTTTTCTTCTAGTGAGATCAATTGATAAGGTTGTCAGAGAAAACACACAGCAGAAACTTTCTCAAAATGCTTTGAATAAATGTTCACTTAAAGAGAAAATAATGGAAGATTATATGGTGAAACATTATACTGAGAAACTGTTCTCTACAAATGAATCAAGTGATGAAGATGAAGAACCTGCAAAATCACCATCACACTTTCTTGAAGACATTGTAAACTTGTTCTTAACAATCCATGGTTTTGCAGCAGCTCGCATAGAAAGGAACAGGATAACAGTGAAAAATAAATCTATTTCAAACAAGAAAGGAAGTAGTTTTAGAGATACTCTCAAAGAGAAATGTTCCTATGTGTAGAAAAAAAGGAACAGTATCCATATTGCTCAGTATCTTAGTGACAGTGCTGCTTGGACAGTTCAGTACACGTCCACCTAACAAAAATATATGTACATCATGTATGTTTTACCTAGAAAACTTTAGACCTTATTGACATAGTATTCGTAATTAGAGGTGAAACGATTAATCGCGATCCATTGCGAACCGCGACTTTTCATGCTCGATTCGATTCGATTCGATTCAATGACGGCAATTTCGATTCGATTTTTTTTTTGGTAATACCTACTTTCATTTTCCGTAGTATGCGAGTCAAAATGACTGAAATCTAACGAGATCAGCATTCTTCTCGTGTCGTCAGGCTCTTTACTGTTTCAGTTTTTCCTATTCACAAGTTTTATGTTTCGTTTGTTCCATTGTTTACAGTATTTAAGAAAATACATTCCACCGTAAACTAGTGGGATAGCAATTTTATTCTTGTCCTATTTAATTCCTTTTAAAATCGAAAATCGAATCGAAAAATTGAATCGTGGGATGAAAAATCGAAATCGAATCGAATCGAAATTTTTTGAATCGTTTCACCTCTATTCATAATACATTGTTTTTTACATGTAACCATAGCAACAGGAGAAAAATAAAAACAACAATGCTTATTGACAACATGTTCTTCATTGTATGTAACTTTGTTGATGCTGTCAGCTGATATCTAATTCATATTATTGGAAGGAATCTGCACAGAAATGTTTGTAATAATGAAAACATTGTTGCATTTCATTTTTAAAATAAAGCGTTTTAAAAATAATTTTGTATTCCTTCCTTTTTCTAACCCGGTTTCAAAATCAACCGAGATTTTATGCTGACACTATTCTGACCAAGTTTCATGAAGATCAGGCCAAACATACCGCCTTTCAAAGTGTTTACAATGTTCTTCCATGATTTGACCTGGTCACCTAGATTTTGAAAACCCAGCTGACCCGGTTCCAAACTTATCTACATTGGATAGTGACAAACATGCTGACCAAGCTTCATGAAGATTGAGTTAAAATGTGGCCACTTGAGAGTTAACAAACCAACAGTGGACAACAATTGGAAGTCAGACATTCAACTAACCTAAAAGCTCAATGCGAGCACTACATGTTCAGGTGAGCTGAAAACAGCAATTTTGTTGGCACACAAATTCATAGATTTTAATGGTGAGGAAATGGTAAATCTAAGAATCTAATTCTTTCATGAAGAAAGTACGCCTTTCTCTGCCCTGTTCATTTTAACTTGAAAATTAATATGTATATAAGTAGCTCATTTATAGAAGTCTATATATAATCTGCTGACTACTAAGTACTATACAACACCGACACACTGATTGTCTCACAACCACTGACAAGGTTCCATACGCTTAATGGCAATTGTTTCATTAACGACGTTTAGGTAGTTTAGTGTGGTCAATCATTTGCTGCTGTTCTTGGACCTCCGTATTCCCCCTACGTGGAGCTAAAGCCTGTGCACCGACTGTTCGGATGTTTGTCAGGATATGGCGAACATCATTTACTGTTGGATTTTGTTGCTGCCCCCTTTATGTCGGTAATGACCGAAGTGCTGCTCTAACACATCCTGATTGAAACAGCTTGTCAGTATAAAACTAGCACATAAGTTTAACATGAATTTCACATATTCTGTTATTGAAAGCACTGACATCTTTAAACCAGTTAGTGTCTCGTGACTCAAAAGCATACTTGCTTTTTCCTTATTGGTAAACTGTCCCTGGCGTTGCACAACACTTTCAGACCATGTTTCAAAATACTGCAGGAAGTCCTCACACAGCCATATCAGCCTTTCATCATTTACAGATGTGAAAGGGTTTAGGTTTGGATTTCGTTTGTTTCTACCCTCTTGCAGAGACCGAACATTTAGAATATCAAAACATTTGTTCACAATTCTTATAAAGGACACTGTCTCGGACACACTGTCATCATACAAATCCTCTAAAGCTATGGCTACTGTATCACTCAATATCTGAGCAGCCAGATTCACCTTCATGTATGAAAATTCATTGAGATCAATATGGTTCCTGTTCAATTTGGGACATGGGTTATACATGTTAAATTCACAGTGTTCCTCAAAGAGTCTCACAATATGTACCCAGGAAATATCTTTTCCATTTTTCCACAGACGACGAGTATTTTTGTGTGAAAATGAGTTGCTGAAGCAATTTCGTGTTGTTTTGAGCAGATGTGGCACATCAGATATAAAATATATATTGCGACGCTGATCAAATGGGTTTTTAGTATAATGCACACTACTGAAGCCCGGCAACTTATGAATATTGTAAAATTTTCTATTGGCAGAAGCTCCGTCAGAAGTAAAAAACAACACACGCAATTTTAAATGGACTTCAAGCAAAGACACAGCAGTCCACATAATCGGGTAAAGGAAGTCAGCAGTCACACTCTGAGTGGCAAAAGCAGCTAATGGAAATTTCAGAGATGTTGTAACTCCTCTCACCATTAGAACAAGAACAAACTTGGCAACGTTTTCTCTCTTGAACATAAGGTTTTCCAAGTTCATAATCGAATTCCCCACCACATCTAAATTACAATAGCCTATTAGTTCTCCTGAAATTTTATCATATACTAAGTCTTCTTTAATTCTTATTTCATCAAAAAGGATGCCAACATACTTTCTCCACTCTTCATTATGCATGTTTAATTTGTGTGCTTCGTCATTCAACATTTTCAACATATCTGCATTGAATCCAAGGACACTACCTATATAATGTGAGTAGTCGAATAATGTCCTGTTGCTGGGAAGGCGAACAAAGCCTGCATCTCTGACAGTGTCATATGCCGTCTGAGATTTCTGTCTTATTGCAAGACACCATCGAATTATCATAGGATGCCAGCGCATACTATACTTCCCAGAGTCAAAAGACTTTAACTGCTGCGACCAGAACAGGCGTTGGAAGGAGTCGCTATCAGGAAATGACTTTTCAACATCTTTCTGACACAGTGACATTAAGTCTCTTATTACACTATCTTGAATACTTCCAAGTTTTACACCCTCTGTCGCAATTTTTTTATTTAATTGTCTTTCCAGTTTTGCAACTTTTGTCTGTAAGGACGATATCTGGTCCTTTTGTTGTTGCAGCTTTTTTAGGAGTATTTCCCTTGGCATATCAGTGTCCCTATAATTTGAACTTGTGAAGTCCACATTTTTCTGGTATACTTTGTCCAATCGCTCCTGTCGCAACTTCAGTATCTTGCGTGTTTTTGAGCAACACTGACATCTTACAAAGCGTGAATTATTGTCCACAAGGAGGTCACAGTCAGTGTTGCGAATTGTTGAAGAGTATTTCACGTCCCCCTCCATGGCACCAAAATTCTCCTCTCGGACTGCTGCAATATCATTACCAGTATTGCTTGATAGGCCCACCCCAATCGGCACAAGAGACACAAGCGGCTCGTCATAATTGCCAACACACACTTTGTATCTAGATAAAATGTCTAACAGCTTTGGCACTCTATCCCACAGTGGGTGACTGTTTGATACACTCTTGTAGTGCACGAGAACTGCAGCTTTGCTAGTGGCACTAACTGTTACTTTCACTTTCACTGTGGTATTTTTTCCATCGTCATAGAACGACAAAATTTCTATACCTTCAAAGTGTCTATTCAGCACAAATGGTTTTGGAAGTTCATGTAGGTCATTTTTGAGTGATTGATGTACTGTTGGCACATCAAAATTCCCACAGAAAGAATCAGTTTCAATGTCTTTTGGCAAATCAAAGTTCCCATCAACTTGAGTTTCTTTGCTTCAGGACAACTGGACTTCATAAGAAAGTCAAGGTCACCATCTACCTGTATTTCTTTGTCTTCTTGACAGCTGAACACTTCCTGGGAACTGTTACTGACAGAGCTATCACAGAAAGCTTCATTCATTACATCAGTGTCTGTACAAGAGTCATCTGCACTGTCATCAGGATTCTCACAGAACTTAGATATAGGTCTCTGGTGTGATATAACCTATGCCCCCATTTCTGGAGTTCGCATGCATATTATATCAAGATCCGGAAAATGAATATGGTTGAATGCTTGTCAATAAATAACATCGAGTCCTTATGAAATATTTCAAAACAGATAACTTATCTTTTATTTCATACTAATGTTTTTTTCTGCAAATTTTAAAAATATATTAATTGCATCTATTTGCTCCATGCCTCGTTACTAAAATCTGCGTTAAATAGACAGTCAGAGACGTAATATGTCTCTGATACAGTCTATCAATTTTAAGTTACCATAATTTCTACCCAGTTATAAAAGATGAGTATTAAAAAATGTTGCCATTCATGCACCAACTAGATATACATATATATATTTTCAGCTGTTATCAGACCCCTTATCAGTTTTATGATGTCAGTGGGAAACCAATTTACTTCCTGTCAGCTGGGACATATAAACACATGAAGGTCCTAGCTGTCAGTAAACGGTACAAGCCTTTCGTTTTATGTAAACGAACTCAGTCAACTTGAATATTGCTTCAGTGATACAAAAAATAAACACGAAAATGTTAAAATAAATGCAAGCACCAGATGGTGACAACAAACACTGATTCTTGTCATCCACAGAATAAGACATTGTAAAATTGATAAAAAAAATTGATAGTGGTTTGATATCTGTGTGTGTGTGTGACACAGGGGGATATGGTTTATTATGTAACATCATAGCACATCACAATAACGAACCTGATTATATGTTTTTAACTTCTAATAAATTATCATTTTTGTTCTCTTAAATATAACAGATTTTTCAATAAGGGGTTTCAATGACTTTAATCTCTTTGATATATTAAGAATATTGAATTAGAATTACACAAAAAGATAGGAATATGTTTACCCTTGTCCATTACTTATCTTTAAAATGTTCACATCTCAAGTAATAGGTAATTAGGTAGTTTTTTTTTAATAAACCGCACTTGAGTGCATTTCTATAAGCGAACTTTGAGGCGATAATTCTAAATATTTTTATTCAGATCTGAGTTTCTTTTTGTTTCTGACATAGTTTCAATGTCTCATTAGTAATCAATAGATAAAACATCACTTTCAATTTGTTAGTAATTCAAGTCATAACGGGTACACAGTTTGTACCACAAACATCCGGGGAACCATTCACTCCAAACACACATTCATCGAACTTGCTATACGGAGGTACAGAACGTATCCTGAAGAAAGAATCATTAACATGACTACATTTCCCATTTTGAAGTGATGAATGGATGTTAGAATTATATAGTAATATTACTGATAACATGAATAGGATACGAATCTTGTTGTTTTAGTAGAGCAATTATAAATGTCACATGAACCGGTGGTCCTGTGATAGAAGTGATGAAGTGTTAGCATGCTTGAGTTAGTAGTGTATGGGTAAGTTGATGAACTATTATTGGACCAGCACGCTGACAAACTTGAAAACATTACTGGTCACTGGGTTTAATACCGCTTTTCAACTATTTTTCCATTATTTACAGCGACTGGTTCACCTAACCAGTTTTCCTGGACTATATACTAACCAGTACTAACTTACCCTTCTACAAGGGGCCAGCAACCTCTCCACATATGGAGGAAAATCGGCATTTTTATCAAATTTTCATAGAAGGGTATGACTTGCTGCAACTGGTATTTGAACCTGCATCGCCGGTTTACAAGTCCAGCACACTAACCACTGGACCACAGTCGTGATCGGAAACATTACTGGTCTGGAAAAAATAATGTATTACAGGCCCACAATATATATATATACATAAATCTTCACCATAAAATCAAAGGAATTTCACTAGACATAAGGATTAGTAATTCTCTAAATCTTACCAGACCTCATCAAAATATTTTTGTGGGACTCGGATTTGGAAGTCTTTTGTGTTAGAATTTTTTAGCAGACTTTAAATAGATAAATCTGCAATATTGTAAGCAGAAAAGGTTTTGAAGGTACTATTGTTAGTTCAGTACTGCACATTTTATATAAATACACAATATGGTCTGAAAACAATTGTCGTGAATAAAGGTTAAACTCACCAGTCCTAACTCTTGGTGCATGCAACTGATCGCCAGTTAAGCATGTTTCTCGAAGGTCATGCCACACCGAAAATCGAAATTTGTGTGAGGGAAGCTATGTAAAGTAGAATCAGTAAATATAAGTTTTTGTAATAACATGAATGATGCATACAATATATATAGTGAGGTGTAAAAAAAAATGTTTCTGGTTACCCGACCTATCCTAATTTTTCCCTACAACCCAATGCTTTTTTAGGCCAGAGGAATGGTACATCTACTATCTCACGTTTTTCACCTTTCTGCGCAAAAATAATCCCAATACATGTAGTTGCTTTCAAGAAAAAGAAAAAAATTCCTTTAATGTCACACCAATAATCAAGAAGATTTTTTTTCAAATTCATTCTAGTTAGGACAGATATGAATAACCCTAAGTTTATCAGTCCTAATTCCAATCAATAAATCATGCCCTCTACTATTTATTTTATAAAAAAGTAACTTAATTAAGAGAAGATATACTTAATGTTTGGACTCTTAAGTGTTTTTTTTATTTCTTACCATTTTATGCAATTCTTCAACAATTATCATTAGATTTTTTTTTGCTTGGCCTAATTAACAGTAAGTAAAGGATTTTACAAGCAGTCTGACTTACTACCTTTGGTAGAACATCAACATTATTCTGATACTGTTGCTTCTGGTAAGGAACTTTCCCTAAAGTCAGCGTAGTTCCAGTACTATTTGTATTGCTTGTGTCTATGGTAGATGTGGTGTCATGACCACTGTCAACGCTGAAGAAAAACATGAGAGGTTAATGAGAGGTTAATGTGCCGGAAGCCGGAAAAAATAACCAGCTATTTGAACATTCTTGCTGGCTATTTTTTCCACATGAGGGCGTTGCCCCTTTGTCCACTACTGGGGGTAACCTCAGACCCCCTTCTACTTTTAATAGCTTACCAGCTTCATGAAAATATTTTTACACCCCTAAGCATAGTGAATTTATGGTAGGAACATCTCTGGTACAAATTTGGGATTGAACCCAGGACCCCTAGCATGTGTGGTGATACTAAATCAAAGTTGCTAAAGACTCATGCCAACTGCAAGGTGATTGCAAGTAAGCAGCCCGACCATTTTCACAATTTCTATTTCTACAACCTACTACATTCACTGAACATTAAAATTCATCAACTAACATTGGTCCAAATATTTGGACAATGCAGACATGCACTGCATGGTTACAAGCCAGTAGTTTGGTCAATCTATGGTTTAATTTTATATCCATATTTGAATATATATAATATATACAAATGTACATAATATACCTTGACAAACTAACTAATTGCATTAAATCTTATTCAATATTTATAAATCAAATTATGCAAATAGAAAGGTACAATGAGTTGCATGGCTCTTTTGGGACCTTTGACTGTAAGCTCAATAATTGGCCTTAAGGTGACAAATATGAAATAGTATATGAATTTGGCACATTATGATCATATATGTTATTTGACTAAAACTATAAATTAATTGCATTTTGCAGAAATTCACATCCTTGAATATGCAACGTCACTAAAAATGCAGGTAGCGTCATCGTAACCAGGGAAACTCTAACATAATTGTTAGTAAACGCTTGTTTTTAACTTCATTTCAATAAGCGCCAATACGACGCAGGGCGATGACACAATCAAAGCTGTGAGAGATCTTACGAATTATAAAGGTGTTCGAAACGGACTACAAGCACAGCAATCCAAATTGCCCTAAACTGCTCGCAACGATTATCATACATCATTTTTAAACAATAAATACACTATATACTATTAGGTTAATACGTAATGACAACTATCAAAATGTATTTCTCGACGAGTCTACTTATGTATACACATACATGTATTGATCAATTATTTCAATATTGTCGTGCTTGGACTATTAATTGAGTCTGTAAAATCACTTATATTGTCGAACAAATCAGAGCACAGCGCAATCTTTCTAGAGCAACCTTCTCTTGAGTAACAACCTCCCTTCAACAACAGCATGATTGTTACCCACTGAACAATTTAACTATTAATTTAACCCCTCCAGAGCAATAACCCCTCAACAACAACATAAGTTTGCTTCTCAGGAAGGGTGTTGCTTTGGAGAGGTTGTATTTTATTCATAACGTCGGTGCATTTTTATATCCACCGTCCTGTAAAATCGATAGGATGACATCATTAAACTATGTCCAAATATTCAGAATTTTATATAAGTAAGGCTATGAAATTGAATGATTTGATTTCTAATTCAAAGCATTCTTTTCAAGTCATGTTTATTTAAAAACTGTCGTATAACCAAAACATAAAATCAACGTGATAAAATCGACAGATATCTAAAACATTCTAGGCCCTAAAACGCGACGTCGACATTATAAATGGCACGATCAGGATTCCGTAAGAAGCTGAGATTCTCTCATAAAGGTACCATAGTAAAGAAGAGTCCAGATTCTCTTTAAACGACACAAAATCCCGTACATTTGTTCTGATAAAAAGAATCAATTCTGGTGTTTATTTAGTTTTACTCATTTTCACTCTAATGCCAGTGTCGATTCCATACTAAAACCAATCCTATCTCTCCTTTTATACGTTTGTTTCACTTATAATGAAGTGAGACAGGTTTGTGTATACTTTACATTAGTCAAAAAGTTCATGACGCCATTAACCAATGAAATGAATTTTAGCAGGAAAATATATAGTAATGCAATAAATAATTTGATATTTTTCTAGGACCAACATGCAGTATGTATATTGGTCTTAGATATTTATGACACTTTTTATACAGATATTTCGCTTGAAAGAAAGATTTCATAATTATGAATTAATTACGGAACAAGCGTAATTGAGCGTGGAAATGTTTTCTGCACATAAATGAAATTTTCTCTATGGAAAGAAATGTTTTCTTTAAGAAAAGAAATAAAGGATTTTTTATGTGTCCGGTACAGCGGCCTGCCTAATTGAAGACCTACACGAAATTGAAGACCAACAGAAGACCTACGGAAGACCTACACAAATACAGTATATGTTCATCAAAACTAATGTCATTTTCGGGTTCAGCATCATCAAAATATGTATAAACGATAAAAAACAATATCTAAAAGTCATCCATAAAGTGTTTTTGAAAGCTTTTATTGTGGGACTATTTTCTTCCGGACGCGCGTGGGTTTTTTACTTTTTCATTTATCTACTTATTTTTATTTTTCTTACAGATTTTTACCTTTAAAACGTTAAAACCAGCTTTTAGAAAATGTAAACACATTAAATTTTTTTCAAGATAAATGTGTCCTGAGTACTTCTAAGTAGCCCAAAAAATAAATTAAAAGGTCGCAAATATCTTTGGGTCCGAATGCCACGACCCTACGGATTATTTTTTATCTTTTTGAACCAATTCATATTTTTATTGAATCAAATGAAGTTTAAAGCGCTCAGCTTTCAGGAAATGTCAACAGTATAAAAAATGGTTCATGATAAATATTTTTTGAGCTGCTCTAAATTACGCAAAGAATTTTTTTGCACATCTATTTTGCACCAATTTTTACTTTCTGAAAGCTGGAACTTTTTTTCCTTTAATTCGATATACAATTTATAAAAATCGATTGAGAAATAAAAAAAATTAAACTCCAAGGCCGTGAAATCAATCACTTTTTTATTTACAGAACTTAGGCCGGGGAAAACACATTCCCCAGATAGGGAGAAGTTTAAATCTTTTTTACAGAAATCATATAAAGCGCTAACAATTTTTTTTATTTATTGAAAATATTTTATTTATTTTGAAAATCCCAAAAATGTCTAACGTGCCAAGTAAGGACCCAAATTACTGTTCGAAGCTTTTGTACATGCAAATTTCCAGATATAGTTGGCAATATGGCTAAACGTGACAATACATCGTGCGAATGTAAATGATTTCGCAAGAGATGAGTCAGATAAAAAGAGACTGTCAGAGGTTTAAAGTGGCTTTGCCAACTTTGTTCTTGGTAATAGCTGGAATTGGTCCTAGTTGTTACTGATATATATACACGTTGTATATGTATTTTACTTAGGCAACAATTTTATTACCGATGTAAATACAGTTCGATAACTAGTTACTTTTCTTCTTTATTACTGATCATGTGCTCTGACTCCAGTTACGAGTAGGTTAAATTCCTACATCATTTAAATTCATCTTGTTGATACTTCAAAACAATCGTCACAAACTAACAGTATTTTATTAGCAGCAACAATGAAGAATCTTTTTGACATGGTTGTATAGTAACATTAATGTCCAAAATGCGGATAAGTGTAATTGGCGTTTATGGCACGCAGTAGTCTGTCATGTCTGTATTCTCGTGAAAAATGAAACACGTGCAATACTTGATTTAGCAACAAATTTAATGCGCTAAATAAATGAGTTGTAATAAAAAGTTTAATATAGCTCTGGATATTAAAACAATATATAAGTAAGTTTTATAATCAATATTTTCCCACATGTTTGAATGTAAGTACATGTACTATAAACATAATTAACACTTGTATTGGAATCATACCTTGTTATTGTGGATTTTACTGCATGTTCATGTGTAGTGTATCTTAACCAATAATGTACTAGTAAGCATGCATGGCCTAAATACAATACATGAAGTGTGGAAAGATCAGGAAGGTCTAAAATAGTCCTGAGGTCGATTAGATATGACATATAGAACAACATATAAACTAAAACAAACTAACTTGTCCTCATTTTGTCTCTACAATACCCACAGATACATTCATCTTTCAACATTCAGACCATTTTTCCCAAGCAATGAAGTTATCAGCATTCATCAAATTTATTTTAGCTATGTACAGCGGACAATTTATCAAAAAAACGTGCTCCAACATATTCTGGCAACTTCAGTTTAACTAGAACTAAGTGATTTTATGTCTGTAGAAGGCTTCTACATTTGTATATATTATCAACAGAACAACATTTGAACTACAGTCTGGACTTTACGTTATGTATAGTCCCTGACCCCCACTTCAATATTAAACCATCTCATTATTGCAAAAAATAATTTTATAACCAGTTTTCAATATTTCTCCTATACTTCACCCTGATAATGAAACCACCAAATCATAAGACTGATTATTTTGGTCCCAAATGTTGTCCCAAGGCGTAAAACAAGAAAAAGAGCATGTAACAAGAAACAATTTTTTACGCCTAATTCGAAGGTTTTGTCCCATTCAGGTGGTAGAGTTACACAAAAAGCATTTGCATATCTTTTGGATTCGATCTTTCATTTCTTTCCAAATATATATTTTCTAATCTTGGATACATATAAAGAGATAAAGACATAAGTGTTTCTACACTCTGTATTCTTTTAAAAGTAATATTGCATGTTTAATAGTGAAAATACATAATCTGAAAAATATATATATATGTGCATGTACATTGTGTAATATATATATATATATACACATATTACACAATGTAAATGTATATATATATACATGCATAACTCGTTCGTTGGAATTTACTTCAATGCTGACTATGACTTTTGTTTTCGAATGGCATAAACAGGATCTCCAACTTTGACCATACCACAAACATCCGGGGAACCATTCACTCCAAACACACATTCATCGAACTTGCTATACGGAGGTACAGAACGTATCCTGAAGAAAGAATCATTAACATGACTACATTTCCCATTTTGAAGTGATAAATGGATGTTAGAATGATATAGTAATATTACTGATAGCATGAATAGGATACGAATCTTGTTGTTTTAGTAGAGCAATTATAAATGTCACATGAACAAATGGAATTATTCAGCATTTTACTTATACCTCCTAAATATGGGTGCCAAATACAGTAAAACCTTACTTAACTATCTCTTAAATATTCAGACTATCTCATTTTTGAGGCCACTTAATTTAAGATAATTACAATTTTATAATAACTCTTCCATATTTCAACATGACAATGAGACCATACGAATATCAAGATTGTTCTTATTTGGTACCAAAGCCAATCTTAATATTGAGGTAATTGTACTGTATTAGAAAATGTACACATCATTAAAATAGTGGGTCAGTGTTTCTGAAACATGACCGAGAACAGTCTACAAACTGAATATTATTGTTGTTCAAGCCATATGTACATATTGTCCCAATCACCATACAAAGGTTTAGAGTTCACAAATCAAGGTACTTGTACCACCATATATGTAAATCAATGTCTAACAATAACGTGTAAGCACCTTTTTAAAGTCTTCAGAGGCTCTCCATCTTCTTGTTTGACACCTTTTTCAGGATCAACCGTAGTCAACACACATCTGAACACAATAAATTAGGTATAATCATTACACATGTAAAGTAAAAAGGAATCTAAATCAAACGATACTTTATTAATAACATCAATTCTAGTTGGGAAAAACATAATAAAATATATAATACATAATAAAAGTAAATAATACATAATAAAATAAATAATACATAATAAAATAAATAAAACAAAATAAAATAAATAATAAATAATAAAATAAATAATACATAATAGAAATAGATGTTGATTAACTTTCAGGTGTTATTTTCCGGCTAAAACAATTTCAGTAACATACAACTACATACACAAAGTGTATTAATGTAACCAAGGGATTAGATTCATATAAATATCTTTAACTATAAACATAAACATCTTTAATCATTTTTCCACAAGCTTCTGAGACTTCCTATACATGAATCAGTGTGACATATTATGCAAAAACCATTATAACCCTTTGCTTCATAAGCATATTTTGGACTTTTCAAAATTCAATTTAATTTACGTAAATTGGGTTATTTCTCTCTGACAGAGTGGAAAACATTGTGACAAAAGGAGCCATTACTCATTACAAGCAATGGCTTCTTTTGCCACAATGTTTTCAAAACTCTTCTGCTTCAGATGCCGGGGGGGGGATGCGGTATTATGAGGCAAAGGGATAACAAATTCACAATATCTACATGGATAACAAAGATTTCCGACAACAGTTATCAGAGTTTGTTTCTAGTGAATTGACCATGTGTCAGTATTTGATTGAATGACGGAATCAACCAATCAGCTGAACTTATAAGCCCAGTTGCTATCTACCAAGTTGTCCGTCCAACATAACATGACTGCATACATTGCTATCAGGCATGAATATACCAAAGTCTTTAAGCACATTGTATTTTACAAACCTGTCACATGCTGATAAGCATCTCATCTGAACTTGATCACCAAAAAGTATCTCTTCCCAATCATCCTACATGTACATTTTACACATTACTTGTACATTTTACACATTACTCGTACATTTTATACACAAAATGTATACACAAGTATGACTCAATTCAATAATTTCACATGAAAAGTCACTACATGTATTTACCTTAACTTATTAGCTGGTCATTGATAATAGACTATATTAATAAATGCACCATTGTGATTTCGAGTTTCTCATTTAGCTACATATATTATAGATAAGAAGTAAAACTGAATAATTATAAACAATTTACAAAGGTTCAGCACTTTAATTACAATACCAAGTACTTTGTTTATTTCATAATTAAATGACACAGCAAAGTGCAGCACCATTAGGAAGGAAACGAAAAGGAAGTAAGCCCCACAAAGTGCTTATCATGATACACGCAGATATCAATGCGGGTAAGACATGCCTCATATGACAGCTATGTTTCAGCAAAGCACAATCCCATACAGGTTCTTACATACAATCAGAATTTACATTTGTATAAACAAACAATGTACAGTAAAACATCATTTTATGATCATCTAAATATTAACACTACCTAATTATAATAACCACTGATTATCAGACTGATTTTTAATATTTTCTAAATATTTCAAAGAAAATACTAATTTTGATACCAAAAGTGGTCTTCATGCTGTGGTCCTACTGTATTTCATAATAAGTCAAATTTTTAAAGAATACCAATACATTTTACATGCTTGAAAAATTTAAACATTAAAATGAATGACGGAGGTTAGATAAATTAACATAGAGAACAAAAGTTCATATTTAGAAGTGGGTCAATCTGGATGAGGTGGTAATAAAGTCATAACTTACAAACATTTTAAACAGAATTATGGTATTGAAGAATAGGTAAAATTTTGGATAACACAAAGTCAGAGATATTAACTAAGTTTCATTGTGGTGTTGCTTAACTTAGGTTAGATACAGGTATATATGAAAATATTACAGAACATCATCACTTTTGTCCTTTTTGTAACAAAACTATGAAAATGAAATACAGTCAAACCTGTGAACAAAGGCCACCATTGGGAAAGACAGAATGTGGCCTTTATTGACAGATGACCTTTATTTGGAGGTCAGTTTGATCTAAATAATCAATGATGGTTTTTCAAAGAATTGCCTTTATTCACAGGGTGGTCTTTATCTGGAGGTGGCTGCAAATACAGGTTTGACTGTACAAGTATAATAATGATCATGGAAATGCACAGACTAGAAACACATATGAGATTATTGTTTCTTTTAAACTGTATGACAATGATCAGGGAGTATATGTACTGTGATACGAAAATATGATCAAAGAAAATGTCAAAACTTTTGTTTAAATTTTAAAAACTAGAACAAATTCACTTTACAACTGATTGTATAAACAATTTCAGATAATTATTTTTATTTTCAGTTATATTATAGTCACTATACTTTAATTAAACTATAATTCTAACAGTTAATATAATACACTTTTAGCATGTAAAAAATTGTAAGTGGTATTTTGAATGTAAATTATATCATAATGGTCTCTCATAATTCTAGTTAGAATGGTAATAAATCTTTACCTTTATTTATATTTTTAATGTATTTTGCAACTATATAAATAAGACTGAAATCAACAAATTATATACACACAAACATATATATTAAATCAAGTCCATTAGTTATTCAATGAACAATGTTGTGCATTTAATGCAATTGACTAATGAAGGAAGCAGGTTAAGTAAGATGAATTTTGTGCAGTTGAGCGGAGCAGCACCAAAAAAGTATAAAATGCGCAAAGGATCTAAACAAGAGAATATTTTCATATACATGCATTTTCATCTTTACAGGTTTCTGATTATATACCTTTTACACAGACATTCAAAAAAGGTCACATGCAGCCATTGAAGAAACCGAAATAGACAGAAAAAGACAATCCATAAAGAACCAGTATTTCTAAGCAACATTCATTAATCAGGCAGACTGGGTGTATGTAAAAAATCTCAATGAACAATTCAAGTTATTTCAGTCCCATCCCAAACATGGGCTGAAACACTTTACCTTTCCATTCACAGTACATATTATCATAGCCTGAAACACCTTACCTTTTCATTCACTGTATATATTATCATAGCCTGAAACACCTTACCTTTCCATTCGTTGTATATATTATCATATCCTAAAACACCTTACCTTTTCATTCACTGTACATATTATCATAGCCTGAAACACCTTAACTTTCCATTCACTGTATATATTATCATAGCCTGAAACACCTTACCTTTCCATGCACTACACATATTATCATAGCCTGAAACACCTTACCTTTCCATTCACTGTACATATTATCATAGCCTGAAACACCTTACCTTTCCATGCACTTTGATTCACAAATCTTAAAAGGACAATTTCAGTTGCTTGTGGAAGAAAGAAGTTGGTACTGATAAGGTCAATGAGAAGCAATAATCAGTCATAACCAATGTCTATATATGAATTACAGTTAAATCACCTTGAACAAGCATCCAGACATCTCAACTGAACATCTTCACCTATCCTAATCTCATCCCAGGAATCCTAATGAAGCAAGAAATGGTGGTATGTTGTCATGGTGTAAGACAATAACTGAACATAATCATCACAAAGATGCTTTCATTGAAACTGAAAACTACCAAGACCCTTTCTAGTCCAGTAGTTATGGTCTCTGGCTAGTAATAACTAGCCCTCACCACTGTCAGTTAGAATCCACCCAGGGCCAAATTTCACAAGTGAGGAAGTTGTCCAGCCAGCTTACAGTAGGTCGGTGGATTAACCCAAGTATTCCTCAGTGGTCTCCTCCACTGTTAAAGCTAGAAAGTTGCTAAATGACCCTGGCTGTTGGGTGACGTTAAACTTCAGAGAAAGTAAGCAAAATGACCAGAATTGATCTAACATCTAAGAAAATATTGTGCAACAAATGAACATTGAAAATATGATAACTAACTGTAATTCTAAGGTGATGGATGTAACAAATTAACATGAAATGAAAAGAATGAATTCTATCAATTACTTGCAATGATGTCTCAGCAAAAGAAGAAGCACAAGCATTGTGACAGCAAGATGGCATGATACACATATACAGCATGGCTTCTGAAAACTGGACCCCTTCAGGACTGGGCTAAAGGTCTGGTTTTCTGAGAATTCCAGTTTCCAGAAAATTATTGATTACATATAAGAGAAAAAAATGGGACTTGAAAAATTCTTTGAAAAAACTTTCAAATTCTTGAGAATCCCGATTTTCAGGGAGTCCAGTTTTCAGAGGTTATACTGTACATGAATATACTACATCAGACACAAATCATTCAAGCTCAGGATTAATATTTGTTATTACTAAATTGATATACCTCCTCAAATGCATCTGTTCCATCAATGACAATATTAGGTCGGAAACTTTTCATTGTAACCGGTCTTTTTAGATGCTTATTCAATGCTTCCAGGGATGATGATGTAAGAAATAAGTATGATGCCCAGTCTGCATATCCAGTCTGTAAAACATAAACATATATTCATGCATGAAGTCCAGTCTATGCAAAGCCTGTCAATCCTTCATTTCTAAATGTCAACGAAAAGATTTAGACTAGCAAAACTCTGCTACATAATACTTGCTAGTCTTATGTCTGACACATTTTAAGTTGGTTTCACATAGACTAAACTTCATGGCTCAAGTACTTTTTCCCTTCCCACATTTTCTGAAAGGTACCAGTAGAAAAAAGACCATTGTAGAGAAAAAAGCCATCATAGAGTAAAATGTCCATTCAGTGTAGAGAAAAAAAGTCCATTATAGAAAACATTGTAGAGTAAAAGGACCAAAGTAGAGTAAAACGTCCATTATAGAGAAAAAAGTCCATTGTAGAGAAAAAAGTCCATTGTAGAGAAAAAGGGCTATAGTAGAGTAAAAGGGCCATAGTAGAGTAAAAAGTCCATTATATAGAAAAAAAAGTCCATTGTAGAGTAAAAGGGCCATTGTAGAGTAAAAATGGGCCATTGTGGAGTAAAAGGGCCATTGTAGAGAAAAAAGTCCATTATAGAGAAAAAAGTCCATTGTAGAGAAAAAAGTCCACTGTAGAGTATAAAGGCCATTGTAGAGTACATGGGCCATTGTAGAGTAAAAGGGCCATAGTAGAGAACAAAGTCCATCCCTTCAGCTCTCATTTAATCAGCAATTTACAATAAAACAAACACTACACTCACCACATCTGTATCATTAGCGCTTGTATGCCACGGCTTTGCTTCATTCACATAGTTTCTATCTTCAAGTTCATGTGAATAAAAAACCATTCGGAGGCCAGGAGAACCCAAATATTCTGAGACCCATTGAGCTGCAGCATCCCCACAGTCAATCCCTTGAGTCTGGCAATCCCACACACTGGAAACAGAAATGTACTGAATGTTTTCAAGTATACACACCTAATTTGGGTCAAATATTGGTACCTGTCCTAACTACTGCCACAAACATTATTGAGAAAAACAAGAAATGGTTATTCCCAATATATTCTAATGTATGTTATAATCCTTTGTAGTACATGTATATCAATAAAATGTTCAAATTGTACCCAATTATTTGTAGAAATCTGGGGGCATTTAATAGGGAATATTTGGTACATGTAGTTAATACTAAATAATATAAGACATTACCATACTTATACCAAATATGGATTTTAGGTAAGAAAGTAAAATTACAGCGAAGCAACATAAATGTAAGATTTTATCAGTACAGTATTGAAACTTACTAGCATGTATTGACATTCTTAGATGTTTTCTTTATGTCCTTTGGCAACGATATTGGCTGCATTCCAGGGGCAGATAACTCTATTCCATTATCTGTCACTTGCACAGAAATAAGCGCCATTTTGGGTTCCTGTCTTTGTGATAGGAATCTCATATTATCTCTGGTCAACATCCAATGTCTGAAGTATCATTTTAAGACAGTTAAAGAAGTACCAACAAGTTTTTTTCTTTGGGCCGAGCATTCGGCCCCATTCTGCTAGTTATAAAGAATATATTTTTCTCCAACTTCTGTGTTTAATTCTCTTTTACATGACAGCTTTCAAAAAATTCCCAATTTTGATGATTTACAACACAAATTTCCCCTTCTTAAGATATTTAGTACCAGTCTCCCATACCATAAATATGAGCTGAATAATTGCGCCAAAATAAAGTAAAACATGTTACGAATGAACTCATTCATATTGAAGAATCAGATACATTTAGATTTGAAAAACGTTACATATTGTAGTCAATATTATATACATATACATACAAACTTACAATTAATAACACCAATATACATGTGCTTCAAATGGTATCAGTATTAAACACATCCAAATTTTTATAAGAAAACCTTAATAATTTAACCATACAGTTTCTAAAAAGAAATGTATGCAAAAATAATTGATGAAATAACAAGAAAAGTATACTATGTATAAAAATAGGTTAAGTATTAGAGACCATAGCAATTATTGATGATGTCTTTTGCATATTTAAGTACAGTGCAACCTCTCCAAAGAGACACCCTTTGGGAGAAGCCAGATTATGTCGTTGTTGAGAGGTTGTTGCTCTAAAGACGTTAAATTAATAGTTGGGTCGTACAATGAGAAAAAATCATGATGTAGTTGAAGGGGGTTATAGCTCAAGAGAGGGATGCACTGGAAAGGTTCCACTGCACAACTTTTAGGAAATATACATCTATAGTCAATCAATGGCCGCCGTTATTTCACACTTGCACTTTTTATTAACCATTTAACAAATTAATTAGACAATAAGATCCTACCTGTCCGTAACACCATTAATTTTAAGTCCATATTCAGTACACTCAGCCTCATCTACGTAAACACCTTGGCACGATTTTACAGGGTAACAAATCAACTCTTTCACTGTTCCAACCAATTCGAAATTGTGCTGTCGTTTTTCTCTCATTTTCCAAAGAATTGCATATTTCAATGCAGCTGCTGATGCAAGTCCTGCGAGAAGTCTTAAATTTTCATCCATAGCTGTTTACCTAAAAATAGAAACGAAATAATGATGTTCCAATCAGCATACAAACTGGACAGAACTACCTATAATTAAATTTAAATATTACCGGAGAAAATTACATACTACGAACACCACTAAACGATCACGGTTAATTACTGCTTTCAAATACAATGATAGCACAGACAATTAACTTCAGTAATGTAATAAGGCCAGGAAAAAATAGTAGTGTTTCCAGTTACTTGACCAACAAGTCTGCCAGACTGTCACGAAATACACCCATCAAAAGTTAAATTACCTAAAAAAATCTTAAATTCCTCTGTAAGCAAACATTGATTTTTTGTAAAATTGATATTATCTATAAGGAAACAAGTGTTCAAGTAAGAGAGCTGGAAATGTTTATTTGGTCAACATCCAATAAAAACTGTTATAGTAGAATGAAGAGAGCATACCAGGCTAATACAGTCAATTTTAGACAATGCAACTGTAATAACTCAAGAATGCTTGAAGTGAACTGGCTGGTTATTGAGCGAGACATTATGCCCATATACATTGTAATCAATGTTAATAAAGATGTAATAACAATGTTCCTGTAAGAGAGCAGACACCTTTCTGAATGCTGCCTGCCTTTGCAGGTGATCGCATTATATGACCCATTTTTCCTGGCATATAAAAAAATATGGTAAGTAGATCGCAAAATTTCTCTTTTCCATCGGTTTTCACTCAAGGGTCAGCACAAACCTGGGGGCTACGACCATGGTCCAGTGATTAGTGCGCTGGACTTGTAACCCAGAGATCCAGGTACAAATCCGGTTGCGGCAGGTCATATCTTTCTATGAAAATTTGACAAAAATGTTGATTTTCCTCCATATGTGGAGAACTTGCCAGCCCCCTGTGGGAGGGTAAGTTAGTACTGGTTAGTATACAGTCCAGGAAAACTGGTTAGGTGAACCGGTCGCTGTATATGACTGAAAAATTGTTGAAAAACTGCATTAAACCCAAGAACAATAAGTCACATCTTTTTTGTTTTTTTTTTGTTTTTATGTGACCTATCGTCACTGGGGTTTAACGCCGTTTTTCAACAATTTTTCAGTTATATACGGTGACCGGTTCACCTAACCAGTTTTCCTGGACTGCATACTAACCAGTACTAACTTACCATTCCACAAGGAGCCAGTAACATCTCCACATCTGGAGGAAAATCGACGTTTTGACAAGAAGTCATATAAAAACAAACAAACAAAAAAGTGCAAGTGGAAATGCAACTGCTTTTTGTCTATTCTAAGTACTGAGAAAATATGATCTTAACGTCGTAGTTTATAGATTTGATCAATGAAAAAGGAGACACCCATGGTTCATTTATATCACATCACTACATAGAAGCATTATACACCTACACAGGAAAAGTACAGCCCACTAAATATCTGATATGTACCAAAAGAATGCCGTCTTAAAGAAGCCACTTATAGATTCATTTATTGGACAACCAAACAACTATAAACCTTAACAGCCTGGAAAGTGTTAAGGAGCTGCTCCTTATGTAAATACTTTTTTCAAAGTACATTTTAATAAATTTGCACCAAGTAGATTAAAATTGCAAAAAATTAGTTTTAATGTTGCAGTTTACAAAATCTAGCATTAAAAAGGCTAAAATTCCTCTAAAGATAGAGACACTGCCTCATTTTCTTAAATGTGGCCTACGTGCATTTACAATAATTTTATTGCAAGGTGACAATGAACATGCTTGTTCATAACATTAATTAAGATATCAAGTTAAAACATATGATTCTATTTTCAAATGATGGATCATTGTATGGATTAATACATTTAGAGACAAAACAATCAGATGAGACGTGACAAACAAATCAAATTTCAATTAAAACAAAAACAAAACCTTCTCCAGGTTGAACAATTCATCAATTTTTGTAAGAATGATGGATGAATTTACCAATCAAATACAGATATATACATATACATGCTTGTAAAATCTTGTAGTGTTTAGTATGCATGGATTATCATCAACACACACGGTTTGCCTGGGTCTGGCACCTCAACCCTGGCTGATCAGAGTCTCGCACTCAACCAACTTGGCTAATCAGACAGGCAAAAATAGAAGAGGGAACAAAATGTTTAATACAGTTAATCTCAATGAGAGGGCAACATCAACCTGTTAGAATTGTGTGGTGTAGAAATGAGCTAGAAGCCAGAAAAATCAACTAGCTATTTGAGCATTATTGCCGGCTGCTCTTTCCCCACAGGGGACATTGCTCCTTTGCCCCCTACTGGGGGAACCCTCAGTAGCTTACTGGCTACATGAAAAAATTTCTACACCCTTGATTGTAACATTAATATTACATAAGAATTCATCCACATCCACACTGGGCTTGATCAAAATGCATTTACTGATAAATTTATCAGAAGTAGGAGGTTCACAACTTTAGAAGCAAAAATTGTAAAATTTTCATGAAGAAAGACACATGTACAACACTGGGCATCACAGCTAGAAATTAATACGCAATACACAGAGCAGTTATATTTAGGTATTTTAACTGATAACAGAAATAGTAATTTATTTCAACACACAAACAATTAATGATATGGTAGTCTTACCTAATAAAATGAATGACCTTGTAATGGACAAACATGAGTTTACAAACAAATATTATTAAATACCATGAGGCATGATAAAATGCTGTAAATTTGTTTCAAGCCTAGAAGATATATTTTGTACTGCAATGTAATTTCAGCAGGATTTTATCTTTGAAGTACACTGACCTGTTTTTAATACAGGTCAACCTTTAAAGACAGAACTACATACCATATATTCCCTAATAAACACCCTGAGGTTACATTTTGGAAAAATGGGGTGTTTAATTGAGAACAAAAAATAAAATTTGAAACAAGTTGCCAAATATATATTAATAAATTTAAACCACAGACTAACCTTTGAAAATTGTCCAAACATCAAATTCTTCAAGCTTTTTTTGTAACAATTACACTCTTTAAACTGGTCTTATACGTTAAAAAGTGTTTTCTACTAATTTCTATTGTTCATCTAGGATTAAAATAGCCTGTCATGGTAAGCCACTTTTGTTTTCTCTTGTCCAAAAAGGGAGTGGGGCGTTTATTAGGGGAGGGCGTTTATTAGGGGAGGGCGTTTATAAGGAAATATATGGCAAAACCCAAACCCCTGAAAATCTGGGATTTTTCAAAACCCCTCTAATATGGAGTCAATTATATTTCATAATTATTACTGTCATTGAGGATTTTTTTTCCATTACACCTATCAAATTTTGAGTTATGCATTCTTGTGTATGTATATAGTCCAAGCCAAGGATCTTGTAGCTGTTTCGAGTGTTTTCAAGAGTATTTCACATTCAGAATACAGTAAAACCCCTGAGAACTGGACCCTTTCCAGACTGGGCCAAAAGTCCAGTTTTCTGAGAATTCCAGTATTCATAGAACTATTGATTATCAAAGACAAAAAAATGGGACTTAAGAAATCATTAGATTTTCAAATAATTCTGGTTTTCAGAGTCCAGTTTTCAGGGGTTTTATTGTATATACTAGACAGTTATCCAAGGGACTCTACATTAATGTAAAGTCCCTGGTTATCCTAACCTGTTTTCCTGGACTCTGTACCAGAACTAACCTTGTTCCCTGCAAGTAACTGCCAACTTCTCTCCATATGAATGTATTTAAATGTATTGTCTTTAACCAAACAAATTTATTGCCGTAAAACAGACATGATACTAACAGAAATGTGTATTTAATAGTCCATTAACAATAAGTTTAAATAAAACTAAATACTGAAAAATTTGAACGTTAAATAGACCGAACTTAAGATTTATGACTCAAACTTCCTTCAATCTTTTTTCTTATACATTTCTGATGTCAATCTGAAGTTTAATATCTTCAAAGGACAAAAGTCAAACAAATACAATAAAACCTCGAAGCTGAGACCATCTTAGAAACAAATGAAATCAGTCTTAATATATAGGTGGTCTCAATATCCATAGGCGGATCCAGGATTTCTAGTTAGGGGGGGGGGGCGGAAACTGAACAAGTAGCCAGAGGGTCCAAAACTGAGAAGGAAATGTTTATGAATTGTGTGTTATGTCATTGTGTTGGTGTCCTCGTAACTTATACCAAATTTTGACATTTACATATATTTTCATGTAAATATCATATTTCATGATAGAAAAAACCGTTGCTTGGGCAATTTTAGGGGGGGGGGGGGGGCGTACGCCGGGCAAATGAGCAAGCTACCCAACTGTAAATGAGGCAGCTACACCACTGTAAACAAAGCAGCTACACCACTGTAAATGTAACAACTACCCTGCTTTAAATGTGGCAGTTAACCCACGGTAACAGAGGCAGCTACGCCACAGTACATGAAGCAAATACGACGTAGAAAATCAATCTTTACACAGAGTTGCCTTTCGTTATTCATAATGTAAGTAGGGAATAACGAACGACGACTCTAGATAGAGCATCATAACATGGTGTAGCATGGTCACTTTTGTGTCCATGACATTTGAGATCTTGTCTAGACGAGAACCAAAGTTTTTTTTTGTGCGTAGCAACTTTTAATCAGTATGTTTATACTTATAAGTTGCACGTACAGTATATGATCAATATTTATACTCCAAATCGATTATTCTCCTAAACGGATAAATTTATACCACATCTACACATAAAATCGATGCTCTTTACATCGTGGATTTGTCTTGCAAACTTCGAACAATGTTGTACAATCATTTAAATATTACAGAACGGGAAACAAGTTATGAAAGTATTATAAAAAGTCCACTCATCGTACCTTGCTAAAATCCTACTTTCAGTTGTTAATCCACACAGCAGTGGTGACTGTATACCTTGGTATGAATAAAGTAGGAGAATCTATGCTAGACGTGTAGTTGATAACACAATGTAAAAGGTTAGTGTGTCGTAAGAAAAGTCGGGTATGAATAATATTGAATGACGCGTAAGTAGCAGGTTTATAGATTTGTTCCATATTTCACTGTATTAGATGAAAGAAAACTCGTTCTGTTTCCGGTGAGGATGCATTTTATTCATTCTACGTGATAATGTGCATATAAAAAAGCAGTAACACCAAAATATCGACCACTTCAGAAAAGAACTTTAATAACTTTATCTAAAAGAACAACATATGAACATTATAAAAACATGCCTGGTGTCCCCAAAGAGAGCTAGAATTTAACAGTATGATAATGCAAAACGATCACGGTAAAATACTGAATAAATACGTTACTATGCAGAGTCATCAATATGTAGGGATTACATATACACAAAATATGATTTTATTTCATAAATAATACTGCAAAGAATTTTTGAAGTAGATCAAACTGCAAGTTGTGTAAAGATAAATTAAATTTCAAAAGCTAGGGGGAGAAGCGTATGATCTCCCACTTGTGAAGTTTAGACGGCATACAAACATGCTTTCCCTGTTCCGACGCACAGACGCATGTAAATTGAATACGTGTGCATTTTTCTTTTCAACGATCCGGATTTGAATTTTGAACTTTACCGTTATGAGAATATTAATTATTATATTAAATCTGCTGAAGAAAAAGGGAGTTCTTGTCTAGATTATAATTTCAGTTTCTCCATCTTTGTTATAGGTGTATTATGTACATAAATTATACACTTTCAAAAACTACATTTCACATTATAATGTATTGTCTACCTATATATGTCAGTTAGGTATTTCAATTATGTCATCATATATATGTCATATGCATATTATATCGTCTTTAAAAAAGCTGGTTTGCAGTTATTTATCTTTCAAGGGCGTAGCGCCCATTCCGCACGTCCGTATAAAAAATTCCGCGACCTAAGATGAGGAAGAATTAAATATATTTTACCATCACTCGTCCGTTTCTACTGCCTGTGCATAAAAGTGGGTGTCCAAAATTTGTATCTATTTTGGGGTCCCTTATTAATGTACATGGCATTTTAAAACAACAATGAGTCGTGGAAGCATGAGACACTCTTTAAAATTTTACATTTTACGATGGATAATGCGATAAATGCTATCAGAATTAATGTTCTAATTGCGTTTAAAATTTATTACGTATGCTTAGGTTCTAAGTTCTGCGGATTCTGACTGGTATGCTGCCCGATTCCGGGTAATCTGCGTGTGATTCTGAATGTTCAAATTGACAGCGAATGTTGAAATGTTATGTTAATACGGAAAGTATTTGATAACTTATGAGCGTTGAAGCCCAGTTTAGTATCGGGAAATTTTTGTTGCATCGAACGCGCAGATTTCAGTTTGTCACGTATTTTCGCGATGTCATCGTTCTTTTAAGTGTGTGAATTTTTAATGAAAACCACATCATGAAATCGCTCTATTAACTATAATAGGAGGTGTAATAACATTAATATTCTGCTATTTCCTCTTTTTATCAGGCCTCAAAAAGGTTACCCCTCTTCTTTCTTTGATGTGGATTAGAAAGTCATCTATTTTTATTAAAGTACCAGTCCAAACTATTAGTGAGCTATGGAAAATTAACAATTTACCACTAGGCCGAACACAATGATGAAAAGTTCAGTAGTCCTAATAGAAACTACATTCTCTGCTCCAGGTTGGTCGGTTATCATGAAGACCCATGTATGTTTTTTTTATTTATTTATGATATAATTAAAATTTGAGTTACTCTGGGTCGGCTCATTTTTTTAAATGTTTAGGGGCCATTATTGGTGAATTTGTTGTTGAGTAGCTTTCTTCTTTACAATATGTACCAGGTAAGTATGACGATAAATTATGTAATTACTAATGGTTTTGTTATAAATGGTGATAGTGTATGTAGTGATATTAGGTCAATCATATGGAACAATTTTATTGGATTTGACTAGGTAGTGTCCCTTTGCTGGCCCCTTTCGAATAGTATCGATCGTGTAATTGACTTACTTCCCTTAGATGTGTCCTACTTGATCAACGCGTCACCCGTCGGGTTGTAAACGACTAGCATCGGGGAAAATCGATAACCAGTATATTGATAACTGATCTAAGATGATACGTGTAATTAACAATTAGTATGTTAAATGGAATTTGAAACTATTATCACTATTACGGCTTATTTGTACAAACAGAACAAGACATAAGAAATGAGTTTCATGTAATATTTATTTGTTATTCTAAGCACATTCATAAGTACATACGATACTGAAATACGATGATATTCATGATTATACTTATTTAAGAGCCTATTCAATATTTTTCCAGTAACCATGAAGCCATTCAATTTCGCATCACACCTTTGCATAACAACAATAAGGTATCATTTTTATTAACAGTTTGACAGTTTATTTCATCATCAATTAGGGTACATTTAATATCACCATAATAACAAATTACCGTGTCATATATTGATCATGAAATCATGATGTCTTTTTATAATAATTAACATTTTTAACATTTAAAAATGTTTATAATAATATGTAATTAAAATTGTGATTGATTTTGATTCAATAAGAAATGGTATAAAGTATTCGCAAATAATATTTCATCAATAATTCAATCGTATAAAAATTTTGATACTAGCCGTAACCTTTCAATGAAGCTGAACAAAAAAGCTATCTATCTACTTATGTATATAAGTTATTTATATATACATATATGTTGAATGACGACATACCAAAGGAATAAGTCTAATAAAGTTCTGTTCTGTTCTACATTACATGTATTATTAATACCCTGAGGGCACAATACAGATAAGTGTAAATATCAAAACTTCAATCACCTCGATTCATGATCCTTATCAAATTAACACAGCGGGGGGGGGGGGGTGGCGGCACATCACGGCTGTAGTTTAGTGGTAAAACTGACCTATCTTTGTTTGGTACAACTGTATTTAGCGATGGAGCTTACAGTTCGGTATGGAAAATTAATTCAGTTTAACAAACCGATTCTTTTTACTACACATCCTCATTCATTTCCACTTTTTTAATCATAGCTACTAACTTATCCCGTTTTCGTACTTTAGTTTTAATACCCAAGGCCTTCAACTTTTCTTTTAATTCTTTGTCACACATTTCTTCAATTGGTTTTTCATCTTTTTTCTTTGAATTCTCGAATGTTTCATTAACATGTGATATATCGTTCATAATTCGTTTTCGCTTTTCATTGCACATATTGCTTTTTTCGTTTTCCCAATATTCTATATTCCGTTTAGTATATGTGTGTCTTTGGGGCATGATTAATTTTGTTGATAAGAACTCTAGACGTTTTCTAGTGAGTAAATCATCCACTGTTTGATTGTGTTTGTTGGTGCGCTTTTGGTGGGTAACTTTTATCTCATCGTTCAATTTTTCAATTGCCTGGCCACTAAAACGCGACAGGCCCCCCACTCTCGCCACGAATGCTGGCACGTGATAAATCAAACAGTGCATGTAAGGTGTGATCCTGTTATACCCTAGCCGTCCGTTTCTACTTAAATACAAAAAATCTTCCCCCCAATCGTGAGTTTTCTTAAAGATTAATTCATCAAGATTAGAATAAGACACGCCAGAAGTAATTAATACATGAATGTCTCTAAAATCTCGCCATATTTTGACGACCGCGTCATGTGTTTCGTTGTTCACAACAAACAATAATTTTTCAGGTAATTTGTTAAATAACAACTTATAGGCGGACCCTGTCAATGATGTCCATTGCATTGTGTTTGATCCTTTTTCTAACCACACGTTGAATGGAACCCCGCACTCATTAATTTTGTTAACTAAGTCATTCACATGGTGGACATTTTGATGCAACACGCATAATCTATCATCAAGCTGTTTACAGTCCATTATCAAATTATCTAGCAGTACGTCTGATATTCTGAGCCATAAATGAAGTTCGTCAGGAACTATCTGACTAGGATCTATATCTACCAGAGGCCTGTTTTTGCAACCATACTTGTTTGAATTTGAATTTTCTTTCAAATTATGCGCGGTACGTTTCATTGCGGGTGACTCATAAAAATTCATGGGTTTTGTTAGATCTGTTCGATCATCTTTGTGGACATGACACCATGGACAGGCGAAATTCCCTGTGGCCCCGTTTAACCCTAGGAAGATGCCTACAAACTTCATATCACCGCCAAAATATATATTCAAATTGTAATCAGAATCGTTACATGAGATCTTATTGTTTTTCAAAAGAACATTCAGTTCGAGCGAAAGCGATTTTCAAGGCGTTCATTTGATACTAATTGAAAGGCAGTCAGCTGAGAGTTAACAACATCTACATATGTAAATTCATGAGATAATTTGGCATCATAAAGTTCTTTCAAAAAGTTTTTAGTGAATGTCAAAGTAAGTACAACATTTCCATGGCTGAAAAAAGATTTAGAAATTGTGGGTGAAACACTTCCAACAGATATAGCGTCCTGAAATTTAAAATTCAACGATGTAGACAATATGTCAGACATTTTTACAAATTGTATGGTTCAGTGGCACTAACAATCATCCATCTCTCAACAGGTATTTGAATCTTTTTCAGTTTACCTTCTTGACAAACAAACATTCTTTTCATATACACTTTTGGGGTTATTCTCATTGGGAACGTCACACACACTCCTCTACCGTCACGCTGTATGTGATAAAAACAAAATTCATTTAACGGTAGTTTGGAAAGTTCATCTTTACTCTCTATAATGACTGCAGAATCAGTACAAAAGACATATCTGAACACATCGAGGTCAATCTTGGCAGATACAGTTGATGTTTTTGATGTAAGTCTACTTTGTAACGCGTCTTCAAACAAAGATGCAGCGTTCTCAAGTCTATGGCTGATGATGTTAGGTTTCTGGTAATTTTCAAGCAAATATTTGGGAAGATGGGACTCTGGTTCCCAAGTGGATTCATGAATATGGTAACCAGACCATTTGACTAGATACACTGTACCCTAAAAGAAAAATATAATTACATATAACCATTTTTGTCACATCAGCGTAAATACATTATAGTAATGAATCACATTTTTAAAATTTCAATTACATTGAAAACAGTTAAAATAAAATATTACATAACGGTATAGCCCAACTATGAATAGAACCTAAAAGCATTTATGAACGTGCAGTGAAAAAATTCACTTCAGCATGATATCTATCGATGTTGAATAACACATGAGATTACTTACCTGGTCTGTTTCTTTTTTCTTTACTAGTCGTTCAACGTTGTATTTGTCTGGAAGACTAACAACTTGTTTTCTTTGGTGTACTCGAGGAAGTGAGAAACCCTCGTGCATTTGCTTGTAATCTATGTTCTTTTTACGACGCAAAAATGCCATCATGACACGCAGAAAGCAATGATTTGTTAATTAGTAAGAGGCAATGTGACATATGCACAAAATATATCTTAATGTCAATTTTTGACAGTGTACAAGTCAATTTAAAGTAGGTGGTAAAAGGTGTGAATTTGAGGTGTAAAAAGCATTGACACTCTACGTCCTAATCCGTGACAAACTAGACAATATCCTGTATAGATAGAGTAATACTATAACAACAACAATAAGATAATTAACAATGACAAAAATACAATTTTTACACCTTTCCATGCAGGCGCTAATTCTTTGAGCATAATTATAAATTACTGTTTTTTGGCATTTCACCGGATCTAGATATAAAACACAAATGGCCAGTATAAGATATATCTATGCTTAATACATTGTATATTTATCCTGATTTATTACCCTGATTGCATGCGACCATAATTTTCCATGCAACTTGCAATACTTACGTACTTACACGAATGGCGCTTACGGAATCAACCGAAGCGAACTTGACCCGAAACGTTTATTTCACCAAAACAGGGTGTTAAAAACCTTAAAAAATACGCTCGAAGATCAATGTTTATTTCATTTCTATTTGCACCAATAAAAAGATAAATTATTGTCCTAAAAACTGATATGTGGAAAAAATATGGCATTTCATATTTTATTTATAAAATATTAAGTCGAAATATGCCTAAATTGCCGATTTCTCATTTTTTATATAGAATATATAGTGATATTTTTGTCGTTTCCCTGCCCTCAAAAAGCGCAAAAAATACGCTCGAAGATGAAAATTAATTTTCTAATAAAATATATCATTTGAAAGATTATAAAATTATCTAAAATGTCATATGTGGAAAAAAGTTGGCAAATGATAAATTAAAGCATTTATATCGATTTGAAAGTGAAGTCACTCTATAATCTATATGAATTTATCTAAGCGCTGACCGCCAGATATTGGCTTATCAGTTAATTATCAAGGGAGATAATAACATCGATTAATCCAGCTATCGATACAAAATTGTTCCATATGGATATTCTTAAATTTTGTGTGGGTGTCATTGTTTAGCAATATGACCAAATTTGCAATGTATATATCAATTATCATGTGATACAGGCCCCTAAGATTATTAAAAAAATATATGGAATATTATCATAAGATACAACAAAGCAGTGACATTTGCGCAACTTCAACGAATTATGATTGCAGGCTAATGGCTAGACTTCTTAGAATGTATACACGGGGTTTCTTTCTAAAGGATTCTGATCACAATTTCCAGGAAGATTCAACTAATAGTAGGCTATACATTTAGTGCGAACTGATGTTGATCCACATTTCTTCATAAGATGATGACTGCTCAGTAAATTGTTCTGCTTGTATATTTTCTGTGTTTTATATCCTAAAATAAGTCTAACAATGGCTGGAACACTTTGCCAGGAATGTAACACTGCATTTTGATGATTGACTGGCATAAAAATTCACTGTATTGGTAGAATATGACTCACGCAAATCACATTTTGTAGTGTTGTTCATTTTCAGTGGACAAAACCCAAGTAGATATAAGAAGGCTTCAACAGAAAACTCGCCCCTTCATAATTTTGATAATTTGAGTTCATCAGATCATTGAGTCATTTAGTGTTTGTTTGTAGAATTTGGTAATCTACAGCCCAAAAACACTTGGTTTCCATGAGTTTTATACCCGTTCAGACTTCATTTTTTAACATGTTTTCTAATACACACAGTAGAGGGATGGAGTTCTTTTGACAGGTTTGCGTAGTTTGATGAGTTTAGATTAAAAACGATGAACGGGTATAAAAATTATGGAAACCTGTGGTGTGTCTATGCTATGGCCAGGAGATAATCTAGCCGCATATCATGTAATTACAAATGAAAATATGATTCTTGTAGCAATATTGGATTAAAACAAATTTGTTTACGTACAAGATCTGTAGTATACTACCAAATAGTATGTACCACAATTTGACCAATCAGGTTTAGGATTTTTATTACTATTATATTATTATTATATTTATTTTTCTATTCAACGACACAATTTTATCAAATTGGCACCAAATCTGTACTTAAAATTCTATTATTTTGATAAAAATTCCACATACAACATTGAAGTCATCAAGTTTCAGTGGCAAATCTCATCACTAATTCAAATTCGGCCATCGGCGTCAAACAATTGTTTGAATGTTTACTTTGCAAATAAAAACAAAATTCAAATTTCGTGGCAGTAATGAAAACAAAATAATGTCGATAGCGAAGATAATTAATAGCAGAAATGTGTCAAAAATATTAATTTTTGCAATTTTCTTTGAAAGTTTGCAGCCATGATCGGCGTCTTTTATCAAACAACGTCCAATTTTCAATTACATGAAAGTTTTTGTGGAAAGAATTGATCGCAAAATAATCGAAATTTCGCGCAAAATACACCAAACCCATTTCTTACCATTTCTATCCTGACGATAAGTTGCTTCAAAATGAACAGCATGGAACAACACTCCAATTTCCATATCATGGCTCTTTAATCACTGGCTGCACCTCTTTCGTGATGAATTGAAAAAGTAATCAATGATCATCTTAGACGGCGCAAATGACCGGAATTTGTTCTAATAATATTCATCTCATTTTTGAAATCTAAAAGTGTACGCGTTAATAAGAATATTCAAGCTTTATTGAAAGGTGAATCAAAAGAAAGGTAGGAAATTGACCCTTGAAGGATATTACACAGTGAATACCAAAGCAATGACACTCCATAATGATTCTTGAACACACAATGTGGGGAATTGGATAATCAAAATTGAAAAAAAAAACAGTTAAGAACAATAACATAGAGCATTTGAAGGAACAGCAGAGGTAAATGTGCATATGTAATTACTTAGTTATAACAGTAATAGTGTGATAGTGTCAACTTTTGGAATACTCCATCTCTGAAGCGGAACTTTGGCTTTGCTTTTTACCCAAGTGAATTTGAATATTTGCACAACAAAATAAACATGATGTATAAAATTTTGAGTTTGACTGACAGGTCATTCAGTAATTCATAAAATCAACATCATTTCTCGTGAGTGATTGTTTTTTAATGTATCCTTAAGACATTAAAGAAAGATAAATTATACAACAAATTAACTAATATGACACATAGCATAGAAGATACGAGTAATAAAATCCTCTCATACTAACTTTGTGCTCTTTAGATTTAATGAATTCATTAATTTTGACATGAAAATTCAGTCTTGATATCATCAATATGCCAGAGTTCTTAAAACAGACAAATCTATGTAATAGTCATTGGTAAATAAAGATCATTATGTGTACAACAGCAACTAATCATCATACATTCAACAAAATAACAGGTTGAATTAACCTCAGAACAAAGGCCATCTGATCATAAAGGCAATCTATCCTTTCTTACTTTGATGGTCTTTGTATACACGTTTGACAGTATATGAATTTATTCTCTATATTAAACATAGAATACCAGAAATATTTCTACAGTATTATAATGAAATAACCAATACTGGACAATCCACTATTAGATTCCTTATCATGTGATTATTAAAAGAAAAACCTTGACGTTTGTAAGTTTGTTAGTGAATTGGAAATACTAGTAATCAAATATATGAGTCATTGTTAGCTTTAAATATGAAATCACCAACATAATTATGCTTCTATATTCAAAATACAGTCAAACCTGTGTTTGTGGCCACCTCCAAATAAAAACCATCCTGTGAATAAAAGTTATTCTTTGAAAATCGTTGCTAATTATTTAGAACAAACTCACATCTGAATAAAGACCATCTGGCAATAAAGGACACATTTTGTCTTTCATAAGGGTGACCTTTGTTCGCAGGTTTGACTGTAACCTACATGCAGTATCCTTTATATTAAATGTATGTAATGTATGTAAATATTTTAATTAGTTAATTAATTGATAAATCGTTTTCTGATTATATTCAAACATAAACTTGAGTGTTTATAAACAAAATTAAAAAATAAATCTGCTTATAATACAAAATTAATGATAAAAAATCAAAGAAATAAACTTTTGAATAATGGTCAACTGGATCCAGATGATGTCATAAACTTGAAATCAGTCTCCAAACTTGAATCTCGTTTTCTTATTCAACTTATTTCAGGTCAACATGTATGTTTACCATATTGTAAGTAGATATTTTAGTTATTTTATTTTGTACACAGAACACTGAACGATAACATCATCCTATCAAAATAGTGAATACTGAGAATGTAAAAATGAGATTAGAGCTGTGAGACTGATCTCACGATTAAATACACTAATACACAAAACGCAAAGACCATATTTGTCTCCTACTTGGGTGGCCTTTGCACGCAAGCTCATCTGTTCATTATATCACTTGCATTATGAAAAGAACTTTAAACTCCATCAGGGGCCCCATATTTATAGGGATCACTGTAAGAAAAAATCTCTGTCATTTTTTTATCCATAACATTCTGTACAGAGTTACTTTTCTTGTTTCTCGTCATAACAGCTTGGATAACTGAAACCATTTTTTCACGCATGTCAAACTTGTGTCCCCTCGCCAACAAGCCTTCCTGGATGACCTTTGAAAAATAAGTTCATCATACTTATATAATGCATGCTAGTTTTTTACTAAATGTCTCTGAAACTGATAATTTTAAGTTCGTTTATGTATACATGTATCTAGATTTTGCGTACGGAAATGGTGACACAATACCGCCATCATGTTATACTAGCAATAATTGTGTGCATGAACAATTATTGACAAATAGAAATTTATACATTGAAATGGGTTTAGTGCAATTCATCAACATTAATTCACTTATATGCTTTGAATTGGGTATGAAGTAATTCATTAACATGAATACACTTATGTACAGAGGATTTATGACGTCACCAGAGAGCAGTCTATCAGTGTCATCTTGTGCCAATGCCAACTTCCTCGTACATTGTTCATGTAAGGGTTGGAAAAATGCCATTGGTCGCAATGTAACAAATCTCAAGGAATAAAGACATGTAGAAGATGGAAGATATACTTAAAACATTAGCATATATGTAGTGGATTCACATTTTCTAGTTTTACCTTTGGCATGGCTTCTTCAATACGTAGTTCAGGTGGAAGTAGCTGGTGATGAATCCTGGGATACTCGATTGATTCTTTCAACCCCAGTTTTAACCATAATGTATGGATGATGTTCTGCAATAAGGTAATACAATATAATTAATTAATAATATGCAAAGTGTACTACATATATAACATGTATTTATCTAGAAAGAGGTAAGAAGGTATGTACCTTAAATGCGTAGTTTGGTGTTAAGATAATCAAGTCATATATGAGTAAAATTCAAGTGATTGTCACAAAAGCTTAGAAGAAACATCAGTTCTATTTATAAATGTTAGGATTTATATTCATACTGATACCACTCTGTCTCTTGTGATTAATTTCAGCTAAGCCCCAATTGGAAGTGCACACATACCTGAGCAATCGATGTGATAATTCTGGGGCCACCAGCAGATCCTGTAACAAGTTTTACATCTCCGTCCTCATCCACTACAATTGTTGGAGACATAGACGATAGGGGGCGCTTGTAAGGTTTTATAAAATTTGCAGGAGATGCAGGTACTTGAAATGAATTGACAGTTCCGGGGGTAGAAAAATCATCCATCTCATTATTAAAAACAATCCCTGTACGCCTCCCAACTACTTTAGAACCAAAACTGAAAAAAATAAAATTGAGGAGTTTAAAAGATTCAAATGCTAGCTTTTCACAACCATTGTTTAGATCTTTGAATGGGAAGAAAAATATCATGTAAATCACACAGTATATATGTACATGTATTACAAGTTCGAATTTAACAGTACTACATTTTCATACTCATAATTACTATCTATGAAACTAGCATTTATGAATGAGGCATATCCTTGAATGAAACATTTTGCAATCAATTAATGATTTTTTGGTGTCAATCTGGAGTTGACTCCCATCAGAACGAGAACATATACAAATAATTAGCACATACTGTCGCCATTGTAAAACGCAAACATATGAACTTACAGCCGGTTGATGGTATTTGTCATAGAAACAGCATCACCATCAGCACCTAGCACAGATATATGTGATGTTCCAGCGTCTGATATGGTGAAATTGTATGTTGGTTCATAATAAGCTGTGTCCTGTGTGTCATGTAAAATCTTGGCCCTTTTCATTGCTCCCCACTCCAAGGATGTCATGTTACTGATCAACTGCAGTAAATTATAAATAATAAAAATGGACCATACTTAATTCCTTGGTTTAAAATCAATCAGGTCACACATATTTATTTGTTTATTTCCTAGCTGGTTGGCTGTTTGCATGGTTCGCTGTCTTTCAGTTTTGATCCAAGAAAAGTAATTCCTTTATAAAGGATTTTATCAAACTCTTACAAATATGTTTATGCCAGCAAAAAATCTTATCAGCAGAGGAAAAGCTCTCTATGCTCTATGTATATAGTCACTATTCCCCACAGTGCTTTGATTCCGGGATTCATTTATCAAGACTCTTAAAGAATAAACAAGAAACATAAGAAGAAATATCAAAAGTGCACTATACTTACCTTATGAATATTTTCTTTAAACTCTTGATCTTCTTGGTCCATATCTCCAAGGTTTGTTCTTGCAGAGAAACCATGTTTGAATGCTTCTGTGATTCTATGAAATGTTTCTACACCTTTATCCACTGTTGAAAAGTCATCGGGAGTCATAGCATAACCTGCAGATGAGTGTACACACCTAGTGATTGATGATAGTATATATCTAGGATCGCTATTGTCCAAATTACGGAATCCTATTTCGTCCACATTAAATTCTACTAATTCCACGCGATAATCGTTTTAAAGGCAATAATTATCGCCTGATAAGTTAGGGCTAGGGCAGGTAAAAGAGTCCTGATTTCGTCCATTAGGCGATAATTACCACCTTTAAAACAATAATTATCGCGTGGAACTAGCGAAATTTAATGTGGACGCAATAGGATTCCATACCAAATGGATCTTGGCGAGAATCATCAGTTAATGTTTGTTACAAAAGATTCGTATTCAATATGCTTCCCAAATATCCTCTAACCGACGCCCTTTAGGGGAATACATTTTCAGATTTTTTTTGCATTACTTAAAAAATTTTTGAATGGATTTGCAACACATTTGCAATAATGTGTAAAATTATAAGGGCAATTATGCCAAGTTATGTTTTTTAATAAATGGTTAGTGAACATAAATTAAAGGAGGGGCTTTTATTAGAGTATTATGCGGAAGGGAGAATGGGAGGATATACATTTAAACTATGTGTTATAAAAATGTATGCATTCAAAAACTAAAATAAAAGTCACAGGTACAATATGAATTATTGTTATTTTTCGTTACAACTAATTTATGAATTTATATGTCAGTATTGTTCAAATGCTTACACTAAATGATTTATCAGTTATTGATTCATGGTAATAATTCAACATAGCAATCATAAATAATTGTTTATCACTCACCATTTAATATATTGAGTATAAATAACAAGACGGCACCACTAGATGGTGGCGGTGGTGAGAAAACAGTAAAGTTCCCGGATGAAAGTTGAATGCTCAATGGGTCTTTTACAGCAGCGGTGTATTTGTCCAAGTCATCCTCTGTGATTATGCCTCCTGGATAAATACAACAGATAAAAATAGTGACAGGTGTCATGATGTTGAATAATGCCTCAAAATATTGAATAATAAGCTATTTGTTTATAAAAATGAGTAACATTTTATACGATGCCATAACGCATCATATCTATCATTTTGAAGCATTGATGAACTTCAAACATGTTCTTATATTTTCTTAAACTATTCTATTATGTCATCTATAAATTGTATGTTCATTCTTAGAACAAGTAGCTCTTTGCTTTCATAGAAAATAGCAGATGGTCTTAATCCATTACAGTAGATAAATGCTTATCACTTTATGCAAACCTGCTTCAGCAATATCAAGTGCTACTTCTGAAGCTAATGAACCATTGTAGAATCCTTGAGGGTCTGCAGCAATCTTCTTGAAAGTTTCGGCAAGTTTCGGGAGTTTGAGTTTTTCCCCTGGTTGGACTAGTTTACCTGTTGCTGGATTTGTCAACATCGACCTACAGAAATAGTCACCTATTACTTGTAATACATTTCACAATTCAACTGAGCCGTACACCTGTACTTGACAATGACACAAATATCAACAATTCAAAGCAGTTTTGGATCATGTTTCGAAATATGGTCTTAAGAAATTGCAACCAAACGTTCATTACAAAAACAACTGGCCTTTAAGTAGCGGACACAAAATGAATTTTCCTGAGTTTGGTATTACTAACAGGATATTTACTGTTCAACAATCTACTTTTTATCTAAATTGTGTTAAAAGTTATAAAAACTTACTTTAGTGCATCATTTCTGTTGATAAAGTCTATAGATTCTTGTATAGCATTATGTAATGGCTTTCCAACAGAAAAACCTTCCTCACACATTTGTATGGATGGTTTGAACAATACATGCCACGGCAGTCTGCCCCCTAGTTTCCAGGCTTCATAGAGACCCTTAACCTCACCTGGGATACCAATGGACATTCCTCCTAACAGAAATTAAAAATTTGATTTTAAAGTGTCTATTTTCATGTGTATAATTATCCAAATATCATGACCAGTAGATCCATGAACTTCAACAACCTGATAACACATAGCAAAACATCTGTCGGTAGGATTTAGATGTTGAATCACGTGACGTTAATTTGGAACCAGTCAGTCATGTGGTACAGTATGTAGCCCATGTTTCACTTCCAATTACCTTCCTATTAGTTTTAATTGTGTGTTAGGATATTCACAATTTTAGTTCACGCTAAATTTTAGTAATTTAATTAAGATTGGGTTAATCTTTGACAGCTTGAAAATGTGTGCAGCATACCTTCTGTAGAACTAACTGTTTCATCAACATACATAGACTGTGTAGCACTTCCAGGGGCCATTTCTCTAGCCATGATAGCATAACTGTTCATTGTAGACCTAATAAAAGTAATTTAAAAAATTAACACAAAGGTAAAGAGATGAACCCCAACTGGAAAAATGACTCAATGTATGCCTGTAATACCATTAAATTTAACTCATCCTAAAACATGAGTAAATGTTGAAAAAAAGAAACATGGCAGAATTTTTGTCAACCACATACATGTACATGCGAATAAACAAAAATATATTCATGCATATAGAGACTCTGTCAGGCTTACAACGATGCCGTTTTGGTTAATGGTAATGAACGTCTACGAATTTAGTAAACATTTAAATGTCCAAGATACTACACTCAGCAAAAGAATGCAATTGAATCAATAATCTTTCTAGATTTTCTCTCTATGCCCATGACCGTCATCATGAAAACCGCATGAAAGTCACAAGTTTGGAAGTTTCTGACTTACGACTACGCAAAACCTTTGCGCTTTGTTCACGTTTAGTTGACTTATGCGTTACGACCTCTACACTTTAAAAACTTCTGTCATCTGTCCGGTGTTTACACCTTGTAATGATGGGCCATAATGAGAAAATAACGTTTAAACGGACTCCTTTCGTTTATTCCATGAGATGGGAACGTTTACAAAATTGTGTAAACGTGATAGCCCTAGTATAATGATAGAGAATGATTAATTGCCTTTTATAGTAAGTCATAAAGAAACCTCCACCAATACCGCAGCTCTGTGGATGGTACACCCCGGTACACAGACTGGCAGCGATAGCAGCATCTACTGTAGAACCTCCTCGTAACATCATATTCCTGTAATGTTGTATCAAAGCACTGGAAGTACTAAATTTATCAAAGATTTATCTTGTAACTTCATAACACTAGAATATTATACAAGTGTAAAAAATGCTACATCGTAGAACTGGAAGAATTTTATGAATGACCCATCTTGTAATATTATATCTCAAGCATGACATGTCATATTCTGAAATTACAGATTAGTCTGGAGTTATGTTGAAACTGCATAATTATATCTTATACTTTATTAAACCTGTGTCACATACATTGTACTAACAAGTTAGGGATGGGAAATACTTTTATGTTAACATTAAAAAGTTTCATGATAAAACTGATTTCTGTAACGCTATTCGTACCATTTGAATAAGAAAATCAGCGCATATTACTTGAGATAACAGAATGGTTGGAGTAGTGTTAATAATCAAACTGGAATGAATATAATGAAAGACTCACATTCCATACGTGGAACATATTGGGGCATCAGTCGCAACAGTTCCATAACGATAAAACCCTTCCTTGATATTTGTCGGTTTAACATAAAGAGGCGAGTCTGCTGTCAAACGAGAGGATGAATGTTCTTCCGTCACGGGTTCACTTGGGCAATCTTTCTCTACCAACATGTCATTGAGCTTGTTTTTGTCATGTTCGTTTTTCAATGCTACGCCCAAACCAATCCCAAGAGCAACAACTACCGATATAAGGATAATTGTGACTATTGCCCACACACGAGATTTTGAAATTCTGAAATATTTTGCTTTTTTATGTTTTTGTATTGTACTTAAACATAGTTTGACAAAGTATTCTAATTGTGTTACATGTTAGTAAGTTTGCAAGCTCAGTTACATTACACAATTATCAGACTAGAAAAAATAGTCATATTAACAGTTACTTGACAAAAATAGGAAAACTTCTTTTTTTCGAATCATGTTTTCCGTACATTGGAGGTGAAGTTCGTTCCTGCATAGTTTCATAGTTCGGGTTTTGCTTTTAGAAACTCAAAGGGTGTCTCAGCGTTTTGCAAGGTTTTTGTAAAACAAGAAATAAAGCCACAAATGGTACAAAATTTATAATTTAAGTGAATCAATTTCTTCCGCACTATACATTCGAGACAAAATATATTATAATTCATCAGAAAATCACAGAAATATTTTTATTTATCAAACGCACTATTTCACGACCGTGAGTGTTAGTTTACTTCCGGTAATTAGGCCACAAAGTTAAATCACTTAAATAGAAACGAAACGCCGAGGTCAAACTTAATCGTGTAAAACTATGACAACAAATGTACATTTATCGTGTAAAACTATGACAACAAATGTACATTTATCGTGTAAAACTATGACAACAAATGTACATTTATCGTGTAAAACTATGGCAACAAATGTACATTTATCGTGTAAAACTATGACAACAAATGTACATTTATCGTGTAAAACTATGGCAACAAATGTACATTTATCGTGTAAAACTATGACAACAAATGTACATTTAGAGAAAACAAAAGCGTGGGTTTGTGTATCAGACGGAAACTAAAGAAGACTCGGGCGCATGTTTTTGAACTACTTTACAGACATTGACAGAGATGTATGAGATGGATAACGAAAGACAACTCTGGGAAGAGACTGGGATCAGTCCTATGAAGTTTGATTTAAATTCGCGTAGTGGTCTCAGAGATAATTTCCTTTAAAACTATTGCTGACGACACATGAAACACGACACATGACACACGATGACAGACTTCGTGATAAGATGAGCCAGAAATAGTTGCAATATGGATAAAATTAACGCAGTTTAAAACATTTGATACATTCATATGTAATATTTTCCATGCCAGTTCAAATGGAAATCTTAAATTGCAAGTTGTATTCAGAAGTTATTTTTAGCTGTTCTAACTGAAATTTGAACTGTTAACAATACGTATAAAATATTTCGCCATTGCGTGTAATGCGTGTATTAGAGTTGAATTATGGTAACTTCGTCGTTTTTAAAACAAATCATTCAGTGTGTATAGCATAACGCAAAAGTTATTGTCGTGATTTTTACACGATCTTTCAATATAGCGAAAAGTAAATTCTGAATTATTTATAAACAATGTTTTCAACCTATGCATCAATAAATAAGAGGGGTTAGTACAAGAAGGACCCATCTACTTCTTAGTTCAAATAGAGGCTTTTCCAGCACTGCTCTTTCAATTGCTGTTTGTACATCCATATTAATAGCAGCTCTTTTGTTGGTTTGTTAGTTTTCAACAGCTGCTAACACTATTATGAAATCTACAATTGTAAGTCGTTTTATCTGTTTAGAGACTCTATATTACACGGATATGCAACTGCTTACTAGTTCTCGTGTCACCTACACGAGAATTTCACATCTGCTCTAATCTGTACGCATCGACGCATGAACTTTTAAAGCCTTTTTAAGGCATCAAATGTTAAAACTCGAAAACAACTAAAGCAAAAATTTGAATTTTATACATGTCAAAAGCGATTGTGTCAGTATTCAAGTATAATATTATTGATTGTAAGCAATAATTGCGTTTAAAAAAGACGCCGATTTTGCTAAAAGCGCATTGGATTCGAAGTCAGTGCGCATGCGCGGCAAAACCGACGACAACATACTGCCGTTTCCAAGCCCTGTGTATATTGGTACCAGGTTTATCAAATAAAAAAACAACCAAAACACTACTTCGTAATAAACGTTAGATGGATTCGAAAAAGCAGATGTGACATGCATTTATATAGCTTCATAATTATAGCAATCTAACACGAAAGTGGTCCAAACATTGGATAAATATTTTCTTGGTATCAACCACTAGAGGTAACGCAATTACATTTGTGTGTAATAATTCATGGCTAATTTTTCATGGCTTATCCTTGAAAACATATTAGAAATAATTATGATTGATTTATTTTTATCATACCAGATTTACGAAGCCCCTTTTCATATAAAAATTACACGTTCAAAGGCGTTAATTAGTGATACAATATCACGCGAGATAAAAGATTTGTGACCGGTTTCTAAACACATACGATTTCTTCGTATTAATGTAAAAGGCTGTCTGACTTATTTAGCCCTTAAGAGAAAGAAATATTTTAAGGATCGTATAACAGAAGGGGGGGGCAGTATATTCCTGACCATATGTGACTGATACCATATTTGCAATAAGCAACTTAGATCATAATTGCATCCTATTTCAGTTCTGTGAGTGTAAAAAAAATCAAGTAACAAAAATTGACTTATAACGACATTTGATACACATTTTTATGACATGCAAAAAAAAAACAGAAGAAAAAGCGACGAAACAAATATTTTATAGAAATTAATATCACTTAGATTGATCAAATTATGCTATACCTATAATTCTAAAACGTTTTTGGGGGACATTGATACTTAAGATTTTTTTGTTACAATAGACTAGAGATAGCCCATTAATTACATAATGGTCATCTCTGTGTTTCTGTAATGAATACCAGGGGTATGCAGCAAAGCCTCGGGGATTTTAATCTATTTCCACAGGCCCAACCTCACACAGTCGATGAAAGAAAACAAAAAAAATGGCTTAAAACACAGACAATACAATTAATAATCCCTAACCGACAAATTTTAACTAACCGAAGTAAGATAAATAATGTCGCACTGGACGGCTAAAGAATGTTAATTTTGATGGCGCATATAAATATTCAAAAGGCTTTTCCGAAGCCGGGAAAGTAGCGAGAACCAGAACATTCACAACCGAATGTAAAACAGAAGCAATCCGAGTTTCCAGCCATGAGGGGTTTATGAAGAAATGACCACCTTGATATTAAGATAGTTCAAGATAGTTCTATTCGGTTTCAAAGATGGTCTTAATATCAAGGATTTCTGTACAGTATATAGAGTGAAAATACAAACACAAAAGATAAATGTAAAAAAAACTCACCGTTCTCCCACGTTGTGCCCTGCCTGTTGTGATACACACAAATGAACTGATAAATCTTCTAGTTTTATAATACTGTACAAACGAACGTTTGTATGTACATTAATGATAGCTTAGCAACAGTTAGTCAGGTGTAAATGAAATATTAAGAAACGCGTAAAGCTGTTTGATATGAGTTTTTTTTTGTCACATAATATTCATAAACAAAATCGACCGTTGGAATCTTGTTCCATGCTATATCAAAACATGATCATTCATACTTCAGTGCCATTTACTCATAAATGGGCACTATTATGTAAGACATGTGTAACGTAATTTACAGTAACGCAATTCACAGTAACGTAATTCACAGTAACGTAATTCACTTACCTTACGCCTCGGTCACGCATACGTTAAATAGCGTAGTTTAAAGTACAATGTAGCCGTAAAACACTACAGTAAGTACATGGTTAAGTATGCTAAAGTAAGTTAAAGAACGTTAAAATACGTCAATATACATCCGTGAAGTACGTTAAAGTTCGTTGAAGTACGTGTTGCATAATTTTGACGCCGGTTGAAAAATGGCTCGTGCCGTTAAATAATGACCCTATTACGCGTGAAAGTTTGACCTTTATTAAAAATCATCAGCCTTTACAAGTAGGGTTACTTTTCAATGTTGAAATCAAACCCCTATAATACATATTTTACTTAGTAATATCTGAGACCATTATACACATATGTGTACAATTGTCTCAGGTAATATGATGGGTATGTCAATCATTGTGCTCAATGAAAATATACAATGTCTCAACCGAATTCGCTTAATTTATTGAATGGACCTTTTCGGTTCTCTTACTTCAGCAATTCTCTAAATTATGAACTTAGCAACAATGATTTTGGGCATAATTTCTGAACTGAATTCGATTACTAGTTCCATGGCATCAATCACTCATGAGTTATAGCCCTTTGTCAAACATTGCAATTACGTTCTTGTTCATTCTTTATTCGTGACTTGTGAATATTTAGACTCTCATTTGTATTTCTAAATTTCTGTATGTTTTGACTTCATTTTATTACTGGTCAGCCAACATTACGTTTTTCTTATAAGCCCAGTTGCGGCATGAAGATTTTTTGTATCCGTATTTTTGATTATTTCCATTTAACAGATTTGTGTTGCTTGGTGAGTTTAGATTAAAAAAATAACGTCTGTACGTGTATAAAAGTCACGGATACCAAGTGCACATGTTGAAAACCTGTCAAGGTCAATTTTCAACGTTGAGAAATGACCCTTTGTGTCATTTGTCTACGGGGTCAAAGTTTATGCTACAGTACGTTAAAATTTCCCTGTGTGTCATAGTTATCTGTGTATATGATCGAAAGATAAATCATCACTCACGGCTCGTCCACGATTTTTACACATTATTTGGAAGTTAAAGTCCGGCAGGGTACGACTGTAAGTTCGTTTAAGTGCATAAAAGAACGTTAATATAGTACGTTAAGCCACGTTCTTTAACGCACTTGTGACCATAGTTTTATTAATTCATTGACCAAGAGATGTATATTGTAATCTATATGTCTCTGATTGAACATGTCGTATCAATAATTGTAAAATATGATATGGTACTTTTTCTTTTACTTTGGGGAAAGGTAGTTTGAATAAAATCGATAGTTATATGACTTAAAGCAGAAAGTTTTTGTTGTTGTGGGTTGCCTAGTAACCTATTTCACCAAACAACTTGTTTGCGCAAAACTATAGCAATAGTGCAAAATCTATCTACTACTAACATGGTAAATTACATTTTAATGTCGTGATGTACATATTTCAGTGATGTATAAACAATTGTTTTATCGGCTGTCAGTTTTTGAAGGTGTTGTGTATAGTAGATTTAAAACAATAATGTATTTAACATGCATTTATGGGACAATTGTTTTTTATCTTCAAATATGTTATTATTATACACAGTAAAACCTCACACTGTGACCATCTCAATATCACAACCACCTTTGATATAACGACGACCTGTTTCGGACCAGCTTCCAAACTTTCTCTATGATTCAATTTGATAATGAGGCCATCTAAATGTTTAAACAGAACATTCTATTTGGTCCCAAAAGTGGTCATGACATAAAGGTTTTACTGTATTATGAAAATAAAGCATTGAAAATAAATGAAGAAATACTCACTTTTCATCCATTTTATGCACTATCTGCCGCGAATCAAATAAATGGATCGACAAAAATACTCCAGTTTTAGGATATTATGCAAATATGTATGTGTGTACATCAATTAAATATTTTCATCTGTGGTTGTGTACTGATCAGGTGTAAATGTTATATACACCATAGCAGCCTGCCTTTTGAATCTATACAATGACAGTAAAAAATCCTAGTCACTGTAAAAATCCATTGTAAAGTAAAATTATCGGGGTTTTTTTTTTTGATAAACATGATCCATGAACAAGACGGCTAAGATGGCCCTTTTTCACTCACCTGAGCAAAGATTACAACATCTATTGTTTTCCTGTGATTTAACCTGGTGACCTAGTTTTTAACCTGAGTTGACCCATGTTCAAACCTGTTCATGATATCATTAATACAAACATTCTGACAAAGTTTGAGGAAGATCCAATCAAAACAGTGGCCACTAGTTCCGACAAAGTTTGATGAAAATTCAATAAAAAAATATTCCGTAGCAACCTGTGAGTTACATCTATACGGGCTTTATGCTTGGAAGGTCAAACAATCTGAACAAAAGTTAATTTGAACCAAGGTCAAGCAAATTGAGAAGAGGTCAAATGAGTGGAATATATATCAAATAATTTGAACCAAGGTCAAACAAATTGAAGAGGTCAAATGATTTTAACACATGTCAAATAATTTGAAATAAGGTCAAATCATTCGAAAACAGGTCAAATGAGTGGAACATATGTCAAATAATTTGAACCAAGGTCAAATGATCTAAACAAAGCATCTCTGTTGAATCTTTGTTTCATCATTTAATGACCATACCAGTGTTACACAAATTAAGACAACAATACATACTTCTATGTAACATTTTTATTTAAACTTGCCTAATAAAAACAATATCAAAGTATAGTCATGAACATCTATACAATCACATATATAAACCATACTTAAGCCCCTTTCAGTGCCCCAATATTGTAACTCATATAAAGTAAAGGACAAGATTAAACAATGAGGCACAGAAGGGACCATATATTATTCAGACTAACAAAGACAAAAGCACAAAAAATGGGAGCCATTTTCCAATAGCAAATGAGGGACCTATTTTAGTGACCACAAAAGAAATCTTAACCATTATATGTCCACTCCATAAAGTTCTGACTAAATTTGCATTTTCAGATTAAAACTTTCATAACCTCTAATACATGTACATGTCAAAGAATATTTAATGTCAAAATTTAGTGATTGAGAAACCATGAGTTTGAATAGAACTAGATGATAAAAAAATTGAAATTCTGGTTAACATATATGAGAAATATAACGTGATTCAAAGACAAAAAATATTCACCACAGAATTTACCTAGTTTACAGCAAACTTTAACAAATCCAAATAACAGATGATGGGAAATAGCTGTCCATTAAATTCCGATCTTGAAATTTGATGATTAAAAAGTGCAGCATGATAAACTGGCAATATCTATGTTATGATACTTATGTTGTACTCATGGTATAAAAGTTCTAATTACAACATGAACATGTAACAGGAGACTTTATATGTATATATATCATTGTTCACAGCACATATGGAACAACCCTCACTGAAGTATCAAAATCAGTCCATATTTTAACATCACCATAATATTCATTAAAAGTTTCATTACAAGACCTGGTTGTCATAATTAATAATAAATCCAACATACAATTGTGGATGGATGATTTGTGCACTGTTGTTATTAAAATAAAATGTAATTATTACCCTGTTGTATTAGGGAGAAAAATATGATGTGTCATGGTTTTTATAAGGAATAATACACAGATCAAGATTCACAGCTAAAATGAAAAAGTATACTTTTTAAACAACCCCTCCTTGGTTGCTAAGCAACAACATGAGGGTCTGGTATAAAAACAATGTGAAAAACATATAACAAAGATACAGATTACAAAACATGTAAAATATATGAGACAAGCAAGAGTTTTCACTAAAGTGTTCAATTAATAACTCAACTCAAGCTTTGTCAGTAGTTAGTATTACAGGGAAAAGCCTTCACAAATCTCCTAATTGACAACATCACAGCTATGCATATAATTAACAATATCAAAAAAATCTATGTATCATCTGATCAGGGCATCAAGGCAGTAACTTGATCTTTATATGAAGAGTTATATATAGCTTAGTTGCACTGAATCAACAGCATCATTCAGATTATTCTGAACACGGTGTAAGATGTTACAGGTTACTGGTTTTGCATTGGATTTTACAGCATTAAGTCGACTGAACTTTGCGCCTGGGATACTGATTGGAAATGATTTGTTTATCAGAAAGCTACTAAATTGCAGATTAATGGACAACAGAATGATATCTGGGGTCTTCACAAGGAATAAAGCAATATCAAATATTACATGAGACAAACAGGGATGCAGCACGGCAAAATTAAATGTACGGGTCCACTTTTTCATTGAAGGTCAATCTCTAGAATAATACATCAGTTCACTTATATTTGAAGCTTATGTGAGAGGACTATAAAGTACACGGTTTTAATTTTTTTTGAGACAAAATGTGATGGCATTTGTCCTGTGTCTACAGAGAGCTGACAAAATCAGAAAATAGGCTACACTTAAAATGCTGCAAATTTGCCTGTTTACAGATCTAAATGATGTTTTTACTTGAAATTGTAACAAGCAAATTATGTCAATAATGAATTACAGGCTAATAATATGATGTCATAACATATCTTAACAACATTATAACAGTACAGATGGAAATGTAAGTATTTTGCAATATTCTAAATTCAAATCAAGTAAACTGCTCACAAGTGCATACCTTCAGTTTCTGTATTATAGTTAAAACAACAAAAGAATAAAACAAAATTTCATAAAATTTATCAATTTGCTAACACAGCAGAACTGTCACCTGTGCAACTGAGTGGAGATCTTATATTACAAAAATTTGATCAATGTGGCATGTGAACCAGTCCATAAAAAAGGTATAATTATAATGTCATGAATACAAGCATTTAAAATGAATGAATTATCAAAAAGTGTAAAAGTAAAGAAAAAAGATATGATATGCTTTAAAATAATGAATATAAATGTCTTTATTTCTCCTAATGCCACAGAAACATAATTAATTAGTACAATAAAATGCAGAAAGGCAGTACACCAGGAATGCATTTTGTAAAAAAAAAAGGTCTGATCAAATTCTCAATATTATAGTTTACAATTGTATAAATGTATTCACTACATGTGGTATAGAAAATAAGTAAATATATGTATAATATGCATCATTACAATATATATATTTATACATGCTGGTTTAATACACAAATAGTCAAGTATAGATAAATCAAGGATCATTTCAATATCATCACAAAAAACTTCACAGCTGTCACAGAGGTTTATTTAACATTAATTCAAGTTTCAGAAAGATTCATAACTTGTCTATGATTCATACACTCTCCCACAGGTGTTAGAATACAAATAATCAAACAAATATATTTTGAGAACAATATCCACAATTAAGTCAACAAGGACCTATGAACTTCCCCACAGGGGTTTGTATACATATTATATAAAGCAAAATTGAGTATGTTTTTTTTTCATTGATTCCTAACAAATTGACTAAACAAGCACCAATGGGCTTTCCCACAAGGGCTTGTGTACAGGTAAATAACAAGACAGAATACATTTTCAGCAACAATATTACCAACAACAGAGATAGGACACAGGTATGAGTCAGGTACAGCATTGGAAACAATATGAGTTTATTGCACACAGACATAGATTAAAATCTTTGTATACCTCATACAGTAATAACAGGGCAGAAACCTCACATGGGTTAGTGTAACATTCCACAAATATTTGTCCACAGCATTTAGAATCTACATTTATTACATTAAGACCAAATAGTGCAGAATGGAAGCCATTAAAAAGCCTGAAATCAAGAGTCCTAATAATACTAACAATTATATACTAGAAGAATAACAACCAAATACTAGAAGAATAAGGGCTTTGTGAATAATCAGGATTGCTTAACAAAGCCAGGCTCTCTAGGTTCTGTGGTCACACAATATCCATGTACAAAAGATCACACAAAATTTGAAAAAAAATATAAAGGGACTAGACTCCATGTCTATGTATTTTCTTCATGGTATAAAAACTTCCTTCATTTGACAGAAATTTACATAAAAATTAAATTCAAAGTGTACCGGTAATGAGAATTTAATTGCAGCATTCATCTATAGCAGTTCTTATTTAAGCTTTTGGCAAACAAAAAATCCATAAAATTCACACGTCAGAGATAATCAGTCTAGAATTTAACTGTCACCAAAACAATCGCCTGAAATGATACAAAACCAATAAATTACTGTTATATAAGTTCACACCATTGTGATTTTCAGAACAGAAAGTAAAAACTAAATGTCAATCCGGAGTGATGTCCTTTTAAGATGAAAGCAAATAAACAAAGAGGGTACTCAAAACATTCTTCCAATCACACATCACACCAACAGGTAGGGTCATTTGGTGACTCTCCAGGTTTAACAGAGCAGGAAGACCCCGGGCTTACACCTGGGTAGAACCACTGACCTTCTGACAGCTAGATAGACAGATTCCTAAAATGTGAAATTGGGTTCCAAGTGGGATCCAAATGTACGGAGATGAGGAGTTAGTAATTACAAATCAGAGACTATAACCACTTGACCATGGTGGGCCCTGTATGGCATAATAAACTACACATTTGTAGTATTAATAAAAGTCAGAAACTTGCAAACCCTTTATATAATACCTGATGTAACCTCTGACTAGATAGGATAGTTGTGTACAGTCAAACTTGTGAATGAAGGTCACCATAGGAAGGAAAGTTATATGGTCTTTATGCGCAGTTGGCCTGCATTCAGAGGTTTATTTTTGTCTTCAATATAAAGAAGTGTATGCTTAAGAGTGACCTTTGGTCAGAGGTGACCATAATTCACAGGTGACTGTTATTCACAGGTAACAGGAATTCACAGATGGCTATACTTCACAAGTCAAGTGGCTCAAATTTACAAGTTCCTGTAATTAACTGGTGACTGTTAACACAAGTATGACTGTACATTGAAATATGAATATTTTTTATTAATATAATTATCTTTAGAATGTTAAATACTAATAGAATCGTAGAATGCAAATAAAATAAAACAAGAACACCATGAAATAAGAACAACAGGTAATATTCAAGATTCTTATTCCGTCATTATAAATAATATAAATCAAGGAAATGATCTTACATCATGTACGTATTTAGTCATACAAAAAATCAAGTAAATAATTCACATGGAACCTAAGGGAGATGATTAGAAAAAATGAGCAATATTAACAATCAAAGAGCATTTTGCATGCTAAGAATACGATGTCGATGTTTGTGAACATCAAAAAGCACATATTCACTAATACCAATACATCAGCTGAGGGCAAAGCTGTTACAAAAAAAACATAACTAAGTCAAAACTATTTTCACCCAAATGAACAAATTATGCACAAATACAACAATTTTGTTAAAATTAATCACACAGTGTCAAAAAGAATCTAGTCTGTATAATACTAACATAAAACAATGTAAAACTTGATACAAACGTAACAAAAATGAGGTAAAAAATTATCATAATGAGATGAAAAAAAATAATGTATGCAATACAAATGAAAAAACAATAATGTAATGCTTGAGTACATTACAAGTTACTGGCTATATGAAGATTATGAAAAACTGTTTAAAATATTTACATTTTTTGTAAAACTAACCTACATCAGATCTGTGTATATGTATACAAATATGTTGACTGTCACATAAAGGACTCAGTAAGTAAATGAACGACAGAAATTCACTGGTTATAATAAAATTGGCCAAACTATCTTCAGATTTCTGAATTCAAAATTTTTATGACTTATTTGTTAAAAGAATCTAAGATCATCACAGAAGCAAAGAGACCAACCTAAAAACTAACACATTTTCACTGAATGCGTCAGAGCTCAAAGGCAAAAAAATATTGCTTTGACAATGATCTGTTCACCAAGTTTAAACTGTTGCTCTCTTCACTGTCAGCAATTATTGCCTGCATACCACATTGTGGATATTTTCCACACCCACTAAATGTCTGCAACACCCATTTAATATTTTCCACACCCACTGTAAATATCTGCAACATGCTGAGAATGTTTGCCACACCCACTGAAAACATTTGCCATGCCTACTGTTAATATTTGCTTCCACAAATCTATTTGAGCTTTCACTAAAGAACATAATGAAATTAAATCACATTGATATGTTTAAGAAATGCATATTTGAAAATGATTTCATTGTATTTGTCAACATTCCTCATAACCATTTATCAAAATTTCCCCAAGCATTAACTTGTCTCAATGCTTATTATCCCTCAGTGAAGAACAGATTTATCTAAACTGTTTAGCAATATTCTTCTTAGCCATTAACTTCTCTAATATGTTTAGCAATATTCTTCTAAGCCATTAATTTCTCTAAACTGTTTAGAAATATTCTTTTAAGCCATTAATTTCCCTAAACTGTTCAGGTGTATTCTAATAAACCACAAATCAATATGCCTTACAACCAATTATCAATCCTCTTAATTTTTGCCAATATTCGTCTGAATCTTTAATCACCAATTCCCAAAACAATTATTGTAAGAATGTTCACATCATTAAAGGAATCCTGTATTACACAAAAGATATAACCATCAAAGATTCATTATGCATGACATTGAATCCCAAGTTTATTGGGTGCAATCAGGATTTCAGAACTTTTTGTTGTGCCTGAAGAATATCATTACATCATTAAGAACCAGTTTCTCATTTCAAATTCTATTCCTAATCATTTTTTACTTACTGCTTTTCAAAATACGAGGGTTAAAGCCTTTTCTTTCCATGGTTAAGGGACAAATTACATTAACAATAGCTCACACATATTTATACCTTATACTAAAGACAACTACAGTCACTTTAAAGAATTCCACTTTAAAACTGCTACAAATTTTCTACAATAATTACAAACACTGGCACGACAAAAAAGCCAGTTTATCTAATGATGATAAAATGCTCAAATATATAACTGATAATCAAACATGACTTTGACCAATTTTAAACTAATTTCGATTCACGATTTACTGTACAAAACAAACTACATTCTGAAAATGCTTGAAAAAAGAAGTAAATCAGTTTTCTATGTCAATAATGAGAGTTCTACATTTATCTGACAAATGCTATAGATTTTATGAACACATTCATATGCACTGAAGTGACGACTTTCAATTTCATGTTTTGTTCCACCTTCATATGCATTACAGGGACAAAAGTTCTGTCATAAATATTTCTTCTGGCTTCAAGAGAAACAGGTTTAATGTAATTACTGCCGTTGGTGTCAGAGTCAGTGTCTGCCACAGTCAGTTTAATAATCTACACACAAGTCAATGTCCAACACAGGGTGTCAACTCACTTGTGTCAATGTCTGACACAGCCAGTCAACTCAATCACTGTCACTAGAGTCAGTGTCTGACACAGCCAGTCGAGGGTCCCTCTCCTCTGGTTCATCGTCTTCTTTATCTTCCTGTTCAATTGGTGCAACTCTTGTAGCTTCGTTATAAACAGTTCCAATTGCAAGGAGTTCTGGATATTCATCAAGATGTTCAATTCCTATCCTGTATTCATACCGAGCAGTGGATCTTACCCATTTCTCTGGCGGGTTAGGGTTGGTGACTGCGATGCTTCGAATCTGAGATTGTGACACTGTGCTACATGGCATGGTAAAAGAAACGTGGGTGTGTGTTTCAAATGAATCTGGAATTTCATCATGCGGTCCTAATTCTAGTTTCAGTCTAAACAAATGACTGGTGTAAGCACCTGGAAAATGAAATAAAACTAATAACTTTTCCCTGTTCTAAACTGTGATCAAGTGCTCAAAATTCGAACCAAACAAAGATCATCATATCATCTCATAATACTACTACATAGATTTTTAAAAAGTCAATCATAGAGCATATAAGCCAACTGCATCATTTAAACTACAAATTGAATCCCTCTCAGATGAGTAATGTTGAATAATGTTGTACAAGACCAGGACATCTTTGACAATCTTCATATTCAAAATGAAAACTACATTTGAGGCAAATACTGTCAGGTGGTGACTTATACAGTGCAACCTCTCCAAAGCAACACAATTTTGGAGAAGCAAAATTGTGTTATTGTTTTTGGAGAGGTTGTTGCCCTAGAGAGGTTGAATTAATAATTAAATCTTAAAAAAGGAAAAACTGTTGTTGAAGGAGGGTTGTTGCTCAAAAGAGGGCTGCTCTGGAGAGGTTGTACTGTATATGTTACAAAACTTATTTTGATGAATCCCTAGAATTGTTTACCTTGATTTCTAATTGGCAGTCGAGGAATTCTCCACACGATAGATCTATAGACATGTTCATACTTAGCAGTTCCAACATCTGCTTCCATTAATGCCTGGTTTAAGTTACCTTGAGTCAGCATAGTCAGTCGTTCCAAGCCTGAAATAAGAAGGTCAGAATTAAACAAGTGAGCTTATAAAGTTTTTATACGAATTGTCATAAAAACTTGATTTTCATGAAGTTGATTTACTTAAGAAATATTAATTGTGGATGGAGGTTTCCATCAAATTATTCCATCGAGTCTTTGATATTACAGGCAATCTTAAATACATTAAATAAATGTGTATTAAAATACAATTAGAACAATCAAGTTCAAATAATGGTTAAGAGAGTTTTGAATATAGTAAGGAAGGTAACTCTAGAGAAACTGTTCCAAACCAGAGTTGTATAAAACAGAATGTCACTATGGAGATACAAAGTCTGCGGATGTTTGATGAAGTTTCAACCTCATTCAACCTAGAAGACTGAGTGGACATAAGTTAAAACTAGAAGTCGCCAAATGGCAACTTGTTGAGTCCACTAAGGCACTTATTATCATCCTGAAAAGGTTGTCCGTTGCTTTTCAGAGAATGACCTTGACATTTTGAACGGGCTCTACAAAAATCAAGGCCTTTAACTCCATCAGAAGATCTTGATATGAAATAACTGATGCATAGGTAAGACCAAGAACAAAAGATAAATACATTATAACTTAAAAGACACCATCAATTTCGACCTAAAATTTCAACACAATTTGAAATACAATATAACACTTAAAATTGGGACTTGATTTAATTCCAAACAGAATTATATAACATGGTAAAACCTCTTCAGCTTTATGTTAAAAAAACTTCCAGACAGAAATTTTATCTTTTATCCCCTATAAAACCTTAAAAAGCCTAGTTTTCATTTCGAAAGCAAATTGGTGTCTCTTCAAAAGGTACTAAACTTCACTCATTATTTACAAAGCCAGACAACCTACTTTGGAAAGACTACACTGCAATAACAAAGCAATTTTGTCAGATAAGGTTTCCCCCAACTAGGTCTGTGTTTGCTGTAATGCGACCAACTTGCCATAAAAATTGCCATAAAAAAACTTTCTTTTTAACTCTCCCAGTAAAAATATTTTTTACCCATTTGTTATTTAATAATTGCTTTCCAGAATTTTTCAAAAGAAAAAAGTCTCTACCTACTATGTCACTGAAAAAATATTAGGTCGCATTACAGCAAACAATTTTTTAAGGATGGCCCTAGTCATAAATATCATCATCATGTGGCAGTACAGAACAAATAAATTCATGGAAAATATTTTTAAAATCTTTTTTTAATATTGATTTTGATTTTAACAAACTGACAAGACTAATAATACAACTAAATCTGACAAGACAAATCAATGCAGACATAATAAAAAAAAAATTCCAGTCTGAATTTAAAAAAAAAATTAATGTCAAGGATTTTAATGTAGCATTTTAATTAAGGATTTTAATGTATTTAGTGGGATGTTTTGTATGTGTTGTTTTTAAGAATCCTTCCCTTATCTGTACACGCCCTACCTAAAGGGGCCTTTATTAACAGACTTGACGTTTTATAATTCCAACAAGCCCACCTGTAAGAACATTACTGATGAGACTTAAATCAGAAAATAATTTTAGTTTTATGTTTTTTTTTCTGAATTAACGGTATTTCTTAGTGAAACATTATTATAAAGCTTCTTATACAGACAAAAGCTATGAAACAGAGAATAGAGATGTAAATGAACATCTTAATTACAAATAGATCTGAAATATTGATTGGTTACTCTTTGTCTGACGCAGAAACATCACAGAACTTTATATACTAATATATATTTACTTCAATCTGAAAGATGCCATTTTAGCATTAATGGAGTATCTGCGTGGTGTATTGTTTCCCTACATAGCCAAATATCGTAACGTAAGACAAGCTTTAATGGACCAGGAAGACGCTTGGTGCCACTTTATACTTTAGCTTAAATACAAGATTACTTCAAGAACTGTATTTAAAATAATACTTATTTATACATGTACTCTTGGCAATAAGTCTACAAGAATCAATGTTTGACACATTCAGAGAAAACTGATAAGTCATATACCCCAAAGGAAGTATATGGAAGTCAGAAAATATCTCGAAACATTTTCATTGTTATTTGTTTGTTCATGCAACTGCATCTATATTCAATGTATTGATATAAATCAGGGGCCCACTTCACAGACAGATCCATGGGTTAAAGTTGAAAATTTTCAAAAATCTGGAAATCTTAACCTTAGAGTAGTGGAAACAATAAAAACCAGTAAGGACCAGACCTGGGAAAAACTGGAGGTTCTAGAAAATTCCTGAAAACTTTTAACCACGCTTAACAGATCTTAACAAAGATTACAATTTTCAAACTTAAATATCTTGACATCCCTGTGTTTCATTCTTTTGACAGTTGTGAGGATTTGTTATCAAGAGTTAAAGGTAATAAACTGTACACCGTGGTATATCTTTTTAAAATTATCGTTAAAAAGTGTTATCATAGCTATTCAAATATGTCTATGAAAAAGCAACAGGGGCCAAATTAAACAGGGGATTTAACATTGATAAACTGATAAGTCATATACCCCAAAGGAAGTATATGGAAGTCAGAAAATATCTCGAAACATTTTCATTGTTATTTGTTTGTCATGCAACTGCATCTATATTCAATGTATTGATATAAATCAGGGGCCCACTTCACAGACAGATCCATGGGTTAAAGTTGAAAATTTTCAAAAATCTGGAAATCTTAACCTTAGAGTAGTGGAAACAATAAAAACCAGTAAGGACCAGACCTGGGAAAAACTGGAGGTTCTAGAAAATTCCTGAAAACTTTTAACCACCCAGATCTTAACAAAGATTACAATTTTCAAACTTAAATATCTTGACATCCCTGTGTTTCATTCTTTTGACAGTTGTGAGGATTTGTTATCAAGAGTTAAAGGTAATAAACTGTACACCGTGGTATATCTTTTTAAAATTATCGTTAAAAAGTGTTATCATAGCTATTCAAATATGTCAATGAAAAAGCAACAAGGGCCAAATTAAACAGGGGATTTAACATTTACTATACAAATGATACATTTTAGACATTTTCTTTTTTTTTCACTGGAGTTTAACAACAGAGCAACAGCTGGGGTTATTAAGCGCCTTTCTAGCTTTGACAGTGGAGCAAGACCCTAGGCTTACACCTGTTTAGAACCACCAACTTTCCATTAACAAAATTACTTGTATTCATGATCAGCTATATGAATATTTGCTAGATGGATAAAGATATGAAAAGACCATGCTTATTATAAACTATGTTGCCTTATGCATAATGCACAAACATCCAATAATATTATAGAGAAATTAAGAGTGGAGATGAAAAAAAGTAATGTACAAAAAAACAATTATATCATTTTTTATGTTGATTAGAAAATGTAATATAAAGGTGATCTGACTTCAGATGCAAAGTTAACATCAATGTTAGAGAGCAGAAGGCATAATTATGTCAGTTTTGTTTAGATGGTACACTCTTGAACTATGGAGATAAGACAATGCAGCTTTCTGATAGGTCAATTTTAATGCCAATCGCACCACATATAAATGTGTTGACCAATCAGAGAAGTCAAAATTTTGGACTATACCAACTCCTTCATTGAACTACATCCATGGCAATGTACCAGATTTTGCTGTGTATGTTCAGAGATTATCTGACTCTTTATATCCTTTGCAAAATGCAATTCATGATTTCATGAGCATTTCAAACCAATTAGGAACTGTTCATGAACAGCTCTTGATCATTTCTTGGATATGGTTTATGCACTTTTATACATGAACTGGTCTTGATCATTTCTTGGATATGGTTTATGCACTTTTATACATGAACTGGTCTTAAAATGTGTTCATGACCACTTAATGAATGGATGTGGAACATTTTAAAATTCATGAATGTCCTAGATCTGCCCTTGTGATTTCTTGAGCACTTCAAACCAATCAGGAACTGTTCATGAACAACTCTTGATGAGCTTTTTTCGATCACTTTTTGTCCATCAACATTAGCCTTGTTGCCACACGGACATCTCCAGAAACATCATTATCTGATGATTACTAAATAATTGAGTTGTTTATATTGACATACAAAAATTTCAAGAGTTATTCAAGGATATCAAATTCAAATACAGCTATTGAACTATACAAAAAAAAGTCTTGCTTGACTAGTTCATGAACATTTGAAAAACATTTCCAAACAGTTCATGATTGCTAAATGAGACAATACACTTACATAACAAAAAGTTCTTGAATTATTCATGGACAAAGAGTTTAAGAATATGTAATTAACTGTTCATAAAATGGTGTTTGACTAGTTCATGAACTGTTGATGAACATTTGTGAAGACTTCCAGCAAAGATTATTCTTGAAAGGTTCATGATCCCAAATTTTGTACAGTTCATGAACTGCTATTTTCAGGAACCATTCAAGAATTTGTCTCATTTAGCAATCATGACTATTTCATTATTTTTGCATAGGTATGGGTATATTTATCTCTTACTCAAATGCAGGCCAAAAAAGCAGCACAAATATCTTTAGGGCTCCCACAAAAGAATCCTGTTTTGATTCAGTTTTCAAAATGAAAATATAGGCTCCCAAAATATGAAAGAATTTTTTCCAAGGAAGCAGAATCACCACTTCTTCCTGACACAGTCTGACCGAGGCAACACAATTATTTCTGATTCTGGGACAATTCAATTAAACAAAATACCATTGTTTTCCCTTTTAAAGTAACACGGTCTGGCAAAGATAATACTGGAAATTCAGTGATTTTTCACAGGCGCCACTACCATTATCAAGTATTGAATCCATTTACAATCTTCTCACAGGGAGAAATCAATAACTGATTGAATACAAACTGTGTGCCTGTATTCCCACAAAAGGAGAGGCATTCTGACCTTCTCTAGTGTTTATAGACTATCAATATCCTTATATTGAGTTAGGTTATAAAACATCTATAGAACGTATGAGCATATTACAACGAAGTAACACATAGCTGGTCGTTCAATCAAAGTATTGAAAGGTGATGAATAATAAGAGATCACTTTTAACAGAATTTATTCATTCAATGATTAAACCAGCACACAAGTAGAAAACACTTATTATTCAATAAAATGAAAGCATTTAGAACATATTAGATAATAAAGTGAAGCCTGGGTAGTCAAACCTGTGTCTGCAGCCATCTCCAAATAAAGGTTACATGGTGAATAAAGGCCATTCTTTGAAAACCATCATTGATTTATTAGTATATAGAATATAGTATATAGCATATAATAAAGGCCATCTGTCATTTCTGTTAATGTGAGATTTTAACAAGTCTTAGCAATCAAAATTCAACAAATCTAAAGGGAAGTACTCTCAGATGCATTCATTGAGAGATACTAGAATATAACAAAATTGACTATATATATATATCATAATAAAAACAGTATAGGGTGGGGAGCATCCTCTTAAATGTTTCCACAAACATAACAAAAGATTGAATAATCAGACAGACAGGAAGCCAATATGTTCCCATATACATAAAAATTCATCACAAACCCTCGCATTGTCTGTCCATGATCAGAAAATTGATAAAAGAATCAATCACAGCCAGCAATATTTGACCTTGGATAACAAGACAATCAAGTACAGCCAGAACAAAATTCCATCATCATACACCATATCATCCTTTCAGAATCCACAAATCAATAACAAAAAGAAACTTATTTTATCTGATTAACAGACCACCTAACGAGCCATTGAATCTTACATTAGCATGTTACAAAATCAAATCAATATGGAAGAAGATCTGAAAGGAGGCAAACACCAACAAAATTTCCACAATGGACCTGATCAATACAGTGGCTTTAAAGTCAATTAAGCAAAGAAACATGATCACAAGACACAAAATAGATACAACATTAGTTCTAAAAATACATTACATCAGGGATAGATACACAGAAGAAAGCAGATATATCTTAGATTTTAAATTACATTATCTTGCTACTAAAAGGGGCTATGCCATCATCTGTAGAACAATCCTCAAGTTTAAGGATACAAAAGTCTACCAGGGAAGTCAAAAACTCAATCCTAATATCACAATGTTTTACCCACCATGCCTTAAATTTTGAAAGTGACAAAACAAATTTCATTCAAAAAGAAACTCAAAAATGGGTTAAAATGCACAAGAAAAAAATAGTTCTAACATTTGCAAGAGAAGTACAATTGTGTTGACTCTGTTACAGGACACTGTTTTTTTGTTAGTTGTCAATAAATATGAATGGATAAGTAACATTGTAAAAAAATATTTTATTTAAGCTTTTCAAATTGACCCTGTTAGGTATAATTTAAGATTCTGGAGAAATACAAAACTTTCAAAAATCAGAACAAAGCTAGAAAAAATGTATAGATACTTGGTCCTGCAAGTCTGTTAACCGCTTAATAAATTTCACCATTTTTCATGACTCAAATCTCCTAATGAAGTAATGGTAGAATAAATCTCAGCTTGTTATTAACAGCTTGATTCATTAATCCATCAGTATCATGACATGCAATGTAATTAATAATGCAATACTTAACCATGAGGTTGGAATTAAAAGTATGTCTGGTAGAAAAAAGAACGTCTGCCAATTTACATGAAATGAATTGCATAAATTTTGTTATACAAGCTTTCAAGGGATGAATCTTTCCTACAGACTAACTGTCTTAACGAAAAAACATACTCAAAGGGGGATGCCAGACAGCAGACAACAGCAGACATCTGCAGACAAAAGAAAACTTCAGACTGGCAAGAACTTTAGAATTTTCTGTGGTTTAGATCTTAAATGCTAAACTTTGTTTTTCCTCTTATAAATTAAAAACAAGAAAGGGACTAGGCAGTAATGACCTTTGAAACAAATCTTTTTGTTAATCTTTTTAAATGTGACACTATTAGACATGACAGCCAATTCTATTGAACAAATTTTATGTGTGCTTAAATCAGCAGCCATACCAGGAAAAACTGGACTGTTAGCGAAATTGCATGGATTAAGACTTTGTTAGCTTCTAATTCAGTTTAAATCCAAGTATTGACATCCAAATATATTGTTGGCACATTTCAACCAAACATTTCCCCACAATTTCAAGCTGAATATGTTCAATTGATGATCACAGCAAGTCTAAGGCAATATATATATATGGCCCTGTTTTACCAGAAAATAGCAAATTAAGAGTTAGGGACTAACATTCCCGTAACACACTGATTTATATTTACAGAATTTCACAAAGGCCCTACAAAATCAAAACAAACCATCAAAAGTCCGTCACAGCTGATTTTCACCACCACTGAACCAAGCTAAATAGTCAATGGCCTGATTATCTTAATATAGAAACAAACAAGTACATACATCAAAATAATATAAAATTTTACAACAACAAAGTAATGAGTACTATGAAAACTGCTAGGTAACAGCAAATACACAAAGTGTAAAGGATAGCCATGCAGAATATATGGTTTTTTAATGACAGAAAAATGTATGTTAAAATTGCTTTGAATAGAATGATTTACATGCGCAATTTCAGATTTGTGTGTATATAAGTTACGGAGAGCATTGGTCATTTGGTGATGGCTCCACTAACTCAGATGTTGAAATGTTTTCTATTGTAAATTATTCCCAGTGAGATTTGTTGTGTTCATGCGCAGTATCTACACTTTATCATCATCGCCAATACACTCATACAGCTCATAAAGCCATTTTGTGTTCATCTAATTAATATTCATGTCACATGGTTTGAAAATCATACAGTTCCAGAAGCTCATCACTTAACTTCAATGATCTCCAATATTCAAAAAAAACTTCCATTTTTTAATGATTATAGATGCTTAAACTTCTTTTTTTTAGACATTTACAGAAATATTCAAAGGCATATATATTGATGTATTACATGTCGTTAATGGGTTTTCTCCTGTTATCTTTAAGGCATTCACTTCATTTTTTCTGCAGATTAAATATGGCAAAATGCTTTTACCCTGGCGCAATCAAGATTTTATGGAAAAAGCCTAAGTTGATATGATCCCTTGAGTATTGAAACTGACAATGATAAAGCACAATGTCATCAGGACAATATTTCCTGAGATAAAAAAAATAAAAAAAGTCTCACCTTTTATTTTTCCAGGTTTTCTAGCAGCGGAATGTACTGAGCCATATCCAAACCTTCGCTCGTATCTGAACATATAAATCCAAACTTCAGGAATGGGAAATCTAACTTCTATATCCTCACATGGAAACTGGCCATGCTTCTTACTGTATGAATGGTAGCCAGTAACTAATAGATCACACCGAATTTCACATTTACGTTGCTTCAAAATTTGTTGAATGGTTAATTGCAGAGGGAGCTCTTTGTTTTCACGTAACCTTACCCTATAGCGCATTAGTTCAAACTGACATGCATCCAGAGGTTGAAATTTTATATTATTTGTTTTCTCAAACTCTTCCCTATTTACAGTACAATGAAATTCAACATTTTCAAGTCTAATCCACTCTTCAGTTTTTATTGGAATGATATCGCACCGACCCACCACTTCCTTGCCTTTCCTACGCCTGTCATTCAGTCCTATTTCCACAATAGGCATTCCAGTAAGAAACGCAAGTACAAACACTCTACACCTTGCTTTTTGAGATAAAACACGTCCTTCACAATCAAGTTCTGCATAGTATTCATCCCTAACTTCTGCTGTCACTTCATCTTTTGTATAAGTTAATGTTTTTTCACGACGACATTCCATTTTCATGAACTCATCTTCAATTTTTTGTATGAACAGCATAATTTCCATTTTATCCAAACTTCCAAATTTCAGTAACTCAGACACTTGTGGAGAGTGATCTAAAATCATGGTTGCTTTGGGTTTCTCCCTTTTCTTAAATTTCACAATTGAAGGAGTGATTCTTTCAGTCTTAATTCCCACTCTCTCTTTATAGAAAACATACTGAAGTTTCACAGTGTGTATCTTGCCATACTGATCATACTGTTGCAAGGTTAATTCTGACAAAGAATAGCATGGTTGTAAAGGAAGTTCCTGAATTGGAAGTGGATCCCGAGCATCATTAAGAACACGAACCATAAGTCCTTCTTTCTGTTTTTCTAATTTTACGGAAACATTCTTCCAATACCTGTTGCCAGCAATTTTCTTCTTTGTGGGATACCTTAACATTAATTTAAAAGTATCCTTCTCCACTTCTTCAATGTAAGGTGGTAAAGGCTCAAGGACCTCCTCTGGCTCCTCTTCAGTTGATGCACTGTCTGTTGATAAACTCTTTGGTGGCGGAGGTTCTTTAGGTTTTTCAACATTGCTACTAGCATCCATGACTTCAAACTGAGCAAAGTTTTCCTCTGGTGGTGAGTCACGATCAAATGGATTTTCTCTTGGAGGTTGAGGTGACTTTGGGGCCTTTGGAGGCGGTGCTAATGCAATAGCTATAGGTGAACTACTTATTCTTGGCTTTTCAGAAGCTGGTTTGATATCTAACATGAAACTATGATCATCATCCGATGGCTTAGAAAGTTGTTTATCACCTAATGCAGCTGCTTTGGAGAAATCATCGACAGTTGCATCAGAAGTTGTGTCTGAGGTTGTTCCAGACATTTTGAATGGATCAAATATGTCATCTTCAGCTTTGGTTGAAGAAATTGCCTCTTGTTTGCTATCAGATACTGAATCCAGGAAGAAACTTTCACTTTCAGAAAGCATACCAGTCTGTCCACTGACACCAAGCAAGCCAGAAGACACAGATGTGTCATCAAGCAGACTAGGAGAGGTAATTGGATCACCAAATAAGTCCACAGCAACAGAAGAGCTGCCTATAATATCAGTGGTAACGTTAGTTGAATTGCTTGTGTCCAAGAAGGGATTGCTTGGTGATGAAGTAGCAATGATGGGTGCATCTGTAAGGTCACTACCCATCATGAAAGGATTTGCAGCAACTTGTTGTTTCACAGGAATGTCATCAAGTTTAGAGAAATCATCCTGAAATGGGTTAGCTTCATCATTAAGTTTTGTCTCTGGAGCAGATGCTTCAACCACTGGATCTCCACCCCAAGCATCACCTACTAGCTTTTTTTCAACCTTATCACTGTCTCCCCAGGCTTCATCTGCTTCTATATCCATATCAAAATCTGTCTGATCAAATGCTCCTGGCTGCATCCAAGATGGTTTATTTTCACTGCCAGTGTCCACATTATCAGGATGCCGTCTCAAATCATCAAATTCATTATCCAATGATGAGGAAATTTGGGGTTGTTGTGGCTCGAGTCCAAACAATTCAGCAGCATTTGTACTACTGTATGCATCTGAAGGTTGAGTTTCTTCTGTAAAACTAGCAGTCATAAAAGGATTGTTGGAGGTATCTATTTGAGGCTGAAGATCCTCACCACCCTCTGACTTAATAATGTCATCTTTGACAGGTTCTGTTCTTTCTTTGCTCATGGCTGTTAATGGTTTGTATCCATCATCATTTTCATCAAATGCATCACCAACCAATTCCTTCTTAACAAATGAAAAATGATCGGTTGATTTTTTAACACCTCGCCTTGCAGGAGATAATGGTTGATTGGTTGGAGCCATTTTCTTTATTTTTGAGAAAATATCTTCAACTGGTGCAGTAGGCACTGAACCAAAACCTGCTTTCATTGGATCAAAGCTTGCAAACTCCTCAGATACAGATGTAGCCCTCACAAAAAGATCCTGTTTAGTTTCATCAGAATGACTTGAAATATCAGGCACAACCTGATCTTTTGTAGAAGCTGGAACTGGTTGTAAAGGTTCACCAAATATGTCTAAGATAGGATCAGCTTTCTTCTCAACTGTAATTTCATTGGTGCTTTCAGCAGGTAGTGAATCTGTTGTGTCAGTAACACTAGATTCACCTGGTTGAGTAGTTTGTCCTGAGACATCAATAGCAGAACTAACACTGCCAAGTTGGACTTGTGCTTCAGTTTCAGGTACTGATACATCTTGACAAGTAGTAGCTACATTCTGTGTGACTGGACTTTCAGATGATTGTTTCATTGGAATCCCTGTCACATCACTAGCTGACCTCTTTACTTGGGAGATTTCTTTTGCAAATTCATCAATAGGTTTTTCAAACATCAAGATGTCACTGTCAATGGTTTTATTTTCTTGACTTCTAACACCTGCTGCAGTATCTCCTGTCATTGAAGTTGAGAAACTGTAACCGCCGAGAACATCAGTAGAATCAACAGGTGTAGTCTCTTGCACTGGTTCTAGTGGATCGAATGAGGGTGTTGCAGGTGATAAAGTTGGGACAACAGCAGGAGCTGACAATGCATCAAATTCAGATAAATCTTGGGCTAGTAAATCAGATGATCCATTATCTGTAGGTCCAGCTGGTGCTGAACCACTCAAACCTAAGAAATCAAGATCATCTGCTTTAACAGCAGTTGCATCTTTCACTTTATCATCCTCAGTAACTAGATTTTCCATACTAGCAATTCTGCTATTATGGGGTGGAGCAGGAGTTATAGGTGGTGACTGAGTATTCAGTGTAACTAAATTGTCAGTGTTAGGAATATCAGAACCAGTACCTAGCAGGTCAGTTTTATCAGAATCATTAGCAGGACAAGTTATACTAATAGATGGATTCAAAGATGTATCAATTACTTCAGGTTCTAAAGAGCCTTCTTCAAAACCAGTCCATTTAGTAGTGAAGTTAGTCTTTTGTTCATCCTCTTCTTGAGATGAATATTTCTGTAATTTTGATTGAGTTTTACTAACAGCTTGTTGTACCCTTTCCTGCATTTGTTGGAAAGCCAGCCATTCTTCAGATTTTTTCTCACTCAACTTTTGCTCTAATCGAGAATACTCTTCAGTTAGATTCTCTTTAGATGGCGATTTTTGTGGAGATTTCTGAGATGAATGGTGGTGTTTTGGCAAATTACTTAACTTTTTGAATTCCTTAGTTGTCTTATTAATAGCACCACTGATAGGAGATTTAGCTCTTTTGAATAGCTTTTTAGCTATTTTCTTCTTAGATTTAGACTTAGACTCGTGTCCCTTAGTGTCTGCTTTTATATCTTCAGGCTCATCAAATGACAGAAGATCGGGATGATTGTCTCCACCACTTGCACTATCTTCTTTCTGTTCACCATTAGCAGGGGAAGCTATGTCAACAAGGTTTGATGAGTCATCAAAAGATGCTGTGGACATCGTCTATCATAAAATAGAAACCTGAAAATATAAAACCAAATTTATCAATATGAAGTTACATCAAATGTCAAGTTATAGAACTGCAATGTAGATGACATGACTTTATTTCAAGATTTTTATAGATGATACTCATGACAGCGATTGTCTGTAAGTTTAGCCATCTGAGGCACTAATTTAACTGACACAATGTCTGATTCATTGAGCAAAGACAATGAATTAATGCATTAATACATATAAAAACTTCCAGAAAAAAAAACCCCAAAGAATCCCACCCTCCCCACAATATATCCAACCCATGAACCCAAAGCAACCCGACACGCAGAAACATACAAAAAAAGGAAGGCAAAGCATATTCATCAAGGGTTATCACTATGGAACAGTATGCATCATAGCTTAAACAGGTTTTAACAGGTTTGATGGGTTTTAATAAGGAACTATAGATACAGAACACAGTAAAAAAATACTGATGTCCTGACATACTAAAGCATTATCAACTAAACACTTATGAATGAATGAAAAAACAAACATACAACAAGCAATTAAATGGATGACTGAACAAACAAACAAAACAAAAAATGAATGAATGATTGAGCACTTCAGCTATTCATGTAATCAATCGGTTAATTCTGATTCAGTGTTGTATGAAATACAGTTTCATGGTGATACAAGCCAGAATTAATCAAGCATTCCAGCATTGTACAGATAACAGTGAGTCGAACTTTTAATTAATGCTGTTTTGTTAGTCAGCATAGGAATTATAAACATGAAATCACTTGAATATGATGAAATTTTCAACATATAATTCTATGGATTTAACAATAAACAGCTTAATATGATATAGCCAAAATAAACAATTACTTAAGTGTCATTAATTTCTCATACCAAGAATGAATGCAAAACCAAGAAGCCTCAATTAAAATATTGGAAATCTCAGAGAAATTACAATTATACATTTGTATATTTCAGATAAAGGTAAAACAAATAACCATTAAGAACGCTTTCATAACAAACCCATTCATCATTACAAAAGAGGAGTTTGCTATCCCCTACCTTACCCAAAAATCCCAGGTAATCAACGACTTGATTCACATTCTCACACAAATCTTTACATTCCTGCTGATTGAATGAATTACTCCCCGTATGACATGGTGAAAAGATTAATGTCGGATGTGAAACACAGAATATGTCATCATTAATTCATAAGACCAAGCATTTGTTTCCCCTCTAGTATTAGCACTAGCAACATGAGTTTACTCTAAGATTGAAATAATTGCATGTGACATGCAAGAAAAATCTTTCTTTGCCCATGGAAAGTGTTATAGATCACAACATTTGCCTAGATTAGAAATTGTTTTGCTTTGCTATGTTGTGCCTTGCCATGCTGTGCAATGCTATGCCATGCCATGCCTTGCCATGCCAAGTTGTGCCATGCTATGCTTGCCATGCTGTGCCATGCCACGGCATGCTGTGCTGTGCCTCAAAATCAGATTTATGACAATTAACTACCAGATTGAGTGATTGATTAAACAGTGAGTGAACAAGATCCTTGTTTTATCTGGTATTCCTGTGTGTATAAAAGTAAGACTTAAAGTGTGGTACAGGACTCTAAGCAGGAAATAATGTCATTACAGTTGAGCAAGAACATCTTGGCTTCAATTTTCAAGAACATTTTATCACATAACATCTATCACAGTACTCCAAGGACATAAATCATGAATTAAACAACAAAACCTTTTGTACAAAAGAGTAAAGAATTTTATGCTGAACATCACAGTTTGTTGTAGGAAATACATTTAATGACATTAATGATTTTCCAAAAGAAACAAAAAGATACAAAATGTCGGAGCAACACTATCACCAATAAGTGACACAACACCAGATGGCAGATTGTTTAAAATTTCATGGACCTTTATATTTCACACATTATCAATCAGGCTTCCCAAAAGTTGCAAGACTATCAGACATGTCAGGCAAATTACGAGCAGGTCCAATAACTTTACTGCCAGAATTGGACCAGATGTCTGGCAGTCAGGCACGATTTACAGCATTTATCACTTATCTATAATATATTCGGCCAAACAAATTTTCATTTGGTTAAACAGAATGCCTAACTTTGCCGGACCAAATGTAAATGATGATAGAAGCCGGTATCAATCTTCATGTTTCACACTTTATGAATCTTTGTTTTCACTTTATAAATCTTTCTGTTCTAGCATTATGTTTTCACATTTGTTATTTTATATCTACCAACATTATTCCATTAGTTCTCTTGAATCCGAGACAACATGGGATTGGCAAAAGCAGTAAAAGTAACTGAATCAATAACTCTCTCCTAAAAGATTTGTGAAAACAGATATCATTTCTGGAGACACATAAATATAGCAAGAAATTCAAAGGCAAATGTACCAGGTTACACACATTTGGTTTTAAATTGTCATGGCTCAGAAAGGCAAAACTGGTGAGGCAATATAATCAGATGAAATACCAACAGTACAAGACTTCCCCATATTGAAAAAAGTATGAAACAAAATGTGTTTGAAAGTGTCGTGGTCAAGAAAAAAGAAATGTAATTATAGTTCAGAGCAATCTTGAGCATTGCCTCAAACAACTTAATTTATAATTCAAAAATTAATCCCATATTGAACTGTTCAGAAAAAGAGGAAGAATGGGTCGTCAATTTGGAATGAAACCCACCAGTCTCCCTATCCCAATAAATAGGGGTCAGTAATATCGATTTCATGCAAAACCAGGCAATGTAGCTGTTAACCCAAACACAGAGCACTATAACATTGTAAACATCAAATCCATAAAATGGTAACATTGTAAACATCAAATCCATAACATGGTAACATTGTAAACATCAAATCCATAACATGGTAACATTGTAAACATCAAATCCAGAATACTACAACATTGTAAAACATCAAATCCATAACATGGTAACATTGTGAACATCAAATCCATAACATGGTAACATTGTAAACATCAAATCCAGAATACTATAACATTGTAAAACATCAAATCCACAACATGGTAACATTGTGAACATCAAATCCATAACATGGTAACATTGTAAACATCAAATCCAGAATACCATGACATTGTAAAACATCAAATCCATAACATGGAAACATTGTGAACATCAAATCCAGAATACTGTAACATTGTAAAACATCATATACAGAACATGATGACATTTTTACATAGGACACAGAACATGGTAATATTGGAAAACATCGTATTCAGAACATGGGAAACATTATAAAATGCTTGCTGCAGTTTTGTAAAGATTTTACAACAACTCAGATTGTAACAAATTTGAGAAACAAACACACTGCAAAAAAAAAAACAGATATACCACTAATAAATGTAAATTCTGATTTGAGCCAAAAAGACCCAGACACAATTCTGATCTCTAAACATGGAACAACCTTAGGAAAAACAATCACAGACAATGTCGAAAACAAAATTGACACTTACGTCATCTAAGAATTACTTTCATTCATCATTCTGTCATTTTGGAATACTCAGACAAAAACAAAACAATAAATACTGATAAATTGTCCACCATCACGAAAATCAAAGTGATTAATAGGTACTAAGTATAGTAGCTTTTAGAGGTGTAAACAACAGTAGAAGACAACAAAATGTGGAAACATATCACAAGGCTAAAACATCATACAACTTCAAAACCAAAAACATCCATTTTGACAAAAAATATCAGTATTATCAGTAAACAGAATGACTCCAACATCTGAAACCCACACACAATGTAGTCATTTGCAGTAAAACTTCGTTATTACCAGGATCGATATCACAAGCACTTGTCAATTTTTGTTCTGAGTTGTGTAAAATTTTCAACAAACAAACAAACAAATAACTCGTTATTACGAGCACCTGTTTTATCTCGAGCAGTTAGTCTGTTCCAATGACTCCTCAAGATAACGAGGTTTTACTGTATTTATAATTCACGACTTAAAAACAACAATTAATCCGATTGTAATAGAGTAACTCTGCTTGACCTTGAACTTTGACCTTCAATGCTAAACAAAAACATTTTAATAAAACAATAGCCTAGCCATCATCTTGCAATAAGACTTTAAAAAGAGTCACAGACTTAATAAAAAGAAACACGACATGTCATAAATAATAGAACCGAACGATACATCAACCAATCAAAAAACAGAAACAGCACTGAAAATACCAAAAACAACAACACAAATCTCAACATAAATCTCACCAGTATTTGACAGTTATAACAATAGGTATGACAAAAGCATACAGTGGTCTTAAACATTTATACAATGAACGTATTGATCAAAACATGCTTACCTAGTTCTACATTCTATACTTCATATTTTTTCTTGTGCAATAAAACACCAACATTCATCCCTGACACACAGCAGGGAACAAACCATCTACTTATAATGATTTTAACATCACTTAGTACTCCCTCTAGTCCTATCAAAACTGCACATCTATGGTTGACCAATTATTCACATATTAAATACCAATTAAGAACCTTTATACCATAGAACAGAATCTTTCAATGAGCCCCACTGTACAAAATACCAAAATATCAATTCTATAAGGATTCAAATTGAAAATTCACCATAATTAGCTATAGGAAATATTTGGAATTTCTCCAATACTGAACCAGCTCTAAGCAGCATTGATCGTAGTTCTATGTGAGAGTCATGCGATCGATAGTTTCACATCAATATTAGTCCCAGAGATTCTTTTAGTGTTCCCCAGTGAAAACTGCAATCTATAGACTATTCTATAAGTTTTTTCATGTCGTTTAATGGGTACATTTTCCAATGTCAATTGTGTATTTATCAATACACTTTTAACATATAATTTTGCATTTATATTTAGCCTTTGTTCCTTGTATCAATCAATGGGTACAGGGGGCATTCACATGACTGTATACTATTTTTCCCTCCAGACTGAAGATCTCCATTATGAGGAGAATTGATTATAGAAATCTATACCCCTACATATTATCAATCAAACATTAGATACATTACATATGATCAGACTTTTACTAACGTGATACAGTTATTCAACCCCTGATTTAGTATGTATCGTTTTGCATATCTGATATTCCATCAGGAAGATTCTAAAGTCTGTACCAGATTGTTAACTGAATTAGATAACCATTCTCAGAATCAGATAACTTCAATAAATTGAATAATGCTGCAGAACCTGTATTCTACCTATTCCCTTTGGTTCAATCTTGGTCTAAAATCACCCATCGCGAAATGCTTTCCCAAAATTACATCCAATACATTTATTTCAGATGAGATTTCAAACCAACAATCCCTGACCAGTAATCACTAGTCCCTCACAGCAGTGAGTTCAAATTCCATCCAGAACCAGACAAATTTCACAAGAGAGGAAGCTGTCCAACTGGCTTACAAAAGGACAATGATTCAATCCAGCATAAGCCTTGAGTTTTCCATCACCATTAAAAGCTGGAGAAGTTGCAAAATGAACATGCCTGTAGGTGGTATGTTACGCACAAGAAAAAAAAGATCACTAAGCTCAGATTGGATATTCACTTAATCTACCGAATTTATTAGGTTGATCAATTTTTTTGGTTATATCCAGTAACTCATGATGGATCATAATTGCTGAACTGATGAGTTAAGTTTTGTGAACAGATATTTTTTGACAATTTGATGAGATAAACTTACGCCTTTTTTTATTTTACCTACCATAAATTTCTTGTATTTTATTTGGTCTATGTGCGTGTGTGATCAATAGCAGCTAGCTGACTTCCAATTTGTGCTATAGGTGATAAGCTAATTATAAGTCTCTGATATAATATCATTGCCGGAAATGAAAACAAACAACACAACATTGGACATCAAATAGATGACACATCTAATGCATCAAACAAAATTTCTGTAACTACAAAGAAACTCCGTAAGCACTCAGATATGGAAACCAGTCAGCCCATAATACACAAATACAGACCACCATCAGGAAATCAGATAATAAGCAGGAAATTGTATTTAATAAAATGCCAGCGAGTCCTCAGAAAATATCTTAACTATAGTTAGTTAGATTACAGATTGTTTTGGATCGGCTTATGGAAATAAGGCAAGAATTGAATACAGAGAATTAAAACAATATCTAAATGCATCAAGCAGTTATGAAAACAAAATCCAATGGCAAAAAGAACAAACAGAGTTGAATATGTATTACAAGTAAGAACAAAGCAGGATTATTTCATGTATTAGTATCCATATCATCAAATGTGCAACATTTGTGTATGACTGAATGCTTTCATTTAAGCAGTTAATATAGAGTATGCATAAATCAGATGTTGAATTGGAGTAACCATTGGACTACTGAACAGAATGGTAAGAGTTTATTAAGTGGTTTAAACATGAAGTAAACAAGGCATCGTGGTCTAGAGGTAGAACATCCGACCTCTGATCCAAAGGTCCTGAGTTTCAATCCAGGCTTTGACGGGTTCGTTCATGAACTTCACAATCCCATTTTTTGGATGTAGTACTGGTGTAGTGTCCAGGAAGTGGACTAATACAAGCAAAATTACTTGTTTTGCAATCAAGCTAAAATAAATTTGAGTAAACTAAAGTAAACAAGGGCTCGATATAACAAATCAGTACAGAAGAACTTGCCAGTAACACCAAAGCCATCTAAGGGAGAAGATATAAGACCTTCCAAAAAAGGTTGCCCCTTGTTCAGCAGCATATATGGTCTGTAGTAACAATAAATACATAGCAGGCCTTAATAACCATGGTCACCTTTCACACAGGTTTCACCATACATGATGTAAACTGCTGTCGCAGAGATGCACTCAATAGATGACACCAGGCTTCTTGAAACTACTGAAATACTTCCCAGACATTTGGTCAGGCAAAGTTAGAATATCTGTCTGACCAAATGAAAATTTGTCTGACCGATTATATTGTAAATAAGTGATAAATGCCGTAAATCATGCCTGACTGCCGGACATCTGGTCCAGTACTCACCAAAAAGTTAAAGGACCTGCTTGAAATTTGCCTGACATGTCTGACGGTCTGGCAACTTTTGGAAAGCCTGTGACAACTGTTGCAACATGCTTCCACAGTAAGGCAGAACATAAAATTTATATATAAAAAATATAGCGCTAAAATGCATGAGGAAAACATGGCTAAAACTTCAACCAAATCTAAAATTTACACATCAAGGTTTCAAATAGTGCGACAATGTTTTTGTTCTGCATCTCAGAGATTCACATATTTTATATTCCAATCCTATAAAGCATTATAATCAAATCCAGATGTAATCAAATCCTGATGAATATTTCCATCTCATACTAGTTTTTATAATGCATCCTTCCTTGTACAGAATTTCCAATCAAGACAATATCAGATTACAAGGTAATCACTGCCTCACAAGCAGATAAACAACATCTGTTTCCTAAGACAAGGAAAATGCAATGTCAAAGTTCAATCTAGAATTATCATTTTTTGTTAAGGGACGTGGGATTTGTCTGGAAGACACTGGAACTGGCTTGGTGCTAAATGGTGCTTATAGATTTCACCAATTGCAATGAAACCCATTTGTGCACTATTATGAGCCCCATTCTGCAATTAAAACTCAAAATTGAATTTCATATGATGCAAATGGATCTGATGGTGTAACGTTTCCATTTTAATCAAGCTGGAATGCAGAAATAATGTCCCACAAAATGCAACAGAGACGTTTAATGCACTGACATCAAATTAAGTAAAAGCTGCACTTGATAAAACAGATACTGGGTATCAGTAGATCGTAAAATATAGCCATTAAAACAAAATAGAGAACATCAACAAACATGGCAGCATGTCATCAGTTAAAATGCAAACACTGAAAGTTGTACACATAAATGGTCATTTTCTTCTATCACATTCTTTTTCTTCTTCATCCAAGTCTTTCCTTTGTTTTTGTGTTTTTAATCTTTATCTTCTGCTTCTACTGGTACCTCATCTTCTTTGTAAGCTAATCTATCATATTTATCTTTACCCTGTCTACTTTCACTTCTTCTTTATCTTCATCATTGTCATCATTTTCACCCTCTTCATCTTCTTCATCCTCTTCTTCCATCTTCAGAGCTAGTTTTTTTCTCTTCAAATCTTTTTCTCCTGTATTGTAATTACTATATCTGTATCATTCATCACATGCAATGAGATTGGTAAGTTTTGCATCTTCAAAGACTTATTCATGAGCTTCCATTAAATGGGGATCACAAGTAGATAATAACTGATAGCTATTGATAATTATATGCGTCAGCCTTTATCAGTCAGGAGGGAATAGTGTTCATGTATCTGGTTTTCATAGCCAGACTTTGTATATTAAGTTAGGGATTACCATATAAGGTTAAGTGATTATTTGAATAGCAGTACACAATGAATTACAAGCAAATCATTTCAATGTAGATACAAATAATTATTCATGAAAGTATTTTATGCGGGATAATGTGGACACACATAAATATATATATACATGTATCATTTTATGCTGGAATATCTCTATTTCTTGTCCTACAGTCATTGATAGTACATCACACACTGATTACATACAGAAAGTATCGCCTTGGCTGATAGTTTAATGGTTGAAGAGCTATTTTACAACCATTGTTTGAAACATGAACAACAATGCATTTCATTCTGAAAATATGAAAATTCAATGACCTTGACCTTAGCTTGTTTTTGTACCTGATTATTCAAATGTGATTCCACCAAATGACATCAAAGTTTAAAATTTAATGCCGCAAATCACCATGTTTAGACATTATACAGAAATCTCAGTTCTTTTATATCGATTTTCAATCTGATGCTTTGTTCTCCACCAATTCATTTATCGATGCTTTTTTGTTTTAAAGTGGTCTTGGTAAAATGAGCAGAGGATTAAAAAAAACATTGATTCATCATTCAAGAGAAAATGAGAGAAAGTCCCAGATGAGAGCATAATGTTTTATGACAGTTTCCGCAATATTGTTGTCTTGAACTGATTCAATCAGTTGTAACACAATCTAGGTGAACTAACAATATGGCCGACAAATTGCTGAATGGCAATTATTTAAATAAGGTCCCAGAACACCAAACTGACACATTTTAAGTATGTCTCAATTATCCACCATGAACGATGTCAATGGCCAATACAAAACAACAAAAACTATTTATGATCAAGTTAAAACTACTCTAATTCTAGCAGTTTTTTCCACTGGAGTTTAACGTCAGCCAGGATTATTTGGCGACTTTTGGAGGACATAAAGGATTTGCACATAAAGAGGTGAAGGGCTAGTGATTACAATTAAGAGACCATAACTACTCAACCACAGAGACCCCTCATATCCTAGCAACTCTATTGCCTAAATTTAATATGAATGCTGATAACAGTGGCTCAGTGTGTATATTTTCTTAAGCCTGTATTTGTTTGTTTTTAAGTGACTTATTGTCACTGGGGTTTAATGCCGTTTTTCAGCATTTTGTCAGTTATATACCGCAACTGGTTCACTAACCAGTTTTCCTGGACCGTATACTAACGAGTACTAACTTACCCTTCCACCAGGTGCCGGCAACTTCTCCACATATGGAGGAAAATCGACATTTTTGTCAAATTTTCATAGAAGGGGATGACCTGCCATGACCGGGATTCAAACCCAGATCTATGGGTTACAAGTCCAGCACACTAACCACCGGACCATAGCCACATCCACAACAATAGCCTTTAAGCATTAACTTTAAATTACAAGTGTCACAGTCAAACTGTAACCATCTCTAAATTTTCACCCAGAAGAAATCCAAATCAAATATAATATGCTAAAACCAATGACAAAACAGCTCATCCTCTAACAAGATCAACCATCCATCTTTTAGAAAATGGGATTAGAACACAGGTACTCGACACCAAACCAAATTTTAGCTCCAAAGGCTACTCATACCTGATAATTTGTATTAGTGTAAGCATATGTATAAGTAGTCAATGGAGCTAAAACTTGGTTTTGTGTCAAGCACCTGTGATAAGATAAATGCTTACAAGGAAAATCTGGAAATAAAATCCACATCTAAACAAAATACAGTAAACAAGAACAAAATGGCCGCCAAATGGAAAACATTTCCCTCTCATTCCTCACTCTCCATCTTGTGATAATAATTACAGGCTTAATGTTAAAAATGATAGAAAATCAATTGTTGTTAGCAGCCAGTGACAATACTAAGCCACAAAGAGTTGTTAATGGATGCCGGTTAAAAACATGTACTAATTGGAAACAGTCATGAATTTAATCAGGTCATACACTCTGAAAAGAAAAAGAACATTATTGAACATCACCAATGCTCATCATTCTACATCACTAATTACACCAGATGAAGGTCATGCTCAAATGAACAAAAAAGGAAACAGATGTTCCAAGTTTGAATATTTTTCAATGTTTCATTCTTTTGTAATTTGCTTAACAACAGCAACAATTACAGCCACTCTATATAACAAGGGTGCAGAAATGAGCCGGAAGCCAGAAAAATCAACCGACTATTTCTGAAACAATGGGCACAACACTGCATTGACCCTAAAATCCCCCCTCTACTTTCAGTAGCTTACCGGCTACATGAAAGCATTTCTATACCCCTGATATATAGTACATAACACGCTTAGTCTGATAGCAATTTTCAGTCGGTCTATGTAACAAGTACAGCTACAGTGCCATAATGAATATGTTCTGCAATCAAAACTTCCTACTGTGACTGGTTCCTAACCAATCCCAAAAAAAGGAAAAAAGAATGGTCATGTCATGACAGTCAACAGTTCAGCTTTTTCAATTACAAAATAAGAACCAACATTTCTACTAATTTTTACCTATTTTATCATACTTTATTGCCATGACAGAATAATCACTGATCAGAGACAGCTTAAAGCAACACAGAGTTCATATACTGATTACCCCCTAATAAACTCCAACAGCAGGAGGCGGGGGGGGGGTACATTTTACACAGTGGCTGTTTGAATGGTTTTTAGAAACATTGGGAAATGATTTTGTAAGAAACATGATTGAAGCATTTATGGTGGGTCACCATATTATCATTTTTTTTTTCTCATATGCGTAGGTGCATCAATTATGTGAGAGGCCTTAAATAGGGAATATTTGGTATTCTGTAGCCCAATCAATAACAGGAAACTAATTTGAATGCATTCATAAGAAAATCAATGATATTTCTATACAATGTATATTAATAGATACATGGAGAACTGATTCACCGAAGTTGAGATGTTGGGCATTGAATGGAGTTATGGAGAATTGGACATAATTATGTTAATAGCACCACGGTATTCTAAAAACTACTGACAGATCTCTTAACCATAGTTATATATCTAAATGACAATGCTGTCTGGGTCTGATAACCAGCAATGACTTACGTCATTATTGCAAATATAAGTGAAGACACCAATACATCAAAACTGCTACCAATAAAACAGCCCTTAGAAAACCGTATCAATATGGCAACCCCCACTTATCAAAGCCTCTTTCATAAGGTGGCCTTTATAGTCATACTGCAACCTCTCTGAGGTGACTCCTATATTCATAGATCCATTTATCAAGAAACCCCTTTTACAAAAAAGCCACCTATCAAGAGACCCCTAATCAATAGTGTAACTGGTATATAAATCCCCAGGCCGTCATTTTCGAGTTGCAGGTAAGCAAGATAAAAAAAGTGTGAAATCTAATGGTTTTGAAACAATGCTACTAGTATTTAATACTGTATGACATGACAAATTCACCACACAATCCAATTAAACATATTTTATAGCCAATTAAATGCTTTGATACATATTGGAAAATTATGTCAGGCCACACTTTACAGGAAATTACAATTATATCATAATTAAATCACATAATTTAAATGCCATATTTTTATGAAATTGCATAAAGCTATTGAATACACCTTGGAATAGTCCTCAAGGTAGAGATTTTAACATGGAATGAAGACAAATTAGATTCCCAAATGACAAGAAATCAATTGTGCAGTGTTTAAGACTCACTATTACAATATACATCATCATTAAGACAAGATAATAGCCTGAACAGGCATCCAAAACAGCACTATACTAGCCATCCAAGTCACACAATTTGAGATGCAGACAAGGCACATGTTTCTCTAAATTAACTTAAACCACATTCAATGTCATTTGTCTCAAAATGTCGAACCATCATCAGAGCGAGTAGACAGCCCCTTAAGGAATAAGGGGACCAGGTTAGTACTGGGATACCTACCACAGGGTGAGCAAAAGACAATGAAAATTTACTTGACCAGATAATTGACAAACTTGAAAATACTGAAGATTCACACAAAATATGACTGGCTCATAATATGTTGTCTTAAATCTTTAAGGAATTTTACTAGACATGAGGATCAGTAATTCTCAAAATGTTATCAGATGTCATCTAAATTTTGTCAGCAGACCAAGGTCACACAGCCTTTAGCTTCAACTTCCACCAGAAAAACCCTAATTAACAGAAAAATTTGAATCAAACTTCCTGTGTGGAGAAGCTGTCCAGCTAGTTAACGGAAGGTTGGTGATTCGACCTAGGTGTATGCCTGGGATCCTCCTGAACCATTAAAGCTGAAAAGTCATCAAATAACCCAGGCTGTTGGTGCAATGTTAAACCCCAGAAAAAAATCAAGAGCCATTTTAATATCACAAGCACTCTCTATGAGAAAAGCAATCGGGCACACAAATAGTTACAATAATACAGAGTGCTAAGTTCAATATCAGAATACTTTAATTGATTTATGATCCATTATCATTCAAGTCACCATGAAAACATTCCTAAATTGATATCAATAAAAAATAATTAATGACAAATGTTAGCGCACTGAATTATTGATGATTCAATGTGATTCAGGTCATACAAAAATGCAAGTAACAGTAATGTTATTATTGACATTGAATTAGGTATGAAGTACAAATACAGTAAAACCTGCCGACAAAAAATGTAATCAAACAGACACAGGAATAAGGCCAGATAAAAAATAGTAATGTTTCAGTTATTTGATAAAAAAAATTGGATAGACAAGTCACAAAACTACTTTTCTAAACATATTTTAACGTTTCCATATACTTCAGAGGTACGATTCATTCCCAAATATTTTCATACTTGCTTTTTGTTAGAAACTTACAGTCAGTGCCAAAAAAATAGGAATGATTGGGTATCCGAAAACACAAGTTTTTTATGGCCTAAGTATCATTCTCAAGATAGTGAAGTTGTGACATTATTTTTAACACCATAATTCAACTCCTAAAATTACAAAAATGTTAAAAATTATATCACAAAATACAACCTTGTTCAACAAATATATTATACAGGTATACCACATACATAGTATATGTGTTGATTTAATATTTAATACCCATGATGTCTATGAATTTATTATGACTTAATAATAACTCAATCAACATACATTGAGCATAGGATAAACCCCCACACACAGAAACTGTTGAAAATGTCTAACAATTATCAATATTTTACAAACCAATAAAAAATATCTTGTTCAATCATGTTTAGATTTTATATCAGCCATATACTGTAATCAATAACACAATATTACTTCATCATTTCCTGAAGGAGGACTATTTAGAAGAACCAGTGCCTGTTATTCAACTACATGTAAATATTAGAGGCTTACTGCTAATATTATGTCAAAATTATTGTGCTTACTGGTGTATGAGAACATAGATATGCAATGTTTAAAGTAATAATGAGATGTCTATTCTACAGCTGTGCTCATCAAAATTTGATTCAAATAACGGTTGACCGATGCCAGAAATGGACATAATTTAAAAACAAAATGGAGAAGGGAAACAGTCAATCCAAAATGGATTTTTTCATCATTGCAAACATAGTTCTGGGGTCATTACATTTACTATAAAATTGATCGGCAATAATCTGATTGTTCTACATATTATTACAGTTCCCTGCCTCAGTGACATAACACCTCATGGTACAGTCTAAATCTTAATCCACAAAAGCAGGGCTCACGCTGGCTCAAAAAATCACTGAGCCAAAACACGTGTCAAATGAAGATAAAAAATCATGTACCAAAGAGTGGAAATTTGGGCCAAAATTTGGGTCATACGTCTACTCAAAAAAGTATGTTTACACCAAAATAATTTCTGCTCCAATTTGTAAATTCTACACCTTCACTGCAGATGGCACATTCAAGCAAAGCCCTGCTAAAACAGACGATTGCATTTTATACAGTACATACTATGTCAAACATTAAAAAACTTCGTTAAGAAAAAATAAAGAAAGAAGTGAACAGGTAAAAAATTAAAAGAAAGATGTTATTTTGATGTCTACAACATATTTATGTACCTGGTTTTCACTAACATCCCCCCCCCCAAAAAAATAGGATCAGTAGGTAAGCAGAACTTTTTTTTTCTCAAAAATATTTTTTTAGTTCTGAGGTCTAGTTCATAATTATAAAAGTGAAAATATCAGCATGAAAAAAACTGTCGTGTGCAGTCTTGTGTCTCCTAAATGTAAATAATAATTTGTGCCAAGATAGTCAGATATCCTGCCAAGAAGTAAAAGGATGTTGATCAGACACAATTTATTATCAATGACAGAATGAGACAGACAGACAGATCATTTCTTCACACAGGTTAAACATAACACAAACAGCCAGGATCGTTGGGTGACTTTTCCAGCTTTAACTACTGAGGCATACACCTGGGAAGATCACCAACCCTCTGTTAGCTAGCTGTGAAATTTGTCTGGTCGAAGCTGGGAATCAAACTCACAGCAGTGATGAGCTAGTCAGAGTTCATAACCACTCAACCATAGTGGAGGAACAGGGGAGGAAGACGCCAGGTGTACCCCTGGGTAGAACAACCTACGTTCCATAAGCTAGCAGGACAGCTTCCTTAAGCTAGCAGGACAGCTTCCATACGCTAGCAGGACAGCTTCCATAAGCTAGCAGGACAGCTTCTATAGGCTAGCAGGACAGCTTCCATAAGCTAGCAGGACAGCTTCCATAAGCTAGCAGGACAGCTTCCATAAGCTAGCAGGACAGCTTCCATAAATGTGAATTTCCTGGATGGAATTTGAACAAACAGCCGTGAGAAGCTTAAGTGATTACTCTCCAAACACCATAAACACTTGACCACTGAAGCCCCCCCCCCACCACCAAAGATTGATAATCGAAAAATAAAAAAATTTGGTCACAAAACATGCCACCCTACCACACCACATCACACCACATCCCATCACACAGTATACAGCAATAAGACTCACATAACAGTGAAAGACACAAAGACCAAAATACAGAATGTTGCAACAACAACAAAAACACAAATGCACCAACATAACTCACACCTAAAGAATTCCATATTGTAACACATAATCATCATCCATTAAGCAGACTTATGGACACAGGTGCCAGGTTGACTATATTCTGTACTATGCATAAGTCAACTTCGTGTATGAAAAATGCAAAATTTAAATTGGCCAGGCACCTTAGCCTCTGGAGTACTTCTTTTGATAATACAAACTATATTACAAAAGTATATACTTGTATGTATACAACAATTTTTTACCAAAAGGGATCAATTAAAGCCTTGAAAATCATTCAAACAATTCTACATGTAATGATAGAATTATGCACTTTCAATAACATTTTCACAGCATTAAACCATGCATTAATGATAATATTCCCTTTATGAACAGGAAATGTCACTACAGTACATGTATGGAACAGCCAATAGTTTCCTATTACGCAGCAAGAGCACATAGATTCAAAACACTATAAAATAAATCTGTTAATTAACTAGGACAAAAACATTTGAATATTCAAAATTAATTTCTAGTTCAGACCTTTATACGTAGAATTGAACCCTAAATGCAAATGAAGAGGAAAGAAAAGAGCATCCACTTTCTGCTTCATTGATAATTTCTGCTATTAATGAAATGATAAAAATCCTGCAAATATATCAGTATCAAGATAACAAATTCTCTTACTAACCTTCATGGTGTCCAAATCTCACAGATCTCTAATAATGGAGATTTCTGATACTCTTCAATAAGGAGGGAAGAAACTACTATTGCTGCTATCTTTACTATGGATCCAGCTCTTTTTACTCCATAAAGGGTAACTAAGCCTTCTGGAAAATCTATATATGGATATTTTGGTGTGGTTCCTGTGCTCAATAGTACTGCCTGGGCTAAATCAATGGAACAACACTTCAGTTCCAATAGAAATATCTTTGGTAAACAGAAATTGTTCCTATCCTGTATGAGGGAACCAATCAATACATTGATTCAATGAAACAAAGTTTGGGAGGTTTTCTTCCATTGATTAATGGTCGCAGAAATAGTTATATAAATAAACTATCATGTCATCATTAAAGGTAGAAAACCAAAGTGGTATTTGAAGGAAAATCTAGACATCGATTTTCTTATGTGTCAATGACGACCAATAACGGAAGAAGCTATAGTTTTGCATGCTGCTAAATGACCCCTGAACAAACATTGTGAAAACCTTTTTATGTAGAAATTCCTGGAAATTGCCTGTGATTGATTAAAAGGCAATTTGACTGTCAGAAATTATTGCAAAGTTAATATGAATATGCAAAACTTAAGACAATTTTTAAAGGTTTATATTCAGTTTTGGTTCTAGTGTTTCAAATGTATCTGTTATATTTTATCCCCACAAAGCCAAACTCAGTGAAAACTTGTCTATAACTGCATTAAAACCTCCAAATCAAGACTGCTTTAGACACTAAATGATCTGGTCTGAATATTGAAGTTGTCTCATAATTAAGTTGAAATACTGAAGAAATATTGGAAACTGGTCCAAAATAAGAGGCTACAATACTAAGGTGGTCTTCATACTGGGATGGTCACTAAATGAGGTTTTACTATACACAGCATTTTGCAAATTAGGATCTGACAATGGATAGTACTAGTTAATATCTAAACCTTTTATGTAAGACTTATTAATCTTATGTCATAGAAATATCTCAAAGAATTAAACATAGTCATGTTATCTGAAGGAAAAATAAACCCTTTAAGCGAAGTTAGCAAAGACATTATCTTTTTTATCAGACAAACAAGGTTCAAACCAGAATTGCTACATTGATGGCACCTGGCAACAACAAATCCAACCACTTTATGGCATGAGCTACCGAAACAATACCTACAAACAGCCAATTTATCAAAATGTTCAAAAGTGACCTTTGAAATTAATATAGTGACCTATATTTGAAAGTGGATATTGCCTTATGGCAATCTCTATCCAGTTCAAAAACATGCGTCCGAGTCTTCTTTAGTTTCCATCAGATGCACAAAATTATAATTTTGTTTTCACTAAATGTGCATTTATTGTCATAGTTTTACACGATTACCTTCGACTTCTGCATTTTGTTTCCATTTAAGCCATTTAACTTTGTGACCTAATTACTGAAAGTAAACACACACTCTCCATCGGGAAATAGTGCACTTAGTAAATAAAATAATTTCTCCGATTTTCTTGTAAATTATAACATCTTTTGTCTCGAATGCATTGTGCGAAAGAAATTGCCTCACTTGATTGTAAACTCTGTACCATATGTGGCTTTATTTATCGCTCACAAGAATCTTGTAAAAAGCTGAGATGTTAGCAGAGATGTATGTGAGGGATTAGGAACGACAACTCTGGATAGAGATTAGCCATATGGTTCCCTCCAAGTATCTTTACAACAGCCTAAAAATTGATTGCCAGTTTTTTATGGATCAGTCCCAGAGGTAAAAATGTAACTCAAAAGATTGTTTCCAATTGATCTAATTAACATATCTTCAGATTGTTAGAAAATATTTCACGGTGACAAAGCAAATAATTGAGTTTCCAGTACTAAGTACCATGTGATCTAGCATCAATTGTATCTAGGCATACTCAGTACTCTGAGACATTAATTAGCATAATTAGTAGTGCTATAGGCCTCCGCAAAGATCATAATGACTTCGACATGACTGGCAGTACTTGTGTAGATTAAAGCAATACTACCACAAACAAATTAAGTTACAACATACTGTGCGTCATGAATAATAGATAGATGAAGGTTGCTAGAAGACAAACCAACGTCAGATAAGCTCTGTACATTGATGAAGCAAAAGTCTATTTGCAAGTAAGTGTAACACTTTTAAGTACACATTGTATGAATAATTCATGACCTCACAAGACGCAAAAAAAGTTGAACTGCGACAGGATATGCATAAATTTGTCTCTGCATATAAGAAAATGAAATGGGTGGCATCTTGGTCTAGAGGCATACTATAGGAGTTTTAATCCACTGGTAATGGGCAAGATAATACCAAGCCATCATAATCAGTTGTAAGTATTATCAAGTAAGTATCGTCCAATGGGGCCAAAAGATCAGTTATTGAGAAAAATTATATAAATTCACTTATATTAATAAAGAATATTTCGACATAAAACTCAGTCATGAAAGGTTTTCTACAATAAAATTCCATTATATCAAGTTTCTACAAAGATGGTTAATAATATGAATGCTAGACACACAAAAATGTCATGTTTATCAGTCATATTAATATTCTCCGTTTTTTACAATTTGTTCTCATTTTTTTTCAATTTGTTGAAGAATTATTGAAACAATTTTGGTCACCTTGGATATTATTTGAAGGATAATTGAAACAGATAGGGTTAGACAAAGTTTAAATATTTCTCAAACAAGAGAGCCAAGATGGCCCTGCATTGCTTGCTAGAATAAATGTAAGTTAACTCAATACTAAAAAGGTCATAAAGGTACACTTCCTGGCTGATAAAGGGGAACAACAATAAACTTCATAAAGGACCATCAAAGGATACTATATCTGAATATTGGTGATGGCTGAAGGATGCTACAGATCAAATTTAATGATGATCCAACCATTGGTTCATGAAGTCATTTTAAGGTATTTCTATTTTTAGCTCTGGTGGCTCCAGAAACTGACCAACCAAATTTATTTGAGCAAACTTGACAGAAGACTATTTAAGGATACTACAAACCAAATTTTTGTGATGATCCATCCATCGGTTCATGAGAAGTTGTTTAAAGGTATTCCTAATTTTAGCAGTAGTGGCCCCTAAAAAGTGCCAACCATTTTTATTTCAGCAAACCTGATAGGTTATTATCCAAGGATGCTAAAGACCTAGTTTGGTAATAATCCTTATATTGATTCATGAGAAGAAGTCATTTTAAGGTATTTCTAGTTTTAGCTCTGGTGGTCCCATAAGGGGCTGACCAAATTTCTTTCAGCAAACCTGGCAGAGGACTATCTAAGGATGCTACAAACCAAGTTTAGTGATGATACATCCATTGGTTCATGAGAAGAAAATGTTTCAAGGTATTTCTACTATTAGCTCTGTTGACCCCTAAAAGGGGTCAACTGGTATAATATGAGCAAATTGCAGTTAGAATTTCAAATGGATTCTACACAGCAAACATGAAGTAAGTCTGACAAGTAGTTTCTGAGGAGAAGACCATTGTTGATGCAAGATGATGGATGACGGACGCAAGAGAATCCCCTACCTATCCTAACAGCTCACCCTGAACCTTCAGTTCTGGTTCTGGCTAAAAAAGGGGAGGTGGGCATAATAAGGGGCATTCATTTGGACATATTTGGTAAATATAAACAAGACAGATCTAGCACTTACAACCAACAAAAATAAATTACCTGACAAAAATAGAGTAAATCCAGTGAAGTTAAATGTCACACCAACAGCCGGGGTCATTTGGCGACCTTCCAGTTTTAACAGTGGAGGAAGACCCCAAGATAATAACTGGGAAGAGTAAATTCCATCCTTCTGTAAGCTAACTGGACAGCTTCCGCACAAGATAACTTGGTGGGATTCAAACTAACAGCAGTTAGGGCTAGTGATTGCAAATCTGAGACCATAACCATTTGACCATGGAGCCCCCCTCCCCAAGGGATTGTTAAAGAGTAACAGAGCTAAGAATGGATGAAAGAGCAATAAAGTTCTATAATAGAAAATCAAAAGGCAACACGAACAGCTCAATGGGAACACGTTGTCTCAATATTATTCACAATGGCCTTACCAATTAGAACCTCTACAATCCAAAATCCTCTCCATTCCAAACAAAGCAGAAAGTCCCATATATCAGTAAATATATAACTTAACAGTTAGGTCAAACTTGAGTGATAACCTTCAATGATATAACTGGTCTTCCACTACATAGAAACAGTAAGGATCATGGATAGATTTGACATATTCTGTTTATGACTGCATCACAAGGCTGATGTTCAAGGGGACAGTTGATGAGATGTATGGGTAAATGCTTACATTCACTATTACTGAAGACAAATGCAAACTTTGATAATTATCTCAATTCCAAAGCAATTGTAAAGTGATATCTACCTTTTTGAAACATGATTACAAGATATAAATTTCTTATGTGCCAACTTAAAAGACCATCCTTACTGTGAAACACTGTAAGATAACATAATCTAAGAATCTTTAGTAAAATACCATGGAAATCCATGTATAAGCCATGTGCCTGACTTACCAAGGGAAATAATCAAGGACACATTTTTTTACATTACATAAATAGTTAGCTCCCTTGGAATATATCACTAAAATGGTGAATTTTTGATATATTCTCGATATCATTCATCCAACTTGGGTATTTAAGTTTCAGCAAAATGAAAGCTACACAAGCTGAAGAATTCTTTGTCATCAGACACATGGAATTATCAAAGCTGGTGATACAATGTATTCACAGGCTGAAATTGTTGAATGTCATTCAGTATTGAGTATGAATGATGCAATTAGCAAATGCTTATTTTGATAATTCTGACTGGTTATCAAATGCTTTATATGATCGTATTATATTGTGTATGGGAAGTGCAGAAGTGTATGACAGTATGTGTTTGATTCTTCTCGACACTTGCGTTCTTGAAAAAATAACAGGGCAGGCGGTTTGAATTCCTGTCACTGTGAAAAAAAACGTGGAGATTCTTGCATAAAGACTGAGTTTCAATAAATATATTGAAGGTTAGCTCGAAGCTGACAATGTATTCTAGTAATAACTATTTTGACATAACACACTGTTATCAAGAAATTCAAGTATAGTCTGGGTTTTGACAAAGTTATTATTCTTTTTAGGCACCACTGAGACTTGCATTTTTTAACATACAGACAAAATATTAATTTGTTTCCCAGCAAAGAATTCAATTTTTCATCAGATCGTTTCTTCAAAACTTTTAAACCCTCAACACTAAGAAATATCTTCAAAAACAAATACATTCATCAGAAATATTAAGGTATAGAAATTCACTGCCCTTCAGCCAATAACCTAACCATTGAGTTCTGGAATGAGGAGGACAAACGGCAATAGATAAAATGTTTTTCGCTAAATTGTCATGAATTCACGAATTCAAGGTCCATAGGCCTAAAGTTTGACCAAAAATCAAATTCAGATTGTGATGTTATTAGGCAAAGTCATGTTTAGGAACTTAACCAAAAGAATTAGAAGTAAGTCAAAAACTTGTCTCTTTTTTTCTATAAAAACCTTTTGTGAGAATATGAGGTATGATTCATACGCAAACATTTTTTCATAAGCAAACATTTTTGTACTAATGATTTTCCCTTAAGAAACCTTAGGGTCGGTGACACAAATGAGGTCAATCAGGTAACTGTTAACACCGCTATTATTTTTTCTGGCCTAAAGACAATAATCTGTAAAACTTCCATATATTCAGTCCCTAAGACAGCTTCTTAAGTAGCAGCTATGATCATTAATCTTACGTACCAGTAACATTAAGAGTGTTAAAATCATGGCGAAAAATTGGTATATGAACTACCACTTTCAGTTTGAGTGGCCAGAACTCTGCCCAAAGCACTTAGTTTCTGAGACTTTAAACTGAGAACACGGCGTTCAATTGTCAATTCTGAGACAGAAATAAGACAAAATTGCCAGAATGATCCCAGGTGGCAGCACAGACAAATGAGAAAGTTTTAACAACTAAGTGGGTAAAAACAACAGTAGCAGACACTAGTAGCTTAGGGATATGAGATAATTATGTTGTTTTAAATGGTTCTTTTCTCAAAATGTGTCAAATAAATCAAGATAAAAGGCATTGTATTGTAATTATGATACAATGAGTACAACACTTCAGCCAAAAAAAGTGTTAGGATCAATTTATAAAAGAATAAATGCAGGGTGGGTGCAGTTAATACCTTATAAATTTGACCCCTACATCCAGGCAATACACCCAATCAAGTCTGTACCATGAAGTCACCAATTATAGGTAGATGCATTGTTGTCATAATGTTCATTTTCCTAATAATATAGCTTTTCTCATTAATAGCACTTCAACTACCTATTTGATGACATTTTCACGGCAGGTCATACCCTTCTATAAAAATTTGACAAAAAAGGTTGATTTTCCTCCATGTGTAGAGAAGTTGCCAGCTCCTTGTGAAAGGGTAAGTTAGTACTGGTTAGTTTACAGTCCAGGAAAACTGGTTAGGTGAACAAGCCATCTTACATAACTGAAAAGTTGTTGAAAAATGGTGTTAAACCCAGTGAAAAAATAGGAATATTTTCATTGCATTTTAAATTTCAAAATTTCTTCATTATAAGAAGTGATCACTTTTCCACGCATTATTAAGTTTATACAGAATATTAATTTTGCTTTGTCCGGAATGATTGGTCAATCAAAATATTCTATAGATTTTGATTGGTTGACAAAATTCTAGCTGAATAATTATATTCTTCTTTTTTTTAAAACATTAATTACGATCATATCACCAGATGTAGTACTGTTATTAGAACTAGTATGGCAATTTTCTCAAAAATAAATAAAGTTTATTATAACGTGTAGGGTACTTCAAGCATTTAATGTAACATTCCAACACTGAATAGATACTGCTAGTCATGTTAAATATTTAACAACATGCAATCTACAGCAATTGGTCATCAGTGGTATTCTTAACATAATTAACGCAGGAATGTTTTAAGTATCAAATACAAATTACATAAATAAGTAGTTTGTCCAGTATATTATTGTTATCATGATAAATAAGTACATTATATGTCTCAGATACCACTTCATTTAATGTTAATTGGAGAAGAATATGATGAATTAAAAACGTAATTCACCCAACAGCAGTCGTCTACTGAACACATCAATACATCAGTATTAATTCTACACTATTTTAGAGAAGCCCAGTAATTGACAAAAGTAACAATTACTACAGGAATCTCTCTCCAGTCTGCATTTTCAATCAAAGTACTGAAAGTACTGATGGAAGGGGATTAATGTCATTAATTATTTGAATCAATCCCCTTCCAAAAACTAAGCAATGCTATCAATTCTACAACAGTTTAGGCAACCACCTTGGTCCAGTGGTTAGTGCGCTTGTCTTGTAACCCAGCGATCCACCAAGGAAAACTGACATTTTTGTCTCATTTTCATAGAAGGGTATGACCTACAGTGACCTGGACTTGAACCCGAATAGCCGGGCTTCAAGTCTATGGCTCCATCTATGTGTTTATAGAGGGGTCTCTGTGATCACGGCCACTGGCCTGTACTCAATAGCTCCACCCCTGTAAGTAAGAATTCCAACTAGGACCTGACAATTTTCAGATGCTGGGAAGCTGTTCAGACTGGGGTCTTCACATCTTTAACCATTTACCTCATAATACCACTCCCCTCCCACGCATCTGAAGCAGATAACTTCTGAAAACATTGCGGCAAACAAAGTCATAGCTTCTAATGAGCAATGGCTTCTTTTACCACAATGTTTTTCACTCTGTCAGAAAGAAATAACCCAATTTTCTTTTTTTTATGTGACATATTGTCACTGAGGTTCAACGTCATTTTTCAACAATTTTTCAGCTACCAGTTTTCCTGGACTGTATGCTAACCAGTACTAACTTATCCTTCCAAAAGGAGCAGACAACTTCTCCATATATGGAGGAAAATTGACATTTTTGTCAAATTTTCATAAAAGGGTATGACCTGCCACGACCGGGATTTGAACCCTGATCTCCAGGTTACAAGTCCAGCGTACTAACCACTGGACCACAGCTGCGGCCCCCAATTTTCTTAAATAAATTGATGTTTTGTATATTAGCTTTGAATTTGGAAGAGTCCAAAGTATGCTTATGAGGCAAACGGTTAAAGCCAGGAAGGCACAAAATAACCCTGACTGTAACCATGACATTAAACCCCAGAGAGAGAAAAAAAAAAGTGTCAGTCCATTTTATTCCATTAACTAAGTAAAGTATCTCACACATTCAAATATACAAGTATTGGGTGATTCTACTCGTGATAAAAAACACTTGAGCATAAAAAAATTTCTTCCTGTTTTATCAAATACTTAAAAGTTTAAGTTGACACTTAAATAAAGTAACAAATCAGCCAATAACTAAAGATAGAACAGATCAGGGAAAATTCCCAGAAAATTTCCCTAATTTTTCTGCAATACTGTAATAACAATAGCAAGGCACATAATAAAAGTGCAATAAAACCAGGAGCAGAAGACATTCATTCAAACATGTACAGACTGACATGATTAATTAATTGAATGGTTAATCGTGTAAGGTGAGTTTTCTATGTCTCATCTCTTGCTGGCATTCTATTCATCATTTCAACAGTTCTGACATTTAAATGATGAATTATGATGTAGCCATGAAGTACAATAAGTTCAATAAGGAAACATGTTCATTGACTGATTGATTGATTGATCGATCGATCGATCAATTGACTGATTTTACAAAGACATCCAATCAGAATCACCAAGGACCAATCAGGACTTACAAACAAAACCAAAGGACCAATCAGAATTTACAAAAAAAATACCGATGGACCAATCAAAACTTTCAAACACAAAGGATAAATCAGAATTTACAAAGACATAGAGCAAGTTCATGAGAATGCTGTACTTTCTCAGGCATATTGCTGAAACAATTGACTTTCACTCTCGATAGTTCACGAACACAGCAAGTGCCTTATAACAACATGCGAAATCACAAAAGTTGAAGCAGCAGACAAATAAACGAATTCCAGACGAGAAAATCAATTGGAAAAAGTGGAAACTTTGTATTAGGTAGACATAAATAATCAAAACCCTCTTTTATGTAGTCCAGGAAAACAATTCAATACAAAAATACAATTATGATATTCCATGGAGAAAATGAAAGCTATCAAATAAGTCTACTACACTTTAATTATTAAACGACAATTAGAAGGAAATTAGAAAAAATAAAAAAATGAGATTTTAAAGTACTTTGCACCAATGTGACAGTTTAGTGTTTCTCAACCACAAAAATAGTTTTTTAATTCATAAAAAAGGATCAAATTAATGTCTTATCAAATTTGATTTTCTGCAGCTATTCATATGTCCACAGGGTTTTTTCTCAGCACTTTGGGAACATGACCCGACCCCCAGAATTGGGAATTTTGGCGACATTTTGACGAATTGGGGAAAAGGTCACACTGTATAAAATAACCAAAAATAATCATATAAAACTAAAAAATAACAAATATTATGTTTATTTTTTTTAGATATTGATAACTTTGTTATTTGAATGATTTATACATTCAATTAACATTTGAACTGCTGTAAATTATTTTTTTTCATTTTTTTTCTCATTTTAATTGGGAATTTTTGCTTTACAATTGGGAGAAAAACATGCTTTTTGTCATTGGGAATGCGACCGAATATCAGTTGTCAAAATGTCCCAAAAAAAACCTGCTTCAGACTGAAGAATTTTTTTCATTTTAACACAAAGAGTCAGTTCTACAATTGAGTGTAGTCTGACAGCCTTATTTTTAATTTTAGATGAGTCTAGACAGCGAGATGTACTGTTCTTATAAAACAGTAATCCATAGATATGAGTCAGCTAAATGTAGAAAAGTTATCCAGAGATATGACAAAGGATATGGAACTAGCTGAGTCATACCTGAAGCAATTAGAAGACATACCATACCAACATTCAAACAAAGCATTGTATTCTGTTTAAAGAATTAAATGCTACAGTGGTAGACCACAAGGTGCATACACACAACACTAAGGTGTGATACAACAAAATGTGTCCTTGAAGTGGAAAATGATGATGAAGAACAAGAAGCAGTAAGTATAGATGGCAGTAAAAACTGGACTCAATAGCCTGAATATGAACTGAGGTTTCATTTAATCAGTGCAAATTTAATGGGTATGCCAAATCTAGTAATTTTACAGATTCATAAATTCATGCATTTTGACTGAATAAGCTCAACAACAGAAACATACCAATACATTGCATCCTCTCCAAAGCAACATCTTTTGAGAGAAGCAAAATTATGTTGTTGTTCAGAGGTTGTTGCTCTAGAGAGGTTAAATTAATAGTTAAATAGTGGGGAAAAATCATGCTGTTTTTTGAAGGGAGGTTGTTGCTCAAGAGAAGGCAACTCTGGAGAGGTTGCACAGTATTAGTAAAACCACAGTTAACAAAAGAACAAATGGTAACCATGGAAATATTCTTAAAACTCTTCACCTGGAATTTATATTCATCCAAGTGACTAGAGATATATCATATCTTTTATCAACAAAAAAAATCATAATGATCCATGCTTTATTGTATTGATGAAAAATTCAAACATCACAAATGTCCCATTTCATAATACGATACAGTAGAACACAGATATAGCGAGGTCCTTTGGACACAAATGAATATTTAAAAATATCCATATTTCATTATATCCATTATATTGAAATAAAGACGGCTAGTTGGTCAGTATACAATTATTACTTCATACTTCATCATATCCAATCTTTACATTCAAATTCACTATAACTGTGTTTTACAGCAATAAATGTGTATTCTACAACAGTCACCCAGTTCGACTTCGCTCTTCACAGATTAGCTTTAAGGTAAGTTAAAAAAAATGAGGCAATTTTGTCACCTAAGATACCAAAATGTGTCTTTTCCTGGAACATACTAATTGATATTTTTGTTAATTTTTATGTTTTTATGCCCGTTTTCGACAATATTTCAGTTACCTACTGGCCAATAGTTAATCATTCCAGAGTTCTTGCATGTATTTAGTACCAGTACAAAACTTCTTCACAAGTTTCAACCCCTCTACATGAAGAACAAATGGCTTTAGACGCAATGTCTTCCATCAAATTATCACTGAAAATATCTGCCATGCCCAGGCTTCGAACTCATTACCCAAAGGTCCAAAGACCCTATGCTCTCCTTGTTGATCTTCTGACCAAGAAAGATCTGCTTCATTGATTTAAGTTAGACATAACCTTACATCAACATTTAAGTGGTAATGATATTTATTTAACTTATAATTCAACGATTCATTAAAACAATGGTTAAGAGACAAAAAACAGCACATGATTATCTAGTAAGAAAAAATCACAACCATTCCACCAAGAGCAGGAAGACATCTTACATGGAGAAAATACATAAATCACGACAAAACAAATCAAAATAATTAAGATTATTTCGCACATCTCACAGATTTATCGTAATCTGTCACAGAATCTACAGATACAATACCCCCCTGAGAATTCAAATATCAATTTAGTAGCAATATTTACTACATTGTAGCAATCATTGTTTTTCTTCTAGGAAAATAGTAACTCGGTTAAAAACTGAAACATATTCTGAGTATTCCCAAACGAGCGACTATTATTTTATATATATATGTATCTGACAAAAGGAAAATAACTGTTTCTGGTTAAACATATGGTATAGATATTTCAAAGGAAAGTTTTGTTATATTTTACATAGATACGGAGCTTTATTAATGTTTGTGGTCAACTTTATAGCAAAAAGTTCAACAACCAGCCATTCTTAAATACCAGTGTTGCTGTAAGTAAACCATTCCTTAATCAGTTCACACATCACCTCAAAATCTTTCAACAAAGAAGCTGTCCTAGCTTAGAGAAAGTTGGTGGTTCTACCCAGACGTTTACCTGGATTCATCTTCCACCACTAAAGCGTGAAAAGATGCAAAATGCCCCGGCCATGGTGTGAAATTAAGCCCTAAAGAAAAACAACAACAAAAACAACACAGAAAACAAGTACAATACACAATTTGTTGTTATACAGATGTTTAATTCATCAATTGTATTATTAAATAAGTCTTAGTGCTGAAGTGTCGGCCTTCATTAATATGGAGGTTTGTATGGCTGTCCGTTAAGGCAGGTTTGACTGTGCATGTAACATGGTTGAATTTGAAATGCAAATAACCAATTATAAGGGATGAAAGTTTTGGGCACATTTGTGTGACAAATAATTAATTACTTGTAGAAACAAAAATTACTGCACATACTAATGTTCTACAGGCGCTTCACCCATATTGGAAAAATGACCATTTGATAATCAATTTTGCACTCCACCATCAACTGGGCTGACCAGGGAGCTTGAGAATAAGAGGAGAAAGCATTGTTAATTAAATGTACAAGCAGCATGGTATCATACTTGTATGCATCTAATTGTACTAAGACACTCATGTTAACCCTTAGACTTAAGGTGATACAAGTTTTATGACCTTAAATTCAACTAATTGATGAATCACTTTAGACCAACACAAGCAGACCGAATAAAGGAAGTTTTCCCACATATCAGTTGTTAACTTATGTTTGAGAGCCAAAATTTACTTAGGGAGTGCCTAGTGGAGCAGATAAATCGTTGGCTGCTCAACCCAAAGGTCACAAGTAGGTAATCAGGGTTTTCCCTAAGATTTTTCGCCCGTGAGTCCCTGGGACTCTCATTTCCAACATTTGGAGGTCCTTTGGGATCTTTGGGGGTCCCATACAGAAAATGCCAAGGGCAAATTGCGACTCTCAATGCTAGTCCTTCAGCTGAATATCACGTTAGGGATGCATGAAACCTGTGTCAGGGAAATCCCTGGGTAATAAGATCCAAGTTTTCAAGGAAGTGGGAGATTTATTCACATCAGCAATATCTTCCTCACAATGAGCTTAAAAAATCGCCATTGCAAAATTGACATAGAAGAGATCCTAAATCCGCTTATATTAAATACCACAAAAACGATTCAACTATTTACAAGCATTTATGTCTAATCTGAATTATTCAGACTTACATTTATTTACACAAAAGACAGTGCCAGGAATTAAAAGCTTTCTGTGCCGACTAGATGGAGCAATATTCCTCTTTAATCAATACACCATAACAGTAATACATGAAAGGATGGGCCGACTTGAAGCAGATATTACGACATTACGATGACTTCAGCGTAATGCGGGGATCATAATTACGGCAGATACAAGATGAGTCTGCTTACTGTTATTACGGCATTGTCAAACAAACATGTGATCAATTATTAGTAAGTATTATTACAAATGGTGAGACTAATCAGTTTCAGCAACAAGTCTCACGGGGAATGCTGTTCCTGTCTAAAAGGTACCACTTCTCGCAGCAATGTTCCGGATGTATTTATTTGCCCCCAGTATCATCACAAAAACTAAACAAATTTGTCTGAGGCGGCAAAAATCAATTTCTATTTGCCAAGAAAATGCAAGAACAAAATATGGCAGTAATCTGGGCCATAATATAATCAATAGCCAATCAGCTAGGAGCATCATCTCTCATTCAATTTGTAACCTTGAAAGTATAAGATCAACATTTTGAAACCTGGTAAAATGTGCGCCTCTCTTCACTTTGGTACTTGAGGTTTTTAAGACAGCACACTATTGATCATACATGACATTATTTCCAATTTTCTAAGGATCTTCAGAGGACTTGACAGTTTTGTCAATTACTGCACTTCCATAATAATTTATAGCCTCAAAGTTCGCTGGACAGATAAAAATTTTGACATTTTCATGGTCCTGCAGTCGACATGTATATAAAGAAAATGTTTTACATACTTTGACTGAGTGGGAAATATTGCCTCTTACGGTGTTTAATAACAATTCTTCAAATTTAATGAATAAATTGAAATTCCAAGGAGGTGAAAACTGGAGATTAAGTTCTGACTTGTTTAATATGTACTCAAATGTCAGGATACAAAGAAATAATGCTGTAATACATCGAAATTCTGGAGTAAAGTCTCATGTTGCTGTCACAGAACAAAAATCAATATAAGATCTTTGAAAGCAATTTCAGGAACAAATATGATCATAAAACACACACAGTCTGCAATTTCCTTCAAGAGAAGCATTTCTATGCCATTATTGTATTATTGTCATTTGATTTTATCACTCCATTAATGACAAATAAGAACGTAATATTATTTACAGATCTATGAAACACTTGTTAAACAATGTTAAACAATATTTCTGATTTCACGTCTTCCACCAAGACTAAGACTACGATTCCACTAATCTAAGACCATACCTGTAATAATACTATAAATGATACTAAATAAATTGGGGGCAATGAATTATACCACACATGGCATTATTATTAATTGAATGCACATGGATCAGTGTAAAAAGGGCTCAACCAATGCCATGCTTTAAAATGGAATGGCTACATACAACAAAAGTGCATGCCACACACACACACACACACAATATATTTTCTTAAAGAATCTGAAGAAAATTTATAATTTTCTGAATAATCTAGGAATTTAAAACATCGCCATGGAAACAGATGAAGATCCTGTAAAACTGATTTATAAAATTTAAAACCAAAGGCAAACAAAAAACGACATTTCCACAGCAAGACAGATATTTGTGTGAGAAAGTTCAAGGTTGGTTCACTCAATCATGATGGAATTAAATTCGAGTTCAGATTGCATACAACAGAATATTGGCAAAAACCATTCCATATCAATAATATATCAATTATATCCTGAAAGCTGCTTGTAAACCAAATATTCCTTAATAAACACCCCTCCCCTGGTAAATGTACCTACCCTAATTATGGCTCCTCCCCAATTTAGAAGTTAATTGTTGCATATTTTAATTGGACTAAAAAAATATTCATCTGCATTACATTAAAAACTCACAACCATACAAACTTCACTAAAAAGAGTTGGGAGTGCCAAAAAAATTATATATTTACAGTGGCCTTAAATTAACATATTTTCTTTAACAAAGGAGCATTGACAAATAAGCTTGGTATTACATCATGTATTTACAAATGAGAAAATGATAAACAAGCAGAGTTTTGTTGAGTTTTTGCTCTCAATTCTGAAATATTGACAGACAGCACATGAAATAAATTTAAAATTTGAATCTAGTAGCTCTTTAGATTACTGATGATATCAAAAGCAATTATTTTATTCATTGTTCCTTTATTGCATGATCGTGAAGATATTAAAATAATTATGTTGTTTTTCTTCATTACAGCGATAAAGACAGATTGAATATTTGGTTTATTTTATACAGAAATGACTGATTCTGCATTTTTACTTTTCAAATTTATCAGACTTTGAATATATAAATAATACACAGCTAGTGAGCAAATACAGTGGATTAGTCGCCAATAGGGGCATTTGTTTCGCTTGTCTATGGAATTAAGCAACAACGGAGCTTTCAAGTCTAACAACCGGCCAACTATTGGTTCAATAAGATTATGGCCACACTGGGAGATAATGTAATAAATGTGATTGGGAAAATAACTCACCATAATATTGTCTTTGTCATTAAATTCAAACTTGGAACATTCTTATATGGCACCATAGGTTAGGAACTTCTGAATCAAATCATCACTCTTCAAGAGGAGGTATGCAACTCTTCAAGTAGAGGTAGAATCAGTATTCATAATAAACACTATGGAAATGATGGCAATAATTCTTCTGTGCTAATTATCCCAAATTGAATTTTTCTAGACTAATCCAATTTAGATACATAAAACCATAGACAGGAGTGAATTTACAATTGGTCAGATGCTGTTCTTGATAACATCAAAGGTTAATAAAAAGCTGAATTGTAGTTATCTAGATGCATTTTCCATTGTTCCACTTGTGAATGGACAAACACATGAATATCATGTTGATAAGAGTTCAGTTCATTCACTGTAAGTCAATATTTTCCATCACACAGGAGTCTTATTTCTTTCAGATCCATGTCATAATCATTGAACTTGAAGCAAGGCATATATGTCAGATCCAACTTCACACATTGATATTGGGTAATACAATGTTTCTGTTACTGTATCTGATTTGAGGTAAAAATGATTCATGTACACATACATGCACACTTAAATGGTTTAATGTTGGCACATCATGATTTCGTAGATTAAAAATACATACAATAATAATACAAAACAATATTGCACAAAAACTTTCACTGGCACAATGTTAATATCATAACCACTGGTTCATCAAGCAGGCAACTGTACATCAAATAACCAGATATTTCATAACTACCGGTGCATTAAGCAGGTAGCCATACATCAAATTACCAGACATTTCATAACTACTGGTGCATCAAGCAGGTAACCGTACATCAAATTACCAGACATTTCATAACTACTGGTGCATCAAGCAGGTAACTGCTCATCAAATTATCATTTTTCCATACACATTTTTAATTTGAGTGTGGCTGTACATCCATCCTTTGGCTACAATGTAACAACCCATTCATCAAATGGATATTTGTAAATTAATATACCGGCCATATCCCAACATCCGGCACTCCACACAGGAAGCTGTCCATCCATGAACCGGTCATATCCTCACTACCAGAGCATCAAGCATCATTTATTCAACAGTCGTAAGGTGACTACCAGAAAGCACATTGGATAATATTCATACACAAACAACAAATATCACAATTACATATATCATGTCATTTAAAACATTTTTGGCATTTCAAAGGTGCTCATTCAAAGCACCTTCGATGTTTCCAAATTCACAAAGTCCTTCTTGATTTTTCTGTATCTATTCCTTACATCATAACTAATGGTTTATCCTCCAGAGTCAAAAAGGAGAATTCTGTTCATATATTCTTATTTCAAAATATTGGATATTATTTCACTGGCTTTCTATTATTTTTGTTTGGTGTAATAATATTGAAATGGGTTATTTGACTAAACAATTAAGGTGCCAATTTGGTGCAAAGGTAAAGTAAAAATAAGGTTCGGTTCATCATATTGTCCACATATGGATAATATGGATACAAGGTAAAAAATGTCAAGCCATCTATCTAATTTGATAATAATACATCCAAGATATAAACATCAGCAGGAATTTTTATTGGATGGATAAATTTCAAGTTCTAAATCAATGTTAAACTTTTAGATAAGAAGTGTTATGTCCACGGTTTAGCAGAGGGAATTGATTTCTTCATCTAAAATGAATGCTTTATCTTTCACACCATCCTCAATCTTTAATTTTTCATCGCTATCACTTTGTTTGATATTATGAAGTTCTTCTTCAGCACTGCCACCATTTATATCTTCTAAATCCTTCTCCTTTGTATGACATTCAATATCACATTTAACATTGTCTCCAGTTTCAACTATTTTAACGGTGAGTATTTCTTCCTTATTCAACTCTTCATCAAATTTTTCGTCAAAAGCAGAAAAAATGTCATTTTCAGCATGTACAGATGTTTCATAACAGCCACCTTTGTTAACACTATCTTTACCTTGAGCATCACTAACTGAATTATGATTTTCAGCTTCTCCAGTATTTACTTCTGTCTTGATATCATCAAATTTGGCCCAATTCGTTTCCTGACATTGATCAATATTGACATCTACCATTTTAGAATCAACTGCAGCAGTATCATCTACCTTTCTGTAAGCTGTTGGAGACTTCGGATTAAAAAAATATTTTGGAGGGTAGTTAGAATCAAGCCCTGAAGTACTTCTTGGACTCTTCACTAAATGTGCTGGAGATAGCTTTGGCGATAAAGTGGGTGGGACTAATATTCTCTTTGGTGATAGATTTTGGGCTCCGTTTTCTTCAAGCAAAATAGCAGATTTAGTATGGGTGAATAGTAACTCTTCATTGAAATTAAACACCTGACCATCACCTGATGCACACCTCCTGTGTCCTGTTAAGTGTCTAGGACTTCGGCCTAAGTCATCCAAGGGCAATTTTATCTTCAACTTTTCCAGACTTCCTTTAGCTGGAGATCTCTCAGGAGAGCTTATTCCAGCATATTCTTCAAGACCATGAATATTTATTGGAGTTGTGCTACGTGGTCGTTCAATAGGTGTATTTGTTACCTGAAGTCGTTGTAGCCTCTTCTCATAAGCTTTCCTTTTAGATATTTTGGCTGCATCTTCCTTGCTCAATGGAGGAGGAATCACAGGTCTTGATATTTTAGGTGAGCTACATGGAGTTGAATCAGAGTCAACAGAGTCAGTTCCTCCAACTATGCTTCTTAAATGTTGTGGTGCAATACCTTTAGCATTGGCAATGTATCCTCGACGAATGTACCCACTATCAGAATCTGTACTATCACTGTCACTATCATATGCTTTGGTTTTCAACTTCAATCCAGGTATGGATGATGGATTTTCTGATTTTTCTTGGTCAGAAACATCTGACAAACTCCCAATCTTCTCATACTTCACATTACTGGCCTTTTCTTTATGCCTTCTCCCTTTTTGTTTGAGCTTAGTTTGAATGTCTTCAGCACTAGCATTGTTCTCACTACTGTTGGGTTCCATTAAATCACCATGAGAACCCCCACCAGACGCATTATTTTCAGACTCACTATTCAGAGAATCTACCGATGTTTTATCAAGTTGTGTTGCTTCTTCTGTTGGAGTTGGTGTAGCTGGATCCTCCAATGATGCAACAGAGGTCCTGTTATTCTTTACAGGAGATGAACCATTCACTTTTGTGTCTCCATTTACAACATCAGAATTCAGTCTAAGCTCACTAACTTTACCTTTCGAGTGAGATTTTGGACTAAGTATTTTCCCAATTTTTGTTCTTACACTAGATACTGCATTTTCCTTGTGTGAGCTCTTTGACTGCCCAGTAACAACTTCAGAGTCAGTATTTTTGTCAGTTGCTTTTGCTTCTTTAGTTTTATTGGCAGTTTTAGGAGATTTTTTCTTTGTTTCTTTTGGACTTACATTAACACTATGATTTTCTTCAACCAGCTGTTTCAATTTTGATGAGCCATTTGGGCTTCCAACATTATTGTTGTTACTCCCAACAAGTTTCTTTTCCTGACTGTCACTAACACTTACAGGACTAACTCTTTCAACAGTCACAGTTGCTTCAGTAGTATCAACTCCTTTTACAAGTTGTGTCTCTTGTATTATAGGCTTTTCACATTCACCTGTTGGTGTTTTATCGTTACTTACAACAGATTTTCTACTCACATTATCATCTTCTAAATCATCTAGATCTATTGTATCAAACGTAGCTAATGGTGCTTTGATCTCATAAATTGTCTCAGTTGATTTCTTGACATTACTCGGAATCTCCATAAGGAAGAGGTTTGCCATATCGGGCTGAAATTTAAAAAGAAATAAATATAAAAAACAATTAAATTTTTACAACATTGTACAGACAGATCAAGACGCAATGGCAGTCAGGACAAATCAAGTGTACCATATTGGGCTGAGAACATGGCAAAAATGAATGATTAAAACATTGCTGTCTTTTGTAAAAAATGACTAAATGGTAATAGCTGTAATAACATGAGAATTAGCCTGAAAATTCAATATGTGATATTGTATTTCATTCCAAATCAGCAAGACTGTCAGAAAATGTTCATCAAAGCAACAGAAATCAATAAAACCAATTGATGATATATATGTAATACTTGGCATTTATAGCTTACTTTGTTCAACTAAATGAACACATATCTTTTACTTTTCCACATGAATAATATTTCTTTGATCCAAATTGAAACACCAAGAGTGGAAATTTAAAATATATTTTAAGATTCATTTCAGTATATGTAGAAAGTAAATTGATAAAAAACAGATAAATTATAGTTTTACAACGCGTTGTCTCAGTATATTCCTGAAAACTGCAGACAGCTACGTCATGAAAAGCGTGTAAGTGTAATTAATCAACAACACAACAGTGACTCTTTATAACGGAAACCAAAAATGTGATATTGATCAGTTTTAAGTGAACAGTCCAACTAACGTTAAGAGAATGTATGATGTTATGATACAAACAACCTAAAGTTAGAAAATATCAACCAATAACTTGTATACTAGTACTTTTATATTAAATATAAATTAATTTAAGTTATTGGCAGAAATTTTCAACTTTTCAAACCATGATAGATTTTCTAAGCAAAATAAATACATATGTACAATATGTACATATAAAAAATAATACTAAAATCTATGACATTTAAAAATGAATAAAAATGTTTCAAGCAAATCAAAAGCTCCAAAATGCTGAATATGCAACAAAAATCTACTCAGCTGGATATTTATCAGAAATAACTAAACAATAACAAAAAGCTAAATATTTATCAAAATGATGCAAAAGTAACAAAAAGGCATACATTTATCAGAAAGGACTTCAAAAGGAACAAAAGTACAACATACAGCATATCTTTACCAGCTTACAACTTATAAACAGCCATAATACACAAGAGTAACAAGTAATTATGCTACTTGATCATACAAGTTTGTGAACATGAACTTTAATATTCCTTGTTGCTACGGCAACAATTAGTTCAATTTACATCAACTTATTTTTTGCATTTATTCCTCTGAATACGTACTACAGGATAAGTAGAATAATGGTTTATAGTAAATTTACATTTAAGAACATCTGCGCTAGAAATATGTGAGAGATGACGAGTGGAAGCACAAAATGATACGTATCAAAAATATTCAGACACAAAATGCTCTCAGTTTTTCGTCAATGAATAAATATGTCTGATCAATACATATAACTTACAGATACAGATAATGGGGTGCACAAGCATAATAGTGAATTGTTTGAACTTCTGAGGCTCATTTCATAGACATTTCTCAGAAAAGAAAAACATTTCATATTTAAAAAACCTTGATAATGGAAGCAATTTGTTTGCAATTTGGGAAAGGGTCCGGGTCTGGTCCAATTGGGAAAAAAAAAACACAGTGTGATGCCAAAATTGGAAACTTTCAAGTCGGGCATTGGGAAAAATGTCTTTATTTTCAATTGGGAAGGTTCCGATTATCGGACCCAAACAAAGAAAGAAAAATTTGCGGAATGGTAAACATTTAAAAGTATGCTAGTAGTAATACTATGTAGAGCTATCTTTAATGGGACCAAAAATAGGACCATCTTTAATAGAACTAAAAATAGGATCATCTTTAATGGGACCAAAACAAGGGCCATTTCACAGGCAATTTCAGCAAAATCATAATTTATACTTGAATAAGAATAGTTCTCATATGCTGTAGAAGGAATAGACAAATATCGATAGGTATCCCAAATGTACTGGTTTGATAAAATGCCCATCACACTTCACTTACATGCTGTAAACACTGTAAATCTAGGAGCAAAACAAACACAAAAACATGTTGTACTAAAATGCCTCACAAAAATGATAAAACCTCCATATTTTGTTCTCCTTTCAGCTAAAAATGGTTTCCCAGGGGTTTAACATCACAACAACAGCCAGGGTCAATTATTAACTTTTACAGCAATAATAGAAGAGGAAGATCCCTAGCATACACTTGGATAGAACCACCAACCTTTTTTTGTAAGCCAGCCGGACAGCTTCCTCGCATTAGACATTTGTCTGGTCCCATGTGGGGATTTAAACTCACAGTGGTGAGGGGCTAGTGATTATTAGTCAGATCAAAACCACTCAATCATGGAGGCACCCCGATAAAATGACTTTATAAGTCAATAATACGATGAAAACTTGCGTGCTCTAAGAAAGTAGGTGGCTCCACCTGTCTGCATACAGCAGACACTTGAGCTGATTAATGAATTAACTACACCTAGGACATGAGTGAAAATTAAAAAAATGTCCATGAAGTTTATCATCATCTCCATAAAAGGAATAGCTGACGTCTGCTGCAGAAGGCAGCTGTCATTAACAGAAGGCATCTGGAGATGAAGTGCAGACAAACATCAATAGTTTACAGCAGTTGCATCCAATAATTGATTGATTGGCTGCAATGTTTCTATGCTAAACTTTAAAGGGACTGGACTCCATAATCAAGATTTTATCATAAGAATCTGAAATCTTTTTTCATTTAATACTAGTCATAATAAAAATAAATCAAAGATAATAATAATAATAATAATAAATAATTAAAAATTAAAACCAAGGCGTATTAAGAATCTGACTGTTGTTTTTCTGCATAACTACACATTCTTAGATCTTCAGGTAGGTAAAAAACACACATGAATACAGTGATAGTCATACAGTAAAAATATGATATACTGGTATTTATGTTTAAGTTAAGGTGTGTAATATTATGCCAGACTTAAAATATTTTTGTTTTCCCTCCCACGACCCAAGTGTATAAGGTATAAGTAGGTAGGTAAGTAGACTATTTTTGTTTTCACAAATTTCTATTTAACACTTGTTTTTTTAACTTTTATCTTAAAAAAACGAAGCACATTCAAGTATAACATGTTTTCTTGACTTTGTTTCTCTGGATAATTCCATAAATAAAAGTAAATCATAATGTCGAATGGTGCAAACAAAAATGCCAACAACCTGACTAAAGAACAATGAAGCTAAAAGATCAACATGGTTAAATATAAACTACGCTTTTGGAAATATCATTTCTTAAAATATGCAGTATAACCCATGAAAAACGGACCCCTTCTGTACTCCGCTGAAATCCAGTTTTCTGAGAATTCTGGTCTTCAGGGAGTCCAGTTTTGAGTGGTTTTACTGTAACACAAAAACGATAGTATTTAAACATCCAAGTTTTTGACTAGTATCTGGACTCCACTACACTGGAAAACCCACCACCACAATGTTACATTTCACAGAATTTTGTTTCTAAATTTCTTTTCTAGGTCTCAGGCAGTCTACATAAACAAGTAAGACAACTAGGAACACAACATCGCGAAGTCTTTCCTTCTCAGTGAAGCGTGCAGTTGGTTGGTAGCTTATTTCAGTTGCAGTCCGAAATCATTTAGAACTTCTGATTTTTAAGAATTGTTCGGTTTTTTATTTTGGCAATAAAATATTTTGGGTCATGCCAATTTTTGTGAGCTGGTCATAGGAGGAGGAACAAAAGCAATTTTATTTTAGGTATCATTATATTTACCACATATCAACAAAAACTACATTTATTCATAGCACAATCATTGATTAAAGGAAGGTTTCTTTTATCAAAATGTTAGTAAATTTTTCAATTTTCGTAATGATTACATATGCAAAATTTCGTATTGGTTCTGAACTCTGTTTGTATGTTCTTGTTTATGGCTTATAAATGAAAACTAGAACTTATCTGAAGAAAAAATAAAAAATACAAAAAATAGCATTTATGAATGAATTAACTGATTGTTAATTTCAGTATTATTTTGACAACAATCTAAAGTTGCATGAATTGAATAATCAAAAGCTATTCAACACATTACAAAGAACATGGAAAGTAATATTAACTTGAACTAAAAAAATCTTCATAAATCTGTGAGCTACGTTCTTTAATATTCACTGTAGACAGTATCAATTATTTAACATATCTAGTCTTAGGTTCCACACTGAAGTAGAATCATTGGGCGTTCCAGTAGTCAGATTTGGTGCATGCTGGGAGATATTGCCATGATTGTCTGATATCCTTTGTGCAAACCACGCCCCTTTGATATCCTATGTATCTAACCACACCCTAACTGCATTTTTTGGTACTTTTAACCCATAAAACATATTACATTGTATTTTTGAAGGCATTTTATTGTCAGTAAACATGTATTTTAAGCGCTGCCATGTAAATGTGTACTGTTTAAGTGTATATTCAAATGCCTGTCACTTGTCTTTTGATGTAGAACAAAGTTCTACAAACTATGTCAACCTGAATTTTTCCTTGGATCTTACCAATGCTGGTCTCAAATAATTTTCTCTGAAGCCAATAGAATTGACACATAATGTTACTGTTTTGTTAGACCACTGCAGTTACAAATTTAGTGATTTTAGTTGTGAAATTAGCTTCATGTGCGGCACTGCATGTGATGTTATAATAATTTAAAAAAAGTATAAAGTAAATTATAGAAAAGGCAAAAAGTATAGTTTGGGAGAAGGGTGTTGTTAACAGTTTGTTGGGCATTTGGCCTACTGAAATTCAAAATAAACATATGTTTTATAATGTAATCATGACAATCTATGTATTGCAATATGTATTGCAATACGGGTTGGCTGTATCACTTTATATCGCAATATGGGTTTGACCATATCGTTGCACCCCTACAGTATTTCAGGTATTAACTAAAGTATTCTAGATATTTTTAAGTATTTTAGATATGAACAGAGTATTAAAGATATCAATGTCCAACTATTTTATCATTAAAACAAAGGAAATGAGACTATAATAGACATATAGGAGAATTAATATGTGGTGTGAACATAGGAAATAATCGCAAAATTGGTCTGAACTAATAGTGAGCGACTGTTCCATTATGGAGTAATGAAATCAGACATGAACTCCTATATTTACCCTACGCACATTATACAATAAGTGATGGAGATTTTCTCATGTTTTCTCGAACAAGTGTCTTCTTACCCAAGGCATGGAATAGATTTGTCTACACAAATTCAATGTGCCAGAAAATCTCAGAAAATTCAAAGAGCACAGATAATTATGGTCTATCAAGGAATATGACAACACTGTCTAGAATCAATTATCCAGGTTTTTGTTTTTTGAGGGACATGGTTGCCATAGCAACATTTCATAGTACTGACCATTTCTAGAAAATCAATAAAATCTCTTAAATATAAAAAGAACAGCAACAATTCGAAAAAAAGTTCTGTAAATAAAAAATTTCTTTTGATGTCAAAAATAATTGACATTAAAAATTTGTAAAAATACATCAAAAATGAAATTAATGAACAATACAAGAACAACAAATAACACATAAAAACTACATTCAGCTCTGTATCAAATACAGTATAACCTCTGAAATCCAGACATCTTAAAAAACAGAGTTCTCTGAAAATCACACTTTTTCAAGTCCTATTCTTTCTTTTCTATTACCAACAGAAAATGGGGCTTTTGATCCAGTCAGGGGTTAATACTGTACTTACATATTTTAAGTATTTCCCATGAAGAAATCAAGTCAAAAAGTCTGACAAAATACAAAAACAACATTCATCGAAGTTACTCTAGGGAGAGTGTTTCATCTTTAGACCTTGGATTTGTGAGTTTAAACCCAGGGTGAGGTATATGTTCTCTGAGAACTCTTAGATTTTGTTGAAGACACTCTGTCCAAAGTGATTTGTCCTCCACTGATGCTTCAGGAGATTCATGAAGAGAAACAGGTGGTTACTTGTAGTGAACAAGGTTTGTATAAGTACAGAATCCGGGAAGACTAGTAATATCAACTTCCTGCTGGTATACAACTGATATACTGTCGAAAATTAATATTAAAAGTGTTTTCAAAAGCAAACTAATTTGGGCTTAGAACTTATGTGATATGGTTCAGGTTGTTAGAACATCCTTGTATAATTGCCTAATTCATCCTTAGTAATGGTATGTAACCAAAAAAAAAACAGTTAAAAAAGCCATCATATCATAAATATTAGCTGTAGTAGTATTACTGAACAAACCTGATATATAACAATTTGATATGTAGGCCCTGTGATTATGGTCAGGTCAATGTGAACCAAGGGAATATTCCAGTATTTAGTTGCCAGTAAACAGGTGAAAGTGCTGACCTAAACATTCTCACCATAGTAAGGTTACTAAATCATTCATGTTGTACATTCTCCATGTCAGACAAACTCCTTGTAAATAAAGCTTTCTATGCAATTAGAATTTTAGAGTTTCATAAAAAATGAAATAAATTAATTTTTGGGGTTTCATATGCATTCAATATTACTTCAATCATTTACCTAACCCATACTTGGACTCTGTTCCAGACCTAACCTTTTCCTCTGCAAGTAATTGTCAATTCTCCATCAGAACAACAAGAAAAGGAGTATGAATGGCCCGAGGTACAAAGTCTCCAACCAAATAATCAGAGAGAGTATCAGTCGTGCCCAGCGTTCTAACTCACAAACCTACAATTGGAACACTTACCCTCTACTCATTGAGCTAAGAAGACAGGCTTTGTTCTATAATAAAGTACACAAGCTGAATTTAAAGCACTGATGAAAACAAGAGCAGCAAAATGATCAATTAAATCCATAATTCAAACAGAAAAAGGAAATACTACAAATATAGCACAAATTACAATACATGCAAAGTGGTCAGAGTGAATTAGATCAAGGGTGTTATCAACATTGACCAGATATTGATCTTTGGACATTTGATGTGAGACTTGATTGTATATATCATATCATATAAATATGTATGAACATATCTAATCATTTCAATAATTATTCAGGATGTTGATCCTACAAACCAATTACACATCTATATAATGTCATAGCATTTGTAAGTAAATGGAGTGTACAAAAAAGTTTCAAGGATGTCCCAGACATTTAATCATAAAAATTAATTTCAGTCTAAAAAAACTACTATGGTTAAACCATTAATGCATACATTTGGGTGATACAAAAAAAATCAATATCTAGTTCAAACTTTTAGAATTATTATAATTCATAAATATTGATGAACTATTAAGTTGATTTTTAAATCTTCAGATTAAATTTACATGACATACAAAGGGTATGAGTTAATCTAATTTGTACAATGAATTAATATAATGGTTCATTAAGATACTGAATTATGGTTTATGAGTTCATGTTATGAACATACTGGTTATATGAACAGTATGTACTTCACAATAAATTTATGTAAATATAAACCAGATGCGTCAATTATACAAGCCTCTGAAGAAACAAAATAAGCAAAGCACATTTTGAACAACTTTTGTTTTAGTAAGAATACAATTTTATTAAATAATTAACCAAACAAAAGCAAAAATAAAATTATTTTATTATTCAGTGTTTTGTACTGTCCAGTTGTTACAACATTTGCCATACATTCGTACATGATACAACATAGTTACACTATATTTGAACAGTTTGTGTACTTAAAATCACATATAAATCAACAATTGGAAATTCTTCTTTCCTGAACATTCATTGCAGCATGAACATATTATCACAACATATTTCGCACAGAAATATTTATTGACATATTTATGTCACAGCTAAATAAAAAGCTTACCATAAAAACGTACACTCTTACCTTTAAACTTCTCCATTTTTGTCGAATAGAATGCAAACTTAAGAAAACGTGACTTTAAACTAATCAAGAACTTATCAATCCAACAAGTGTCAGTCCATATGAGGGAATTCTCTTAAGTTTGATCAATTAATTCAATGTTTTTACGTTAAAATCAGAAAGACAGCGCAAAAATACCACACCATGTTTTTCAAATACTGACCTCTTAGTTGTATACAACGACAAATCACATCATAGCAGAGAAATATATAATGATAACGGTGAAAGTATCGATCAATCGTGACCTCAACTCAGCTTCTTAACCACCATTTTCTGTTTACGGATGTGACGTAAAGGAATCCCGGTAGCCTCGTTTTGGTTTGACAGGTTAGCGGGAAATCTACCTAGCTGAGATTATGTTTGATTAGAGCAAACTTAGATATCAAATGAGTTCGTTCAAAATTAATTCTCTAACCAATCTATCTCTGAATACGTGTCTCAATAAATATGAATAAAATCTTGAAAGATATTTGTATACAAATACAATATTGTAAATGACATAACATTTCCTACCTATGACCACAGTTTTAATTATCTATTGTAGACTTTCATCCTTAATTAATTACTCTAAAATCTCGATATTAAGATCATTTTGGGGACAAAAAGTCACATATTAAGTTTGTATCATATCAAGTTGATATATATCGACAATTTAGAAAAAATAGATTCTAAATTAAAGGTTATGTGGTAGATATAATGAAGTGGTCTATATATTAAAGTGGACGCTTACTGGGGTTATACTGTAGAGAGATCTACTTCACCAGTTTAGTTAGTTTAACAAACAGAAGAAACGCTCAGGATCTGTCACAGACAAAACACTTACAAGCTGCTGACGCATAATATTCTTAAAATGGTATATTCCATGGGGGACTAGCACGTTGGAGGGATGGTGTATAATGGCGTATCAGGCCTAAAATGGCCACACGGACCAAAAACACATTTATCACACCCTTGTATATGTATATATATGATATATGCGTTTCTGGTGCGCGTGGTTATCTTAAGTCTTAATTCACCAGTATACACCATCACTTATCCCCCACCAGCCCCCATATATAGGTCTATTCACAGACTCATACAATATTTAATGCTAACTCTAAGCCACTTACCTTCTTCACAGACAGATTTCAGATGGCTACACAATCAATGTAAAATAGATTTTTAGCAGATTTATTTCACAATATATACATATCATATATATACACATACAATGTAAACAAGTTCATGTGTAAGTGTCGTACTCTTGATGGGTCCTCTTTTTCTTAGAGGCTGGCAACTGCAAAATATCCCTTAATTTATGAAAAAACGAGATACACCTGTACTCGTCTTACTCAAAATTTCGAATGCGCTATGCACGAGGACACGTCCAACTACAAAAGCATCGAACCATGACGATATTAGTGTGTATTTAAATGGATATGAAACAAACATGATACAAAAAATGAGTATCAGAAATGGTGAGAAAGAATGGAATAAGATGGATAACGGATGGATAAAAATGGATGAACTCATAGAAAACAAGAGAATTGACAAGACCAACTGAAACATACAACACTCGACAAACAAAACATTTACATGTAGCAGATGACCCTGCGACATAAGAACTACAATCTTCAATTATAAAAGAAATATATGTACATAAAAAGGTGAAGAACGCTGTAATTTTCCTTATCAGTCGCTTGGCAGATGAAGTCTTTTTTTACTGAGATTACTATTCATTTAAACACTGTATGTGTTTATGTACAAACGGTTTGTTTTATTAGTTTATACATCTGATGTGTACTTGTATGGAAGAGTCCAATTTCTAAAACTTGACTGGTCTCCACGGTCTGGACTATATACACTGAGCACACAATGCTACCGACACCAAAGTCTCTATGTATGTCAATGTAATATGTTCATGTACTTTCGTTCGAAAATGTCTACAAAGTTATGATTTCAATTGAGCAGAAATTTTATCATATAATCCTTGTTCATTACTAAGCAATGTTTGCTGTCGGTAATAAACAATCTTTTGGCAATAGGATCGACGCATATGTTCCTTGGCCTGTCGAAGTGTTCGTAATATGACAGTATATGAGTTCCATATTTATGGAAAACCTCCGCACGTCCAGGGTGACTCGGGCTATGACCTCCACATTACACATACATACGTTCTTTAAACTGGCTATCCCTGTACATTGTTCACTAACATGGGAGGACAATATTCTAACCATGGGTTCTACTACTAACACGTACTGAACTTTTGAGTCAGTCATTGTAATTGCAACCTCTTGATCGCTTGTTTTACAGACAGAATGTGGACCAGCTGGTATAGGCAGCGAGGAAATGACTTGAAACATGTTGTTCAGTTTCTTCAGTTTCTTCAGTTTCTAGTTAGCAGTATCTGTGATAAGAACTTCATCGTCGTTTAGTTGACAAATGCCAGCAATTACTGGAATTTCTTCATCAATCATTTTCACAAAAAAAATTCCGAGAAACTCTGCAGATGATTTTTTCTTCTTTGAATGAACAAATGCCAATTGTGTTGTTTCTTTGAGCATAGCTTCAATGTTGCTATCTAATGCCAACGACATATTCCTCACTGTCATTGTTGTTTTCTCTTGCAGCAAGCACGCGGCATCTTTAATAGCTTTTCTTCTCATTTTGATTTGAACAAATACTTCTGAATCATTGGCAACAATATCTTCGATATTTTTGAATTTTTCAACATTTCTTATCATACGTTCTACATTTCTAAAAGATTTTTCATCTTAATCAGTTGAGGCCTTGAATTCTTCATTGAGTTCATTGTCCAGTTTTGTTGAACTGCGATTCTGCAGCACTTGACACTTTAGATCCGATAATTCAGTCTTTGACCTCGATAACCTCTCATTGATTTGATCTTTAACAGCTGTTAACTTGCTCAATGAATCCTCATCATTTTTTTTTCTAAATTGACAGCACTCTGTCTGTAGTCGCAGTGAAAAAGTATTTTTGGTTCATAAAGGAGAGCTTTACAAGACCTGAAATAATATTTCATTCTCCATCTAGAACTGTTGCCTTCCATTACTATAACGACATATAAACCGAAACGGTACCGAAATGTTACATGCTTTCGGATAAATGTTCTCCTTTTATACTTCAGCGGTAGCTTGAACAAAATTAGTGTCAATGGTTTACTTAAAAATGATATGATATTTTTTATTATCAAGTCAAACCGTCCTACAAAATTTAATATTGACATTTACCAGCAATCCAGTCGCGCGCCAGAACTGCAGCAGATGACATCATGTTCGACACAGTAGACGTCAATCACCCCTTCCGCGTGATGTTCACACAGCTGATAAGGCACTGGTAGCTATAACTTCGTCTGGTTTCTTTTCACGTCGCTCTCAAGCAGCTGATGAACTTTCATCTCGGTAAATTTATTGTGTTGTTTCAAACACCGTCAATTACCCCTCCCGCGTGATGTTCACACCGCTGATATGATACCGGTAGCTGTAACTTCGTCTGTTTTCTTTTCACGTCGCTCTCAAGCAACTGATGAACTTTCATCTCGGTAAATTTATTGTGTTGTTTCAAACACCGTCAATTACCCCTCCCGCGTGATGTTCACACCGCTGATAAGATACTGGTAGCTGTAACTTCGTCTGTTTTCTTTTCACGTCGCTCTCAAGCAACTGATGAACTTTCATCTCGGTAAATTTATTGTGTTGTTTCAAACAGTCGGTGCACAGATCAGAGTAACATTTTACGCAGCGTTTAACCACTTCAACGCTTTTACCGCCATCAGCTTACATGGTACACTGCACTTTGCGCCGGCTGTCTGAGGCCTTTTGAAAAGCTCTCTCAATCTCGGCGTACGCCAAATCCATATCAAGTACTAGCAAATCGAGAAAACGTTTCGTCTGCGCAATTAATTAGCCTTCACTTCAAAATAATTACATATTTTCCTGTTGTTGCAACTGTACAGTGAAAGGGACACATCCGGAAATGTATAAAACACTTAATAAGTTAAGTGTAGACGAAATAAATATTTTATATCAAATGAGATTTTCAGTTGGTTTAATACACTAGCATTTAAAAAGAGAACATACAAAGTACTGTTTTATCATATTCCGACAAATTCATTCACAAATCAATTACATTCAGTGAAACTTTTTTTTCAGTTTAGACTACTTTTTAAACAGGAAGATGTAGAATATAAAATAGGTGTGTTAAAGCACATTAATGCAATACATTTAAAAACTTGTTTTTTTAGCTGTAATGTATTTATATGTACGTGCAAAAATATAACCCTCTCCACACCTACAGATCAACATCAGCAGGGGTGTAGAAATGAGCCGGGAGTCGGAAAAATCAACCGGCTATTTGAGCATTTTTACAGGCTACTTTTTCTCCACAGGGAGCTTTGCCCTTTTGCACCCTACTTGGGGGAAACCGTCTGACCCCCTTCTACTTTTAGTAGCTTACCGGCAATATGGAAACATTTCTACACCTCTGACCAGAATCTAATATTTTTCTACAATTATTTAAACACATACATTTATATACACTGGTTTACTTATACAGTGACATTTTTCAGATTAAAATATTTTGAATAATATTTTGAATAGATAATACAATTTGAATAATTCAATGATTATAAATGTAAACTAATGCACAGAGTAAATCCGGTGTAACATTACATTAAACACCCTTGATATATACTGGCCGTCATAAGAAAGTAACCATAAAAAAATCTTCTATTTTGGCTTAAATTCTGACTTTGAAATTTTTATGGTACACAACAATTTTATGGTCAATAATGGATAAAAATATGGTTACACATAACGGTAGTAATGATTGGTTGGCTTACTCGTGGCGCACGTGCAAAATTGCTCTTTTTAGGAATAACTTTCATAAAATAAAATTTTGTGCCAACATCACCTACTGGTTACTTTCTTAGGACGGCCAGTATACTTATACTTAATATGTTAAGTGGTGTTTTCTAAGTAAGAAATATAAGCCAACCAGTTTAATTATTATTAAGTCCCAATTGACTGCAAATTTTACGTTTTGAATAATGCTATGAAGTCCAAGTGGACGGAGCTTTGACGGCTAACGCTGGAGAATCTTTGGGTTTGGGATTGGGATTTGGAGGCTGGGGAGTCTTTGGGGACTCTGAAAACTTTAGGGACTTAGTAATCTTTAGGGACAGGAATATCTCTAGGGGTTCAGGAATCATTAGTGGTTCAGTAATCGGGGTTTGAGTAATGCTCCTGTCACATGAGAAGATGGTCAATCGGAAGCCATAAAATAATCGACAAACTCAGAGTTAACGGCTTCAGTTTGTCTACGTTGGGGAATATATATCACTTGATAAGTTGTTTCGTCCGAAAAAAATGTAACTGGGCGTCTTTAAAAATCATTAACATCAAACACCCATTAAAATCTTATCTGAGTACAATTTCTACCGCCCACCCGATTCAGTGGGATAAAAACTATACACAAAATGAAAACATACAAATCAAGATAAGTAGGCCTACACGAGTACAAAAGATTGAGGGGTCATTTTTTAAACCGGACGCAATATTTTGGTTCATTTTTTTTTCATTTTTTTTCCGCAAGAAGTGGTTTGTTAAGCCAGAAAAAAATTGTTGTGTTTCCGGTGACCCGACCGATCATATTTTTAGCACCGACACGAAAGTTTCACGTAGCAAATAAAAAGACTGCGACAACCAATTGTCGTATTACAAAAAGAATGGTAGATGAATCGTACCTACAAGTAAAAACAATATGTTAAGAAAAAAAGGAAGAGAAACGTTTTGCGACTAACCAACCCTATTTTTGGTCAAGTAACCGGAACACGACTACATCTGTATTTTTTCGTGACCTTACTATTAATTAATGATGGTTCAACATCCAAAGGTGCTTAAAGCGGTTCATCCCCGAAATAACGTCAGAAAATCATAAAAAGGAAAAAAATTACAGTTACTCTATGATATCCATAAATATCAAATTAAGTGATATTTGATCAACATTAAAACACAGGGCGCTTTAATCAAAATTCAATTATGACGTCATGATTTTAGATATCTCTGACTCACACTGTAGAACTGTTTTACATAACTAAAAATCTATGTAAATGATGCAGTATAATTAGAACATCGGTTAAAATCTGCCTGACAACTTGAATGGCTTTTTGTAACAATTACAATAAAATGAAAGGAGATTCAAGATTTAAAAAAAATCTCCCGTTCTGTCCCTTTAATACTTAATTAATTTTCCCGATCTCCTCACAATAACCAAGGTCACGTGACTGAGTTATAAGAAAAATCCAATTTTGTCAAAGAGTTCGCTTATTTATTTCAATACTATTTGTTTGTTTTGTTTTTATATGACTTAATGTCACTGGGGTTTAACGCCGTTTTTCAATAATTTTTCAGTTATATACGGCGACCGGTTCACCTTACCAGTTTTCCTGGACTGTATACTAACCAGTACTAACTTACCCTTCCACAAGGAGTCGACAACTTCTCCACATATGGATGAAAATCGACATTTTTTGTCAAATTTTCATAGAAGGGTATGACCTGCCGTGACTGGGATTCGAACCCGGATCTCCTGGGTATAATTCCAGCGCACTAACCACTGGACCACGGTCGCGGCCTATATTTCAATACAAATCTTACAAACGGGAAATCACGGGTTTTACTTTTGGAACTGCTTCAGCGGCTTCAGACATTGTGTCAGTCAAATTGACAGTTGTACAAATAAGAATATGTTTAATTAGTGGTTCACCGTAACTTCAGACCTGCGGTTTGAACAGACGACCTTTAATGCGTTTGTTTTATTGACAACGAACAACGCGACCCAACAAACAAAAACTGAGTATATCTTTATCTACCACTCCAGTACTTTAGTGAACTCCTAATTATTGCCGTTAATCCGTTCTTTCGAATTATTACGTAGTCTAGAATACAACACGGAAATTAATGGACATATAATAGCCAAACAAATGCGTCAACAACAGGATGCTGTCAGACATGTTTGCCTTTTTTCAGACCAGTCAGTGTTTATCATCATTCAGTTTTTATCGCGCTCCAAGTACTTTCAGATGCTGAGTTTTTGCGTTATATTACCACGCCATAAAATGTATGACAACGAGGCTGAAAAAAATACAGCCAAACCTATATTTGCGACCACCTTCGAATAAAGACTACCTCGTGAATAAAGACCATTCTTTGAAACACCGTCACTAATTATTTACAACAAACTGACATAAGGCCGCCTGCCAATAAAGACCAGGTTTTGTCTTTCCCAAGGGTGGCTTTGTTCACAGGTTTGACTATAGTTATGATTGTGGCTACTTGATCCCTAAAAAAGAATATGAAGAGTCTTTTCTTCAGTCACTTTTCATTTGTATTTATTTTTCTGAACATAAGTCATTTGAGGTTCCTAGATGTCCCCTAAAATTTTCTTACTTTGAATTTTGTTGTTAGAAACTTAGGGGTCAGCGCCCAAAATTAGGGTCGGTTTATCTTAAACACGAATATTTTGTCCCGACACAATACACTCTTGTGGTTGTAACTAAAGATAAAAATCACAAAAAGGAGATAGAATTATAATGCTATCGTGAAACATCGGGTGTTTCCGTTGCCGACCTTACCACATAAGTCCGAAGTTAACTGAATGAATAGTAATTCGTTTTAAACAATGAACACGTGGATAAGTTAGGTTCCATGCTGTGTTCAACAGTGTCAGCGTTTTTACCCCTATTAGCGCTCGTGATGCACATTATCACGTGTTTTATGATATGGTTTATTGTTATCCATTATTGATAATAAAATTGTTGTATACCATTAAATTTTCAAGGTCAGTATAGTAGGCCAAAATAGAAGCATTTTTATGATGGTTACTTTCTTATGACGGCCAGTATATGTAAATTGATCACCACTGTCCTATGCCGTATAAATACTTTGTTGAAAAAAAAAATTCATCGTATCAAAATCGAAATCATTTCCTTCAATGTTATTCTTAATGATGAATCTCGGAGATTTGACGTTGTGAAATGACCGAATGGTCTACTAGGCGCTTTACGCTATTCTTTGAGATTAACATTGTTTTAAATTAAGACTTAGGGGAAAGAAACACTGATTTTTTTCTGAATTCCAAATGTAAAACATACTGTTGTCAGAATTTCTCTTACTCGTAGGGTCAGAATACAGAAACTAGTATTTCATACATAAGAAGAAAAAAACATGTTTCCACTGACACCCCCCCCCCAAAAATAAGGTCGATAAGTCAGGATTTTTTCAAATATGTTTTTAAGCTTGGAGATATAGTTTATATGGACACAGAAATATTGGCATGATAAGGCAAAAAAAAAACAGTAGGATCGGTCGGGTAAATTGACATCTAGAACTTTTTATATCTATTTAAAACGATTAATAAGCGCAAATAATCAAGTAGACAGTTGTATAAACCGTTATACTTGCAAAATCACGTGACGTTCCTAAATGTTTTAATATCAAAAATCTCATTTTTATTCATTCGTAAGATTGTTATGAGATTTTACCATACATGGAAAGGTCTAAAATATCAAAGTGCAGTTATGGCTCATCGCTCAGATTTACTCATAATATACTTATTACCGACGTGAAATATCGTAAAAGGATAACATTATCTAAATGTTAAAGCTTTTATTTGAAACTAACGCATCAATACATGGTGATATCCTTGTTAAGCTAACATAAGTCATTTAATGCTTCTCTGTCGTCAACTATTTCTTTAGCGTTATAGAAGACACCCCCGTCTAACATTTAAATAAGACAAAGTCTTTTTCTGGAAAATCAGTTCAACATATTTTTGTTAAAATACTATTTCAGTGAATAAAAGTTCTGTTCTGCTCATTTCTGCTCTGTTCTAATTATTTTTCTTCCGGTTAATTTCGTTCTATTCAATTATGTTCTGTTCAATTTTGTTCTGTTTAATTTTGTTCCATTCTGTTCAATTCTGATCTGTTTAGTTCTGTTCTGTTCAATTTTGTTCTGTTCAATTTTGTTCCATCCTGTTCAAATTAGTTCTGTTCAATTTTGTTCTGTTTAGTTCTATTCTGTTCTATTCTGTTCTGATGAACTGAGTTGAGTTGAATTAGACTGTGTTCTGTTCTGTTCTGTTCATTCAAGTTGCGAATAAAGGTCTTAAAATTATCGATCGCTACCAACCACGCAGACGACCTAGGTTCTTCGGCAAACAAACGTTAGGTTAGAAGTAAAAATATCGTATACATGAGTGGTTACCACAAACTGTATACTTTCCCCACAAATCTCGTATACACAAGTGGGTTGTTTCACGCCGGGGATGGCTTTGAGCTTTGATGAGTCCGGGATACTTATGGGAGTGATTGAATGTAAACATCTCCATTAGATCGCCATGTTACCATGGTGACATATCAACAAAGTGCTTCAACATTCACGAAATATGTGTCCAAAATGAGTGACCTTATAAATGAAATTGATATAACTGATTATAAAATGACTTTGCGACAAAGCAGTCTAGAAATGTAAGATATATGCTCCGATTTTTACTTGAAAATTTTAATTAGCGTACGTGCTACCATACTTCAAGGATGTTATATAAGGTTGCCTTGATTTGTAAGTATAATTATATTTCTATAGGTCACAAATTATATTATTTATTACAGAACTAAATCAAAATAATGTTCACATATGTTTATTCAAGTTTAATTACCATTAGAATACATTCCTATGTATAACCAGCTATTGATGCGATTTCTTCCAAATTCAGAAACAAATCTCATTTTCCAAAAACATGTTACATCACCAACTAATTGCCGACTTCGAATTTTATGAGATATTCATCAAATATTTCACAAACTAATTACAAAAATCAGACTTTATTTCTAACCAATTCTTGCGCTTCATTTTCAGACTTGATTCCAGCATTTGTCAGTGCGCGTAAGTAATCTTTCTAGTTTCAAATTCTTGTCACATTTACGGAACTACTATGATTATTACCATACCAAAAAAAAAAACAAACTTCGCACTGCATATTCTATTATATCGAATATTGTTTAACATCTTAATAGAATGGAATGTTAATGATTCATAATAATTACATAAGTTATGTTCGAAAACGTGAGGCGAATAATTAGAAGTTTGACTTAAACTAGTGTTTTACACGATAAAAATATCTAGATAAGAACCACCCTTATGACAAAGAAAACATTGGTAATATCAACTTGCAATATAAATGAAATACTGAAAAGCGACCTGTAAATAAGCAGCGACCACTTAAATATTGAGACTACTTATTATTACGACGGTCGTTATAAAGAGTTTGCCTCAATATTTAGTGGATGCTTAATGAAGTTTCACTGCACCATTTTTACTGAAGGATTATTTTTTTTGATCGACTTAAAACGGCGGGAACTGCAGCGTAATGAAAATAGATACTTACATGTAGAAAAGATGCTTTAGCAATCTGATTGTATAATTTATATCGAATGAGTATAATATACAAAAATATATACAGATCAATTAAGCCGCGATCGTGGTTCAGTGGTTAGCGCGCTGGATTTGTAACCCGGAGATCCATGCTAGCTCCCAATGGTTCATGCTGTAACTTGCGACATATTTCTATTAGAAATGCATATTTTTTGTCAAATTCGCGTAGCTGATGAATGTCGAGCTTTTGTTATGATGACGTTAATATTTCCTTAAATAGACTTGTGTAAGAACCATTTGGACACGTCTTGTCTGTTTAAATGATATCTACGCATTGAAATCACTGATATTAATTAATTTTTTTCCTATGTTTAGTGGAGAAGACAATCTGTGAGACCAAACTTGATACCCTGTCATGTCCGACAGGACAAACAATTCAGATTGATGATGTTTTGTACGGACGTATACAGAACAACATTTGTAATCCATATTTTATCAGCATTCAGGTTGGTCAAACATTGTTCAGTATCTCTTTTCAAATTTAGTGAGAATGCGAGGTGCAATTCATCCCACCTATATTCGTGCTTCGTGATAATGAGATTGTGACTGTAGGTCGGGTGTCCGTAAGCACGGCTAGTTTTCAGGCCTTAGTCGAATAGCGGATCGAAAAAAATGACCGTGAAAGTTTGAAAATGAAGTTTATGAAAATCTGAGGTCATTATTTCATCAAATGGTATTTCTTATATAAGGTTTCGGAATCAATAAAAAGAAAAATGTGTCAAAGTCCCACTATTTGATAGAATTTGAAATATGTTTCTGTATAATCCTCACAGTTACACGCAAATATTTTGGTAGGAGAGCATTTTCCGGCTGTTTCATTTTTAAATTTTTAAGTTTACTTTCTGTTTCAGAATTTACACTGCCGATCAACCCAAATAAGCACAAACACAGTGAAAACAAACTGTCAAGGTCGTACCACGTGTCTCGTACAGGCTTCCAACAATTTCCTCGGCGAAGATCCCTGCTCGAGCGTATCAAAATATTTACGCGTATGTATATTACATTATTCTGATTTTCAATTGCGTGAGAATCGTTGTTAACTTTTAGATATATCATCAGGAATTACGTAAATCGCACGTGTTGAAACTATAAGAATTTACGGAACAAAGACACTAATTGGAAAACTTTGTTAAATTCATTAGCGACTAGACTGTATATCTCTTAATTTAGAAAAGTACATATTTAAACAATTACAATCGGCGATGTTTTGTGTTTATTGTTATCCCGTATTCCGCTGATGTGATAAATGACTTTAACTACGAGACGAATGAATACGAATACTTTGCTTCCTTGATTGTAGAATATTTAATTAGGTAAATACAGTCAAAACCTCTTATAGCGATCATCTCATTACTACAACCACCTTGTAATAACGGCCACTTATTGTCGGACTGACTTTCAATAACTCCAGGGCTACAGTTCAACTTGATAATGCGACCTCATTATTCGGGTTTCAAAGGTGGTCGCTATATTGGGGTAATAATATGCTTTTTTGATATAAGTGCACAATTCTAAAATATACAATTCAAATATGATCTGATTGATTGAATTCGAAGCATTATTTGTGGTAACATCCATTTAAAGAAAATATTTATTTTAATAAACTTTGTTCAAACTTCGCATATAGGTACGATTTCACTGTGTGCAACCAAACGCGCCAACAACAGCATCAACACCAAGTACTACAACACCAACAACAACGACACCACTCACAACAACACAGGGAAATAGGGTGGCGCAACTTAACACCGGAAGTTCGACCACCTCGAACCAAACAGGTTCGTTAAAGTTAATTTTTTTCTTCGTCTAAATTTTTAATAGGAATTCTATCACTTATAAGCGTAAAGTTACTATACTATATACCAAATAAAAAGTTAATGATTTATGTACAGCAGGCACTCATTAGCTAGAAATTTAGCCGGGATTGGCGAAGTTGCTCCATATAAAGCGTATTTGTGTTCAACCAAAGCTACAAAATGTAAAACCATTGTCATACATGCTTTAAATAACAAAGCTTAGCGCACTTCGATATAACGTATCTTAACGTTATTTAACGTTCCTTAATGTACTTGGACGTACTTACAGCCGTTGCCGGCCGTGCCTAAACTTCTAAATAATGTATAAGAACCGTGGTAGAGCCGTGAGTGATGATTTATGTTTTAATCATGTTCAAAAGATAACTACGTGTATGACAAATAGGAAATTTTTTAACGTACTTCAACGGACTTTAGCGTACTTCACTGACGTACTTCACCGTATTTTAACGTTCTTTAGCTGACTCTCGTGTACCTATCCGTGTACTTACTGTAGTGTTTTACAGCTACGTTAAACAACGCTATTTGATTTATGTGTAACCAAGGCATAACACCGAAGTTGACTCTTTTTGATATCATTACTTGTACAAAATCGACGATTGCAAGAGAGTATTGATACACAACTGATTACAATTAGTGTCTGTTTTTTTTTGAAAATAGTCACGGTTCAAGTGAAATTTTGACGAATTGCAGCAAAATAAAAAAAAAACTTGTTACAAAAAAAATCATATCGTTTCAGGAGGAGCGTCATGCCATGAATATTTAGTATCCGGTCCACGTGGTGTCCCGGACAGCCAATTGTCAGCCTCGTCGAGACTGTCGCTTAGCAACAATGCACATCGTGCACGCCTATTTATGCAGATAGACAAGAAATCAAATACGTTTACTCTGGAAGGAGGTTGGACAGCTGATCCATCGGACCCGAAACCGTGGATACAGGTTTGTAAATCTCCATTGGAGGCAGTCCAGTGTTGCTAGAATGCTCTTACCAATGGCTACTCATCGGTTGCTATACGTGGATCATGATCAACATATGTTGAATACACAATAAAACCCTTAAAACGGAGTATGTAAGAATTTAAAGAATGTTAATGCAATACATGTGTATAAAAGTACAGCATACTAAGGTTCGGTCATCGCTTACACCAATATGCACGTACATGTACATTATCCCTTTACTTCATAATACCGCATTTCTCCGCATCTGAAGCAGACGACTTTTGAAAACATTAAGGCAAAAGAAACCATTACTTTTGCTTTTATCAGCAATTGCTTGTGATGAGTAATGACTTCTTTTGCCACAATGATATCCGCTCTGTCCGAGAGAAATTACCCAATTTTCTTAAATAAACTGATGTTTTGTATGTTTGCTTTGAATTCGCTTTGAGTCCAAACTATGCCTATAAGACAAATGGTTATAAGAGCAATTGATTTTCATAAGTGAACTTATTTTAATTGTATGATCATTCTGCCTCAAATTTCCCAGTCAAAGAATGCAGCTATTCAATTGGTCAGATCTAAATTAGTTCTTGAATCAGCCAATCTGAGGCTTACGCTTGAATCAGCCAATAAGATCCATGCACTTGAATTAGCCAATCAGAGGTTTGTGTTTGAATAAGTCAATCAGAGACTGCCTGCCTAAATTTTCAACTGATTGATAACTACAGATCTTGTTATCTAGCAGAAGGTGTTTTTGTATTATAATAGGTTAAAATGAACTGGCCCACAATTGTGACTGGTATCTCCACACAAGGTAGACATGTTAATCCTAGTACAAACTGCTGCCAGGAGTGGACAACTAGGTACGTGGTTCAATACAGTATTGATGGACAACATTGGGAAACCGTTCATGATAAAAATGGACAACCAAAGGTAATGGTCAGGTCAATTCATATTGAATCATGCGTGAATTTTTCCTATGTAATCATTATTTTCATGCAGTTCATGTGTTGAAACATGTACATTTTCCCTTAAGAGAATGTGTGTACTTTCAATTCATCGAATTACGATAGAATAAGGTTATAATTTAGAATGAACTCCTAGAGTCCCGAAAAATGACCTTTTACATCTATATTTTATTACCGTCATTACAATAAAGCACTACTCGGTTTGCACGGGAAGATAAATGCTTCACTTTGTATGATTCTTCACTATATCCGAGATCACTGGGACCGAGTTTTACTGTATTCCCTCCAAATGCTTTACCTCGAACGTCTGTCTGTTACGTCGATATAAACGAGGAGGGTTATGTGAAAACTAGCTTGCATTCCTGTTTAAAATAAAAACATGTATACATGATTTATACTGTGTCGAGTGTAATTCCTGACGCTAATCGTAAATGGGTTAGAATCACTACCAAATTTCGTGAGGTTATAATGCTGAATATAGAAGCTTGAGATGATTTGAGATGATGAAGCTTTCTTGATTCTTGAACAACTTCTCCTTTTTCACTAGAGTTTAACGTCGCAGCAATAGCCAGGGTCATTTAGCTTTAACGATAGAGGAAGACCCCAGGTTATATCTAGGTAGAATAACCGATCATCCCTGAGCTGGCTCGGAAGTTTCTTCACATTTGAAATGTGGTACCGAGCAGGACTCGAACTCACAGCGGTGAGGGGCCTGTGATTACTAGTCAGACCCATAACTACTCGACAGCGGAGGACCTTTGAACAACATCTCTAATCTTGATATGATAAATCCACTATAACATTACTGGCATGGCTTTTTCCACTGGGTTTGTTAGATTTTAGAACGTTAGACGCTGACCCCCCTCCCTTAAAAACGAATTTGTGTTGTTTTACTGATAATATGATATCATTGTCTTAAATTGTTTAGGAATTCGTTGGAAACACAGATTCAGATACAGTGGTATCCCACATGTTTGATTGTCCAGTTGTGGCCAGGTTTATCCGTGTACAAGTCATCAAATATCAAGGTCGTCCTTCAATGAGGTTAGAACTGTTGGGATGTCCGTCAAATACAGGTTTGTTGTTCATAATAAATAATAGACAAGACAAATGGTCAGTTATTGACAGAAACACGGGTGTGTATTTGCTTTAACAAAATATTGCAGAGAATATCATGTTATCATGAATGAAAACGTTTTAGAAAATAATAATTATATATTCATATCCAATTAGATAGCTTATAGAATACATGTACTAGTTTCATAAGATTTATACTATGCTGAAAATAAAGAGTTTAGTATCTGAGTACAATTTGAAATCTAATAAACTAAGTTGTTCAGTACTATGTGTACATGTGCAATAGCAATGAAAGAAATGTACACTTTAATACATGTTTTGTATTTAGCTATGAGACAAAATTGACACACGGACCTTTCAAATAATTTCAGCTGACCTTGGTAAATGTCCAAAAGGTTGGAAGGAGCGGCCATCAAGTGGTACATGTTACTACATATCCGACCAAAATGATAAGAAATCATGGGAGAACGCTATGTTAACATGCAAACGTCAACAAGGAGACATTGTCAAAGTGGACTCTCTTCAGGAGAAGGTTAAAATTTATGCCCAGTCTTTATAATACAACCGAATTTTAAGTTGCAAACCCTCACAGCTGTCATGATATTTTACACAAAAATATGCAAATAGACAAACTCCGAGGCATATTTGAATACCCATGTTTCTAATTCAAATTAAAAAAAATCATGTATATTTATAGTATGATATGCATTATTTTTCATCGTTCTTACGACTACATCACTTTTCTACTTTACTTCTTTGACGTCAGTCCTGATACGACCAAGGGAGATAATTGTATTAAATAGTTTACTTTGACGCCGCCAAAAAACGCCGGCGTCATGAATAATGACATAACCCGACATGTCATAATTCGGATTTGTTTTCAGACCTGGTTACAACAACAGCTATACAACCTTCAGCAGAAACAGAAGACAAACGTCTGGTGGATAGGTGTAAACAATCAACCTCGATTTGATAACAAGAACTACCACTGGGATGATGGTACATCTTTCAACTCAAACATCCTGTAAGTCATTTCACCGAGTTTACCGTCTACACTGCAAGTACAGCACCGATGTCGCTCCGTGTCACATAATGGACCTTCGGTGAACATCAAGTTGCTTTACCCGTTGCTTTAGTTTGTTAATCTTCACGATGAAATGACCAAATGTTCGCTCAGCGAGCGGAACATGCGTCCGAAAAAATGTTTAAGGCGTCGGGTATAACATCGCGTTGTCGCATCCATAAGAAAAAGTTCTACTTCATAAAGCTAAGGCTGTGTAGTTCATAATTAAATTTTGTCAATAATAAGTTCAGGCTGGAATTAGGCGAGTGGTTTGGTCACGTGATAAATGCATGGGACTCTGGTTAGTCCATTTATTACGCTCGCACTAAAATATCGTGGATCAATTGTTTCTGTAGTGAATGGAATTCTACATACTTGCACTTATCTCCACAATATATTATACATAATATATATGTATATATATGTCGAACATTTTATGTAGATATCTTGTTAGCGAACGTAAATTGCTTGGCTAATTGCGATCGGATGCTCACTTGATAAACAATATGAAAAACTTACCTCTTCGTTGCGGACTCCTTAATAAAATATCCTTAATAATTGTGTCATAGCGTTGTATTTATGTTCAACAAGTTCTATCTAAACAACTTGTAGTATGTTCAGTTTGTGCATCAACACATTTCGTGGAACGAAATACAGAAATTTAATCAGAACAATTTTCATATACATTTATACAGCACACGCACAAAAATTGTTAATACCCTCATTGTTTCGAAACACGCACCACATTTCAATAAATGTAATTATAAATGAAGTCTAAAGAATTACTGTGTAACGTGTCAAAATGTGTATACGCCTCTGTGTTTGTAGAATTAAAACCGAAATAAGCGGGCTGCTTGAAAAAATCGTGCGGAATTTAAAGGTTTTCGTGTGATGTTTTGTATTAATTACCCATCAATGATGTTAAATAATCCAGCTATGTTCCGGTCAGTGATACCAGATTTATCTGTGTAAACAATTAGCAAAGATTCAGTCTAGAACCAGCGTGATATGACGAGGACGACTCTTTGTCCGCTGCACCTAGTAAGAAACGTTTAGTTGACAATACCATGCATACGAACGTTGGGAAATCCACCGCAACTGTAAATAATACACATTTAATGACCGGCTTAAACTGTACTAATATCAAACAATTACTAAAGAATCAATGTGAATTTGTCTATTGCTTCAGTGGAATCACTCAAATCTGTTAGTTGTATATGAAATGAAATTTAAAAAAACGATCTATGACTAATGCCCCCCCAAAAACAAAAAAGTTATAAACCCCACCGCGTGAAGAAGGTGCAGAAATTATTAATAAATGGACGATAGTTGAATAATGTTGTCTTTTTCCATACTTTAAAGTCAATGGAGTATTGGTCAACCAGATAATTCCGGAGGAAAAGAACATTGTGGTGTATACATCCTTAGCTCTGATCGTGTCAATGACTTGGATTGTACTAAACCATTGCCTTTTATCTGCGAGAAGAAACAATGTAAGATATTTCCTTCTTATATTCAGAGGTTGTTAAATTCGAATATAATTATTCATTTTTAACTGTCTTCTTGCATCATTTTTCTAAATGAAAATGTTGGCCAACTGTATGATGTGTCATAACTTGAGGTTAACACAGCATACTCTGATAGCACCAAAACATCGTCCTTTTTATGTATTTTCAGATCATTATTTTGCGATACAAGCATTATATTTCTTCAAGACAAGATTTAACAATTGCATACTTCGTTCATTAGTACTTTTAGTATTAGTATAATAAACAATAGCAATGCATAAAGATCTGTGTTTCTACTGTGGTTGTTGTATATTCTAGACTGGTTACCACCTGTAAACAAACCTGGACTAAATACACTGAAGCCAACTACAGCATCAACAATCGCTCCTTCTACAAGTAAGTGAATTAATACAAAAAAGTTCCATTAAAGTGAGAAATGTATTCATCCTCAAGTTTTTTGTGGTGTATTTTGTATATTGAGATTGCAGAAGTAAATTACAGAAAATGAACGGCAATATAAATGAAGAAAACTACCAATTATTTTTTTTCAGTGGGGTTTAGGGTTACACCAACATCCAGGGTCATTTGGTGACTTTCCAGCTTTTATCGTGCAGGCAGACTCAAGGTGTACACCTGGGAAGAACCACCAACCTCCCTTAAGCTAGCGGGACAGCTTCTTCACATTTGAATTTGGTCCCATGAGGGATATAAACTCACAATGTGAAGGGTTAGTGATTACTAGTCAAAGACTATAACCACTCGGTCATCGAGCCTCCTCCATTAGTACTTATATAATATGCATTTACAAGGCATAACCATACTTTTAACTTTTTGATGTATATTAATTATTAAAGCAGTGATTTTAATATCTTCAAAACCTTACCATTCCAGTGGCCAATAAGATACCAATCCCATCAGGAGGAGGAGGTAATGTTATAAACACAGGAAAGAACACTTTTGTCAGTAAGTTCCTTGTTCTATTCTTGATTTTATTATTACATGTTTTATTATTTTTATTAATTATTGGTGCAATACTAGGAGTCACGTTGTATTAAATATACATATATTAGTATAGTATATAAGCTTGTGCATACTTGCTATAGTGTTGGAATTTATGTTCAACTCTCAGTAAACCTCTTCTTTTGTGAGCCAAACTATCAATTTGGCATAACAAGGGGAGGCATACAAGTAGATGTTATATTTCATGCATTTTCATGTCAAACAATTCCATGAAAAGGGAAAATGAGTAAACTTCATATGCCTCAACCAGAAATTGGTTAAACATTTTGATTGCTGCAATGAAGCAAGGTAGTTAGTTTCTTCACTTTTTTTCTCCGGGGTTGAACACCTTCCAATTTAACAACCAGGGTCATTTGGTGCTTTCCAGCTTTAATGGTGGAGGAACCACTGTTCTTCTGTGAGTCAGTTGGAGTACTTTCTTTATACTTGAATGTAATTAATATTGTATTGGTGACCAGACTCTAAACTACAATCTCTTCAATTTTAGCTGGATGTCTAAATGCAACTGACTGCAATGGAAGAGCTTGGGCAAACTATCCATCATGCCAGGGATGCACATACTATACCACATGTGCTCCCAGTGGAGTGTTTGTCCGTCCCTGTCCACAGAATCTGAAGTTCGATGCCAACCTGAATGCATGTTGGCAGACATCCTCAACATGTCATGGTCCCTAGAAAGTGTGTGCATCATTTTTTTCAGAACTATATTTTTAACGGAAATTGAAGAACAATTGAAAACTTCTTTTATCAGAGAATTCCTTAGTTATTGGGATGCACAGATATGTGATTTAAAAACATTTACTTCAGTAGATAATGAATAATTAGCTGATTAAAATTCTTCAGTTTTTCTGCATGTAGTGGCTTGTTATTTTGCAATGTGTTTACAGCAACAGCTTGAAAAACAGTCAGAATCTATTACAATTTCTTCTGACAAGACAAAATGCTTTAAAACTGACGTAACTAAATTTCATTATAAATGAATCTACAAAGTCCAGAATTGACACGTAAAAAATTGGATATGCACAATGAATTCAATTCAGTTCAGATTTAGGTGGCAAAATTTGGTACATCAATTCAATTTTGAGAAAAGAAAGAATTTAGCAATACAATATTTAAGTGAGGTTGAAAGAAACAGTAAATCAATGCATGCAGATATTCAGTATATCTATAGAAGGCCAGATTTGTTGCAGTCAACCAGTCTTGTTACTAATTAAATCACAGAGAGACCAGTATACAAGTGCCCTGAAAAGGGAGAGAAAAAATGTGCTTTTTTATGCAAAGTTGGCCATATTTAGAGGTATATTTGGTTGTATTCAATTTTTACATGTGTACTACAAAGTGACATTCATTTGGATGGAGACCTTTATTTGCAAATGGTTGTAAGTTTAGGTTTGACAGTAAGCACAAATATTGTCTGAAAGTGTGCAATGCTGATTGAATGTTGCATTCATAATCTTTTTTTGTAAAGTTGGGGGAGAATATTCAGTCATGGCTTATTTTGTTGAAAACTTGAAAATAAGTCAAAACATAAAATTTATTATTTATTGATAATATGTCATGACATTTATATGTATCAAAATAAGCCAACTAAATCTTGCATTCAATCTAACATCATACATACACTAGAGTACAATTAATCAATCAATTGATCAATCATTCAATCAATCATTCAGTCGCTTATCAACAAGAAAAATCTTATAAAAATGTTGAAATCTTCATATTAATGCAAAAATCAAAATTTCTCATCAGTTAAGAAAATGTCCTTTAAAGTGATTATAATATTAAAAATCTGTACTAAAAATACAGAAAGCATTTTATTTAATTCCTAAAACCAATTAAGAAAATCAATAAAAATGTACCAAATAGCGACTAAGTCATAAAATTTCTTGGCAATAAAACGTCACACATACGTCTAAAAATAAATAAATGAAATAAATAAGCGTCTTGCTATTGTAAGCACTAACAAAATTATCTAATTTCAACAAGTACTATACATGTATGTATAAAAACACCGCTAACTGAACAACACATATTTTAAAAATAACAACATTTACTCATATATGTAGACGTACCAATATGTACATAGGAAAAGATGAATTCTTTTCTGACATGTACATTTTCAAACATTTACATAGAAAAAAACAACTCATTTCTCCTTTAAAAATTTGATAATCTTAAACTTTATCTAGCATTTTTTTAAATTTTACCGTAAGAAAATATTTTACACAGTAAAAATATTAAACAAGTAACATGCAATTGTAGAGATATACACAGAAGTATGGCAATATATAATTCATTAAAGTTATAATTTTAAGCTGGGTCTGAAATATTGACTAAACCAGTCTTGTGGTAGGTGAAGCTTCAAGTGACAAACAGACATACACACAAATCAGAAACAGCTAATCTTTCTGACATCACAGCTGGTAAACTGACACATACAATAAAATATATGATTGGCCCTACCATAACAATCATTGCATTTGACAGTTCACCCAAATGTTTGCCGCATGACCCAATACAGGTAACAAATCTATTTTTACCACAACTTTATCCTGTTTTCCATGAAGAACACATACATGTATTTAATAAACTCGCAGACATAAACAAAAAAGGGACAAAAAGGGACATAAATTATACAAAGTCAATAAAAATATATAAACTACTGGAATAATATTCAATGCAATCCATTTAGAACTTTGAACATTGTTTATAATTATAAACTTTATAAGATATCTTTCCAAAGAAGAATGGAATCGTTCTAAGAAAAATATACAATACTATAATCCAACGATTTCCAGTACAATAATAGGTGCAAAGACAAAGAATTCAAAATATGCACAACAACAACAACAAACAACAAATTGTGAGTCGTGTTCACTAATACAACATAATTTATCTTGGATACAGACAATATCATGATAAACAAAATCACAGATTTTTGTGAGACCCGAGTCTCAAAATATCACAGTCTTTGATACAGGAGTTGCCATAGTAACAGTTTTAAATACGAACAAAAAATGGTGAAAGTGATGACTTGATGAACAAAATGACGATTACATATGAGAATATTTCAATATCTAAGAAGATAACAAATATATGTTTCTATTACTTGGAAAATATTTACAGCGCCCAATCACATAAGCATATCTAATTATAATTAACAATGGAAATTCAAATTTGGAATGACAAATTCACATAGAAACAAACTTATAAATATCATCCATGCTAATAAAAAAGCTAGATTCTTTTGCAAATTGTAACAAAGACCCTGATTGGACAAAAGATAATCAACCAGCCAATGAGAAGCTATGACAAATATAAATTGCCTTTTCTCTTCGTGATTTGAAACAAGAAGATAGGAGGGTGAATGAAACACAAAAACTAAAAAATGGTGTTAAAGCAGAATTTAAATCTAACTTCTTTTTCTTTGATTCTACAATACTGTGTATTGCTACTATGTCGTTATGGCAACCGTTATATACTTTATACACGCTATGGTACAACAACAAACTATGTACAAGAAATTGTGTTCAGATCTGTGGAGACATTTACCAGTAATATCACAGACCAAAAAGGTAATAACTTATGTCAGTACACCACTGAGCTGTAGTATTACACGTCAGAAGTCACGATACTTATGAGGCACAACACGACTTTGTTCCCCTGTGAACGTCTTAACTTTGAATCTTTGTAACTCAATCTCAACAGTTTTAAGTTTGGCACAAATCTTGAGTCAGGTGTTGCTCTGTATCTGTTTTATATTCACCAGTTCTATGTAGATATAAGGCAAATGCTAACAATGGTTATTGATTCATTGTTTCCTATGAGCAAGTCTCAAAAATGTCTTCCAAGAAATATGTGAGCCACATTCATTTCATAAACACTTCATTAATATTGATATATATAAATGAGCTTGTCTATAAATATTCATCAGGTGAGCATGGTAATAAATATTCATACAGGGGGCGGACCGTCAGTGTACTGCAGCATGGGATCGAGAGATCGTCGGAAATTGTTCGCTAATATACAACTATAGTCATCTTCAGTCATTGGTACGAGACACGCTATTGCTAATAATAGTAACAACAATAACTGTAGTGGTAAGGCAGTGCGTAAAACTCTCAATAAAAAGGGGCAGCACGATGTTTGGACTTCATCTTCACTTGATTCATGATGTGCGATTGAGCTGAAATGAGAGAGGGGGAAAAAGTGAAATTTCTCGCCAAATTTTCATATATTTTTCAATATTTTACATGAAAATGAAAGAAAATGATGATTAAATGAGCATGATGTTTGAAAATGAATAGCGCTTTGAAATGTGATGAAAATGATATGAATGATGTATAGCAGGAAAATTTTCACAAATTAATCATAACAAATACCACTTTAAATTTTATAGTACATATTAATTACATTTATTTAAAGATGTTACCATTCAAACATTTACTGTAATATCCAACAATATTCTCTAAATAAACTTCATTAAATCAATTTGAATTTTTAAATGAATAAATATTTCATTAAAAATCGACAAATATTTTGTACAATCTGAATAAATTATACTGTAAGATAATACATTGTCCCAAATTATAACATTATTGAAGCTTCCATGATCTGGATATATCAAATAAGCAAGCATTTACAACCCAGCTCCATACAAGTGTGCTAACTCATAATAACTATTTCATGCATTTTAGTACACAATTAAGATATGGCAGTAATTATTTTCATTGCATTTACTTCCTATCATTGTAAATTAAATTATTGACTGTTAGATTTCAAGACTATATACAAGTATATGCCCAATATATCATCTGAATCTCATCTGATTCATGTTATATTGTATCATGCATGCACAGTATGAAACATGAATACAAGACGTGAAAACCAATCATGCAATCAATATGATCAATATTGACAAGCTGAAAATAAAATCATGTCACTCATGATGCAAAAGTACATAGATTACCCAAGATGCAATTGTACATATATTACCCAAGATGCAACATAAATGGAATTACGCAGGAGTCAACATGTAATGAAATTACCCAAGATGCAACATATCATGCAATTACCCAAGATGCAGCACAAAATGAAATTACCCAAATGCAACATTCTTCAACAATAAATATGTTTGAAATCAGGCTCAATCACAGATGTAGAATTTAGGTTTTATGACTAAATGAGAAAAACGGTGATGAAAAAAATGGGATGTTTTTATTGTTAGATATACAAGGGTTCGTGTTTGTTAGAACAATGAGAATGAAGCATTAGTTTACATACAACATAAAATGACAATATTGAGAAGTAGACATCAGAATAAAATACCATAAACCAGTAAGTTATATAGATACTGTGCCAACAGTTTGGTGACGTTTTTTTAAATTATTAAAGAATGGGAAGAAAATTTCCTCACACGACAGTCTAAGGGAACTTCACAGACACCGTAAAATTGACTGTCTGCTTGATTGATAATGTAGTCAATCAACAGAAATTAGGCTATGTGTAATAATTCCCCAGTAATTTAAAGTTATAAGAAAATACCTTCATGTATAATGATGGATAAAAAAGAGCAGTACATTGATCCACTGTAGTCGTTTTTTTTATGATAGAAACCCAAGTCAGCACAATAATCTACAGTTAGATTCTAGTTTTCTAAATATTGAACAATATATCCACATAATGCCTCGAAAGGATGAGAAAATCTGTTACAAAACTTTCAAGGAAACAACACTTAGATATCATTTCCCAGGGTAATACAAGAAATATTTCATTCAAACTTATTTTTACTCCAACCATTGAAGTCATGAGGCACTCTGGGAAAAGTGAAATGTGGAGAAACTTGAAGATGTTGTTTGCTTAAAATTCACAGGAAGCTTTGTATTCAAACTAAAACACAGTCAGGATTATTTCTTCTATATGAATCATCAAGGTCTCAGGTTATGCCAACTTCAGAACAAACAAATCTGATTGACTTAAGATTAGACTGTGATCTCAAACATGACCAATCAGAAGCTTGATATCTTAGACTGGTCTTCGAGTAAAACTTAAAGACCAACAAATGATATTTCAAAGCAGACATTCTCGAGAAATATTGAAAAAGACCACAGGTGCCACCATGGAAATAAACTTTAATTTGTTATAAAGATATCGGTAAAATAGTGAACAGATTTTCAGATCCTTTTAGACAAGCCAAATAAGGATAAAGATATGATGATATATGAGGTGAATGAAATGTCTTACAATGACAATAAATTGGAAATGTCCGATGAAAGCTAGAAGATGAAATAGAATTTTTATTGTAATAAAGAATGGTGAAAAACAAAAATATCAGAACTGTGAGGAAAAGAAAAATATAGGGTGTGGCATTATTTCCAAACTCCCATTGGTCAGACAGTATTTTTGGGTATCCATAACAACATTATGCAAATTAGCAGAAGATAATGAGCTATGGGATCAACATATTCAAACCTCAGTTTTTATACAATGGATTGTATCCAAAAAAGGAAAAGTTCAATATTAGCCTGAATGATGCAGGACTTCATGGTCAAATGACTTTAAAGTTAAGAGGCAAGCATGTTGAAGTTATGGCGCATAAGTATGATGGTGTATTAAGGCATATAATGGCCACAGGGAACAACAACACATTTATCATATATATGAAGTATTGTGCAGACTAACAGAACACAGAACATTTCAAAACATTAACTGGAAAGTTGTATTAAGTAAACAGGAACAGTCCATTGCAGAAACTGAGGGATGCACAGGTTACCAACAAACTAATCACTAAAGGCAAGAGACAAGTGTATTTAGTAAACTGTCTTTGTCATCAGGCAAGCAATTCTTGATGATAGCTGAAACATGCAAAGTAATGATATTGAACTGCTCCAAAGCAAAGCTGTAAGAATTGTGGGTAAAAAATATTAATGAATATTCATGAGCAACAAATTTTCTGAAATGCATTATGGGAAGCTCTTGTGGCTCTGAAATAAGAAAAGTGGAAGCCAAGCTGAAAAAAATCAGGCAAAAGCATAAAAGCATGGATAACGAAAAGCATTACCATAATTCTACAACTTAACAGCAGACTGCGCTATATATTTGATAGACAAAAAATGGTTGTATTATAATGTAGAAATGAGACAAAATGAGGCTAAATGAACTAAATTAAAAGTGTTAATCAAATGAATTACCATTTCTTTACACAAAAAACTTCACCAGAAAGCAGTTTATGATCATTATTTTAGTTTGTTTTCTGCATAATATGACAATGAGGAATGAAAATGGTAGCCCTACTGATGTAAAAAGGGAACATCAATAAAGTGGGAAGTTGTTTTGAAAAAGGGTTATGAATTTTATTTGCACGACAAGAAAATGCAATGATTTTACCTATGAAAAGCAAGTATGTTTAAGAAATGATAAATGACAAGATAAATGAAGTAATACATGGTTCAGTGACAGAAAATGTCTCATATTGACAGAACAGACTTTCAACTGCACAATATAGAATTAGTACACAATATCATGAAAAATTACATACATATGTTGGGTTGAAATCAGAAACATGCCGCAAAAAATTGTTCTAAAATATCCTACATGAAAATAATTATCATACACACATGCTAGAAATCAGATAAGGCAAAATATGAAGAATGGAAACTGATAAAACATGCCTGCAAAAAATAATTGAAATGATCTCTTGAACTTTTCTGATGACTACTACACTGACATGTTACAAGACTTGTGGTTGGGTGATAAAATGAAAAATACACCAATCAGAGCTAAGCTTATATCCTACATCCAACTGGTGAATTTGCTTTATAAATGGACTATTTTTTAAGACAAATTTTAGAAAAAAAATAGCAACAAAAAAGCTTTTTCACTATAGACATTATAGAAAGTACTTAAATATTAAAATGTTATGAGACGTGAGAATCCAGACATTTTTAACACAAAATAATACCAGAAAGTCTGCTCTGTCAGAGGAATCAAATTTAATTACACTTCTCAAAGATTATATGAAGATCACAAATAATAATATTAATCTCAGAATGTCAGTAAATTCAATTTCTCTCAGTAACTGTCCATGCTATGCAGGTATAGTGTCTATTTCTACCATAAAAGGTAGTACATTATATTTACTTTTTAGTACAATCATTTTGGTTCCATTTTCAATGTTACTACATCACAATAAAACCTAGGTCATCACAGTTAAAACAAATTTAATAGATATACAGTATGGCATTAGTCTATACAACAAGCTAAATAATATCACAGAATTTTGCAATATCGTAAAATCTGTGTGCCCGCATGCCATCACCAATCGTATGCAGCGAATGCTTAGATCTGTCAACAAAATGCGACATATATATAAATATTTAAGGGGGTGAGAGGTATAATTACGTGTCCAGCGTTTCTGTTGTTGATATTGGTCGTCGTACAAAGAGTCGGTAAATACCCGACAAAACTTGCCACACTCCCGCAAAAAGCTGAGAACAAAGAATGTTAATAAGTTTCCAAAGTTGAGACAAATAAATGATCATATGAGTCCTTTGTCACTAATCTATTGTTTAATCTACAATGATCCTAATCCAATAAAACTAAAGGGACATTCATTTCCAATAAGGAAAAACCCACATACAATCAGACCACCTGTGAGCAGACGTAACCTAATTCTTAAGACTAATAATTTAATTTTGCATCAAAACATGTCATTGGTGGTTTATTTTGAACTCTCAATGAAAAATAAATATATCGGTAAATAAACTCTTTCAAAGATGGCCTTCTTTATAGACAGGCTTTTCCGTATTTAACAGCGCCACCTGTTATCTATTATGTTTACTTACCTTTGAGAGAAAAATCCACATTTATTTGATATTTACAAATGAAATTTCTGCATGTGTAAAAAGTACCTTTCACATGTTTAAGTAATATTTGCACATTCAGAGCATAAGTATTGCAACTCAGTTTAGGAGAAGTTGGTAGTTGCCATACTTTTGCACAATGCCTGGACTTAAAATATAATATAAAAGGGAAAGAAACTCTTAGAAAACAGATATCTGCTGAATAACACTTATTTCAATACATTGTTACATTAACACAACCTCATAGAGAGGTGATGTGTGTCAGTGTGTCATAGACCTTTTTCCGCACAGAGACGCAAAGTGCATCACTCAACACCTGACTTTGAAGTGATCATTATCTATACATGGTTGGAATAAGGAATTCTGGGTATTGTATGATATAAAGCAGAAATGAATCGATGAGATGATGTTGAGAATTATGTACTGAGAGGAATAAATGTAAAAAATGTTATATTTGATCAGGAAAATGATGGATATGCATTAATTTCAAACACTAGCCAGCTAAGCTTGTATGTACTAGAACATAGAAGATAGAATATTAAGTATTTTGGTGCAAAACTTTTGTCAACACCATTTTGGTATAGACTTACTGCCTTGTACAAACATTTTGCACCAAATTTCTTATGTATAAGATTTGTGAATACTCTACATAAATATGTTATTTTAAGACAGAGTACAAAGAGAAACACTTCAAACATCTAGCCAAATATGAAGAAAGAAATCTAATAAAAATATTTTGTTTTCTAAAACTTACATGTAATTTAATCAAGGCGTCCCAGAATCTGTTACAGGAGAACAATATTACATCATTAAGGGCAGTTTTAGGGAGGTGAAACAGGGATTGTTAAAAAAGGACTGTGTAAGGGGCATAGACTGTGGATTGTGGAAGTGATACCAAACGAAATCTAGGGATTTATTCATTGAACAATACAAGAGGAATTAAAACATAAAAACATTTGTGCCACAAGGATGTAGATTCTTTTCTTCCACACTACCATTTACAGTCTCCAAGTATTGAACAAAAACAGTCTAATTTAAGAATAAACTTATTGTACATTCTTGCTCATACAAACCTTAGTAAAAAGCCCTGAGTTATTATTTTGTAAAACAATAATTCATATAAATCATACACAAGTACATGCCATATTAACTTGATCATTGATACACTGCCATACATAAATCATCATACATGTACTTTATTTAACTAAACTCACTATGTGAATTTACACATCTTGTGCAAGGTATGACACATGTGCAATTAATCAGACCAGAGTTCATCAAAACGAGTCAATTTTTTTACCAATTAGACTTCTTTTCTTGTCGATAGTAAATCTAAGAAAAAATTTAAAGCTACCAGACTGTATAAGTTTTTATCAGACATATACAAACAACATGCAATTTATTTTTTGGACACATTTGGATAACTCCGAAATACAAATACCAATCGCAAAACAAACTTATCGACACAAACATGACGACACCAAGGACATTATGGGAAGGGAGATAAAATATCATTTTACCTTCTTAATGCATTCTTTACAATTTAAGCTTTGTACATGGTCGTTCTGATAGAACATAAGGAATGGAAAATAAGCATTTCTTATTCAATACAAGAATCATATTTATACATTCATTACAGCTGTTTCACAAAGCACAGGCATAAAATAGTGTACAGTAAAACCTCATTAAGTCACAAACACAATATTAGGCAAGAAAAAAAATAGCCTTGTTTATTACCCAATCAACCATATTTTTTGGTACTGAGCCCAAACCTCTCTAATGATAAAATCCAAAGTATGAAAATACTTGGAGATAAATCATTCCTTTAATTTTTATAAAGTTAGGTTTAGAAAATGTGTTAGACAAAAACAATTTTGACCAACCTACTCTAATTTTTGAGTCAATAAACCCTAAACATGACTATTTTTTCCCAACTTTGATAAAATCATTCCACTTTATATTCAAAACTGACTGTTTCGGTCCTCATTAAGGTCTTAATACTGAGGTTTAATTGTACCAGTAATACAGATCTTAACAATAGGACAAAATGCAATAAGAGAAAAAAATGACGAATTGTATACTTCAGTCCAAGAGAACTGGTATGGTATTACATAAAATGTTTCAATATTTACCACGCAGACATATTATAGTAATCATATCTTGTGAGAAAATGGGGTAAATACATTTGTATTTAAAAACATCAGCACTATTTGTAACAAACTTAAAAAAGTGACTGAAAAACTTAACTAAAATAGAACAAGAGTTAAGTGAAACAAATACATCACAGCACATGCTACATAGTCGTGATTTTCAGATATTTAGAAGTAACACTATTTTCAGGAAATATAAAGTTCAAATGATTATTCTATGTTAGAAATAAAATATTTTACACAATATTTACCTGTCTTGTCAGAGCAAATGGTGATCTCGTTCTAGGTCGTGATGAAACGTTGGTCAATGGACGGAAATGGGGTCGGAATGGTCTCGTTGGCGTGCTAGTACGTATATCTTGAGGACTTCGTAAGTCCCGTGGGCTTCGCATGTCACGAGGACTACTGGCTGGCGAGGAACCAGGTGACATACTTAATTCAAAACTTTGATCTGGGCTCCTTACCTAAATTATACAAATTTTCAATTCAACAATCACTAACTCAATATTCAGTAATTACTAAGATTGGTATCTCTAACAAATTGAAATGTTTTATCATACATTTCTTTGTATATCAACAAGTCCAAATCAAGTTTCATTATTCTTCGAGGAAAAATCAGTGTTAAACTAAATCTTTTCATAAGAGGTTACAAAACATAACATTGGTCTCCAAACTCAAATTTCCAGTTTTAATGCATCAAGATAAAATGTGATTATTTTAAAAAAAAAACGACCATAAAATAAACAGACAATATTAATCAAAACATGTACAAAAAATAACACAATAGTACACATTTGAACAAGTTGAGAATGAAAATTAGTTTTGAGATTGCTGACAGATCTCAAGTTTTAAAATCTCAAAACCATTACTTACAGTAGATTTAGCATCAAGTCTGGTTTCCAGACTACTGATGTAAGATGAACACAGTCTAAGTAACGCTTTAAGACGGTTTGCAATGATGTGCATTTTATCTTTGGCCTGAGACATCTCAGGAGATTCTGAGTTCAACAGGAGCTGATCGGCGGTATCTCTAAGGGACATTACTCTGGGCTGGTTCTTCTCAAGGTCGAATTTGATATCCTGGATGTATGTAAAACATATGATAATTGTTAAAGACATAGAAATCAGCAAAAAGAACAAAAAAAGATGTGATATTGTAAAGAAAAAAATTAAACAATAATTCAATGGGTACTGTCCTGAAAAAGACGCTTTAGTGTGTAACTGCACTAACAATATTTCTATGTTTTCCATTTTTATCCTGAGTAATCATTGAGAAATTAATCTCCTAGAATGAAAAATACAAGTAAACCTGCAAGGACACACTACCTGCAATTTTCTAAGTCTAGTCCACAAAGCTGCGTCATCGTTCCCTAATTTAATCGGCTCACATTGTTGAATCTTCGTTTCTATACCCTCTAACCACAGCAGAAGGTCGTGAATGGTATGATGGAATTCTTCACACTGCATCAGCGCATCTTGAAGTTCGTTCTGTAACTTTGTAGCCTGTGCACACACCGTATCCCAACGTTTGTTCATGATTTTAAGTTTGTCCCTGAGTTGTCTCCCTTCATCAGAAGTTGTGTCTATGATTTCACGACTAGTTAAGTTTATAGATATAACTCGTGTCTTCTTGGATTCTAGCTGCAGCAAGAAGTCCTGCAAAAAATGGACAATTGATAAATGATTGAAAATACAATAAAATATATTTTGGTCAATGGTATTAAATATGTTAGGAGTAGTTTTCTCTATGAATTTCTGAGAGAACATTTATGGCACAGCTTTAAACTACTTATTGAAGGACTAAGAAAGGATTGCAACCAAACCTGCAATTAAATTTCAACTGTATAAATAAAGTTTATAACATAAGATTTGAGGCAAAAATGTTTATTTTATAGAGTACTAGTATATAATTTGAAAAGGCCAGCCTGTATCAGATGAAATGTCATAATTAAATGCTAGACGATGAAATAATAAATGCAGAATTTAATGACATACATTAAAAGTCTTAAGGACATACATTCAAAGTGTATGACATACAGTGGCAAATAATAACAAAACAAATAATGGACATTTTTAGGTAGAAAAAATCATCAAAATATTTAATCAAGGAAGACAACTCATGCAAGCATTATGAGTTATATTTAAAGCTTAGTAGCTCAGTCCATGAGAATGCTTGATTCATTAAGTGTCAAATATGGTTATACAATTTGCCCTGAAAATGAAACAAAGCTGTGTTAAAGTCTTCAGCATTGTTTAAGAATGGTTTAGTATACATCAAAGCACATGAAAATACCTGTTTGACACATTCCTGTAATTATGTAAATGAGGTTGAATTAATCGATTTTAAACATGATAACAATTTTCACAAACGTTAATATGACTATTAATCATTAATTTGAGTATACTGTTAAAAATGATTAAGCATCAAAAATAGAATTAAAATGTATACAGAACTCTATTATGACTGGAAATCTGTGTCAAAATCAAGTATTTGAATACATCTCTATTAACTTTGAGCTGTTTAATTAATTATAACGCATAAATGAAGATTAAATTTATAGGAGTTTGACCTAATAAATAATTCAGACTTTGAAATTTAGTCTCTGTGATTCTATAGTTGTTTTTTGTAGATTAGATAAGTTTGACTGTATATGAAAATTAAGTAAGATGTTCTCACCTTGTGTTGTCTGATAATAGAATCAAGTCTAGTTATCTCCCCTGGAAGAGGTTTATGAGACCTCTGCATCCCTTCAGCCTCGTCTAACCATGACATCATATTATCAAGGTCAGTATGGAATTGCGACCAATCTTTACGATGTTGAGTAAGTCTGTAGTCTTTCTGTATAGCACCTGCCTGAAGCATTTCCCATCGAGAGACAATAGCTGAAAATAGATACAAATGTAATACAGTTATCCCCGAGTGTGAAAGTAATATAAATTCCCCTAAAACGAATGGAATACTTTTAAAGGCTTTCTTGCAGAATTAAGCAATCCTCTACAAATGTCAACTGTTTTTTTTTCCACACAGTATAAATACTTTATAGTACTGAACATGATCTATAATTCAAATGACTGAAGTCACGAATTTAAACCCATCATTACCTGCAATATAACTTATATGCTAAAACGTTTGAATTTATAAACATGGCAATGAGACTCTATTTAACCAAGATGAAGGGAAAACTGCATAAAAATGGAGAGCTAAAATACTTAAAAATTATGCTTGAAATTTAAAAATGCAAAGCAGATGAATGAACAGCTGGTATCAAATTAGCTTTAAAAACAATAAAATGGGACTCTTCAGAACCCTGACATTGGAGAAATTAGAACTTAAAGATCTAGTGTTATTTAAATATCAATAATGACAATATATATGAAGAACTTACCATCAACTTGGTTATCAGCACTAGTAATAGACAGTAGACCAGTCTCTGCTTTTAACAATCTTTGTATTCTCTTCACATCTTCTACACACTTCTCAGCTTCATCCATACTTTCCAACTGTAAAACATAAATAAGGACATCCATAGACAGAAGAAATTCATGCTAAGGCATAAAATTCAAAATGTTGCTGAATTCCCCTAACTCAACTGACACTAATTTTTCTGGTGACCCAAAACTTCTGATCAGCCAAAGAGAATCACTTCTTGCTGATAGTTTCATTTTCATGTGTATTGTCTCTCCCAAATTAAATATATTTGAAAAAAATGCTGTCCACCTATGTATTCTACATTCTTGCAGGAATTTAATAAAAACATGTTATTTTTTGTCCTAATTGATGAACAGTATTCACATTTAACATACTTTGGTAATAAGCCAATTAGTGGCAACCATATAACAGAGAAAAAATTGTTGTCAGAATGCTTGTTATTTACATCTTACCAATTATTGTGTTGTTAAAAGGATCAGAGTAATATTAATCACCTTTAATGACTGTAATCAAATTTCATTTAACTATGCAACTACTTCTGAGGTATTGAAAATGTGGTTTTACATCACAGAATTAAGAAATTTGCAAGACTGACTTTCTATACCAACATCTCTGTATACACAATTGACACAAGCACAAAATTTAAAGCAGAATAATCAAATTCACTTACATAATGAATGGCACGATGTTCGACACCTGGACCAAATGGCACAGATTTGCGTAATTCTTTCTCTGCAAGATCCATCTTGTCTGTAGCTTCTTCGAGAGCATCAGCAAGTTTCTCTAATATATCCTCCACTTGTTCTTCTTTACCACGATGTGATAATTCTGTCTTCATTCGGTTAAATCTTTCTTGTCTAGATGGTGATGGTGCTGTAACAGTAGAAAATAACATAGATTTTAGTTTTGGACAGTATTTTGATATAAACATGGTGTAAAATGTTACAGCAGTTCTGACATCTGATTCCCAATTATTGATACATGTACAATTTAACTTGCTAGTTGCTTTTTATGATACAAGTAGTATGACTATCTAATGTACAAGCAATCTTGTAAGTCAGAAACATTCACACATTTTTAAGATATAGCATAATTATGTTGTATTATGTAATAAAATTATTGACACCTGTATCAAGCCATAATATTTACATTTTTTAAACTCTTGAAAACAATACATATAATACAGTAATTCACACAAATTTATTACCTCTAGCACTAAGTAGGTCCTTGGCAACCCTTCTAGGAGATTTTGACCTCAGGGAACGAGTGGGTGACCTTGACCTAGTTGGAGAAAGTGGCCTTTGTAACCTTGGTGATTCTGATCTGAATGATCTAGGAGATACCGAAGCATCCACGGTATCAGCAGATCTTCGTTTAAGAGTGGGAGAAGGGCTTAGATTTGCGGGACGAGTAGTGGCAGTAACATTTGGTAGTTTCCTTGGTGATGTTGATCGTGACCTTGACCTCTCACGCAATTTCTTTAGGAGGGCTCTTCTCTTCTCTGGAGGACTCTCTGGTGGTGAGGACTCTAAGTAAGCTTCAATTTCATTCATATCCCAGTCTAAAGTTAGAGGTTCTCCAGGAGGGAGGGCAAGAAGTTCACGCTCCAGTCGATCCAGTTCATCATCATTGAGATGCATTCTTTCCTCCGTCTGCAATAAAATTTGTGATAAGTCAAAGCTAAATAGATCCAAACTTTTTAAACATAATTATGTAAAATATGTTGAATTTACATGAAATATTGATTGACTAAATACTTCTCCAATCAAGTGCACCAACAAAGCTTGCATCGTAGTCAGTAAAATGTAAATTTCATAATAATGACAAACTTCAGTTATACACAGAGGGACTTGTGTTGTAACTAACAGGCTTAAGTTTTCTGATCTTAAGATGAACTGATATTTTAACAATATAATCGTGGAATTTATTGTAAAATCAAATCCCACACTTACCTGCTGGGCAGACAGTCTGGCATTTGTTATAGCAACTCGGTCAAGTACTTGTCTATGGTATACTCTGAATGAATCAATCTCAGCTTGTGTTGTTATGGCATCAGTGCTGTCCCCTTTCTGTACAAGGTACAATGCTGCTTCATCCAGGAAAGAAAATTTCTTGGCTCGGCCATCAATTTCATCTTGTATTCTCTGTAAAAAATACAAAATCATGTATGAAAACCATGTAATTCTTTCAGGGACTTACACTACTCAGATATGATGTACACAAAGGAAGGCAAATACATTGTAGGTGGGGTTTCCATCAAATCACAAAATAAAACAAAGAAAAAAATAGAAAAAAGAGCAAACCAGAAAAAAATTTTTCCCAAAATACCTAGAGACAGCTATTCCTCTGGGTAATTGGGAAAAGATGGTAAACATATGTCTAACATCAAAACTTCAAGGAAATAGAATATCCTCACATCCAATAAGCACTAGTAAATTTTAAGAAGGAAATTAGAAAAAAAAATGAATAATTATTTCATAATATCCACATTTTACTACATCCATAATGATAAAAAATAAAGCAGGACATGTTTGGGGTCAAACAATCACTTCACTGTATTCAGTTCTACACTATATCCAAGACTCTAGCTGTATTTTACTGTATATCATAATGCCATGAAATTGTTTCATAAACATAGAGTGAACCAACCTTCATTTCTCTTAGTTTGGTCTTTACATCCATGGAGGACAGATGTTCAATATTTGTTAGCTGCATGTCAATTTCTGTAAGCCAACTTAATAAAGCCTCCTTAGTTCTTGTAAAATCTTCTCTGATGCTGGATGAATGTTTTAACTCTCTCAAGTTAGCCGACATCTTGCCTTGAAGAGCATCCCAGCGATCGTTAGCGTCTTGCATCATGGCTTTCAATGTGCCGTTGGTGTCAGTACGACCTTCACGAGCCAGTCTTCTATACTGTCGGTTAATATTCTCTAGTTTACTGAGATTCTCATGGATTGATCTTTGCACAGACTGCAATAAATGTTAATAATAAGATTCCATAAATACTATAAAAAATCCAATGCTAGATGTTCCATTTTTCTCACTCTTCAAAAATGCCAAATAAATTCACACAGTCTGCATTTGAACAAAATAAAACTATTCTAATACTTCTCAATATGAATGATCAGCCATGGAGGCTGAATGGCCTCAGACATGTCTTTAAACAAATTGTCACAGAGAATATCATACAGTTTTTGAACTCAGGAACTCTATAGACCTAATGCTCAACCTATTGAGTGAAGAGGGTTGACTAAGAATATTACACCTGGTTATTCATTATAAATATATGTAACAAAATATTTTTACTCTGTAATTATAAGTGTTTAATGGTATTAATACTTTATTCTATAACACGAATATTCATAATGCTCACCTCACACCTACTGAACTCTTCACTAGATGTACTAACATTTAATTGGTCAGTCATGACCTCTGTGACCTCAGATTCCATCATTTTCAGCCAATCACCAAACACTCTACAATCATCAATCAATTTCTGCCACAGAGTCCAGGTTTCTTCAATTCTGTGATAAGAGTTGAACCATAATAATAATTTCAATACTAATATGCTCCATAAAGAAAAAAAATACATCTACCATTTTATGCCATTTAAACATGGATGAAAGATGAAAATTTTCAAAAAACCAGAAATCTTAACTTTTGTGCCACAGAAACAGTAAAAACCAGTAGGGTCAAAACCTGGAAAAAAACTGAGAAAACTTAAACCAAGTGTAAATGGTTCAACTTCAAAATTTTCCAATGAAACAGTTATTCAAGCATGCATTTGAAGGAAATATATAACATTATATCGATGGAATAAATCTTCTACAATTTCTTCTATAATTTGTGACCACAAATTCTAACGTAATCAGTGAAAACACAAACTAGATGCAGGACTAATACCACATGACACTAACCTTGACCTTTGCTCTGGAGCAAGCTGACAAATTCCTCTCCAGCGTCTTTCTAGATTTTTCATGGCAGTTTGTAGACCATTGAACTCTACGTCTGTCGGACAAGCATCAGAGTCATGAAGCAATACTTCACAGAGGTTTAATACAGAACCAACCCCCGGACTGTGTCTTTCTATGTCATGCTGTAAATCCTGAAATTTGAAATAAAATGTACACATTAGAAAGACAGAACAATATGACAAATAGCTGACTTCAATATCTTTATTATGTTGAGAGTTTCCATTACAATATTCTACAATGTTTGTATTGAGTAATACCTGTAAATAAATGACTACTGAACACCAAAAAATTAAATGTTTGCTTGAACTGAAGTAATCATTTCAGAGACATCTTATTAACTTTATGCTTTAGAATGATAACAATCAATTACAAAATTATTTCGACATCTCAGTTGGTAAGCATGGAACAATATAAATAATACAAAGAGTTAACATCTAAAAATTGTTTTAAACAAAATTGCAACAAAAGCTTTACTATTCTGCTGCAAAATCATACTTTAACATTTTATCAACATATAAAAAAATCGGCTTACATTCTGTTGTGCCAACTTTCTTTGTATTTCTTTCCTGTTAGAATCTTGGTATACAACCGGAGCAGACAAGTCATCCTCCATGTTAGCTAACCACTTGCGTAAATTACTCATACTGACGTCTAATTGTTGTACAGCAAGTAAAGTCTCTTGTAACTTACGTTGTCTGTAAAACAATGAGCATGATTTTGAATAAACATTAACTTTGTACCATGCCTTCACATTAGACAATGGATTTAAGTTAAGATGGATTAATTCAATCACAGTATTGGGTGTTAGAAAATGCAAAAATAGGAAAATAAAGAAATTCACTTAAAGCATTGATTAGCATTATCTGGTACACATGACAAATCCATTTATTTGCTCTGAATAGTGCAGTGAACAACACCAGCTGCCAATCATGGGCCTGGTAAGATGCAGAGAAACAGGAAATGTGGTAATTCTTTCCTTTACAAAAGGTACCAGACAAAGGCAGAAAATCAGAAAATATCTGTATTGGTTTTTGTTACAAAAACCCTGTCAAACCTGAGTTAACAGTCACCTGTAAATAACAGTTACCCTTGAATAACAGTCACTCTAAAGTACACATTCATTGAATATAGGTAAACAGTACTTAAGACCTATATTTGGTCTAAACCATACATGGCCTTTGTACACAGGCTTAACTACAGTAGTTCAGTCAGTACCTGAATGCTATCACTGCTTTAAGATGTTCCCATTTATCTTCTAATCTTGTTATCTTCTGTTCAATATCACTGGCTCTGACTTCACTGCTGACCTTCATCAATGCTTTGCCTTGAGTTACAAGGTCATTCTTACTCTTTTCTTTGTCGGACATTTCAGTCTTGAAATCCTGAGAACAAAATTCAGAAACCATAAAACATTACTCAATAAGATTATTACACACAAAATAATTATATTAAAATGTGATCCCTATGTGATGACAAATGTCACCTCTTTGTTGCTAGGAAGACATAGCAACATGAAACAAGGTTTACGCCTAACAGGAAGCAAAAAATTGTCACATCAAGAACTGAACCAAAGACATGCTGCAAAAGTAACTTGTAAGAACATATCAATCTAGTGACAAAATAAAACTACCTTTTCCATTCTGTTAAGCAGATCTTCAATATGGAAATCTTTGCTTGAAATGACCTTGACCTCCATTCCATCTATCCAATCACAGAGCTCCTTAAATTTCTGGCTGAAATTTGACCATCTAAACATGGTGTCATCAATTCTCTGAGATCGTAAACTGGCTTGATTACGTAGCTCATCCCACTGTTTGTTGAGCAGACGTATTCTTTGGTGGAGAACATTCAAGTCTTCTGGTTCTATTGTCCTTGAAAGAGCTTTTTCACTGGCAAGAAGTGCTTGTCGTTTTGGTTCAGCATTGGTAAAGGCAACTTCTATGTCCTAAGTAAGAAAAAAGATCATAAGTATAATATACAAGTTTATAAAATCTTGCAGTAAATCTCAACACTCTAAATCAAAACAATAATTAATTTGATTATGCAATTCAATATTGCAACTTAAAATAACCAGTCAATGTATAGCTATGAAATTAGGGCTTTCAAAATACACAAAAAACAGTGAGTTAACGAGTAACTAAATTCTCTTTAATTAAAGGAAGCTCACCTTGCATCTATGCATGTCAGCTTGTAATTCTTCATATGCATGAGGTAATGTGCCAGAAAGAGATTTCCTGGTGTCCTTCAGCCATGTAAGAATCTCTTCAATATCATCTTCACATTCTCTCCATTGCTTCAAAACACCTTCCAGTTTTTCTCTTTCACCGTCAAGCTTCACAAATATCTGATGCCAATGTTGCTGTACTTGTGCCATACTGACTTTTATCTCTTCCTGAGCTTTGTTGTCTGCTCTTTGCAAGAGTTGTTTCCCCTGAGTGTTCATGTTCTTGAATAAATCTTCTTGCATTTTGAACTCATTCTGTGTATTCTGAATGAACAAATTACAACATGAAAACCTTTTAGAACCACATAGTTTGATAAGCCAACAGAATATTTAATCAAAAGATAGTGAACTTTTGGTACAAACAACGAGCGTTATTTCAAACGAATATAACATGGAACAAAAATCACTTTTTAAATCTAATCAAGTCCAACAATAGATTAATTTGATAATAATTGATCTACAGTTTATTTCTGTCAATAAAAGCTGTAACATTGTTTTAATATCAATTGGGAAAACATGCTATATTTACCTTAGCCTTTTCTACCAAGTTTTTGACTTTTTGTAATGAGGCAGTGTCAAAGTTGAACAGTTGAAGACCCTCCTCTTTCTCTCCTAACCATTCTCTTAATTTCTCAGACATATCATTAAAGCCTTGCCATTGTTTGACAGTAGCATCAATGATAGCCTTTCTCTGATTGGCTCTCCTGACAACACTCTGCCACTGATTAGCCAATAGGACAAGCTTTTGCTGGAATTCTTCTTTATCCTCCACATCACCTTCATTCATCATTGTCTGACCATCAGTGATGATAGAATGGAGGATTTGTTGTCTGCTATACATTTCAGCTTCAAATTTCTGAAAAAAAATTAAAAATATCCATTGAATATAATCAATATTTTTTACCAGTTATAATCAAATACCCTCCCCCACCATTTACAATATAATACAAATTGGAAACAAAATGCTCATCTCATGTTGAAGAATTGCTGTGCATATCAGCTATTAATCCTACACTAAGGAAAGTTTCAATGAAATGCAATTAAATCAGAGTTCAAATAAAAAAATCTTGTCAATTCTCACCTCACATTTCTTCTGCTGTGCTGTCAGATCAATGAGATTTCCAGCAATTTCAGTGGAGAGGTCAGCTTCAGTCTTGGCCAGGAAAGTCATCCATGTGTCACATTTTGAGTGGAAGTCTTGTTGCACCAGTAACATACCTTGCAGTGTTTTACACCTTTCCTTCGTTTCAGTAAACAAATCATGCCACTTATGATTCAAATCATTCAAGTCAGCTGCTGCAGTTTCATTGAGTGCAAGTCTGTATCCAAGATCATTCAGTGCATCAAGATGGGTTGAATTGTCATTGAACTGTTCACAAAGTTCTTTCAAATGTTCCAACCTATCACTGAGAACTTTTTCGTCTGCTGATTTATTTGGATCTTCCATTCCAAGGATTCTTTGAGCTTGTGACACAAAAGCTTTTACATTTTCAAATGCCTCTTGGAATCTCCTTTGTTGAGACAAATCTCCTTGAAGACTCTGAACGTGTTTAGCAAGTTTCTGGCGCAAATTGAGCAGACGCTGTTCTAAACCAGAAAGCTTTGATGTGATATTGACTATGGAGGACGGGTCCATGTTCTTGGTTACATCTTCACCCATTCGATACAAATTGGAAAGCTGAGACTGGAAATGATCAAGTTCTCTTTGAAGTGTCTGAAAAAAATGATAAAAAGTTAACATGGAATCATGAAAAAAATACCTCAAAAAGTATTTCACATATAGCTATCTGACAGAGAAATGTAACAAGAAAAGCAAAGAACATTCCATGTGACATTTGACAGAGATCATGGAGAAACAAACTGGATTCTTCTACATTGAAAAACTACTCAGCTCCTCACAATTCTAAAAGATTTTTTTGAACCCTATTTACATTTTGGAACTGTTTCCAAAGTTATTTATGAGGGTGTTTCAGATGAACAGATGAAACATTTTACATACAGTGCAATTACTAAAAGTGTACAATGTGTCTCAATGGATGGAATAACTAAGAATTAGTAAGATTTTAACAGTTCGAACAGACATAAAACAATTTTCTTAGGACAGAGAATACTTCAGTACCTGGCAGTTTTTAAGGTTGTCATCTCGTCGTGTCCTCGGTTCTTTTCCATACACCAGTTCGTCACACAACTTCTCCTTGGCATCGAGCCAAGTTCTAGCTGAGTTGTATTCATCTTCGTAACTCAGCCATTGTTGCAAGCACCCACGGAACATTTCTGTCCTAGAACGAAGTTCCCCAAACACTTCCTGCCATCTGTTCTGTGTGTCCATCTGCGTCTTCTTAATTTCCTGTTTGGTACGTGGTTCACAAACTTGTGATAATTTGTTTGCAAGGTTGGAGAATTTCTCAAAACGGGCTGCATCTCTGTTCATTTCTGCCATTAAGTTCTGAAAAAAAGATACAATATATTATGAATCATTATTTGATATAGAAGTAGAGTAGAATTCAGAATTCAGTAAAGATATTGAAACATTGGCTAAAAATGGTTAGTGAAGTACAATCATACAAGACCATACAAACACAGATATTAAAAGACATTTTGAAATGAAAAAAAATAGATTCGTGTTGTGTTCATCACATGGTTTGTGCTTAACAGTATTCAATGTTGGTGAATTTGAATGAATGACAAACACAGTCAACAATTCTATAAATTGAAAGATATAAAAAGCCTATAGATCTGATCAAAGGGCTTTGTCACGTATATCATATAATATATGAGTTATGCATGAGATACGTGACAAACCCCTTTAGATCTGATGAAAGCAGAGGAATAAATGTTACGACCAGATGGGGCTGAACACCGATATCCAAACCAAGGTGAATATTGGGTTGATTAGGAATTGAAGAAAATGGTGAATACTGTATTTGAAATACTATAAATTCATGTATTACAAAGTTCTCATACCTCTAGTTTTTCTACTTGTATCTTTAGTGTAGCAATATCTCCTCCGACTAGATTGTATCTTTGTAGACAATATTCTGTTTCTAATAAAGTTTGACCAATAACTTGTAATTCACTATGGAAACTGTCCCATTGTGCCCAGATATCTTCCAGAAGTTTATGTACCTGAAATGTATCCGAAAACAAGAATATCAAATTTCTGCAATAATTTCTTTAAAAACACCAAGAACAAATATGTATTCACACAGCACATTGGATATTTAATTAGACTGTAGGTTGCATTATTAAGAATCTGTGTAAAATTCTTTCATATCAAATACAAAAGAAATTAAAAAATTAAAAGAACACATGCCTTGTGTTGTATAACAGTATACAAGGACAATTCACAGGCAGTAGTAATGGACCTGTGATGATAAAACTGTAATAAATTCCATCTAAAACACCAAACTTTAACTCAAAATAAACTTCAATGAGAAAATAATTGTCATAGAATACAACCCAATTCAACTAATCTATGCACTATATATAGTACACAACCCATTCACCTGATACGCATATCTTTACTACTACCTGTATTCACAAGTATTGATGTTAAAAAATCACGCTTACCTGGCTAATATTGTGATCCAATTTTCTCTTCTGGTCCTCAACATTGCTCATACTATCTCTTATACAATGTCTTACTTGTGGTGAATCTTCACTCAACTGTACAAGTGTATCACCAAGTTCCTGTATCTGGTTCATCTCTAATTGTTTTGTCTTCATTGTCGTCTGCAATGCCTGGAAGTTCAAAAGCAGTATATAAATTGAAACAAATGTCTTATCTATGATCACATTTTCTGTAAGTTTAACTATATTTATTTTACATTGATAGGGGAGTCAGTTTATTCTCCTTCTTACCAAATTCCATCAAATTCTGTTTCCTGAAACTCTAACTAGTGTTCATTGCCTAATTCAGTGAATGCTCAGAAGTAGCACTGTTTGATAGCAAAATAAAATAGTCGCAAATTATAATCAAATCATTTGTCATAATTATGGGCACTGGAAACTACCAAAAAAATAAAATGAATTCAAGCATAATAGCATTTTATGAACAAAGAAAACTGCTCATTATAATGTGATCATAATCATCAACAAATATGTAATTATCAAATACCTTCACATCTTTTAGAGTCTGTCTTACGCTAACTTCATGACCGATCAGACGATATTTCTTCAGTTTATCTTCCTGCTCATGGAACCAACCAACCAGACGATTCACGGCTTTCTCAAACTCATCCCATTTGTTGTGAATGGCTTCAAGTGAGTTAAGTCTATCAGACACATGTTTGCTGACTTCTTGCCAGCGTGCATTCAGAGTACCAAGACGTTCAGAGAACTCGTTTCTCTCAGCAGGTGGGTGACTATCAAACTCGTCTTTTGGTTGCAGTACATCTTGGTTCACAAAGTCAACAGTCAGCTGTTTACTGGACAAATCTATCTTGTATGACTGAAGTAAAATAATGTGAAAATGGAATAAATAGCAAAGGTGTTAGAACATTAAACATTAGATTTGGGCAGACAACATTGAATGTATTAAAAACAAATTCCCTATAAAAAGCACAGAAATTATTGACAGTTAAGCAATCAGTTCACATTGTAATAAGTTCCTTATAACAGAAGATTTGAGTTCCTAACAGTTTTACGGAAAAAATTAATGCAAGAACGGAAAATACTGCCATATTTACCTTGTATTTCTTGAGAAGCACTTCCATATCTGCGAGGTTTTTCATAGGTTTGTTCCTCTCTTCCTGAAGAGTTTCCTCAATCTCTGTCAGCCAAGCGTTTAGCTCACCCAGAGCTTGTCTGGATGGCATAAGATCCATTTGTGCTTGATGAAGATACTCTTCACTGTTATTAATGTCATGTTCCAGATGTCCCCATTCATGCTCAAGGTACTTCATCCTATCTTCTAGGTCTGACTTCTGATAGACTTGACTTTGTAGTAATTGTTTACCAATAGAAAGAACTTTTTCTTTCAATGGAAGCTGATTCTCTACTTCTTTGCGGAATTCCTGTAGAAACAATACAATTAGTTGAAACAATTTATAACCTAAAGATTGTTAATGATCACTTTTGAATACTGACCACTAAGTTTGGTTAAAAGTATAAGCAGTTGAATAGAAATTTTAAGTTGTGACTTACAAACTGAGAGACAGAAAGATAACAAAATTTCAAATAAAAGGAAAGAAAGTCGCAAATGCTTCTGTTTGATAAATCACGGAAAATTGGAGAAAAATAGATTAATTTGTATTTCAGTGTCTGCCTTATTCCTTGAAAACTTACCAAGATTTTATCAATTTTTCCTCTGACTGTGGCAATACTCTTTAAATCAGAAGATGACAATTGTTTGATACCAGTGAGTTTAGATCTTGCAGCTGTAAGCCAAGACTTCAGTATAGAAGCTTCTGCTTCAAATACTTGTAACTGGTCACCAACAGACTGAGATCTGCAAGAAATAAATGAGTACCCTTATAGCATAAAAAATTCAGCGATTACAGTGCAACCTCTCCAGAGTGGCCCTCTCTTGAGCAACAACCTCCCTTAAACAACAACATGATTTTTTTTACTGTATGATTTAACTATTAATTCAACCTCTTTAGAGTAACAACATCTCAACAGCAACATAATTTTACTTCTCCCAAAGGGTGTTGCTTTGGAGAGGTAGCACTGTACACAACAGGTCCTGTATCACAGTTAACAAATATCAATATTCTATACATTTGGAATTAGATGGGCTGCATTTTACAGATTATTTTATAGTGATGTGATTTTTATGATCTTTTAGAATTATGGTAAATCTTCACTTTTTGTTTTCTCAAAAAAAAAAATGAAAGCAATAAGAAAGGGGAGAGGTGTTCAATAGAGAATATTCTGTAATCCAGATACCTTAGAAACCTGTTTTTAATGATCATTAAGTTTTACAGCATTTGTATGCTTTAGTAAGACTCACCTCTTTAGTTCATGGGACAATTCTGTATTCAAGTCAACCCATTTTTCTGCAAGATCTGTCACTAACATTTCTAAAGCTGGACAATTAATACTATGTAAGAGTTGTTTCCCTTTATCCACAACTTGGAATACTGTCGGTTTTTCATCAGTTAACTCCCTTTGTAATCTCTGATATGTGGTTATCTTATGTTGAATAGCCTGTAATGTGTCCTCATTTGCAATTGGTTTAGGAATTTGAGTTTCAATATCATGTAAGAAGCGCTGCAATTGGTTGAATTTTTCTTCCATCTCAGCCCACTGTTTGACCAAGCGGTCAAGTCTTTGACCATGCAAACTGGCTTTGTCTTGTAGTACATATGTAAGGTTACTTAGTTTAGTATGTTGTGGAAGATGTTTCTGTTTTGTAGCCTTGTCACACTGAGCCACTAATGAATCTAACATGGCTCGATGCACCTCAAGGTCACTGAAGAAATCCTGTAATAGAAGAAGCATGAATACATGTACATTTATACAATAAAACCTCAAATAGCGACTATTTATTACAACCACCTTGTTATAATGACCACTTATTTTAGGACTGGCTTCCAATAACTCCCCTATAATTCAACTTGATAATGAAACCATCTCATTAACACAACCGATACTTTGAGTCCCAAGGGTGGTCTCATTATTGAGGTTTTACAGTACAATCAAACCTGTGAACAAGGACCACTAACAGGAAAGAAAAAATGTGACCTTCCAGCACAGTTTGTCTTCATCAAGAGGTTTGATCTGTCATAATATCCATAATTGAGAGTCTCTTTTCTTCATGTGATGGCCATTATTTACAGGTGGTCTTAATTAAGGTTTTACAGTACATTGAATCACAACATATCCACACTCAACATAGACTTATTTTTCATTCATTCTTATTCACATGAGTACACAAATTTGAACTGCAATATTATGAAAGCAATCATTGTTATTGTATTATTTTAACAGGAAAGTATTTGTAAAGCATTGTAAGCCTTTGAGAAAACAGTGTTAGAATCTATAATTGGCAAGAGCTATAATCCTGTAATTTTCAATACATTATTATCACAGATCAATAATCAATATTATGCCAACATTTTTAATACCAGACATAGATTCAAATGCTACTCACAAATAATGTATGTATGGAATGTGTCATAAAATCTTTCATACTCTTGGGTTAAATATTGAATGCCTTTTTATTAATCACATTCTGATAATCTTGTTCTCATGTATTTTTTATCAATACTCTGATATATCAAGCTTATCAGGACTATAAAGGCACATTTCAGTTAAAACTTAGGTCACACCTAATAGTTTCTGGACTTCAGAAGCCTAATTCCATATAATTTTGAAAGGCTTTTAAACATAAAATATGAGTTTCAAAGGCATCTTTTGTTTCTTTTTTCTAAGCTTTCAGGACACAAGAAGTCTAATATTACCCATAATTATGAAAGATTTTAGATGTGATACAAAATATCAACTCAAGTATTTTTGTTTCCTTTTTATGATCTTAAAAGTCTACTATCTTACAGGTCATTGCAAGGCTTTTGAAGCATCATATAATATCAAACTGAACAACTTACTTTATGAGCAACAAGTTGTTGTTTGAGGTGATCTAGATCTCTGGTAGAGATTTGTTCAGTTTTCAATTTGTCGTCTGCTGTTTCCAGGAAGTCAGCATAGTCCTGCAGGAGCTTTTCATACTGCTCCTGGACTGACACAGATTCTTGTAGAGTAGCTTTCTTTTCCATTACCTGAAGCAGAAAAATATAGCATTTCATCATCATCATAATAAATCTTTCAATGAAAAATGCCAAAGATTGTTTATGATATTCTACTGCTTGGTGACAATTTCTAGACATTTATCTTTACTTATATAAAAAAATGAAATTGACTTTTCATACAGGCATACATAATACTTTAAGGTATTGTAATACCTTAAAAACAGTTATCCATCAGTTTGCATTCCTTTTTCCCACTGATGAATGAACAAACTCAACAGTTAAGTGTTATTTCCAGCAATACAATACAATACCATGTTTTCCTTTATACACTTTTCAATCATTTTCTCTTAAAAATCCTGGGCACATAAAATATACATCACCCAAACCTACATAAATCCAAAATCCTAAACATCATTTCATTATAAATCATAAAATTCTAAGCACACTCCACCAGCAATTTCAGGTTTACAAATAATCGCCAAATACCTCCTCCATGATTTCCAATAAACAATTTTTAGAAGTCTTATCCCTGACACAAAAACACAAGTTTCAACTTTCCCATGAATTCCTAATTCCTTAGATTAAACTTCCAGTTCAGCATGTTTGGTTCACAACAAAATGCAAACAAAGTACAAGAGAGAGGTACTAAGCAATAAAAGTGATTATTTAGTTGTCAACTTATCATTTCTGATATCAATAATTAATCAGAGAAAAATTGTTTAGAATTGAGATCGTATGGTATAGGAAATGTAAATTCAGTTTGACTGACGGTATCCAGTACTTAAAGAACTACCATAATTACTACTGTATTGAACTCTGACAATAAATAATCTGCAAATAGTTAGACACACAATGTGTGTATAAACTATATGACATTATTTTTTTTATAGGGACACAGTCATTCAAGAATTAAACCAATTTGTGCAGATTGTTTTCCTTGAGATATAGAAGAAAATGACAGAACCAAAAATAGAGGTTTTTCATCATTGGTACCAATCAGATTATACCACCAATAATTAAATTTCAGCATACAGATTAATTAACTAGAGCTACGCAGAGTGGTGCCAATGCTCCTCTGTTTTACATCATTCTATTTTATAAGCTATTTTGATCAAAATTCTACGTTAAAACAGGGCATAACTCCAAAAATATAGCATTCAGAATAATACCTATTGTCTTGCAAATGCACCTTGTCATGATAATCAAGTATTCCAAGTGTCAACATATTTAAAAGTGTTTGAGTAATGGGCTACATTAATGTTTTTGCACAACAACAATGACTATGACAACCCAGCGATCATAATAGCTTGACTTTTTCTTTTAAACAGATGAATTAAAAATTGCAGAAATTTCATTTGTTTTGAAGAAAAAGAATAAAAGGCTTCTAGGACATGTACAGAAATTAACCTCCTCTGCTGAATTGTAAGTTTTAACAAGAAGTACAGTGATTAACCAGACTTTCTTTAACAATATTCACAAGGATAAAAGAGAAAAATATGTTTCACTCCACACATAATTTATAAAGAGAAAAAATAACTATCACATAATTAAATTACTTAACTATTATCCCGAAGATAAAAAATTACTTCATTTTCTTATGAGATTCAGTATTATATACACTATCAAAATTAGGCAATAATAATGAATTCATTTTAAACACTCAGACTAATAATCTTTCCTTAAACCACAGTATTAACTTAATTGCAATCCTGTGACACTTTTTTAAACAAAATATTACCTTAAGTCATTAAGAACATGCATACAGTTGAATACACCAACTTGATCCAGAAATCTGAATTCTTTATCCAACATTGATAAAAATTCCATTCAAACAAGATCGTGAATCAAAGTCTTAACCGAGACATTGCTATCAGATGTACACAAATATAAGTCTGCAACTTTAAAACTTCAAACTCTCGATTTATTTGCTTTACAATTCCTTTCTAAAAACACACCATTATAAAGTCAGGATTTATCGTCGGATGATACATAAAAGTTCAAGCTAGAATATTGATGATTTAGATCAGTTGATCGTTAAGTCAATCATTTATAGAATGTCCTGTGAACGTATACGTTAACTATATACATGACAGTGATAAATACCAAGCATAGATAAGATATTACGAGTCAATTATATCGATATTTATACTACAACCGTTCAATGAAGGCCATGATTTACTATAAACCACCGAAGAATGATTTTAATATCTTAATGACAAGGTATTATGTTTCTTTTTTGTATAATCCTTTGAGCTGACAAAATGTATCCGTAAGTTTTTATCAACAGAACGTTATCTACATATTTGTCAAACAAATTAAGGTTAATTAAATTTTAACATATTACCAAAACAAGTCACACATTAGCAGAATGTCTACATGAGAAAAAAATTTATGAAAAATTGATCCACATAAAAGGAGAACATTTTGTCAATGATACATTTTTTTTTCTACGGGGTTTAATTTTGCACTGACAACTGGGGTCATTTTGCAACTTTTCCAACTTTAGTGGTGAAGGGAGACCCCAGATGTACACCTAGGTAGAACCACTGACCAGTAAGCCAGCTGGACAGCTTCCTCAAAAGTGAAATTGGTTTTATCTGGGGTGGCATCTGAACATATAAGTGAGAGTCTAGTAACATTTGACTATAGAGGCCCCATCTTGTTTGTTTATATTTATATAAACATATAACATATAAACATATAACAATATTTTATATTGTTAATGAGTAATAATCAAACCTAAAAGAAGCATTTATCTCCTCTAAATATCTTTGCTTATAATGTCACAAAATTACCTTTCTTTGAAGATCCATAAAGTTAGACTGCAATGATTCCATTTCATAAGGGGAGATTATCTCAGGATCAAGGGCAGATAACTCAGCCTGCCTCTTTTTGACATCTTCCAGTTGAGATTCACATTTCTTTAGCTGGCTTTCAATTTTCTACAAAATGGAGAAAACAAGGTTGGATTAATAAAAGAATATCCCTATAATTATAAGAAAAATGGTTTACCAATGTAAGATGTACTTTCAAAGATTTAATATAATATGGTGCTAACTTTCATGCATATAAAGACATAAGCTTGCATATTTCAAAATTGAATCCTAAATTGGTAATATAAAAGCATCAACAAATATGAGAAGTGACTTATGTTTGAGTGTAAAAAATCTAATAAGTTCTTGTATTCACATAATAGTTTTATCAAACAAAGATTTCAATATGTAATAAATTATCAACCACAAATTCAATTAAATTTTAATTCAAAACATTTATGAGAAAAGAAAACGATTGTCAAAAATTTAGTAAAATGTCAACCCATACCATGCAAGGGTAAATAGGGCCTTACTGTACCAGGGTATAAGAACACTAAAGTCAATAAACTTTAATCATGCATTAAAACATCCATTTAATTCATATAATTAATCAGACTAAATGAAAATTTTGTAATATAGCATGCAGATTATTAAATGAAAAAAATTAACACACCATTAGACAGAAGGAGAAATCACATGCAGAAAATGCCATTAATTCTTCTTCTACAAATATTATAATCAAGGTGTACAAAAAATGTAAATAATACTTAGTATGTAAATGCATTAATTAATTAAATTACAGATTAATTATGCCTGACTGATACAAAATGTGGAAAATGGCCCGGTCTGCATTTATTAGCAATGAAAAGGTCAATTTTGGAGCAATAAATGCTTGGTGAATTTTTCTACTAAATATTGATATGAAATAGTAACCATGACAACTAGTCGCCAAAAATTGAGTACTAAATAAAACACTATCGTATACAACACTATTGTTAGGAACTTAACTTAAGAATATTTATATGGACATTATATTTATATATTTACTTTTCCGGGTAAAATTCTCCTTTCCTAACATGGGGAGATCACACCAAATATTAAAACAGAATAAGTCTGGCCTTAAAACACTATACAAAGGCCAAGCCAGATTACGTTACAATGTTAAATTTACCTGCTCATATGCTATAGCATCCTACACAAGAATCAAAGAATAAAATAATAAATAAAACAAAAAAAAACACAAGAAGAAGACATATACATAAGCTAAGTCACTTTAATAAGTCTTTATTTGTATAAAGTTGGAATATTTTCTACGGAGATTTTATATTTGTTTTATACCCCTTTCAACCATATTTAGTTTATATAAGAGGGCAGTTAACCTGTTCAGTTTTCCTGGATTCTGTATCAGTACTAAGCCTGTCCTAAGAAGGTTTTGGCAAACTTCTCAACATGAATCACATTGGAAGACAAATGACTATCCGCAAAGTCTTCAACATATTGTCATGCAGACAAATAAGCACTGAGCTTCACGCAAACATTATAAAGTCCTGTTCTATTCATAAAAGTAGTGAACAGTGCAGATCTAGACCAGACTTGACATTCCACTTAGTCTGGTCAGAGTCAAAGCTGTTATGATGGATTGTGCATTTCAGCGATACGAGACCATGAACTGAATAAAACGCATGGTGGTATGGAAAGTTAACATAAAATTCTACACAAGATTCTATCAAACCCAATAAATATTGCTACACAAACATGCCATAAAAATTATCATCATAAACTTAAGTAAATAAAATCCAGAGAGAGGTAATCCAAGATTTTATCAGTTTCAAAATTATTTCGAAAGGTAACTCATTTTTTAGACTGCCCAGAAAGCAAATATCATAAAAAATATCCACAAAAATGCATAAAAACTTCTTAAAATCCTTGCACTCATACAACACACTCATGTATTTCTATCAGTAGTTATGATAATACTTAATTACCACTGAATCAAATTTCGTAAAAATAATTAAGTGTATCCATATACAGCACTTGAATTAAAAACTCACATGTTTAAACTCTGCACAAGAAATTTCTAACACCCAAGTTTTCCGATCAGAAAAAGTATAAGAGTGCTACGATTATTTTTTCCGATAGTAAGCACTTATAGCGTAAATTAAGGGCTAAAATAACACTAAATGTTTAAGCTGATCAGGTAAAAATATCAGCGTATATTCAATATGTGTCATTCAGCCTACAATGAGCTAACAAAATAAATTGACTTTTGCTATTAGAAAACTGAATTGAATGAACGTTTAAATAAATAATAAAATACCCCATAAAAAGTTACCATTAGCTTCTTTCAACTATGATAAGATTGCGCAAACAAAGATTGCATTCAATGAACTGTATTACAACATATCGAGAAATTGACACAAAACCTTTATAATACCATATTTGGTAATGAAATAGTTACAATTATTTTGCACCGGGCTATCTGAATTTGTTACGCACAGGAACAACCATTTTATTTACATTTATTTCAACAATACTGGCAGCATCATACAGCAACACTTCTGTCATATCAATTAGAACAATAAATCTGTATTCAATTAAATAAAGAACATAAAATAGCATAATTTAAATTATTTATGACATGATAACTAATTAAATATTGATTGACAAAATTGTCTATGTTAAAATTAAGATGTTATAGCAAACTTCAACCGTACAGATAAAGTCAGTGACACATATAAATAATCCAACTACAAAAAAATTAATCTAAAGCAAAAAAACGTAATTAAAATAATCAAAAAAAAAATAAAGAAATGTTGTTAATTAATTGCAAACAAAATCTCTCACAAAAAACAACACACAAAGAAGTTCACAGCCACAAATATAGTTTGATGTTACAGCAGAGAACAAATGAAATGCAGCCTTAACAAAAGCAAGGATACTTAATCTCATGGGTCACAAAAAGTCATTTTAAGTATATGATCCTACAGACGATAACATTAAAGTGAAATTTTCACAGAATTAGCTCAATAAGTAACATCATTTTTTGAATTAAAATATATAAATTATTGTTCGGGATATGTAACATTTAAAATATATCAACTTAAATCTAAATCATGCCGAAAAATTCTTCTATCTTCTAACACCAATCATTGATAACTTCAAGGTGGCAAAATTATGAAGAACTTCAAATTCTTAAGTATGTGTAGTTCTGATTTTTCCTTTTAGGCAAAAAATTTTCATAAAAGTTTGGCATGAAACAATTTGAAATTTAATGACCCAATTTGAAATCGTAGTGAAGAAACCCGATTAGAAAACAGGTAATCAAAGCAGCATTCAAACTCACAAAAGCTGAGCATTATTTAATAAGCCACAGAAAGTTCTAAGAATAAAACCACAGATGCATTGAAAGCAAAATGTTGGAAATAGATGAAGATTTATTCTAATATTTTGAGAAAAATCTTTTCACACACTCCACATCAATAAAATCTAGCTACCATAAAACTACTTTGAAAATCAAAATTCAAATACAAAATAAACACTTCTAAAAAAAAATAACAAAGGTCAAGGTTGGCTATCACATGTCTGTCAGCCATCTTGAGCTAAATATAGTAACACAGTGAAAACAGCTAAAGGGAGATAAAAAGACTATAATATTTAGCACTACTTTCACAACTATGACTATATACATTGCCTTACTGAATAAGTGAATGATTTTTACCTCCTGTAAAATTCAGACATTTTGTTTATAAATATTACAGTTGCAAATACACTACATTACATAAATATCTATCTTGTGCAAAGATATACTTTGATGTATAAAAAAACTATAATTTCTTAACCTTTATCCAATCAACCACCTATAATATGCATAAAACATTCATTTTATAAAAGATATTTTGAAAACATAAAAACATCCATGTATATTGCTCAAACCATCTTCACATATGTAAGGGATGTAATTTGTAACACTAGGAAAACAAGAGTTGTCCCCCTTTATATTGAATTTCCCTATCTGATCATATATAATAATTAATGTTAAACAGAATACCTGTGGATTATTAAGGGTCTCTTACTTTGATGTTCTTTGAGTTCAATATTAAATATTTTGATGAAAATTAAAACTGGATCTTTTTAACAAATCATTACAAATTCATTACATATCCTTTGAGTTAAATAGACTTCTTTTTGTTCAATAAATGTCTCATAGTATGAGCACATTAAGTATTCTTTGAGTTGAACATAAATTAGCACATAGAGTCAGTGTTTTTTTCCATTTACCCTGCAGCACATGTATGACATAAATTGATTAAAGCGAAAACTGACAGTGAAATGCGTGGCATCAGATTGCAGCACAAAATATGAATGCATTAGAGTTGCTACAACGAAACCATAACTTACCGGAACAGTTAGCTTTGCACAAAAATACGGCTGATTTACAAAAATAGTTTTTTTTAGAAAATAAATAAATATTAAATAATCAAGAGCAGTAAGCATATGTATCTCATAGTAACTTGTTTGATGACTAACCAAGCCATCTTAAGTCCTTAAACATTTAAATGAGAATGTAATGACCAGTCTATAAATTCAGTCCCACCATTGCTCAATTTCAAGATTGCATTCACAGCCAACTAATCAGAGATAGAAGATTTGAGACTGAACTAAAAAAGTCATATTCAAACTTAAGCCCATGTTTTATCACCTTAACATAAATCATGTCATGCACATAATCAATAATATATCAATTTTGTTTATGGAACAAATAACATTACAATCAAGCCGACAATTACGTGGAATAAAGGCAAGGAAGATAAATATGTTGGTCACACAAACTAGCCAAAGCTTTCATATAAAATATTTTATTATTCATGCAGACATGTTGTAAATAGCATCCGATATCTGAAGCAGGGATCACAGTTTTGGCTCAAAACCATTGTAACTCAGTTTTGCTGATGAAGGCAGACAAAACACTTTTGTTCCAAACCTTGTAACTGAGGGGCAACATAAAACATCCCATAATGCAACAGCTTTGGCAAGAAAATTAACGTCCTGTAAATGCAATGAAAATATAACTTTTCCCACAATGCAAGTTTTTACTAAAGTGCATACATATGTGCTCAGAAAATGTTACTAAATATAGAACTGTACGTACCTGCATTTTATCCACCTGTAGTTTGAGGGAAGCACTGGGTGATGGACTTGACATCATGTCTCGGGTTTCCAACATTTTGGTCTCCAAGTTCTGTACTTCATCCTGTCCAAAATAACAAGCAAAATATGAGAAATCATAATAATTCTTTGCAACCTGAGCATCTCTGATTTTAATAAGGATCTAAAGCAATTAGCCTTGGTTTGGAGACTAATTCATGGCAGTAAGCCTTAGTTTAGACACTAATACAAAACCAAGGCCCCTGATTGGTTAATTCAGAGTGCAGCCCAAAAATTGTACAAGAGATTTTTACACTGGCATCAATGCAAGATTTCATAATCGTAGACCAATCAGCAAAACATGATAATTTTTCATTCAACAATATGACAACAGTGTTATTGTTAGAAATTGGCATACTCATGCCATAAATACCTTCAAATGATCTTGTTTAAAATGTAATGTCATACCTTGTATGATCTATAGTTCCTATCTACAGCTCTCAATTTATCTCCCTGGTCCCTGGCTTGAGATTCTAATGTCTGTACTCTATTGTTTAAGTTAGCCAGGCTCTGTCTAATGAGATCATGGCTATCAGCATTTGTTACAGCAAGTAACTCCTGGGCGGCACGACCCATAGACTGGATCTCACCTTGTAAGGATCGAATTTCTCTTTGAATATCCTGAAAAATACAGTAAAAATTACTTAAGAAGGGAGACAACTGTACATGTTATGAATAAAAAAGGGAGGTAATAACATGTCACTGCATTGTTGAATAACATTGTAGGCATGCATCAAAGTTTTTCATAAATTTTTCAAAATTTTATGCGGTACTGGTTACAATAGCGAGGGGAAGAGCATAACAAAATGGTGACATGTTATTTACTTCAGTAAAGTCATGTGATTAATAACTTTTACTTATTGAAACACTAAATTCTTCTTATGCATACAATTCATCCATCTTATAATTATCTAATTTAGTTTACAAAAATTAAATTGTTAATATCAGATTCATCATATGCGTGCCATAACAAAATTACCTCATTTTCTTTGACTTTTTCTTCAGAATTCATTGTTGAATCAGGAGCAAATAATTTCTGTTCAGCAAGATCTAACCAGCTTGAGACATTCTGTAAGGCATCTTGATAACGTTGTTGGAATTCTAGAGCTTTGTCCAGACGTAACTGTTTGTCATCAACCTGTACTTGTAGCTGCTTCCAGAGGTCATTCAGTGCACCAAGGTGTCGTCTGATGTCATTTAACTTTGGTGATTGGTCTGGAGCATAGCTACGGCGGCCATATTTGGCAGGGCCAATCAAATCCTGAAAATAAAGATATGATTATCAGTTGCTTTTAAAATCTGACATCCAAATTAACATAAACTGGTGAGAAACAGTATCTGATGTAGAAGGCGCCTATAAGGAAAAGTATTATTTAAATAAACCAAATAAGGTTCTATATTGATAAGACATTATAAATACAGAAATACATGTACTTGTTTGATTCCAGGGCATATGTTAAAGTACTTTTCAGTAATCAATGACAAATACCCCACTCACAAAGAACAAAAAGAAATATTTTTGAGAAATTTTCTCCAGATTTCAAAATTACGTAAACACAATGAAGTTAAAATTACCTCTGTTTTTCTGATCAATTCTTCTAAGTTTTCTTTCTTATGTGCAAGCTCTTGAGAGAGTGACTCCCAACGTGGCTGAATATCTTCTTCCTTCAAAGGAGAGAATGTTGGAGCAAGAGTAGCTTCCCTTGAGGGTTTCTCTCTTGTTTTCATCTCAGTACTGAGTTGTCGGACCAGGTTACGATGCTGGTAGAGATCTGACTGCAGTTGCTGCAAAAATAATGAAAAATCATTTTAGCCAACGGAAATTGTCTAGAATTTTATGAATATTCATGTGAAAAAGTCTTCTACCCCATAAGAACTGGTCAACTGGAACATAACCTCCTTAACCACAGCAGGGTAGCATCAATTTTGCATTATATGTTTTATCCACATTTTTATATGATGAATGAAAATGTTTACCTAACTAATTATTTGCAAGAGAAAAAAACTTTATGCTTTAAATGCTAGCAATGATTACCTTCTGTAGTTCCTGTTTCTCAAATGGTGTCATGGCAACCATTGCTTGCTCATCAATAGCAGGTGCCTGAACCATAGCATTAGTATCTGTAATCCATTTTTGTAGATTTTTCACATTTTGCTCGTAATCATCCATTTCTCTTGTTCTCTTTTCACTCTCTTTGATAGCTGTTCTCAGTGGAGCTTGTTTTTCTATAGCGGCCAATTTTAGATTCCCAAGATTTTGTTGAAGAGTAGCAAGTTGAGATCTTAGTTTGTCAGCTGCATCTGGTGTCTCAAGTTCACACAGATTATCACACTGTATGGCAAGGTCAGCAACATGTTGCAGACGACGATTCAATTCATTTTGTAAATCCTAAAAAAAAACAATTTGACATTGTTGAAATACTAGCTTTCAAAAGAATGCTGAAGTTGCTTAATCACCAGTTGTATAAATGTATTTGAAGATCTGCCATAACTCTGGTTAGTTCATTTTGAATTTTAGAATCAAACAAAGGTAAGATTACACTCTGAGACAAGTCTTTAAACTAAGCTTTCTAACTTTAAACATGTAAACAGTGCTAAACCAGTTCAAAAAAACAAGAAATGGTGCAATGCCAGCAAACCCGGTTTTTGAAGAATTAAATGAGAACTGCTTTCCCATTATCAGTCATAGTGACCTTGACCCTAGAACACCCCCCAAATGCAATCCAAAATAAGGTATCTATGAGCTATAGGTCAATATAAATTTAGGAAACCAAATCTATAATGCAGCTGTCTGGTTTATATATATTTTGGTAAATATTTTATTCCATACCAACTGACTGTACTGGCTTTGTGAAATGTAATTCTTTTTAAATATAGGTGTCTGACACATCAGCTTTAAAGTCAATTTAGTGTTTCACACATTAGGTTTAAAGATGTTCAAAGCAAGGTTTACAAAGCATGAAATGGCAAACAAACCTTATTTTCTTGTAGTTGTTGCTGCAATGCGCCAACACTGTCAGTAGCTAGAGGTGTGGCAGCTTGTCGGACTTTCATTTCATCTAACCAATCTTCAATCTCTTTCACATGCTTCTTGTAGGCTCCTAAAGCTACCTTATGTCTTTCTTTACCTTTCATAGCATTCTGTAAGATAGACATTTTATTTCATTTTATTCAATTCAGTTCATATTTCAACTCTCTAAAGTGGTTGGAGAGTCAACATAATACAATGTTTGTAAATTTTCTTCAGCACTTTGTCAATAAAAAAAATTCATATATATGTAATAATTTGAGAACATTCAACACTTTACTCTAAAATCAATAAAATTACCTGGAGTATTTTAGCCTTATCATCAGCCATGGCTTGTAAGTTATCAATCTTGTCTGTTAACATAGCTAGGGTGGCTTGCATGGCTTGGTAACCCTCTGGATCTGATGATTCCATGATCTGTCGACCACGTTCCTTTACACGTGCAATATCTTCTCTTATACATTCTATCTCTTGTTCCGACTCCTGAAAATTAGTAAACAACATGTTAAGTTTTTTATGTACGTCTTGAGAATTCAAAGTGAAAATAGTCACACGAAAGCTGAAGCCATGGTCAAGTGGTTATGGACACTGACTTGTAATCACTAGCCCCTCAATACTGTGAGTTCAAATCCAACTTGGCACCAAATTTCACAAGTAAGAAAGCTGTCTAGCAAATTTAAAGGAGGTCAGTGTTCCTACCCAGGCATAAACCTGGGGTCTTCCTCCACTGTTAAGGAAAGTTGCTTAGACTCTGGCTGTTGGTGTGACATTAAACTCCAGTGAAAAAAAAGAGCAGACCAACCTATTAATAGGAAAATTAAACAGTACAGAAAGGACCATGATTGTCTACATGTGTGTGCCATCACTGGACATTTGTTTCAATAGTTTTTTTCACTTTTCTACCAATCATACAGACCTTGACAAATTTCTGCCTGCAAGCAAAGAAATAATGAGGAATCCGATACTTTAAAATGTCAAGATTTTGTCAACAGATCAGACTACAAGAGCAAAACTCAATTGTTTATTTAGCTTTTCATAAAGTATGAAAAACCATCAGTACATTTTTTTGGAGGGGGTCTTCTGAAGGGAAAAAATCACCCTCTCCATTACAATATTGACTTTATTTATGCACATGATCAATATCGTAAACTTGAAAACCAAAATTGCTGAGTAGGCAATATATTAATCAGTAAATTAAGAATTAATCAGTAAAGTGAAACTCAATTGAATGAAGATCAGGAAATATAATCAGTAAAAGCTGAACGGTATCATAAATGAATTTTCAACCAGTGAAAGAGTGAAAAAACTTTTTTTCTTTGGCGATTGGTTCTAGTTTAGGGTTCACTGATACATACCAAAGCAAAGATAAAAGTCACGAGATTTAAATATCGTTAACTTTTACCACTTGTATTTATATAAAAGTGCTACCTTTTGAAAACACTTGAAAATGTATATGGAATATAACTCAAAATTTGTACAACTTATCGGAATTGATGACAAATTTTCAATGAAATCGGGGGTTTATCTCTGCAAGCATATAGTTTTATGACATATGATATTTGACCAGATACAAACGTATAAACACTTGACGGGTACTTAGGGTCAAATAATCAATTAAACAGCAAACTTTGAGCAATTTATCAAACACAAGAATTACTTCATAGTGGAGATCAATAGTGGAGGGGGGTATATGTTGGCGAATGAAGTAAAAATGGCAAAAAGCAGAGCAAATAGCGCGAAGGCGTGTAACGAGTCTTAGCTCGATCGTGTTACATTTAGACTTCATTCTCAGCATGAATAAATTCCTTTTAAAGCCAAGTTGTCAACAATCTAAGACACATACTACAAACATAAATCATTCAAAAAGTTTATTTAATGGCAGACCAAACTTATAGAGACGAAATATTTTAGAGTGTCCAAAAATAAGTAATTTTCTGCCAATGTTGATGTAAAGCTCAATCACATACTTACCAAACATCCTGTAATTAGTTTTAGTTAATGTACATTTGAACTGGGTTGGATTGAAAAGTACTGTTTCACTTTCAAAATACATAAGTTTTTTATCAAAACATGCCAGTGTAAATAAAAAAGGGAAATTCTTGGCAAGATTTTCCAATTCGCTTGAAGATCATACAAATTTTGTACCACACAATGACAAAATACACAGGAGACTAGCTACAGTGAAGGACTATAATCAGTTGAACACATGGACAGAATGATAGATAATGATCTAATTAACAAGAGGACAAAGCATGTCAACACCTAACCCCCTGCATTATTATATTCATTATCTATCAACACTTCACTATTACTTAGATAAATCGAAGCTTGGGCTTTCAGATTGCTTTTATCTGTATTGTTAGCAATATATGTAGACATGACTTTGTGAGACTACACTAGAACATGAAAATCCTGGTTCAAGGGGTAAGAAACAGTTTCTGAAAACCAGTCTTAAAACACAGGCAGGTGATTGGTTGTCGGTAAGGTCAGGCTTGTAAACCAACCAATTAAAGAGCTTCATTTGCAGAATGGTATCCATTAAAATCTAAGATTGATATTTAAGCATTAATGTCAGAAGACCAGATGGTGCAATTCACTCATTTACATAACCAAAGATTTAGTCCTAAACTCACTGACAGATGTATTGATCTGTTTATTACCATTAACAAAGGTCATGCTCTCATGTATGATATAGCAGGTTCACATCAGTCACCAAGGGCATCAAAGGCACCTCTCTTAAGTCAAGGTTAATTCATTTATATCAGGACAAACTTTTCATGCCTTAATCATTTTTTTGTTTGAAGAAACTTACTTATTTATTCAAACCAGTCCATAAATAAAAGCATGCCAAAAAAGTGAAACAAACTTGGAAATCAGTTTATCAATATTATAAAACAAAATATGTAAAGCTGGCGATAAAACAAATATTGAAAGAAAGTCAATGAAATTCAAATCCCATTAGTCGACGAGCTTTTAATCTGAAAGTTGATAAACAATGAATATTTAAAATCAAGTCAAGGAGACCATTATGAATATACAAATGTAATCAAAATAATGAAGTGACTTACACCAGATAAATACAGTTGAAGGACTGCTATTGTTCAGTTATAATAGAAGAATTGAAAATATTGAAACAACTTATTGACTATCTCCTCGTGTTCTATGAGACTACAAGTTATATCCACATTTGTGACAAGGTCTGTACATTAACACCAGGTGAAAATATAGACCCTTGGGAAATGGAATATATTATCAAAAATACATTCAAGGTCAGCAAAAAATATTCCAATGAATTAACTTGAAGAAGCAATTGCTTCTAGCAAAGCAAAATAAATTCCAACATCATTGTATTCCAATATTCAAAGGGCCATAACTCTACTAGTTATTTTAATCTTGGTAAGTTAAAAGCTTTATGATGATATTTTTCTTGAGTTTGATTAAAATATGGACACACCCACACCACCAAGTGTAGCCATAACTACGAGTAACTTACCTTATGCAGATTGAAATATGAAAGCTTGAATAGCATTGGTTGGGATTAAAATTATTTTAAAGCACAAAGTGCCAGTTCAATGGCCGATTTAGTACAAACAAAATGCAAAGTATTACCTTCTGTTCTTTGACCTGCTGTTCTAGATTCTTGAAGGGAGAGGATCCAAGAGCAGATAGTTTTTGTTGCACACGCTCCATTCTAGCTGTCACATCCTGTACAGTAGACTGGTACCTCTCTTGCTTTTGTAGTGCCACCTGAAGCTCACGTTCCTTGGTACCGAGCTGTGCGGAGAGATTAGAATCTTTACAATCACTATCAGAAACGTCACCATTTATACCATTCTCATTATCATTGTCAGACTCTTCATCAACTACAATACCACTACTACACGGTAATTCTTTAATTCCCTTAACAGAGTAATTTTTGTATCTTTCAACAATTGGCTTTGAAGGTATTTCCTCACTGGGTGACTCAATTCCATTCAGCGTTGGTTTAAAAGAGCTTACAATGTCATCTAAGTTATATTCCAGATTTTCAAAATCTGGAGGTTTTTCGAACGTTTTTGCTGGATGTAATGTCTTTGTCCTTCGACTAAGATTATGAACCCCTGCTAACATTTTGATTGTTTGTACTTAAACTTTAACTATGTTTGAATTGTTACATTGACAAACACAACATTCCTGAACAAACAATTGAACACTCTTGGTTTCAACACACATTCTCCATTGTTATACAGCTAATTTTACATGTCTGTCATTATCATAATAGTAGAGGTAATTTTCCAGCTTAATTGCCTCTCGTTGTCAAAGTCACAAATTGAATTGAACTGCTATGCATAAGAAGATAAACTGAGCATGGAACAATTCCCAAAAACATTTGAAGTCGAAAAGAAAAGTAAATTTGATAATCGTATTTAAAACTTTAAGTAGAATATTAGCCGTGTGCATATCAGGATTATCCTGGCTCCAAAAGACTTAAAAAACATACAAGATTAAACAATTAACTCATGCCATAACGAACAAGTCATTTTAAACCAATTGTTAATTTTAAATTTTAACACGTTAGCATTTTATAACCATTGAACTTTCACTTGTTTGTCATATGATTCCTTAATCAATCATTTAGTGATAACATGGGATTTCATGCTGGTGTAATCAGACAATTACATTGAAATCCATACATTATCTTGTTTTTAATTTTTTTTAAATCTACAGGCACCCATCCAGGTCATGCCAGATCAATATCAGGCTAATTTTATATCACTTTGATTGAAAAATCCAAGAACAATTTCTGACAGCTGATTTATAACAATTATCTTCTGTGGCCCACTAACAGCTGTATTAATCTAAATTTTAATTAAATCTATCTCTAGAGAATAAAATTTTAAATTTATCCACATTTTCTGAGGCAGGGTTCGTTTAAAATCAGTTTATATTTACCCTCTTTACAATTATTTCCCCCAACTTATTTCAAACAGAGCTATAGCAAATTATTATGTTAAAATTGAAAATCTGTCAAGAATTCAATTGATAAACAAATTTAAATGAATTGTTTTTAATAGAAAATCCATTTATAAAGTAAACATCTGCGTCCTAAGCTATACGCCCATAAAGAAATGCTCACTTTAAATTTTGGTTTCATATTTTGACTTAGAACAGTAATCCATTTCATGTAATGATAATTTTGAACCGATTTATTCACATTTCAAAGCCCCGAAAAATAACCAATTGTAAAGTACAGTTCACACACATAAAGTTCCGAAAAAAAACAAGGTTACAATCTAATGTAAAATCCTCTCTTGACATAATCAGAATATTGGGTGACATCACATATAAAAAGCCAGTACGACCTTTTAAAAATATTTGGAATTATTTTCTGATAATCTTTACAAGTCATTGAATGAGGTAGTGCGATCTTTTGTACATTTAAACTCTATAAGCTTATAACGAGTTTAATATACCCATGATTATGGCCAGAAGCCTGCTATATTAAACACTATAAATCAATTACTTTAATACTGTAATATGTTCCACTTTCTTTCATAGGATCACAGGGTTATCACACATTTAACTAAAGAACGACATGTTTAAGCTCTTAATTAATTTAAAACTTTAATTTCCATACAATTATAGGCAGGTAACATTAATTTATGTACAGCAAAACATTTCTAGAATAATTCCAATGTCAGAAACCACTCCTTTAATTTCAAAGAATATGATTAAAAACTATTTTCAATTTACAAGTTGGCAGTCTAATGATAAATCCAACTAAAGCTGTGTTTGCCTAAAGGAAGTCACTTTCATATCACATGCAATGGCACATTGTTCCGAATCTCAGACCTAATCCATACAATGCAGTCTTGAAGCAAGCCAGCATTTATCAAATTGAACTCTACAAACTTCCCCTCAAATCAGAATGTATTTGTTTTACTCTCCGATTTTAAACATTTAAATTCAAAATCATTTATACACGGAGCAATCTAATGTAGATAAGACGAAATTCATGCAACCGAAGATCGTATCCATATATAATAGAAACTATTTGATTGAATACATCCGAATTGAACTTTGGTCGAATAAGCTGACACAGTAGTATCAGGGATCGAAAATAAATGTATCTGCGGGTAATTGAAAGCATTATATCATAGTCCCGTAAGGTTGTGAACCCACGAAACCAAAATGGCCGGTAATTAATCAATGATAATTGTTTTCTAAGATTTTCACTTCAATAGGTACTTGAGAATAATTTATGAATTGATCTATAAAGTAATTATTTAGACCTACCTAAGTAAACACATAAAAATTGATCCCTTAATGCAAACAAAAAACTTGCAATTATAACTGAGCATTCAGACCATAAAGTTACAAGCGCTTAACTTAAAGTGTACAAGTTTTTCACAATATCGTTGTAACTAGGACCAATTTAACTGAACAGTAGATTATCGTAAATCAACTGTGGATCAGCCATTGTCATAAATTATTAATAATTTACAACTGACGGTAAACCAAAGGTTCATTCAGTGATATTTATGTAGATAGGATCATTCATGGTCAATTTTTATACCAATCAGTTTTTACTGTCAGTACTGAAGGACCTAGATTCAACCCCTAGCGAGAGAATAAGGTCTAAAAAAAGGGTTTGTTTCCGATTACCCGACTGACCCATCTTTTACCTTCCACTTCAAAAGTTTTTACAGCATCCAAATCATAGTACTGTACTTTAATTTTTACAACAGTGTTGCCAATACATGTAAAGAAAAACGTAAAAGAAAAAAAATCCCTACCTACCAACCCATATTTTTTTGGGCATGTAACTGGAAACAAATCTTTTTTTTGTTTAGACCTAATAGAGAACAATAACATTTTATTTAAAATCCTAGATATCTGAAATTAATCAATTATTCTGAATAAGCATAATCTTTGCTTAAAACTGCAGAACATTTTTTTCCTAAAGCGTTTTATTTCTCAAAATGAGATCCAGTACGAATGATTAAAATGACTTGTTTAAACTTGTGGTTGATTATTTATGGTATTTGACTCATAATCACTAGCCCCTCACCACTGTGAATTCAAATCCCATCGGGGACCAAATTTCACATGCGAGGAAGCTGTCCAGCTATGGAAGGTGGTTGGTTCTACCTAGGTGCAAGCCTGGGGTTTTCCTCCACTGTTAAAGCTGGAAAGCCACCAAATGACACTGGCATTGAACACCAGTGTAAAAATGTAGCATACTAGTTTGTATATTTAGACAATTGATGGAAAGCCAGGAATTCTTAGTAGAAGAATGTCTATAAAACAGGTCAAATTTTGCGAAAAAAATTTTTCTTCCGCAAACAAGGTTTCAAAGATGAAGGACAATCTGATTTTTAACAAATTTGAAGAGTGGCCTCTAATAAGGTCAGTAGATATGGTACTCACCATAAAAGCAATTCTTGGTCATAACAATATATTGAAATATCACAAAAATATGCCCCAATTCAGACATATACGTGACCTTCCTACTTAACCTAGTCATCTTTTGTGCCAATTAAACAGTATACCTAGACCTTAACATTTCAATCACATATTAATAGGATTAAGATGTACAAAATTACAACCACATTTCAATTTTAGGCCGTATTTGACCTAAACCGCAAATATACCTGTATGTATATATAAGGAAACATGATGTTAATACGGTACTTGACTTTTTAAGTCCTGGGAACATAATCCCGGAATGTACAGTGTCGAAATACCTTCTCACAGCTCATATATTATTATACAATTTTGTTTACAATTTTTGTATTTACCAGTTCATAATAATGGAAATATTTGTGATATGAAGTTTAGATGATAAAGCTAAAAGAGCTTTAAGGACAAAATAATGAAAGAGACACGGACCCTACAAGATATGCAGCAAAACCTTGATAATGAGACCATCTTTGGAATCCAAAGTATCGGTGGTAATAATGAGGTGATCTCATTATCAAGTTGAATAATAGGGGAGTTATTGGAAGCTAGTCCAAAAATAAGTGGTCATTATAACAGTGGTTATAATATAGTTATTTTTACTGCAGTTGTAATTTGAGGTTTTACTGTATATAAAAAGGTCTTGAACAAATTAAAATCGAACCAATATTCCACTTCAGCTGACAAGTTCCCTTAAAACTCCTTAAAAGTTCCCCTTAAAGAGAGTGAAGCAGTTCAGTAAGTAATTGAGAAGAGTTGACAACAATGATGTACATACAAAAACAAAAATGCTGAAATAAACCTTCAATTTTTGTAGGGCTAACATGGACACCCTTTCACTTCAAATGTCAGAGTACAGGTTCAAGTACTTGGTACTTATGAAGAAGCAGAAGATATGAAGGGGATACACAATATTTAATTGACAGGAAACTCTATTGAAAATAAAACTGAAAATGTAAAAAAACAATCAATAGAGCATCTACTATCAAAAACCAAGATAAACTCGCAAGATATTCAATCAGAGCTGGCAAAACAAAAGATGTTTCTACAACTAATGAAAGAGCCAAACATTGCCAAACTAACGCACAAAAGAAGAAAATTTCAACAGCTTAAGAAATATGAAAATCAACAGTCTCACTATTTACTACATACATCTATCCTTTTATATTCACACAGAGATTATTTTATAAATCAAATAATTTTGAAAATCAATTATTTCTGAACATCTTTTCAGATAGATATTAAAGTGAAATATTAACAAATTAGACATTAACAAATTTGGTCATCACAGATGTATTAAAACATTAATAATTACTTTTAGTTGCGTAAAACAAATATTATTATTAACAAATGCACAAGCTACCAATATATAGAATATACAGCCATGCTGAATGCATACCATAACCAAGTTTAATGGAATATAAATAAATATTAGAGTTATACATAGTGTAAATTAACCCGAAAGCATGTTCGCTGAAACAAATAAAAATAGTGCAATCAGTGAATTAAAGTATTTTTCTTATTCAATTAATTAATGATAAATTAACTTTTCGTCGCATACCTGCTTTTGCAAATTTTGCCAGGAAGTGCTAAGGTCATCAAACTTAGAACTGCGTGAAGTATTACGTGAGCCAAGCAATGACCCTGACCCTCCTAGTCGTGACCTTGACCCGAAAGAAGAGCTGCGATCCTGTAACCCTTGAAGATGAGGATCTAGCAAGCTTGGAACACTCCTCGATAAATCCTAATACGTGTGAAAACAAGACGAGGATAAAGAGATAGTAAAGTATAATCACACAGCAAACACAAAATAAAAAACGCTCTAGTGAGATACAAATATATACAAGTGTTGGTGAGCGTAAGTCTTGCACATAGTGTTACCAAAATGTTTTAATAAAACACCGCTATAAACAAATCTAGCTCCACCCACAAGCAAAATGCTTAACACAGCACTCCAAAGTAGATATTAAACATAAACTATTTAAATAATGCAACAAACAAACCAAATAAATTGTTATACACAATACTTGTAACAGCAAATAGCAATATAAGTATTAGATTTTCAAATTATCCTTCAGAATATGTAAATAGAAGATTTTTTTCTCAACTTTAAAATCATCCATAAATGTCGTCAATAATTGGTTTTTGATTTGATCAGAATTTATGTATATTGATCTGATCTACCAAAAAACAAGATCAAAGATGCATTGATTATCAGCAGTTTATATATAGATGAATCCATATCCACTTTCTGATCTAACTTTTGTCCAAGTATACTAAATATTTTCACTTTGCATTCAGACAGTCCTATTAAAAAATCTCATATGAATTTAATCAACCAAATTAGTAAAGAAAAGTTAATTTCTTATGCCTTTATAATAATTTTTAACATAAGATGAGCACATTTATAATCAGCTCCAGTTAACATACAATAGCACTGATGTATCGGATAACAAACAATTAGCCTCGATGACCTTATACCTAAATGTCAAGGTCAAGAATGTGCCTCAGTAGCAGGTAGACAGCTCATCAGTCTCAAAGTCATTTTAGTCAAAGCCATACTTAAAAAGGCATTGACAACACAGTCAGACCTGACTCAATCTTAAATTCCACTAACATACTAATCAGTTTCTGATTTGATAAATACTACTCCTATACAGCTAAATATGCAGAAAAACTGAAATCCAAACTTGCTAACAGATAATTTTTACATAAAAGGTAACAGACATCTAGGGATGAACATTTCTAAAGTAAAAGTAATCATGCATTATACCATTTACATACTACATGTGGGATCATTTTCATGCAATGCTGTTACATTGTGTTACAATTATATAACCAGACCAACATGCAAATAATTACATTCGAAAAACAAAACATTATCAATTAACTTGTTAAATTAGTATTCAAATAAATATATGCATTAATTAAAAACCTGTGCATCTCACACATAGCATAATATATTCAAATTCGTGTTCGTATTAAAGTGGTCCTTAAAATGGTATCAAATCATAACCCACCGGATCCCAAGCTCCCTTGCCAAGTCTATCCTTCATAGGTTTCATTGATCTCATTTGTCCAGAGGTCAAGGACTTTGAGAGTGGATCAGATGACCTTTGATCTTTATCATCATTTGGGCTGGTGTATGTATTATCTGCTTTTCTAGGTGACAATGACCTATATCCTCCTTTCAGTCTTTCCATAGATTTAGTCTTAGGAGATTCTTTGTCAGTGGATCTTGATCTCAATGAAAGGTCATGATGTGACCTTGATGGTGTTGGTGGTAAGGTCAAAGGAGACGGTGACCTTGGTTTGTAAGATGGCCTTGATCCCCTCTCCATTGTAAACAATGGTTCTGCATTCCTAGATTGCATTTTTATTGGTTCTGCTCTAAATGTATGTTCACCTTTAACAGGACCTTTTGTAGTTGGTGCTCTGTCATCTTTGGCCTTCAAGTCTTGAGCATTTCCTGAACCAGATGCCTGATTAAAATCGTTAGCTAAGGTATCGTATCTTGGTTTGTTACTATCATCATTATTACCATCTTGAACGTGACCAAGTTTTGATGCCATGTACTTTGACCTTGGTTTATAAGGCGACAATGCTTCCAGTTTACGTAGCTTCAAAGCAACTATGTCACCAGGAAGGCTTTCTCCTTCAGCTTTTTGGGAACCACTTACTTGAGTATTTGGTACTTCAGTCACAGTATTAAAATCAGTTATTTTATCAAAAGAGGATTTGATATCTTCACTGCTACCAGATTTAACACTGCCTATTTCATTAGAATCTTTGTCACCTGATGATCTCAAAGATTTAACCAATGGTTGTTCTTTGCTCTCACTATCTTTGCTATGGGCTCTCTTTGGCGACATGCTATAAGTCTGTGGCACCTCAATTGAAAATTCCATAATGTCACTGTCAGCCAATGAAGTGTCAGAATATGGTAAACACGAGCTGTGCGAAACTGGAGAGGAGAAAGTAACTCCACTGTCAACTGGTGTGTCTGAATCATAATTCCTATTCTTAAATGTATGCAAACTGGTATCAGACAATTTACTATCAGGGCAGATCCTTGCGTCTGGTGATGAGCCAAATCTAACGTGCACTGAAGGATCTATGGGTGCTGAATTTGAAGATGAATATGCCTTACTAACAACAGATGGTTTGAAAATCTCTTCTTGTGGTGATTGAATTGATCCAGACCCACATGTTCCGAAAGTTTTGGGCCCTGTGTTTGTGTTAGTCATGTCGTTTGTATGAATTTCAGAGCCATCACTTTCTGCAGGAAGTTTAGAAAGGTCCAACCCTTCACCCTTGAACAACTTCAGAGGATTTGAATACTGATATTTAATACCATGTTCTGGTGACTTTGGAGAAGTAAGTGGTGAAACATAGGGCTCTAGTGGAGCATTCAATGTGTTCACGAGATCAAGAACACGAGTCTCACGATCTCCTGAATGATATAGCCTTCTTGCACACAGCGGTCCAAGGTCTGCACTCCTTTCTGCTAAATAATGACTTTTTTCACTTATTTCATTTATTCTAGCCTGATATGCTTTTATTTGTTGTGCTAATTCCTGAAAATAACCCCAAAAACCAAGACATAATCAAGCAAACAAACATGCAGTTAAAACAAATAAGCAAGCTACAGCAAACTCAAACCAACAAAACTGGAAAACCAAATATACCAAGAGAGATAACTCTCAAATAAAATATTAAGTACAGTAAGAGTGCTTTCCCTTGAAATTTTAATTTTTTTAATTTGCATGGTCAATATATTAACAACTACTCAATATTATAACAAGTATAGAGTATATTGCTGTAGTACAAAGTCATTATTTTGTGATAAATAACAACTGTCATCGCAATATATTTTATAACAATGGATTAAAACTGCTACCATTTTATCATGACGTACAGAAATATTGGAATTGATTCAAAATCGTTCAACTTTACATATCAGATTTCACAAGGTTAACAATGGTGGATGGGAACTAGTAACTCATGAAATATCAAAGTGGGTTCAGTTAAATGCTGCATAAAGTTAGGTGAATCAGAACATCAGATCGGATAACAATGGACATTATTAATATAATCAGTAAACAAACTCAACTCAGGAATTTAGTCAATGTGTGTATAAGAAATGATTTGAATAAAATCGGTCAAGTTATTTTGACCTTTTTTGTGATTCTATATTCAGGTAAAGGAACAAATTAAACCCTTATTAGGGAACAATAATGAAATAAAAATGCGAAATTTACTTAATTATTAGGAGACAAGCATTGTACAAAATTGTAAAAGGTTGAAACCAGCATTAATTGACAAAAAGAAATTTCATCACAAAATTTACAAGGAAACCAAGATGGCAACTTTTTATTGCTAAATTAATCACCAGAATTTATTTGCAGTTCATTTGAGATCTCTTTTTTCTATGTCTTAATTTTATCATAAAACTATAAAGATGGGTAATTATTAATTCTAAACAACTAAGGTGAAGTAGGTAGAGTTAGTTTTGCCAGAATGAAAGGGGAGGCCATTAATAACTCATTATTATGGTTATATACAAAGGATACGTAGGTAATAGGTCATATTTTTTACTAATGGGAGGTGTTACTTTATAACAACTACAAATTCCAGTGAAACACAAGAAGGTACTAGGAGTAGAATGAATCTACAAATGTCTCTGGAGATATTACAAAATATCTACATCTAGAGTGTATATAATCAAAGAAATAGAAAAATATTATGACTGAATAGATATTTTAGATTGATCTAATCTTGATTATAAAAAGTAATACTGGTATGTATAATGGCCATATACTTCACATTTACAGCAGCAACATGACTCAAAACCAATGCCTAATCAAATATACAATTTTAACATATACTTAGATTTTCACCCATGCCCCCCCAAAAAAGAGTTTGTATCCTAAAATGTTGTATCATAGCCCTAGATATATGACTTTAGACCTAAAATAAAGCTTGAATCTGAAGAAAATAGTCCAACTGTAACCATATACTGATCTCTAATAAAAACAGCTACAATTCCATATAGCTCAGATAACATTCTATAAAAGTTAAAGCAATTCTGAATTTTGTAAAATTCAAATCTGTATTTTTTATTTCAAAATTGGTACACCCATTATTAATAAAGAATAAAAGGATTAAATCTTGATTGAACAAATTTCCAGTTTTGATAAATACCATACTGTGTTAAAAAAGCAAAGAACAATCTGTATGTATATCAAGCTTCTAGCTACAAAATGATTAATACAGCTTGAACTATATTATTTCCATTAGTTCACTGAACATCCAGTTTCCATTCTCATCCATCAGGGATCCAACAGAGGTCTGATAACCAAAAGTTGTCAAATATTCAATAGGTGTCTGACATCAAAAAGGGGGTCAAGCATTCAAAAGATGTCTGACATCAAAAAGGGGTAAAACATTCAAAAGATGTCCGACATCAAAAAGGGGTCAAGCATTCAAAAGATGTCTGGGATCCAAAAGGGGTCAAGCATTCAAATGATGTCTGGGATTCAAAAGGATCAAACATTCAAATGATGTCTGACATCAAAAAGGGGTCAAGCATTCAAATGATGTCAGGGATCCAAAAGGATCAAACATTCAAATGATGTCTGACATCCAACAGAGGTCTGACATTTGACAGAATTCTGACAAAAGCAAAGGCATAAAAAAGTACCTAAGACAAAGTTTGTAACCAAATTTGATCACTGTTGGGTGAGAAAGGAGTTCAATGCAGACAAACAATGAGCAAGCAAATGTAAAGAAAATATTCTAAAATTGGAAAGCGAAGCCAGGCTGTAACTACTAAAGCAGCAAAGTTTAGTGCTGGAGCAAGAATGCCATGACAATATACATACTTATTTAACTAATATAATATCCTTATTACATCATTAAAATCACAGAACATCTAAAGTTATTAGATCTAAAACTAACCCAACATCTAACATTGAACATGATCTAATACACAACTGCCGCGTTAAATTAATAATTTAGTAATAGAAAGACATTTATAGAAGTGACAATGTTTAGTAATTCATGAGTATTTAATTACATCAAGATAAGAGTTTAATGGAAATGGACATAAACAAAATTAAATTAGAAATTTGTGAATTATTAAACGAAAAATGAAAATCTACATAGACTGGTTATCAATTTTGAGTCAAGAAAAACACCTCCAACTTACTGGTGTAAACAAAGGTTTCCACATTTCGTTTTCTGACCTCCAGTTATGATCAGTCGTAAAAATCAAACTCGAAATTTTACACTATGGTTTCTATGGTAACCAAGAAATTCCTCAAAATCATTATTCCATGTTTGATTCAGTATCCATAGTAACCCAGACACTGCACTAACCATTCAAGAACATAAACAATTTGTCCAAGCACTCATGAACCAGTCTGTTCAACAATTACATAGCCCACACCATGGTTACACAGCTAAGTTTGAATTTCTGGATATTTTCCAATAAAATTTTTAAAACAATATTGCACACTAGTCAAAAATTTTGGCCAAGATTGCTGTTTCATCCAAAACCAAATGACACGATCGACTGTAGAAAAAAACTTGGCAAAATGAACATAAATTTAACAAAGTTGAGACAGTCAAACACATTGATTCTTTCTTTATAAATACAACAATCAGTGTATATATAGATAATCTACTAATTACAATAACGAGTAATTAATAGACAAATACAAGCCTTCATTGTATTTATTAAATCGCAGAGTGTCAAATGATGATAAGAAATTTGAAAGGTCAGTGCATACCTGGCTCGGCGACAAACTCTAATTGATCGTAGTAATTATCATGATGTACCAATTAAAATGCTACGAGTAAGTGATTTCAATGTATGACTTCGAATATGCCATGGAATTAATAATTCGGTATGATTTTTGTAGCAATACATTGTAAATTGCGAATTTATTGTGACAATAAAATTCAAAAGATGTGTGATCATGAAATATTCAAAAGTTGAAATTTCAGAAACTGTACAAATCTTCCACTTGGAGTAAAGAATAAAATATTTTGTGATATACATCCACATAACACTTTTATAACCAGAAATTCTTCAGGACTAAGAGTATTTAATTATTTATACATGAATGAATTTTTATTCATGCGGAGAACAAATCGTCCCATAAGTTGGAGGTGATTAATTCTTTTAACTACAGATATATCGTGGATCTAACTAAAGAATGAAGGATAAAAATGTTATTAGGTATTTTCCATAAAGAATTAGGGATGAAAACAGTGAAATCTGACAAATAATCAAATTCATTTTCAGGATATTTCAATGACTAAGCATATTTTTTGAGTAGTTTTAACTGATAAAATTCTGACACCAATTGTGCACTCGTTAATTTGTATTAACCATAAATCTGATGTTTAAAAGCTAATGTGTAACACAAGCATGCATTATTAAGGGATTTCCCATCATGCACTCTATAATCATATCTACCATACAGTCAACCCTTTATTATGCAGCCATCCAATGAAGTAGTATATAGCATAAACTAATAACATTAACACAATAGGTCTGACGTTTAGTTTGGTTCATACATGTGAAAGGAAAAAACTTCGAAGATTTCGTGACTCTGGTTGCAAATTTTTTATGTTACCAAGGCAACATAAGCATTTTTCAATCATTGATGGCTACAAATAAAGGGTTGAGTGTTAACAACACAATGAAAACAACCAAATAAATATAATTTATGAAATCCATACCTTCATAAAATAAATATTTCATAGCTAAAACACATCATTAATTCTAAGCTACTTACGTTTCTCTCTAAAACTTGTGCTTTCAGATCATCAACACTGCTCGCTTGTATCGGAGATCCCAGCAGTCGTTCCTGGGCGTCTGATATGGAAGATGAAAGTGACTTCAATTCTGACTCGTAACGATCTTGCTGAGACACAGCTGCACGTAGCTCATCTCTATCTTTATAAGCTTGGTCCAATAAAGCATTGATTTCAGAAGCCAGGTTGGTATTATGTAATCTTGACTCTTCACCGACAGCTGCATGAAGTTCAGCATGTTTGTCTAAGACATAGAGTGCTTTCCCTTTATGACTTTCTATATCGGAGATCAGATTCTGAAAAGGAAATAAGTTGCATTCATCAGAGAATTTTATACAACTTTCTCAAATAAAAGAAGACCAAAAGCCGTGTTGAAAATTTACAACCACTCAAATTACAAATAAACAATGGATTGTTTTAAGAGTCTCATATATCATTGAATAACAGTGAACTCTATGAGCAGTTGTAAATTGATAAGAACTTTGACCTAATGGCTTTTTGTGCATCATCAATCTCAAGGTAAACCTACTATAAAGACGAGAACAAGGTTTACTGCAAGATTTAAATGTAAAATGCAATAAACTGTAGCCATCAACTGGTCAAAATTTTCCAAAACAATAGCATGAGTACTTTAGATACATGTTCGGATAAAATTGAAATAATTTAGGGTCAAACAATGATACTATAAAGCACTGCTGTTCACATGATTGTATTAAATGATGGTAATATAAGAACAAACATTATGTTCCATGGTAAAGAAAGGAGAACCCAAATAAGTACCTCTTGCATTTCTAACTGATCTTTCAAAGTTAATGAGTCATCTCTCAAGGTTAGATGTGCTCTAGTCTTCTCCATCCATTGTTTAATATCAGCTAACTCTACTTCATACTCTTGTATCAGTTCATTCACATCTTCAAGGTCATTTACTTTATCTGTGGTCTTAGCTTTAACATCGAATGTTTTATGACTGAGCACAGCCAGCTTCTCCATCTGTGGTACTGTATCACAAAGTGGCTCTAGTTGTTTCACTAAGGAGTTCATATGACCCAGCCTCTGTTGTTGTTGTTCTGACTCTTTGAGGACTTGCTGAAGAGGTAAAAGGCATGAATGTAAGAACATCGGTATTTCAGTAAGTCATAAAACTTCCTAGAATTTTCTAAGACATCGAAAATAACTTGTTGCAAAAATTGTAAAGTTTTGAAGGATTGTAACATTCAAATTGTCAGTAAGAACCATTTGTGGGTGCAAAAAGTGAGTCTTTAATAGATAGAAGTATGAAATATTCCATTATGTTCCCCACAAATGGGTTAGTTGTAATTCATATCATTTGGCCATGTTTGGATAACATTAATGTTAAGATCTTAAGCTCATTTCCAATGAAAATTCTTTAATTTGTTGCATTAGAGCAAATTCATTTCTAGTAGCAATCGTGTAAGGTAGGTACGTCTATCCTCCAAACATGAGTTTGAATTGAACAATTTTAACTAAAAGTTTAAGGGGGCTTTAATGGGGTTTTAATGGTGTAGGTGTCTGCATGACATAGAACCCAATATACTATGATTCCATTGTCAATACTATTAGCAGAATTCAGTAGCACTATAGTTACTGATGCCACCAGCAGAGACTCATCACCAATAAAAATTTGTACGCGTTAATTCAATATGTACAATTAGAAGCACAACGTTCTAGATTGCAAGTGATTGAATTTGATCACAGACATTCAATGATTTCGCTATCAAAATGTTGTCTCAATGTGGGAGTCTAAACTTCTACGTAAATCAAAACACAGCCAATACTTCAAGTTTGTTGACTATTAAATTGCTGATTTACACAGCAATTACGGAGGAAATTAAATCCATTATTGTCACAATAGGACGTATTTGTAAACTTATTTACTAACATATCTTAAAGCCATTGAAATCAATAAAATGTTTCACAAAAGTTTCTGTGATATATCCCTCAGATCAATGAAGTTTTGGTGATAGTGATAGTGGTATCAAAATATAGTATCCACTCTTGAATTCCAAACATTTGACATTGCATTAATCTTTGACAGAATACCAAGTATTTTCTATTAAATGCTCCTATGGGTTTCACACTTTTTAAATTGTTGAGTTCTAATTTAAACAATTTTTTAGACACACGGGTTATAATTTGACACATTTCAAAGACAATCATGAAGATTCAAGATTTTTCATTTTAGTCTATAAATATAGCAGGGGCATTAATTAGGGATGGGACATTTAATAGAGGTGGGTATTTATCATTGGTGGATATTTTTGGGTGGGTATTTTATAGGGGTGGGTATTTATATGGGTGGGATATTTATTAGGGGATAAATAAACTACAATTCTTCAAGTTGACATTCAAAGAGGCTACAAGCAATTCATAAGCAAGCTAAAGTGGGCCTTCACTAAATTTCATTGCATGTTTTACTGGCACTTCAAATGCATTCCTTCAAGGTGTTAATATTGTACCAGGTTCTTTTAAGACAAAAATAAATCTTTAAGCAAATGCATAAATTAGCATAATTTTAACAGAATCAATGAAATATGATGAACAAAGCCGCATGATTGAACCTTTTTAACAAAAAATAACCCTGGATAATTAAGGCGCCGTTTAAATAAATACAATAAATTATTTGTAGAGCAAGTTTTAATTTACATGCGTAATGGTATGTTTGATGCATAACAAATACCTTATTTCATTGGTTTTATGTTGAATCAAATTAGATTTGAAAAACAAAGTCTGAAAAAAATGTAAAACCTAAGACCAACCACCAGGTTTTATAAAGATTATTTCATTGACTTCAATTGTCAATTTTCCAATAATCTACACCAGATATACAACCATTATACTTACAATAATTACAAAATAATTATAATTAAGGCAATTAGTTTCACAAAACCAACTCACCTTTCCACCTTTCAGTTGCTCTCTGACCTTCTCAAAGTCGACCCACTGTGGTTGGGCTTCAATCTTAGCTTCAGTCTCATCGAGCCATCTTTCAATGTTTTCAGCAGTTTCATGGAATGCTCTTGCGAGTTCTTCAGCTTCTTTGAGATCTCTAGTCTTCTCTCCAGCTTGTGCTTGCAGATTCGACCAAGCTCTGTTGGTGTCTGCGAGGGATTTCTGTATTGTCTGTTTCTCAACAGGGTCTGACGTGTGTTGAATAAGGTCACTGCCCTTAGTACGAAGGTTGTCTAGTCTTTGTTTGAACGGATCAAATTCTCCGAGGAGCTCCTGAAAGAAACAAGTAGACTTTGGTAAAATCTGACTGTATTTTATGCAGAATGCATAACAAACAAACTCACAAACACAATAGAAAATGACACAGTCAAACCTGTGAACAAAGGCCACCCTTGGGAAAGACAACATGTGGCCTTTATTGACTGATGGCTTTTATTTAGCGGTCAGTTTGTTCTAAATAATCAGTAATGTTTTTTTCAAAGAATGGCCTTTATTCATAGGGTGGTCTTTATTAAGAGGTGGTCTCAAACACTGGTTTGACTGTATTATGAGTATATTACAGACACAATGTTCAGTTTTTAGAGTCTTCAGTGATGTTAGAGTGATTTTTATTACCAACAATATTCTTTCATTGTCAGTGGTTTGTTTTTATGTGACATTGTCATTGGGGTTTAATGCTGTTGTTTTAACAATTTTTCAGTCATATACAGTGGCTAGTTCAGCTAATGTTGTCTTTGACTGTATACTAACCAGTACTAACTCACCCTTCCACAAGGATCTGGCAACTTCTCCACATATGAAGGGAAATCAACATTTTTGACAAATATTCATAGAAGGGTATGATCTGTCACATTCAGACCAGTCTTTAACAAGCATAACAAAACCATATGACTTCAAAAACTGTAGAAATTCAAGCTTATAACAAGCTTACAAGTGCATGTAAAGAAATAATTTTCGAAGTCATTATAATTCATATGTTTTTTACGGACACATTTTGTCTGATTCATAATAAGAATAATCATGTACAATGTTACACATACTAATTTTGGGAGCTAGATGGAATATTTTATGATTAAAATTTATTGTAATCAAATACTTTATTTCTATGGCTATACTCATTACCGTAAACTTCATAGTACAGAAACATTATTAGATAATTATTCATATAGCAACTTCTCCTGAAAAAAAAACAGGTATAATAAGTAATAAACTTTGCAAACATCACCTTTTCTCGTACAATAATGCAACATTTTTGGTACATTATCTAATCAACACTTAATAGTTAATAGTACATACATGTACATATAAAAATACACAGAGATTCAGCAGCATTTTTACATTCAAGAAATCTTGAATTCATTTACCTCTATCTTCATGCGAACGAACCTCCCCTTCGGTTCAAAAGAGAAATCAGTAGAATCACCATTTTTACCAGAAAAAACAGTTTCAGGATCCATTTTGATTATAAATCCTTTCAAGAAATTTCACAAAATCACAAAAAATACCAATTATCTATCTCAGACAGAATACTGAACACTCTAATAGAACATAATGATAAAATCATAGCCTCAATGTATTATTCATCTTTGAACAGAACTAAACAAGCACGCAGCAAAAATTTAACGCTACGAAACAAAATATGTAAATCAATATGATCCATGTAGATCAATGGTTGAGCTAGAGGATATCAATAGAATGACTGTTTTTACGAGTATCAATTTTTCACTCAATTATAAACATGAAAATCATCTTAAATTGAACAATTCCTTATCTGTTGAGGACAATTTTCTAAATAATTTAAGTTTAAAGTACCGTTACAAATGTTAAATCACAAAATGTCTCTGATTAGTATATTTTCTGATAGCGACACACAGGTAATGCCGTATATATAAGCTGGGAATACGTTATTTCCATCACATTCAATGCGTAATTCCATTCATTTTCGCAAGCAAATTACTTTCTATGGCTTAGGATAGGGCATTACGACACAAAAAGTGGAATAAATGAATCTAATCCCAAGACTTTCCCCTCTTTAATGCACACGCCTCAAACTCTTATCGAAACCTTCCTTTTCAAGTGTCAAACGAACAATAATTAAATTACAAACTGTTCACAGGTCATGTTTGTAAAAGTTTCAGTCTTCAAATCATCCACAATGATAGATGTTTTGGACTACTTATGTAGGAATTTTGTAACCAGATAAACTAGCAGTACGTAGTAAACAACTCATGCTATCGGAGTGGTGAAAATTTTAACAATGATAGCCTTAGTAAATCTGGGTGAAACTTGACATGTGGGGGAATTCTGTCTCCATCTTAGTCAACTTTGTCACACTATATCATACAATCAATAAGATTTGAGGGCACCTGCACCAGAATTTTTGAAAATGAATCATAATAATTAAGTTATTAAGTTCACTTAGACCTGCAGAACCCTGAAGGAAGTTTATGGATATAAAAGACATACCAGTAATTCTTATTCCAAAAAAAAATCATATTAATTAAGGCACAGAGATGACTTAAAGGTGATATATTGATTTTATATTCACAAAATCCTGAATTAGAATATACTGAATTAAGAGGTGGTGAAACCTGTGATAATGACCACCTGTGAAAAGAAACCACCTAGCTGTAATCTAATTTCCAATACAAGCATTTTCAGCTTAACCTTCTAAATAGAGACCACTTCCAATGAAGACAACCTCTTGTGTTAATCAAGGTTGTCTTTAAAGACATGTTTGATGTTTTATACTGACATTACAACATATTTATTTCATGACCCATGTACAACACAGTTTTACTGTTTCTTATATTGTCATTTAAAGGTCATTCAAACAAAAACAGACTTGTGATAATTGTTTTGATGAAATTAAGATACCTATATGTTAGTAATAGATCACAATTATGAAAGTTATATAACAGAACTGAGGCGATCATCAGCCCTAAATTTTGGACGATTCTAATCTCACATCAATTTATAGTAACTAAAATAATGCATAATTTTGTATTAAAACATTATAGTAAATATGGACCAAGGTGCTATAAAGATTATTTCAATGAATCAAACATATACTTTAAGCTGAATGTTCATAGCCCAGATAATCTTTCTAATCAATGGAAATTTGATTGTTTTGACGAAAATTCATTTTTATTAGATTTAGGGGATATTCAATCCACACAACATGTGGTTATCTCGTTTCTAACGTAGAATAAGCTACGATAAATTTTTCAGTTCATACTACAGAAATCAATGCCTCTTTCTACATATATTAATAAGCTTTTATCAATCGACACCTGCTTGTATAATTAGGTTAAATAAAATTGTTCAGGTCACGTTTCCAGATACTTATATGAAAATGCCTAAGATATTAATGGGATAAAGTTAATCGTTAAGTCAATGAAAAGCTAAACTTTAAACAATGATTGGTTCCAAGTATTTCCTTCAATAAATGGCGTAAATGACTGACAATGTCTTACTAGAATAATTAGACTGACACATGTCAAATATGAACTGGAAAAGTTTAAAATAACTGGAATAAAGGGAGATAACTAATACTGAAGTTGATGCATACTAAATTATAGAATGGAAGATCTACTTCATTTTGTAAATTAATCCAAATATCCCACAAACACATTTATATCATAAATGGGTGGGGTAATTTTTTATTAACATTTTTCTAAGCAAACACTAAAGATCATGGAGACAACAATTAGCTTCACATTACATTCATAAGTTAAAGTTTTATATGATATTTGTACATAATTATACATATTCAAAGGTTAATAAAAAAGATCAATAATAGTAATAATATGTTGAACAGACCTATCAAAATAGTGAAAACTGATTGTTCAAAAAATGCATTGAAGTGGAGTAGCTGTTGCTTGTACACAGCTATAATATGGTCATACCACACACACAGTCAATGTTTGACAAAAATCCACAAATGAAAAAAAAACAGCTACGAAATGAAGCGCTATAGATTAATTTACAGAGGAAATAAGGATTTAAATGAGCTTGCCTTCTTTGAAGAGGGTAAAAAAAATAATGAAGGTACACATGACCCAATGCAATACCTTATGCATTATGTATTTTCTGATTAACAGAAAACCAATGTTTGACAGATATCGATTAAATATCAAATTACATTAAATGTTGTTCCACTTATTTTCCATGTCAAACATACACAACAATTCATTGACCTTGTGGGAGGCATACTCAACACTAACATAAGTGTCATCTACATATATCCCATAGAGAGCAGAGTTTAGATGGACAGAAGTTTATAGGTGCCAAAACAAAAAGCTCAGGGTACTATTTCTTTGTCCATAAATACCCTGACATATTTCATGACTTAACACAGATTTATGGCACTTAAAACTTCCTAAAAACTAAAAACTGTAGATTAAATTGAGAGCCATGTCATGTATAGTTGAATATTCAAGAGTGTACAGTGCACTTAAACATTGCCAAAACAACGAGCAGTCTAAATTTACTCCAATATGAATTTAATTGGTTTGGCTCACGTCCAGTCCAGGTCATGAAAAAAGGCTTTTGCAAATCATCAAATTAAATAAGATGCCTTTGTGGTTGTGTGAGTAGATAATTTAGATATCCAATAGTAATATATACCAGAGTAAACACTAATACGGTGTTAAATGGTTGAAAAAGATTTATATTTATTGATTTACCAAACACATAAAAAGTTAAAATCAAATTTTGAACTTCAATTCGCATCATTAGTCTATAATATATAAATTATAAACAGATCTGTTAAATCCTTGTAAATATATGTAACCATACAAGAGAGCTTATATCTTCTACAAAAAGTATTGAAAATTTTGTAAATCTAATCATTTGTGAGATTTCTGACAACAAACCCTCCACTTCAACAATATCACATTTATTAGTTTTACTTATCAGAGGTCTGACAGAGTATAGTACCTTACAAAACCTCAATCATTCATTGGAGGTATGTTTCACACCATCGCAAAATATTATTGCAGTTACATAAAGGGATCATGACTTGACCAATCTAATTCTCCTGAATGAGTGACCATTATTAGCAAGTCCCATCACAAGTACCTGAGACCTGCACAAGCCCTGAGTCAATCAATGACCATAGAATTTTACACCATATCTAAACAACACATGCAGGGAACCAGCTGAAGTTTCAAATGCTATTAAGGCATAAACAAATCAGTATAAACAAGCCCCTTACAAAAAATGACTCCTTTACAAACCTTTATTTGTTTACTGAATGAAACATCTTATGCCATATCTAAACAGAATTTCATGCAATCACAAGCAAGTGGCCTGAGTTGACATATCAAATGCTCCTGAGTTAAAAAACAGTAAAGCAAGTACTTAACAATCTAGTGGTACCTTTACATTACTAGCTTCATTGATTGATTAGAGTTTTACACCATATCTAAATAAAATGTCAAGTTGTCATGAACAAGTGACCAGATGAGGTATCTAATGCTCCTGGGGAACCAACCAGTAAGAATATGTTCCACTGTAAAACAAACGACCCCCCTCTGAATAAATAAGATGGATGGCATGGTTGACTTTGAATGTTAAACCCTCAAACCGATTGTCATAGATAACAATATATGCTTCTTCTGAGGCCTGAATCTTTGATCTTTAGATAAATGGTCAAGTGTTCTATAGAGCTTATCAGAATGAACCTCACAATGTTAGTTCAGATCTGTGATATATATGAGCATGACCATAACATATCAGTTTAAACATCTTTCAAAGTCACGTTTTTGAAATCAATATCCTAACATTTCAAACATTCCTTGCTTATTTAATAAGACAGCAAGTAAGACAAAACAGTTTTATAGATGGTACTCAAACTACAGTTATTAGCCACCTGTGAATAAAGGTTTCTGTGTAAATTATTGACACTCTTTAGAACATATTTATAAACATATTGGACCTCAGTATAAAAGCAAACTGGGCATAAAAGTCATATTTCTTTCCTCCAAATAGTGGCCTTTGTTCACAGGTTTGACTGTGTAAACTGCCCCATGTTTTCTTATGATATGAATCAAGTACATGCCAGAATCAAATAATCTAACCCCTTTATACTTAAGACTTCTATATAAAGCAATGAAATCACAAGGTTATCACTTTTAACCCTTTGCCTCATAAGCATATTTTGGACTCTTTCAAATTTAAAGCAAATATACAAAACATCAATTTACTTAAGAAAATTGGATTATTCCTCTCTGACAGAATGGAAAACACTGTGGTAAAAGCAGCCACTGCTCATTACAAGCAATGGCTTCTTTTGCCACAATGTTTCAAAAGTCGTCTGCTTCAGATGCGGGGAAATGCGATATTACGAGGTACACGGTTAAATTAAACAAAGAACAATTTTAAGTACCAGTACATACTCTCATGAGGTAAAATATACATAATAAAATATGGGATAAAATAATGATACAAAAGAACCACAAACTAAAATCAATATGCAAATGAAATTACATAACAATAAAATGACTTTTAAAGGACAAATAAAGTTCAGCTTTGAATGCTGAAATCAATATGCAATAAAATCAAAATAACAATAAAAGAAAAATAAGAAATGTTTGCTTACTATGCTGAAATCATTTATGCTAATAGTACAAGCATAAATAACTAGGTACCTTATTTATCCAGAATTCATTGCAGACAAGTCCAATTTAAATATCAATCAAATAATTTAACAAGAAATTGATCCTGTAATCCAGATTTTGGAATCACCATATGACACACAGTGTCTGACCCAATTCCATAATTTCATGGAATGTCAAACTTCACATGCTGGTATATATTTTTCTTATGTAAAACTGTATGTATTCAATATGGTGAATACACAAACTTGAAATTCTCTCCAAATAAAAAAAGGCACACTTTGCAAGTTTAATTAGACATTTGAATAACGCTATATCTGTCTATATTAATACTTAACCTAGATTTTTATCACAGAACGAGCTTTCATTATAATGTTTTTATAAAAGATAAGTTAAATAACCAGGTTTTAAACACATTGCAAACAAATTAAAGATCATTTATCATGATTTCAAGCTAATTTTCACTCCAATATGAAATATTCCATATCTTCAAGTCAAAACAGTCAAAAGATAGACAAGTTATATAAAACGCTCATTCATTCATCCATTGAAATCAAAGTAGAAGAAAAAAGCAATGGTTGTACAAATATCCCCACTGGTCAGTTGAAATAGGTGAAGTGGCATTAAGTTTTTATCCTTTATGTATATATTATTGAATATACAGCACCCTTATTTATCCAATTATCTACTCGTATACACATTTTATTGAAAACAAACCATTTGAAAGAAAGTAAACCTTTTAAAAATTTCACCAAACTTTAAATCAAAATTAAATCCATAGAATATGGTCTTCCATAAAGACATGGATATATCATCAGTCAATATCTATGTATTTAGAAATTATGCAGACACACAAGTCACAAATATGTCATTAATATTAACTAGATTATTCAATTATGGTTCACCATAAAACCAATATTGCCTTGAAAATTGAATTCATTCAATACGCCCGTAGTCATTAATACTTACATGCTATATAATACAACCATGAAAAAGTGACCTCATCACGTTAGGAATAAAGTCTGCTTATAAATACTGGTATCGGAATTTCTGTTTCGAAAGAAGTACAAGCCATTCTTTTAATGGTATGTCATTGAGATGTTGAACATAAATCTTCAATGATCTCAATAAAACATCATATAAAAATGCTAAATATCATGAACAAGACCACAAAAAATAGAACACAAGTGGCTGATTCTATTGCAGTTCTTTTCACTAAATCAACTGACTAGTTTCTCAATACAATAATTTCAAAAGACACAGAGAGGCATTGATATTTACTGTTTCTACAAAATATATATTTAACATCCAGCAATTATTCTGGTATTCTGTAACCTGCACAATCTATATGAACTAAAAACACAAGGGCCATAACTCCTAAAATTATTAAAATTTACTTAATTATAAATTCAACCAAATTTGATAGAAATTAGACCAACAGTTAATCACAAGAGGTTCAAACAAGATTTATGAAAGATTAATGGATTGATCAGACAGACGGACAGACAGATGGAGAGATCAATGGATCCACATACTCTTGCCCTATAAAGAAGACATTATACATGCAAAATGCTTGCAACCTTTTAGGTGTACATAATTTGCCAAATTGGTACCACAGCCTTATATCGTAAATACCATCTACAGTCTTATTGTACTCTCACATTCTAAATAACTCATTCAATACTATTTATGACAAAACTGTCTGTAAATCCCAACAACTAAATTACAGCTAATGTAAGAAAAAATTTCACTTGAAAATACAGCTAACCTTCATAAATTATTGAAAGATAAGCAAGAAAGTTAAGCATATTCTCCAAAGTTAATGTAGGTCAAGTTTGAAAAGCGCAAATAACAAAAAAAAGACTCTCTTAAATGGAGTTAAAATTATACTATCAAATTTCATACCAATCTTATCTAATTTATGGAAGTGTCAATAAATGTTTTTTCTATGTTGGTAACATGAGACACTGATCAATACCGAGAAGAGTCAATGCCTGATAAAGTATATATAAGCTACACATACTTAAGCCAGATATAAAATATCAATTTCCAGCTATGTGACAAAAAATAATGTAGGTTGCAAAACTTTCTATTTATTTTTCTAGGCCAATCTAATTGTACAAAAATAATTTCATAATACCCTGATTGGTTGAATTTTTTTGTATTATGCATGCACAAACTTCAGGATTAACACCTAAAAAGTAGGGTTGGCTAGGTAACCAGCACCACAACCAGTTTTTCTGGTATTATACACTTTTGTCCACTTCTAAGGTTTATTTATCATTAAATTGGACTTGAAATACACAAATTTCGTCAAATTTATTGACCATCACATGATGTTTTTATGCTGCATGATATTTTAATGAACTTCCTTCTTTTCAAAAACCTGAATTTTTGTTCTTTTTGTTCATGCAGTTTGAAAACCAGTCATTCTGTATAGTTGGGAAATTATCAATTACATTAAAATGAAAGAATAAATATTCATATCGTATATCAAATTCAAGTCCAAATTTATGACTTAAATAAAGAAGACTCATTTTGTACAGACCATATAAAATAATCTTGAAACCAATAGAAGGGAAGTAACTACTTGATGATAAATCTTCACCAAGGAAGGTAACACTACAGGTAACATTGAATGTAAACTGGTACCCGTTCACTCTGGTATACAGAGACAACTGGTATGGCCCAAAATTTCTTGGATGCTGATTGGTCAATGTGATTGAAATCCAGGCAGAATTCTGCCCGCAGGATCTCGTGGGACTTTTAGCATTCGGAATGCCTCATATTTTTTCCCTCGATGCATATTTCACGCGTGATTTAAAAATAGATCAAAACATCAGGGTCTCAACAGTATGATTTGTAGAGTCACTGAATCTAGCATTCACTGTTTTAATCTGATTAAAAGGTGCAATTTGTATCTAAAATATTCAGGCATCAGAAACATCTTCATTTATATTTAACAGATATATGGAAATCCCCAATGTTTCATGAATGGACAGCCAATTGCATTGACCAATCAGGGTGCCAGATAATTTTGTCCATACCTGTTCCTTTGGTGGATTGCATCATGGAACGGGGACCAGTTTACATTGAATGCCAACAAAAGGGAAGTAACTCCAACAAGCTCACTCACCTCATGTCTATACACAGCTTCAGGAATATTAGTAACTCTTTCTTGTAACTGTTCTTTAGCCTGAGTCAACCAAGTTGTTACTATTTTTAGTTCAGTGCTAAACAATTGTCTGTTTTGCTTCAAATGCAGAATCTCTTCCTCCTTGGTTGCCATGGTGTTATTCACCTCCTGTTCCAGTGTACACATGACAGCATACTGCTCCCTTAGTTCCTTTGGAACCTCCCGACCTTGAGATTTGAACTTGGCTTCTTGTAGCTGAGCCATGTGTCTCATTTGTTCCATTCTTATTGCAATTTCTTGTTCAGACAACTGAAAGAAGGCAAAGAAGGTAATTAAAAGAAACCCAATTATAAAACTGTTCAATAATATAATCAATTTTTAGACAAATGGAAAACAACTTTAAATGTAATCCAGAATTCAGAGTTTCAATGATGTATGCATCATTCTTATATTTATTACCTTAGTGTTAAAATATACCATTATTAAAAAACAGTTTCATATGTACAATGCTGGGAAAACTTACATCTGATTAAATCTACTATCTAAACCAAATTAATAATCAGTTCCTTAAGTCTTAACACTGTTGCAGGACTTTTGAAACCATTATCAGATAATATGAGCAATCTCAGGTAAATAATTCCTGATATCAACTGAACTCAAGGAAAAAATTGTCCAGCATTAACCATTAACTTCATAGTCCCTCCTGTTCATGCCTCTTCCTTATCTGTATAGTCCCGCCTTTCCATGCTGTTACCTTATCTGTATAGTCCCGCCTTTCCATGCTGTTACGTTATCTGCATAGTTCCGCCTTTTCATGCCACTACCTTATCTTCATAGTCCCACCTTTATATGCTGGTGGTTTTGATGATTATTGTCAGGTAAAAAGTCCTGATATCAACTTATCTCAAGGAAATCAATGTCCAGCATTAAAAAGCAAGTCTCAGTACCAACCTTCAATTTTTCTATTTTCTCCATCACTACTGGACCTTCCATACTGGGTGAGAGTTGATCTAGTTCATTTTTAGTTTCAGTTAACCATTCAACGGTTTGCTTAGCTTCATTATTGAAACCTTCTCTGTCATCAATTTCTTCTTGCAATACTTGTCTCATTTCACATGCACCATCAGCAATTCTAGAAACAGAAGAAAACAAATCAAAGTTCTGCAACTTTCCTGACAAAATTTGAAACTTTGTCAATTGTAATCTCACTAAATTTGTTGTAAGCACAAACTAACTGGATTTCACAACATCATTCAATTTTCAGGACACATAAATCTTTGAAAATTAGTCTTTAAATCTTTGAAAAAAATGCTGATCAGCTCTTAAATTGGAAAAGATATAATTTGATACAACTAATGAGCAATGCCTTATGATTATAAACTTGGGTTTGGGAACCAGTCTTATAATGAGATATTGACATTTGTCAATTTTGAGACTGTGTTCAGGACCAAACCAATAAAAAGCTAGAGAAATGAAACTGGACAGAATCAATATCTCTGTAACGAAGCAACATCCATTTTCAAACTCAGGCTAACATGAAAACTAAGCACACCCGTAAGTAGAACTAGTTCTAAAGAGCAGACTCAGTATCATCAGAAAATCTAAAATTTATACCTCTCATATTTTTCTAACATAGCCATAACAATATCTTGTGACTGAACTTTAGCTTCTGCAGTAGGAAGATTCTTCTGTAGTTGATGAGCACATTTCTTCAGTGCTGTTATCTTTGGTTCTGCCAAGTCCAACAGTTCCAGTAACTCCTGTAACATAATTATAAGGGTATAAAAGACTCTTAGAATCTAGATAGTAGGTTTTTATGCTAGGAAAATGTTCAATTTTGACATTTGATCTCACAATATGACCTTAATCTAGAATTTTACTCTGACATAAAGATAAGATCTGCATGATGAGTCACAATGACCCAGAAATGATACTGACATCAAAAATAAAATATGGCTATATGACCTAGACCAAGAAATAAGTGACATTAGACAACATTAAAGTGAAATAACATATGACGTTGACCTAGAATCAACATGAGACAACACTGAGATAAGATCTGGTCGTATGACTCAGAATAAAAATTCATTTTGTTTTTCATATCTTACATACCTGTGTCTGATCATACTGAGCTACAAGTTCAGGGCTGTTTGCAGTGTCAAGGTCAACAGGGGCTGGGAGTTTAGTTTCAGCTTCATCTAGAAGTTGATCAACTGATGTGAGTAGATTGGTGTAGTCCTCATAGTGAGCTTCCAGGTCCTGAAGACAGAACAAAACCTCATTCAGCTGAACCTTGGTCTAAATCAGTGTGTAGTAATTTACCCCTTAATAGTCAAAATCTCAAAATAATGATACCATCAATCCACACAATATTTTTAACACAGAATACAAGACAAGAAAACCCAATACTCTGTACATGGCACTAAGTAACTGAGAAAATATCTATCAAAATTTATCTTTTAGGTTTGAATAAATTATCTGAACATAAATCTACAAAAACACATCTCAGTATCATAGATTGCTAATTGAGTTTTTCTTAGTACTAATTAGTTTAGGATTTTCAAGACAGTCAGACAAGCTGATGCTGTGTATTCCATCTTTGTTTCATGCATATCGGAAAGTATGGAAGCCAACATAAGTCAAAATTTTTCTATGGAGTACCTGTAATGCCATCTGTTTTTCTTCCGTTTTAGTGACTAGATTTTTCCATCTTTCATTTACTTCTTCTAACAGACTGTGTAAAAATAACTTGCTCTTATCTGATGCTTCCCGACCTAAGTCATGTGATCTGTCATTGATCTCATTAATAACAGGTCTAAGGTTCTCAGTCTTTTCAATAAATTCCTAAAGAAAATGAAAGAAACATTAATGACAATTGCTTTGCTACACTCTGAGTTCAAGAATAAATTAAGTATTTTCCTAATTCAATTAGTAATAAATATGTATGTAAATATTAATAGTACCAATAATGCTTGATGGAATAATGCCCTTATGACCACAAAAACAAGATCTGATAAAAAGACAGTATTAAAATCATTAACACGGCTTTGACTGTCACTTTTAAGCATTTGGTTAAAAAACTGAGCTTAGATACATTAAAACCTCAAATAGACAACCTCAATATAATGACCACATTGTTATTACAACCACTTATTTTTTGACAGACTTTAAATAATTCTCCTATAATTCAACTTGATCATGTGACCACTTCATTATTACAAACGACTTTTAGGGTCCTTAAGGTGGTCTCCATACTGAGGTTTTACTGTATTTGTTTCAATAGGAAGAATACCATAAAATACTTGAAAATGAAGATAACAGGTTGAAAAGCAAGACAAAAAGGACCAGGGATTTCAGATCACAATCAGGTACCTTAGTTTCAGTGAGATGTTTGTTAATATTGGATGGTGTGTTTAGTGGTATACTGTCCAAAGTTTCCCATTCATCCTCTAACATTTGGAGGTTAGACGTCATCTGCATGACAATTTCCTGAAATAAACAATCACAACTACATGAATAAACATACTAACAAATAATGTTTACCACAATAACAACAACCCAATCTTTCCATAGTCTTCAAATAAAACTCCACTAAAGTATAGTTAAGATCAAAAATGAAAAAATACATACTTTAAATACATATTTTCAAATTTGATAGCCATACTAAAGTTCAATACCATTTAATTCCATTCCATTCTGTTCAGTATTAGCATATGGCATACTTGTATTGCATCCAATACTTTATAATGTATTTCTCTAATTAGCTTGAAAAATGACATGGGGCATCTTAAGAGAATCACATACAAAACTACTACAATGGGTCAGTTTCTCTTGAAAGGGTAAAGTTATGGCTGCCATACAAATGAGTGGCCATGATTTAAATGAAGCAGAAGTTAGAAATAGCGAGTAAGGACTGACATCTCATACTTGATATGTTGGCCACAACCATGGTCCAGTGATTAGTGTGTTGGACTTGTAACCCGGGTTCAAATCCTGGTCACAGCAGGTCATACCCTTCTATGAAATTTTGACAAAAATGTCGATATTCCTCCATATGTGGAGAAGTTGTTGGCTCCTTGTGGAAGGGAAACTTAGTAATGGTTAGTATACAGTCCAGGAAAACTGGTTAAGTGAACCAGTCGCTGTATATAACTGAAAAATTGTTGATTAACGGCATTAAACCCCAGTGACAATAAGTCACATAAAAACAAACAAACAAACAAATTATACCTGATACTCATTCCATTCTTGTGCCTTCTTCTCCATGTTGGATTGTTGCCTCTGTGATGAAGCCATGATGTTGGCCAGTTTTGAACTCGTGTTCTTCAGTGATTGTCTCAGTGTCTTTGTGTCATTTATGTCTAGTGTTGGTAGCAGACGTTCAGATAATTCCATCACCTGCTCCATTTCGTCCTGACACATACTGGCTTCTGAGAAATAATCCTGAAAAGTAAAAAAATGGATAATAAAAGTAAGTCAACAAAAATATCACACTTTTTTGTTCTTGAATTTAAACACTTATGTGGAAGACAGGATTGCAAATACAGGATATTGATTTCATTTAATGCATTTGCTAAAAATCCCTCTTCATGATTATCTGATTAATTAAAAGTAATTAAAATCCAAACAATAGATATCACCCAATAATACAAGTTCTTCAGTAAAAACATGTCTTACAGAAATAACTACTTTTTATGCATACTTTAAACCATAATCCTTACCAGCCCCCTACAGACTAATACAAATATGACAACAATTTACAGTAAAGAATGAGTTAGAATGATGCTTTGCCATCAGTGGATGTATACAAATACAGTGCAACCTCTCCAAAGCAATACCATTTTGGATAAGCAAAATTATGTGGTTATTGAGAAGTTGTTGCTATAGAGAGATTAAATTAATAGTCAAATCGTACAGTGGGAAACAATCATGCTGTTGTTGAAGGGAGGTTGTTGCTTAAGAGAGGGCCATTCTGGAGAGGTTGCACTGTATATTCATTTTTCTGTACTGACACAATCAATCTAAAATATTAAAATCAGATAGGAAGAAAGCCTGCATTGGTTAAAGCTGATAAGTCATACAGTAACACAGAACCAGTCTCACCTTATGTTCACTAATTGTATCATTAAGTGTATCATAGTCCAGGCCCTCATACCCAGAGTCTAACAAATCCTCAGCACCATGTATCCAATCATTGATTTGTTTCATTGATAATTCTAACTGTATTCTATCAGCTGCTGCTTCAGTCAGGTATTGTTCCTTCTTGGCAATAGCTCCCTAGAAATGCAGAGACAGTTACTTATTAATCATTAATCTGATCAAGCTTAACTCCTCTATCAAAGTAAAAGGCATTCATCATTCCAAGTCATATGAACACAAATATGACAATTGCAGTCCAGATTCTAATGCAGTCAGTGAAGTACTGAGTACAGCCACAATTTCCAGATGAAAAATAGATATGCCACTAATAAGTAATTTATAGTATTGAAATAGCCATTACTAAGCTAATGGAAGGGTGTGTACAAGACTTTTGGAAGAAACAGGAAAAGATTTGTGTCAACAAGTATTTAATACACATTATACCTCAGGCCCAAATTAGAAATATGAGAAAATATAGTGACAAGTTTTAAAACCATCAAATATGGTTCATAAAGGTCATTAACACAATAAATTGCAAATCATTTGATGATTACCTTAATGCTATCTTCCAGTGAGTTCACCTGAGCTAGTTTTTCATTAAGTTGATCAGGAACTGGTTGTTCAAGGTTCATATAATGCGTCTTCTCTACATCAACTTTCATCTTAATCGTGTCCAGTTTATCTAAGGCTTCTCTAGATATTGCCTGGATAATGCAATGATGAGAAAATAAGAATATATCTCAGCAATATAAACACAACCCATTTAGCAGTGTTGTGCAATATTTTTGAAGCTTTTTGGCCCAATGTGGCCCAATTAAGTGATTTCTTTGCTTAATAATGGTAAATTATCGGACAAAAATTCATTTACATAGCACTTCATATGAATGAAGTCTAGACAAGCAGTGGGATATATCAATTATACAATTAAGACAGTCCCGATGAATAGGATCTACCAGCATAACATCAACAGTGTATATAATTTTCCTGAAAAGTTGATTTTCTCCCTGAAAATAATTACACCATAAAACATTTTGCATCACAAGAAAACATTCATTCTCAAAAAAGCCATGCATGTATTGTGCAATCTGAATAATTAATAGTAATTAATTAGAAACACAGTGACATACGGATAGATATGTGGATAGTCAGGATGTGACATAACTACACATCACATTAATAAGTCTTCAGTGAAGTTTTTAACTGAAATATTTTGATTAAGAAACAATGTGCAGGTCTGACAAAATGCAAAAAAACTTTTGTTTTTCACATAATGATAATTTAACTAAATAGCCATGCAAATATAAGCAATTGGATGATAACATGTAAGAAATATATCTGTTAAACCTTCAAATTAATTTCATGATCATTTCCAAATAATGTCATAAGCAGACAAGGGTTGGATTAGAAGATAAATAAGTTTTAATTATTACAAAATCATCACTATAAGGACATAAAGCAATGGTTAATGTTTAATTGGTCATATTTAAATCATAGAAGTACTAACTTTTTTATTGTAAGGACATAAACACAGAATGAATAGTTATATCTAAGGACTAATCAAAACTATTTTCTTCAGTATATGACACTCCAAACAACAATATAAAAGAATAGATTTAGATAGCCCATGTCATGGCTGACAAACGAAAATCAAGAATCTTGTTTCTGATAGCAGACATTAAACCAATAATTAATTACTATGTAATATAGCAATAATGATCATCACATGATAATGAGTGATAATTATAATGAATGACATAGTGCATAATGAACAAAATCAAAGTGCTGGCAAGTCAAGTCACTGAGTATATAACAACACACGATCACCTCTGACTGTGTCCTAATTTGTGACATTCTTTCTGTAAACTGGTCTTTCAGGGTCTAATATACAAACAGTGATATGATAGTATATAGTCATACATATACAATGTACAGTCAAACCTGAGAGCAAAAGTTAACGGAGACAAGAGATGAATTTCAAGCACAGTTGTCCATAAATCAAGGGTTTAATTGGTTTTATATGCTAACAAGAATGCAGCAATGTCACAAAACCAGATTTTTAGCAGTCTATTGGATGGATGCTGATATCATGTTATAAGCATTAGTGGCCTTGAAAGCATGATCCCCAAATACAATTCTAAACTAGTTCTCCATGACAACTTCTTACGAATCAAGTTTGGCAGTAATGAATCAATCGTCAATCTAATTAAAGTTATCAAATAGAAACAAATTGTGTGACTTCTCTGTCTGCCCCACAGAGAGTTCAAACCAATCTCACAACCAGGCTTTGCATTGAAATCCTGGTTAAAAATGTGTGCATATGAATAGACATTGCTCACACGTTAGTAACTGATACAGGTTTGACTGCAACTTAAACCATTATGTAATAATAATACTAATATTAAACACATCTAAAAAATCCACCACCTCTAAAGAATTCCACGTTCAAATAGGTTTCACATAATTTGATTTCTGTTTTCGGACAATAATAATTTCACATTTTACAAATATAGTCAAAACCCGGCTTAATTGTTCCTCAATTCATTGGTTATGCTAATTGAATATTAAAACTGCAGTTGCTAATTTTTTGTTCAAAATGAATGTAAGGACACCAAACGATAAGACTGCTTCTCTACATTTTGGAGACAGAAATCAAATACCATGGATGCTTAATGTGTGAAAATACCAAAAGCTATCTAATCAGTTTGTTAGTAACTAAGTACAGCATGTTGAATTAAAATCTGCTTAATGCATACATTTTGTGGTAAGAGACAAGTAGGATACCTTCCATGTGGGTGGGGGATAGCTAAATATATCTACATGTACATAAGTACAGAATATTCCATTTTTTGGATGAAACACTATGTAACATCTAGAAAAAAATTCACACAGGATGAAATTTATCTTGTTTTAGGTTCACGCATTACCTACCTGATGTTTCTGCAATGAAGATTTGACCTTTTGTGGGTCAAGTTCAAGAGATGTACAAGAAACTAATAAGTCCTCTTTGGCATCAAGCCAATTCATAGTTTCATCAACAAAACTTTCAAAATCTTCCCTATCTCTTTGTATTGATTCACATTGTTTAGTTTTTCTGTCAGCGATTTTCTTTAGATTGTCAACTCTAGCTTTCATGTCATCAATCATGGTAGACACAGCCTGGGCATCCCTGCCGGTTCCCTCTATACCAATCTGCTGGGCCCGGTCTCCCATTGAAAATATGGAGGGACCAGCTGATTGAAGCTTTGTAGATACCGCCTGTCATTAACAGTGAATAATTGCATACATAAAGATACCAAACAAACATTGAGTTCACACATCAAGGTAGCTATTTTAATGCATTCCTCAGCAAATATACAAATCAATGGTTAAATATAACTTTTACATTAAAAATTTGACATTTTAACCAATGTTCAATGGAAAGTCAACATTTGATAAAGCATGTACATACTTATATTGCTAACAAATACCGTAACCATAGCAACAAGCAGATGGAAATATTCATATTGTTTGTTAACAGCTACCTTAACAAGCATTAATTCATATTTAAAGCAATATTTTCATGCATTTCAAAGCTTCTTATTTCACTTGAATATACCTCATGCAGTTCTATAATCCATAAGGAAAATAGTGCAATGCCTTAAATGCATATGTTGGTAATAAACATGCAGGCAAGATGTCAGCGAAATTGTTTTTTAATATCTGTATGATATAGTCATTAAATAAACAGAATAGAATTTATAGACACAAATAATTTGAAGGTCAAGGTTAAAGTTTATGTCTCTGATTCATTCATTACTGGGATGCAGATTGTCATTATATCAGAGATATCTCAGCTAAGATATAAACTTTTCAACTTAAAATTTTTATACCAACTGATTGCAATTCAGTCACTCTTTAGCCAATGCTTGTAATAATACAAGTGATCAATCAATAAAATATAATATTTCTTTAGCATGTACAGAGAGCAGCAAGATTTTTAAATTCATCATTTGCTATCTTAGCCAAGATATGTCCATAACTGCCTGTAGATTTCATACATAAATGACTTCAAATGAAATCCAAATTTACCTTCAATTTTTCAATCTTTTCTTCAACAGGTACTTGTTCAGCAATAGCTGCATCAGCAGAGTCTTCACATTCCTTAACTAGCTTGTCAATATCTTTCATTTGATCTTCAAGTTGTTGCCTTGACAATACTGCTTGTTGACACTTCTTTGTCTGCTGTCGTACTTGATCACCAAGCATTTCATACTGGGATGTTATACGAAGAATCTCTTCTGCTTCGGATTCTTGTCTAAGATTACGAAGTCTTTCAACAGCTTGATTTAACTGAGCCACTGTTGGTTGATAGTTGGCAATCTTCTCAGCTACATTCTATAAAAATACATAAGTAATACATGTAATTAGTGTTGTATCATTTAAATGGTTAACAGGAGGGCAATTCCCCCTTCTTCACACATTGAATAATGGACAGAGACCAATATCTACTGATAAAATCTGATGTTACAGTAGGGAGACAATAAAAACTTCAGGGAAAAATAGTCCTGAACATAGACTTGAAGCCTAAAATTAATTTCAAATCTAGTTTTCAATTTCCTTGGAGTTATTGTTTCTATAAGTATGTTATCTGAATAAAAAATACTCCTTAAAATGATAAAATCATAAAAAGGATCAGAATATTACTTCTCATTTGTACAGAAATCAGTTTTCAAATATTGATTACAGTACTCAATCTGAAGTCTCTTTTGTTTTAACGCTTTGCCTAAGAAGCAAATTTTGGATGCTCCTGAATTCAAAGTTAATATACAAAACATCAATTCACTTAAGAAAATTAGGCTATTCCTCTCTGACAGAGTGGAAAACATTGTGGCAAAAGAAGCTATTACTCATTACAACTAATGGTTTCTTTTGCCACACTGTTTTCAAAAGTTGTCTGGTTCAGGTGTAGGGAAATGTGGGTTTATGAGGCATAGGGTTAAATCAAGTGATATCAATTCAAAAACCCACCTCATATTGCCTTAAAACATCCTCTGCATCATTCACAGTTGGACCAATGGCTCTTGGTATCTTTCGTAGATCACCTTGGATACGAGATATCCAATCAGTGGCTTCCTGTATGCCATCACCAATCTGGTCTCTAGTTTGAAGAGTTTCATTCAGAGTTCTTGCTCTTTCTTTTATTGTCTTTGATAATCTGTAAAACAGAGGAAACATAACAGTAACCAAGTTTTTCCATTTTTTCAATAGTGGAAAACCTATCTAGAGTGACAAGCAGAATTTTCAGTAAAACAATTTTTTCTCAAAGTTGAAATAGCATATAATCAGAAATTGACTGTACAGTCAAACCTGTGAACAAAGGCCATCCTTGGGAAAAACAAAATGTTATTTACAGGTGACCTTTATTCAGAGATCAGATATAAATAGTGACAGTGTTTCAAAGAATGGTCTTCATTCACAGGGTGGTCTTCATTTGGAGGTGACTGCAAAGTAGCACAAGGTGGTTGTGCAGTTATTTATAAATTTGTCAGCAAAAGTGATAATTACTTGCATTATCTATGTAGTTTTGATAGATTTTTTCTACAAGACAATGAAAAAAAATGATTAAGAAAGAAACAATCATTTTATAAAACATGTTATCCAACCTGTCAAATTTCTCTCTGGTTGATTTTGTTGTCTGTTGCAAAGTCATTGCGTCTGCTTCAGAGAGACTTGGCGTAAAGCCAAGAGACCTCTCTTCAGTTTCTTGAATCAGAGATTCAAACATACGTGAACTGCTTTCCAATGTCTGCAAGAACAATAAATATTTCATTAAATGATAAAATTATCCAAGGTTCATCATATAATTCAAAGTCATAATCAGTATTACATACAATATCTTACAATAATCGTGGGTCACCTCAGAAATAAAAAAGTTAATTTTCATATTTTCCCCTTGGCTATTGTTCTGTAATTCATAGAATATGTGTGATTTCTCATTTTTTTTTCAATTTCTATTGTAATCAGTTTTACATGCATTATTTAACAATGTTAGACTGCTTCCCAACTAACCTTATATTGCTTGTATTGTTCCTGGAGTATTTCAGTGGCACAGTCTAGAGATGGTTCCACAGCACATTTCATGTCTGCCTCCTTGCACCATCGTTCAACTTTGTGAAGGTCACTCTCATGCGCCTTACGTGCAGCATGACCAGTGGTCAGTTTCTCATGAACAACCTTTAGGTGATCTTTTAGATCACAGAACTTTCTCTGCACGTCTAAAAAGGCAGAAAATGACAAAATGTAACTAGAGACACACCAAATAACAAAAAAAAACGGATCTTAACAACTTTCAATGCACTTTAAATGTAATGGTACCAAACCATGCAATTTTCAGAGCAAGCGGTGAATTTTCATTTCGTGATTCATAAAATGCATCGTTTTAACTCATTTAAAAAAAATGTCTGACTCATACTAGCATTTAGTCTTTGCAATACAGTTGAAACAAAGAAATTCTGCACAAACATGGAATACCAGAACAATCAGTTAGTTTTATCAATATTTTACAGTAACTGTCCATATAAGTGGGTAAAGTCAACAAAGTACAAAGAAATAAAATTACTTGTAAGGTAATTCCCCTTTTCCATCATCATAAAAAACTTAATGAGCATCTATGAGAATTGATATGATTGGAAATATCAGAATATATCCTAAATTTTAAAAGTAATATGCACTATTTGATTTTTAAAACTAAACAAATTTGATTTTGCTGAATTTTTTACTTATATCTTGACATGAACGCAAAAAAATAAATGCCAACACAGTAATGACGTATTTTATAATTCACCCATCAAAATCTAAACCCCATGAAGTACTGGCTCAAGGTTTGAGTGACAGACTGATGTAAATAAACTTGAAATAGAACCATATCCATTGACATGTTTGGTACTAAATCTGTGCATTGCGTAAAAATTGAAAACTGGGCCAAATGAGCGTTTACTTTACAAAAAGTAGAAAAACATGGTTAGACATATTTAAGTAAAAAAATACATTTAATGACCTGCACATTTTACATTAAGATTTTCACATATTCATCCACCTACATATAATGTGTGACTTTGCAAAATCTGATGTCTACATTATTATCAATAAGCAGTTTGCGTGGAGCTCACCTGAACTAACCAGAAGTCTTCAAAATCTTATAACCAGTGTAGATTGGCTGGTTATTAATGAGTGATCTACTGACAGAGCAGATAGGTCAAGAGCTCAATCCATGAAAAGTCATGGCTGGCGGGACATAGCTATCAAAAAGGTCCAACAGAACAGTGGCACAAGAGATATATCACAAAAAGTACTAGTAAGTGAAATCTTTGTCAATGATATAGAAAAAGTCTAAAATAACAGTGGAGCAGGGGAGATCACCACACAATAGTAAATGGTATCTTTGTCGATGAAGAAGAAAAAATCTTGGACCACTTTAAGTTTCCAACAACTGTGGTAACATGGCTTCAACATAGTTTGATCAATCCCACATTTAACATACCTGCTAGTTTGTTATCCAGTTCCAAAGACTGATCAGGGTTACAGTCTGTCTGTAAGACCTGGACCCTGTCTGCCATTTGCTCAATATTAGGTTCATATTTCTCAATCTCCAGTTGTAAAGTCTGAAAACAGTGCAAAATAATACTAAACTTCTACTTTAATTTTGTTTGTTAAATTATTATCTTACTCAATTTCATAGCTTTATTTTTTCAATATTTCAGCAATGATCATGTTTCTCTCAAAAAATGTATTCATTTTTTTATTTCATTTGATACAAATAAACATAAGTTTAAACAAATTGTAATACTGTGAAGTGCTACACCACACATGAAGGAATACATATGTTTTAATCTAATTTAGAAGGTAATTAAATTGTCTAATATCTGATTTACTAAACCAGATTTCATGTCATGACTGTCACTGCTGTATTAAGATGAAATTTTGTAGTAAGGACATATATTAGATCAATAAGGTCAAAACTTTACAAAAAACAGGATGAAAAATAGTTTTCACACACACAGATCGACAGACAGTGTCAATTCAACTAGGTATCTGAGTCACAAAAATAATGTTAAAACACAAATTAGGATCAAGTTCACAAAATGAATCTGGCTTTTCATTTAAAAAAATTGCCATCAATGTTAAGGAAGGCAGACAAACAGACAGACACTAGGTGAACTCTGTTGGAAACATGGAAACATTTTATTTCTGGTAGATACTATGCAAAACTAGTTCCAAATGCATTTTTGGGACTCTCTACATTGGAGGTAGTTTTGTATCTGTCTTCATCATCGAAGAGTTTTCACATAAATGGATATAACAATGTGGAAAGAATGTTAAAAATGTATTACACAAGCAAAACATGTTAAAAAAACAAAAACACACAATTTGAATTATTTTGAGAAATCCAACACGATTCTTACCTTGAAACCCAACATCTTGAAATATCAATTAATTAATATTAATATTCAATTAATAAATATTCACAAGAATTTAATGAAATTTGATATATAGTTCAATACGAAATAAATAGACATCAGTTAGTCTGTAGTTCAAATAAAATCATTATCACTATCATAAATTCATAAGTATAAACTGAATGAAGAATGTTAAATCACTTCATTATATTTCCTCACAGCTTTCAGGGTACAAGAACCAAGACATAATATTTAATTTACAAGACACAAATTAAAAATCATTAATGACTCGGGACGACAATATATCGGAATGATCATTAATTACCATGTATTTATTAAACTACATGCATTGTGTTGATTAACTCATCTCAATTAAGTTGTGAAGTAGACAATGACAGACGTACACTCAACAAACAAATCATTACATCACTGATACATGATAGAGTTTTAATTGGAAGATAAATACGTGCAGATAAATATAACTGGAGTCTACAAAACACCTAAGTTTGAACACTCATATCAAGATAATCCTATAAAGGCAATTAACCTTCAAGCACTAGTAACTTAAATGTAAATTTCCTACCAGCCACAACAATTGTTTGTTTGTTTATTCATATGTGAGATTTATACAGTAATTCATAAATAAAGTCAAGCAAAAAATTGAACAAACTGGTATTTCCAGGTAACCATAATGATCTCACTAATGCTTAGGCAAGCAACGGTCAAACTTTTAAAAAAGGACACTTGGAGAACAAATGAGCGATTCTAATATACATGTACAGTAAAACCTCGATAACGTAACCACCTTTCGGCCGTAATGATGGTGTCATTATGAGTTGAATTATAAGGGAGTTATTGAAGTCAGTCCTAAAATAACAAGGTCGTTATAACAAGGTGGTTAAACTATGGAGGTGGCAGCTATTTAAGGTTTTACTATAATATCTCAAGTAAAGTTTCACAGAGAACAAACAACTTTTCATGTGTTGAAATCTATAAACCCAAGATTTGCAACTTTGAACATTTTACTTTCTTTTAAATGCAAAACCATAAAGTGGACAAGAATATATCAAACTTGGTGCTATATAAGAAACAGAGACAAGCATTTTGAATATGGAAACAGGCTTAAATTACTCTTAATTCATTATATAGCGAAGATTTAGTCAAGAGCAATTATGATTGCGTGGTTAATTTATGAATTTTGATTTCAAAGTTTGATAATAGGATTATATTGGAAGCTCTTATGACACACATACGCTATCCTTACACTTAAGGGTCACAAAATGCATTTATTGGATACAATCCAAGATAAAACAATTATATTCATTCCAGTTAAAAGACAATACTTCATGTTTCACAATGATAAATTATTTAGAACAATTTTACAAGTTTGGGTTATTAGTTCAAAATCAATGCGTTTCACCATTACACCTGAAAAAAAATACCAATCGAAAGGAAGAGAAAATAAAGAAATTATCATCAAAATGATCCTTACTAAATGTAGATATCTAAGTTATTATCTTAGAAAATGAAAGCTTTCCATCATCTGTAAGACAATATCAGAAGATGTCAGACAATCCAGACACAGAATGACATACATTATGAGCCTCCAAATATCCTTACCTTTGATTTTTCAACTTGCTTCTCTATTTCATTTGACATAAGTTTCACTTGTTCTAATTTGTCAAGTCTTTGTTCTCTTTCATCAATCCATTGGTTAACTCGATCAAAACCTACTTTAAACACTTCTCTAGTATTCATAGCTTCAGATAAAAGATTCTTTTGTTCTACAGCTACCCCATAGACTCTGTTATGTTCAGTACTTAAAGCTTTTATAGAGTTTTCCATCTCTTCTCTGTCTTTAGGTGTAAGGTCTGGTAGAACACTTTCAACCTTTTTGTTAACAGTGTCCAATGTAAATTGCCTGTTTTCAAGCTCTGAACACAGATGCTGTAAAAACAGAAGAACAAAGAGCATTCGATAAAGTTGGTACAGAGACAATGGCATTCAAACAGGTACATGCAAGAGTTACAGCATATAAAGCTTATGAAAATTACATTGGGTGCATAAATAATTTTACATGTTTGATGCATAGAGGTATAATAAAGATATTTCACAATAAGTGAGTGCTTAGACAATAACAATAAGAATAACTATTTATGTTCCATAACCAGTCGAAATCAAGGTGCAATAACTGGATTGTAAAGCAATAAGAACACATTGAAACAGTAGATGAACATCATACAAATGCTCAAGAAATATTTAATGCTGAAAATGAGAAGCATGCCATTGTTGGATATTTTAAAGACACAAATGCTTCAAGTAAGACACAGCATCTCTCTGGTGAGGCAAAAGAATTAATGCAATCTAAAAGAATGCTTACATTGACATATCTAAGCTTTTTATCAGCATCACTGACATCAAAGCCTTGAGGTTGTGTGAGTTGAACCTGTTCTTCTTTCTTTTTCAGCCAGGCCAAATACTGATCCACTTTTCCTTGAATTTCTTCAAGGTCAAGTTCAAGGACTTCATATCCTTTCTGTATTCTTTCAGAACGTGCCTTTATTTCATTAAATTTCTTTTCACGATTTCTAGAAAAGTCAGAAACAAATTTAGCAACAGTTGACTCTTCACATGTAAGTCATAAAGCAGACCTAAATACTCGAAATTGTCCCTTCTGAGTCCTTGGAAAAATGGGATTGAGTTCTACATATGTGTATAAGAATTTTGGACAGGATTTTTTCATGAAAAAATATGCATCTAGCACAAAGGCAATTATGGTAGTTTATAAAAGTGTTTTCATCCTTCAGACATCCATCAGAGAAGAACACTGAAGTCTTAAAACTTCAAAGAAATGCATTACATTCCCAAATAACACATCAGTCCATGCATAAGACAGTCAATACATCAACAAAATTAAACATGTCCTCCACCGAGTCAAACATTATTTATTATTTATTATACTAGATTTCTAGATAAATATACCAAATTAATAAGGAATTCCACCGCAAACTAAGAAAATAAAGAATAAATCAACACATCCACCATCAGAAGGTTAGGAAGCAAATAACAAATGGTCATCAGGAGATGATAACCTTGACTGGCCCAACTACATAGACATATTTCTAATTACCTTGAATGCTTAGAATAACAACTATCCTAGGAATATCAGTTCAAAACCTTGATAAATTCCCAAAACCTGTCACTGCCACCTCTGGTGGTACACAAACAAGTAAAACAGTCCAGAACTTCATTTCTTACGTAACCACAGCCCACAACCCAACAGTGAGAAATAACCAGACAGTGCATATGACACATAATGGTGCATATTCTTACTTTGCTCTCCTCATTTTGAACCTTTTACTAATTGATTTATATTTTCTGTTGATAAAGAAAATAATCAAGTTTCAAACAAAAAATCCATATCCATTAGATTCAGACTGGTTTTTGTATTCTTATGCTGAAAATGGAGGGGAAAGACCAAAAAAACTAAACATATTTACTGGAAAATTAAATGCAATGACTGATTAGCCTGCTTATATTGATCCATGATCAAATTTGTATTATCACTCAGTAAGGAATAATGGTGAGAAAAAACAGATCAGGAAAGGCCCCTTCACTATACAGGGCCACCTAATGACACATTAAAGGCATGAAAGAAAACTCCTAGGGGTAAAAGTCCACTAGATGTGAAATGACTCTTTTATCTACTAACTGATCCTTTTTGCGAAACAAAGTGTATCATTAAGGCTCATAAAGCAGTAACAGTGAGTGAAATATGCCAGGAAGGCTTTTTCAATACACAGAGCCTCTTATGGTGTAAGAAATAAAACCCAAAAGTCTACTTACTTGACTTGATCCTCAACTAGTTCCTTATCTAAAGGATTAACACGTTTAGCAACTTCATCACCTTGAGCTCTAAGACCATCAACTTTTACAGCATATTCTTCTATCTCATTTTGTAAGGTCTGGAATGAAGATATGGTAATTAGTGGACAATAACTAACATGGAAATGTTTAAATTAAAAGTTCTGGAAAAATAAATAAATAAATAAAATGAGCATGATTGGGCCATTGATAAAGTGAGCATACTTCATACCATTATGAGCATAAGGTGCCATGAATTACATGACATATCAACAAACTTTCGTCACAATTTGTGAACCTGTAGTGGTAGGTAAATATTCATATGGTAATAAATAATATCAAAATATTAATATAATCGATTTTGCATAAGACGATGAACTTCTGAGAACCATAAAAGATAATATTCTTATAATGTAGCTTTATTTATAAAATGATCAATGAGAATGATGATACACCATAACAAATCATTCAGATCATATGTTTTTGTTACTATTTCAAAAAAAATTCAGAGTTCAACTTTTCCTGTGATCATTCACTCTTACATCAATCACTAAAAGGGTTGAAGCACACAAAATATTCACACGTCATTTAAAATAATAATAATTTCATAATTTTGAAAGACTCAAATAATTTAAAAAAATGATAAGATAATGAGACTCATCTTATTTAGTATCTGATACAAGGTTACTACATTTTCAATGTCAAGACAACTTCAAATTACAGTCATTTAGTACAGCCTATTCACCTTATCATACATTTATATCTACACTAAGTCAAACGATTTATAAATAATTTCAATATTAACATTTTTCCGATACCTCAAAAGCTCAAAGTCTGTGCGGTGACTTTTATCGTGTTGTGATTTAAATCTTCCTTACAAATAGGTGTTTAACTTTGCTGGCCACCAATTGATTAAGGTCAGATTTTCGTCCACTCTCCTAATCTCTGAGAAGATTGTACTAACCAGATCATAATATATACCATTGACAAACACTTAATTCTCCTGGAGAGGTTAACAATTACTTTAAGTGATTTAATATTTGGTCAACTTTTAAACTATTTGTAGTAATAACAGAGATGTGGTTATACTTGTAACACTTGTTGAACAAAAAGAATCGTAAAATTGAGAAAAAAACTTGAATGGAACTGCAATAGTAAATATTTTGAAAAGAATGTTTATATTTTCCAAGATTTTAAATGACTTTTAATGCATCAACGTCACAGGAAAATAACCCAAGTATTACATTGTACATGCATGAATATGACTTAATACGGCATAAGGAACCTCAAGTTGAGAGATAGCTTAAATATTCATATGACTTCAATTTGCTAATAGGCCAAAATTTCTAAACACAAAAAGTCGTCCAAGTGAATCTAACACAATACCAGTTTGGCAGTCTTTTAAGTAACAAACTCAAGTGCGATATTTTTACACAATGCACAAAATTAATTGAATGCACTGAAAATAGGTTGTTTTTTTTATCTAGGTCAAGTTATTGTATCTGTAATTCTTATTCATGCGTACTTTGTTTCCACTAAACAATATCTAAGTTTTTATGATGACAATTTATACAAAAACTGCTTCAACATTATCTTGATTTTGAACACACAGAACTAATTTATCTATAACAATGTTCATGAGATCAAGTAAACAAATATAAGCAAACAGAAAATTAGAAAGAAAACATACTACATCTTTGCAAAAAGAAAATATGTCTTAATTCATAAAATGAAATCAATTAACTATTGACCCAAGTCCAAAATTTTAAATATGCAGCACTAATTTTGAAAATGAAAGTATTGTACCTTTTTTACAGACAGAGGGAAGTGTTACACAAAACCTTGCTGAATAGGATAATCCCTTACACATTTCAGAAATCTTCTAAAAAAAGGAAAAATCCCCCTCCCTCAATCGAACCAACCTGTAAGCTCAAATCTTCAATGGACAAATTGATGAAATTTCAGCATTTTTATGTAAATAGGAACAAAGTTCCTAAGTAATGACCAGACACAGGTTATCTTATACTGTAATAGGTGCATTCAGTATGCAGTCTAAAACAATTAGACATTGTGATGTGTATGTCTGACGTCTTTCTCCACCAAAAAGTCAGTGGAAAAGGACCCTGACTCTTGGCGCTGCCACATTTCACAGAAACATCAACTTCAGTCTTATTTCAATCGACAATTGAACACAACATGTCTTAATCAAATTAGAGAATGGAGTAAAGTAACTTAAACAAATCATAAGAAATCCAGAGGTTTTCAACTAAAGAGCAACAAATATTATAGCACTGCCAATGCACTGTTTTTACTTCACTCATCAATTGAGATGGGTCTTTAAAAACAATGGAGGCTATTAACATGGAATCATAATATACCTAAACTGGGACACAATTGTTAAATAGTTAATTCAGAAGCAAGCATTTGAATCATGAAAATTTCCCACTTAAGTCTTCAAATGATAAACAATGACAAAACATGTGAGGAAAAAATTCTACTTTCATATTTTTGAAGTGTCCCACTGTGCTATTTATTTATGTACCAAAAGATGGTTCATTTTAAAGTGAAAATCATCTTTTATAAGTAAAATCAGTTTACCATTTAAATATACAAATTTGAGACAAATATTTTGAATTTTTTTACATTCAGCATTAAGCTGTATGGTACATATCATTATTTCATTACGGTACAATTGGTCTGAACTTTCACCATCTTATTTTCAATTTAAATGAATACACAAACTAACAGACTGATGTCTGATCTATTATAACCCTAATTTGTATACAAATGTACAACACTGTGACTTAAATGGTCAATTTAAGATACAAGATTGTGAGACAATTTTGGACAATAGGGTCAAATAGTCATTTTGGCTAGCCATTAATTATAATAATTTGGAGAATAAATAAGCATTGATCACAGGGTTTGTAAATGACTAGAAACAATTTAAAGTTCAAACCTCAATAAAAAGTTGTGTATTGAAGTAAATTTCAGAATGTAGCATCATTAGCATTATTTCCCTTACTCATTCATCATGATTTTATATACATGTATTTGGTATATGAGTAATTCACCACAAACCCTGAACTTAAACTCTGGACAAACTATCAAATAATAAAACAGAGATGAAAATTGTTGTATGGTCAGGGGGATTATTGTGGAGTGTGAAATGTTGCAAGCTTGTGCTTTTTTCAAGGGTGTCAGCAGTAGGAGGGCTGCCTAAATATTTTGGCCAAAATGAAATTTTTAATGAGATGAAAAAAATTATTAGCAACTGTAAAATGACTAGTCTAAGTACTGCATGTAAACAAGCAAGGACTCATTCTAGAGCCACAAACATGAAAAAATTCAACATCATTCTCATATTTTTTATATCAATGGTAAAAGACACTCCCCTGCACCCACCATTTTCATGACCCTATTATGATACTGCGTCTGATGTCCCTATTAATAACTAACTAACTAGTAATTAATATTTATATACAATAAAATTACATTTACATTGCATATCAATAAAACATAATACACAACAATGAACACATCACACGCCACTGTTTACTTTCAGTAATTATTTGCATACTGCTATGAATGTTTTTAAAAAAACCATTAAAAAATGCCTGAACTCCACTCAACAGTGCTTGTCATATTACGAATGAAAAATTTTGTAACTGTATGACCATATCTAATAAGCCCACGATGAAGGGATTGATCAGGATTTGTCCGATATTTCACAGCATGAATACTTATGAAAGTATATCTTCTGATGACATAAGGCTACAACAAAAGTAGTCCCGTATATGGGTACCTGATCAACCCTAATTTTTGGTGCTGATGCAGAAGTTTTTAACACCCAAATTAAATGTATGGAAACATTTGGGGATGAAGCAACCTCTTAAGTAGGATAAGTATGTTTAGAAAAAAGAAGTTTTATGACCTACCTACATTCATTCTTTTAGGAGGATGGGGTAGTCAGGTAATGCAAAACATGGCTAATTTTTGTCTAGCCTAAACTGAATTACATTGTATCACCTACAATTTTTTTCTTTTTTTCAGATTTTTATTATAAAAAATATAATAAACCATGGATTTATGATGATTTTAGTGGTAATATAACATACCGTGTTAAAACAAGGTGCATAAGTGATAAGTCACAAATACCATTCAAGGCGTTAAGTAGCTAAGATAGGGACCTAATAATCGTACCACACAACTCCTACATAAGTTCTGAGATAACATTGACAAATACATCTCTGATCTGTTGCATATAGAAATATCAGCAAAAATAATTGCTCACATCAAGTTAACTCCACAATGTCGGACAATTTTAAATGTCAACTTTAAGATAAGATATCATATTGAACATTGTGATCTGTTTTAAACAAGGACAAGCAATCCTTCCTTAATTGATTGAAAATATCCAGGAATTAAGTCAAAGAATTCATATCATTTAATCCTTAAACAGCACTCTAACTTTTTATCAATCATTTGATTTGTGTGGTAAAAGTTTGATGTGTCAAGTAAATATTTCATCTCTCTGATATTAATAGAAGTTAATTTCTCAGGTTAAAAGATTGATTTTATTTTAGAAATCTAGAAAATCATTCACTACATAATTATACGTGCATACTAATGGTCTAATGGTTTTGTTGTATCCAATATAAATATATACATGTAGAGTAAATCCCCGATAATAAGACCACCTTCGGGACCCGAAAATCGGTTTTAATAATGATGTGGTCTCATAACCAATTTGACTTATAAGGGAGCTATTGAAAGCTGGTCCAAAAATAAGAGGTCATTACAACAAGGTGGTTTACTGAGGTGGTCACATGAGGTTGTAATAAACATGACAATCTTTTGATCCTTCAAGTCTTACTAGCCCACTTCTCTTTTTTATTCTTTCAAAAACCACTGGACTATGCAGGATGAATGGTATTGCATGGAATATTGCATACTAAGATATCACGTAATTGTGATTTTTTCAGTTTATCAAAGGATTGATAGAAAATCTTGACAGAAAAGATAAATATACATGTATTTAGATTTTATAATCAGTAAATAGTTAGTTTGTCTACATCATTCTGGAAGACTGTGTAAAAAAATTAGGAAGGTTCTTTGCCTAAAGTTGCTGAAGTGATTTTTTGGAAACCAGTCTCAGAATAAAGTTTTGCCATTGGTCAATTCAAATCTTAGTTTAGAATTGACCAATCATATGTCCTCATTTTTAGACTGGTCCACGAAGTTCAGAACCCTATGGAGTGGAATATGTGCACTGGAATAAGCTTAAGTCCATCATACAATATGCTGGACACAATGGTGTCTATTTAATTAGTTTTATTCCAATTAAACTAATCAAATGCGGCATAAATTATACAAATAAAGAAATATACAATTGACAATTCATAGAAATAAATATGAATAGATAAGAATAAGCATGAATAGAAATGATCAGGTCATAATGAAATAGTCATTTAAACTATCCTTATTTTGCATAGTAAATCATTGTTAAATTTACACATTCATTTCTTAAATTACCAAGACAAGTCATGCAGAGTTCAAACTTACAACATATTCAGAATGGTAAATAAATGCAATTTTACTCTAGAAATGAAACAAAAAATCAATTTTGTAAATAATAAATATTTGATACCAATAAGCTTTTTAAACATGCAAGAACAACCTCTTTCATTTCATGTATGAAATTTTCTATAACATCTGTCTGATTTTCTTTTTTTGTTACGCTGGTATTCAATGCTTCACCTAGTCAGGGTCAGTTGGTGACTGTTCCAATTTTGACTATGGAGGAAGGCCCAAAGTGTACACTTTGGTAGGACAAGTTAGCTGGACAGCTTCCTTACATGTGAAATGTGGTCTTGGATGAGATTCAAACTCACAGCAGTGAGGGGCCGATGATTACTAGCCAGAGACCATAACCACCTGACCATGGCAGCCCCTTTGTCTGATATACATGTTAGTATTAAATGTAGGAATTATTCATTCAATTACATTGTACCACAGTCTAGACAATCACAAGCCTATTACAGAATGCATGTTCTGATAATTTGACATTTAATGCAATAAATCCTTCATAAACAAATATTTCTGATTGATTATTGAATATATAGATCTATTATATTGTTCTAAATCAATGCAATTCAATGGTGTAAGGTAAGTGAGTAATGATTAAATTTTAAAGAGTTTAAAAATTGAGTATTTATGTACAGCTTTTTAAACAATTGATTGAATGAATGAAATATGATTTAAAAACTGTAACATGAGACTAATAGTGATATTTAAGACAATTCAAATTTAATATCTTTTGTTTTAGAACTCTGAAATAAAAGGAAATCGTGTTACACTATATACAGGCTTAAGTACTGAATACAATTAAAAGATTTTTAACAAAGTGAGGTTGCTGTCTTTTGTGACCCTAATTGGATTTAACGGTAGTGGCATTATTTTTAAAAACATGCATTTACGATTTCATTTTTAGCTAATGTGCATATAATTATGTTAATATTAATTTTAATGGCATAAGACTGGTTAAATTTCATTTGCGTTAAATTATAACAACTTAGAGACAAAACTTTATATAACAAAGTACTTGACATTTTATAATTCACAAATAAAAGATTAATAGAATTAATTAAAACAGGAAAGGGTCTATCAGCAGACCTCACAGGATCACATTGTTTTTTTTATTTTTTGTTTTTACAAGGAAAGAAAAACTTATATTAATAGATCATACAGATAAACTAGTCAATCTTAGGACATTAGAAATATGATTGATAATACATTGATTATATACCTACTTGTCATCTGATAAGAAAATTCAACAGGTTGTTTTGTACACAAATATTTGATGATAAGTACGAGAGATGATAAAGACAGAAAATCAAAGAATGATTTAAAATTGCTTTTATTTCTTATATTGAACAACAAGAAATCATTTATTATCAATCATCAACAGGTGTCTTACTGAGAAAATTTATATTTGTACTCATGCGTAACTGGGGGTGAAAATTTGATGTTCTTTAAATCTAACCCTATTCACACACAAGACTCATGAATATAGATCTAGGTTATAACTAACACAAGATTTCTTTCTCATGATTTGTGAGATCATTGTTCCACTATGACCATCCAACACAGACATTGCTTCTTTTAACATATATATATTTAAATACACATGTATCACCTTAATAGTTTCAATAAGTAGTGACTTATAAGGACAGAAAAAGATACTTGTGTTTACAGTAGTCAAACTGACCCTTTTTTAGCAGTGACCCTGTAGTTTTTAAAGGCAAGTATGTTTAGAAAAAAAAAGACGAAAGCTTTTCCACATACATATTAGTAGAATTAATTAAAACAGGAATAGGTCTATCAGAAGACCTCACAAGATCACATTGTTTTTTTAGTTTTTTTATTACATAGAAAGAACGACTAATATTAACAGATCATAAAGATAAACTAGTCAATCTTAGAATATTAGAAATATGATTAACCCTAAATATGACTATTGGTTTTCAAGCATAATGGCATATTCAAATTTTTGATCAAGTGAATAAGAAAAAAAAATTCAGTAAAACTTCACTCAATGTTACAACCACTTTATTACAGCAGGTACTTGTTGTTGGACCAGTTTGCAATATTTCCTCCACAAGTCAATTCAGTAATGAGACGAGCTCAATATTAAGACTGATTTTTTATCCTAAAGATGGTCAGTGTATTGAGGACATCAATTTAACCCCACAAATGCAGCAGGAGTTCAGCCTAATCTGGAAGGGGCTAGCAATAAGCATCCCATGATCAAGTGACTTCATTGATAAACATTTATGCTGACAGTAACAGCCTAGTAAAACTATTGAGGCAAATATTTTAACCAAACTTGGTACAAACATTATGAACTGTCACTGTGACATGACTGTGTTAAAATAACACTGTTTTCCTGCTTCTTTAACTAATAAATCAACCTCCAGAAAATCATTAGATAACACAAACTCTCTTTGATTCTTGACATCAAGACCTTGACAGAACTGATATCGTATTACCAGCTGGTCATAAACAAGTAACAAACTATTACTTTATGAAAGAATAACATCATTGATATTATTTTAACCTTATCACATTCTGTGAGATTATCTAATGAAATATTGCAGAAAATTGCAACTGATTGACACACTACCTACTTTGTACATGTAAAAATCCACTGCAATTATAAATTATTGAATCACATTGATTCGGCTTATGTTGGTAATTTTTCTACGTACTTTAAGAATTCATTATTTTGTATTATGATACTGTTGGATTGTTTCATTATATGGTAATATAAACCACAATGTTGGGATGTTATATACTTGCATACAAACAACAATGATAAATATTGCTGCTAATATTATTAACATTAACTAATGTTACCTTATCACAATAATGCAAGTTTTGATCCCTAATGAGGAATTATCCAGAAAGAAGGGTTATTAAGGGTCTACCTTGTTTGGAACATAAGTCAGTTTTTCCTCTTTTTCATCCTTTGACTTTTTTGGTAATTTTTTCTTCGTTTCATCCTTATCTTTTTTCTTTGAAGTACAATTTAACACAGACGAACTTCCTCCCATGATGCAGGCAACTTTTCTCGAAAATTTTACTTTTTAAAAAAATTACTTCGAAAAGGAGGCAGTGAACTTCACATTTCAAACAACAGCCCTTTTATGATAGAATGCATTTTCCAGACGCAAAATTAATTACTACCATATGACATAACCTAATAAATTTCATGTCTGAGATTAATTCCATTAATTCCAGCTAGGTGAGTAAAATGTCACATTTTTCCAAGTTTCAGTTTATCTTAAAGAAACTTCCTCCTAAATTTTTCATTTTATTCAATCAAATTCATTCTGCATAGTAAAATTCCACTAATTTGTTCCAAATATTTATTTAATTCCACATATAGTCCAAAGTAATTCTTCATGTTGTCTGCTTCGAGATTTTGTTGACAGTATCGGACAACAATCACTTGTATTGAATAAACGCTTCATTGAACCTATAGTATTAACCACCCAGTATCATGTTTACGATTGGGAACCATTATACCTATATAAGCTATAATTTAATACGTGAAGTATACATTTACCTATCTCAGCCATTGACAAACACAGTCGGTAAAGGTGTATTACATTTAAGCAATTGTTTTCCAACACCGGTAGATTTACCACTTTTCGAGCAGACCTGCGGTTTATACGGATAATTGCAAAACAAATCCTTATTAATCTGTCATATTGTATGTATGTAAGTCTTAAACACACTTCATTGCATTTTCATTACCTTTGTAGTCTTAGGGTTCTGATTTTTTAAGTACAAATGATTACAATAAATATCTGTACAACTACGCAATACCATAAACTTGAAACCTCTTATATACATAAAGTGTCTGAAAATATTATCACTTATTAACATGATAATCCTCTGGAGTGCATACTAATAATTTCAAGTTTTGCAAGACTTGACCTAAACTAATAATAATTCATTATTGTCTTTGCTATTCATTTCCTTAGTGCAATCTTTTTGTTAATAAAATTCTGTGGAAATAAAAAGGATAAAAATTAGTCTCCACACAATAAAAGTAATAAATTTGTAAAAATGAGACTTATTTAGTGAATTCTATGCATTTACTTTATCAAGCAAATGAATGCATTTATCGAGTTCTTATCATCAGATGTGTCATAAATTTACAAATTCAGCAAATAATATGCAGAAGTCCTAAACAATAACATTACATACATAATGTATTAACTAAAAATATTAAACATTGTTTGATTTTTAAGTTCCATTTTATATAGACACCTTCATTGAATCAACAGAGTACTTCACAATTCCATGTCATAAACACATCACAATAATTATCACTAACTTCCATTTCAACAAATTTATCATATTCCTAATGACACCAAAAACAAAGAAACTGTCTCCAAACTTTTTCCCCACAAATTCAAATATTGATGAATTATCTGCGTCACTTTCAAACATAAACATAAAATAGAATCCAAGCCAGTGGCGAGAAATGTCTAAAAAGTTTCAGTCATAACCTTATATCTATTCACAAGCCTGGGTTATAAATTTAATATATTGATATTTCTGAACTAAGTAAATATTTCTGACTAATGTATTATGGTAGCAGTATCTATAAATTTCCATAAAAATTTGTACGAATGGTTTTTAAAACAAAACAAAGCTGGGTACCGGTAAGGATCAATTGAAAGATTTGGATACGATCAATACTATATTTGATCAATGCAAATAGTCATAAAAATGCGCCATGTACAAATAACATCGTCTCCAAAAGATTTCATGGTCAGATTATAATTATGATAACATTAATCATAAAATAATTGACATCATGCTGAATAGAGCCACTGGATCTGGTTATATGTTTGTAGTTTATATAGCCATTTTTTCAACAATATTTCAATTATATAAGGCGGAAAGATAAGACTAACCCAATTTCAAGTGGTATCGCCTTTTATCTGCATTGCAAGCCCTTGACAAAACTGCCCTATTGATGGACAAGACAACGTCAAGATATAAGATAATATAATATTTGGTAATTAATTTTTTCAGTATTTTAGAATGTATACTGGAGGTCAGTTAGTCCTATCAAGTCCCTGGATTTTAGCTGTGCCAGTTATAACCTTGTTCTTCACATATATTTGCCAACTTCTCCACACAAATCACAGGGCTCCACATTTTTTTAGGCTTCTTGTTCAACAGGGCCAGCTAAGAATTTTAACTGATTCTTCAGTAATTTCAACTCTTCCCAAGTCAATTTCTTCATGTAATTATGAGTGGACAAGTGGATTTGTCCAGCCCTGAATCAGACAAATCATCACTGGAGGATGGATGGTCTAAGACATGATATCTTAGATTAATGCTTTCTGTCCATTGAGCACAACAGACATGATTATAATATTTTATCAAAAAGTCTAGAACTCAAAGCATCCCTCACTATAGACAGAACAGCGATAAACACACTGAGCTTTCCAATTTACATATTGAATAAGAGCAAAATACATTTTATATTTACTTCAGGGAGATCGAGCATAAAGAAATGAAAGCCTGGGCAATACTGGACACATATAAGTCTTTTTTACAACTGCACAAAACTGGACAAAAAACAACAAAAGGATTACAGAGACTGTTACATAATGAACGACAGTCCAACAACTTCAAAGGCTTTGTTGAATATACTGAAGATATACAAACTGAACAGCAATTTAGAAATTCCATTCAAGCAACAATTATCACCACATTCAGGTTCAAAAAAGGGTTAAATTGATCACTTTACCTTAAAAGCCTAAACAGTGTCATCAGGTGTCACATACATTCAACATTTATCTATAAATTTGAAACAAAATCATATAACATCATAGTTAACATTGATATTTCACCTAAATTCTATTAACAAACCATACAAGGATAAATGGTTAATATTTCAATAAATAGTAATTACTCATAACTATGTTATTGACATAAGTCTTATGGTGTCAATTTTAGCAAAGTGTTGGAATTGATTTTTATTATTTTCATGTCATAAAGTCATTTGATGTAGATTTAATAATTAAGTGATGTGTATCAAAAATTCTACACTCCATTCAGCTCAATTTGTACATGTTTTATGAAGACCAAGAGCATCTTGATTTTGATGACCACTTTCAGTATAAATTCAAGCCATTGGATAAATTCAAATTTGAATCTACCTATCTTAGCTTCGTAGCATCTACTGATTTTGTATGTTTCCAAAAACTGTTAAAACTTATAACTGTTATAAGTGAAGTTTAAAGAAAACATATCTTAGTAATTTATGCAAATAATATGAGCCTAAACTGGTTTATACATTTGGTAGGAGCATCTGCCGTAATCAAAATGACATATTAAATTATATTTGTATTTTCTGGTAAAATTACACTGATATAAGCAAACTTGATCATTTCACGCGAAATATATTTATATTTAATATTAATGAAGATTACCTCAGTAACTTACAACATTATCATGAGGCAATAATGTTAAATGAGAAAATAGCATATATAACTCCACAGGGAATGGTTATAATCTCTGACTTGAAATCATTATCCCTTCACTGCGAGTCTCATCCTGGATGTTTCACATGTACGGAAGCTGTCCAGCTATCGTATGGAAGGTCAGTGGTTCTACCCAGGTGCATGCCTGGGGTCTTCCTCCACTGTTAAAACTGGAAAGTCGCCAAATGACCCAGGCTGTCAGTGTGAAATTAAAACCCAGTGAAAAAAATGTACTTGAAATTATGCATTATTATCTCCTCTTATCTTTTAAAGTAAAGTATGGCTTTACATGTATGAAGTTGTTTTTCATATTTTTGCATATCTGCAAGATACCTAGAAGTGCTTTCTGATGTCAAGCAACAAAATGGGCTTTAAAACGTGAGATAAGCGTAAATAAGAGCATTTTATGTACACTTGGGTGAGCCAAACAAACAATGATTTAAACAGACATGCATGTTATATTGGTACATCATTTAGATATCAAAATTGGCTAATTCAGACAACATTTCCATAAAGTAGAGTTTTATGGCAATTAAATGTAATATTATCACCAGGCCTTTAGTATTTCATACTAAAAAATTGTGTAAACTGTTCTCCATTATTTCAAATTTACATTTCACATACCTATTTTTTTTTAACTTTTCAAAAAATCTAGCAACAAGTATCTTTTACCTAACTTTTATTGTTTAGATTTCAAGTAAAGAACTCTTTCCTACCCAGAGCAGCTACATGGTAACTTGTAAATTCAATATAATCTTATCTGTTCTAATGGCCACCCCTGATTAAAGGCCACCACGTGAATTAAAGAAACAATTCAACATATATTTATTTACATAACAGACCCAATTAATTTCACAATAAAGGCCAACTTTATATAAAGGCCAAGCTGCTCACTTTCTTTGGAGGGCTTTCTTCCAAGAATTGACTGCAGCTTCAAATTTGTTGTGCAGACATGAAGGTTTATCAGCGATACAAAATTGACAACAATGTGAGATGTTGTCTGTCACTGATAAGGACATATGGGTGTGAAAATGTAGTCCCTGTGGGTATTAGTAAATATAATGTATACATGACTACCAGATTGCTATCTTTATGTTTACTGTAAAAGCCAATTAGTGTTTAATCAATAATTGGTCAACTGTGAATACTCATATCAGATAAAAAATTGACATATTTGACTTACTGCACATGTGAATAATATCATACTAATATTTTAACTCAAAATTTAAAACAAAAGTTTGCATTACTTATCTGAGTTCTGTTTTTTATTATTTTTCCAGTACCTAGCTGATAAAGGTTATAAAACATGGTTCAGAGACCAGTCTAATAATACAGACATGCCATTGGTCAATTCTATGATTGAACTAGGAATCAACCAATCAGATGCCACAATTTAGAGACTGGTTCCCAAACTGAGATTATAAGCATAGACTGAACTTACCATAAAGGTAGGTTTAATTTTCTTTACAGTTCAAAGGAATGAGTATTGAACATTTTCTTCATTATCATTTCTCATTAGATTTGAACTAAATTCTTAACAATTGCTTATCTAAGCACATTCCTAAACATTCATTAAAATTACACAATACAGTTATTGATCTGTGCAAGAAATCAATTAAAATTTATTTATAAATGTTTATCTTCCCTAAATGCTAAATAAACAGAGGGATTTCAAAGCAGTTTATAAACAAACAATTCCATTTAAATTTTTACAAAATGTCAGAACACTGCAATATTATAAGATTATATTTAGACCAGCATACAGATGTATGGTATTTACAATGTAAATAAAATTAAATAATGTAGAATATAAAGTAAATATAAACTTGTTCAGGTTTATTTTTTCTTATTATTTCTGTAACAATATTTACAAATCAGCAGTTAACGGCCATGCAATTAGACCAATCATGGCATTTGAAGGCAAAATAGCAACAGCTGCAAACCAGGGTGGTTTTTCATAGATATTTTGGCAAAGATAACATTTTGTAAGCTTTTAAAATTTGAAGTTTGTAGGGATGAAATGTTGTGTTCTAATAATTCTTCTTGCAATCTGTTTATGGTAAATGTTACACTTATAAACCATTACCATAACTTTTAAGCTTATAAAGAGCTAAGTTTGTGATATGACACCCAGGGTAGATAGCACAGCACTTTTTAAACCAAAAAAAATGAAATCTCTAAGTTCATGAATGAAGAACATTCATTACCTATTCTTCTCAGGTCTAGGTGCCAGCTATAACATGTACATTAATGAAGTATATATATTGACATGTTTTTTAACACCTAGATTCTCCTTTCTTGAATATCAATTAAATTTTAGTGTTTGAGTTAAATGCTTGTTTTACTCTCTCAACCAAGTTACACCTTATTTCATTATCTGAGAAGTGATGAAAAAAAAATAAAATCATTGTGCACAGTAAGCCTACCATAAGATTGTTCACAAGGTTCAATGTTTCACATAGATGCGTTTGTGCAAGCTGAAAGGTAAATGATTGTGGTGAGTGTGGAAGGGGGTTGTGGTGATGATTGATTCAAGGCTATATACACTCTGTTGAAAGGGGGAATTTTCGTGTATCATGTTTACAGGGAATCCATTTTATGCCCTATTTGTAACGGGATTTCATATTCATTCCTCGCAATTATCTCTAAAATGTTACATGAAATCAAAGGACCAGAGGGAAAATGACTTAATACACCCGAGTCTATCATTAAAATAGTGTAACAATGGTATGTAATAGCAGGCTCACAAATAGACACAATATAAGTAATTGTGTTATTCAAATTAGGTAAATTAAACTGGACATTTCTATTTCAAGTGACTTTTAATGGAGATTTTATGACCTCAATCCAATAAGGGATAAAACAGTCAATCAATATTACCTCCCTTTAATAACCATTTACAATGTAAATGGATCAATAAGCAATTAGGGTTACAGAATACAGTGTGTTTCCACAGCAGCTTTACAGTACTCTGAATTGTTTAGTACAATAGACTTCAGACTTTACAGTTAGCTAATAATAAGATACTTTTAACTGACTAAATCCTCCAACAATACGAAGTGTAAAGTCATAATTCAAGTCATTTAAGGTGACACCCCACCCCAGTAGATGCTTTTGGTTACATTTCATTCAAATGTTAAGAGCCAAACACTAAGTACTGACTTGTGACAGTTGAATTACAGGAGCTTTCTAGTGGGCATCACACTATACATAAGCCTATGTAACGTATATAAATTAACTTTATCCTATGGTGTCCAAAAGTTGTTTCTTCATACTGCAAAATTACAAGGTTAAGTATTGGTTTGTCTTTAAAATAGAAGCCACATTTTGATTCTATATCGCAAGCAGGCATGTTTTAGCTTGTTTTTCACTTATATATAGTTACAACCTAGTTGTGCTGAAGGGACATTTTTACTACTCAGAGTTTTGTACTGAGATATACAGTTTTACAAGCAACACAAACAGTTGGATAATGATTTATAGGTTCGAGTTTAATTATCTTGTTAATATGTGTGAAATCAATGACTCTGAGTGATACACTATCCATCACTGTCAACTACTGGTGTGGTTAATGTTGACAATAGCAGAGATTCCATATAAAACAAACAGTGGAGTTTAGAATCCCGGTGACAGTTATTATCATTCTAGTGTCCACCATCTGATATGGTAGTACCAAATAAGGAAATATTGAGTTCATTAAACAGAAGATATAGAATGGTTTAGACAGGTTGAAATGATCAGATATGACATCAACACCTACCATTAGATGTGATCTTCATCAGATGTATGATTTTATACAAAAGACATTAAGATCAAATCATACTATCAAATTTCTCTAATTTTCAATATTATCACCATTTATTATTACTCTTACTAATAGCTGATGTATGTAGTTGAGACAAATTACAAGTTAAAATAATATATTAAAATGAATTGCAGAGGAAATTCATCAAAACAAATTGATTTGAAACAGACTGGCTTATACCTGACTTAGACATCATGTATAATGTAAACACTCTTTTCTTTCATTTTTATATCATTGATGAATTACATGTGTCATAAGATATCAAGTTAATATTTCAGGGCAAATAAATTCAATATCTAACTTTTTATGCTTAAGTTATTAAATTTACCTGTTTAGAAGGTAAAGAAAGACAACTCAAATATCATTTTAGAATAACAAGGGAGGTAATTGATAATTCATTAACTGTTTAAAAAGTCTTGTAAGATTACTCTCCCTTTATCAAGCATTGGAAATGGCAAGAAGCTTGTTTACTGCATGTTTTAGCCTCGGAAACAAAACCTTTGCAATCTAGATTTTGATACAAACAGAATAGATAACATAACTGTCTCTCATTGAGCACATATCCAACAAATAGCTTAGAAATGAGGAAGTTTTAACCATTGATCATTTATGTATAACCCATCATATACTTTACGAGTTTTCCCCAGTTGAATGGTTGGCTTCATTGTATTGATTTCAACATTGTTTTCAGAAATATACAATCAAATAGGTTACTCCAATCATTTGATCAGTGATTCTGTCCACACTGGTAGAAATTAAAATCTTATTGATAAACACAATGACATGATAATTTTATTTGAATGTCAAATGAAGGTCAATATGGTTAAGATTTGCCTTTTGGTAAGAGTAAGCCAAGACCTTTTAAATCCTGGTCATCATCATCATTCCCTTAGAGTGCTGTGATGCAGCGGTTGCCGTGGCAACATGACCAACCAATCAAACAATCAGGTCACATAAAGGTAATGTTTCACATGAATAATCTTATCTCCCAAATATCAATCATCATGTCATCTTTAATCTAATTTTCCTCATGAACTGACCTGAAACACCTTCAGGATCTATTTATATATACATTCAATAACTTTGTGTGGTTGATTATACAAATCAGAAGTGACCGATTATTTACAGATAAACAAACATTGTTCCACTTTGAATCCTAATCTTCTACTTTTTATTACTCCTTAATACTATTCTTAATCATTGGTATTTAAGTGAGCCTCAGATCCACAAAGTTCGCCTATTCAACGATTTAGAATGGATGCCAGATTTGTCAGCAATTTTAACACTTCAATGGTAAAAGTTTTTATCAAACTGTGGTAACGTATTCATTGCTGTACATGGAGCTACCAGGCCACAATGGCATCATGCCAGAGTGTATTTTAAGTCTTTTCTTAAATGTTCCTAGTGTGGTTTAATTAATTTCAAAATGATTTTGCTAATATTTGACAGCTAAGCTTAATTTTCATACCGGTATCTTAGATCTGAAAAATTATACTTAAAATTGAACAGAATGTTTTAAAGATGTATTCAATGACATAAAGCACATGACATTGTGTTCTTGCAATAATTAGAAATTTTTGATATGTAAGTGTTTATATGAACAAACATTGGAAGCAATAAATATTGGTGCTAATAAATGTGTGTGGATTTGAATATTTACATGTTCTCATCATTAAAATTGTATCAGTAAGAGTATAGACTACATCATCGAGGAAGCCATTGCAAAAAATAACGCAACAGAGCCCATTGTTGCAATAGTATATTAATTCAAACCAGAGCTCAGCCATATAACATTCTACAGTTGGATATAGCAAAATGACAAACCAAAGGAAGCCTTTGCCTTATGTTCCCCAATGGTGGCCATTGGTTAAGCGATAGTGATATGTTAAATACCATCACTTGTAGGCAAGCATATACATTAGTCCAAGGTGCCTTACAATAAATGAAATGTGTTTTGTTGAATAGATATGAAAATTAAGTTCATAATTCACTGTTCATGTTTGTAAATTGAATTTACATGCAATTCTGGCATGCATTCATCTTGGAGAAAAGAGCAGAATAAAGTAATAAATACTAAAGTCTTAGTTTTAATATATATTATACATTTATTATATAACATAGGAGTCGTAACTAGACATATAGGATAAAATATCAAATCACAGTTTTTCTACATAAGCACGCAAAACTTAGGTTTTACAATATTTGCCTATTTTGTAACTTTAATATAAACTTCTGTGGCCCCAAAAGAAGATATAAAGCCAAAATTAGGCAAAGTCAATAAAAAATTGTAAAGGACATAAGTCCTGGTATAAATATATGGATTTACTGTTAGGACAGACTCCACTCTATGTACATAAAACCAATAGTTAGGCAACAGACAACTAAATTAATGCACAACTCAACTAGGTATACATACTTTCTTTGTTCAATACTGACTTAGCTAAAAAAAACTAACACATGCAGAAAAATACATGCATTATGTTTAAACATATATAAATAAAATCTAAATAACTCTATTGTACCCTAAAAATCTATCACAATATTCTAATATATTATCACAAAATGCTACCTCGGTGGATAATATTACAGTTATCCAGGAAATACAATTCAATAGAGGTATATAGTCACAATTAAATGGCAATCACTGGTATACAGCTTAATAATGTCAAACATTTATCAACACGCAAACAACTATAAACCAGACAGATGCATTTAAAATTATCACTGAAATAATGAAATATGAAAATAAAATTTTTAATAAATTCAAAACAACTTTGATGTTGACCTTTTATCATTTTATTCATCTTGATAAATTGATAATCATTCATCAAGTGTAGATTTGATCATTAGCAAGAGTTCCATCCAGTCAAATTGTAAATAATATGCAAGCAAATTATTTATACCCTATATTTCAACCATAAGAATATAGCATGAATTTCATTGACTATTCAAGAATTATTGGTGGTAATTATTGTGATAATGATGAGCATCAATGCAAGAGTTACCTCCCTTGCTGAGATATTATTTGAGATAATAAAAACCAGTCTTTAATTGATCATTCTCACATAATAAATGATTAAATACAAGCACCTTGAACTCTTATCAAATGCATAATGGCCTGGCAGCAATTATTTTCATCATATTTATATAAATACAAGATGAATTCAAATATACAGAACAAAATGATAACATATAAAAATCTCAAATATATGATTAAGGAATATACATCTGAACTGCAAATAAAATGCATTGGACGGTTTTTGAATAATACTAAAAATCACAGCTGAATAGAAATTTTGTATTCATTAAATATTAATTATATTAAATATTTTTTTCAACAGTCAATAGCATAGAAATTGCTTTATTTGATCAAACTGAATAAATGTTAGGTTTTAATTATAATATTGAGATAAATATATATACAGTGTGAGATCTCGCAGTCATGGATGGGGATCTAACGTAATACTACTCATGGTGAAATAAATAAATGGATATTTACATGTTTCAAGGTTTTGTTTTATTATGTCCATGGCTTCATGATAATTATAGTAACATTAGTAAGTTCAACTGAAATCATAGCCAACGTTATTACCAAATGTGCAAACATAGTTGTCAGTGGGAATATTGTATTTATAAAATATAAGTCTTATTCATCCACTTCAGTAAACCTATCACTAAAAGTTTCCAACCAAACAGTAGAATTTTTTCTAAATGTTAGAAGAAAATCTAAAGATGGATACAAAATAAAACTATTTTCTCCAGACACCAAAATATGCCCAAAGCCAAACATACCAAAGTATAAAAATTTCAAATGAAGACAATTCAGCCACATCAATGGTTGCCATAGTAACATAATGACAAAGTTTATCCATTATACACTGAAATATGATTAAATAATTCAAAATTATGACTATCACAGAAAATAGCATCACAGATCTGAATATTTGGTAAAAAAACACACAATTATGCTAAGAATAAACTACATGCATATCTGTCGTATTTTCTAATTCAACACATGAAATACAGGGATATTCTGCAAAGTCGTCATGCCAAGCTATCCTTATCATTAAACAGCCAGCATGCTCCCAAACCATCAGATATTTAACTCAAATATGCATAAAACTATCATCAGTCAAAAAAACAACATAATAACATTCAAAATATACAATAAACTTAACAAAATAAGATAAAAAATAAAACAAATAACAACTAAATCAAATTATTTCCGTGGATGTACATAAATGCTTCGGGATCTGTATAACATCACATTGTATCACTAAATCACTCGTGTATTATTGTCTGTAAAAATCAAAACAAGTTTATTTTTCAAAATTCATCAAGTTTGTATCAATCTAGTCACCTTACATATAAGTCTTCATTCGCTTCACAAAAGTGAAATTCATCTTCAATTTCACATAACGACACAAATATGGCAAATTATCAGAATGTTGCGTTAATTTTGTAGGAATTTAACAGTTTTGTGATTCACACAGTTCAATCACAAGAAATCATACTGCATATCATCCCTGAGGGAATCTTTCATACGTTTCGATAATCGTTTCAACTGAAGAGCTGACCTCGAAGCTTCTGCAAGTGCTCCCTCAATGCTAGATCTCACATGACGTCGTCGTGGTGGCTCCACATCACCGTATTCACTTTCATCAGACAGGTAAGCATCATCTTGAGGAGGCTTACGTCTTGATGGAGGAGCTGCATAGACTGGTATAACATATTGTGGTTGAGGTGGTGGCGGTGGTGGATCAGGTCTTCTAGGCGTTTGATAGCCCTGTAAACGCTGAATACGCTGATTCAGATTATTCAAATCCTCCTGTGTCACAAGACGGCGACCACCAATGAGAGTTGGTTGTGGTGGCTGTGGAGGCATTTGATAATTCATCATAGCGGCAGGAGCAGTAGCATTAAGATTTTGAGGAGCATACGAATGGAAGCCATTCTGTATAGGAGACTCAAATGTTGTGTTTAATCTAGAAGGTGTACGTGGCTGTTGTCGTGGCGTAGCTGACCTTGAGCTCACACGAGAGCGAGAAGCTGGTGTTCCAGGTCGACTACCTTTCATATCTTTCACATCATCCATTAAATTTTTGAACTTTTCAAGTCTAGCATTTCTAATAGGATCACCTTCTGGGAATAATTTCATAGAGGTCTGAGTGCCTTCTTCATTGACAGTTTGTGTAGCAGCTGTGCCAGTGGCATCTGCTTCTCTGAGTTCACGAACATCATTCAAAACATGTTGCAGAGTTTCCTTCTTAATAGTATTTTCACTTCTTACAGAGTTAGTGTCATCATCAGTATATGTACTATCATCCAAACCACGTTGATGTTTCATGCCCTTAACTTCAAATAATATGCTGCGTAACAAATCTGCACGGGATCCACTTGATCGCCGAGTTTGGTTACCAATGGAATGCAATGAAGTATTTGACCCAGTTTGTGTCTGCATAGCACGGGGTTTACTCTTCTTCCACATGTCAGCTGGTGTCTGGGTGCTTGTATGTCCAGGAGTCTGTGACATAGCATCACGCAAATCATCGGGATTGGTAGCAAAGGCATGAGTAGACAAATAACTGACGGTTGATTCACCGTCAGAGAAATGGTTCTCGAGTCCAAGTGGTGTACCTCTCATTGTGTTGGGTGTTTGTGTTCCGAATACAGTATCATCTAATACATTATCAAAACTAGATGCATGCATAGTATAGTAAGTTTCACCATAACCAGACTCTTCACTGTCAGAGTCAAGAGCTGCACCAGAAGCTGATTTCTTCAATCTACTTCCAGGTCTACTACCGCGACTTAACCTGGAAGGACTTCGAGGTCCTCCAGGACCACGCTTACGTTTCAAAGATGTAAAACTTGAATTTCGGCTACCAGGTCTTGGGCGAGGTGGAAACTGAAATCTACGATCATCATCACTGTCACCATCTGAATCACCGGTCAAGAAACTTCTGTTTGGATTTCTAGCGGACCCTCGTGGAGTCTGAGTCGATCTGCATGGTTTTCTCGTCTGTTATAAGGAGGAAGGACAATACTTATTAAAACATGCACAAATCATGCCAAGAATAAAAATATTGCACAAAACTTTCAATCAATGTAGCACTGAATTCACAATTTTGTCATCATAATGTCAAATTCTCAGCTCTTAGTTAAATCTATGCAAACTGAGATTTTAAGAAATTGCGTGACAACAAAACTTTGAATTTCACTCACAATCCTACAGAAGCTTAACTTAAGCAAGCATTTCAATGATCTTGATCTTCCAAGTCATGAATAATAAATTGTGTATAGGTAAAGCAAGCAATTAAAACATACTCCAAAGCAGTAATCAAAATAAATAACGCTTAAAGAATTGAATTCTGAAGTTCTTCACAATCCTGTCAGCAGTAGAATATTTCAGGCCTAATCAATAGTGTGTCAATAGGATGACTTCATTATGTCACCATAGATCAATTGAACACAATTCATGGAGCTTTGCACAAACAATATAAATGCTTCAATCAATGTTTTCATGTATTGAATTTTCTGTCATGATGTTTGTATTCAAATCAATTCAAGCTTGAGCAGCCATTCAATGACCTTCATCAAGGTCACTGAAATTCTAAAAGTACTTTCATTTTGACAAATTTTATCTAAAATACTTGAAATAATTCTAATTCATTATGTCAAACAATCTTTAGTAAATTTAGTTCATTTTAACGACAGCAAAGCAACAATTAATAACACAATTATTTGCAAACACATACACAATGTATTAACATAAATGCAAGCAGACCCAAATGCAAACATCACCCACAATACCATGCTGCATGTTCAATAAGCTTCTGTAGGATGCTGATCAGGTATTTTCAAGCATTTCATAATGTTGAATAAAAAGTGCATAATATTAATGAGTTAGCCTTGAGTTCAAGTAAGTCAGCAACTGTCATGAAGTTTAAATTTTCAAATGAAAGCATTTGATTGGTTAATATCTTAATACAAACAGGGAGCTGCACATACATATATTCTGGTTACAGCCAAGTACAATATGATAAGGTGAAAACCCGTTACAGTACAGTGTGTATGAATATTTTAATGCAAGCATCCATAATATACCAGAATTGTCACAGCAGGTAAAAGCATGACACATTTCTGTTCACAGACGAAGTTACATACAAATGACACACAACCATGTTGCGAACTTGCTTTGCATAGGAGGGGTATATCTATTTTACAACATGCAGATTATAAAAATAAATGAAAAAAAATTTTGAACCAAAAAAAATTCTTTAAAATTTATGTTCAACAGAAAGCAACTTAAAAGACAAAAAGGCAGAATTTGAAAGAAGATGCATTTAAAGCCAATAAGAATTTAATGATGAGATGAGGAAGAGGATGATAAAGGATTTGAAGAATTGGATGATAATGACTTGGAGGACAAAACACATCAGAAGGTAGCAAATGATAACAGGATAAGTGTTGCTTGGAAACCAAGAATTTATCCTGTTTGTAAAGGTTTATGCACAAGAATTTGCACAGGCATGTAAAGCAAGCTTTCTTATGGAACTATTTGTACTTCTATCACAACAATAACAACAACAAAGACTATATAATATATATAGGAATAAAATTTAGTGCTGTGTTTTCAAAAACACTCTAATCCATTGCAAATGTGTCACCAAGAAATAAAATTTCTTAAATCAATTTCAAGACTTTAAATTTCACATCAAGACAAAATGACTTATCCAAGTAATTGTAAATTTCATTACCATGAAAAGATTAAGATAAATATTTTTCTAGTATGCCTCAAACTGTGAAATCTACAATTTGGTTAATAAAATCTCAAAGGACAGTGTCAGATAATCTTAATAAAACTTACTTTATATAATTAATGATTTGCGTTGCCTGGTATTAAAATTTCCATATTACAATTTCCATCAAATGTTGTCAGGAAAGATAACAGCTCAAATAAACCAGTACAATGTTTGCACTGATACAAAACCTGAGCCTTATAACTGAGAAAATCTATATCATAGAATCAGAAATTTTTGTGAAGATTTAATTTTTCAAATTTGCAACAAATAAATATTTGTCTACGTCCAATTTGATTCCATATTTTTGAAAGTGAATCCAAAAGTAAAAGGCTTTGCAATATGAAACACAATTCGAACTAACAAAACAATATAACTAAATTTAGGAAAAAATGACTGCATAAATAACCAATTTTACAATATTTCTACATGTAATATTTTATCTCCCACTGATAAAAGTTGATCCCCAAATTCAGCAAAATGATTGACAATCATTTTCAAATGTATTAATGGCAAAATTATAATCAGAGAAAAAGATTCAATACAATTCAATTTAAAATCCATTACACATTTTGTGGACTGCATTCAAAAATTTATCTGATAAAACTGTTAGCAAAAAAACGAGTAAATTAACCAACATTCCATGCTTCAAGTCAGTTGTACATAACATAGTTCTTATAATTAAATCCTCTGTAATTAATTTGAATATGAATTATAAATTATACTTACAGAACTACTGCATACCAGAATGAATTTAAGATAATTAAAAAATGAAAAAGCATCCAGGTACTTAAGTATTGTCAAAAGCACATGGCACCCTTTGCAACAAAACCTTTTGAAACCCACAAGGATATTTTGAACAATTTCAGACAGTAGTTTCTAATACTTATCTAAAGTGTATTTTTGATAATCAGAGCAATATGATAAATACTTGGATCAACTGGTGAACACTTAGGGTTATGGGTATGCAGGATCAGTGAGCTATCAAATTGAACTTTAAAATTTAAAAATAAAAGAAATTCTTGATGACACATTCCAATAAAAACACATTAAACCTCACACTGGGTGGGGTAAATGTAACAATACATATGAAACTTGCTGAGTCATGCTTAGGTGTTTTCTTATCAAAATTTGATGTTTCAATTTTTTATTGACAATGCACTCTCCTTGTATAATCATAATAAGTAGTACCGATTAAAATTGAACAAAATTACAAACTGATACATTGAAATGGTTCCAATGTAGACACTGCTGTATGCAAAGGATATAAGAATGAACAAAAAGACCAATTTTCATAATCAAGCTTCTGATTGGTTGACTCAATGTACAAATTAACCAATAGCAAAGCTGCTTTCTGAGACTGGTCTCCATACTGAAGTTTAAATAATTAAACATTACCACTGAACCATACATATAGTCCATTCAACTATGTTACATGTTTTGGTGATAAACTGAACTTTCCAAGCAGGCTTTAATCTGTACCAATATAAAGTAACACTACAAACTTAGCAAATTATCCGAACTTCCATATTTTTCACACAAACTTACAGAAATGACTTTGCTGTCTGCACAGGAACTTGCACTAGTAGACTGCGTCCTGAAGTGAACCTTAGCTCTTAACATCACGGTAAGTTCATCTAAATTTCTTTATACTTAAAAAACACCTGAACAAACGACCATGCAACATTATGATCTCAATAGAGTCGAGGCAGCAAGTTCCATATACATGTTACATTGTATTTATTTTACAGATATATATTAGCAAATCGCATTTGTGATAGAAAACACAAGACTTTTCAATAATTAAGTACACTTCTATTCAATAACTGTGTTTCTTATTTGTTCAGTTTTTCTTTTATTTGGATATATGCTTAAGATTATACGTTTTTGCATAAAAATGTGACATTCGTATTATAATGAAATAAATACATGAGTCCAAGATATACGTTCTGTTGGTAGCTGAGATACAAAGTTTTCATCCCAACCTGACTTTTACGTTCTAACAAAAAATAATTTATTATCAAGCCTAATTAAGAAGAAAATTCTCAAATAAAGTCTTTAAATTCTACAACAAACATAGCAAATTCATTAGCTTTTGTTTACTGTACTTTAATGAAATATTCAAATTTCAAATATTCCTTCTAAATCAACTGAAAATAGTTTTAAAGTAACCTAACACAAGATGAGTCAGTCAGATAACACATGATTATAGAAAATATTTCTGCTTACATAGCAAAACTCAATATCAGACTTTAATTTTAATAATTTGCTAACAGCCTTATAACTTAAACCACAAAAAAATACAATAAAAAGACATTCTGAATACAGTAAGTATTACATTTATACCTGTCAGACTTAACCATGGGGCAATTTTTTGTGATTTTCTGTTTTCTAAACTCAGGTTCAAGAACATCATCCAGTGAAGGAGTGTATTTATTACTATGTAGCTCATTCTTTTTATTATGTAAAACATTCAATTTATTTCAAAGAGCATTTGATTTGATTGTCACACTATAAACAACATGATCTAAATAGAGGGTTTATGCATGTGAATTTAAAAAATGTCAACACATCAAGAAAATTTAATACGACTTGAGAATGATCTTAACAGGATGCAACCCATGGTGACTGCAAAATGAATATTTAATTTCTCGTAAACAGGAAATAATATGAATCCTCACAGTATTGCAGTTTAATATTAATTAATTGATTTGAAGAAAAATTTCACCAATAGATACAACATTGCCATTTTATTTGGATCATTGTATCATTGACCAATCAGAATAAATCATGGACATTCGTGACTGTTAGCCAAATATTTTGAATTATTTATCACTTTGTATTGAATTTCATTTGTGAAAATAATATCTGTGTAAGAATAAATTACAGTTATTGATAAAAGCCACCAAATCTTAGCTGGCACACTATTAATCAGTAGCTGAAACACACATGTATTACACTCAAACTAACTAACGAAAAACTATAAGAATTGCAACCAATTTTTTTATTTATTCTTTCTTATATTAAAAAAATAACAACTAATCAATCAATTAATTCAAATTTTAAAGTTGTTTTATCATAAAATAGGACTTTCCAGCTCTGGGTCTAAACAGTGGTATGTATTTGAATACATCTGAGTTTAAAGACCAGCCTCAATTAAAAGCATACATTTCATTGGCTGTTCCAGGACACACACCTTAAATAAACCAATGACAAAACAGCATTCTAAGATTGGCCACAAAACTCAACTTCTATACCCGTAAACTCAGACCCAGGCCATTAAAAAATTTTAGTTGCAATTCTTTAAGTCTTTTTATGTTACGCACAACAAGCTGGCTGGTTAAATGGGTGAAAATGTGCATGATATAAATGAAGATATAGAAAAGATGACAGATGCATCTGAACATATGATAGACACATCTGAACATTAGAGATGCAGTTGAACAAAAGAAAGTGAAGTCGATAAGAAGGAAGACAAAGAGAAAGAAGGAGTTTGAAAATATTTTAAAAAAAATCTTTCATTTAAAATGGTTTTATAATCATCAAATTTAAAATCCTTTCATTAGCTTTTAAAAAAAAACACATAAAGATTGGCGTAAAATCAGAGCACTGATTTAATTGGTAGCATAACTTTCAAGTACGTTCCACTTTTTTCATAGAAAAATGAAGCATGCAATTTAACCGCTTACACACTATCTGCAATTATTTATTAATGAAAAAGTTCAAATACAGTACAATGTGATAGCTGAATTAATTATCAAAATCCAATTTCATAGCAACATTAAATATTGATTTTGCATATTGAATTGATAAAACATACTCCATAAAATGTATTTATCGCAATGCACCGTATAAACGATCTTATTCCAATAAGTTCTAGTTCCTACTGTAGCAAGTTCATTATTTTTCAACAATGTCATAAATTCAAATCAATACAAGCATTTGTTGACAAAGTACTTGATTGCTGACAAAAATATTCTCTCATAAATCAGGAGTTTAGTCTTAAAATAATGTCTATATAATCAATGCACCCCAAAAAATCACTAAAACTCCAATGCAGGATTCATACAACCCTATAAATTAATGTCGTTGAATTTTAACACAGGCTTTATTCAAACTTGCTGATTCGAGATCTTCGATTTGAATAGCTTTAATAGCGGTCAAACAAAAATTTACATGCGATCAATCAACTCCTAAGTCAGGGGTTGAAGAATAAATATTTGACTATGTAATGCCAACAGGTACAATATATTGGTTATGGTTTTATCGCAACCACCGTTTACTTAAAGACGGTAAACTAGTACTGGTATATAATCCGGCATAATATATATCAAGTACCAAACAAGTCGCGTCAAGACAAGTCTCATTACAGTGGCACTATCGTCCAAAATGATTCCCGCCATTTAACACCAAATGAAAAGTGTTAGTAAACACTTGAATATCTAAAGAGATCAATAAAACTTTACAAAAGACTTGATACGTCAACGTGAAAGTCGTCAACAGTTTATGAATACCTGATATTCAGCAAATGGCAGGCCCAACGTACTTCTGATGAATTATTGAAAACTTAACTTTAAAGAATTTAAACCTGATTAGAAAAGTATTTTACACTGATAAGACGAGACAAAATGTCACAAAGTTTAGATATAGCTACAGTAGGTTACTTACAAATTCAATAGAAAAACTTATGTATTTATTCAAGAAATTAGATCTTTCTGATAAAATTATTAGCGATTTGTTATGAAAATAAAGAATAGAGGAGAATAGAACGGAACAAGAAGAAAAAGCTGTGTGATACAGGTTGTTGGTACATTTGCATAAAAAACTACAACAATAAATATAAGGGTTTCTAAGAAGCAGACTGCTTCTCAATTTTATACAGATTTGCTATCTGCATGCAGACTACTTACATAGAAAAATGAGATACAGTCCAAAAATCACTTCATGACAGTGCTGAATGCTTAGATCCCAACAGAACTCCACACAAATGATAGAATTGTGCAATATTTTAACTTTTGCATGAAAGTGTGACTGACAGATATATTTATCCTTCCTCCAAATAATGCAGAAAGTGAATCACACAGTAAAGTAATTCTGATGCTATCACCAAATACAATATAAACCAGAAAAGGTCCAAATCAGGGCATTTAAAACCCTCACAGAATGTGAATAGTTCTACAACACATAACCTTACTTCATGTTAAAACCCTACCTACCCACAGTGTATGGTAGAATAATATTATAATTGATTAAATGTACGGCTTTCAATAAGTTAAAGCGGGCATACTTCAGATTTTATCACTGAACAAATCAATGATCCGCCAAAACCCACATAAACCAGTCTATCACAACTGGTGGTTTGCCAAGTTCTTTAAATGCAGACTGGTGTTCACAATTCATTCCCACCATTTAATTTTATTACATAAAAAGTATATCTGAGTTAAGCTGTCTTTAAGTCCATAGAAAATCTAATCACTTTTACTACATTATCCTTTAAACTGTCACCTATTAATATTTTATCCTATCAATACTGTATGAGATGTAACGGACTTTGAAAAACCATTTACCAAATCTATAGGGACGTAGGAATTATAAAACAAAATACATCTTAAATGGTATACTAAGGGTGAAAAGGGTTTTTAAAAAAAACATCAGATGCTGATCTAAAGGGAAAAGATAAAGAATTTTATATCAAATCATACAACTTAAAACATGTACTGGTAATATATATGGTAAATGATTTGCATTGTAGTATAATAGGTGTAATTACAGAAATGCTTGGAACTGCACCATATTTTATCCAGGATTTGTAGACAATGCTGAACAAGCTTGACAAATGTTTGTTTCTTTGTCAGGAGAATGTACAAATATAAGGCAAGAAAATGAAATGGAAAATAATGATGGAATTAAGGTTTTATTGTAACAGCATGGCAACTACACTACTGTCTGCAATAAATTCAAGTTCATTCCTCAAGCATTTGCAACCAGCCCACAATGGTATAGGTCAATAAAAATTCATTCATCAAAAATGTGTTTTAAACTCAGGCCATAAGTGCAGCCATGGATTACAGCCTTAACCACAACCTACACTGGAAGCAAATGCTTGACTGACCCTTAATTGAACAATATGGTAAATACATGTACATTAGAATCTAAATGATATAATCATGAAAGTGTAAGGTTGGGGTAAAATTTTGTGAACAAATTGTATTGAAATCTAGTGAAAAAAAAATCTATAGTTATGAATACAAGAAAACCCAAATTTTCTATTTTGCATGCAAAGCAAGTCTGCAACTATAGAATAAAAAGTTGACGTAACTTAATCCCAAGAAAAAAAGGAAGTGACTAAATTCCAGTAATTCCAGTAGGCTGCTTACTAATTTTTTTATCTAAATCCGTAAACTGACTCAAGAAGTGTAAAAAGAGAAAAAAAATCAATGCCATGTTTTTTTTTATTTATATGTAGTGTGTGAAATGTCTGTTGAATAAAAATAAATTTTTAGAGAAAAAAATCCAGAGCCTGACTTGGTCACCATAACCAGAATAACAGCACAGCTACCAATCATTTTGTTTCACATAAATTTAACTACAAAATGTTTTGACAGTTTTATTGAGTTTCAATTAGCATGCATTTGAAATCATGCTTTGAGTTGGTTAGAAGTTTTTTTTATTTCATCTGTGATCAGTGCTTTTAATACTTAGAATACCAAATCAAAAGTAAGTCATGGTATAGATGAACCAATCATTTTTTATATTGATGATGACAAAGAAGTGCTCACACAATTAGATGATCCAAACAATGATGATGATGATGATGGTGAAAGATGGATGTTTTATGGAAGAAATGAAACTGTAGCACCGCATGCTGATAACTACAAGTTTTATTTCTAAACCATATACTGGCAGATTTAGTCATTTAGCAAAACTAAACTCAGTGTAAAACATTTCAAAAACACCTGGAAACAGTGTTGATCAAATGACCCTATCACTCAATTTTCACATAAAACATTCAGTAGTGTAGCAAAATCACTCAATGTATTACAAACATTAACACTCAACCTAATACAAGAATTAACACTCATAAGAATGTCACTCAACTGATTACCGCATAAATCACTCAATAAAAAATAGCCACATATACACACAATGTAGTCAACTGTCAAACCCCAGCCAATTGAAAATCACACAGAGCACAGACCAATACCCTTGTTGAGACAACTATGTTAATTTATGTTAAAGATAGCAAAAACAAAAAAAGTGCAAAAATGTCATAGCAGAACAGACAGTCTATCTAGCATTTATCTAAATTTGACGAGAAAAGTGCCAAAACCATTGTTAAAATGAATAAAAAAAATGTCAATGCTCAGAGCATCTAACTTATATAGAAACATCCTCATTTGAATAAATGAACTTAATAATCTACAAGCTAGTCTAATTTTTCTTCTAGATCATAGATAAAACACCTAAGACCTCAATTACAACCAGTATTCTTCCTATGATAAAACTCCAATCATGTCCTTAGAGTTCTTAGTCTCATGATGATAATGATGATAATACAGACAACAATTCTGTTGTTTTCAATCTTGGGTACATATTAATTCCACTTACCTTCATCATTGCAGCTTTTTGAGTGGTTGCTACATCAGCGGACTCGATCTTCTCCAACTCATTGATGTAATTCTCAAGATCATCATCCATCTCATTCTCTCTAGCTTGAAGTTCCTTAGCAGCTTGTAAGGCTTGTTCTCTATCTTCAATGAGATTTTCAATCTGGCCAAGAAGTTCTTCCCAATCGTCTTTAACAGCTTTGACTACTGGATCCTGAAGGTCAGGATTGTGTTGTGTCAGCTCTTTGTATCTAGATAACAGACTTTCGACAGCTGGGCCACGAGCTTGAACTTCTTCTCTGATACCTTGAAGTTTGTTTATGTCAACTTCACAAGCTTCAGCATGCAGTTTGGAAGGTTTCTTCTCTAACTCATCAACCTCTTCTTGCATATCATGAAGCCAAGCTCTAAGGTCCACTCGCATTCGATCAACTGAATCCCATTGTTGCATGTTATCACGGAGCTGATTCAACCGACGCTCAACCTGAAGAAATAAAATATTTTTCTAATTAGACCCGAAGTCTCAATTATGAACGAACTGGTATACACAAGCTATTCAATTAAAAAATACAAATATCACATTGTTTATGTACAAGTTGACAAAAACAGAAATGAAATATGTAATTATTTTTCGTATACAGTGCAATCTCCAAAGCGACACCCTTTGGGAGAAGCAAAATTATGTTGTTGTTAACAGGTTGTTGCTCTAGAGAGGATGAATTAATAGTTAAATCATACAGTGGAAAAAATCATGCTGTTGATGAAGGGAGGTTGTTTTTTAAGAAAGAGCCACTCTGGAGAGGTTGCACTGTATAATAATATTAGAAATAAATAGAGCTCCGCCTTTAACTCTTTCTTCTTCTGTTTGTTCTGTTTTTCCTCACTTGAATAAATTTCATCACAAACCTTCCTAAGTTTCCTTGTATCTGTTAGGATGTCATCTTTATCTACTTGCGTAGTTTGAGATTTAAAACTGCCATGTGCTCTGGGTCTACAATTGTTATGTATTTGAGATTTAAAACTGTCCTGTGTTTGAGATTTTAAACTGTTACGTTTCTGAGATCTGTTACTGTTATGTGTCTGAGATTTAAAACTGTCATATGTTTGAGATCTATGACTGTCAAGTGTATGAGATTCGAAGTTGCCAAGTGTTTCAGATTTACATTTATCATGTTTCTGAGATTTTAAACTGTCGTGGTTTTGAGATTTATAACTGTCTTGTATACTACGACTAGCAGGGTGTCTGCTGCCGTGTCCTGTATAAGAATGTTGTTGCTTTTTACAATGTACTTTTATGTCTGGATCTGGTAGAAGTTTGCTGACATTATTACATTCCTTTTCAACAATAACATCTTGATGTCTATTATAATGTTCAACTCCTCTTGTAGATCCTTTGACTTTTTTAGAAAATCCTTTATCAAGTTTCTTGCAATGATCTTGTTTTTTATTGCTTTGATTGTGTTGCTTGATGTTATTTCTAGCCCATTGTAACAACTTGTTTTTCAATTCTAGCTTGTACAAATGAGGTAGTTGTGCAAAGTAATCGGGTTTTATAATCACAGTGTTTCCTTTCCTACCAGCACTTTTTTTACAGTCTTCCAATCTCAGATTCACTTCCTCACTATGGTGATCAGTAAGATTTTCTTCACTTTTGAGAGTATCACTAGAAGTTCCTTCTAATGTATCCTCATTATCATCACTATCATTGTTGTCATTATCTATTTCTACAGTGCTTTTTGTCTTAGACAAAGATTCTCCAGCCATATCCTTCAGAGTTGAGTTATAATGGTACTCATGTGCTAACTCAGGATCCAATTTGTTATGGTTTACTTCTCCAGCCCTCAATATTTCAGAACTGGCATCATGTAAACTCAGTTTTTCTTCACTCCTTGAATTTATCATACCATCATTAAATGGGAATGGTGGTGGTGGAGTAGACCCTTCATCCATGTTCAATTTATCAAAATGATCACCGATAATTTCATCAGGACATTCAGTTGATTTAATAGAACTGACTTGATCATCTGTATCTTCATTCAAAGTATACTCCACTTCAGCTATTTCGTTATTCATTCTATCATTAGCATTTAGGTTCTGCATCAGCATTTGCTTTATATTTTCAATTCTTTCATGTCTAACTTCATCTCTAACACCATGAATGGGATCATCAAAACCATTGCAATAATTATTTTGATTTCTGATATCAACAACTGCTTTGTTATGGTTACTTTCTGCATACCTATCTCTTTTTAACTCAGTAACTACAGTTTCATTAGGTCTATCCATAACATCAGATTTTCCCATTTTATTTCTACTTTTGATTCTATCATCTACATTTTCATGATTATGATCACCAAAACTGTTGTTATCAATGACTGCTTTGATGTGGATATTTTCAGCAGCATTGTCTGTACCAGTTACATTAATCTCATCAAAGCCATAGAGAGCATCTGAGTCCTCCTGTTCTAGAGCTGCATCCAATGTCTCCAACACATTCTGTTCATTTTTGTTTGAATTACTCTTGTTTTTTCCATTCAACTTCTTCATGTGTTTTTTTACTTTCTTCTTCTCCTTTAGTTCTCTTTTAATTCTCTTCTTTCGCTCTTTTCTTTCTTTTTTCTCCTCTTTTCCTTGCACTTGTCCCATTTTACAAAACTGTTACAAAATTTGTTAAGCTTTTTGTTTTCAAATAAAATTTCAAAACAAAAAATTGTCGTGAAAATATTCCGTTCCTCGGACTGAGCTTAACTGGAATGATTTTTGTCCAAAATGAAAAGTAACATTCTGATTCCCTTTTGTTTGGATTTCTTAAGGCGATATAGATTTGTAAGTAATTGTATACTCAGTGTAAAGATTTCACCACAAGGCAATAAAATTGACACTTTGTACAAATACTGATTAGATATCCAGAACTTAATTTACTTTGGAAGAAGCTAAGGGTGGATTACAATAGATCAGAGATTACAGATAAACACAAAAATGTGACAATTGCTGTAGTGAACAGCAAAAAATGGAATAATGCTACTCATATTATTCCTAATAATATGAGATAATTGTAGAAAGAAACAAATTATGTCAATAATCTAAACTTACTGTATATGTGAACAATTAACATACCAACTAAGCTGATACTAAAAAAAAATAAAAATCAGAATCAGCATGTTTTAATTGTTTGGCAGCATTTTTTGCCGAACTAAATATGTATAAAATCAAAGGCATTTTATGCAAAATCAACTTATTGGATTGATTATTTGAAATCAAATGAGAAAATATCGTAAAATTCAATATAAGTACCCTAATGAGCACCCACACAACAGTGATTATCATTTAACGATTGTCAAGGTATAATGACTGACATATACACTCCTGACAAAGCTGCTAGTAAAACTATTATCCAAAGCTAATTGACTCAAAAATTGACACAAGAATTATGTAAAATGTTAATAAGTGTTTAAGGTTAATATGTGACAAATATATTTCACAAGTGCCACATCAGTATACCTACAGATTGGTCAATATTTTTATTAACAGACAAACAAATAGCACCAATGAAAGGCAGACATTTTTTACATTTTCAAATAAGTCAGAACTTATTCAATTGTTATTTATTTGACCAAACAAACATGATATCGATGAAAATTTTTATGTGGATAGAATTTAGATATTTATTGACACCTGGAGTTAATTATATATTGAATAAAGGCTCAAAGCAATAATTTTGTATATACATGAAATAATGTGAATTTAAAGTATAATTGTGTGAGGTTATACCATTATACCATTACAAGACTAACCAATAAGTTGGTTCCCACACTTAGCAAATAGAGAGAGTCAAAAATTATGGTCTGTAATTACCAAAATTTACAGGACTATGAACACTGTATTGTACGACAAAAGGGTTACATTTTGCAACTCTTTCTTGACTTTTCTCAGGGAATGCAGTCATGGAATTGAATGTCTTTCAAATCTAGTTCAAACCCCCACATAGCTTTGCCACAGATCATCCCAAGGTGGTTTCGGGAGACAGTGCTTAATCTTCTTTTTTTTGTCTTTATGCGTGGAGTGGGTTTTGTTGGTAACTTTCAAGTTGGTACCCATATTAATAAGAGCCAGGTCAGTATTAGCTGACCTGAACATAAATTTCATGGCAATTCATCAAGAAAACAAAACCAGTTCAAATTTATTTATTTTTAAAAATATTTGAATTAATTAAATACAACAACAGGAACAAATAATACCAGACTAATACGAAGTTATTCATGTGTCAATCTTTACCAAATAAAATAAACCATAAAATCAAACATGCTATAAAAAGATAACAAACACCAATGTGTACAGTAACATTAAACACTCAAGCATATCTAAGAAAGCAATCCCCACATTTGCTCCCCTTAAAGCATTGACAGATGACTTTGTGTTCTTCAATAAGAGTACATGACAATGACAAAATACTATACAAATAAAACCAAAGACTTTCATGTTAAGACTAGTTACACTGGCAAATAAACTCAGCTTTTGGCACAGGCTGGATTAACATTGACTTTAAGCCTCAGATCACAAAAAACAGCACAAAATTTTAACAAAATAAGTGTAGGACTGAAAACATGGGAGCTGATCATCTATCATGCTTAATTCTTTTTAACTCATTTTTACAATGAGCCTGTTCAAAGAAGGAACATATGCAATGCTTACTGCAGCAACATTGTGTGGACCACACCCTTTTAAGTTAGAATGTCATTGTTTATCGTAGAAAGGTCCAAAAACTTAAGTAAAGTAGACTGGTATCTATTGAGCAGGATTCAAATCCTTTCAAATTCTTTTTTATTAGCACTCTTTTATTTTGAAATAAGAAAGTAACATGACTATTCTTACCTCCCCAGTAGCATGTTGAAGATCAGCAGTGACCTGTGTAGCTAGTTTATGTATGGGTGTATTCTGTGGTAGATCTGATTCATCAAGATTATCTGTACTACCAAGGTTCTCACATCTTTGAGCAGCATTCTCAATCTCTTGATGCATGATGTTCAATCGCTCCATCATACCCTGTAAAAATATTAAAACATGATAGAATTTTCTGTAGGCATTAGTGAAGGGTAGGAATGAATGGTTCATCAATCTTACAGATTTTCTACAGAATTTTACCACCTACATAAACAACATTGCGAGATTATAGAATCTGACATATTTTCTTCATTAAAATTATCCAGGTGAAACACATGATCAACACAGATTTTCACTATGTGTAAGTCCCCTCCTGACAACAACAAACATGAAGAATGTAACTATGCAAGAATTACATGAGGATGTAACAAAACACAGAAGGATGAGAATGAAAAGGTTACAAGACCTTAAGGTTGCGTTTGTACCCTAGGTTAATTGGTTTGTATAGTAAAGACATAATCAATTTTTCAAAAATGGGTGAAAAACCATACCTTCACTCCTTCCATCTTTCTCTGAGCATCGTTTTTACTATCAGGTGTATCACTGTCAGTTTCCTTCAACCAATGAGGGAACTCCTGTTTCAGGAAGCGATCGGTGGTCTCCAGGTTACCACGGTATTCCTGCCAGCGTTTAAGAACATCATTGAGACGGTCCTGTGAAAAAAAGTGGAATAAATTACATTCACTAAATACTAGAAATTTCTCAATCATCAATTGTTGAAATATTGTAACGAGTTATTCTTTAAAAGCAATTTCCTATATTAAAATATAACAATATTTAACAAAATCAACTTTAAAGAAATAGATAATTCAAAAACAAGTTTTAAATAATACATATTCTACATAATAAAACATCTCATATAACTTATTTATAATGCTAACCTTTTATATAATATTTTCTCCAATTTTATAAATGCATAAACCATCCATTTGGAACAAAGCCTTATAAAGTATATAAGTTCTACAAAATTCTCTTGTATCATTCATGGATGTCTATGTCTCACTTGTGTGTAATTTTTGTATAGTCTTAAACTCAGTTACAATCTTTATAATGGAATGTGTAAAGGTCAAAATAAAAATTGCCAGTACATACAAAAAGCCAAAAAGCCAAATCACTAATTTTAACAAACAAGCGTTGATTTATGTATTCTATTTTCCAAACAAGTAAATAGTTCTGGCATGCATGTCAAAGCAGTTTTCAGTCTGACCTTTTACAAGCTTATTGGTTCATCTCGCATTCTGTAAGACATGGCTCAAAATTTCAAAGCAGATGTCAATAGCATTTTATTAAAGAAAAGCAAATGAATGTTAAAATAATCAATGAACAGAAAAAATCAGGCGATTATTATCTTTGATAGTAATCAAATTATTTCTGACAGGAAAATTATCCAAACAAATGAACCCTTTGTTGCCATGCCTTCTATTCTAAAAATAGCAAAAAATCAAATACCCTATTCTATCAAGTATGACTTAAGAATTTTCCAGGAGTTAATGTGGTAACATGTGATTTGTGATTAATTCATCTTAGTATTGACAGGTATTTCAGCAATTATTGTTTTTTACAACTATTTTTGGACGAAAATGTATAATAAACACAAATGTAATAATAAACAGTTTTATTACATATCAAAACATTTATAAGCAAGTATACATATATTATACAAACAGACCTCTAACAGCGTAAAATGCTTTCTGGAATTATTTGAATAAAAATATCACAAGTTAAAGATACACATATGTAAACATTAGTAGGAATACCAATAGCATACAACACCGTACTTCACAAGAAAAATGAGTAAAATATCACAGTATACTTTTTTTGAAATGATGTTCTTTTATATAAATACTGACATTGAACAACACAAATTTTTAGGTTATACAGTCACAGCAAATCCAAACTTTTAATTAAATCTATGTTATCTCCCCTTCCAACTAGCTCTCTAAAGAGTGAGTGTGCTTAGGTCATTTCTGTGTAACTATGGCAACATAGCATCACCATAACAATCTGTGCAGAGTCAAGTATGTGAAAGAAGTCATGTTCAGGAGGCCCGGTTAGACAATTAAAATGATGAAAAAGTTGACAAATCATTAAATTATTGTCCTATCTATCACTTAAAGGTCAAAATCTTCAAACTCAATAGTTACATAAGTGTCAACAACTAGACAACGAATGTAGTTTTCTATACAATGCGTAGGTTTGAGGTATGTACAAGAAATATATATTTCTAAAAGTGTATAAGTCAAGGTCACTTTTGGTAAAGGTCATTCATGCAAAGGTCAAGAATAAGGTTAATTTAGAAGAAAAGATCGAGTATGGAATAAGAGAATTGAATGATTAATGAGGTATAATGGTGAACATAAGATATAACAATACATAAATCAACATAGGCAGTACATTAATTTGATACATACGGTATTACCATATAATACATATTAAAGGCCTAATACAAAACAAGTGTAATTTGGGCGAAAAATTACACTAGTTTTGTACATAACCCTCAATATATGAGATACATAAAATTGATATGGCTAGACAATGGTGATACATAAAATGAAAACAGAGATAGTGAAGGAGTCTGGAGAAGATACAGGAAATCTAGATCAGACAGTTGAAAAATATCTCAGAAATTCATGTGAGAAACTTATAAAAGAATGATGTTTAATTAGATTCACAAAACTCACACTTAAAAGAACAAGCTTGTAATTACCAAGTTTGGAAAAGAAAGCTGATGATTCTAGTGAAACCATCGAATTTTAAGAGAAATAAATATATTAGTAACTAAATTTCAGAAACTGTCAACTGGTAAACTTTCAAAACTTTTGTTAAAGGTGATCCAGTGAAGGCTAGACAAACAGAAATAGTCTCATAAAATAAATTAAACAGCCTTAATTGTGAAGACAGTAAGACATTAAAATCTCTCCAAAATTCTTCTACAACTGATCACTGCACATATTGTTGAAACAGAAAACAAATTTTTAGAGGTCTACCTGAGACTGCATCTTATCTTTTACTATTGGACCTATTTCTATTCCTAAATATTCGGACCCTTCTACTAAATTAACAAAATATCAGCCATGATCACATGACATTGTATTCATCTACAGGTAGACCTCTAAATACACAGACACCACACACAAACTCTACAACACAAAAAAAACACAACTCTATTCTGACTGGTTCCTAAGCAAAACATTAAAGGGAGGTAAGCCTTGTTCAGGGGAGACAAAAAGCTAAATTTTCATAGCAATGATGGCAAAATAAGTACTTAAAATAAAATTGTAATTCTCTTTTGATCAGAACATTCTTACGTAGCAGTTTTTCCGCATTTTCTAGCAAATAACAGCGTCAGCTATGATATAAGAACTAAACAAAAATGTAATAAATAAAATATCTAAATTTCTAAAGCCAAACTTCTATCTAACTGCTGTGTTTTATCTAAATAAACAATTTACACAAAAAAATGGACATGTGGACGGATGGTGCGCATGAATATTGGTGCGGACTTATCATAAGATGATTCTTAAAAATGGACGATGAGAACCATCGATGTGACGAATAAAAGAAGTGAGTTCACATTTCATTGATTATACAGTGATTAAAACATTATCAATTTAAATTATATCTGTCAGCCGATTTTTATAAACATATTTTTATAATATGGCGGAATATGAGAGTTACTTCCCTTCCCAAATTAGAAATTAGTATCATTTTTTTTTCAGTTTCTTGACTGAACTTGATTTATTTTCGCAATGTTCAAATCCCACTTGCATTTTATAGACCTTTTGCTCTGATGAGTTTCCATAATCCCTTTTTATTTAAATCCCTAATTTATAACGCAACACATGCTTCAAGAGAAATCAAATTAAGGCCCCTTTGAAATTCTGCTACAAACATGTGCACACGCATATAAAGAAGGAAAGGACTATAAGATAACTGAACTGGAAACTGTAAAGCTAAACTTGTATGATTAATTAAGATCTTACCACTATCATAAATAATGCCTTATAATAAAATCAGCTGACAGAATCTGATATAACATATTCAAATATATTCATTTGCATTGTGTCAAGATCTTACTGTAGAGATTCAAATATTAATTAAAAAATAAGATAAAAAATAAACAATTTATCCTTTGATGGACGGATTGCATTAAGCAAATACTGAATATGGCACAATTCAAAAAATCTTTCAGCATATTTATCTTTCTAATTAAAAATGATTATGATTACATAATAGCCAAAAAATCAAACTTTTAATTATTAATTAAATAATATCTGATAACTATCACACCAAAATTGTGGAATCTATTGTATATAAATAAAAACAAACTTAAATGTGTACATTTTTGTGTCTTTTTCTGTCTATGAAAAACTTATATCTACGTACTGCGTAATTAAATATCTATTAAAACAACATTAAAATATGACAAAAATTTACACAATATATCACAGTATGAAGAAAAAAACAAAACAATAAATTAAAACATAATACAATACTGGTCTTTCACATGAGAAAAACAATGGCGCCTTTTGTAAAAAACAGCATCACAGTTCAATGTCTAAGATTTCAATAAATATGGTAGCAGCACTTAAAGAGCATTTGTTTACACAAAGGGAGGTAACTCTATTCAGACTCAGCAGTTTTACAACATTGAAGAGAAAAATCCCAGTCAGTCTTTATACAGCCACTCATATTTAAATTCAGCTTGACTGTGAATAGTCTAATTTTGATAATACACAAGTTCTTTTGAGAATTAAGTCTACTTTCACTTCAACATTTTTTAGGTCACCCAACCAACACCGTGTCAAGCAAATCCATGCCATGCTACTTTCTATAGGTCACTACAAACACTCTAAATCTTGTAAGCAGTTGTTTATTTTCACAGTCAATACTGTAGATGATACAGCCAGGGGTGATAAGAAGAAAACATTCAAGTCCACAATCTTGGTTATCACCCCTTGTAAGTAAAAATTTCATTATAGATAGTCTTTGAGTTAAAAACATTTTTTTCCACGGCTAAAAATCTTACAACAATAAAAATATGCAGAATATTCTAAAAATTTTAAAAAATCTTCACTTTCACCATGTGCTAGCAATTTCAATAAGTGGTTTTAAACAATACTGAACAAATGAACAACAATGAAAACATTTCAACAGAAAAACAATTTGATAATCAATCAAATAAAGATAATAATTTTTAATGTAACAACTTAGAAAGAAACTTTTGAAAATTCAATATGAACATATGTAAGAATTTTCCATGGAAATCTGCTTTAAAATAAGAAGAATTTTATTATTATCAAAATGTTTTCATTTTACAATACTGTGAAAATTTAATAACAAGCCCAAATGTCCGAGAATAAACAGGATGAGGTATGAGATGAAAGATGAACAAAGTTTTTTTTAATCACTGAGATACTGTCTTGTTAGGATTAAAGAAGTCAGATGTAAGCAGCAGAACAAATAGGAACGAGCTCACCCTAGTACCAGTAGAGATCAATATGATCCAGTACTACCTGTGAAGAGCAAATAAAGCATCTCTTGTCACTCCTACTTTCATTTTACATTTACATTATTAAGAAACAATTCTACTTTCATTTTGCATATACTTTACATGAAAAACAATTTTCTAGTTTCACTTTCCATACAATTTATATTAAAACATGAATGGATATCATTTTGTATAGATGTTTAAATAGGAGGAAATTAATTCAGTTAAAACACCTTAGGAAACAATCTTCATAAAAGGCAAACACAGGAACTTTCAGATAGTCATAACACACACACATCAATATTATATCTGGCAATTACTACATTTCTTTCAAATGACATACTGGTACATAATCTGGAGTAATTTCTTCTGGTATATCATATAGCAGATTATCTATTAAAATATCATCATCATGCAAAAAGTGAAAACATAAAGTAGAAGCCAAAATTATGACAATCTTAGGAAGCAAATACATGTCATTGTATATCAACTTCACTTTCATTTTTTCGGCCACCCAGATCAAGAGTTGCAATGTAACTTTGAGAACTACTCATTAATCTGTCAACAAATCATGGAATGAGTACAAATAACTGTGATAAAATCATTCAAAATATGAAAGATTCAAATTCCACAGATTTGCATTCGACCCATAAAATGCACACAACACGTAGAAAACATTAGAAATCTATGTCTAATCACAATGTTAATACAAAAGCAAATGAAAAAAATAAAAATCTTTTAGCTTCAGTCACTTCTAATTATCATAGAAAATTTATCTAACTATGAACTCAGATAGTTTCATATATCATTGCTGCCATTTAGCATGTAAAACAATAAAGAATAAATTTGCAACCAACAGTAAACAATGATAGGATAATATTTCTTAATTTTCCATCAAAATGGTAAAGTGTGATGTTAAATAGCTGTGAAACATTCGATAGATGATTTATTAATCCTTAATATCAGTTCAGACTCCAGTTAGCAAAAATGATTGTTAAGACACCATAAATAATCAACCTGCCAATAATTATGTAGGCTCTAGCCCCAAAAAATGAAGTAAAGCCAATGCTACCAATGTATTAATGAGCAAAATTGCAACAGGCATTTCCTAGACATACACTTTCCTTAAAAGTCAATTTTAATGGAATTTTCCTGATCCATGAAGTCTATTTTGTAACCCCCAAAACAGGAAGCAGTTCTCAAAGTTGGCCAATGCATCATGGGAGCTCTCTACTGATTGGTCAGCAAAGAAAGCACATATATGACATCACAAGAAAAGACAGAAAGAAACAGAAAAGACAAATCGAGACAAACACATTGAAATGATCAATACTCATGCTAACATGTCATTTCAACTTCAGAATTAGAAATGTTAATTGAATTTAAATTTTCTATCACGTTCATTCATATTTTCTAACTAAATTCAAATGGCTATTTGGTTGGTCAGATTCGTTCAGTTAGTTTTTTAAATAGTTGTATTAACAATTAGTGATTAATTCTTTCACACACAACTGTTAAGCAAGACTGTTGAGTTTTGTTACAGATATATTGAAAGCTTATAAGTTCTGTGTAAGTGATACAAACATACTTTATGAGTGAGTTAAAAAAATGTGATCCAGGACAATAATGATATTTTTTTCATTTTTATTCCAATTGTATTGTAATCAGAGAAGGCAATGGCAACAAAGAAGGAGTGCAATGACCTTGAACTTGCAACCCCTGACCCAGGACATGACCATGAACCTTAAAGATTTCTTTCTATGGTAAACTGTATATCAATTTATCATAACATTTCAAGAGCATTTCTACATAAGCCATAAAGCATGCTTTACAATTTTTCAAACACATACACAAATTTCACAGGGCAGAAAAAAAATTTATTATGATAATGTAACAACAAACAAGTACTTACTCGTATTTGTTCTGCTGTCGCCTGTAGGTTTATATAACTTTCTTCTAAATTCTGTAGTTGAGCTTGCATTTGTTCTGCAAGTCTTGGGGTCCTTGAGTTATTGTCAATAAGTCTACGACCTTTCATGTTGACACGATCGAGAGTGTTACGATACTCCTCAATCTCTCGGAGAAGAGTCTGAAAGTTATACAAGAAAACGTTTTAAGTAAAGCAGTGTCAAGTTTAAGCGAAGACTACACATTTCATGCATAAAATAAAACATATCTGTGTTGAAAAACAATGATTCCAGTCTCCTGAATACTTAGCTAAAATCTTTCTTTACATTATTGCACTATCTAGGAACATGTAAGCCCAAGATTTCACCATAAATATCTTTTTCAAAATTTTAAAATAAATTTCTCAATAAGGTTTACTTTAGGTCTGATATCTGAAGAAAAATTCTATGCAAATGTATGCATAAATGTCTTCAATTTACTACACTAACAATACTCTAAATAATAACTTACCCTGTGTTTTTCAATTTGTCGTTGTGTTAGTTCCATGGTACTACAGTTAAGTGAGTTATGGTTCATAAGACGGAATGATGTCTGTAACAACCATTTCTCACTTTCTTGTTGTGCTTCATGGAATCCAAGATGTTCCTGATAATTACGATCGAGTTTGCTCAACAACTCCTGTAAAATATGGATAATTAAATACTAGAGATAACTTTCAATCAAAGCTGTAGCTTCAAATCCTATCTCAGGTGATATGCTAAAAGTTCAAAGGGCCATAACTCTGAAAATATTTCACTTCACCAATTATAAATGGTATGCACAACCAGATAGACACAAATTCCTTTCAGCACAATTAAATGAAATCCTAACACTCTTTAGCAAGAAAAGTTAACAAACCCTTTGTAACATATCAATGGATGGACAGAGCATAATAAATACCTCTATCAGATATAGTATTGACAGTGGAGTTAAAAATGTTGCTAAAATTCTAATTTAAATACTTCTACTAGTCTTTCAAGCAAGATAGAATCTATTTATAAATAGTGATTAGATTAGATTGAAAGTACCCCCAGAAATAACAGAAATTAAACATACCCTGCATCTGTTCCTAACACGATCATATCTGTTCTGTACATCTTGTAGTGAGTCAGTTATCTCGGGGTTTTCACTGAGAGCTTCCAGGTTAGCTACACGTTCAGCAAGTTCATTCACCATTCTTTGATGATTTTCTATGTCACTCATGATTAACTAAAAATTGTAGTTAAACAAATAATAATTAAACATAACCAATTCATTCAGATTCATTACTGAAACAAATGCCTTCAATGCATGCTGATACAAAACACTTCTTGCAGACTTGGAAAAACAATTTTATGACGACTGCAGCAGTTGTGTTTTAATATATTTTATAAACAAATAATGAACAAATCTATCTTAGGGAAATCACAGAATTAAATAATTGAAGAATTGAATAATAGAACTTTTTAAGGAAGATGGCAACTGTTCATGAACTATACTAGAGGCAGCAAGAATGCTTACAGGAAAAGGGGCATTAATTAAGGATTTAACAGTAATTACCTTGTATTTATCAAGTTGTGTCTTCTTCTCAACAAGTGAAGCTTTGGGTTCAGGATCCATACCCAATGTGTTCTCCATATCAGCAAGCCACTTAACAAGACTACCATAGTATTCTTCATAATCATTCCATCTCTCTTGTACACCCTGTAATACATTGGTAGGTACATAAGAAATTAGAACTTATACATTTTTCCATGATCTTCAATGTAAATTTAAGTCTCAGCCTCATTATATCTAATTAGACATCTTTAATTCTGTAGTAACAGACAAGGACCATGTGATAGCATAAGAATTTGGCAACAGTTGTTAACACCCTTCCATTGGATATAGTTCTGATAATCAATTTAGTATTAGAAGCAAGCAAATTAAGCTAAGAAACCTAGGCCAAGTAGTACTGGTTATGATCGACATATTTTTTCATAGTAATCTGGTAAATTCTTTATAAGCACCTCCATATCCATTTTGATCAGTGAATGACCCAAATGGAGTAATTTTTGTTGACAAATAATAAAACAATGACATTATATTATTTACCTCAAGCATAGCATTACAGTCAGTTATAGACATGTTGAGTTTCTCCCATTCATTGGTAAGTTCTGTCACTTGTTGTTCAATCAAACGTTTACCCTCAGAGGATGTATTTGGAAGAATTTTTTCAGCAAGGTCACATACACGATTGACCTTCTGTAGTCCTTCATCCATGCAAGCAGTTATATTCTGTGAAAGAAGTGAGTGAATCAAGGGTAAAAAATCATGACACAATTTTTCCAAATAATCAAATAAAACAAGCAACATTAAAAGTTAAGTCACTGAAGTAACTTTATGTTCCTACTGATAAAAAACTGGTACAGCATGTTACACACCAGTTCTATAAATCACATCATAAGTATCAACACAAAAACATAATATAATCATCAAGTCAAAAACAAACTCCCAATTTCTACCAAGAGAATTACATACAAAAAAGATTAATTTATTTCATCAGCAAAAAACACACAATTATCTGACAAAAAATATACAAATATATACATAAATAGTCAATATACAGACTGAGAATTATGAGCTGAATGTTCTATACCTTGATAGCATCCATCCTGTCTTGAAGTGAATGCCAGTCACCAGCTGTATCATTACAATCTTGTACCCTCTCTTCCATAGCAGCAAGCCATTTAGTAGCAGCATCAAATGCATCATTGTATTCTTTATGATCACGAGCATTCTCACTTAATTGACCAACAAGATTCTGAAAAAAAAAACATAAATGGGGCACACATAAATTATTTTAAAAAATGAATTAGAATTACACAAATTACATAAACAGCCCCTGAATTAAGTCTGTATGTTCATGGAGCTTTAATATACAATGTATCTCATAACATTGGCCAGTTATGTTTAATTATTTCAAGCAATTTTCAAATGTGTAAAAAGTACTGAGGAGAATCCCAGAAAAAAAATGCAACAAAACAACGTATCAAGAGTAAAAATTCCATGAGCTAATCATATAGTACAATTCTTTAAGGAGTTACATTTTAAGGCAAAAGAAAGAAGCTCTAAGTCAAATAGAATTATTTGAATCAGATTTTAAATCTGTAAGGCAATCTTACCTTTGCACCAGAGAGTAGTCCCTGGTACCTGGTTGTCAGCTGCATCATGTTGTTAGATAGTCTAGGATCAGTACTACGCTGGGCAACAGCTTCACCTTTCTCTCTTACAAGGTCCAGTGTAGATTTCTTGTTCATTATCTCATGAAGCAAGTCCTGGTTAATTCAGAAATATGGATTCTTAAATTTGTGATGAAAATTTTAACTATTAATAAAACTTTTAATTAAGACAGAATTAAGCAATAGACTTTAAAGCTTCATATTTAAGTAACAAGACATCTTTTGAGGCACTTTTTAAGAAAATAGTATCTATCTAAAGTAACTCCTATTAAAAAGTGTTACCACGCTACCATTTCTTAGCTAGTTCTGTTCATGGGCAAAAATAATACAGTGCAGTACATTACGAATGTGTGTACAACAAACAGTTCAGTTGATCACCAATTTACTGCTGCCAGATAAACAATGGTAGAAGCAGATGTTAAACATTTGGCAGAAATATTGTTAAGTCAAATCATAAAACATGACATAACATGATGGCCAAATCTTACCTCAGCTTCTCTGAATAAAATTTCCTTCCTGGAACTATCAGATTTACTTTCATTCAAGCTCTTCATCTGCCTTTCCATCTTCTCAATCCAGTGAGTGAAACCAGCGAGAGCATCATCCATCTCCACCCAGTTACCTATACATGTTTCAAGGTTAGATTCCACCTCATTCACAGCAGCTGAGAAGCTTGACCAATCATCTCTAAGAGTCTGGATCTCTTTATGAATGGCGTCCTGACCACGCGGTGCTGTGGTAAGGCAAACACGTTCACCCAACTGTGTGGCATTGTTTACCATATCCTGGCCTTGCCTCATCTCACCTTTGAAGTCCTGTTATATAGACACAATATCAGTGAGTTACATTTTCTCTGACAGAATAACAGTTAACACAACTATTGTAGCGAAATCATTAATACGAAAGCAACAACCTTGATTTTTTCTACATTACAGCTTAAGCAAAAGAACCATCAAAATATGATAGCAACAAAGTCCCTTGCAGACAGTATGGTCATAAATGAAATCTAATAAAAACACATACAAAGACCACACATGTAATTATATAGGTACAAAGTAAGAAAGAATTTAGGGAACCATGGTGATAATAAAGAGTCCACCAACCTTAAGTTGTTGCAGTCTGTCTTGTAACGTTCTCCTATCACCGGAGAAATCACTGAGTCTTTGTAGTCTATGTCTAGTATTAGCCATCCAGTCAAGACAACCAATATAGCACTTCCTGTATTCCTCGTGACCAGAAACTTGGTGATCCAGTCTTCCCACCACTTCTTTCATAGCTGCGCATACTGCAGCATATCTAGACCTAAGGTCAAGGACACGGGATTGTGGATGAGCATCATTAACATTGGCAGCTTTCTCTTCAATACGCTCCAGTGGCTCTCTGTGAGCAATACAGTCAGCTTGAAGAGCCTGAAGTAGTAAACAGAGACTTAAAATCAAGAAACAAACAAATGAGACAAAAAATATCAGAGGAAAAAATGAGGTTTTCAATGAAACCTATGTCATTGTCAAAGCAATGGCAGCATGAATGAATGACCAGAAGATAATTTAACTTTTTTTCAAATCAGAGAAATAAGGCTCTCTTTCCAGGACACATTTCCACATCTAAGCATATTTATTTAACAAGAAAGCACTTGCCTTTTCACAGTATAATTGACTATTGTAGTTATATAGGATATTATGTTGTAAAAGTGTACCTTGAATTTTTCCAAACTAGATCTCTTTTCAGGAAGGTCAGTTTTCATTCCAGGGTCTGTGTTGACTTTAGCTTCCATCGCCGTCAACCATACATGGAATTGTTCAAAAGATCGATCAAAGTCTCCCCATTGGTTGAGAGCAGACTCCAATCCTCTCTTAGCTTGAGACATGTCAGTCAACAGGTTTTCATATTCAGCCTTAGCATTCTCACACTCATGCCTGATCTTCTGGCAACCACGAGTGTTTGTATTTGGTAATGTTTTCTCAGAACATTCCAGCATCTGTCTAAGGTAGACATGACCTTGATCCATAGCAGCTTGCAGTTCCTGAAAAATTGTTGAATGTTTAATCCAATGACAATCAGTATAACATAACAGTTTCAAAATGTAGACCAATCAAAATAAGTCTTTGGTATAAAAATAGCAACAACTTAAAATAACTTAAACATCCATGTTCAAGCTAGTTTTAAGCCAATGAAATTTAGTCTTATATTCATGTTTTCTAATTGAGGCTAATGAAATTTGATCTTACATTCATGTTGTCCAATTTGGTACCAATATCTTCCTTGGAGCCAGCAGTTCTATGAACTGTCTGTAGTTGTAGTTTTGTTTCAGACAACCAATTTGTGAACTCTTTATGTCCATCATTATAATGTAAGTGGTTGTTGTAGTAATTGGCAAGATTCTTCACAATGTCCTGGAAATTTAAAAAAAAATGTTAAATCTAATACATTGGCAATATCAAACAAAAAAATTTAACTACCACAGTAATTAAGATAAAAGCAACTGGAATTGCATTTTTACATTTTTGTTGACATTAAAATACATGTTACAAAGCTATTTAGGTAGGAAATGCATCCCCATTTCAAAATTCTTTTTGCCAGGTCTTAAAATAATCAATAGGTGGATTGTATGGTACTTCGATGAAACAATCTTTCTTTGCCAAAACTAAATTTTTGTTCTTTTACACTAAAATGCTCCTTACACAGCTTAATATGTATAAATAACTAGTTTGGACATTTTTTGACAGTACAGCAATATACAAATGTATTCCCTATAATCCCAATCATAAAAAAACTGATCACTAAAGGAAGATGAATTTACAAGTAAATTAGCCTCCTATACTATAACCTCATTGTATAACTTCACAGATTATAATACACTCTACCTTGGACAATGCTATAACTCCCTGGTATCTGGTGGTTAGTTGTGTGATAGCATGAGAAGTTTTAGCATCAGCATTTGTCTGTAACAATGACTGGGCTTTCTCATTTACTTGATCTAACTCTGATTGCTTGTACTGTATATCTTCAGTGAAACCCTGTAAAAACATTAAAATATTTTTACAGTAAAATTTACAGGCTTAAACATCAGTGTTACATTTCTGTACTAAAAACCACACTGGGAAAACATATTGCAAAAATAGCCAGAGCTAGTATCATAACTTACATATTTTGAGATAGTCTATTTAGAACATTTGAAAAAGTAATCACAAGAAACATGGAATTATTATAATGATTGTATAGGGTCAGTGATTAACAAACCAGTTTGAAATACTAATGAAAATTTCGACTTTTAGTTGTCATTTGGAGACATGCAAAACAATCTGACTTAAAATCTGTTGTTTGAAGTCTTGAAAATTACTTTTTGTATCAACCCTTAAGTGATTGTTGGAGATAGTATACCTGATATTGTTCCCAGTGTCTCTTCTTCTCATCTAGAGATGATTTAAACTCAAGTTCAGATCTAAGATAAGACTCGGTTTCCTTCAACCAGTTATTGAAGTGTAAATATCCATCTTCAAACTCAGTCCATCTAGTCAAGCACTCCTCAAGATCTTCCTGGGCAGACATTAGTTCAGTTCTGAACTCTTCAAAGTCTTTGTTCATAGATTTCAACTCTTGTCGAATCTTTGTCTGACCTGTGGGTGAAGTGCAAGGAAGAGTAGACTCCCCTGCTTTGGTGGCTTCAGCCAATCGCTGAGCTCCTTCATTCAAACCTTCAACCAATGCCTGCAAATCAGAGATTAATGTTTTTCATTAGCAGTGAAAAATTTGAAAATTGCATAAAATTGTTTCAATGATTTTAGTATTAGGCAATTGACCTATTGTTAATCTTTTTCTGTTTACAAATATTAAGAATCTACATTCTCTCTGTAATAGAGAAAACTTTAAAGAAAAGTTATATTTGTGTAAGAGTTAAGAAATTAAAAGCTGTACTTGATCTTGAATCAAGCCTTAACAATTATAATTGACCTACAATAAAAAATTGTTATAAAATCTTGTTCTAACTTACAGCAGCTCTCTCTATCTTTCCTTGAATGGCAGATTTCTCACCAAAGGTATCAGAGCATGTGGCTAACTTTTCTCGTGCATATCTCAGCCAAGAGACAAAGTTGTTACATGCATCATGATAAGCTGTATGTTGAGCGACGTTCAGCTCTGCTTTGGCCAACATGTCCTGTAATATAATGATACATATATTAGTGACTTGTAACAATTGAAGTCAACTCAATTTAAACATTATTTCAGACAGACATCATAATTGATGTATGAGTCAAAACCATTGTAACTGCTTTTTATCAAAAATGGTTACAATAGATTTACAATGAACTTCAAGCTGGCCAATTTAATTTTTCTAAAATTGACCAAAGAAATTTTTTTTTGGGGTTCAAATAATTGATCATCGAAAGCAAAGGGGATAGAACCCTAACCCCATTGCTTGAACTTATGGAGTGCATAATTACAATGAGCTTATGACGGAATGGATGAAGACGTGCAAATTATATTTAGAAACTGCACCATGAACCCTCCCCCAATGGCTTCTGAAAGCCCAGTGTCTGTGGAATATGCCCAAGTTTGTCAGCTTGTCTAACCTTCAGTCATTCAACAGTGAAATTATCATAATAAAGAGAAAATGGACACTTGGTAGGAATTTTGTTATATAATGGAGATCTTGATGCCCACAAAGGATTTATTTTTTTAAAAAAAAATAAATGGTAAACTTAACATTTAGTCAGTGTGTAATATCTTAATAACCTATGTTATTAAATGCTTGTTGAAGCAAACAAATGTGAAAACTAGATACTACAATATGCAAAATATTAGAAAATTTGCAAGCATGAAAGGCAGTAGGCAAATAAAAACAAAATCCCTCCCCCCCAAAGGTAAGACTATGGTAGGTGGAAAGAATTCCTGCTTTCTGCCATCTTGGCATTAGAGTGTTAGTACGTAATATCAGCTGTTAGATAACGCTAGTCCTGTAAAAATGGATAAAAACAATATACAATTATGTAACATTTAAATTACACAATTTCAACACCATTAAAGAACCATTGATCCAGAAGAATCCTAACATTCCTTATAAAACAGTCATTCAGAAATTTTCAGTAAAAATATTACCATACAAAATTAATTTTAAAAAAATAGATAGACAAGCAGTCACCTAATTTACAAAACACTCCATATTTACCATTTTTAGTATTTTTCAAAATACTACTCAAAATTTTGAAAATGAAACTAGGGCCCTCCAGGTATGCTTAATAATCAGCATTTATTAAAGTTTGGCTAGGAAACTTTTTTCATATTGACAATACTGAGACAAAAGGTATTAAATGAACACTTAATTTTACACAAATACGATCAGGATGTTGTGGAAATCAGGTGAAAATGTATTATCAGTTAAATCATTATTTAAACACAAATATTGTCCTATAACACAGAATTATATGTTTTATTTACAATCTGGAATTTTCATTTACAAAATATTACAAGAAATGTTTAATTTTTGTCATCAAAATGGTTTTCTACATTAAATTGTAAGATTATGTTGACTTGACATATAAGTAATGCAATACTAGTACATACTGAAACATACATGTATAACACAGCATCAACTCAATAATTTCTGATTACAATCAACATGCACAGTTAATCATAAGGTACACAGGAGTTATTGAACAGCCCTCATATCAATATGTCATAGTTCTAATCCAACAAGAAGTTTACCATGGCAAGGTCTTTAAGTTGATGGTATTTATTGATGATCTGTGAAGTATCTGTTGATGCTTTGCTGGCAGGACTTTTCTGCATCAGATCCTGTGCCTTGACACCAGCTGATTCTACCATCTGCTCAAAGGATACTACATCTTGATAGATACCCTGAAATATGGAACAAAATTGATGAATAAGTTGTAAGGTATAAGTTCGGTAAATTATCCAAATATCCAAATTTTAAAGTACCGACCCACATCACTTGATGTACATACAAACATATAAATTACGACCTGCGAATTTAAAACAGATGCCAAAATTATATGAAAAATAAAATATTTTACCGTTTGTTTTACATAAAAATTAATACTAAAATAATAGCATTTAACTATTTAATACAACCAGTTTCAAGGCTTCAAAGTCAAATATCAAGACTATCTAACATCAATCATAATAGCCAGTCTAACAACTTTACAGATATGATATGATTTGAGTTGAAAACATTTTCAAGCCAAAATCTCTTCAGCAACTTTAACAAAGATGGCAGACACTATTATAAAACAAACAATTCAAAATATCTAAAACTATTGGTATTTTGACCTGCTTTCAGTCAAATAGCTTTAGTTTATTAACCAAGCATTATACCTTACCGGTCTTATGAAATACTATATCTACGTTTTTGTAAATGAAAATATTACAAGACTATATTTGACTTTTTATACCTTGATTCTTTGGAGTTCAGCTTTCTTTTCACTGAGGTCAACTTTGGGGTCGCTACCACGGAGACGTTTTTCCATCTCACGTAAGCGTTTCTGTATCTGTTCATAGCTATCATTGAAATCGGTCCATTGTAAGAGACAACTCTCTAACATCACCTTAGTGTCAGTGACTTCACCTGGATAAATACAGAACAAACATGTTAGGATGTCAAAAGGATTCTACACAGCATATTTGAAGTAATCTGACTAGTAGTTTCAGAAAAGACGACCATTGTTGAGGCCAGAAGATGGATGACAGACGCCAGAGCATCTACCTACCCATCCTAACAGCTCACCCTGAACCTTTGGTTCTGGAGAGCTAAAAATGCAAAGTCACATTAAGAATTTTCAGGCTAAAATACTAGAATCACTTATATGCTATTGTATGCTATGCCCCTTCAATCACAAATATATTTTAACTAAGGAAATACCACGGTGAAATTATGCACTGAGATTTTGAGTGGACTAATTAATTTACTAACTAGTTTCCACTCAGACATTACCATCAGTAAGTGCCATACTTGGGGGCACAAAGAATGCTATGATAAGACAACTTTTATAAACATAAATTTTGACTCTTAGAAGGCTATACAAACCAATCATGGCATCCCACTCTTGTTGAAGTTGCTGTAATTCCTGACGTATCATGTCACGTCCATCAACAGAGGTATTGTTCATTGTTTTCTCACCCCAAGATTGTGCTGTGTGAATCAATAACTGTCCTTCTTCCTTCATTACAGTGAATTCCTGTTAACAGAAACAATTTCAATATTAAATATTTATAAATGCATATAATTTTATGAATGCCAAAATATCCAAACAGTAGACAGGACAGCATCAAGAGCAATATGGTAGAAAGAAAGCTTTCATGGAATATATCAAAGTTCTTTTACCAGAAATGCCAATTTCTCAGAAACACAAGGGCCATAACTCTGCATTTAGTGAATGGGCATTTTCAATTCATAGGGGTATAAACCAAAATGTAATAAGCAAATCCAATCAATTAATCAATAAATAAATAAACCAATCAAATCAAATCAAATGAATGAATGAATGAATCAATCAATGAATCAATCAATCAATCAACCTGAAGTTTCTCTAACTGTGACTGTATAGTGTATTTATCACCGGAAGTATCAGCACAGACTGAGAGTTTGTCACGTGATCCTTGTAACCATGTGACAGCCTCTGTAAATGTCTCAGCATACTGTTGATGATCTTCAACATGCTGATGGAAGCGCTTCAAGAAGTCCTGAAATTGTTAAAGATATACCATATATTACAGGGAAAAACAACTTTTTACTGAGCAATATTTCTTAATAAAACTCATTTTGAGGATACAATATTACAGTGCTACCTCTGAAGAGCAACACTTGTGGCAAATAAGTGTTGTTCTTTGGAGGAGGTTGTTCTTCAGAAGGAATTGAAACATTCACGACAGGTGTTTTTTATTGTGTATGTGTGCCTTTTACTGTCATTTCATGGAAGGAATCAGTCTTTGGAGGTAACGTTATGGGAGGAAGCACTGTACATGTATCAATTGTAAATTTATGTTTGTTCATCAGATTCAGTTGTTATAACTTATCCCAGAACTTGTTATTTAAGATTGAACATCAAATTAAATATCCAATTTAATTCCAGCACATCTGAAATCCTGACTCCTTAAATATTCCTCATTAGAATAAGAAGATAACTGAACTTACTTTAGACATAGCAATAAGAGTGGTGTATCTGGAGCTCATCTGGGTGAGTTGTGATGTCACACGATTGTCTGTTGTTGATTGGAGGAGAACTTGAGCGATCTCAGTGAGTGCATCAAAGTTCATCTGCTTGTTGTTGACCTCTTCATGAAGATTCTACAATATTTAGAAAATTATTTGCTTTATTTCAGTCATTTTAACAAATTTTATGTTAATCCACAAAAATAGTTTTACCTGAAAGTTATTTGAAAATTATTTTACCAAAGCAAAATTTTAGACAAGGAAAGCTAGCTAGGAACCTCAGTCAATGTTCAAGTGCTTAGTTTCATTCATTTTTATTCAAGATAACATATTCTCAAAACAAGGGGGAAATTTCCAAAATTTCAAGAAACATGTTTGAGACTGAAATATTTGCATATTTACATTTTGTCTTTCAAGCTGCATATTCTTCTCTTCAAGTGTAGCTTTAAGTTCAGCATCAACTTTCATTTCAGCCTCAGTATCTTTGATCCATTGATTGAGTTTCTCATATTCCTCTTCATAAGCATACCATTCATCCCTCAGTTTTTCTGCAAAACAACCAAATTATTCATAATAAAAACATTTGAAACATCAAGCAAGTTATACAATTGTTGTAAAAACACATGAAGTATTGGTTTAAAATATTGTCTTTATGTTACGACTATCTTTTATGAGTAAATCAATTTCTGTTGAAGATTACTGTCAAGGGCATGAATGTTAACATTCAAATTTCTGTTTGTAATTAATATTTTTCACAATAAAGCATAAGATTGTTATAATTTATTACCTAGATTATTTTGTAGTTCATTAATGTCAGTATCAAATTGCTCAAAGTCATTGGTAAGCATGTTAAGCTCCTCTCGAATCAGATCTTGTCCCTGATTGGATGTTTCTGGTAAAACAGCATCTCCACGAGCCAGAGTATCATCAAGCTTCTGACGACCAGTTTCTAATGTACCAAGAATTTCCTGAAAAGTAAGGTCAATTGTAAGTTTGTATCTTGCAATCCATTACTTACAGGCCAAATTAATTAACTAGTACAATAATATCTTATGATCTACCTATAAAGTAACAAAGTGCATGTATAAAATACTATAGGAACTTTTGGACAAATGTAAAGGCTATTTTTATTCCACTGTCAGAAAAACTCAGGTTTGAAACACAAAGAACAATGTATCAACCATCTTATCAGATTTTGCAAATGTCTTTGCCAACGTTTTACAAGTAACAGAAAAAAATGTTAATCATCTTACCAGAACTTTCTGCAATTGAGCCTCAATGGCAGTTCTATCACCTCTAACATCACTACAAACATTCATCTTATCCACTGTAGCACTGAGCCATTCACTGGTATCCATGTAGGATTCTCTATATTGTTGATGATTCTTCAAGTAACGCTCACAGTTCAATTGTAGATCCTGAAGGCGCAAAGATATACAATAAATAAATCAAAATTAAAAAAAAAGATTCTTCAAAGCAGCTAAAAGTCTGTCAAAACTTCAATTCAGTTTATTTGTAGTGAATGATTTTTCTTAATTGTCTTCATTAATTGTTTCCAGTACAAAAGCCTTCAGTTTATTTACACCTCTGAATAAAAATCGCCCCCAACAAAGGCCACATTGTATTATCCAGGTGTACTTTATGGATATATTTGGCTGAATTTTCCCATAATGAGTAACACAAGGACATTCCATTTAATACGAAATTTTGACCAAAATTTTAAGTTAAAAATCTAACTCCAAAATATAGCTTTCAGAATAATGCCCCTTGTTTTGCAACTGTGCCTTGTCATTATAATCAAGTATGTCATGTTGATATCTTTAGAAGTGTTCAAGTAATAGGCAACACAATGACAATAATGCAGTAATCATAATAGCTCAACTTTTTTCTCCAAAATGAATGAGATAATAAAGCTGTTGACTCTGAAACATGAGTGAAATACAGACCTCGAAGAACAAGACTCTTACCTTGGCATCACCACACAATCTGTTATATTTCTCTACAATTTTTCTAATCTGACCATTCAAGTCAGCATCACTGCTAGATTTCTGTTGTAAGTTGTGAGCTTTCTCATTCAGGTTGTCAATTGTTGATTGTTGGGAATTAATATTCAGTTGTAGAACCTGAGAATAAACATTTATAAAATTCAAATATAAAAGTATAAAAACCCAACTCCATCACCATCATTACAGCCAACAACATTATACTCATAATAAAGAATAAAATTTATGACCAAAAGCAGTAACAAGCAATCAGTGGGTGAGAATACTAAACAACATAAAATAATGAATCCAAAAAAATTCATTCCTCAAGGTCTAAACACTTAATGACTGAGATCTATGTCAAAAACACTAAACAAATAAACTCAAATTCTAATATGCAACAATGTAAAGGTTGTTTTTCAAATTTTGATTTTCAGTAATAAACAATACTGTGCATATGAAACACAACAAAGATATCTGACATGTTATTAAAAAATTACATTCATACCTTAATTCTTTCAAGCTGTAGTTTTTTCTCTTGTAATGTATTCTGCAGCTGAGTTTCAGTGCGCAGCTGGTTCTCGAGATCATTAAGCCATCGTCTCAGTTGTTCAACACTGTCGTCATACACAGTCCATTGTGACAATGTACCGTCAAGTTTGTTACGTGTTTCAGTCAGGTCAGCAGAAAGAGCATCGTATTCAGCCTGTAATGTCTGCATCTCTCGTCTCATGTTGTCACGGCCGGCTACGTTAGTGTTTGGTAGGACTATCTGAAGGTTGTCTAATGCTATCTGTAACATGTGCATACCTTCCTCTTTGTCAGCCATTAAATCCTGAAACATTTTGGTGATAAATAGTCAACAGTAAACTAATCTATTCATTCATTAATTAGTTCTATAACAACAGAAACCAATAGAGACAAACTGTGTTTATACCAAATCATCATTTTGGATTCCTGGCAGCATGAGTGATAAATGTTTTTATGACCGTTTTTACCTATCTAAAAACAAACATTTAAATCAGACCAAATAACAAGTAACAATACCTTACAATATTTGAAAAATGAACATTACTCAAAGAACAGATATTCATTTTTTTTCACATATTTCTACCAATCCCAGACTCAAAATGAATAAAATAATAATAAAATAAATAAAAATATAATCCAAACCATTTATAAATATAAAAATACCAAGAAACTAATTAGACCTTTAAAATCCATTCAATGACCAATAAACCAAATGGATAAGCATTAAAATCTTTAAAAGACCATTAAAATTAAAGATTTGGTGTAAAAAGCTGTATGGAATTAGTAACTACAGTTTTGCTCCACAACTGTAATATTATGCAAAAATACTTTCTTAAAATAATGCCATAAGCGTAAATTATCAAAGCAGTTCAGATATATACATATATATGTGTGTTGCACAAATAAATAAATCAGGCCTAGTTTGTTGCATTGAAAATATTGCCTCATGCAATGCATATATTGCCAAAACCACACATTAAAAATATGATACCAAAATTTTTTTCAAAAAGCAATATAAATCATGTATTTTTCCCAAAAGCTATTTAAAAGCTAATAAATATATAAATATTCCATAACCATGGCAACTGAAACAATTAAACTGTGCTATTCTTTATTAGAATTCAATGAACACATTGAAATTAGACAAACAGATTTTTTAAAAAATGTTACACTTGGAGACAAAAACTAAATTGGATTTCTTTATGATTTGAACAAAAAAACATTGATAATAATACACAGAGTATTAACAACAACAACAACACAGTTCAGTTGTTAAAGTTTTTAAACAGTTAAAATTGACCCACAAATTAACAATATTTAAATAAAGGTAGTAAAAGTTATTTCATTACATCATCAGACATGCTTATGGAGTCGATAACAAAAGTCCTTCTTTTAATGCTACATGTTTATACTTCCATAAAAAAAATCTAAAATTGATCAAATGTACATAAAAAATACAACACCCATATGAGTAATTGTAAGCATATATATACATTCATCTTGTGTGGAACATAGCTTACCCATGAAATCTGGTATGAGAAAAAATGCACAAATATATGAAAGAGAATGATAATGGAACTGATGAAGTTCAAATGGTTGTAGCTTCACTCAATAATAGAAGAATGAAGGGCCACCTCTGTGGTTGAGTGAATATGGCCCCTGACAACTAATTACCAGCCTTTTGTTGTTGTGAGTTCGCATTCCATGCAGGGCCAGAAAAAAATCAAATGTGAGGAAGCTGTTCAGCCAGCTTATGGAAGGTATAGTTTCACCCAAGTGCTCATCAGGGTCTTCCTATACTATTAAGGCTATAAACAGTTGACAAAAGACACTGTTGGTGCTATGTTAACTCCAGAAATCAAGGATAAAAGATATATATGTGAGTAGGAATATGGCACATACTAACTATCATATTTTATACAAATACAAAACTTGCCAGAATTCAGTCTCTGGGACAAGTTGGTAACAGACGTACAGATGGATAGATGAATAGAACTTTATCAAATACAAGAATAAGCTTGATGTTGGTCATTTCTCCAAATACAATACCTAAAGCATGTAGACAACATAAATATGACAGAAACATCTGAATACAGAATAAAAGTTTATTGGAACCAACCTGTAGTTTCTCTATACGCTCTTGTACAGATCGTCGGTCACCTTTCACATCACCGTGAGATTGTAACTTCTTTCTCATGTTTGCTACCCAGGACTTACACTGATCAAATGAGCTAGTGTATGCTTGGTGATCCAATACATACTGTTCCCAACGTCTGCATAACTCCTACAAATACAAAACAATACTTAGACATAACATATCTGAAGCAACAAATATTGGATAATAAGTTCATAAAGGATCCAAACAGAATGAAATCCAAAATAAGAGACAGTTTCCTGCTTCTTTAAGTATACACAACATGTTGTATTATACAAATGTATACCTTTAATTGAAAAATACATCCTCAGTCAATTTAAGAGAATTGCCAAGAACCATTTTAGAAAAACATTAAGGGATGAACATTTACTTGAGAGTCAAACACATGTATTTTTTCAAATGTTTAGAAACCAATACCAAATAAGCATACATGCTCTCAAAGTTTGATAGTACCTTAATTATAGAAAATTTACAAACCTTAATGTTGACTTTTAGAGTCTGGTATTTCGTAGCAAGCTGAGATGATTGGCTGATCACTCTGGTGTCGGTACTGATGCGCACCAAATCTTGAGCTGAATCACTGAGAGCATCAATATCTCCTTGTCTGGCATTCAACTCTTCAAACAATTTCTTCAGTCTATCAAGTTGGTTTTGTTTGTCTTTGTATGTAGCCTTGAGCTCTGTGTCCTTGACCTTGGCTTCCACTTCTTTCAGCCAAGTGTTGCATCTCTCGTACCAGGAATCAAACTCTTTCCATTGGTCCATGCAACTCTCAAGGTCTTTCTTTGTCTGTAACACCATAAACAATAAATCTTTATTTTTCGAAAGATCATAAAATTAAATGAATATAGGGAATTAATACATTATAAACAGCAAATTGCATATGTACAATGGCTGGAATGGGGATTGTAGTTCAATCATCTTATATCTCAAGATAGGTGAGATACGATTCAAGTCTTCTAAAAACATTTCCTAAGTCCTAAATATGGGTAAAACAGTGATTTACCTTCTGTAAAGCAGTGATGAAGGCCTCCCAGTCAGCTCTGAGTGCCTCTGTCTCCCTGACGATACCATCCTTACCCTGTGGAGCCGTGTTGGGTAATACCTTCTCTGCTAGGGCTACAATATTCTTCACTTTAGGCTCACCTTCCATTTTGGTAGCAAGAATGTCCTTTAATGAAATAAAAAACAAATAATAACCATGTCTCTGAAGTACTTCCATGGAGAAATCAGATTATAGACAGTCCCAAGAACAATCCTCAGCATTATTGGAACAAGAAATTTATTTCAAAATTTGAAAAGTTGAAAAATGTTCCAACTCCTTCATATCAACGATAAAAGTATGATGATATTATTGAAATTTTAAAAGAATTGTTTTTGCTTCTGCAAGTTCTGAAAAATTCTTGCTCCAATATACTGAATATTTCTTGTAATCACAAAGAAAAAATCTTTTTAAACAATACATAACAACATTATACAAGATAAGTCATTCAAAGTTTTACTAAAGCGTTATACTATGTCATAACACAACAGAATTTTCATGCGGTAGTATCATTAAAATCATTTAAGAGAGTATTAACAGCACCACATTAGTTTTAAGTATCAATTCAATTACAACTAAAATCTAGCCAAATCATTCAAACATTTTTTGTCAGTTCCTGGAAACAAAAAAGATATCAAAATATCACAGAAGGTGTCCAATCTCCAAATTATGCAGCTCTAGATGGAGAGATGCCATTAGGTCACATGTTCCATGAAGGGAACAAGGTCAGCCTCTATCAGAGTCTGAGCATATAATTCCAAGTCATGAGAGGATTCAAACATGTGATTGGTTGATTCAGAATGAGATCTTGAAACTGACCAATGAGAAAATTGGATTCACATATGGATACAAATTCAAATTTTCAAACCTTCAATCAAGTCTTAAGTGTACAAATTGCTAAAATCACAACAATTGAAGAATTATGTTGTTAATCTTGTTACTTCCTGTGATTTTGGATATCTCATTGTTTCCAGTACTATGATTGAGACATGCATAATTTGTAACATGCTGTATGATATAGAAGTATAACTCCATTTTAGCATTCATATAGTAGCAAAAACAAACTGGAAAAAAACATGCTTTGATAGGTAAATGCAAATTACATGCATGAAGGTGAATCAGTTGATGTATACCAAATATATACTTGAATCACAAGAATACAACACAGAATTGAAGAATAAAAAAACATTGATATGTTAAAAAAAGTATTTGAAATCATATTTGGTTTAGTTTTGTGAATCAATTACTGTTCCTAGGCTACATAAAAAGATGGTGCCATGGTAACAAAAACGTAAAGAAAAAATTGTGAATGAAGATTTTTCTATGACACAAAATGACACAAACAAATGAACAGTGACACATGAACATACATAGAAGACCCTAAAAAGTGAAATTCTGTGTTTGGGCAATTCTCTACCACACATTGCACACCAGGGCTAATGTTTCTACAATTCTATAAGAAATTTAGCAATACTTCCAAACCTCATATACAACATTTTTAAGCTAATTTTTCAAGCATCTGTTTTTCATACAGTATAACTTAGATTTTTGTTAACAGGGGCTGCACTATATGGAGCCCCATGGCTATTAATAGCTCAAAATGTTCAACAAGAAGTCATTGCCCAAAACACATTATTTTCGGCCTTGTGTCAAGTAAAATTTTATGGCAAACAATCCTACCACATCCAGCATTAATTTTTTGACATTCAACTGTACACAAAAAGAAAGAAATGTAAATAATAATCCTAATTTACAAAACAATAAGGCACTAAGTCTTTGAACACAAAACATTCTCTAGCTAGCATGCACTGATGACACTTTTGACAGCTGAAATTCTGCAGTAGTTTAGTCCAGTTTGCCAATGATTGAATCAAAATGTTAACCATTGCCCAAGGCTCACCCTTACCATAAGGTTTTGATATCAGTCAATGTAAATGAATCCATTAAGACAATCATTCTTTAAAGAATTAAAAGAACAGTAACAACTGTTGTGTTGAATAAGATGGACATACAAGAGAGATGAGATGACGCCAGCCTAAATAAGCCTCTCTATGCCTTTTTTAGAAGTATTGAATCTAAAACATCAGTTTCTGTGAGAAGCAGTTTCTATCTCAGCTCTGACAGCAGGACAAGCATGGTGTTTCTCTCTGTTTTAGCAAAATTCTAATCCTACATATAAATTCTTATATCAAGTAACAGTGTTTGAGCATTAGGGAATCACTATATTTAATACCTTAAACACTAATACAAATAAATTTCATTTGACATGAAATTTTTTCTTAAATTGTATGTATTATCATCACCAAGGGTTACAAACGGTTACGAAGAGTTATTTTTGGAAACAATACCAAGAAATTATCAAAAGGTTTACATAGTAAACACCATGTATAGTTGATTAATAATTTTAAAAACAGTATCTTCAACCAAAACAGAATTTCCAATTTATTTTCCCCTCCACTACATTTTACACAGAACACCAGTAACACATAAGAACTATAGATATGTTAAAACATGTCCCCATTTCATTAACAGAAATAACACATGTAAATGAAAGGCAAAACCCTTATTAATTAAGTACAATAGTTTTATTAAAATGAAAAATTATCAACTTATATCAGACAAAGTAAGGCAACATTCAACCAGGATTGATTTTACCAAAAACCAGTCAAATAATTGAACATGTAAATTGAAAGACTGGCTGCATGCCAGCACAAGTTTTAACAAAGTATGTTGAACAAGATAATTTTACAGACACACAGATGAACAGACAGACGAGTTAAATTGAAAAAAAAAACTCTCCAAAATTGAAAGACTATAATAATAATATAAACATATATCATGCCCAGACTGTTGTATAAAACACAGACTAGATATACAAACATCTACTCAACAAACAGGAAAAAGGAGCAAGCAAAAAGGTTAAAGAAAACTCAGTAAATATTATAACAAACTTACACAACGACGCTGTTATAGGTAAACAATCACAAATATATGTAAATAATATCATTCCGTCATTCATTCAACAAACTTGCACATGCATTTTTTACTTCATTAATACATCAATTCCATACACTAGTAATGTTTTATATATGGAAAACTGTCATATGACCTTATATGAGAATCATATATACAGTAAAACCTCATTCAGTTACCACCTCAATAATAAGACCACCTTATTGTACTGATCACTTATTATTTCTGGACTGGTTTTCAATATGTCCTCCATATTTCAATTGATAATGTGACCATATCTATATTAACACCATTATATTTTGGTTCTAAAGGTGGTCTTAAAACTTAAATAGCAAGGTTTTACTGAATTCTCATTAATACTGAAATGAATCAATGTTTTCAAATAAAATAAAAAAAACACGATTATATCTCAGTAGTTATAAACCTGTTTATGGAGTCAGTTTTATCAGATTTTAGGTACACACACAGACAGACAGGTGAACATACACACAATTAAATACTCAGAACAGAACGATATTAGCCTGCAAAGTCTTAAATACATGTTACGGTTAGGGTTAAATTTTTAATAAAAAATCAAATCATCAGGTGACATTAAGATGATTAAAATGCATCAAATGTAATTGTCTAGGATCATTGAATAATCTGCAACAGGTGATCTAATTCAATGGGTAATTTAAAGGAAGCACCTACCATTTTCTGATAAAAAATACAAATCAAACATTAATGTCAATGTATAATTTCAAAATTATTCTGAAATATTGTTTGGAACTCCTTTAAAACTTGCGTCCTAATGAATAGTTTAAAATATCCTCTTCGGGAGCTAATATGGTTAATTTTCAGCATTCATTACCAATTAAAAACAAATTAAACAAATTTTTGCCATCTGTAAGACATTGGTAAGTTAAATAAATAGGACACACTATTCACTTTATACATGTATACAAAAAAAAAAACATACTTTCAAAACCGACATTCAAACACATCTTACTTTTTTCATTATTTCCCTATCAATAGACTGTAAGATAATCAAATCAATTTTAATCAATTCTCCAAACTGTTTTATCAAAAATTCATGCTTTAGCAAATCATGTTAACAAAGTTTCATACAGTTGCAACAGGAAGCTAGTGTTGGAATATACAGCTGATTTTGTAATGATATTGAAGATGAATAACACTTTAAAATCAATATTCAAGCCTTATTCAATTCACCATTTAGAAGCTTGCAGAAGACAGCAGCAAAATCACAAAATTAATATGAAGTATATGTCTGACTGAATAGTGACTGGAAAATGACAGAACAAATGACAGACCAGGTGAGGAATATTTACCTGTATTTTGTCTAAACGACTCTGAATAGTGTGTCTATCACCAGCAATATCAGCACATAGGGATAATTTCTCTCGGATACTGTTCAACCATTCTATACATTGATTGTATGCATCATTATATTGTTGATGGTCAGCTACAAAGCCTTCATACTGTGTCACTCTCTCCTACAATAAGATTTATCAAATTTAGATAACCAGTCAGATCAAAAAAATCTAAATGGGTTAAAATGAAGGCAATCAGTCTAAATGTTACATATAGTACAGAGTACAATACAGCAATTTAAAGTGTTCATAAAATCTCTCAACATGACCAGACAGCATTCAAAGTTATAGAACAATTTGATAGGCAGTCAGTCAAAACTTATATCATTTTGTAAAATTTATTTTAGTAAATGGTAAATTTGTCCATCATTTTACAGGAAGGCTTCAGATAGTCTTTTTCAAGGTTAAAATATCCATTAGAAGAGTATGAATAAAATACCGCGCAAGGTATGAGTACTAACCTTGGCCAGGCTACAAAGTTTGGTATATCTAGCACCAGTCTGTGATACAAAGTTAGACAGTTGTGGATCACTGCTACTCTGTACAAGAGTCCTAGCTTTATCATCCACTGAATCAATCACTCTCTGATATGATAAAACGTCCTGATGGAGAACTTTAAAGTTCTGAAGTTGAGACTTTTTCTCTTCTAAGGTTGACCTCAGAGGAATTTGACCTTCTAGTTGAAGTTCAGCATCTCTCAGCCATTGTTCAACCTGGCCATAACTGTCATCAAATGTAGTCCATTGTACAAGAGCAACTTCAAGTTTACGTTGAGCAGACGACAAGTCATCAGCAAGGCTCTCCCATGTGAGCTTATGTTGTCTAAGTTCTTGACGTACTTTCTCACGTCCGTCTGTTGCTGTGTTAGGATACAGTTTTTCACCAGCTTCAATAGCTTGGTTCAGTTTGGCAAATCCAGTATCTCTTTCACTGATAAGCTCCTGAAAAATTACAAATATCTTCTTTACAGCCCCATTTAAATGTGTAACAATAATACAGCAGAAGAGATTAGAGCAACACAATGCAAAGACTAATAGATGGACAACATGGCTGAATTCAAGACTTAATTCTTCAAGATGTTCTCAACATTTTCTAGAGAATAAAAACTTCCTTGCAGTTTGTTTTGAGAAATACTTCACAATTCTTTTCATATTGAATCAGTACTTACTTGGATTTTCTCGAGTCTTTCCTCAAGTTCTTGGCGACTTCCGGAAGTATCAGCATTATCAGCGAACTTCTCCTTAGCCTTTGCAAGCCATTGTCCAAGGTCACGTGATTTCTCCTTGTATAATTTATGATCAGCGACATTTTGGTCACATTTCTTAAGTATGTCCTGTAATACATGGATTGAAAATTGTATGAAGTGCTCTAGAAAAGCAATTTATAACGAAACAATGGACTGGCATGCAATAAAAATTAACAACCTCATAAGTCAAATATTATCCACTGAGTAAACCTTTTTCATGTAATCTTACAAATGTTTTTAATATTCTTATCTTAGTTGATGATTTATAAGATAACATGAGGATTACTTAAACAGACAAAATATAGGGTAACCATAAGTAGCAAGCTTATGACGAAGCAGATCCTGATATGTCTATTACAATGATCTAAAGTAAATTTCTTCAAACAATAAAATTCATTTAAGTAAATAATGATTCCTAGTTGAAATTGTATAGTTTTAAAACCTGAATACAAAGTCAAGCATCAAGAACATATATAGTAAAAACTATATACTATGACCATCTCTTGGACCAAAAGCAATGGTCAAACTATTGTGTTGATCTCGTTGGAAATAAGTGTTCACAATAAAGAGATGGCAATAATATTGACATAGATGCTACGAGAGATTTTACTGTACTGACTGGAATTGTCTCCCCTTACCTTTACAGCTTGCTGTAATGACTGGTACCTGGCTGTAAGTTGTGATATGGAGGATGTCACACGTGTTTCTCCTGTAAGTTGTTGTAAAGTCTGGGATTCATCAGAAAACATGTCAACTTCACGCTGTCGGGATTTGATCTCTTGCATCAAATCCTGAAAAATCGTTTAAATCAGATTATAACTTAACTCAACATAATGCATAGTACTCCTAAGAAATTAGTTCATTGAAAATGACTGCTAAGTTTGTTAAAATGATTCCTAAACATGACTAGTAACTATGTATGTGAATAATATTTACAGATCTCATATTATGACAATTACAGAATTTTTAGTATGATTTTAGCACAATTTAGCATCAGTGTCTATCTAACCTTTAAGAATTGTTGGACACAATTTACTAAACTAAATATGTTTATGGTAAGGCAAACTCTACATCTACAAACATGATACAGTGAAATCATATGATCGTGAGATTTTGGATAATATAACCAAACATGTCGCAGTATTCAAAACTGACTATTATTCTCATAATTTTGATAGTTTGTTTGAGTGATAGAACATCTTTAAAACAGAAACATGATTTCACTGATTATCACCGAACATCAACTGAAAAAGAAACATTGATTAATGAGGAAAATGATTAAATTCTGAAACATAAACCATTAACACATTAAACCATCATGCATGTATTATACTCTACTATCTATTCAAAACATAGACAGAAAAACATATGAAATGAAATGTTTCAAAAGGAGCTATTTGCCAAAATGAAAAAAAAAAAACATGATGTCCATAAAAATGTATTCAGGACAATGGCTACAGGATTGATCACTGAAGTTCAAGAGAACTTACTCTAGTCTAAACATCTGCTGGTTCAAAAAGGAATGTAAAACAAAGCAACAACAGACCCACGTTTTCCTTCCCCAGCATTTTATTCTAAATGTTTGGTACTAGGCATCATGTGTTCTACGGAAATTTGAAATTAATTTGTATAGTTATAACATATTTCAGTAGTTTTCATATGTTTTGGTCCATACATCTTAACCTCAACAATTCTACTATATAAACTATATCACAATATGCAATGACCAACACCATTTATGTCAAAGCATAAGAAAGCAATGATTTACGATGAATTTATGAAATGATACATGTACCAGCAATTATGTGGATGATTACTTTTGAAGAAATGCCCTTTTTTTAAAATGGTTGCTGTGGAAATGTAGAAATGTGATAAAAGACTATATTTCTTTGTAACATAGTAAAGAAAATATGATATATTCTCACATTTTTCATAAAATCTACAAATGAATGGATCAAATCATTGCTTATGGAGACAGATAGGCAACAAATGATTAAAAAAACACTTGATTCGTTTCTATGCATATTTTACAACACAGAAAGCTATGATATATGTAAGCATCATAAGATGGATAGACAACACTGACATATGAAGCAGTAGCATCACATTATGATAAATCAAACAAAGAACATGTTCCAATCAATCAATCAATCAATCAATCAAATCAATTTGAGAACATCCAGATGTTACAAAATAGTTTGTTGTCTTCAGAAGTAGGTTACTAGAATGGACATATGCAAATATCAAAAACATGTTCTTTGAAGCAAGTTATGTTTATAAACTGTGAGAAGCAATGGAACAGTCACATACACTGATATATGATTGACGGTCAATATTTTAACAGGACAAGTTAACATTCAATGGAGAACTGCATACCCAGTAAAATGAAGCATTCAATAACATATGCTTTGGACATACTGACAGAGTAATGCACACAAACAGACAGATGCACAGGTTGATTATAAATACATATACAAATGCTAACATTCCACTGAAAGCGTATTGCACAGCAGGTTCATAATGGCAATGACTGTAAGCAAGATATAAATGAAAAAACCTACGTGTAGTTCTTGTTCCTAAATATGAACAAAGTAAATAAATGAAATGTGATATGACAATACAATGATCTTAGCTTAACAGATCCATGTATAGTAATATAATCAAATACAAGTACAAAGTATGAGGCATGAAAAAGCAAATGATGACAAATGAAGATAAGCAAACTAAATTAGCATTTTTGATTGAACTTAATGAAGAAACTATTTTAAATGCAGATGAAGAAGCCAAAAATAAATGCCGCCAAAATGAGAATAATGACACTGATGATGATATCATTTACAATAAACATATTCCTGTAATACATTAAAAGGCAACTTAATAATTGTAAGTGTAAGCTTGACAAAAAAGCTAACTGTTACTCATGTAGCCTTTACCCACATACCATTTGATTTGCTACTAAACATGTAACACAAGGACCCTGACCAGTGCATAAACAAGACACACACCATGATATAATTAATGAACTTAAATACTAGGATGAAAGGAAAATTTGACATTGCAATGCATGAAAATAGAATGTCTTCAGAAGTAAGATCAGTGACTGTGTACAGAGTTATGAAAAACAAACTGGATGAAAAATCATTTGACTTTAACACCCAATCAGATCATTGCAAGTGACAAATTTAGAGCATCATTTTGAATTGAACCAATCACTGAGCTGCAAGGCACAGTCATCAACCAATCACAGATCAGAATCAGACTGGTCTCAGAATGAGCAAATCAAATGTTCTACGGAGGTGAATAAAGCAGGTGCACCAGTCCACAGTATCAAGATGGCTACCAAATATTATGCTATATCTTACATTCTCAACTTGTGTAAACACAAGAATAACATCTTCCCAATCTTCAATATCACGTTGTAATTCCTAGTGCCAGCATTGAAACAACATATTCAGTACAATATATACAGATTGAAAATAAACTTCATATGTTCAAGACTTGTTTTCACCTTACAAAAGGTTGAATAAACCACAAATACAACCACAACATTGTTGAAAATAAAGAATAAATATTCAAAATATGTCCCATCATTACAACAGGATAGAGACAAAAAAGCCCAGCAGAGAATATAACTATAAAATAAATATTTCAACACACAGAATGTCTTATCAAACAGTATTTTAACTAGGAATGTACTTAATAATCTTGAAATTTGAACAAGGGATATTTTACTTGAATATGTTAAACTGCTAGATATATTGTGTGAAATTTGTTTTAGATCCCAACATATTATTTAAGGTGCTCTGCAATTCAGGCAAGCCTAACAGCAGTGAATCATCAAGCATCAATCGCATGCATATCCCTACATTGTTTTAAAAAAATCCTTGCAAATTTCAACCATAACTTGAACATGTATAAGGAATTTTCAGTACAAAGATCAGTACAGAAATGAATATTAAAACAAAACAAACAATAGATCAGACTTACCTACATCTAAATCGTGTGATTCATATTTGTTACATACTTAAGTAATTCAAAAACAACAGATTCACTCATAAAAAAACAATCATAAGAACAAGAACAGAAGAGTCAATGTAAGAGTCTTAGATGATAGAAAATTACCTGATATCTCTTGAATTGTTCTTGTTTCTCATCAAGAGTAGATTTGAGAGGGAAATCTTTGATACGTCTCTCCATGTCTTTGATCCATTGTGAGATGATGCCGTACTGGTCATCATATTGTCCCCAGTGATGTACAGCTTTCTCAAGACTGTCTTGTAATGAGGACAGTTTGATAGCGTAATCTTCCCAGTCAAGTTTCAGCACATCCAGTTCCTGTTGAATCATCTGGCGGCCCTTCAGAGCCGTGGTTTCCATGGATTTCTCAGCACAATCCTCACAAGTTCGAACCTTGGCTTCACCTTCCGGTAGGGAACTCATCAATTCCTAAAAAAATTATGTTGCAAGATGTGTTTAAAAACATTCAATCTAAAAAAAATCATTAAAAATTGATATTAAGGGATAAAAAATGTCCAAATTGTCTTAAATGTTGGCCTCAGTGAGGAGATATTTTACTAAACTTGTCCAAAAATGTCAAAATTAAGATCATATACTGAACACATTAACTTGATACAGGCAAAAATTACTGTATTTCAATATAAAGCTAGACATGCAATTTCTTGAAATAATGATTCTGATGTAGAAACAAATGTTTCCAATTTTGTTTTGAGCTAACACTGCATTCAACTACAACACAGAACAATTATAACAGATAACTTTCTCATTTAATTTCACATCAAAAACAGAATTACAAGTTACAAACCTTGACTCTATCCAGTTTATTCTGTAGTGTGTGCCTATCACCAGACGTATCAGAACAAGTGCTCAGTCTATCTTTCATCAAAGTTAACCAGTCTACAGCAGCCTGTAGAGCATCATGATGTTCCTGATGGTCCTTAACACTTTTATCTGATCTCTGTATCTGGGACTAAAAACAACAATACATTAATAAGATTAATATACACAAATTTAAGGTTCTCATTAACAAAAGGTGGACTTTTGTAAATACTATCTACTAATAGCCAAGTACTTAAATTTTTCAATTTCTACAAAAAGGATGTTATTGCATATTTTAATCCAATTCAAATCTTGGTATTTTGTACATTTCATTAAGAAACACAAATATTAAGTCATAAATGATTTTCTAAGCTTAACTCATCATGGAAAAAAGGAAATTTAGAACCATATAAACAACATATGTACAAGAACTTCAAAAATTACCTTGGCAGTCTGTGCAAGATTTTCATATCTTGAACTGATGTCTTTGATAAAGGCGGCTACGTCCGAGTTAGATGTGGATTGTAGAACACCCTGTGCTTTCTCTACCACAGAATCAACAATACGTTGATGTGAAGATATATCTTGTAACAAAGACTAAAATAAAAACACAACATAGAGATTTCAGCTTCTTTAATACATTAAATATATCATCTTGTACTGATATAAATATTACCAACACAAATCCTATTCAAATAATTCATAAATGAAAAATGAATTTATGACCCAAAAAATGATAAGATAGTCAAGTGTACAAGAGTCAAACAAGTTTCTAAGATACGAAAATAAGGCAGATACGTTCAGTTCCATAATGAAAATCTCATTTAATCTATAAATATTAAGACCAGCTAAGGCATATATCAATCATGCATTTTGTTCACAATACATTTTACTAGGTTAAGATAATGTAAATAATTTTTACAGTGACTCACCCTGTGGTTTTGAAGCTGCATACGTTTCTCTTGCAGGGTACTCTTCAAGTCCACATCTGCCCTCAGGGTAGCCTCCGTATCAGTGAGCCATCCCAATAACTTATTCTGTCCTTCTGAGTATGAAGACCACTGTAAGAGGAAGTTATCCACGCTACGTTGTGTATCATTAAGTGCACTGAATAGACGCTCCCAGTCCTCCTTGGCTGAGCGTAAGCTCTGTCGTACCTTCTCTCGTCCAGCGGCTGCTGTGTCAGGGTACAACTTCTCACCTGATTCAATGGCTGAGTTCAACTTTGACAATCCATGTTCCTTCTCAGCTAACATCATCTGTACAGCAAATAGAATATAGATATTGTTTTATAGAATCTTACATAAAAGAACTAAATTTCTAAGCAGGACATTTAATGCAATTCGTAATACTTATATACAATAATTCAACATTGTTTAATGTAATCAAAAATCAATATCAGAATTCTACTACTCAATATTTAAATGGAACAAGGCAGATATCAAACTAAAAATGTTTGGAAATCAATGGCAAAAGCTAGATGACTTTTGTTCATGTTAATGCTTCACTTGTACAATGTTTTAATCCCAGCCCATAAATACCTGGATCATGGCTTTCTTTTCCTCCATAGTGTCTTGGTCAGCAGCCGGTTGTTGGCAAGATTCCAACCTCTCTTCAGCTTGTTCTAACCAATTCTTGAACTCAGAGTAGCGATTCTCAAATGCTTGATGATCCTGTACGTACATGTCCCACTTTCCAATCAGTTCCTTAATAAGGGTCAGTAATCCTCGATAACGATTGGTCAGTTGTGACACTTGAGTACTGAGACGAACATCGGCACTAGTATGCATCAAGTTTTGAGCATCGTCAGTGAATCTGTCAAAGTCTGGTTGATGTTGTAAAATCTCTTCTCTTTGTTTCTGTGAAAAAAAATGGTAGAAATTAATGAGAACAATTTGTTTGACAGAAATGCATGACATTTCATTAAGAAGGGCATTTACTTAACATGAGAAAATTTTACCTAGGTTCAAGCTTTGGAGACAAGATTCATATCTCATGCATCCAATTTGTTGCTCTGAATACAATCTAAAAATTGATTTATAGCAAAGCATCGAGTCCTACAACCCAAGACACTGAATATTGTACAGAAAATTCATTTCAAAGACTGTAACTATCTACAAAATCTGAGATTGATATGCAATTTTCAATTTCAGTTTTTCAATTTTGTATAGAATCAGTATTTACCTTGAATTTTTCAACTTGTGTTTTCTTCTCTGGAAGTGTTGATTTAAGTTCATAGTTCTTAACTTGTTGTTCCATGTGTTTCAGCCATTGTGAGCAGACGTCAAATTTGGTTTCAAAGTCACCCCATTGTAACATGGCATGCTCCAAGTCTTCTTCAGCCTAAAAATGTTAAATATACAGTAATACATTCAACAAAAGCATACACAAAACATTTCTATGCAATGCTGAGTATTTTTCATGGAATTCCACTTTGCAACATATATATTACAGTAACAAGGATGGTGTCTGCTTGTAGCAGGTAATTTTTGAGTTCTGTTTCATAGTAAGAGATTCACATGTTTTCGAAATACCAACAATTTATGAACATAAAGTGTAAAATCAACTATTGTTGTCTGACTTTAGGAAAGTCATACACTTTTCACAGACAATGTTACCTGTCTTATTCTGGCAACATAATCCTGCCATTCAGATTGCAAGTGATCCATCTCACGACGTAAAACTTCACATCCTGGCATGGAGGTATGTTTGGATGTCTTCTGACACATTTCATGGGTTAGCTGTAATTTCTTCTCGCCATCTCCAACATGACTAGCAAACTCCTGCAATGAAATAAAATGGTCAAAGTGATTTAAGAACTTCAGAAGACATTATTTGATTGATAGTTCAATGCAAAAAGAAGTCATAACAGTCTTGATTTTAACAAAAGAACAAAATTCTTTAAAAAAAAACAACTTCCTGTCATAATTTCACCACATAACCTTGTCTACCCCTTAGTTACAGTAGCTTATCAGCTTTAGCAATATACAATTTATTGAATAGCTTTCTTGACACTATCAATATTCAACATTTATTCTCTATTTCTGCACATGACAAGCATTAAAGTAAAGTGACATGGATGGAAAGTCACTTTACAATCAAACTTTAAATACACTTACCCTGAGTCTCTCCAGTTTGTTTTGTATGGAGACACGATCACCAGACGTATCGGCACAAGCCTCAACCTTGTCACGTGATGAGCTCAGCCAATCAGCACAGTCTTGATAAGCATCCTGGTATTGTTGATGATCTTTGACTGCAACCTCAAATTTATCCATCATTTGTTTAGACTGGTTACATAATTTGGCATATTTGTTTGAAGATTCATCCACAAATTTGTTCACCTTGGCAACTGGTGAAGATTGGGACAAAGTATGGGCTTTCTCATTGAGATTGTCCAAGACATGTTGTCTGGACATAATATCTTGATGTAGCACCTGTAGAAAAAGACAAAATATTTAACCAGTCAATATCAAAATGATTTTTAAAATTCAAATCTGAGTAATAGAATGGACTTATACATAGGACAAAAATCCATTTCACACTTACTTCTGAAGTATGGTTGAAAATCGTGTCATAAACTACTTACATTCTTGATGCAAGAATCTAAATTCACAGAACTTGAAAACTACAGCAAGAGAAATCAACTCTATTGTTCAAGTTAGAACCATTTTCGTTCATTCATTTTTAAAAAAAGTTTTTGCATTCAAAACAAAAAGATGCATCACGTGACCCTATTTAGATGAATTTCAACAAAAAAAAACTGTTATTGCTAAACATACCCGATGGTTTTGGAGTTGTGCCTTCTTGTCAGGTAGAGTAGCTTTCATGTCAGTATCTTCATTAAGTTGTACTTCTGTGTCCAGCAACCATTTCTGCAGCTGTTCATAGTTCTCATCATAAGATGACCATTGTATCAGACAAGACTCAAGTTTACGCTGTGTCTCAGATAACTGATCACAAACTTGCTCCCACTGGTCACGTAATGACCTGATGATGGTAAAGCATTAACATATCAACAGTCATGTATTGGTTCTATAACCCTAAACACTGTGTATACATAAAACAGAAAATAACTAAACTTATCAACTAAAACTTAATCTATAAACATCAAAACATCACAAGCACATATAAGCAAAAACAAAGTATAAAGTCAAAAGCTTGTCCTTCAAGGAACCTACAAACAAAAGACACTGAAAATTTTATCAATAAATAATTCTCAAAAGTCAGTGCAAGAGTTTGGATTAGTTGGTTTCAAACAATTGTTAAATGTGACACAAATAAGCGAAAGATATCCAAACCAAAGGATTGTGACACGCGTGTGTGTGTTTATATGTATATGGGAGAAATGAACAATGATGACAGTAAGTGTAATGGATATATCATAAGTAAAATTACAAATATGTCCTTCTCATTGCATCTTGAGTATGTCAACATAAAAATTCAAAACATTTCATAAGTCTCAAGAAAAAGGGATGTAATCCTTACCTAAGTTCTTGTCTAATTATCTCCCTTCCTTCAGCCGCAGTGCTGGGATACAATTTTTCACCACATTCAACAGTTGCATGTATTTTAGATGCTCCCTGCTCCTTCTCAGCCATGAGCTCTTGTAGTTTTGTCAGTCTGTCTTCAACATCCTGTCGATCACCTGCCATGCTGGCACAGACCTGCTGACGTTTATGTAGGGTGTCAACCCATTCTACACATTCAGCGTAATTGGTGGAGTAATTTTGATGCTCACCAACAAAATCTTGCCATCTGTTAATAAGATCCTAAAACAAAGATTCAAATAACTTGTTATTAATTCATTCTTATCCTATCACTCTGAAATTTCAATATAATGCGTACAAACTTTATGACCAATACATTTACATCCATCAAAAAGGAAATTTCAGTGAACAACTGGCAGACCAACACCTCATATCCCTTTGTCTTTGACCTCAAAATATACTGAATAATTTTAATTTGGGAAATAATAAGCACTCATTATGGTCATTAAAGGCTTGTTCTAAAACTGTTGTAAATGATTTTTAGCCACAATTATGATATAAGAACTTCAATGAAATGTCAGTAATACAAAGTCGTAACTTACTCTCAAATTACTTTTCAAAGTCTCATATCGGGTATTTAGTTGTGCACTGTAGTTTACGAGTCTGGTATCAGCTCCTTGCATGTGTGACACCATATCGTGAAGTTCATCAAAATGTCTCTGTCTTGTTAATACTTCTTGTTGCATTCTCTTCAGCTTCTCAACCTGTCCCTGTTTATCACCCAGAGTTCTCTTCAAATCAATGTCTTTAATAGAAGTCTCACATTCTCTCAACCATTTGTTTAACTGATCACATGACCCATCGTACGCTGTAAGTGCTTGCAGGGCATGCATGAGGTTCTCCTGTGTTTCATCCATTCTGTTAGCAAGGACTTCCCAATCTTGGGTGAGTCCTTCAATGTCTTGTCTGATGGCTCTCTGACCTTGTGATCCAGTCTGTGGTATGGTTTTCTCAGCTTGTACATGGACAGCTTTAACTTTAGCTTCACCATCTCTCATTGATTTGACCAAGTCCTGAAATATGACATTCTCATACATAAGAATTATCACTGGCTGAATAGAGCAATGATAGTGCAATCTCTTGCACATTAATACAAAGTTTTGGCATTATCAGACATAAATACAACTTTAAAACTGTCTTATGTTTGTAAATAGTGACCCATTTAGAAAACTGAATTATTTCAACTAAACCCAATGGTCATAAGCAGGAATATTTGCATGCTCCATTTATACATGATTTAGCCACAAATTTGATGACACTATTAATTTTCAGAGTTGTTTTTATCATCCACAGTTCTAAATATTGAAACAAATTCCTCACCTGTACTTTGTCTAATCTGTTCTGTAATGCTTGTCTATCACCACTAGCTTCAGCACAAACAGCAAGTTTGTCTTTAGTGACTGCCATCCAATCCTGACATTGTTGATGCATATCTTGTAGTTTCTGATGCTGATCTACTTCATTCTCAGCTTTCTTCACCTGAGTCTGAGCAGACTGACATAAAGCATGGTATTTAGCATTAAGCTGGTTCAGTTTACCTTTCACTTTAGTAGAAGCAAGAGCACTACCCTTGTCTCCAATACTGTCGATCATAGTTTGATGTGATAGTATATCCTGGCATTTAGTCTGAAAAAGAAAAAAGTGAAATTTATAATCTACAAAATTAAAGCCACATCAAAATCTCATATATACTTTTGGAATACATGAATATGAAAGAAAGGCTAAGAATTAAGCCCTAACTGATTTTAGGAAACATCTGTTCAGTTTAAGAAATAAAGTTTGAATGTGGAGTAAAATTGTGACACTTCAAAGAACCTGAAACATATTAGAGGACTGAACCAGGCCATTCATAAAATAATAATCAATGACAAAAGAATCAAGCATACCCTATAGTGTTGTAATGCTGCCTTCTTTTCTTGCAAAGTATTCTTAGGATCAGCATCTTCTTCAAGAAGTTCAGTTGATTCACTGACCCATTTCTCAAGTTGCTCAAAGTTTTCGTCAAATGATGACCACTGCATTCTACAGCTGTCAAGGTTTCTCTGAGTCTCATGTAAAGTGTCATTATAGTTCTCCCATTGGTCACGTAGTGAGCGCAACTCTCGTCTGATACCTTCACGACCTTCATTTGAAGTATTTGGATAAAGTCTCTCTCCAGATTCAAGAGCAGAGTTAAATCTACCTAGACCATCTTCATTATCATCAGTTAAAGCTTGCATTGTGGCAAGTTTAGCTTCCAGAGCTTCATTGTCACTTGGCATATCAGAACATTCAGATAATTCTTGCTGTTGGGCTTTAATCCATTCTACACTGTCTTTATATTTGTTCAAGTAACCTTCATGGTCTTCAATATTCTGTTCACATTTTTCAACTTGCTCTTGTACTGATTCAGCCAATGTTTGATATCGAGATAAGAGTTGTCCAGCATATGAAGCAGTTCGTCCATCACCTGTTGATTGACTGATATCTTGGGCTGAACCCTTCAGTTTATCAAAGTCTGGTTGGTGTTCGGCAACACTCTGAGCCAGAGCCTGAAATTGAAAGTATCTTTTTGTTAGTTTATTATTTTTATCATTAAATTTCATTCATCTCATGAAATTACATAAAAGGTGATATTAGTATACAAACCTTTCAGATCAAGTATTCAGGTATGTGAGTTTTACTAAGTCTAATATTGCGAAGTTATGGAATAATTAAAGGCTTACTGACAGAAGGAATAACACAAAATAGTAATGACCTCCTAACAACTTGGCAACTTTATTGGAAACATGTACAGAATCATCAATTCATTTTCAAATAACAGGAGTTAGAACAACACTGAAAAATGACTCACCTTGAATTCTTCATATTGTTCAACCTTGCTGGGTAGATCAGGTTTCAATGTTGCTTCATTGCGTACTTGAGCTTCAGTGTCTTTGAGCCACTGTGATAACATGTCATATTCCTTGTCATAGGCTTGCCATTGATCGATGGATGATTCAAGTTTAAATCTGCGGAAAAATATAAAAAATTTAAAAAATCATAAACATAATGGAATGAAGTGAAAGATTGATTATTTTAATTTGTAGGTACTTTCTTTAGAACTAAAGTTTCCTCAGCAAAGTTTTGTGATCTTAATAATTTCACATTCATAACAACTGAATTCATTTAGTTTCATTACTAATTTAAGTCTAAATCTTTGTCTTAGAATGGAAATTTGTTACTGTTAAAATAGCTCATAACCATTCAGACAGCAAAGCTATGAGACTAACTGTAATACTTAAGTTTTTTACCACAACCTATCAGACATCCAAAGAATGAATAAAAAACTTACTGAGTATCTTGCATAGATTTAACCAGCTGTTGCCAGTCAGCCTCAGCTGCTTGTTTTTGACGATCAAGCTCAGCTTGTTTATCTTTAGGTAATACAGCTTTTAATGCATCTAACTTCTCAGCTGCTAGGTTCTTCTTTTGTTCTCCTTCTTTAGCACTCTTAATGAGGTCCTGATATAGTACAAGAAACAAATTAATTAAAAGAAAGATAGAAAGTAATTTCATTATTCATGACCTTCATTTTTACTTATCAATTCTAATTTTGATACATGTGCTTTTATGTAATTGTAATGTGACTAGTATAAAATCATCCTCATCTCATTACAGCTACCCAAAATATTTGATTCATAACACAGCTACTTATGAACAACATGTCTAAGACAATCAGTAACCTTTCAATAGATAAACTGATGTACCCAGTAATCTTTTAATAGTGAACAATTTACAAATAAGACAAAAAGTTCCCCTCTAATCACAACTGAATGTAAAACAATATCCAGATAACACACAATTATCTTACCTTTATAGTGGCAAGTTTAGCTTCCACACTGTATCTATCACCAGCAATATCACCACACCATGCCACTTTCTCCTGAGCTGCATTCAACCAGCGTGTCTGTTGTTGTTGTGCATCCTGACAATGCTGTTCTAGAGTACTCTGTAACATGTCAGAGATCTTGTCACCACGATGCATCACTGAGTCAAACTTCTTATTAAGTACAGCAGCATCTTTAGCTAGATTGGAAGTCTCAGCAGATGGGAATTTGGCTTGCATAGCCTCAGCTTTGTCCATCAAGTCAGCAATCTTCTTCTTATGTTTAGCCATTTCAGCTTCAAGAGCCTGAAAGAACAGAAAGTACACTTGTACTTGCACAGCTGATGAAAATGATAATCTTTGCAACATAAATCATATAGGAAATTGAAATTTGTTTTCAGCTTTGCAAGGCTTTTATACTATATCAATTCATCATCAACCATTAGAAGCAATTTAAACATAAAAAATGGAAAATTATAAAGAAACAGAAAGATAACATACCTGAAAAAGTGTACAGGAGTAAGTTTATAATTAGGCTTTATCATTGCAGCAAAAGCTATAGTATCTGTGACAAAGAAATATATGATAGCCTTATAATTATTATCAGTTATAATAAATACCTTGGCATTCTCAAGTCTCTTAGCAATGTCTTGATCAGTTCCAGAGACATCATCACATTTTCCAAGTTTATCTTTCATCTGATTCAACCATTCAGCCTCAGCTTCAATCTGTTTCTGTAAGTCTTCTCTCTCATCCGTAAAGTTAGCCATAACACCACCAAGTTGATTGGCCAATTTAGTTGCTTTATCAAACTGTTCCTGAATTTCTCGTTGCTCAGCAACAAGTTGTGGAATGTCTTCATCACGATTCATCTCCCTGAGATCTTCAATTTTCTGGTTAAGCTCATTTAGCACTTCTTGGTAGTATGGAGCTTCTTCCTGAAATTGTAGGGAATGTTGTGTTTTAATGTCACAGAAATTATTTTTCTCAGTAACAGTTATGACAAAACAGTTTCAACTTAAAAAATAATGACAGGAGCTGATCTTTGTCTTCTGTTAAAATTTATGATTGAAAAAAATGACACTCAAGCAGAAGTAGGATTAATAAAGTCTTACCTAATACAATTTCAGAAAAAAATTGCAATTGTTTCATACAATATAATGAATTTCTAACAGTAAGTTTAAACACGCTAAGATATACTTTCAAAAACAACCTTTACATAAAAGGCATATGTGCTCAAAGATTAAAACATGAAAATAAAGCTTCAGACAAATCATTTTCAGACATTCAACACTTTTTTCATCTAAAAATGTTCAGGAATTTGCAACAGACATGTTTACCTTGAATTTCACCAAACAAGATTCCACTGTGACAGCATCATCAAAGTGTGCCAGACTGTCTTCCAGCTTGGTAACCATAGTATTTACCCAAGATTCCAATTCTTCCTTCCCAGACTGCACTTGGTCCCAACAGTTGAGTTGAGCTTCAAGATTTTGTTTGTGTTCATCAATAGCAGCATTACAAGTTTCCCATTGATGGTTAACACTGTCTAAGTCTTGTTCAAGTACAGCTATATCAAAGTTTGGTACATGTTTAAGTTCTTCCAACAACTGTAAACCTCGACTATTCATCTGGTCCAGTTGTGATTGGTTGGCATGAAGTTCAAATTCTGCATTCTGATTGGACAAAAATACAAGATGGAACAATAATCATAATGAGAACAGAGTTAGTATGGTACTTGATGTGTCACACTACTTGGAAAATTGCGGATTTAAAACCAAAAGCTGATTCATGTTCAAGAAGTCATTCTATAAGGATAATTTAAAAATGCTTTTAGCATTCTCAGATTGACTGGCTGAAAGGAACACATATTTATCAAATACAAAGGTAACTTGCAAAAAAAACATTATTTCAAAGTCTCCATTGTTTAACATATTTTACCTTGTGTTGATCCAAAGCCTTCTTCACTTCAGGTTGTGTTGTGAAAGCAATATCTGATTCAACCAATGGAGTTACATCATCAAGTGTACGAACAACTCCTTGTTTCATATCATTATATTGTTGCCAAGCATTAGCTACAGATGAGTAATACTGTAGTTTGTCACCAAGTAGGGCTTGAACACTGTCCCAGGATTCATTGACTTTAGCAAGACCACCCTGCACAGCTGAGGCTTTGGATGGATCTGCTTGCTGGATTTGTCTACCAAGCTCCCTAAGCTGTTCATACTCAGGATTACAGGCAAACACATCATCCCTAATATCCTGTAACATAACATATTCAATATTTTACCAATCAAATCATTTTCATTGTGACACAATACTTAAACAGGTTTAATATAGCATTATAAGGTAATAAACAGCTTACATCAACTGCAATAACAACACAGATTAAACAGGAACAGAACTAATACACAGAAGTGCTGGTATAATCGTTTCAGTGTTTTGAATAAAAAAGAATGTTATTTTCTCGAAATTATTCAAATTTATGAGATCAAACAAGTAAATCATTACTTACCTCAATTTCTCTGACAAGATCTTTCACACCTTGAAGACTAGACTGATCTACAGCAGCAGTTCCAATTTTCTCTCCAACATCACCAAGTTTGGCAACAAGCTCAGCTTGCTTGGATTCAAACTCAGTCCATAATTGAGCCAGTTCACCCAGATGTTCTTGTTTTTGTTTAGAATTAAACAGTACTGAATCACACATAGAGTCTAAAGCTTGGAGCTCTGAACCGAAGTGTAAAGTCCTCTGGGTTGCTCTATCCTTAATGGTAAGTTGAGAATTCACCATAAGTTCATCCAGAGCTTCAGCTTCATTTGCCCATTGTCCCATGTCATCTCTGAGGGCTTGAACTTCAGCATTTATCTTAGCAACTTCTTCTTCCTTGATATTTGGTGAAGCAAGTTTGTTTTGTAAAGTTTTCAACTTAGCTTGAGCATCTTTATGAGATGTCTGATATTGGTCCCATTTTTCACATAATTCTTCTCTATTCTTAAGTAAGTCATCAATTTTGGAATAACCACCCATAACTCTATCAAAACGATCTCTGAGAATAGCTGCCTCATCCTCACTACAATTAGCAAGTAGTTCTTTAAATTCTGCACACAGAGCATTAAATTCAGGTTCATTCTCATCACATTCTCTTTTCAAGGCTTTCAACTTTTGCATAGTTTCACCAACTTCATCAGCATATATCTCACTACCAGCATCTAATTTTCTTTGAGACTTTTTGATCCATTTCTCAAATTCATTGAGTTTACTATAAAAGTTCTGTCTGTGTCTGAGAGCACCATTCAGAGAAGCCTGTCTCTCTGATGCATCAGATGCCACTTTCTCCCACTTGGCCTTCACACTGTCTTGTTTATCTTTAAGATCGCGTATACCATCAGGTGTTGCATGCTGTCTGACTTGTTCAAACTGACGTTGTAAGGCATTCAAATGGGGTTGTTGACTTCTTATCTCCTCCTGAAGAGTCTGTGAAACAAACCAAAACAATAGCTCAGTATCAATTACATCTAAAGGACAAATTGTGATCAAGATATAAGTCTGAGATAATTCAGTACCAAGTGCTTGCATTTTTAACATTTTTTAACTTTAATGTGAGCCACAAATAAAAGTACAGATGAAACATATATAAAAAACATATAAATTGTTTTTCGAAAAAGCAAAGTATTTTTGATAGAAACAAAATACAAAATCCTAAAAAAAAATTAAAATGTTAGTATTGCAGTAAGTACCTTGCAAAGAGCCAATTCATGTTCCAGAACTTGGGGATCAGTGGAGTTAATGTTTGGTTCCTGGGCTAGACGATTCTCAAACTTCTCCAGGATTTCTTCAATATTATTGGCTTCCTGGTGGTATGCAACCCAGGCTCCTTGCATCTTGTCCACTCTGTGACTTCTCTCTTCAGATGCAGAGATCACATCAGTCCATCTTCGCTGAAGAGATTCAAGCTCTTTCTGCATGTTTGGTTGGTCAAGGATGTAGCCAGCCTCAGTGGACATCTTCTCAAATATGGGTAAGTTGGCTTCACATTCATGTAGGAAACTCTGAGAGAAGAAATTGCATGTTATTATAACACAGAACATGGTGAAATACTTCTTCATATAGCATAAAGACAAATTCTAGAACTCTTCTTGCATGGAAAGAACTAACAATGTTCCATTATCAGTTGAATTATCATGTCACGTCACAGAACCTTGAAACTAATGCACAATAGTCCACTTTCACAAACAATCATCAATATAATTAATATAAAATACCAGCGTACAAACCATAATGATTTAATCTTTGTTTTTACAATTTCAAGCAAATAAACAATCACACATTAAGTTTAAAGCTAAAAATGCACTGTAAATATGTAAATTGTATTACAAACCTGATGTAATTCATAAAGTTCTTTAGCTTCTTCCAGACTTGAACATTTTGGAAGTTCAGTAGCACTGTATTTTTCAGCTTTCAATAACCAAGGCATCAATTCTTGCCCCAATGATTGGTACATCTGCCAATGAGCCACACTACCCGAGAGGGCGGAGCTACGATCCTTGGCACGGGCACAAAGACTCTCCCACTGACGTCTGACAGTGGCAAGTTTGGATTTAAGGGCTGCAGTTTCTCGAGATCTGAAGTTTTGAGACAGTCCCCTGGCATCTTTTTCGAGATTCTCCAAGGTAATGTGATTTTCATACACTTCTGAAGATATTGCCTGAAATCAAAGATATATGTTATAAAAATTCATGTATCTGTATCAATTTTTACATCTTGCTGAATGTAATAACATCATAATTATAATTAGTCATATTTATTTTATCATTGAATAGGTTTGGTATTTTTTTTTAATAAGGAAACATGTTCTTTAAAATCTGATATATGCAAAAATAACTCATGGTCATAATCTAATAAAAAGAATATATTTGATACTTTATTTCCTACAGAAATGCAGGATTTTATGTAATGAATTTGAGTCTAGTCTCAGAACTAAAGATCTAATTGGTATGGTAGTTTTTTTAATTACCATCTTCAAATCAACTAATGTTACTATACTTAAAGACAACTCTATGTCAACTTTACCTTTGCTTGTTCAAGTTGATCCTCAGGTGAACTTGTCTTATTTTCATAAACACTGTTCAACTTTTCTTCCTTTTCATTCAGCCAATCACAGAAATGGGTGAGACGTTTGTAGTACTCTGTCCATTTAGCAATAGTAGCCTCTAGGTCAGAGAGTTTAGCATTAAGTCGTACTGCGACATTGTCCAATCTCTTGTCTATATCGGTCATTTCACCCTTCAAAGGTCCACGTCTTTCACGACTAGCACCATCACAGAGCAGGGCATTCAGTTTCTGAACCTCATTCAAGCTGCCTTTGAGTTTATTTAGAGTCTGCTGTAGCTCCTGGTAATGAAAATATAAATTGAGATTATAGCTTGAAATATTGATGAATGTGCCATTCTAATTTAAATATGGAACATAAAATATATGATAATTAGATAATTAGTCAGTTATATCCCAAGGTGAAAGATTTGTGCTAGCTTGTAATTTTCCATCAAGTAAAAGAGCAAGATATGTGGCAAAAATATGAAATTTTGGTAAAATTGAGTAATTTTCTTAAGATTCTGGTCAACACAGGTTAACTATGGTGGATTGAATTGAATTGATGGTGGCAAATTAAAGAGAATCCACTATATTCTCACCTTCTTAGACTCGTAATCTTTCTTGGCCAATTCCTGACCAGTAGTGGACGGAGGTTTTTCCAGTTCTGCCTCTGCTTTCTTCAGGTACTGGACCATGTTTGTCTTCTCATTCTCATACCTCTCCCAATCAGAGACTTTTTGCTGAAAGAATGAGAAAAAATCATTAACACTCAAGTATCTACAACAAAATAATAATTTCTATACATTAAAAGGTATCTTATATTGAAATTAGGGTTTTGTGCAAAATTTTGGGGTTCTACACCAAAATTAAATATTCCTTGAAGTGAATCTTTAAGTAGTTATGAGTACATATAGTCATTTTTTTCAAAATCATCATGTAAGACAAAAAGAAAATCATTAAATTGAATGGAGAATTAAGAGGTTGACTATGAGAGCCATTAATGGAAATAGTACATTATAAAGTGAAATCAAACAGTAGTTTGGTCAATTAATTGACGGTTGTAGCCAGAAAATATTAATAACACCAACCTTTAACTGGGAATGTTTAGCCTTAGCGAGATCATTAGTGTCTTTCAGTTTCCTCTCAAGGTCCTGAATATTTTTAGCAATGAATGATGGAGCATTTCTATCTTTCTGTAGACGTTTTCCAGCTTCAATATCAGACATGATAGAAGCTTTCTCCTGTTCTAATCTACCCATTAAGCTCTGAAAATTTCAGATAATTTACGATTATCTTAAAGGCTTATTATTTGTACTGGAGTTTGCAGTGTTTTCAATCAAAAGAAAGTTACAAACCAGCTGAAAACTTCACATTTCATCCTAAATTTTCAAGACCAATGACAATCCTTCAAAATATTGAGTAGTATAATACTGGATAAAGACAAAACTCCTACCAAATTGTCAACAGTGAAAGAATTCTAAACAAAACCACTTTCCTAAATGTCACGTTCTGATTCAAAGCTTTCATAAGAACATAAACTCACTATATTCTTTCTAGATTTTAATAATTCTCACCTCATGTTCATGCAGATATGTTCGAGCATCTTCTAAACCATCAATGAATGGTTGATCCATCACTTGTTTCTGCGCATCGTCAAGCCAACTAGATCTTTTATCCAGGTTGTCACGGAAATCATAAGCCTTAGAGAACACAGCAGACTTATCATTCACTTTGTCCATATTTGGTAAAATATTGTTAAATCTAGTTAATGTTTCATCTAGACGCTTGCGTTCACGTTTAGCATCTGTATTATCTGAGTCAGCTAGAAGCTCTTCCAGATTGTTCTTCAGCCATTTTGATTCCTCGCCAAATTTGTTTATATTCTTCAATGCTTTCTGTTAAGTGATAAAGCAGTTAGCAATTCAAAATATTATTAATATTCATGATAATACAAGCAATATATTCATTTCAACTACAGTAATACATCAATATTAATACCATCCATGAGACCAAAGAAAAATAATTTTAATATTAGTCTTAACATCATGTCAAAATGCAGATGACAAAAAAAAACAGTCCAAAAATAGTATTTTATCATGAGTTGGTTTTAAACGTCACAGTGGTCTCTCATTGAGATTTACTGTATTTAACAATTTCATCTAAGAATATTGTTATACATACTGACAACAATTCACAAGGATATTAATTTTCAAAATAAAGATAAGGAAAGACTTATGGGAAATGCCAAATTATATCCTTCTGTCAGATTACCAACTATATGGACTGTAAGATGTTTTAAAGTTATTATTTTATATTCAGTATTTGCAACATATTATTGAGATCACAAGCAAATCTCACCTGGAATTGTGCTTGAAGATCTTTATATTCTTCACTAGTGAGATCTTCCCTCTGAAGTTTCTTCTGTAGATCTTCTACAGTTTCCAAGAAACCAAGGAATTCTCCAAGTCTGAAAGTATGAAATAATATAGTAAAGAGCTCAATTAAAATCTTTAAACCACATTAACTTATCATTATCATAGAACAATTAAACTCAATACATAGCATTACAAATATCATCAAATCAGTGTATTGTCCATATATCCTATACTTCTACTATTAAATCCTGACATTACTGAACAATCTTGAACAAAATAATTGTAACTATTATTTGGTAAAGAATTAAATAGAATGGTTTTACATAACACAAATAGTCCGTAATCAATTTGTAATAAATTTACAAAGAACATGAGTGAAAAATATTTCATTAGAATTCTATTCAGTAATTTTTTCCCCAACACTAAAAGGATGACAAAGAGAGACAAATTCTGTGCTACACTTACTTGGAGTTGTATTCCTTCCATCGTTCTGGTAATTGTTTTAATGACAACAATGTGGCATCCATGGCTTCCTTGAGTTTGTTCCATCTATCACGGTGTATCATATACTGGTCACGTAATGTGTTATCCTGACTGTCTAGACGTACTAATTCCTTCGATTGATTGTCCATTGTTTCTAGACACCTTGTACAAGTTTTCTGGAAATCTCCTTGGTGAAACATTTGCTGTAAAGACAGTATAAAACCCTTTCAAATTTGTGTGTGGATCTACTTTTATCACAGCTAATGTATCTGAGTTCAAAATAACTGTGTTTTACAGTATATAAACAAAATGACTGTTGTTTATTTACCTTATGTTTCTGCAAAGTTTCTTTGACGTTTTCTCTGCGTTGTAATTGTTGTCGTTGTTGGTTTATAGTTTTCTCAGCATTTTCAACAAGGCCTAGGAATTTCTCTTCCTGCACGGCAAACTCGAGCTTCACTAATTTGATAGGAGCAATGGTCTGGATTTGCTGTAATGATTAATAAGGCATTCATTCAATAATTCTCCACATGAGATTATTAAAATATTTGTTCAAAACCTCCCAAAGTTAAAACTGCAAAATTTTACCCCCCAAAAAACAACCTATTATTGACTTCCATATTTTAACCATTTAACCCAATATTCAATCATATGATAATTCAAGATTTTCTTTCTTTAAAAATAAGAAAAATATAACATTACAATAAAGTAATATACTATTTCTGATAACTGATAAAACAAATTTCATTTAAATTTCACAAGTTGTAATATACTGTAATGTAGCACTACAAACAACAGCAAAATTCTATCTACTATAAAATACAAGAAAAATGATTACACATCATATTAGCCTAATTGAATCACCACTGTCATCAGATTAATGAATCATGCATAAAAGGCATGCAAACATTATTCTAATCAAATATAAAACACATCAAAAATATAATAATAAAAAAGGACTGAAAGAAGACTTCAACATTCCTCTTAGCCCAACAGCGATAATCTTATGAACATGGTGGAAACTTTGAGATATGGAGCCATTGAAAAGAGCTGGATGTATTGTGATAACCAAATTGTGGATCAGAAAGCATACAACAGTCACTTCAAACCAATAGAAATTAGCTGGCACAAATTTCATGAAATCTTCTAAATTTGAGAAGTGTCTCAAACATAAAATTCCATCCACAAAAATAATGAGAACAATCTTATAGTATTATTTATAAATTATCCCAGATTAATTCACACTAATAACAGAATTCAACTTCATGATCACACTTAAACAGACTTTAAGGAGAATGGAAAATGTATCAGTTCCTTGCATGGACTACAAAGGCATTATGAATTTTGGTCAACAAAATGAGAAGCAATCGTGTATCTTACATATGCCAATTACTGGAAAACTCAATCTGAGACCTTCCCAAATATGAAAAATCCATGAACTTTTGCACCAAAATTAAGAACATCAAATCATTTCAGACTCAAAGCCAATTCACTTCAAGGTCAAAAACAAAGCATACTGTGGTAAATGACAAAACAATTGAATGAATGAATAATGACAAATCTTGATGTAGGACAGCATTTCACTAAAATTTGCAGCAATGCATTGATAGCCTGAGTTAACTAAGACAGATGAAACGCCAAGGTAAATGTTTAATCAATCAGACAGGCAATCCTAATAACCTCAGGTCTTTGATAGAACTTATCCAGTAAATATCTGTAAAATTTCTAACTGTATTTGCAGACACTGTGTAGGTTTGAGAAAGTCTTAAAACATTTCCTGGTATGGTAAATCCTTAAGTACAGCCCACATGACTACAGTGACCATGATGATATAACCTATATGTGTAAGCTGCAGAGTAGTCAGGCAAGTTATGAATATTATCTAGCTTTATACGGCACTTTTTTGTGAGAATAATATCGTGATATAAAGCAATCTGTGTGAAAAAGAAGAAATAAGGAAATTGCTATGAGCACTTGCGTCATATATATATATTCAGGCTGATCTAAGTGTAATGTATTACAGCGTCTAAATGAAAAATGGCTGAAAAATGGTTGCAAGCTTTGCTAGCTGAAAACCAACACTATAAGCTAAAAATAGCAACCAATCAATGTGCACGCTTCACTCACCTGACCTCTGACTAACTTGATAGATTTATCATCGTTGATAAGACAGCCGAGCTCCGCAATAGGCGCGTACTTACAACACCTATCTATATAACTCTTTAAGCACAACATCACACTAACAACATAGGTGAAATAATGTGATATAAAAATCCGCGCACAAAAATCATAAAAATACATAGTGCAAAACCATAGACACCTGAATGAAGAGGCGGCTTTGTTCCAAATGGGAAAGCTCGTGCAAAAATGCAGAGAAAGTACCATATAACCCCAGGGCAAGGTAAATGATTGGACCGAGCATCAAGTAAGTCAGATGCTCTCCAGGTGAGGTGAACACAGACACCGAGCGGGCTTACCTCCCAACGTTGTTGTAAATTCTCCATAGATTCTGTGAGGGCGGGTCGGTCCTCCTCTTCTAGGACACATAAGATGTCCTGGCCAGCACGTAGGTAATCCTTAAGCATGCGCTCATCAACACGCACAAAGAAACCCTTATGCTTACGAATAATGCTCTCATAATCATCTTCAGTATCCTCCAGCACAGCTTGTGCTTGTTCAAGCCAAGATTCCAGAACGTTCTGTTTCTGATTCAAAACCCGCCAAAGTCTGGACAAATTTTCCAGTTTCTTTTCCCAATCTTTGGCTTTAGAAACGCACATCTGAAATACGTGGTCATTTTGCTCTGCATCAATCATGGTTAAATTTCACGGCAATATAAACCTAAACTCCGCAAGTCCCTGATTTAATTCATAATCAAACTCATCAAAATCATCTTCCAGGTTAATGTTAAAACAAACTTCAATATCATCGCATCTCATTTAATTGTCTACACTACTATAAACAGCATACACAATTAGCATCAATTTCCACACTGCAATTTGTGAATATATAAGTAAGAATTATTATACATGAAGTACTAGAATAGATCTCAAACATTATTCATACAAGGAGGACAAGCAACTATGGTAAATAATATTAGCATGATTTCAAGTGACCAAAATCATTGTTGATGTCTCAAGTTTCCACTCCAATTCCATCTCCAAACTGGGAGGTCAGTGAATTATTTCCTGATATTACATGAATTCCATTCAGCCTGTAGCTGAGCATGGGTTCTTTACAGTTTTTAAGTGTTATTAAGTTGTTTGAATATATAACCTTAGAATGGGTAAAGTTCGATAAGAGCAATAAGCAAGAATGAATTTTGAGCATCATTTCCCTTGAAATTTATTACTGGCCAAAATTTGCTGTTTGAATACTGGTTACCAGTAAGTCCACATAGAGCAACCTTAAGAACTAATATCAATTCAGTGCCAAATATTAATTGTATCATTTATTAATTCAATACTTGACAGTGACAGCCATCTGATAAGAAAAATTTTCAACTCAAGACTCTTTCAATGATTAGTATGTTGAAATCAAGCTGTGAATTCTAAGAAGCGATACGATACGAAACACAAGTTGATTATCAGTCTATATTTCAGTCTTCATGCGTGATTGAAGCCATTTTTTTACATATATTACAGATCTACAGGCATTTGAGGCATACTGATGTTTTTAAAATCTTTCCTGATATCAGAGGACTGGTCATAAAACCCAGACCCTAAAGAGGTAATTTGTTCAAAACCAGGGTCTTTAACGGTAAGATTTTTCTACAGGTAACTATGATTTTTTTAAACTGAATATTCACTATTGAAAATAGCACTTAAAAAGGAAATAAAAAGTTAATAAAAGCAACAGAAGGACCAACATTCAAGAAGGCCTTTAATTTAATTGCTATTTCATAAAAAGCTTAGACAGATATATTTAAATATCATTTATTTGTAAAAAAATGTACCACAAAATGGTCTATAAAAATACTAACAAGGATTTCAAAATTTCAAGACAATAACCAGTCCTCTACAAAATTTTGAACCAATCAGAATGGTGTTAGTAGATCACATGATCACTTACTTGGAATCTACGATTCATTTCTTCAACAGGTTGGTCAATCACAGAAAAGTCGACATTCTTCAGTTTGGGTTTCGATGCATTGACTTTCTGGTAAACCTTGTTCTTACTCTCAACAATAGATTTCTGATAGGTTATTTCTGAGAAAAATGCCTGTAAGAAACAAAATACTATGCATGCAATCACAAGAGTCCAGAGGAGGTCAAGTGCCTCAAAGACTTAGAGAAATTAGAAAGAGCAAGAAGAATTTTGGAAATTTAAAGTGACATTCCAGAGAAATTATGGAAGGAAAATTTGGGAAAATTGATATATCAAAAGAAATTTGGAAGTCGGAAAAATGCCCTGTCAAGAAGATTTAGGAACTTCAGAATATTCATGGAATAGTTGTTTATTATTCATGCCTTCACATATAAGCATATTCAAAAAGTATAATGACATAAGACAATATTATCTTAATAACATTATTATTACTCGAATGTCAGTTACATAAAATCAAGCTTTAATCACCTTGTGTTGTTCAAGTCTTTGCTCCGCCTCCTCCTGGGAGCCATCCAATCGGTGTGACTCCAATAAAGCTTCGCCATTGTCTAACCAGGCATTCAAATCAACAAGTCCAGTCTCTAGAGATTCTACATTTGGCATTACAGCCTTTATATGTTTGACTCGTTCAGGGATTTCCTTACGCAGTCGGACTAGCACCTCTTTTTGTATATTCAGAGATTGTAACATCTCTGTGACTATATCTTGTGAGCTCTCTTTGACAAGAGATTGAGCTGTTTTTGTTGTCACTTTAAAATCATTTTCTATGGAAGGGATTTGAGCACCATATTTCTGAAAGGTACAAAATGCATACAACATAAAAAAAATCTTTAAAACTTCATGAAAGATCAGCTTGTTTAAACAAGTTGTTTAATATACCTCAATGACATCTGAACATAATATGATGTGCTTCAATGTATAAGAGAAAACAGATAAGCAGCACAAAACAAGGGAGATGTACCAATATAAGAGTACAGAAAATCACTGAGAATATTGATGTTTAATAGAAGTACCAAGGCATGTACTGGCTTGTGTTCCTCTGTATAGCTAAAGCATATATATAAATCAGTACCAATAATGAAAAGAAAATATTCTATAAAATTACGAATGATTAATACAATTATACTGATAAACTTACATCAATTTCATTAAGGTAGTCTTTCAGCACCGAATGTTTACAGGGAATTTCCTGCGCAATCAGCTCTTCTGCGTCTTTCAACCATTGAGTTAACCTCAACAAACCATCACTGTACTCCTTTCTAGCCTTACCAACAACTTCAACCTGTTTGAAATGTTGGAATTGATCTACAAGATCTTTAAATCTTCTGTTTAACATAAGCAGGGTTTGTTTTATCTCCGCGGCAACAGGTTCTTCAGTGGTTTCAATCAAGAAGTTACCAGCCTCGTTCAAAATTTTGTGTTTCTCTTCATACTGAGCCAGGTCAGAGAAAAATTGCTGAAAAAGACAATACAACTAGATACAACAAATGTCAGGTAATTACACCACATAATATCTGACTTGAAATATTTTTTTTCAGAACAGAGCTAAGAATGAATAAATTCATCAAATTTCTTCAAGAAACTCCAGCAGTGCTTTCATGAGATCTTTTAAGGACTTTTGAATTAGTAATATTCAGAATTATCACAAAAAAACAATCATCAATAGAAATTCTGATATAACACTTCATAAAAGAGTCAGAAAGGGTCAATTAATACAAAATACAAGCCTAAACATTTTGCCATTTCAAAAAAAAATATTATATATCCTCAGGGTTCTTTGTGTTACCTGCTTCTCTTCAGGAGACCTTGACATAACTCTTTCACCATCATTGAGCCAGACAGTCAATACATCAACACAAGCATTATATTTCCTCCAGCAGTCAATGACTTCATCTAACATAGACTGTACACTCTTAATCTCAACAGATACCTTCTTCCATCTACCATTAACTTCATCGAAGTAATTTGAAATTTTCTCCACTTCATCTTTGTCAATTTTAGCTTTTCTGTATGCATCAGCATTTCTTTTACATGTATCGTAAGTTTTGTCATAATTCTTGAATAGATTACCAGCCACAACAAAGTGCTGCAATAAGAAAGGTATGTCTAACATTAATAAACTGCAAAAATGTATGTGCTAAAAATATAAAACTTCATCTCAAGAACCAATTGAAGCTATATCATTGGCCTATTTAAATGTTTCCATCATGAATTTTATAACACAAGGTCCAGTCTGATACCATAGAAACTTTACAATTTTCAGAACAGAACATGATACCCATGGCTGTTAAAAAATGAACTTTATGACTTTAATAACGCAAAGTACTGCACATTTTAGATTTGACAAAGTACCACAGACATATATGAGATATCATATATCAGAAACTTAGCAAAACTAACCTTGTAATCAGCCAGTAGTTCCTCCACACTTTCCTGGTGGCCATATTTCACTGTCCATATTTTCAGCTTGTTCTCTGAAGCTACTAAATAAGCAAGTAATTGGTATTTCATTTCTTCATATTCGAGACGACGTTCACGTTTTGGTGCCATCGTGCAGACAGTCTGTAATCTCTGATATAGATTGTCCATTTGTGGTGCAGGGATTGCCTCCCCTTCATATCGTCCAGCTCTCTTCACTTGAAGGAAGAACTGTCGTTGTGGTTCCAGCTCTTTGAAGAAGGCCTAAAAATTTCATGAAAATATGTTTTTGTTTAATCTTTACTGAATGTCAGTTACTGGAGAAAATTTGTTGCACACAATAAATCTATCGTATGATGTACAGGAAATACATGTAATTATGATGATTGGGTTACAGTAACACAAGCTAGAAATATCACATTTAACAATAAACACAATACAATTTCTTGTAAACAATTATATCCTTAAAAAAATTATTCAAAATTCAGAGTTGTTCTTTTGAAGAAGTTCTCAACATTGTTATATTTATGTGATTCAAAATTCAACATCCATGGTATGAACATAAAAATCAAAGTCAGTAAATCTGGTACATAACACTATCATGCAGCATTTGTAATTCATCATGAAAATATAGTTAAGCAGAAAACTATGAATCATAGAAGAAGTTAATTCTCTTTCGACTCATTAATGAATCCATACCGTACATTAGAAATTCTACGAGACAACACTTTCCACCACAAAACAAAACCATAAACATTAGGATTTATTTAAATCTCAACTCAATTACCAAAATAAACCACCAATAGCTTCATTTCCAATACTTTGTAGCTAAAGTTAGGAACTGATTTTGTTTTAGATACAAAGTATATCAAAATTTACATAAATTTCTACCTAGTGTAGAAAAGAGTCCTGTTTTATTTCATGTGTTCACAGTAAACAACAACAGAATTGGAAACAACATCAAACATTAATATTAATTAGATCAACATTTAGTGAACATTCATTGTCATAAAACATGTAATTTTGAATAAGCATGCAAAAAAAAATTTACTCCAAAGTGAAACTTAATTAACTAAAAGTGACACCCATCAAAAATAAATATCAACAACATTTGAACAAAATTATTAAGATTCGTTCTGCGTCTTAATATATTAAGAAAAGTTACTTCCAGAAATTCAACACTGAATAATATTGAAGGAATCACACAAAAAACTTGAATGATGGAATATAGGTCACTAAATAATGGTTAACAGAGGAAAAGATTCCCTCAAAAACAATAAAAAAACTGCTACAGTTTGAAAAAGCACCTTATTTTCATATAAAAATAAGATTTTTACCGTTTCAGTTAAACACAATTTCTACAAAGAGGTAATTGAATACTTAACACTTTTTATGAATAATAAAAACCTGTATACACAATATTTAAGAGATCTAACAAAATAAAACTGAAAGTAACAAAGTGAATGTACCCATACAACCACTGAACATATCTCACCTCATTCATATTAAAAAATGACAAGTTTCCATTTAGGTAATATGTCCAATCACATGACTAGAAATTAACAACAACATTGTCAGATATTGACTAATTTTCATATCAATATATATTTCATATCAAGTATTTCCTTCTTGCCATTTTTTAAAGGGAGATAATTTGTAGCCTAAACTTTAATTTATAAAAAAATATCTGTAAGCATAGAAATAACTTTTAACTTCATTTGAGGATTTTTGCAAATGATTTTTTCGCACCAGGTCCAATTTCTATTCCATAACTTTTAGCTAATAACTCAAGTACTTCAAAATAATCACAAATCAAACAAAACAATCAACAGAGTTATACTTCAACATATTAAACATACACATGAATTCACAACTGCCTAGAAAAGTAAAATCAACATATTCAAAATTCAAAAGAATCAATGCAAACCTTATGATCTTGTAAGAACTTTCCAAGTAGTGCAGCCATCTCTTCAGGGTTTTCAAGGATCTCTTCCTCTTGTTCCAGGATCTCTTCAGCTTGATTAAGCCAGTCACCAAATTTACCAAGTTTCCCAGGTAAGCTAGAATCTAGTTTCCATAACCACAGTCTTGTTTGTCGAACCACTTTCTTCCATTCTTTCTCCAGGGGTGCAAACTGTTCAGGGGTTACTCTAACAGCTTTTCCAGACTTAACTTTCTCTTCTAGTCTACCATATATATTTCCTCTTCTGTCAACTTCTGCTTTAAAAGCTAAATAATCCTGTAATACATAATAAATTAAAATAAGTTCTTTATAAGTTTCTTTATGACTAACTTTTACTCAACACAGCAATCAATATTAGCCTGTGCACCTGTGAAACAGTTGTTGCATTAAAAACAAGGCAACACAGGAGTCTTGTTCACCTCATCCACAGTTAAATTCTCTCCAAAACTTGGAACAGTTTGTTGATGAGGTTAACTTCTTGAACAAGTTTCAGACTTTTTAACAATAAATGATGATCATTTAATGCAAAAAGGGTACAAAATATTGATTACAAGCAGAATTAATACTCAAAATTGACGATAAATTCCAAACAATGACAGTCACAATGTGACAACATGAACTAAACTATCACATACCATATATTCTTGTTGTCTGTCAGTTACAGGTTGTTCCACAATCTGTAAAACTTCTTCAGCTTCTGTGGTACACCAAGTCATCAATTCTTGTAAGTCTGACATTTCTTGTTCAGCTGGTGTTCTTATCTTCTTTCGTAACTAATGAAATAGTTTTAAAAATAAGTTCATAAATAGGTTCATAAATTATCATAATATTGAACTAACAAAACTATTGGAATTTTGATTAATTTCTCATGAAATCTTAATGAATAATGATTCATAGACTCAAAGGAATGACTTGGAAGTTCTTGGCTATGAAACATTGAGATTGTTCTCGATTCAAGTATCAATTTTGCAATAAATGTTCTTAATAAATCACAGTATCTACACATTCCAAGAAAACAGTAAAAATGCATTCTGGAAGCTACAAAATTAATCTCAATAAATTAAAAGTAAATATATACATCAAAGAATGGAGAATAATTTCAAGTTTTATAACCTTGTACTCAGAACCTACAGAAGTGGCCATACTTCAGACCAATACTTTCATAAAACTTATTTGTGCATTCTATGAACACACAGGTCAATATAAGTAAAGGTTCAACTAATGGAACCACATTTAGGTAGATCCAGAATTGGAAATGTATTTTTAGAGAATTTTATCTTAAAATATTAATGTGGAATTGAGAAAAAATGCATACCTAAGCTTATAAACTAAATGTTAGATCTACATAAATACATACTGATTTAGGTTAAGTCAACTTAATTCAAAAAGTATGCTGACAAATGTTAAATCAAATTTCTAATACATGACTGTTAGATTTTCACATCTATCAATAACAAAAAAGTGTAACATTTTAAGTATATTCTAGTTTTCAATCGGATTTCCTGTAATAGTGATTTTTCAAAATGCTTTGTCATGAATCAGATAAAATGTTCCTTACTTGACAAAAATAAAATATTCAAACCTTTCCTTTCAATATTCATTATGTTGCATGCATTTGAATCTGATTATAAGACCAATAATTTTCTCAAACAACACAGCAGTCAGATTATGACAGAAAACAAACAAAAGTTTCATACACATTTCATAGAATAAAATTCAATTGAATTTTGAGTACTGTTGACAATTAGCACAACTAAATGCCTGACTATCTTAGGTCAATTCTTGCATAATTATACAACTACTCATTTTTTCAAATTATAATTTGCATGATTTTATCAATAAGTAGGAATTCAAAAACAAATAATAAAACCAAAAATTTGACCAAAATAAAAATAATCAAAGCCAAAAGTTTTCAACCTATGAGATACATGTAAAATACCCTGATCTTCTTCAACAGTTAAATGAAATATTTAACTCACAAATAGTGCTACTATACAGTACATGAAGACAGTACTTTCAGTTCTTTGATTCGAATCAGGGATTTCATTCAAATTGAAGTAGCAACAAGTTGTAACATTCATACTGAATAGTTAAGCAATCCAATCAAATCTTGTCTGTTTGCTAAATCTTGACCCCAAACTTTCAACCAAGTAAGAAAATTGTTTCTCATAGACTTTTTAATTTAATAAATGAACAATAAAACAGAATCAAATAAAAGTAGATCATAACACAGAGCACAAACAGACAAAATTTTGAGGATAGCCTTCAATTAAAACCTATACTAAAGCAGTGTATAACATAGAAGCTGATGAATTTCTCAAATTAATGATAAATACACAATCTGATACATTTCATATACTGTCTAATGTATCACCTGAGCTGCTGTCCGCCTTTTCTGATAGAGTTATAAACACATTAAATTTCTATACAATTAATATTACATCCTCAATTTTACCACAAAAATTATTTATGTGCAGAAAAATGTACTTAAATAACAAGTATACCAGAATTAGTGAAAATTAAAGAAACACACATATTGAAAATTATGCACAAAAAATCTAGCATGCTGTTGTAAATGGACTACATGCTTAAATATAATGTAGTGAAGCAGGTCTGAATAACTTTTTGACAATTTAACAAGCTACACAGTGTATTTGCCTTTATTTGATAAATACATGATAACATGTATTAATTATCATGTCTTAATAATGCAAGCAGTGTATTTGAATATAAGATATTTATAAAACAGGCAGACCAAAAAGTATGTTTGATTGATAAATTTATACACAAGGCAATATAATGATATTAGATTTTATAAAACTGTCCCTGATAAGAGGATGAAGACAAATATTGACAATTAGAAAGACCATTCTATAAATAGAACATTATCTTGACACAACAAATCTATAAATAGAAATTATCTTGACACAACAAATCTATAAATAGAAATTATCTTGACACAACGAATCTATAAATAGAAATTATCTTGACACAACAAATCTATAAACAGAAACTCTTGAATCAACACATCCAGAAATAGAAACTTATCATGCTAATACAATTCTATAAATAGAAACTTATCATGACACAACAAATCTATAAATAGAAACTTACTGCAGGATCTTCTCCAGCTTCTGGGTAAGCTTTCAAAAATTGAGCAACATAAGTCATCACAGATTTCTCATCTGGTTTTGCAACATCAACATCTGAAAGGAGCAAAAATTAGATGGTAGAAATATTTCCATTTCCACTACATGTACAGAAAATCAATCCAAACAACATTGTGTGATGTATGAACACTGAGCAATACTAACCGTAAAGAATTAATTTCTGAGTAAAAACACCTTGGAATAAACAGAGTCACTTTTATACTACTTCTTCCAATCTTATGACCAAATTGCATCTTCTTAAAAGAAAGTCTAAGATTCAGTTCTCATCTTCAACAAACACCAGTCATTATTGTATTGACGCTTAGGAAATTTTTAGTATTTTACCTTCAGGATCGAGCAGACGGGCGATACCAAGGTGATTCTCAGCTGTGGAGAAAGCATTCTCCAAATTCACTCTGGCACTTTGTCTCTTCACGCTTTCCATATCAACCAGATCAGGACGGATTGTGTGTACAATAGCGTTAAATGCCAAGCCATCTCGCCAACTCTTACCAAAATCTTTAATCTCTATGCCGTAACGTCTAAAAGTATCAAATAAAATAACTCTCACTGTATCAAAATATTTCATAACAAATAAATTTCATGATGATTTTTGTTACACATACAACTAGATACAGTCCAAGAGAATGAAATCAATGTGCTTTCACTACACTGATACAGAATTTGTGTGTAGAATTGTTCATATTTTGACAGAAAGGGCCATAGTCCCACCAAAAAAAAAATAAAAGAGAAAATGAACCAAGAGTTGGAAAAAAGAGCACATAAATATGGGATATGTCTGCAGACAAATGGACAGAAAGAAAAACACCAAGATACTCGTAGTTGCGTTACATTCAATACCAATCTGGAGAATAAGATGGAATTTAAAATACCAGTGTGTGACTTACTTTGTGATAGCATTTTCTGTCCATGCCAAAAGGGCCTTTTTGGCATTCATTCTGAATTTGTCAAGGGCAGACAGGGGCCTCTGTTCACCCTCGGCATCTGTTGCATTTTGAGCAACCATTGTCTCTTCAATCTGTAAAGTAAGTTATTGTACTTAAAATGCTTTTTCCGATAAAAAATTCTATTCTAAAAACTCTACAGCACTCTGGTTGACCCCTCATGAATTGTTTATCCATCATACAACAAAATCAAAGACTAGACATAAATGGTAATGGATTTGAACCAAACTGGCATCATCAAGATTGGGTCATTTTTTAATGTTTACAACCAAATTTATATATAATTCAAGTAACGCAAGTTCATTTTCAGAAAATGATATGACCACCAATATTTCAGTTTTTTATCAGTCATTTTCAGAAAATGGATTTCAAAATCGCATTATCATTTTGATAAATTGCCAGAATGGTTTTAAGTAAACAGTAGATGATTTATTATCTAATAACTTCATACATAGACCTGGTTATAATGCCAAGAATCTAATTTGCACTCATCTAAAAAACCAACCCTACATTTTTTATGATTAACTTCTCTTATCTATGATGATCCATGGATGAACACATTTAATTAATTACTAATACAATTTTCAATATTAACCAGATTTATTGATTGCTTCTGTCATAAATATATCAAAGAGTAGTGATTCATTTTTAAATTTTATGCCAAATAATGAAAGGTATCAAAGCAAATCTGCTATCTGCAATAATAGCTTCAGTGCATTGCAATGCTTTTCCCTGAACCCTAGCTGATAGTTCTTAAGCAGGAAGACCAAAAAATAATTATTTTAATCAAACCTGTGAACAAAGGGAGATAAAATCTGTGGAATTTAAGATGACAATAGGTCATTATTAAGAAGAAAAATTTGCTCGTTTTTGTCAATGACTGGGTGTTAAAGATTGGCCTTTGTTCACATGGTGAACAGGAGGCCTATAGGCCATATTTGACTGTTTGACTATGTACATTAATTAAAGTATGATTATCACAACCAGGAAATTACATTATGTACTGAAGATTAACCATGACAGCATCAATAAACACATAGCTCTTTTTAACGGTGTTAGTGTTTTCTGGGGTGACAACATCAAATATGGTAAGCTATGAAGCCATTGGTTTATTTCAAGACAACATGTATATTGAACATGCCCAAATATGGTCCAGCAAACAATGATATAATCGTAGGCAGTATACTCTACAAGTTAAATGTACAATTGTAATAATGATTAATGTATGAAAAGCTCTTAACTGGTGTAGTACAGGATTTTAATCATTATTGTAAGCATACAATTTCTGTATCAGACATTATGGAGTTGATTCATAATAAAGTACCAGTATGTTAACAAATGGCAATGTTGGAATCCAGAAACTTAGCCAATCATCCAATTTTCATTGACAACCAATTAAAAAAATACATCCATGGTTTAATTGCATAAATCTCTTTCTTTCATAAAGAAATCACAGACAAAATATAGAATCTTTATCACATCTGCTTATAAAAACTATGACATAAAATGTATGGACCAATTTGTTATAAATGCATGCTAATACTAATTGCTATACTTTCAATGCTGTGACATCAACATTTTTTATTGACATTAACTAAAATAATGATCCATAGTTTCCTCTAAATGAATTTATCATTAATTTCAAATCAATAAAAAAAACCAGTAGATACACACGGTCTTAAACAGCTGTTCAAGCAGGGTGGGTGGGGGAATGTTAGTGGCTGTTTGACATTTTAGTCATATATAACAGAACTGAACAGAACAGACAATTTAAAAACTTTGTAATAACCCGCATGCCTAAACCTAAGACTGAACTTGTAAATAACTAACAAACATTGCATGAAAACATATGTATTATCATGACAACATTGTGTGTCTTTTTTGTTAATTTTAACAAACTATAAATAGTAGTTATTTTCGTTTCAGTTATAACTTCTTGGGCATTAAGTGGCACAATGAGAAGATAATTTCTAATGCAAGACTTTTGGTCCTGATGAGAGCCACAAAAACAAAAACAATCCTAAATGAATATAAGTATGATATAAGATCCCAAAATGAGTAAATATTGAACTTCTACAATAAAGTCAGTCCAAACACTGGATATTTTGTATTTTTGGAATATACAGCTAATTTCTGCACATTCTCAGGTTTCTTATCAAAATTTATTAATGCTGGTATTTGGCCCATTAACAAATGTAATATCAACGAAATTGATTTTTGCTCGTTTAATCAAATGCTTTTCATGCCAAGAAGTTATAATCATAAGCTGTTTGCATGCTAAACAATATAACAATTCCCATGTAAGGCATATAATAACATTGTCCTGTTTTTTTACCATTAAAACTCTGTTAATACTTTCAAAGTATTCCGGAACTGTCTGAATCTAAAAGTTGTATCAGAATATCTGAATATCATGGGTAATGAGTATAGAAGTATAAAATGAAAATTTAATACCTGAGTCATTGTATGATCAAGTTTTTATAATAATGCTTAATTGTTAACAACAAATACATTATAACAGTGATAAACAGACAATAAAAGAAATCAAAAGGAAAGATTTCCACATTTCAAAAAGAACCTATGTAATACTATTGTAACCATTTCTTCACTGAAACATAAATTATGTAGGTTCTTGTGCCAAGCAGTCTGTGGTCAAATAGTCTCCATAGGAATAACTGGGGAAAATGCATTGTATCTAAACAGTGCTAAATGTTTGAATAGTAATGCATAGATTTTGAAACAGTAAGAAATGTAGACTGATAGAATTTCATATATTGATTATGGTGGTCAAGTTTACTCAGATCAAAACTTTGACTAATCAAAGGTAGGTGTTTTGAGAAATGATTGGCAGCAATCATGAGAAGATACGATAAATAGTACCTGGTTCCTTAACTTACCTGGAAATATAAAATAATGGTCCATATAAGACCAAGGACGATGGATGCTTTCCCATCAGCTATGTCGGAAACATTGATATTTACAAGTTTGATCTGAAAACAAAAATACAAATGCATATGTATTGATAAAAATATCATTTGAATGTTAATTGTTTGAGTAAGAACAATTTATTTATTGTATCTGTTCTTTACATTTTTATTTACAATCAAACCTGTTTACACAGCCCATCAAAGAGAGAAGAAAAATGGCCTTTATGCACAGTTGGCCATCAAGCAGAGGTTTACTTAGTGAATTGTATCAATGAATAAGTATTGAAGAATGATCCTTATTCACCGGTTGCTTCAATTCCCAGGTGACCATTAATTCAGATTTAACTGTACATAAAAAGCTCAATGTTTACATCAGTTGCTATAGAAACCATTATTTTAACCATATTGAGAAAATAGAATTGTGAATAATTATATGAAGTACCAAGTCTGCTCCCAGGAAATAGTAAATCACAGTCATTGAAAAATCAGTAAGTATTTATTACAATGTGACAAAGACATTCTCTAACTGTACTGAACCTGAATGTGAACCAACTTTTTACTTCCTGACGTTTCTTGTCACAAGTACAGGACCCTGTGGTTCTTATGGTCAAACCTGCATACAGCCATTTGAGGTTTAAAGTGACCAATGCAAATGGGTGACCATTAAATCAAGTCTTACAATGACAAGAGATTTAAACAAAGTAATTATATATTTTCAAAACTCTTTAACAGAGAAAATAAGCACAATTCATAACATCAATTTAGCACACATCTCAAAGGTTATTGCACTTCTTCAAGCTTAAACAGATAATATTTTCTACACATTTCATTCAGAAATTTGAAAATAAACATTTGCTAGTTTAGTTTCATAGCAGATTTCCTGTAATTGACAGTTTTGCCTGTTCTTGTTTTTTCCTTCATAATTTCTATGCTAAATAATGTCCATATGGCCTACAAATGATACATTAGGATATCCTTAAAAACTAAATTTTGTGATTACGTGACCCAAACTTTGAACAATGTGTAGGCAACTATTCTTTTTTGGAAACATTATGTTTGTACTGAAAACAAAAAACTGGAATGAAAAACAAAAACAATTTCAGACAAAATTGCTTGAATATGTTTGGGTCATTTTTTTAATGGGTTGGTTGCATATCAGCAAACCAACTATTTTTTCCAGATGGCCTGACTAAGCCGTATTTAGACCATACCTTTTTACTTTCCAGGAATTTCAAGGCTGTAGACAAGTTACTGACATAATGTACACGCTTCAGCTTCCCTCGTTCCATTGGCTGAAATAAATCAAACAGACAATAATAACAATCACAGCACTGGAAAATGCATCATAATTTTATCAGGAACTGTATACAAACAATTCTGAGGCCATTTACATAAATATACATTCTTTAGGAATATTTCAGCATGGAACTGTAATGTCTATATAAACAAACAAACTGTTCCATCTGATGTTGATACATTAAGGTAGATGTACAATCATAATTTGTGTTAACATCAATGTGAAAACATCTGAGATTGTTCTCAACATGGGCATCAAATCTATGAAGTAAGGTAAGCCAAAATTACAGAGATAGTAAACTTTGTGAAACTATATGAAAAGATAAGACATGGTAACATTAATATTTACTTTCCATTAACTAATTGTAATTCAGTCACATGATAAGATAACATAGGAAATCTGAATATAACACATAGTGACTGATAATGTAATTATGTGAATATTTTCATTAATAAAATAATTGAACATTAATTGTTTTATCAAACACCAGCTTTTTCTCTTCTTCAGTTATAATCACATAATGATAAAATGTGAGCATTAACAAAACATCTATTTTTGCACATTCAGCAAAAAAAGCAATAGACCTACATTATGTGTTAATAGAGAGAAATGATTGCCTGTCAAAATTTCTATCTTGAAAGTGTCAAAAGAAAGAAATAGTGCAGATTGACATGGCTTAGATCTGCCATAAAACAAATATATGGCTTAACAAGGGCCACTGGAGTGTCCTCTAAAACTTCAAATACAAACTTTATGCAAACAGTTTTATCAGTTTGAATTCCACACACTGTTTTGGAAATAGTCCAAATACTTAGTTTTCAAACAAAAACAGTATGGTAGAGGTATTAACTGATACATCTAATTTAATCATACAGTATAGTAGAGGAATTAAGCGCTTCCACCGTTCTGATCTTATACAATACCATATAACCCACAGGGTATTGGATATTGATATTGACACATGATAAGGCGATAGGATGAATTATTTAAACTATATTTAAGAAAAAATTAACGAGCAATGCTTTTAGTCTAATCACATTTGAAATTGGTCATTTTAAATACACATAAGTCTTACATCTAAGTCAAGACAAGATTTTACATGTATACAAATTTGGTGGGACTGACTGTTGATTTTACAGGACATTAAATTGAACTGATAACCTGGTAACCTATGGTTAAGTACCCTGATATTTATAATTAGAATAATTAAAATGAAAATTATAATCAAATATAACAAGCACTCCTAAAAAATCTGATCATGAAAGTTTGAAAAGTAAATGAAATAGAACATTATCTTCCCAAATTAAATACATTACATGCAGACTTTCAAAATTAGGTGTAAATGTTGACTCAGCAAGTAAAATATAAAAAAAATCTTCAAAGACTTAAGAAATAGTATTACTTTTCTATTTTTACTTCAAGAGGGTAAAATATATACTTTTTCAATATTTGACAATCTCCTAGTAATCATATGCAACATTCTTGTGACAAGACAACTAAATCAAACACACTCTTAAAATATCTCTCCAAGGTCATAAAACTATACATAACCCAAGATTTACAAAGAATAACAGAATAATGAAGCCAAGATATATTCCTTAAAGTGACAGAATATATTAAGAATTTTTACAGGTTTCTGAAAATCACAGGTCAAAAATCTCAGACTGTAATTTGTTTATAAGAAAGATTTGATAGTTTACTGAATATCCCCCAATCTTTGCTCAAATATTTACAATGCCGTAAGGTCAATACAAATTCACTGACCAGTTAATGGTTAAACATAGAATTACGATCTATAAACAGGAATGCCTGGATTTTGGGCATGTAATGTACTTATGTAAAGCACTGTGATAAGTATGATTGAATAATATATATAATTGGGAACACTGGTAAATGTTATCTATAATTCATATATCAGCATTTACAATACAGTAAAATCATAGCAAATCAATCAATTACTTTTATAATGTAAATGTGGTTCTGTCAGGATTTGTGTAGATCAAGCACTTTAATGCCAGTGGCTCTCTTGCCATGCATTCTACCAGAAATTAAATTAAAAGGCAGCCACTAATCTAAATAAATGAAATAATTTATTGAGTACCATTTAACTTTGAAATAAGTTAAATGTTTTGTCTGGCAAAAACCTTCATTGACTGGAAAATGTTTACTATAAGTCGGGAGAACCCTTTTTCTCAGACAAACACAATACCAAATAAAAAAACTTCAGTCCCTAATTAAGGGTCTGATATTGCATGGAGCTAACAAAAATAAAGCAAACTTTCAGTTCTGTTCTGTTGTATACTCACCAGTTTCTCGCCTGAAAGGACCTCAAGTAGTGATAGTAATACCACGCCATCTTTTATATCTTCAAACAGGTTCTCAACTTTTAAAGGAGGGCTCTTCTACAATACAGAACAAGAATGCAATCAATTAATCACTCATAATATACCAAAAGGGACAAAAAACAATTCATAGTTATGTTCCATGAAAATTCACAATTAACATATTACAAGGATTATAACAGGAAATGTGCAAATAGAAACAATGACATGTAATGACAATACAGAAAATCAAGCTGTATAAATGATGATGAACTAAATGAAAAAATTAGAAAAATAATTAGACCCCTTCAATATTCATTATTCAAGTCTGCTGAATCATTTTCATAACACTGAATCTGGAAATGATACTCACTCAGACAATGGCACGCAGTGACTGGGGGCAATTACAGGCAAAACAAAATAAATCAAACACAGTGTAAAAGATAAACCCATCTGCTCCATAATCATAGCATAACCAGGACATGTGTATGATAAATCTCCTTAACAATGTTCACTGATGGTTTCAAGAGCATTGGCTTGAAGATCTACACTTACACCATCCAATACACCAAGGCCTTCCAGAATTTTATGACAAATAAGTGTGGACACCATTATGTACAGTAATTAATGACTTTCAGAGAGAAATAAAATGGTATTCATCACCAATCACCACTTGAAAACAAAGATGGCAATAAATATGTATGATTTCCAGGAAGCTTAACTTTAATGTCTGTTAGTGCTAATAAATTAGACTTTACACCAGCATTTAAACAACAGAAGAAAAAAATCAACCATACCATTACTTTGTTTTATTTTATTAAACTAACAAACCTACAAAGGGTTTTTTCAATAAGCAAGAAAACAATCATAAAGCTAATAAAAATGATGTACTTCCAAGCACATTCATGTTATGACAAAGGTGTGAAACAGAATATTAAAGGTACATGTATTTCAATTGACCTATTAAACAACATCACTTCATAACCACAAATGAATGTAAGGACAAACTCAATTAACTCATTCTTATAATTTGATATAATTTACAACCAGAAGTTTGAATAGTGGATTTTTTTCAAGGGTTACAGAATAATCCATATCAGACCTATCCTAAGGTGATCATTTAAAAGATTAAGTTACAAAATGTAATTGAATTCAGTGCATTAAAATCATAATCGAATGACCAATAAAAAAAATAACTTTCACCCTGACAAAATCATGTGAAATTCATAAAGATTGCTGAACTATATGATCTGATGTGAAACCAATGTAACTCAGCTTTTTATAAAGAAACAGTTCACACACTTTTAAGACCAACCTTTAATATTGTACTATTAATTTAACCAAATCCCAGTACTGCCTACTTTAAATCAATGTGATCACATAAATTGAATACTGTGACAATATTTGTTTATTAACATAAAGTACAAGAACAAATATACTATCAAATAAATCAATTAACACAAATTATGGTCCAATATTAGACAACTATAAATAGGACAATGCCACTCCTTGAGTATCATGGTTTCTCCAATCTGTGAATTGCTTTTAATATAAGTTGATTTCAGTACAATGAAGAAAAATTGCTTATAAATCATAAGAAATACAATCATGTACTATTTCAAGAAATTGGATTTTAATTAAACTTTGTTCTACTATTATGTAGATAGAAGATGCCTAATGAAATAAGCTGAGTTGGCAAGAAAGTGCTGACTGGTTGACCAAACTTAAGCCATAAGTGAGAAGTTGCCAACAGCACAATATAGTGGCTGTCAACTTGTATCCACTTAGATACATTTCTGTATTTAGACCTACATAAAGACCTACCAGTCAATGACTTAGCAATAAAACAATACAGGGTCATCTCGTCCACAGCCTAAAGGTGTTATTAACAACACTAACAGTAATAATTGCCTATATCCACAAGGATGTACATTAGTGACAATAACCACATTTATGTCACAGAGACCTGTGAGAATACCTTTTGATCTATGACTGTATGACCATTATGACAAACAAGTCACTGACCGTGAGGTATGGTAATCTCACTGTGACAATAACGAGGTACAACTAAACATACAACAATAATCTAATGTTCAATAAGAACCATACCATGACCTTCACATTCAGTTCTCAAACCTGGCATGACATAATTATCGCTAAAGACCCTACTAAACCCTGTGCTGAAAACAAGTACTGTTCAGATGTAGAGACCCTCACCAGATTAATTTCGAACAGAAACATGAAATGAAGAGCAATTCAGTCCATTCTCTGAATGAATGCCAACTGTTGACAGTAACAATTTTTGGCTTGGTTTTTAAAGAAAGGTTTCACTACATCAAAAGCCTAAATGATTTTCATAAGCAAAAAAAAAAATAAGAGTCACATGACAAAATTAACAGCCTCCATTAAATCATCATCAAACAGCAGCATTCAGACCATCTGGTTCAACATGTAACAGTATGGAACCAATTATAGTTGATCATTTATTCAATAAATACATGTTCCTGCTTTCATGGGAAACATGTTTATAAATTCAGGTTTTAATTATTTAGAATTTTACATAAGGAGCACATCTGATAAGCAAGCTTCTGAAAAAGTTGATTTCAAGCTTGAATAGCTATCAAGAGCAACCATCAAATGCATCATGACAAGTTATTATATACTGGCTTCAAGCTTATGAAAAATACATAGGCCTTTGGTGTCAATTATTCAGTCTGTATTTAGATGATGTGAATCAATCAATCAGTCATTAAGGTTTCCTAATGATCAGGAACAAATTAACAAACAGCAAGTTCACATCATGCAAACTGATATAAACCATCGTTTGGGACCAAGAGGGTGACAATACAAACAATTAGACAAGAGTGCCTGTGTGCCCAAATGCTATACCACATCACACAATTTGCAACACAAATCTTACTGCACTGATGGACTCAATTTTTAAACAATCCCAAAGGAGTCAGTCTCAGGCTCAAAATTTCAAAAATTCATATTTCGAGTCAAACCTGAATCAGTTGTGTGCCTAACATACCAGTGGGCACAATTTTCATTATAAATGCCAGGCTTGTGAAAAATCTCAATTTTGGGAGACTGGGGCTTTTTCTTACCTGTTTGAGATATGTGTTCATCCAGTTTGTAAATGTCTTTTTCTGTACTCTCTCTTGTTCATCTGAAAATAGACAAGACAGGAAAATTAAGAATTTGGTATCATTATCAAACAAACAATAAGCAAACAAATCTCAGACTGTGACTGCCAACAAAAAGCTAAGTTTCATGCCTATAAAGCATTAAAACCAGTCCAAAATCATTTGAAGTTTGGTGCATGAGTGAAGCAAGTATGTCCTATACTTCCTAACCATGTGCAAATTACATTCATTGCACCCCCAAACACCCTCATACAGACACATAAAACCCTAGACAATCACAGCAATAACCTAACCTACAACAATTTTTCCTTTCCAATCACATTAAGGACTTCCCTCCTACAGTTTTAATGTCCTGTCACCATGACAACTCACTGGTGACAGTGTATCATTAAATTCAAATTTTCTCACTGATTGATTTTATTAGTATGACAGTACCACTCAGAAACATCAAACGGTCATATCCATCAATCATGCAGCTATGCATGCAACATGTCACAATCATAGATTTCAATCTTCAATTAGAGAAAAATGGATCAAGGCACTCATATTTTACTTTAATTTATGCCGAGTACAATTTGCAAACAGAATAAAAAAAATGAACCAGAAATGGCAAATATTTTCCAATGCAGGGCTCAAGCCCAAGACCCAATCATTATTAGAAGTCATCTACAAATAAGCCACAACGGGGTCTTATTGTCTTGCTCAAACACCGGATCACATGACTTTATTCACACTTTTTTATCATTAACTTTCCCCTAAGACTGTTGTGCAGTGAAAATGTCAACAATTAACACATCATTTTCAATGAACAATGTGAAAACTGTCCAGTTTAAGTACAGTAACCTTGACAGAATTTTTATACTCAGGTTTATGTATAATAAGACAGGTGGTAGATTGTGAACTGAGCTGAAATTCATCATCCATGAATTATTTCTTTGCATATCAAACTATTATTATCAACAAGACTGTACCAAAACTATCTTCATTCCAGAGAGTTCCAGAAATGGTTTCAATCAGAAATTGTTCCGATACTAATTGACAGCCACAAGGGTTTTATCATTACAACCAATATACACCAATCTAACAATACAGCACAAGATGGTACAGAAAATGTATGTTTTAAAATGATTATAACATGATGAATGATGATAAGACACATTTTGACCACCTACTGAACACAGATATAAAATCTCAAAGGATCTCACTGTAGGTGGCTAGCATCAGAGGCAACATTTATTGTCTGCCATCATCCAACTCATAAACAATAATAATTTCAGCATCCATAACATGGGATATGATAACTGAACAGTTCATTCTGGTACATTTAGACCTACAGATACTAAAAATAAATCATATATTTTGCTTCATAAAAATTAAGACAAGGCAGCTCATAACATAAGGAACCATGTTTGTTCACATTGTGACCAAATGGAACATGTCAAGAAGTACCATTCTCATCAAATGATCTCAAAACTTAAAAGCTTAGATTTGTCAAAATAAACATTTGTTTAAGTCAACACATTATCCAGATAAATAAACATACAAGACTTATTTTATTTTAAAAAAAATACAGGTTTTTCGACAACAAACAGCAGAATTGCCATGGCTACCCCATACTATGAATACTGGAAAATTGACCTTTCACACCATAAGTACAATAATTAACAGCAAATCTAACACCAATAATTGTAACATATGGAGGTAATTGGTGGAAAAAATCAATCAAATGAATCCAACTGTAGAACTTTCACACAAATGATACATGCATTATGTCCTAATAATGGCTGATATATTTGTATTGATAGGTAGAAATAGGTCCAGATGCCAAGACTTGAACCATTATCACATGTTTTGTAACTTAGGAAGTTAAAATGTATGGTGTGATTATTATTCAGTATGAATGAAACTCAGACAACTGACATGAAGCCTATCAAATCAGCAACCAGAGCAAAAATCAGAGACATGCATTAAGTTCAGTAAAATGATCTTTACAGATATATATATGTAACAGATATGCATTAATTTTATTTATAAAAATTTTTAGATTTCGATTTTACCAAAAATGCTGGTGGGTGGGGGGTGTAATAAATTGACCAATAAGTGAATTTAGATGCATTGAATGAATATCAGTGTCCATCAGTAGTCAATCAATAGCACTACTTGTACAAGTGTTCTATTCCAAGCATTATGGGCCAGACTCAATATGAAAATGAAAGCATGAGAGTATCGACAGAAGAATTTTAATCTAATACGGAGATATGTACATCTGTTACATTACACCATTCAACTTAAGTGCTTTAGCTCGGCGACTTAGAAGCGAGACACAAATGGGAAGAATATTAATAACACTTATTGAAAACCATAGGGAAAACTAAAGTCAGACAGGGTCAGCTTTCTGGTCAATGATTAACACTTAGAACTCGGGGAATGACCGGATTCTAGTTTCCTGTTGAACATCGACAACACAATACAACACTTAACAGAGTCTTGAATATTAAACATTTGGAAAGGCCAAAAATAAAACAAGTGAAAAGTTAATGAATTATGAGTTTGACTAATTTATGCCATAAAGCCTTTCACCAAAAATGAGGGTCATATATTATACAATATGATTACAATGAAAGTGAGACATACTACTCATACTATAATTGTGTCTGCGTGCAAACTACTGAACTGAAATTTTCCACAGTTTAGAACTCATCTTGTTCACAAATCTACCTTTTAGTTTTTAACACAACAGATAAAATCTTTGTTTAACCATTCATGACAAATTATTATTATTTTATGATCAAATGATAATAATAAACTTAGTATGACTCATGAGCTAGTATACAGAACAATATTCACCATACAGCAAGGCCACTGGGAATGATTTGGTTTGGGTTTTTCTTTCCATAAGAATAATTTCATTCAGTTATTTTCAAAACATTTTGCTACCCCTCACATGAATGTGACAAGGATGATGTAAATTACATGCAGAAAGATAATACAAGACTTAGTGTACTTTGAAACAGTAATCATACAATATTATCAATTTAAAAACTGTCAAATAACTGTATTATTTAATGGCATTCAATTTAAATCAAGTTTCTATCCCATGCGTGGCTGAAATCTTGCATAATTACACATTCTTACCTACCAATAAGGGGCCCTAAGAATTTAACATGACAATAATAAATCAATTGTATTTGTTTGGGGATATAAATTGATCACAGATTAGAATTGTCTCACAGCTGTCATAAACCTGATGTCATTATTTCCATGTTAAACATGATGTAAAAATATAGCCAGATAAAATTGTTATAAATTGAGAGACAAAAAGTATACTATGGGAACAGATAAGTATTCATTATTTAACTGGTCTTGTAATGGTACACTATCCATACAAAACATGATAAAGGAGACTTGAATGAACTGTGTCAGAGTAAAACATAGTTGATTCAACAAATCATTCCTATGTTATTAAGTAATAATCACTTTCATGAACTGAAATGCCTTTTTTCAACCTTGAAAAATATCTATTTTGACTAAATTGCTGAAATTCAGCATGGCAAATTATTTGCCCAAATTGATACAATTATGCTTATGACTCTTGTGTACAGTAGTTATGGTTATATTAGACCATATTGGCCATGAATGTAACTAAATTAAGCTTATTATTATAACTAATTAGTGATAAAATCTTGACAAGAACCAATTAAGTAACACTATCAAATCAATAAAATACTGCATTCAGTGATAAATAGGTAAGTTTATAGTGAAGTGCTGTCAAATTAATGCATAAAATTAGAGATATTAAGTTACTAATGACAAGATTTAGATCTGCAAGATTTCGGACTATTATATTGGTACATCAATAAATCAGGTGCATAATGCTTAGAACCATCCAGTGGAAATAGGAAAGAGTACATAAATCTTTAAATTCTTGATAGTTTTGAAAGAAACAATTTTGATGAAAGAAAGAAAAGTAACCAAGTGAAAATAAAAAACTTAAAATTGATAAAACTGTTTACTTATTTCAATTAAGTTAAACCCAAGCATACAGCCACTTGTTAATTAAGATCACTAATTAAACAGTGGAAACTTTTAGACACATTTACTAATACAAAATACCAAATACACCCATGAATAAAGGCCAACACAAAGGTCATAATTCTCTCATTTCAATGGCCTCCAATCACAGGTTTGACTATAGTTCAGTATTTTATTGATACTTCAACTATCCAATAATTCAATATGTTACAATTAAGTGTAACATCAATCAATTGATTCACAACCTACTTTCTTCAATATAGCAATTAATTCTGAGGTAGACATGAAAGTATTGGTGTTTGACATATTCTGTTCAATAAAAATCTAGCAATTGAATCCCATTAAGTAAATCATGGACAATTGAATATCATGTTCTGAAAACAGTGAATAGATGGGGGTGTTATATGAGAATTGACCTATACCCAGAACTCAGAAGGCATCAAGGTTAGGCATTCTGATACAGGCAAAAAATATCACAAACAAGTGTGAGATTTCAGATTAATAGGTGAGAGTAATTAATTATTTATTTACATTGACAATCAAGCACCTTGTAAATCAATAATCTCAAAGAATCTTATATAAGAACAATATACCCAACTGTCAGAACACCAGGAAGATAAAATGGAAGATTGAAGGTTTGTCTGGCCTGATAACAATGATAATATTATCAGTCTCTAGGGATATTTTATAGATGTTTCGATTTTAAGTGGTCCTCGTCAAATATATTACAAGAAAACAACACTGGAGACATCATGTGACATTTTCTGTGATTGTGTTAAGTATCAATAGGATGAAGTAACAATAGATTAAAATATTCACACCATTTCTGCAGATTTTAATAAAACTTTGTGAGATACATTTATATCCAATTTATACAATAACAGTTTGAAAGAAGTTATTGTGTGAACAAACCACAATTAATCTTAGGAATACAAAGACTTATTTGAACACAAACTCAAGCTTGATCATTTGTAATAAAAATGCATTGAATATGGAGAATATTCCAAAACTTTCAAAACTGGTCGTCCTAAAATTGCCATATTCCAATATTTTACTATTTACAGCAAGTAAAAAAACAATTAAAGTTTGTGCTTAGCTTAGGCAATATTTGTTTGTTCCTATGACTGGCATTTGGCTTAAGTCATAGACTATTCTTACAAAGCTTGTTATGAATTTATAACCAAACATTATAGCACCATGCTTCAATTAAATCACTTTGATTAATTATTACTCGTAATTACTTTGCATATATAGAGACTTTTTAATGATGTTATTGTTTATATAACAAAAATTCTTACATCTTTTCTCTGAGTACACCATATCATATCCACAATTTAATCATTATTTCCAATAATAATCACTTGATGAAATAATCCAATGATATTTCTGTCAAATATTAAGTCCACTTTGATGTACCCTTAGGTGTAATGTATTAGTAACACAGGTTACCTGTAGACCTCAAAGCCAAAAGCCAAAGGCTTATCAGCCAAAAATACTGACTTGTAAACTACTCAGTATTTCTACAAGATTTTAACATCTGGAGATAGCCAGTACATGGAGGAGAAGTTAGGAAGGAAATTATTGAGCATTAATTTACAGTTTGGGACAAAATCAGCCTGGAATACAATTTCAGTATATCATAAAATGTTTTGACAGATCTTTATGAGTCTTGGAAATTTAGTCAAAACCAAAAGGAAAATTAACCAATTTGATTCATAATATAAGACATCATGATGTTACCATTCAAGATTTAAGTGTATTCCACAATATGAGACATTGTTGCAAATGTCAACGTCTACTTAGTGCAATATTGTCATAATTAATTAATTAATTATTTGTGTCCCAGTCTATTGTAAAGAATGAGTCAAAAGCCTCATTCTCTGAATGGAAAATACATTTCATTATCAAACATTGTAACAATTGAATTTACAAATTATTATTTTTAATGAAAACTTAAAACCAAGATACAACTGTTGTTATTTTAGACAAGCAGAATTTGATCAAGGTTCTAAGAAGTACCTCTCAGCAACCATTAGCAAGTCAGTAGATCCATCACTGACACCATGTTTCTATAATTACAATATTAACTCATAGACCAGAAAGTCAATTACAAACTAATTAAGTACTTGTTTATATAATCTTATTATGGGTGGGGTAAACTGACCATTGCTTTCTACTGGATGCTGCAGGGATGGATATTGTATGTACAATATTATTCGATAATTACCCTTGACTTTATCACCTAATACAAAATAAACACTCCAGGCTGATAAGTGATCATACAATAATAGGTAACAGTAGGAGAAAGTAAACAAAGTTATCTTCACTTTGTAAACAATAAGGATGGTGCCAACATCCATCACGCAGACAATAAATCAACTAAAATGGAGGGATGTTAAATTTACATATTTTTTCATTAAGACATCAGCATTAAATTTGTTTCATAATTTTGACATACTGAGACGAAATTAATATTTGTGGACATACTTTTACCTAGATAACCTTAGATCGATACATATGAGGTCAAAATGGCTGCTTTTTTTCAATTCAAAGTTATCACTTAGTAACAAGATCTATAAATAATAAATGAATATGTCATTTACAGCATTAGTTTCAGGCAAACCTTGAAGCCTAATCACAAACACAGGCTACATTGAAGCTAACAATTACTACTGCAGGTTTCACACATCCAGTAATTAGTTTATATTACATGTTGCCAAACAAAGGTCATAATACTATATACATGAACAATAAAGATTTCTGTGTTTAATCAAAATGAACGAACACAAACAATTAGACGCCTGGATTTTACAGCTATGAGAATAAGTGTATTGCACAATAATTATTATAGAAATACAATAAGTTAATAAAATATCATTCAAATCCAGACCTTTGATGTCTTTGCCAATGAACTGGCTCAAATAAATTTACAGTCCAGCCATACCCAATCCCCCATCCCCCATCGATGTTTATCATTAAGCAAAATAACTCAATCAAGAAGACTGTAAAAATTCCTCAGACTTCTTCACATTACTGAAAGACTTCAGACCAAATATCAAACATTAAATGTTCCATGTTTTCATCGACAATCCAACCATTTTAACACCACTTTGAGCAAACGAGCTAGGTGTTAAACATTATAGAAAAGATATATGACTTCAATCAGGCTGTAGACCAGTATGGATGTTGAATAAAACCCTGACAATGACCAGGAGATTCTGACAGAAACAATCACCATTGTTACTACAGTAAGTCAATGGTCCATGTATAGTAGCTGAAGACTGACGTTAGTGCTTATTACATTAACAGGTGGAAGGGGAGTTGGGAAAGTAATACAGTTGTATCAGAATTCATATGTTTGTATGAAAGCATTTCATGCCTTGTTGGCTAAAACATGAACCATTTCAAAGAACAAATTATAACAAGCTCACTAACTTGTAGATGTAATGTGATGAACCATTGAATAAGACTTCCTGCTAATACCAGGGATTTATTAAAGCATGTAAATGTACAATTTTAGAGAAAATATATATTAGTTCACAGAAAAAATTCGAGAGAATTTCATAAGTCTGTCAAATGACTGACTTAAAGAGTTATATCGGATAGTAACATCCTATCTAGATATTCATTCAGTTTTAACAGCCTCACAATTCAGTCATACCATTTTTTACTAACAAATGAGATTCATGTTTCTCTATGCCACCATTTAACTCTGGTACAGTGCTCCCTCTGAAGAGCAACACTTGTTGGAGTCGCAATAAAGTGTTGTTCTTTAGAGGGAGATGGTGTTCGGAGGGAATTTATATACATTCGCTGTATTTTTTATTATGTGTATGTGTGCTTTTTACTGTAGTTTCTTGGAGAGAATGGGTCTTAGAGGAGATGTTACAGGAGGGAGCACTGTATATACAGAGTTTAGTATCTCCTAATTCAATATCTTTTAACAGCGCTGTAACACTTAAATAAATTTTCAAGAACAATGAATTTTGTTGTCAATTGATTAAATATTCAATACAGTGTTAACTGTATTTAAAGCCATAGGTTTGCATTTGTATTTGCAGCTTTGTGATCTTGACAAAAGATTTATCACTACATCATATTTTCATAGGTACTGTGTATAATAAATTTTCACATTAAACAAAAGACAATTGTTCCTGTGACTTTAAACTCAGAACTGATTCCAACATGATAATAAATATTTAATCATTAAAATCAGTAATCAATAAATATATATATGAATACTGAATCATAAATCTTTTTGTGAAGAAAAGACTAACAAAGATTTTAAAACTTAAGATATTAATGTAAAGTAGTTTGACATTGTTGGCTGATAGGTAAATCTTAAAACTGTTTACACCTTATTTATTACAGCATAAATTGATAAACACATACATGTGAATCACTGCTGAGAAAGTAGTTCTATTCAATAACGTTATTTTATTACCTTACAGTTAAATTTGGTTTCAACAATGACATTATATTACAATTTCCATGATTGCACTTTCCAAAAACTGCTGACCTAAGCATTTTTAAATGCAAATGAATCTAATTTTAACTCAATACTTATATGGTTAAAATTAGTTGTTCCACCCCTTAACTTTTCAACTGGACAATTATTGGGTTCATTTATTCTCAAGTGACTAGAAAAACTGGTCAAGATAATTTTAGCATATATTGTGAATTAATCATTTAAAAATTCACTGGCTGAAATATGATAGCACGGCTATCTCTGTATGAATGAAAATACAAATATTTTAACAGCAAATAACCTAAGATCATACCATGCAGTGTTTTACTTTCATTATAATTTTTTACTTTAGAAACAAAATGCATGAGTAACTTTTATTTAATGTTTAGTGAGTAAGATCGCAAGATAAATATTTTCACATAAAAATTTGTCAATATACAACGTAGACCTATTGAACCCCTAAGGTGAAATAGGAATCCAGTCTTGCATGTAATTTGTGGTGCAATGTACATTTATATAACTGATTGAACAATTTGATTTGAGACAAAAAAAAACTAGTGAGAAAATTGTTAATTGCTTTTTAAACCCTTTTAAGTTTTTGGTGTCATATTTTATCAATATTAAAGATCTTTTAAGTCATAATAGGCCACTAACAAAAACTAGTTAAAAAGTTATGAATAAGTAAAAAAAATATTAACACAATACAAATACAAAGAAGAATTCATAATTAGACTAATTATTATTCTCTCTTTAATGTTTATATCCACTGATCTTACAAATGTCAAAAAGGAAACAAATGCATTTTTAATTCACTTATTAATCATTTATTATTGCAGGTTACCAAGGAAACAATAACGTTACTTAAAGTGCTGTATACTTGTACAATGAATGTTAGAACTATATGATTGATGCATATCATTGTATTACATGCAAGAGGTTCTATTTAAACAATAAAATTATGTAACAACTAGTTAAAATTATTCATCTTGCAAGTTAAACTGAAAGAATGAAATACTTCATACCACAAATCTTTCCAAAAATGCATTTATTCACAAAAAATTATCAAATTTTTATTTATATAAGAGTTAAAAATCTATGCAGAGGCAAACACCTGAATGAGCACAATACTCACCTTTTAGGGTTAGCACTCTTTCTGCAAACACCCTTGTTTGATACGTAACATTCTGATAATTTGCCATATTTGTGTCTCATGTATTTACAGTCTCTTACATCATTGATAAAATCCAGACAATTTCCAGGAAAATATTCTAACAATAGCACTAATCTCCATGGAAACTAGAAACCGAAAGTAATCCATATTTCGCCATGTTGTGTTGTAAGAAAATAAAAAGTCAAGTTAAAATAAGAAGAAAAAAAACGAAAATAATTTTGTGATACAGTACAGTTATACAGATCCCGAAGCATTTATGTACATCCACGAAAATTATTAATGATTATTTAATAATAAAATCAGTTTATGCCACATAGTGACGTTTATAGACGAGACAGCAGTCATTGTTGCTCACACTAGGAAGAGTCCCTGACGAATGACGATATTCTCAAACAGTTCATAATACTACCCCATAGAGTACCGAACATAATCAATACATGCTCAAATCCTTCCATTCACGGTAGATATTCCACACTACAATACTGCGTAACCATCCATAAAAGGTTAACAATACAATTAAACCATGTTTTGTTATCTAGTCTCTGATTGGTCGATCCATTTTTTCCATACACTAGCATATTGACATTACTTATAGGTATAGATTTAATTGATGTATTGTATTAGACTGGTTAAATGATTAAAGTTAACAAGAGAAATGTCAGCTACGGTCCGTCGAGACTGTACCAAAATCTTGTAATATCTCATTAACTTCACTTAAACCGTTATTTATTAAACACCACCAAGGACATGTGACACTGATTTGACACAGAGCACAAAGCTTTTGCATCATCAATGAAATTCAATGATCAAAAAGTTGTAAATCAGACACTTTTGCATCAAGGATGAAATTCAATGATCGTAAAGTTGTATACCAGTCAGAGTATAAGTGATATGTATGTGACACTTTGTGGATACTTACGATACTTCATATATGTTTAATATCAAACAATGCATGAAATATAAAGTATTGTTTACCAATATTACATTAATATTGACTTATAGTGACTTATACCATGAGACTGGTAGTATAAATAACAGTGGCTGTTTATGGACAGGAACACTTACCATGAAGTATAGTACAAGTCACTCCGTATTTTATAACCACTTTTTATCTACTATGAGGTGGGTGTTATTTGTATAATTTTAATTACATGCGCTCTTTAAGGGCAGTTTTTAAACAATGCAAAACACAATGGCAATAATAACATTATACATTATAATAACATCAAATTATGCAGTATATATTTTTTAATAAAGTATGCAAAAAAAGATTAGGTAAACATTTCAAATGACTGAGACCATGGACCACCAGTTAGTGCATTGGACTTGCAACCTGGTGATCTGGGTTCAAATCTCTGTAATGGCAGGTCCCCCTTTCTATGAGAATTTGGCAAAATGTTGATTTTCCTCCATATGTGGAGAAGTTGCCACTTTCTTAAGAAAGGTTAAGTTTGTATTGGTTAGGACACAGTCCAGGAAAACTGGTAAGGTGAACCGACCACTGTATATAACTGAAAAGCTGTTGAAAAATGGCCTAAAACCCAGTAAAAAAAACAAGTTCACATTTAATATCAAAAGATGCTAAATACTGTTCATTAATCTTACAGGCAATCATTAGTGTAAACTTACTTTCTTGTCAAACACTTAAGTGAACATATGGTTGCATATACATATATTACATTATATATGGACACCTAAGTGTTTGTATAACATAACTACAAACAATCTTAACATCGAATTGGAAACTGTCACCAAACAAGAAAGATCAATACACCACTCCACAATGAACGACCCTCATCTAATTAACACACCTGCTACCTTTTCTTGAGAAAAACAAAAAAAATATGATGCACTATTAATGATTTAATTATCATTCAGTTTGTAGCCAAGTTTCAACTAATGTGTCCAAAAATCATGTATTAAAAAATCCAAACAAAAAGAAATTATACAATAATAAATGTTCCAAGGAGCAATTATTAGGGCAAATTTGGTAAGTAATCTGAACACTATGTGATCTTACATACTAATGATGGTAAACCTTATATTGGTTTATCAGCTTATATTCCATCGAAAACTGAAATCAAAGATCACCCAATATTGACAGAGATTACTTCAGTCCATGGGAATGTGGTGGTAGGTCGTAAATTCTTCATGTTAACCGATATCACCAACAACTTTGCATTGATTAATTTGCATTAAGTATTCAGCTCATATATAGGTGAAAAATTAGTGCCAGATATATAATACCTGCCCAAAATTACTTAAGGCAAAATTCAGCATAACTTTACTTTTGATATTATCTTTAGATAATAAAAGAGATTATATATATCTGAATGGAATAAAATATTTGTGTTTCTTTGACCCGGCAGATTTAATATACAGGAAAACCCTGAACACCTGAATTTACAAAAAAAAAAAAAATCTCAAAACTATCTTAAACTGCAAGTAAGCTGAAAATATATCATTAGTAAGTAGAGTAAAGTCAGGTTTCTGTTTATTCCAACTTGTGGAACAGGTCAGTGAATAGACAAGGGAGACAAATCTACTGAAAGCGCTGCATTATGTATAGCAGTTCTCTCCCTTTACATAATACTGTCTTACGTGAGAATGTCAACACCATGTAAATAATGAATCAAGAATTGAAGAGAAAATTAAGAACTTATTCAATGATACTATGCAATATAAAGTATTTTAAATAATTGTAAGGAATGGGGTTCAAAGGATAGAAAATTAAATGCCACAATCACATGTGCATAGGTCTCACTTGTGTTTAAGACGCGGGCAAAAATCAGCGGGAACAGAGCTATATAAGTTAAAAACATCCTTTTCGTGCAACACATCTACATACAACAAGAATAAAACAGGAACAGTGGCTTATCGGCACAGAAACTTGGATCAATGTACAGTAAGCCAGAAAAGGTGAACCAAAAACCAAAATATGCACAAATCAAATACCCTCCCCCCACCTATTGAATGTCCCATCAATTTTTGAAAAAAAATGACTGTAACTACTTTCATGATATCCAAATTATACCTGAAGCATAAAAAAATTATCAAGACATTAACAAGGCAAACTGAAAAGTAAATCTGCAAACTTTAACACCCTAGGGGGCATTTAGTGGGGAAATGTCAGAGCAAATTATATCAAACTTTTATCTGACAAATTCTAACTCAGAATCTAACTCTGAATTAATGAAATTTCTCATTAAAACTGGGAATATTCAGTGCAAATTATATCAAACTTTGTTTAAATAAATTCAAACTCAGCACCCATGAAATTTCTGAAACAAATTCCTGTAGTCATTCTAAATATTTAATGAGAGTTATTGGCATCAAAGACAGAAAGATGAAAATTATAAAGTACAAATTAAGTTGATAGTCAATTCAATGTTTGAAGATAAAGGTCATGAAAATTATTGACTTTCAAGTACAAATAATTTGTTTATGTATTAACACAAAACATGTAAAAATGTACATGTAAAAAAAAATAAAAGTTTACTTCAAACCCCATCTTTAATTGCCTTCTACAATTCTAACTAGAAAGAAATTTTAAATCAAAATAAAACATAATATCACCCAATAACACGCAAATCAAGGAATAGTAATCATCAATAAAACTTACTGAAGAAAAGGTTCATCTTGTACATATAGACAACATATCACATTGATCCAGACAACACCAATAAATAAATCCAATTTTCAAAAAATTCTATATATCAAAAGCCTATGAATTCTCACAAATTCCACCCAAAAACATATTTACTAGCTGATGGACATGTACAATAAGGATTAGCTTGATAAAAAGAAGACAAGATTTTAACATTTAAATAGTTTCAGACATAACCTAAATCAATAAAGACACATTTTTCAATCTTTCTTACACAGATATTAAATAAACATAAATACACTATTGGGGGACAACCATAGCAAGTTTTTGTCATCTCACAAATTTCATCACATCTTAATATTATATCCATACCTCATCTTGATAAAATAAATAACATCTTAAATCATTGGTTGGTCAAGTCAGTGAATAAACAACCGAATCAAAAGAAGATTTTACTATTTATTCCAAATCATAAAATTATGGCAATCAGTTTATACCACTATAAATACAAGCAGACTCAAGAAAAGCCAGTACAGTTGGTGCCAGCATGTCATGAGGGTCTCTGATCTGGAGTTTTTCAAAGGTTCAAGCCAATAACCTTTATCTTCATGGCACAACATCTAGACCACACCACAGTCACTCCATAATAATCAGTACATAATCTAATTCTATCAGCCAATTTAACTTAACTACTCCATCAAAGCCCCTTTTACATAACCTTTCTATCACAACCCCTCTACTTTAACCACTTAACCAGAAGCCATACAACTTAACCAATCTATCACAATCCTTCTAACTTAATCAATCAAACAGAAGCCATATGACTTAACCAATCTATCTCAACCCCTCTCACTTAACCAATCAACAGAAGCCATAAAACTTAACCAATCATCACAACCTCACTACAACCTACACCACCATATATTCATATCAATATAATTAAGCCTGAAATTGTATTTAGTAGCTTAAGCATATACAACAACATCATATTTTATGAATGCATAAATTGACAATTCACATCTTCATGCATGCAGTCTCCCAACAAGCATGATATTATACTTAATCATAAACTATTAACTAATACCATCCATGCAAGCAGACCACTCAAAACTCCAGCACCATATGAGATATTTCTGGTCTCAGTCTTAAATTGACCATTGGACAAGACTGGATTTGGGAACTGTTCCACAAAACTTCACTTCAGTATTAATTGCACATTTATAAACAAATATTTGGATCAAACCAACACATAGGTTCTGTATAATATTGATGAAAATAAATTTATTCTGCAAATAACTGAAAATGGTAAATGCAACATGTAAAGCTGTGTCCAACTTCATCCAACTAAGAACCCAACTTTACACAATCTCAGCCTTATTTACTTATCAAAAAGAGGGACATCTTCAAAATCCATAATCTGAGTTGTGAAAATATTGACATAAGGTTTATGAACAGATTTTATTTATCACAGAAAAAAAGTGCTCAAGGTGTCAAAACGAATCAAAACAGACAGGCCAACATAGAGCACTAAACTGTCTGTTCTCTGTATGGTACCATGACTAGTGCACACCCTGTTGGACTATCTGCCAGAGAACTGAGCAATAGTACCATACATGTTTTATTCATACCGAGAGGTGAAAAATGTGACATTAAATTTCGAAGCATTCAAATCACATTCACTGTCACCCAACCATATGTTACAATTTATACGTCCTAAAACCCCCTTCCCCAGGAGATGTTACATTTTGCTGCATTTTTTCCACTAGTCAAGTATCAATAATTTTTTAGACACACTGGATGTAACTTAAACAATTATCAAAGCATATATGGTGAATCATGATATTTCACCATTTTTTGAAATACTGGGTGATAGGCATTAGGTAGAATAACAGTTTCAAACTGTAATAGCATAATTGCAGGAATCCGTAACAGCTGTAAGGGCCTGTCAGATTATCATGAATATGAATCTGAAATTGCAGCAAATATCTGCATTTTATGATATCAAGACTTAGTAACAGTTGCAAGTGTGTTCATAGTTGTTAAACCTAACACAAACATAATCAAAATAGAGGATAAAGTTAACAGACTGACATAAATATTGATAACTCCTGTGTCTTGTCCTTATAAGATTGTCAACTCCTGTGTCTTGTGCTTATAAGATTGTCAACACACGTTTCTTTTCCTCGGATTGACAAAATAGACAGACAAAAAATAGACAAGATAGGAATAAATCACAAACAAAGACAGTAAATCCACAACAATATGCCAGACAAGGCTAAACAAATTGATTACAATCCCCAATTTGGTATCTTGTTCTGGATATTTTCCTCAGAGAGATTGATTCACAGACAGAAAGAATTCCATCAGAAGCCAAAAAACTGGATAATTAAACTGTAACTAGAGATGTCCCTTAGCCTCCGGGCTATGACTTGAATAGTTATCAATTGTTGAGAAGCATTGCTTAATTTGCCAACTACAGACTATAATTGACTCTACAGGACCATAATCAATGGAACGATGGGCAAACAGCTAGCCATGTATCTAGACCTGATGACCAAGAACATATCCTGTCATTACAACTATTTGAAATATTACATTATACCACATATCATCAGATGAATGCCCCGGACCTAATTAACACAACAACATTCTCAGAGCAAAATGATAAATCACGACTATTTGGTATAAGCAGCTTTCATGGTCAAGAGATGAATGGACTCATCATTTCTAGTACATTGATAAATCTATTTCTGTACAAAATGGATAATTTCTCTAAGAATCCTTTTAGTACTGCTGTCATCTGACATCGAACTCGAAAAGATGCATGACACTTAGCCATGTGATACAATGCTCACAATATAACACAACATTGTAAACAAGACTGTGAAAATGCTTTGTATACTTTAACAAACTGGAACTTATCTAATGCTTAACACAAGTTAATGTCATAAATATCATTACACTGTACTAAATTGGTATTGTATCATATTTGTATATCATACCATATCATATTGTATAATATCATATAATGGTGCATGTCATGCAGCACTATGATGTTGTCAAATAGGTGTGCTGAAGCTATCACAGTCGTGATTTCATGCTTAGCAAAATCTCTTCAAAGAAATCAGGACAATAGCAGTAATAACACTACAGAACTACACAGGTGATCATTTATGAACCACAGAACATAACACAGATTTCCTCCGGTTACTTATATCAACAATGTCAATATAATTTCCCCTCACCCCACCCATCCCTGAATATCAACAATGCAGGACTGGACTGTATTCCTACTGCATGACAAGGAAGGATATAGATGTATGTTGGTATTATAAACCTTACCTCTGTACTCTTGTATAGCAACAAGATCTCCTCGTCTGAAGTAGCGGCCATGTTTACATATAATGTCAACCATTCTCAATGGAAAATTTTGTAGTATAGACAAAGTTAATGAATGATGAGTCTAGAGTATTAGTGTGAATATTTGAACATTTAACTATGCTTCCATCAAATTCTGAGATCAATGCTTACAGTTTGAGGTATATTATAAACACTATACATTAATTATATTGCAAGAATCGGGGTAAATATTGCACACAAATTTCCAAAAGCACCGAAGCACATCTGCCTTTCAATTCATGTCACATAAAACCATCTTATCACATTTAAAGAACAGTCATCCATTCTTTCCACACAGAATTCTCCAATGAACTTCATTTTTGGTGTTCAATCTTTTATTCCTACAACTAATTTTATAGTGAACTTAACTATTGAAACATTAGTCTCTTTGTATAGAGTTAAACATTTATCACCCATGCATCAATACAAGAATCATTTCATGTTTATTCACAAGTTCAATTCAATACAATTAAAACTAAACCTTTATAATACTTAATAAAATCTCTATGTTCATCATATGAAACAGAATTTCATCTATTACATAGTCTTCCATTCTTTCCAAATCATTCCATCATTTGTAACAAATCAAATGAATAATGAGTCTATATAAACTACATGTAGTTCCCAAAATATCTCATTTGATAATCCTTATTATCTAATGAAATGACCACATGCATTTCATACCAAACATAATTCTGATTTGTTTGTTATCATCCAATATAATAGGCAATTAGTTTCGTTTTTCAAAGTTCCATCGCAAAAATTTTGTTGCATTTTCTTTGATTCTTTTTCCCATTGATAGAAAATAAATTCCTAAACAGATGCAAACAACAAAAATTCTTGATGATATTTTCTTTCTGACTGGTCAAGCAAACAGTCCACATTTCTCAGAAAGTTAATTAACTATGCATGAAATTCACATGCACCCACCCATCTGTCCACTAGTTGGCAGAAAATACTAGAATCTTATTTCTAACAGTCACTGGGATTAGTTTGACCAATAATCATCTACATAATGATTCGCACATTTTCCAAAATATTCCTCTCCAAGACAATACTAGTCCATCTCTGATTATTTTAAACCAATCCTTTCCAACATAATGATTTCCAAAAGTTTGTCCATGAAAAAGAATGCCGTTAGATAACCATCATTGTTATTCATTCCAATCGAGTAATTGACAGTACTTTATGGTTGTTTTATTTCTTGGTATGAACTTCATAGTTCCCTATAAAACAAATTTCCAACACTTGTCAACTAAGAATCACAAAGAACAAGCGCCAGTCATAACTCTACCGGGAATTCATTTCACACAGTCTGGTGATGTTATTTCCTCTTCCAGGGATACGGAGCAGCTTTAGCAATGGTCAATAATTTCCACTAAATGTTTCACAGTTCTTGCATGCAATGACCAAAATTACATTACGACTCATACAAGCAGGCCCTGTGGGAAGTCACGTGTACCCAACAGCCCAGATGATACACTTTAAAAATCAATTTCCCAAATAATGACCAAGTTTTGTCACCAGAAATAGCAAAGAGCTGGCCAAATCCATCGAATCACATAATTAAGTTTGATAATCTCCAGTCGAACCACTTACCAACCATTTTGACCGTCGTGTAATTATCGACTGTGACATCACGCAAGTCGTCAAATCTATCACTTAGATCCAGTTTAGGGAAATTACATTCAGAAATACAGCTTTTATGCTATCATCATTCACATTGTAAAGTAACGCTAAAAGAAAACTGACAGAATCACTTTTTGTGCTCACACTTAAACATTTAATCTTCATGATTTCAAAATGGAGATTGCAACTTTTACATAGGCTTCATTCATATTCATCAACTGACACTGTCCTCATATAATCAGAAATATTTCTATCAGCAAATATAGATTCACCAAAAGTTAAAAAAAGAAAGTTAAAAAAATGTTTAACTTGTTATAATCCAGATTATCTGCAAGTATTTGGCATCATTATACACTTCAGTAACTTAGTCCTTAAAGAGCAGATTTAGTTCCGTACAAAAGCAAAGCCTTTTATTAACAATCTAAGACTTAGCCATTTGACACAAATATAAAGATTTGGTGCAGAGCTTTCCAAAAATCTCTTCAAGTGGATTAAGTAAAAAAATAAGTCAAGTTTTCAATAAAATCAGTCCTATACATTGAGAAATGATTTTCACTTACAATCTGTGTGTTATAATTAACTCGCTGCCATTAAGAGTCATATCGTATTCATATGTCTATATACACAATATTTTACTTAGTGGATGTCATATCCAATACATTGATTTCCCGTTTCTTATGTTTACAATTTCATATTCAGATAAACACAACATGAAATATTACTTCCTGAGAAGTAGGTCACCATTGTAAGAAGTTTAATTTCGTTTTTCGCAGATAAACAATTTGTATCACATAATACTGATTTTATCTATTCGATCAAAGGATATAAGGCTAATTTTATTCAAATTTGAACTTTTCAGACAACCAAAATATCATCAAAGCCAAAATCAGAAATAAAATAGTTTCACATGTATAACTTAGTTATTTTCAGTCATTGAAATGAAATTTTGAGAAGTTATCAAGAAGAATGAAGAATGACCTCTGCATAGCATCACAACAACTGGTGAAAGAAAAATTGACTAAAAACATTTCTCATTTAAAAAAACTCCATTTAATCCAAGCATCATGATATTTTATGATATTCATAATCAAAAACTTGAAAGTGCAACATAAAACTGCAAAAATATTCAAATTTTATTAATTCCCCAAAAATCTCAAGATTTTGTCATTTATTAGATCATTATAATAACACTGCTAACGTGTTCCTATAGTAACAAAAGAATATTAGACAGTATCACATGACCAGTGTATAATTTAAAGCAATCATTTGACATATGGACTACCATGAACCCGTGACTGCTACCATGATTATTACTGCCATAAAGTTCCATTAACTTGACAATCAGAGTCACTGTTCATGTTAATCAAGAATCCATTAGCACAATTACAGCAGCTTTTTTCTATATCCGAACACATCCGCTCCATTTTATATTTCCAATAAAAACGTTACTTATAAACATGACCATGTCTCCATTTAACATACTTTCAAAACCCTATTTATGTTCTGGCTTAGCTTTTCGCACTTCAAAATCATTTTTGAAAAGTTCTGCCGTATTAAAAATGGTCAACTTTTATTTAACAGACACACTTAAAAACGTCTATGTAAATAACGAGGACATCCACAGTTCACATCAAAAGATATTAACCATTTTTTTTTATGATAAGTTTATACAACATGTATGAAAAGTAAGCGAATTTAAAAGATCCATATTTTAAGATCTATATATAAACCCTTCTTAAATTCCATTTTTATCAATCTTGACCAAGTTTGACGAGCAAATCATATTGACAAAACCGTAGTAAAAGTTCAAATTTACATTTCAACAAATTCACAAAAACTTACATAAATAGTACAAGCCAGTAAAATAAATTGATTTTTCCAAGTTCAAAGTTTAGTCAATGAACGCATGTCACATTCATATTTAAATGTTGACTAAATTTACAATTTACGAATAATATTCACCGACATTGTAGTGATAATCCACTGGTGACATCTTTAAAATCAGTCCCTAAATTTAACAACAGAGATAATCAACTGTTAGATAGGTTGATGTTCTGTTTGTTTATGCATCATTTTAATATAATGTATCCACTTTAAAGACGTTAGGACACTTAAAATAACTGATAAGCAATCTTGCAGTAAACTCTTGAACTAAGGACTCTGTCAACGAGATCAATGGTACAACCTTCCAGATATGGTAGATGAGAAATCTACTGTCATCCCTGAAGTTATTGGAAAAAAGTCCTCAGAAAAAGCCTTGCCGTAAAAGTTCCCCACAGAGACCAATTCAGCAAATACGCGAGATTAACTTCATCAATTTCCAACAAAACAAACTCTACTAATGAGATATGTACAAACCATAGGGGCTTAATTGAAGGAGAATAAGTGCCTTAATTATAATCAGTGTTACAGAAATACTGAACATACACTAATAAATTCAGCATCCTGTGGGGTTAGATGGTGTAAAAACCAGCTTTTCTGCTCACTTTGTGTTACGGATGAAAAAGTATCCATAATTACTTTAATGAGACCACTTCAATTGTCACGACATGACAAGACTTTCCAATCCCCCTATGAAAATATTTCAAGAAATAATGAACATATAAATATATTTAAGGCTTTGTACGAAAATGTTTTCTTCATTTCTTGACTTTGCAAATATTTAGATCCAAATACAGTATTTAACCTTTCTCTGCCCCAGAATTCTTGTAAATCTTCTGTGGAATTATTTCACTCCTATCATACACATATTTACTGTTTATGGTAATACAATACAATCAGTATTGACCAATTACCTTTCAAATAACATAAATTATTCACACCAGAAACATGTGCCAGGGTATACTTACAATAAAAATGCAATTTATTGGTAACAAAGGTATATTTTATTGATAGAATTCTAGATAAACAAGAGAAACAGGATCCCTACAATATATCATGATTCCACACTGCTAATAAAATCTGAAGTACAAAACTGTATGTTTAGAAAAATTGATTAGAAAAAACATTGAGACTTTCCTTTTTGTTTTTATGTGACTTACTGTCACTGGGGTTTAGCGCCATTTTTTATCAACAATTTTTCAGTTGTGTACGACCTAATCAGTTTTCCTGAACCGTATATTAACCAGTACTAACTTACCCTTCCACAAGGAGCTGGCAACTCCTCAACATATGGAGGAAAATCAACATTTGTCAAATTTTCATAGAAAGGTATGACCTGCCACAGCCGGTATTCGAACCCAGATCTCCGGGTTACAATTAGAGACTTTCCAACCCTATTTTATTGGTACAGTAGCCTTAAACATCACCTTCTTTCTAGCCTAATCAATGAGTACTAAATTGTTGCTATAAATGAGTAAAATAAACCAAGAAAAAAACTCAAAACCAGTCAATTCATTGTAAATTTGATATTAAACCACACACTTACATGGAAAAAATACTGTATGGTTATGTAAAACTTTGCAAGATTTCTGAGAGAGCTGCTGAATACAAGATGACTATTACAGTAATGCAGATTTGACTGCAACTCACATTTAATCAGAATGTGAATCATTTATGAATGTTACAGGTACAATAAAATGTTGTATATTTACTTACATTGTCGTATATGTTGTCAAATTTTGAATAGACACGACAATAGAAGATCTACATAGGTAGTGTTATCTCACATTCTTCAAGTTCGTCAATATTTACTATGGTAAGCAAGAAATAGAACCTTGATTACTATAAAGCAATAAACACTTATTTTTTTCCTTTTCGACATTTAATATCATTTAAATGTACCTGTGTCTAATTTCATTCTTTCTACATAAATTTTTACCATATCTGAGAAATTTAATTAATTTCAGAATGATCTGTATCAGCAAGCAATAAAACATGAAACTTTTTGCTTGTCTCGACATGCTAACCATGTATATAAGATTTTCGATCACTTATACAACTTTATTGATCAAAGTCCTCTTAAAGATAACTATGCAACAACTAAGTCATCTATTTATTACTGAACTTAATCAATTGACTAAAGTGATTTTCACAACTAGATAAATCACATGCACACCACATTCCTTCAGTGATTCGATCTATCTATTAAATATTAGTGGATACAGAGATGGCTATTGTATTTGAAATATTTCGAACTAAAAACAATAATCAAACTTAATGATATTGTCAACAAGCCAAATTATAGCATTAAATCAAAGGAATGTCCATTAATATGGTGCCAAATTAGGTACAAGATTTGCCAAAAACTCATAAAATACTTTACATTTTACAACTCTTGGCAATAATTTAAGCGATTATGTCACCAGGGATATGTCGACGATAGCAAAGTATTATCTTAGTCCTCTTGAGAGCCATATTATGTTATAAATTAACTGAATGTACATATGTAATGATGACAATGACCAGTATGCACTAAAATATTTACTGAATAGGTTCATGTTTATAAAATCCATACATTGAAGCAAGGCAAATGTATGGTAGCAACATTGTTCATTAAACTGACACTGGATAGACAGTCACAACAGACAAAGCTTTGCGTACCGATCTAGGAAGGGGAGGAAACAGTTGCAAGGGGTGATTTATTCAATTGCCCTTTGCCATGGTGACTAAAAATAAAGCAGGTGAAAATCCATTATCTGATTCTCACAGAATTCTAAAACACATTTTTTTTTACTATTTTGCGACAAAAATAAAAACCATCCACAATAAATAGAGTACAGCACAAAGAAAACAGATATTAGCAGTTGATTATTTAAAAAGGGAATAATAAAAACATTGAAGATATTAATATCTGCAATTATATTATTTTCAGGTTATGGTACATATCTGAAACCATGACAACAGCTTAACGCCATTTATGCTCCATTTAAATGTGCAATTAAAACGTAGGACGAATATAAGTATAAGTAATTAATCTCGAATAAGCTGATACTATATGTATGCAAAAATGTATCAATACAACACAAATTCAATGAAGGCATGATTGCTGATCAATACATTTTACTATACGAACTGATCGTAAAACTTGAGAAAATATTTACGAGTATTAGCATCATTTATGGATTTTTTTGCTTCACTAGGTAAGAAATATACAACTCAGCAAGTATGCAATTCAAAAAGCTTAAAATGTCAACTCAGCTTATACAAGCATCATGGTGTATTAGACAACTACAAAAACTTTTCCTTAAAGACAGATTATCGCTTGATCTAAAAAAATCCAGAAATCATCTTTATTTATTCACAATGGAACTTTCTAATTACGATTAAAAGAAAATTACTTTAAACTCTTTAATCCTATAAGTTCCATGCAATTTATTTTGAAAACTTGAGCACTTTAAACTTGATTTCATTAGTGATTTAGGATTAAATAAATTATCCATAACAGCCGCGGATAATCCATTAAATTTAATCAAAGGGAAGCAAATCTTACAGGCTAAAATTAAATAAGCCAGGATTACCTCCCTTGCACTGGCAGTAAAGTAGTATAATTACACATTGGTTGATTCAGATCTACATAGTGGATACAGAGGCTTGTTTTTTTTTTTATTTGGACATAATGAACAACAAAACAGTAATCTGACCAAAATTCTGCTTAGAAATAATTATCTTGCAGGTAATTAAATGCCATGTAAATCTTCTAGAATTCAGATGCAAATTAGCCAAAAACAATTATATTACACACCAAACTCACAACCATGAATGACATCTAATTAGAGATTTACAATGAGTTCAGCATAAACACCAGACAAGGGACAGTTCAATAATGAAAATTAGGATATAAATCTCACACAGATGAACTTGTAGTGACACACTGGACAGTCTAAGGGAATTATTTTCTGCTATTGGAATCAGATTATTAAGCAGTCTAGACAGATAAATTCAATCAAGATCATTCAGCACAGAGATCAGAGATAGGTAGACAATCTAAAACAAGGGAGATAACCAGAAGACTAAGTACTAAACATACGTTTCATCTGATAAATGCACCATAGATACTTATGAAGGTTATTTGAAAAAAAATAACAAATGTAGAATTGGTAAATTTAGAGACGGGTATTTTGAATATATATTTTTGATAAATATTAATTCAGGTCAATGTAATACATTAAGACATATTTTTATGTCTGTATGTGGCAAAGGTTCAATACAATAAATATACAGCTAACAGAAAAAGTGGATGACATACACAATAAATAAGTTCAAAGCACTGATATCGGCACTATTCCATAAGTAGTAATATGAATGGATAATTTAGTGGTAATCACACGTCTAATAAACAGTTTTCCAAATGTAAATCATTATAACTGTCTATATTAAATGTAGTTCACAAAGGCAGAATTCTAATGGTTTTTAAATGCGCAATTATAGTTTATTCAGTTCAATATAGATTTTTGAATTATTTTCAAACTGTGACAAGATTATTTCATTGATCAATTTCATTTGATTCTATCGAGATACAATTTTTTTAGGTTAAAATTTCCTGGCGGGGAACCAAAAAGCAGATTGTTTTACTACAGTCTTTAATAGGTAGAAATTTTTATATCAAGAAAACAATTACAAAATTCATCCAACACTATAATTGAATAAATGACCTTTCAATCTGAGAGGAATTTTTAGTATCGAATTTCGCTAGATGTAAATAAAATACCTGATACAAGGTTTAAATTATTATACTATTGATCATACAGAATAATTACGCAGTATTGTATGCCATGTTCTAGGGTATATGTAATCCTTATTTAATTCTATCATCAAAATAGCCAACAGAACTTATGTTAGGCCATATAGTTTACATACAGTTATGTAAAATAAATATTTTGCACTTCGATCTTTCCCACTTTAAAATTGAAACATGATTAAACATGATTAACCAATTCATGTACTGTACTATCAAATTTCAAATTGTTCCAAAATAGTAAATAGTAAATGATGAATATTGAATGATAGAATCGTAAAATTGTGCCGCAAAATAATTGCCAACTACACAATTAATGTTTAATCCACTCAGTTAAGTTTCAGTCTGTTCTATATTGATTTTTTTAAACAGGTTTTGTGTTAAACGTAAATATTGACAATCAGGTACATGAGAATTTATTCTATATAATGTCAGTCCGTGATTCAATACTTCTTTCCAGAGGCAAATAAATCAGCGGAAACTCGCAGCGAACAATTAATGGCCACCCGCTTCAGAAAATCATATAAAAGACTGTTCCATGGAATAAAACAATTGAGTCGATGTTGAAACAAAGTATTGAATATCTAACAGTATTGTGTTTTATTAAATTACTTTGTGTGGAAAACATGAATGATTTAAAAGTAAATAACACCAGTCATTTGTTGACATATGATTTATTTACATAGTGAATGTAGGAATATGATAGCCTACACAAGAATTTTTGAACAAAACCAATGAATGCATGGTATAATGCAGCGTAAACATAGTCAAATGTTGAATTCTGTAGAGTTAAAAACTTAAAATCCAAGTCAGTCTGGTTATTTCAATGATATAATATTCTTATGGTTATTTTCAACATAGTTTATTTCTTATACCTATTAATGATTAGTTGCAAGAACATGAACAACATCACTGTTCCACTCATCAAATATATAATACTGTCAAATCTTAAGGTTAAATCATTGATCTAACAAAATAGACAAAGGTTATGAAGGTTAGGATGCAATATCAGCCTATTATTCATTCATTTTAACACTGAATTACACCAGGTTTGCACTAAACTTTCCAAATTTTCAAAGGCTTGATATAAGATTACATAGAAATAAGTTTTATATCAGGAAAGAAAATTGTTTACGTATATTTTGCCTTTCACACCAAAGTTACATACAAGGAGCTGGGGGGTAGAATGTAAGTAAGTTAATTACACAAGATATGGCTTTCAATGCAATGTCCTTCCTCTCTTATCATTAATCTACTATTCATTACAAATCAAATAATCACTTATCTATAAACACAGTATTGACACTCAGGCAACACTAACATGTAAAAATGTTTTTTATTTCAAAACTTTTCATACAAATTAATGTTCTTTTCCTCTGATGTAAAGAAACATTAAAGACTGCAATTAACATCTTTAGCTAACACTTTACAAAATATGCAAAGCCATATGGGGCATAATTCGTTTGATCCCTTACATAAGTAAAAGGTGGGCCCTGAATCAATTTCATTGTCTGACCAATGTGCAGGCCCTGTTGGACAAAACATAGCTACAACAAGGGAGGTAACTAGCAAATAAACTGCCAATATCCCATATTTTTGAGGCTTTTTTCATTCAATTAGCACATTTTCATGAATAAGAAATTCTTAATCTTACAAAAAAGGTATAAAAAATATTAAAAGAATATCCAATGAAGCCAAAGAGGAAAAAAATAAACAGAAAAAAGCAGTCAGTATGACCCCAGCATTGCTACATATCAAAGTACAAAACCTGCATAATTTATAACATAAAACACCTATAAAGGCTACCTATCCTAACATATAAGACTATATTGTATAAGTACCGCCATACACTTCACTATATGACGTCTATGAGTACCGTAAATGGCAAGATTCATATTTCTGATAAGATCAATAAATCTTTAAGACCATTTTGAGGAGCAATATTGAAGCAAACACGTCAGATATGATACCGCTTCACTTGTTACTCAATACAAAATATTGTTTACCTACACTCAAACTTTTTCTTACAATTATTCGCATGGATAAGATATAGAAGAGTCGTAAACAAGATTAGCCTATTTATTCATTTAAGAAATTGATATCTTATTTATTGATAAATCGATTCCACTAATATCTTCACGTTAAGCTGTGTAATTACATCGTACAAGGAATGTGGATAATCCAATAAAATGAAAGAAAAAACCTTGTTTAAAAAGACACTGCGTCGCTGTATAAAGAATTAATCAGAGATAATGACCATCCCAGGTAAAATCCTATGTATATGTTGACATGGAAACCTTAAGCTGAGGACAATACAACATCTAAATATTGATTAAATCATTAAGTTAATCCATTTATCATTATTACATACAGGTATATATCTAATGTCGTTCTGAAAAAGATTATTAGTGAAAATTCATGAGTCTAAATCAACATAACAATGTCAACAGCTGAGAATGTACAAGGAACATATTAGAAATTCTATTTAACAGCAAAACGTCGATGATGAGACCAACTTCAGGACCCAAAAAAATGGTAGTAATAATGAAGTGGTCTCTTTATCAAGCTGAATTATAGGGGAGTTATTGAAGGCCTGTCCAAAAAATAAATGATTGGTAAAACAAGGTGATCAAAACATTAAGGTTGTTGCTATTTGAGAATATATATTGTCACACCCATATGACTCCTACCAAAGCACAAAGACAGGCCGATGGACAAACCAACATTTTAGGGGTCCCTAGGGATTTTTGGAGGTCTCACACAGAAAATGCCAAGGGCAAATTCTGAGTCAGAAAGGGTCCGGAGTATGCGGTGATCACTCTCAATGCAAGCCCCTCCGCTAAATATCGCTTCAGTGATGCAAGAAACCTGCGTCAGGGAAATCCCTGTATCACCACAAAAACTGTTTTAATAAGCTTACAAGGTTTTTACTCATAATAAACTTCAACAATTGCTGTGTTTAAGGATAAAAATGACTTCATATCAACACCAATCAAACATAAAATCAATTTTGGACTTCACCACAGGATCACCATAGATCAAAATAATTCAATTAATTTTAAAAGCTATTGACTTTTTCATTCAAACAGACCACTCTTCACTTATCAGTAATGAACATTTGACTATAGACAAGAGTCTACCACTTTTTTAATAAGACAAAATGTTGCTGAAGTGTGTTCCATTAACAAACGAAATGACAAGTACAACCATTTTTATTAAAAACTATCAGTATATTCTAGAAACAAATAAAAAAAAACTGCTTAATTTGGCATTAAAAAATCGAAGGGAGACAACTGACTTTTACCTCAAATTGAATATAACATATTCAAGGGAGATAATTCTACAATTTTTATCTACAAAAGCCAACAAAATACAAGAAACTCAATATTGGCTGACAAGTGTATGTCAAACACAAATCTTGTTGAAATTTAATGTCAAATAAAATGTCTAGGACAAATTTTTCTCTGCTGATCATACCAATGCCCATGGACGGTTGGCCAGCTTGAAAGTACTGCGACAATATTTATACATAGGACATTACTCTACATTACTACTGTTTACCCAATTAAATGTTGGTAGATTTAACATGTAAAACCTCTGGACAGATCAGACTTATGTTATATCCTGATTGACATAATCAGTTCAATATAAGGACATAAGAAATTCAGAAAATAAAACTCAGCAAGGTACTGTCATATTTGTACAACAAATTTTAAAAATGGAAGATTAAAACCAATAATCAAAACAGTACAACGCATTAAATTGATCAACACTCCAATAGAATGTCAGACAGTTGTTTATAAAAATTAATAATGTGACCAGGGTTCTGCTCCATAAAATTTCTCTCTTCTAGACAAAAAATACAAAAAAAATAATTTTCCAAAGCACTGAATTTTCCATCAATACATTAAAATTTCATTTACTATGTTATTATAACAACTGTACTCCCATTCATTCTTTTGAATCACACGTAGATATTGAAAAAAATAGTTGAATTTAATAGACAAGAAAAATAGAGATCAACTTAAGAACACCAAACAAAAATACTATATACATGTACTCAAATGTTGAACCAATCTATAAACACACAGTACAATCAGGTCAGTGAAAATAATTACCAAGCAATAATAAGTGTTATGAAAATATTTTGCGCAATAATCATAAAATATAAAAAAGAAATGATAAAATATTTTTGCAGCAAACATCTCAACACAACTGAAACAAATCCACTGTCTGTATCTCAATTGTCATGACCAAAAGGGTCTTCAAAATGAACGTGTACGGTAATACGTAATATTCATAATATTCAGGTTTATAATATTTAGGGCATGCATCAAAGAAATACAAAGACATATAGATATTTTATTCTAGGAAGTATGAAGTCCACAGTACAAAACATGAATTGGTACAAAAACTCTTATCACTGCTTTTTTATGGTCTCCTGTTATATGCACATCCCAAAACATCAAAATGCAATATCATTTACAGGGGAAACATAAAAAATTATTTAGGATGCAGTCAAATAAAATGGAACATAATTATTATCTTCTCAAAGAGGCAAAAAAATGAATTCATTACAATATTCTGGCTGTGAGCTCATGGCAGCCTTGCCAATACTCAGTATATAAATAGACCTGACTAATTTTACAACGAGTTAGCTTCTAGACTGATGTAACAAGTGATACAACACACAGACAGTAACAACAGTTCAGCTACTGCCCTATACACCATAAGTAAGATTAGGTAATAGTAACACAAGGTGCGTATAATGTGGCAGCTAAAAAATGAAGGGAACAGAATTTGTATGGTTTATCCATTTATATCTCTTCAGTTTTTAACTTAAAAATGAATCTCATACTCTTTTCTTAGACAATACAACAAAATATCAAAATAGCATTATAAGATTGGGTGGATTCTGGTAAAAACAGCAATAAATAATGAGAAATAAATTGGGATCATTTATCAACGTTTGATATCCAAGTATTTAGAAACATGATAAAATTAGTCAGCCTTTGATGCAACACACAATTTATCATAAACTTAAATCATAGGGAGATTTTCACTAGGAATCTTTATCTAGGGGTCATCATGACCCTTGAATCAATTGACCTAAGGTCATTGCAAAGAAACTGTGCTGAATTGCATAAAAATGTGAGACAGGAAAAACACTCAGTAAAGTGAATAACTCCACCCCTGCGAAATTTTCATGAACAGTTCAAGAAATATTCTAGGATTGTTCAGGTACAAAAGCACATGAACTGCCCCTGAACATTACCAGAACAGTTCAGGTACATTTTAAGAAATGTTAAGTGAAACAAATCTTTAAGAACATAATGTTCTTTAACTGTTCTTGAAGGAAGTTCAAGAAATGTTCTTGAACTTTATTTCAAGAACAGTTCTGGAACAAGTGTTCTTAAAAAGCTCAAGAACTCCTCAGGAACTGTTCCAGTACAGTAATTCTTAAACAGTTCAGAAAAAGTTCTGTTTCATTTAACATTTCTTAAAATGTTCTTGTACAATTTAAGAACATTTCTTGAACACAAGTTCAAGAACTACTCAGGAACTGTTCCAGTACAGTAATTCTTAAACAGTTCAGAAAAAGTTCTGTTTCACTTAACATTTCTTAAAATGTTCTTGTACAATTTAAGAACGTTTCTTGAACACAAGTTCAAGAACTACTCAGGAACTGTTCCAGTACAGTAATTCTTAAACAGTTCAAGAAAGGTTCTGTTTCATTTAACATTTCTTAAAATGTTCTTGTACAATTCAACATCATTTATTGAACACAAGTTCAGGAACTACTCAGGAACTATTCCAGAACAATACATGTGGTTCTTACACTCAAAGGAAAGTTCTGTATCATTTAACATTTTTTTAAATGAAAAATCATAAAAAAATCGCCATATATACTTCCCCAATGAAAATTTCAAGAACAATAAATAAAAGTTCAAAAATTCTTTTTAATGTGAACATCTATCTTTGGACTATTGAGGATATTAATATACATAAATATGAACTTTAAAAGCATATTTGGTACATAAATGATGTATAAATCATGTATTAAAAATATTTACATAACAATTATGGATAGCATATTTACACAATACAATGAAAACAAGAAAGATCTTCCATACTAGTAATAGCCGAGTAAGTCCTCAGAATGTATTGTCTTCCTAATGAAAGCATCAAAACAAAATTGCTGTCAACAAAATAGACTTTACTGTTAACAAATTGCCTCTAAAGAGAATTATAATGCTAAGTATACATTGATATGCACAAATTTCACATGTATAGTGTTGTATCTAGGCTGAAAAAAGGGCAGGGCACACAAGATACTGGGCAGGGCACTAAATGCTGATGTGGGCAGTGTGTGCTTTGAATCAAAGTTTGATAAAATCTATAAAGTCTGGTTTTGTTTCTCATCATAAATAATGTACATGCAGCTAGGTAAATGGTTTTATTAAAGCTTATAATGCAGGTTAAGTAATCTAAAAAAGTGGAAAATTAACTGAATTACTGCACAGATTTATTAGTAGAAAATCCATTTGCATATTCAGACTTAGGTGGCAGTGATAAGGGCAACATAGGATTGTTAAAAAAGCGCATGGCAGCCCGCCCCACTATTCCATGCTAGATACAACACTAATGTATTTAAGAATGTGATCTAAAAACTTATTTAAACAACATAATTGTAACCAAGTTTAGGTTGACATTGATTTACCATTATCAAACAACAACAACAAGAAAAAAACATTGACTATAAATGGAAACTATTAGCTAATCAAAGATCTTTAGAGCAGTTCCAATAAACAAGAAATATTCCTGGTCAGTTTCTTATTTGTGTCACACTTCCTGAATATGTCAGCAGTTACGGGTTGACACTAGCTGAATATAGCTACCAACTTCGCCAGAAGACAGGAATTTTCTCATCCCCAGTTTAGTTAAGAAGTTCACTCTTGGTGAGCACTCATTTATTCCTTTCATTTAGTTTCATTTGGTGCATTCCAACAATCTACCACATAGTAAGTCTGACTGGTTCTTATCCATTTTCTATATTGTTCGAATAATTTTGAACTCTTAGGGCCACTGTTACCGTCTAATCTATGAACATTTCAGTTCTTAGGACATTTCTCCTCTGAAATTGACAAATGTGTTCAAGTGAATTTTCACTTAAGGACTTGTAACACAGTTAGATTATCTATAAGAAATTGTAATCAAATAGTACGGTAGTAACATTTTGCGCTTTTATATCAACTGCAACGTACAATTAATGTCACCTGTATTCGCGACTTTAAAACAGTTCAACAAGTTGGCAATATTGCGTTGTACAGTTAAAATCGTACAGTGTAAACGTTTATTCAAGAAATATTACTAAAAGTAGTACGCAAAGGTCTAATTCGAAAGAGAAAAATGAATTTATAATGGAAAATTCACTCACTGTAAATTCCGTTGATCACGGCATCCCCATTTTGTATTTGAAAAGTCTGCATCATCCAGACGTTTGCCTTTATGTTCCCAATCGAACCCCAACATTTGAATAGGCAGTCTAAATCATTTAATTACTGAAGTAACATAAAACTAGTCTAATCTATTCCCAGAATGTTTGAATACAGTACATAATGAAGTAATATCAGTAGCGATTTCGTAATCAAGCATTTTTGTACTACACCACGATGTAAACAAAAGTTTGCCGATAGCGTTGTGGTTTTCGTACTCGAGCATTTTCGCACCTCGTTTTCGTACTCAAACATTTTCGCATCTCACTACGAAGTAAACACATGAGTTTTCTAAGCAAGTTTTAGCTGTTGATTCCGTGTTTTCTTTACTTTTACAATACATTTATCTTATTAAATTAGAATCGGTGCGAATTAATTAATAAAAGTCTCTTAATATAAGTTTTCAAATGAAATTTGTGGGTCTATTATGACAACAAATGTAGAAATTTAAGTACAATAAGTTCTTATCAATATTAAGTTATGACCTAAATGCTGAATTTTTATACATAATATAAAATAGGTCAGACCATGATCAGCTATAGTTTAATTTGTCATGTGGAACTTTACTGATTTCTGACCATGGTTTGTTTCTTTTGACCATGCATGGTCATTACAGATCAATCATGGTTGACCATGGTTTAAATCTAAACCTAGGCTGATGATTTTTTACCATGGCCTGTTACATAAAAGCATGATGAACCATGGTAAGCCATGGTCAACCATGTACATTTTGAGTCTTTTCCAGGTTTGACCATGGCTGACCATGGCCACATTTCACAGGGGGAATCTCTGTGAACCATAAGACCTTTTGGCCTAAGGATAATCGTAAAAAATATCAATTAATGTTTTAACTGATATTGAACCTGTATTATTATTTACTGGTATATTTGTCTTTTTATTAATAACTTAGATAAATTTTAGAACACTGTAGAACATCAGAAATCCTGTACTGTTCATAAATTGTTCTAAAATGAATTCAAGACCAACAGCAGAACATTTAAGGAATTGAAATGTTCTTGAACTTCTCTTAAATTGTTCTAAATATAATTTAAGAACAGTTGTGGGATATTTTAGGAACATCAATTTTCATGAACGATTCCTAAAATGTTCAAGGAACACTTCAAGGATAAATTAAGAACTTTATGAGTTCTTAGAAAATTCAAGAACTGTCCTTAAACTGTGTTCTTGAGCAGTTCAGGTACAAATGTTCTTGAACAACCATCAAGAGCAGATCTTGAACTGTTCTTAATGTTCTAGAACAATTCATGAACAGTTCTTAATCATAAGAACTGTGTTTCGCAGGGGCAGAAACTGATCAAACAAAATAACTGACTAATTAAAGTCTTATAGAGAATGAATAAAATAAACCTTTGAATGAAGATCAAGTATGTGTAAAGTCTAAATTTCTTCTCTTCCTGTTGCATGTCTCTTTGTAGAAAAGGTTTGTAGTGATACACAATGTGTATAAAGAAATAAGAGAATAATTTTGTGATTTAACATTGATGTTTTTTTAGAGATTCAAATTTGATGTAAAACAGATAAACCACACTGATGAATTGTGATAATATAAAAGTAGACAGTTTCACTTTGTAGAAACAGTTAAATATTATTGTTATCTGTTTTCTTCATTAGACAGCTTAGTTTATTACTCTTCTATAATAAAACACGCCAAAAATATTACCATGGAAAAATATGAGAGCAATAACATTTATCATGACATAAACCCAAGAAATTTATAAATCTTTTGTTTCCATAGGAACAATGAAACAGAGAAGTTAATAATAAATTTGTGATGTATATCAAAATTACATATCTTGATATCAAATTGGACATAATGTAATTACTAGGGAGTCTGGATGGCAGTCATGGAATCTCAGTGGGGTCATGGGTTCAATGTGGATGAGGTCATGGGTTCAATCTCTACAGGGATGTTTAATCTGAATGGATCATGGGGTTGAAACCAGGCAGGGTCTTGGCGAAGCCATAGCTTCAACCTTGGCTGGGTCTTGTGTTCAATATTCGAATCTATCAATAAAAAAAATGCCACCCACTTTGTTATGAAAGTACTATAATCACACAAAAAGTTTTTATTCATGAAGAGACATAATCTTTTTTTATTAAGCATTATATCCTGTCTTAAAACATTCAAGATTATATAAATATCAGTATTTGCACAAACATACACAATACAAACACAGACTGCAGCTGTGCAAGCTTTTGTATAACTTCTAAAATTCAAAGAATACATGATTAAGAAAACTCCATAAGTAATAAGTGCTAACATAACCTATATGAAATATAATACCACTGCATATTTTATAAATGGAATGTTAATACAAACACAGCCCTCAAGTGAATAACACACTGTGCTTATAATTATGTGATAATTTCATATGCATGTAAGCATGACATAACAGACAAACTACACCATACAAACAGGCTGTTTAACGAAACAGGAAAATGATCCAACAACATAATATATGCATTTACATACACAAACATGGAGTGGTACAGGATACTACTTGAGCACCATTTGACAGAAGTTAAAATGCAGCCTAGACCCTTAACTGAAAATATTTCATTCAGTATTTTCAGTACAGTAAAACCTCAAATAGCAATCACAACAATATTACAACCACCTTGTTATAAAAACCACTTATTTTCAGACATGCCTTCAATAACTTCCCTATAATTCAACTTGATAACAAGACCACCTCTTTATTACAACCAATTTTTTCAGTGGTCACGTTAGTGAGGTTTTAAGGTACATTACATACATATTGGATAGGAAAATGCAGTAAAGAGACACACTGGTAGATTGATAAACAAACATGCAGATAAGCAGATGGTTTAACCGATAGATGGACAGACAGACAGACAGACAGACTGACAGACAGATGGACCGACAGACGGACCGACAGACACACAGAAAAGCACACAAATAAATGATAGTTCAATGTTACAGCATGAATATGTATACATATACTGAAAATATGTACCATCTGCCTCAAATTGAAATGAAACACAAAAACAGCAAAAATGGCAATATTAAGATTTTACAAAGATGAAAGATACTCATAAATGTTAAAAAATTCTTCAATAACAATATGAAGGCACTCAGTACTGACTCAACAATGAATGATGGTAAGATGATTATATGTCATACACTGAGCAAATAAGATATGCAATTTATTTCTGTTAATTAAATCACATGTACATTGATAACAAGATAAGGGAACAGTGGACATATTAATTGCTTATGAATTACAAGTGGAATACATTGTGCATACTGAGAGAGTAGAGGCTAGTTCTAATTGTATCAACAGGTTTCTGCTAGACAACCAGGTATGTTGTTGATGATATAACAGGTTACCTGTATAACAAACTAGATAAATATATAACAACACCATGCCTAGACATATACACCTGGCATATACACCAATATACATCAGATCTCAGCAACAATACAAACAACAACATCAAATAGACACAGGCAACCTGTATCTCTAAGCGAACTGGATAATACATAAGTGCAATGAAGTCTTTAAGTGCAATACACTTCAAGTTCAGTTACTTTTCAGCAAGGACCAAACACAGTTCAATTTAAGGAACAATATCACATACTGTATGCAGGGTCTTTCTCTTCTGTAATAGAGGCCGATATTTTGTGACTTCTCAATTGCAAAAAAGCATCTTTTTATCCCAATTTGGAGAAGTGTCGGGTCAGTGGTTGTTTACAGATGAATCTTAAAATTCAGTCTACCCTTTCCCAATTTAACTGAAAATTGTGCTTGAATTTCCCAAAATGAAAGGCTAAGGCCCTTTCCCAATTTTTGGAAAAAAAGGCCCTGGTATAATATATTTATTACACAAACAATTATGCTTTGTACCTTAAATACTTATAACACTTCATATAAACTCTGCCTAACAACAATGACAATACTTAATCATTTTGAAATCTATACCATAGAATTAGAACCTGTCATCTAATTTACTTTTTCAACATATTCCTTTGAAACATATTAACCTAATGACCAGATCCAGTGAATACATTCTAAAATGTAACATATTCACTGAATATATATTTTTTGTACAAAATCTTTTCTCCTTGCTTCTCTGAATGATTGACAGATAACTAGATCTACAAATAAAAACTGATTCAAAAAACAGACCAGAAAATCATTTATATAAACACACCACATGGTCTGAAGTATTTTATTAGCATTTCATGAACAACACAGGTTTTATACTCACAGACAGCAGTGGCAATTAAAGTGTATGTAGACAATTAAAACACTATGGTACAGCGCATTTCATTATGTTAAACCTGAGCATACTTAATTCTAAACATGTCTAATGTGTCCCTAGACACACTTAACTAGTATTCACCATCATACCTCATTGCAAATTGGTAATTAGCGAGCAATTTGTTATCTAAACTAAATTACTCAATAGGTAACTGCTCTATGCATATTTAACAGTCTACAAGTAAAAAATTAAAACTCATTGTAAAGTGTTGCAATTCAAATAGACTCAGACATTTATTGCCACTTTGCTCACCATTAATATTGTACCACCATGTGGATAACATCAATCATTGTTATAATATATCAGTAACAGTGGCTGGAGTATACATTCCTACCATAAATTTCTTAATAAATGCCCCGAACCCTAATAACACCCCAATCTCTTTTTTGTAAAGTACAAAACATCAGGACTCGCCATTAAGGCTTTAAAAATCCTTCGAATTTATTACATGCATCCAAAAGCTGCTCAAACAATCACTCAACAAATTGAAAAGAAAGTCAGTAAAAATGTATTCCCCCTGGAGTGTTTATTAGGAAATACTCAGTTAATCATTGCAGACATTGTATGAAACTCAACATGATTAGCATGGGTGGAGTGCTTCAGACAAATTGCTCCTGGAATAAATTGACAGGGTGTTATAAGGTCAATGACCTTGGATCCCATATTCTCTCTATCCTAATGTCAGATTTCAATTTTCTCTCAAGCTTGCTGGATCATTCCAGGATGTAGACTGCTATACCAGAATACTGTGTGTACAGGAACTGCCATATTATAAGGATATATTATCATAACAAATATTTTTGCAAAGAATAACATACTATTCACCTAAAGGTCATATGCAAGCTGTTGGTGAATTTATTTAACCTTGAGACATGAGAAAGATTAGGCACAAAAATAATTACTTGAACAAATTTCGATATATATGACAAGTGGCCATCACCAAGTAAGTCACATGCTCTTAAATTATCTCAGTCAGATGACAGAAGCAGATCTCATGTGTTCAGCACCTCTGGATGAAGCCTATACAGAAAAGATTCAATATCTCAGCTTTCATAATGTCCTAGAAAAAATGATTACATATTCCAGATTGCCAGATGAATATGCATGGTCCCCACCCTATGAATCAGTAAAAAGACACATGATTCACCAAATGAATGCCCAAGAAAATCATTTAGAAAATGAAACAACACAAAAACTCTCCAGAGTGAACTTAATGAAACTGTAAATGATTTCTAACAGGTAGGCAACCATTGAGTGGCTTTGTTTTGATGTAGGCAGATAGTAGACACAGAATTCTTAGATGAAAGAAATGAAGTATTGAAGATTTTGTAGATTATAACTCAATAAACAAGATTGTTAACAATAGTTACAGGTAGTGAATTATCAAAGAAATGCATGTTTAAGACACAAGAGGTAAGATCTTATTGAATGAACAACAGTGAACTCCTCCAACTGGGTTGTCTTTCTAAACAAATAGATAGGAATTCTGTGTATTTTATTTATTACAAAACTTCAAGTGTTTCAAGTAAGTAGGACTTTTTAATATACTGATAATGTTAAAAATCTTGCATACTTATTTCTAAAATAGCCAATCAGATAACAATCGTTTTTTTTTTAAATATTTATTTAAATCATCGTTAAGTATCCTGCAAACAGGAATTGATGCTAAACCTAGTAGGTCAGTGTTTGAGCCTCACATAGGCTTCACAGAGATCCAGGTCACCTACTCATTAGGCAAAAATACAGATAGTCAAGTTAAAGCATTCAATACTTACATCTGATTTGAGCTTAAAAAATTGATATATACTTAACCACAAGCAAGGATTTTTTTCATTTGATTAATTTCATATATAAATTTAGCTCATACTTTATCCTGGTATTTTCAGCTATACATTCAGGTAGAAATAAGCATGCTCACAGCAATGCTATATAAATGAATACCTATATGGGCACATGACCCATTGATTCATTCAATTCAGGTCAGATATGGTACAATATATTTTTCGTTCATCAATCATATTACAAAAGTTCTTAAATCCACCATAGATCGATAATCATGAAATTAATGACCTCTGTCATGACCGACATTGTAAAGTAAGGTAGCGACTTAATCCTGCATAAATATGTATTGAGAATTTATCCATATTGTATGTGTCTATGTATATATACGACCTATAAAGTGTTGACTCGAATACAAAAAATGCTTCGCAGACAAATTCAAACTTGCTTTAAATCCTATTCAATAGGTAAATATTCTTAATTATAGTCGATACGTCTTACTGATCATTGAGAAAATACTATTTAAACCACAAATTACAGATAGATCGGTGAATGAAATCCAATATTGTATTACAAACTTAAGGTTAAAACGAAAGACATTCAAATAAATTAAATGTGTTCAACATTATAAGAATAAAAAGAATGAAACATCCACTACAGGTTGATGACCAAGTACTTGTCAACTTTTGATAAAATAGTTACAGCTAAAATAGTTGTCAAATTTCAATAAAGATTGATTTTTCGATGATTGTCAATATTTAAAGTAGTCCACATGCTGTGATATGGTAAATTTTAGAAACATTTATTTTCATAACATGATACAAGATTTGTACATGATGATCGATGTCTCAAAATTACTATTTTAAGAATTTGATAAAACCACACTTTAATGAAGAAACCAGCATGTGTCTATGTGTCAAGTGATACACACCGAGTTCATACATCCCAGTAGCTACTGGATTCACATTGTCATTTTACTTTCACAGTAAAAAATTTATTACATTGAATAGGCTTTATCTTTTGGGTTATAACAACATCATATATCATCCTACATTGAATTAAATACAGGTTTAAAAAGGTAACAAAGTGATAAAATTTGTCACAAAACGTAACCAACCACACAAATTGTGCAAAGACATTAGAATAAACATACAAAGGTCTAAAACCTGGATGCTCTTACAACAACAATACAGTAAAACTGCCAGTATCTCAAAATAACAATAAATATCAAAATAAAAGCCCCTATCATGGCCCCTGCGAAATTTTCATGAACAGTTCAAGAAATATTCTAGGATTGTTCAGGTACAAAAGCACATGAACTGCCCCTGAACATTACCAGAACAGTTCAGGTACATTTTAAGAAATGTTAAGTGAAACAAATCTTTAAGAACATAATGTTCTTTAACTGTTCTTGAAGGAAGTTCAAGAAATGTTCTTGAACTTTATTTCAAGAACAGTTCTGGAACAAGTGTTCTTAAAAAGCTCCAGAACTACTCAGGAACTGTTCCAGTACAGTAATTCTTAAACAGTTCCGAAAAAGTTCTGTTTCATTTAACATTTCTTAAAATGTTCTTGTACAATTTAAGAACATTTCTTGAACACAAGTTCAAGAACTACTCAGGAACTGTTCCAGTACAGTAATTCTTAAACAGTTCAGAAAAAGTTCTGTTTCACTTAACATTTCTTAAAATGTTCTTGTACAATTTAAGAACGTTTCTTGAACACAAGTTCAAGAACTACTCAGGAACTGTTCCAGTACAGTAATTCTTAAACAGTTCAAAAAAGGTTCTGTTTCATTTAACATTTCTTAAAATGTTCTTGTACAATTCAACATCATTTATTGAACACAAGTTCAGGAACTACTCAGGAACTATTCCAGAACAATACATGTAGTTCTTACAGTCAAAGGAAAGTTCTGTATCATTTAACATTTTTTGACATTTAACATTAACATTTAAATGAAAAATCATAAAAAAATCGCCATATATACTTCCCCAATGAAAATTTCAAGAACAATAAATAAAAGTTCAAAAATTCTTTTTAATGTGAACATCTATCTTTGGACTATTGAGGATATTAATATACATAAATATGAACTTTAAAAGCATATTTGGTACATAAATGATGTATAAATCATGTATTAAAAATATTTACATAACAATTATGGATAGCATATATACACAATACAATGAAAACAAGAAAGATCTTCCATACTAGTAATAGCCGAGTAAGTCCTCAGAATGTATTGTCTTCCTAATGAAAGCATCAAAACAAAATTGCTGTCAACAAAATAGACTTTACTGTTAACAAATTGCCTCTAAAGAGAATTATAATGCTAAGCATACATGTATAGTGTTGTATCTAGGCTGAAAAAGGGCAGGGCACACAAGATACTGGGCAGGGCACTAAATGCCGATGTGGGCAGTGTGTGCTTTGAATCAAAGTTTGATAAAATCTATAAAGTCTGGTTTTGTTTCTCATCATAAATAATGTACATGCAGCTAGGTAAATGGTTTTATTAAAGCTTATAATGCAGGTTAAGTAATCTAAAAAAGTGGAAAATTAACTGAATTACTGCACGGATTTATTAGTAGAAAATCCATTTGCATATTCAGACTTAGGTGGCAGTGATTAGGGCAACATGGGATTGTTAAAAAGCGCATGGCAGCCCGCCCCACTATTCCATGCTAGATACAACACTAATGTATTTAAGAATGTGATCTAATAACTTATTTAAACAACATAATTGTAATCAAGTTTAGGTTGAAATTGATTTACCATTATCAAACAACAACAACAACAAAAAAGCATTGACTATAAATGGAAACTATTAGCTAATCAAAGATCTTTAGAGCAGTTCCAATAAACAAGAAATATTCCTGGTCAGTTTCTTATTTGTGTCACACTTCCTGAATATGTCAGCAGTTACGGGTTGACACTAGCTGAATATAGCCACCAACTTCGCCAGAAGACAGGAATTTTCTCATCCCCAGTTAAGTTAAGAAGTTCACTCTTGGTGAGCACTCATTTATTCCTTTCATTTAGTTTCATTTGGTGCATTCCAACAATCTACCACATAGTAAGTCTGACTGGTTCTTATCCATTTTCTATATTGTTCGAATAATTTTGAACTCTTAGGGCCACTGTTACCACCTAATCTATGAACATTTCAGTTCTTAGGACATTTCTCCTCTGAAATTGACAAATGTGTTCAAGTGAATTTTCACTTAAGGACTTGTAACGTTAGATTATCTGTAAGAAATTGTAATAAAATAGTACGGTAGTAACATTTTGCGCTTTTATATTAACTGCAACGTACAATTAATGTCACCTGTATTCGCGACTTTAAAACAGTTCAACAAGTTGGCAATATTGCGTTGTACAGTTAAAATCGTACAGTGTAAACGTTTATTCAAGAAATATTACAAAAAGTAGTACGCAAAGGTCTAATTCAAAAGAGAAAAATGAATTTATAATGGAAAATTAACTCACTGTAAATTCCGTTGATCACGGCATCCCCATTTTGTATTTGAAAAGTCTGCATCATCCAGACGTTTGCCTTTATGTTCCCAATCGAACCCCAACATTTGAATAGGCAGTCTAAATCATTTAATTACTGAAGTAACATAAAACTAGTCTAATCTATTCCCAGAATGTTTGAATACAGTACATAATAAAGTAATATATCAGTAGCGATTTCGTAATCAAGCATTTTTGTACTACACCACGATGTAAACAAAAGTTTGCCGATAGCGTTGTCGTTTTCGTACTCGAGCATTTTCGCACCTCGTTTTCGTACTCAAACATTTTCGCATCTCACTACGAAGTAAACACATGAGTTTTCTAAGCAAGTTTTAGCTGTTGATTCCGTGTTTTCTTTACTTTTACAATACATTTATCTTATTAAATTAGAATCGGTGCAAATTAATTAATAAAAGTCTCTTAATATAAGTTTTCAAATAAAATTTGTGGGTCTATTATGACAACAAATGTAGAAATTTAAGTACAATAAGTTCTTATCAATATTAAGTTATGACCTAAATGTTGAATTTTTATACATAATATAAAATAGGTCAGACCATGATCAGCTATAGTTTAATTTGTCATGTGGAACTTTACTGATTTCTGACCATGGTTTGTTTCTTTTGACCATGCATGGTCATTACAGATCAATCATGGTTGACCATGGTTTAAATCTAAACCTAGGCTGATGATTTTTTTACCATGGCCTGTTACATAAAAGCATGATGAACCATGGTAAGCCATGGTCAACCTTGTACATTTTGAGTCTTTTCCAGGTTTGACCATGGCTGACCATGGCCACTTTCACAGGGGAATCTCTGTAAACCATAAGACCTTTTGGCCTAAGGATAATCGTAAAAAATATCAGTTAATGTTTTAACTGATATTGAACTTGTATTATTATTTACTGGTATATTCGTCTTTTTATTAATAACTTAGATAAATTTTAGAACACTGTAGAACATTTCTAGAACATCAGAAATCCTGTACTGTTCATAAATTGTTCTAAAATGAATTCAAGACCAACAGCAGAACATTTAAGGAATTGAAATGTTCTTGAACTTCTCTTAAATTGTTCTAAATATAATTTAAGAACAGTTGTGGGATATTTTAGGAACATCAATTTTCATGAACGATTCCTAAAATGTTCAAGGAACACTTCAAGGATAAATTAAGAACTTTATGAGTTCTTAGAAAATTCAAGAACTGTCCTTAAACTGTGTTCTTGAGCAGTTCAGGTACAAATGTTCTTGAACAACCATCAAGAGCAGATCTTGAACTGTTCTTAATGTTCTAGAACAATTCATGAACAGTTCTTAATCATAAGAACTGTGTTTCGCAGGGGGGTGTACAAAGATGCAATAATGTCCTTTTTGAAAGGGATCAGTTTCCAAGGTGACACTATTGATTAATGTTCTTGTAACTAATACTAAGTCAAGGGCAATAACTCATGAAAGATAAATCTGAAATGGTGAAACATAAAACATGAATCCAAATACTTAAGTCATTGTAACAAGCCATAAAGATGATTATAAATATTTGTATGTAATATACATAAATAGCCTTATTCAAGTAAGAAGACAATAATTCTTTCCTATAATTTTGACTGAACAGCATGAACTATATAAAACCCAGCAGAATGAATTTACAAGACTGATATTTAATCTTTCACAGGATCAACCACATAAAATGAGAAAGATCAGATTGTTGCACACTCATATTACTTACAAATAAATTTCATAACATACACAAGATGTTAGATATTTATCAAAATAAGAGCACCAAGCATCTTCATAATTATCATGTGACTTCCCACAAAGAACTTTACTTCAACTAGTATCACACTGTATGCACACTGTACATACTTGTACAAATTTGAGTTCAAGGATATATCATAATGATAAGCAATCAGAAATAAGTATTACATAATCATGGAGATTATATATACATAACACACCCTCTAGATATAGGATACAACCTTCATTTGAAAGATGTAAAGAATTATGGTTTCTTTGAAAATCCACTTGAAACAATAATACGTATTTCAACGATTCCTTAGATGTTAATTATGATTTATGTGATTTTCTTAAGTGAAAATATTTTGTACATAGCAAGTGTGAAAAACAGACATGCTGTTGAAAGTACAGCCCAACAGTGTCAGGGGAAAATGGGTCAAAAGCAGATTCTGAAAATGGAATGAGATTTCTTGTGACATTTATAAAATACTGGATGACATTTTTACATAGGTTTGTTTCAGAGGAGCTGTGCACTGATTTTTGGAGACAACTGTCTACATCTGATCATGGTATTACAGCAAGTCTCATTATACACAGAACTAATACAGGGTAACTTGTGTTAAGTGACCACCCAACTCAGGAGCAAAATATGGTCGTCAGACACCAGAGTTTTCTTGATAAAACATAATTTGTTCTCGCATGCTGCAAATTAGGACTAAAAATCAGTCACAAATTAACAAGTGGTCTCTTCATTGTTTGAAGCAAGTTGGACTGTATTCGTACAACAAAATTTTGAAAACACATCACACATGATCATAATCTTACCTTGTAATTGTTGAATCTGCATCTGAATACCGCCGCCTTTCCTCGACCTGTCACCAGTAGCACCCAGTGGGGACAGGGGGCCAGTACTGTCCCTCGGTGTGAGGCTACCAGATAACGAGGTCGTAGAACTCGCAGGGCTGATGCCCGGGCTCTGACGATTCATCTTGAGTCGTTAATCGTTCTTGTATACTTAACTCTGCACAGTTTGATAAAATGTTGTCAAATTGTCATTATTGAAATGTCCAAAACACACTACACTCAATATCGCTCAATCATAACTGTAGTTACATTTCCTCAGGTATGTTATGGTCCTGAAGAGACAGAATAAAAAAAAAACATAAATCACAAATCAAATATTGAATAATGACAACATTATTGAAATCAAGTTTTTTTATCAATATGTACATAGCACTTAATATCACCAATAAACCACAGGGTTTGGTTTTTATCTGTCAGCACTATGACAAAATGCTGCAGAAGTTTTTCCACCAGCTAGGAAATTTAATATCATTATGAATATTCATATCCACTCACATGCAATTTTCATTAGAAACTTCGTACTACATTCATAAAACTTTATCCAGTGTCTTAATATAAAAAAACTTCCCCTCTCTTCCTGAATAACATTGTAAACAGTTTCATTAACTTATTTATAGAATGCAAAATTCATTTATAACTTTGAAGCTATATGCACAACAATATCCAATGACTTGCTTTACACCAAAAACTTTATCAAATAGCACTTTATGTACAATAAACCATTAACCAGAAGATACATTGAGTACCCCTGCGAAACACAGTTCTTATGATTAAGAACTGTTCATGAATTGTTCTAGAACATTAAGAACAGTTCAAGATCTGCTCTTGATGGTTGTTCAAGAACATTTGTACCTGAACTGCTCAAGAACACAGTTTAAGGACAGTTCTTGAATTTTCTAAGAACTCATAAAGTTCTTAATTTATCCTTGAAGTGTTCCTTGAACATTTTAGGAATCGTTCATGAAAATTGATGTTCCTAAAATATCCCACAACTGTTCTTAAATTATATTTAGAACAATTTAAGAGAAGTTCAAGAACATTTCAATTCCTTAAATGTTCTGCTGTTGGTCTTGAATTCATTTTAGAACAATTTATGAACAGTACAGGATTTCTGATGTTCTACAGTGTTCTAAAATTTATCTAAGTTATTAATAAAAAGACAAATATACCAGTAAATAATAATACAGGTTCAATATCAGTTAAAACATTAATTGATATTTTTTACGATTATCCTTAGGCCAAAAGGTCTTATGGTTCACAGAGATTCCCCCTGTGAAATGTGGCCATGGTCAGCCATGGTCAAACCTGGAAAAGACTCAAAATGTACATGGTTGACCATGGCTTACCATGGTTCATCATGCTTTTATGTAACAGGCCATGGTAAAAAAATCATCAGCCTAGGTTTAGATTTAAACCATGGTCAACCATGATTGATCTGTAATGACCATGCATGGTCAAAAGAAACAAACCATGGTCAGAAATCAGTAAAGTTCCACATGACAAATTAAACTATAGCTGATCATGGTCTGACCTATTTTATATTATGTATAAAAATTCAGCATTTAGGTCATAACTTAATATTGATAAGAACTTATTGTACTTAAATTTCTACATTTGTTGTCATAATAGACCCACAAATTTTATTTGAAAACTTATATTAAGAGACTTTTATTAATTAATTCGCACCGATTCTAATTTAATAAGATAAATGTATTGTAAAAGTAAAGAAAACACGGAATCAACAGCTAAAACTTGCTTAGAAAACTCATGTGTTTACTTCGTAGTGAGATGCGAAAATGTTTGAGTACGAAAACGAGGTGCGAAAATGCTCGAGTACGAAAACCACAACGCTATCGGCAAACTTTTGTTTACATCGTGGTGTAGTACAAAAATGCTTGATTACGAAATCGCTACTGATATTACTTCATTATGTACTGTATTCAAACATTCTGGGAATAGATTAGACTAGTTTTATGTTACTTCAGTAATTAAATGATTTAGACTGCCTATTCAAATGTTGGGGTTCGATTGGGAACATAAAGGCAAACGTCTGGATGATGCAGACTTTTCAAATACAAAATGGGGATGCCGTGATCAACGGAATTTACAGTGAGTGAATTTTCCATTATAAATTCATTTTTCTCTTTTGAATTAGACCTTTGCGTACTACTTTTAGTAATATTTCTTGAATAAACGTTTACACTGTACGATTTTAACTGTACAACGCAATATTGCCAACTTGTTGAACTGTTTTAAAGTCGCGAATACAGGTGACATTAATTGTACGTTGCAGTTGATATAAAAGCGCAAAATGTTACTACCGTACTATTTGATTACAATTTCTTATAGATAATCTAACTGTGTTACAAGTCCTTAAGTGAAAATTCACTTGAACACATTTGTCAATTTCAGAGGAGAAATGTCCTAAGAACTGAAATGTTCATAGATTAGACGGTAACAGTGGCCCTAAGAGTTCAAAATTATTCGAACAATATAGAAAATGGATAAGAACCAGTCAGACTTACTATGTGGTAGATTGTTGGAATGCACCAAATGAAACTAAATGAAAGGAATAAATGAGTGCTCACCAAGAGTGAACTTCTTAACTAAACTGGGGATGAGAAAATTCCTGTCTTCTGGCGAAGTTGGTAGCTATATTCAGCTAGTGTCAACCCGTAACTGCTGACATATTCAGGAAGTGTGACACAAATAAGAAACTGACCAGGAATATTTCTTGTTTATTGGAACTGCTCTAAAGATCTTTGATTAGCTAATAGTTTCCATTTATAGTCAATGTTTTTTTCTTGTTGTTGTTGTTTGATAATGGTAAATCAATGTCAACCTAAACTTGGTTACAATTATGTTGTTTAAATAAGTTTTTAGATCACATTCTTAAATACATTAGTGTTGTATCTAGCATGGAATAGTGGGGCGGGCTGCCATGCGCTTTTTTAACAATCCTATGTTGCCCTTATCACTGCCACCTAAGTCTGAATATGCAAATGGATTTTCTACTAATAAATCTGTGCAGTAATTCAGTTAATTTTCCACTTTTTTAGATTACTTAACCTGCATTATAAGCTTTAATAAAACCATTTACCTAGCTGCATGTACATTATTTATGATGAGAAACAAAACCAGACTTTATAGATTTTATCAAACTTTGATTCAAAGCACACACTGCCCACATCAGCATTTAGTGCCCTGCCCAGTATCTTGTGTGCCCTGCCCTTTTTTCAGCCTAGATACAACACTATACATGTGAAATTTGTGCATATCAATGTATACTTAGCATTATAATTCTCTTTAGAGGCAATTTGTTAACAGTAAAGTCTATTTTGTTGACAGCAATTTTGTTTTGATGCTTTCATTAGGAAGACAATACATTCTGAGGACTTACTCGGCTATTACTAGTATGGAAGATCTTTCTTGTTTTCATTGTATTGTGTAAATATGCTATCCATAATTGTTATGTAAATATTTTTAATACATGATTTATACATCATTTATGTACCAAATATGCTTTAAAAGTTCATATTTATGTATATTAATATCCTCAATAGTCCAAAGATAGATGTTCACATTAAAAAGAATTTTTGAACTTTTATTTATTGTTCTTGAAATTTTCATTGGGGAAGTATATATGGCGATTTTTTTATGATTTTTCATTTAAAAAAATGTTAAATGATACAGAACTTTCCTTTGAGTGTAAGAACCACATGTATTGTTCTGGAATAGTTCCTGAGTAGTTCCTGAACTTGTGTTCAATAAATGATGTTGAATTGTACAAGAACATTTTAAGAAATGTTAAATGAAACAGAACCTTTCTTGAACTGTTTAAGAATTACTGTACTGGAACAGTTCCTGAGTAGTTCTTGAACTTGTGTTCAAGAAACGTTCTTAAATTGTACAAGAACATTTTAAGAAATGTTAAGTGAAACAGAACTTTTTCTGAACTGTTTAAGAATTACTGTACTGGAACAGTTCCTGAGTAGTTCTTGAACTTGTGTTCAAGAAATGTTCTTAAATTGTACAAGAACATTTTAAGAAATGTTAAATGAAACAGAACTTTTTCTGAACTGTTTAAGAATTACTGTACTGGAACAGTTCCTGAGGAGTTCTTGAGCTTTTTAAGAACACTTGTTCCAGAACTGTTCTTGAAATAAAGTTCAAGAACATTTCTTGAACTTCCTTCAAGAACAGTTAAAGAACATTATGTTCTTAAAGATTTGTTTCACTTAACATTTCTTAAAATGTACCTGAACTGTTCTGGTAATGTTCAGGGGCAGTTCATGTGCTTTTGTACCTGAACAATCCTAGAATATTTCTTGAACTGTTCATGAAAATTTCGCAGGGGTATACTGACAAACATTTCATTCCACAATTCAATATTGCTTTCGCAAGTATGAAGGCCAATACAAACGTTTATCTAGTACATCAATATATTGAATACATCTATAATGGCGCAAAAAATATGGTAACAACAACTTTGCGCCAAAATTGTGTTTACATCCAAACGCACTCAAACCTACATTCACTTCATGCATTCACTGAATGTAATTATTACAACATTAAACACTCACTATTATCCTGTTGGTACAAACAACACTAACACATTCAGAAAATCCTGATGATCTAACAAGTGAAACAGAAAGTGGATGAAATATTTAGCAGGTGTAAAAACACCACATTTCACTTCTAGAAAATGGCTGCAGTACCAAACAGGTTGTAATGATTACATCTAAATACATTTCAAACATTCTAAAAATGACAAATGAGAGTTTGCGTACTTGATCTTTATTCAGGTATAAACAATTTATTCATGCATTCTTACACGACCGTCTGCTTGCGTAAATTTATATTGGCGCGCATTTGAAAATACAGCGCAAAAAGGCGTCGAGTGATCAATTCAAGGTTACTGATATGAAAAAAGCTGAATGCTGCTCACTGATGCAGAATATTATCATGGGTAAAAACCAAATACTTTTCGTCTGCTTTGCATGTTTACATTTATTATGCAAATCATTTATGAAGCAATTAAGATATAAATACACAAATGACTGGAAATAAAGTCAGATCTTCAAGATGTGAAATAGACAATTAATTCTGTGATTAATTATATGATCACAAAAAATATTTTAGATCATTTCTGTCCATAAAAATATCACTATGTTTGATTTAACATTTTTATGACTTTTTCATGGCAATAAAACTTGGTGTTAAGTGAATTTGCATAAACGTTTTCAATAGGCTGTAAACTGATTCACAGCAAGTTGTTATAAAATAATGAAATGATCCGTTATATATATTTTCTAATATAAATTCATTATCAAACAAGATATGTCCAACAATTATGTGACAAAGCCCCTGAAGTGAAGCTGTCCTTGTTAGGGTCACTCTGACCTTAGAGGTATAGGCCAGGTTCTTATACACAGTAGCTGCTTTTTTGAACAAAGTTTTACAGGAATTTGTAATAACATTTAAGTTCAAAGATGGAGTTTTTTTCAAGATTTATACTTGGAAAAATTTCATTCTAATCCTTTGATTCAATTAAAATTTACAGCTACGACACAGAAAGTTTAAGACAGACAAACAAATAAATGGAGTGTAGTGATTGGCTACATGCTCCTTTTGGTACGAACAAATTTAGTATAACACAAATGAACATGGTAGTGTTCATAATAGAATAAAAAAAAAATTCCAAAGATTTTAGTTCTTAAAACTACACATCTAATTACTCAAGAGCTAAACCCTGGGTACAGAATTATACAATGTCATGTTAGACTATAGCTATCTTCAAATTAGAGATTCGGTGCCGACAAAATCAATACATAAATCACTGATTGACAAACTGATCACAAGGTATTGAACATTTTCAGAAAATCTAAATGCCATACAATTTAATACCTCATTAGGAAATATCAACAAATTTAGTTAAAATGACTGAGTTAACCAAACAAGTCATTATACGCCTCATACAACTATTCATGTAACTTATTATCAAACCCAGAAAATACGTTGATAACAGCTGGTAAGATGCCAAATCTTGATTTTGCTCAACGTCTATAGTAAGCATTTTAGACGATCAAAAATATTTAAGCCACTGAATGAAATGTATATTCAATTTAATAAGCATACAAAAATAGCTCTTTTTTTAAAATACTTAAACAAATAATAAATCCAATTCAAGTACACAACGGCTCTGGGTTTTTTTTATGAAATATTACAAAACAATAAATGATGATAAATTACAACAAAGACAAAATCAGTAAATTAATTCCTGAAATCTATCAATCATATTCCTTATATCAGTTTCAAAATATTACACTATAGTAATCATGTAATAAATGACAGAGAAAAAAAGGTTTAGTCTGTGAATCAATTCCATAAATAATCAAAAGAGACCATTGCATAATGACAAGATTGTCATATAAATGTCTAAAATCACTTGTAATTCATCAATTGAGGAAACTGTAAAACTAAATTGTAAGTAAACAAGCCCTTCTACTAATGCAACTTAATCTTTAAATCAAATATTTTTAGGTTTACTAGCAATTAAATCAGTCAAAAACAGCCTGAAAAATGATTTGGTATTTGACAATTAAAGGCACTGCATGTACACACAAGTCATTGAATCCAAAGTTTTCCAAACCTCTACTTTATACATTTATCCAAAATTTCCATTTGGGTAAAATGATTCATTTGGCTAATTAGATTCAGGAATACATAACTGTGCCAAGTAATGTATGACTTTATACTGTACCGATACTAAAAAGATTCAAAAACTTGGATAAACAGCTGAAACACAGACATTAACAGAGGAAAATTTAGTATTCTTTTCTATAGGGTCTTGCTTTTCACCTAATACACAAAGAGTGATTTCCAATCACCACAGTGGGTTGATGACTAATGAAACCAGCAAGCTTGATTAAAGCCAATGTAATATGTATATATCTAGAAAATCCTATCATGATATAAAGTCAGCATAAAATTTTACCTGAATGTCAACACATGAATTTCAAGATTAGAAAATATGACATGTCTAGAAAAACTCTTGATTAAATTTGATGTGATTAATATCCCAAATAAATCTGTATTAAAATTTACTACCCAAGCATGTGGGATATCTCTTTCTTTATAAGCAAAATGCATGATTGCATGTCAAGAGAAAATAAGATGATAAATTGCTTGCATTGTCAACAAAATTAAACAGAATTATTCAACAATGAACAACTATTTAGGTACAAGTTTGGCCCAATATCTTAAATATAGATGTAAACATTTTAAGAGAATATTAAAATGTACAGTTAGACATGACTATAGAGACCATCTGTAGGAGGATAAAAAGAGGTCTTTATAAATACTGTTAAAATAAACTTAAAATGCTTATATTTGAAATAAAACAACAGGTCAGTACAGCCAGATTGTCTCAATTCAGTTCGTCTTTAGCAAAAGACTTTACTCTACATACAAGATAGATTAATTTCATTCTGTAGCCATCATTTTCTGATGAAAAACTTGAAACCCTGAGTTTACTCATAGACAACTGATGAGATTAATTGAACTGAAGCTCAATATGTGATCAAATGATCAACATGCATTAGTGCATCAAGTTATCTGAGAACAAAAAACTAAATTTAACAATGTAACGTTTATTGCATAGAAATGTGAGCAGTCTGTGACTGAAGTCACTTGCCTTGTGTCTTGTGACAGGAAAAAATTGACTCAACATAAAAATTGCCACTTTTACATTAAGTAAACATTAAGTATATGGTAAATTATCACATTTTTTACAACTTCAGAGTACTTTCTAATCAAAAGCAAAACAGATCCGACACTTATATCCCAGAGTTAGAACTGAATAAAATTCAATTATCAATATTACAGAAACACATTTATCTAATCATAGGTGAAAAATAGACGTAACATGAGAAACTAATCTTAGAACAAGCGTTTAATTTATTCCCACAAAACCGGACACAACTTTCAACGAGTGACGAAAACCTACAATGCAAACAAACATGTCCGCACAAAGACACACCTTTAACCTGGACGAATATAAATTATAATGATTTCATCGGAGTTTATTAGCATATCACAAACAATAGTATCCAGATAGGTACGATTTTATAAGTACCTGAAGGATCCTTTGTGGGACATAACTTACCCCGTCCAAACAAAGACAAGGACTAATCATCATGGAAATAAGTACAAAGTAATCAGGTATTAATACAAAACTAAACAATATCTTCATTTCAACCGAGGAAAATAGGTCCTCATTAGATATATAGAACTACCCAGTATTTATAATGCCATACGAGTGTGATGTTAAATGTTATACGTCTTTGTTTAAAACGTTTATTTCTTTATGCAGTAAGTATTGTCTTCCAAAAACGCATTTAATTGATTGATTGAACCTACTAGGGTTAAGTGATCCAATAATGAATGTATTATGATCATAATAAACTGAGAACAAATTACACAAGCAGAGACACAATACGTCATTAAGGCTGACAATCAGTGACCCATGATAAGCCTGACTTTTCAAAGCATATTCTAAAACTAAACTAAATTCCTTCGAAAGAAAAACAATTTTGCACATTTTGCATTGTATCCAAGAGAACTCCAAGTCCTTAATGCAATCATGGAGGAATGCTTTGCTATGTATCATTTTCCGTAATGATAGGGCAAAATGACAAGCCTATAAAGCCGTATAAATCTTACAACTCTGATACTGTCAATTAAGTCAGAACTGTACAATTCAACAATAACTGTATCATGAATATCACTGACCATTCAAACATTTACAACTCATTTTGTTTTCAGAAAAAAAGAAAAATTGACCTGAAAATAGAGGTGACCTATAAATAGCAATGAAAAAATAATTTGCTTTTAAAATTTACACTGAGGTAGACCACAAATACATAAATTTAATTTGTTTGTTCATTTATACTCCTCATTGATTTAACAACATATAACTAATTAATAAACTATCAATAATTACCATAACAATCTTAAAGATTTACAATAAACTGTTACAATAAATAACTGTATGAACCAAACATCTCCATTACAGCAATGATTAATACGAATTTATTACAATCACTAGCACTCACAGAAAAATCTGTACAAAGAACATTAAAAATTCCTGAATGTTTTAACAAGTGACATGTATGGAGGTGTTTAGTATTTACATTTATATAAATTGAAACCATTCCTTTTACTTGGTAAATAATTTGCAGTAGGATAAACGTCAGTGTTTCATAAGATAACATACCTCAGTCTATTATTTATGTTATCAATTCAGTGAACAAATTCACTACACATACAGTAAGTGGTTTATATTTTAGATCAATTCTTTCAAACTTGCACTTTCTTATCAAAATAAATTCCACTTTAAAGTTTTATAAAATGTAAACTAGGTCTGTCAACCAGGCAGATATTAAACGGTCCAATATTTTGAATACAAATCAATAAATTCCTGTTTAAAATTTGAAAATAATCTTGAGTACAGAAGCCTTTGATGGCTGTAAATATCTCGATTTACTTTAAGTTAGTTAACAAATATTAGATACAGTAAGTCGGTAAAAATGGTTTAAATTGTAGTTAAAGCTGTACTTTCTCTTGTTCTTTTGGTGTTTTAGTTAATTCATTTTTATAAAATTTTCCAGCAACAAAGTCCCTCATGACCTATTGTTCTTATATAAGCTCACAACAATACATAGAGAATTACTTAAGACAAACTGGGGGGTATCCAAAAAAATATTTATCATTGCTATAAATATAGAATTTCAGCTAACAAACTAAAGCTGGAGGGTTTTTTTTAACGAATTGATGAAAATGCAATATTGAGATAAATATTTCGACATACAAAAAATTGATAGATTCCCAACTGAGAAAAATACATTAAATGGGAATGAATACTCAGGTTTGAAATCTGAGCAGAATTGCCTTATTGATCAAGCTATTGTAAATCCATTTTGACCTATTATACCCAGGTATAGTTGTAATTCTGAATTATTTCAAGTGTTAAAGCCAGATTAAAGAAGCATAGAACAAATTAAAACTGAATCAAAGTTCTTGTCCTTCTAATATCATAATACATATTGATTCATGAAAACACAAGTAATACATACATATACATCAACAATTTATTTTAAAACAAAATGCCATCTGCTCCGACTATCTGGTAGAAATCTGGCCCTTCACAAAATTGTCTGACATCTGGACAAAATCCCATAAATGCCAGTACATGGCCTGGCCAAACGTAATGTCTTTGAATACAGATTGAATAAACTACATAAGATCAAGGCTTCATTCTTCCATGATTCTGCACAGGAAATAGATGATGCAACAGACCAGATCATTTGTTACAAAATAAAACATGTCAGATAATTATTTGGTTAAGCCTTGGATTAAACCAATTACCATCAAATGAATGGTCATCCAAGGCAAGCCACAAAACCATACTACACAATCCCCATTGTAATGAAAGGACCATACTCTGCTCAATATGTGCATAAAAGGGATCCTAATTTAAATTCAAACCATTAGCCATGAGGTCCACATATGATCATTAAAGTTAGCTCTTTACATAACCATTACAAAAAACATTTAGAATTTTATTTCTGTCATAAACAGAAGATATGTAATCTTAAATCTTTCAATGCCTTACATTGGCACACCCTACTTCCAATACAGTTGGGTCATTAGTTCTGAATATTAAGCACATGAATACCGAATACCAATATGAATTTACGAGATTACAACGTAATCTGCTGCACAACTTAAGAAATAAAAAAATATATCATTTTAACCAATAATTGTATCATCATTTTTACATACAGTTTTTTTTTAAATAAATAAATTTATCACATTTTTCAAAAGAATTACAATTGAAAGTATAAATGTACACAGACTGTGTCAATATCAATACAATATTGATTATCATGCTATAAATGTTCAATGATATGAGTGAATTTGGACCAATATACAACTGTTTGATTGCCTTAAATACCACGACACAGTAACACATGAATTAAACATTAACAAAACTTTGTAATAGATTGGAATAAATTAGGAATTAAAAACATGCTACAACTTGCTTAATGTTTACATGTATAGTAGAACATTCCTAACGCATGTACTATCACAGTTGGGCCAAAATTCTTTATTTATTAAGTTTTATTAATTCTGACAAAAAATATTTTGTACGTTTTAGAATCTGCATTTTGCAAAATATGTAACTGAATAATTAATTATTTTCCAATTAACGAAGGTACACAATAAACGTGCGCCGCTGATTGGCAGTGATTTATAATAACTTTTGCAACTTTTAAAAAGATTAACTCGACAGGTCAAAAATATAATATAAAAATAAGTTTGAACATTTGTGCTACAGTAGTTGTCATTCAATTCAATGACAATGCATCATTATTAAAACGGTAAATTTAACTTACCTGAGGACGTATAAAAACCGTTAGCGCCAAATGCTTCTGTAGTGACACTTCGCTGTCAAGTATAAAGCGCCCTCTATAGCAGGTGCTCTTATGACGAACGGTAACTCTGCAAACTAGCAGACGACGTATGTTCGTTCGAGTTATCTCCCGTATATTCCACTTTTAATCTACGTGAAGCGAAAGCGAAATAGAATCATTGATTTGTTACAAGTTAGATGTCAATGCTATTAACTTATGTATCGCTCCATATTTTCTATGCCTATGTATAAACAGTATAGCTAATAAAATCAAGACATTTTTATATTACATTTTTATATTACGTTTGAAGCCTTAAACCAGTCAGCTATGGGACAAGACTATTTGTCTGGTTTAGATAAGAAGGCAGCTTAGATAGGTTTTGTGTCATGTCAGAGTGTGTGTGCATACACAAACTTTGTCTGGCCAATAGCTACCATTGTAGCTGTATGTGTGTGTTTTTAATAAATTGTAAAATGTTTGATTTCACAAACATCACATTTAGAAAACATCTAAAATATAACAAATATCAAAATGCAATATTCATGATTTTTCATTACACTGTAATGGCCTAAATTTTGGCTCTTTCATGTCTAAATTAGTGCATTGTCTTCACACAGACAAAAGATTTAGTCAGGCTCATAGCTGCCTATATATACAAGTACCCAACTGATTCCACATGGTTCCAACAAAATATTTTTTCCAGCCAGTCTACAAATACTGCAATATGTCAATTAAATATTATATAAAGCACCTCAGAACACCGAGAATGCACTAGAATGAACTCCTGTTTTAAAAATTTTAAGGACATGCCCCTGTACCCCCAGCACAATTATGAATCTGCATGAATAAAGGGCTATCTACACCCCTGCTAGGCCGAAAAAAGGTTTGTTTCCGGTTACCCAACCAACCCATCTGCTGACTCAAAAGTTTTTACAACATCCAAATTGTAGTGCTATGTTGTAATTTTCACAAGAGTGTTGACAATATATGTAAAAAAAGCGTAAAAGAAAAAAATCCCTATCTACCAAACCATATTTTTGGGGGCATGTAACCGGAAACAAACCTTTTTTTTTGTTTAGGCCTCAGATAAATGTAAACATAATAACAACATAGGTGTGATAAACACATTAAACCAGGCAGTTTAGATTTACAATTTACTATATTGACCACTTTTACTTTTATTGAAAAACATTGAACAATGTGTGGAATTCGAGGGAAGTGTGTTTACAGTGTTAAATAATATAGTGGAGAAATCAGTAGAGGAATTCTGACTAATTTGTTGGGGAAACTTATTTATAAAGGAACTGATGCAGAGAGTTTGACTGTATTTTCATAATCAATTTTGATACCATGGTGTATTCTAAAGAAAATCTGGGGACACGTTTCTTAAGTCTTACTTTTCAAATTATGATTATTGATATACTTACAATTTCTTCCAAACAAGTACTAACTCATAAAAGAGGCTTACTTCTAGGCCAGCTTCCTGTTATTTTCGGTCATAATTATCAAGTTTCAATTTTTTATTTTGTTGTAATTTAAGCATAAATCTGTGCAAAATACACATTGCTATAGAATTTGGCATTGGAAAACTTAGGAAATAAGTCATCACAACTTATACATGTACAATAAGTTAAGACCCTTGGCTTCATAATTTGAGAAGTGAGCTAATCAAGGTCATTTATTATAGCACGTGTTTGTATACATCACATGTAGCTACCATGTTAGAGAAGTCTATATAACCAGAATGTTTTAATCATGATTAGGTAATGCATACCTCACGAATCAGAAATATTGGATATTTTTTCTACCAGACCTCACACAAAAATCAAACCATCTCGGAATTAGAAATCCTGTGAATATCCACATAAATAGATTAGCTTTACCAATTCCCAGATGTTCAATGGTAATAAACTAAATATAGATGTAGTTTTAATATTCCTGGTCTATTGCTATGTGAACATCTAAAAAATGTACCGTTCCAATTAATTTCAAGTCTGTTTAGATAGTCAGTACACAGTTGAACCTTGCTTATAGATCACTCCAATATTAAGACCACCTTATTACCACCAAGATTAAAATACAATCAAACAAAGGATATCTGGATATGCAGCAAGGGTGTAGTAAAATCAGCATCATTGAGATCATATTTTGAAAAAAAAAATCTTTTAAAGTGGTCTTTTTAACAAATTAAAATATACAGGACATACTGACAACTGGTCTGAAAACTAGCAGCAATTGTAATGAAACAGTCCTAACATTGTGGTGGTCACAATATGAGGTTTCACTGTATTTAACACAGTATTTCAGGTGATATCTAACTCAAGTTTCTGTGATCACTTCTAAACAAACAAAAAAATACAAACATGTTTATGACATAGCTCTTTTATTTTCATTTATAAATAATAATGTACACATAATATTCGATAATGGGATGCCTCATACAAGCCATGTTATATAAACAACAATAACTAAAAAGTATCACTGACTTTCAATTATATCCCCACTGCTAGAAACTAAGCTAGTTCAATCAAGGGCCACAACTCTCATGAATCAAATAATCTTAATTAAAGGCCACTACTCACATAGGACATCATTTAGCAAATTTATTATTAAAAGTAAAATATTTCTAGTAAATAAATTATGAATGAGAAATAAATCAACAAAAATATTACATTATTATCAAGTAATTTTCTCAATAATTTAAGCAGTCAAATTAAAAAAAACACCTTAAGAGTCTAATTCAGCATTGTTTGTACCATGGATATTTATGTATGCTTTGGGTTGGCAAAAAGGAAGACAAACAGACTACTGAAAATAAATTCCCAAATAAATGCCCACAACCCCTAATTAGCAACCCAGCCCTTTTCAAGACAAATGGAAATAATAATCACCCAAATTATATCCAATGCAAACAGATATCCTTCGGACAGTACGCAACAAATTGAATAAAATATTAAACTGTAATATCACAAAAGGGGGTGGGGGGTTGGAATTGACTGAAAACGATCAGCAGATATGCGTGAGTGATTCGAGAAAAAGTTCTTAACGTAAAACAACAGTGGGGATTAAAATAGAATCATGAATGACTCTAGAAAAATAAACATTCAAATCAACCATGTAAATCATTAACAAACACCCAAAATGAATCATCAACCCAAACATATGTAACAAATATAAATTTTATAAAGTGATAAAATGCTTTCTTTTTTTCCAATATACAAATGCATCCCTATTGGACTGATACCTGTAAATAAGATTACAGTCCTAGAGATTATAAAACTTGAGACCAGTCTCCAAGATCAAGTCTCAAGTATTTTGGTTGTGAAGATATCACTGTTAGATTTTTCATTACATATTAAGATCAACTATGTTTAGTCACAACTAACTTAGAAACATTAAAAGAAAAACATGAGATTTGAGTCAGGAGACTAATCTCAAGTATTATAACCTTAGAGGACCCACAACTACTTAATAGACAACTAACTTGAACAAACAGCTAAGACTTCAGCCCAATTAACATTTACGCAGACACCATCTTAAAGGGACATAAATGCAGAAAATCCCATCCCAAAAATGGAGTCTTACACAGCCACTCTAAATGGTTACAGTCATTAATAACTGCTATTTTATTTATACATTATGAAATCAGAAATATAGAAAAGTTAAATTCAAATTCAATTACAGTATATTTCTATAGTGTGACAAATGCCATAGACATTTTTCTATAAAATCTGAAGACTTACAACATATCTCAATACAATAAAAAAGGAATTCCTAGGTTTTAAAAAAATAAATCACATATCTAGAGTTCAATCCCTCTAGCTGAGTAATATTTTAAGTACAATTCTCCCATCATCAGACAAACCTCCCTTGTTGACCTGTCAACAGTGTCAAAACATTTTCATTAACATATATGGATTGAGAACACATCTTTAGACATTTCTATTTTCCATTCAATGATCAAATAGAAGTTCTAAATCACAGATTTCTCAAGAAGATATTATATACATCATAAGGAACTTGCACACTTTTTATCTCTGAATGAGTTTTACATATCATCTTAGCTAAACTATCCCTGTATTCACAAATGCTTATTTTGTTTTCCACATGGCACAGAAAATAAGGACAGTAATACATGATTACATGATCCATTCTATAACAAGAAATAACAGCCAAACTGAAAAAAGCAAAAACTGTAAACATGATCTATATGTACTCATTGTTTAACATGAATTCACAATTGAGGTTCAGAAATGGATTTCAAAGTAATAATAATGTTTTATAACTATTTAACTCTATAACTGCACATCAAAAAGCAAAAAGTGGTAAAAGCGATAGAAACTTAGAACAAGAATTCAGTATAACAAAGCATTCTCGGACATTATAAAAAGTTAATCACAATTATATATTATGTTAGATAAATATTAACTGAATGTTTAATAGCAAAATGGTAAAATTACAACAATATTTAATAGCTCATGAATCAAGCATGTATCATTAACTTGTCTAATATGAAATGCCTAAATGTTTCAGACAGGAAGATCTAAAACAAATCTAACAAAATATATATCAAGCATAAATCATGATCTATGAGAATTGTTTGAATGTTTCAAAGCAAATAGGTAGATTTACTTCAAAATCTAACAGATATGAATCAAGTATGCATCATTAACAGTTTAACATACAACATATGTACAAATTGGGACATCATATAAAATTGTATTAAAGTTTACAAGGACTTGGTACAGTAAGTTTCGGGTGATAAAGAATCACATCAAAATATCTTAAAATCAACAAAGATGATGACATCAGTTCAATTTATATAAAACACAAGTCAAAGAAATATTGTACTGAACACTGAGTAAATGGAATAACTGCAGGATTTCTGCAAAACCTTTTTCATATTATCAAACCTAAAACAAGCTGAATAGATAACTTGCAATAACCACAATAAGACCACTAATTAGATTACATGATATTTAGTGTGATTACAACTACAGTCAAACATGTGATTTCAGCCATTGGAGAGTAGAAGCCAGATTGTAAACTAGGGTCACTGTCTAGCACATATTTATAAATATAACTGACCAAATAAAATTCAGAATGAAGGTCAAGGTCGTATAACTTCCCTCCCTTTGGGTGACCTTTCTCAACAAGTTTGACAGTAATAAATGAGTATCTAAATTAAATTTTTGATGAATATAAGCAGTGATTGTATTGATACATAGAACATATATTTAAGCTAGCAACACACAGAAGCAATTAAACTAAACTAAAATAATATATTTAATAAAGAGAACTAATTTATGATTACAACAAGGTAACAAATAAAAGAAACATTCAGTCAATCTTATAGCACACATGGCAAACTTATGAATGTTCATTGCACACTTGAGTTTTGTAATATACTTTCTACTCAATGTAAATAATTTACATAAATGAAGTCTTGTAGAAAAGTTACGGAAAGTTACCTTATACGATGTTGTGTCAACTTGTGAAACTAAAGATTGTACAAAACAATCTTAAAAAACAAACCTGCAGAACTATCAAAGGTATAAATCTTCTGATAAGTAAATTACCATAGTACAGATTTACCTAGAATCAAGACTATGCACATAAATTCACTTGTTGAATCAAATTTGTAACTTACAATAAATGGAATGTTCTCATCATATAACAGAGCACTTGTATTACCTAAGCCATTTAAAAATGATTTGTGAATTAATTGAGAAATATTTTATCAACATTTCTACTTACAAGAAACTGATGTTAGGCCTTAAATCAATATGATAACCAAGACAGAACAAATTCCAGACTTGTCTTCATCACTTAACTAGTAAAGTATACTTCTGTCACAAATGATAAGAAGACAAATAAACAGTAGAATGATCTATAAAACTGATTACTTATGTCAACTTAGTACTGTTTGTTAATATTTTGTCAGAAGAGTAATCTCCCTTGCCTTTTGTTCATTTTAAGAATTAGAAATGGTGATATTGGATAAGTTATGAGGTTTATTATGAAATAAATTGTTATAATTTATCATTTATATTATCCCATCTAGGAAACTATTAGGGATGTAGTGTTAAAGTAATATGATTCTACAAATTTCACTTTTTTTTATATAAATAACAATTTAAATCTGTATGATAAAACAATGATGCTACTTAACATACCAATAAATCAAGATTCAGAAGGAATAAATTGTTAATTTTCATGAAAAAAAAATGTTTTGAGCAACAAAATTATACAAAGTTCCAAGAAATCTTGAATACAGCCAGACAATGTTTGCCTCAGAGATGCAAATCCAATATGAACAACAAACATTAAAATCATGAAGACATCTCAGTGAAAACACTATGTATAAAAAATGCACTTAGGTAGAGATTGCTCACCATGCAAAAATCAAAGTTCATCATTTTGTCTTGATTAATGATTTGTCAAAACAGGAAGAACAGAAAGATGAAGTTAGCAAAACAAAGGCAAGAGTGACAGCTGATTTAAATGGATGCTGGATGTAAGTAATGAAAATAGTAGATGAACACTACAACTGCATTGCAACTAACATAAAATAACAGACTCAGTTCAACAACAGTGTATGTCCACAACAGCAGCAAAATTTTATCTGAATCTTCAGATAAACAGTTACAACCTCAATGCAATGAATGGACAAAAGGTCCAATACAAACACGAAAATCAAGACGACAGACGAAAGAATGTTACACCCATATATATTACATATAAAATATATGTTTTATGGTTTGTTCACAGACTACAAGAAACGTCAGGTCAATAAATAAGATGATACAAGGTTCAGATGTTATAATTTCAGTCCCCTATGACTACAGCCCCACAGATGATGGTGATGATGACAACCACACCATCATACAGGTAACGTAAGGCATAATTAATACAAGATACAAACAAGTATCACAATATAAAATATTTAAACATAGCCCATAACAAAGCAACAATATAATTAGATATAAAATATAGAATGTTTTCACCGACTATAGTACACTCTGTAGTATAGTGTTTTAGATCTCCATAAAGAGTATGAATTGTCAAATTTAAGTAAATACACGCCACGTCCAGGATATGCGTGACTCCCACAATACACTTCCTCATGGCAATCTCGTCGGTATACAGGAATAATTTCATCCACTGGTGGTCTGTCATCACGTTTATCTCCCTTCTCGACATCGTTACCTTTACCTTCTGAAATACATAGAAATAAAGGTTAATACAAGTACATCAAAATCTCAAAAGCTCAAAACATCGAGTACTGAAAAACATGGTTATAGTGAATTCTCAGGGACCCAAGCAATTGCTTTATTATAACCATAATTAACTATATCCCACATTATATCCACAAACAATGAAAAAACAAAGAACACCTTGAAAGAAAAATAAATGCTTCATTCTATCCAATTCCTGACTCTATAACCATAAGTTCACTATAACCATGTTTTACAGTAATTAATTGAAACAACTTTATGCACTGATAACATACAACAGGCATCTAACATAAAATTCTCTGTGTCCTTATCCAGCATGACTCTCTAGTAGGCAATTGTTTCATAACTCAAGTATTGTGGGTGCACCTACAAACACAAGCCCTATGAAAATATGTTTAACATTTGACATTAGAAAACATGAAAAACAAATATAAATAATAGTAGCGAAGAGATCCATGAGATGTTGATGTATCCCTCTAGGATGTAGCAGATTATCATCAGTCAAGCTTAACCCTTGACCAGGAGACACTTAACTCATACTAATCAGGATTATTCAGAGACTACCATCTTAAATCAGCATCAAATTATTCTATCAACTTTCAACTTACGGTACACTTGTAACGAGGGCTGTCATGTTTACACAATTTTGTAAATGTCAACTCATGAAATAAATAAAACAATTCTGTTTATACCTTGTTATCTTATGTCTCCATGTTGCTATCAATAAAAGGTAGAATCTATAGGTAGAGGACTGAAGGTTTAATGTTAAGGATGGTTACAAATAAGCCCCTTGTCATTTCTGGTTAAAAAATAAATGCCAACTTAATGTATATTAAGTGCTATGGTAGTTAACCTACCATTACTTTTTATTCCCCCCCTTATCTCTAGATACACAGACAAAAACCTTTTAATTCACTTACTATTATCTTCAGATTTATCCAAATCACTAGATTCATTAACATGTACACTTTAATTCACTAACCTTCATCTTCTAGCTCGTCCTCATCACTAGACTCACTAACGTGTACGCTGACAGTGTTACTTGGAGCTATCGTCCACTCAAAGAATACACCAAAACCGATATCATAATAATCTGTCGCAAATTCCCAGAATAAACAGGAGCCGTCTTCATGTGTGGGCACACGGACCTGAAACATCAAATAACAATTAAAGTAATTGCAATATAAAATATAAGCTACCATTTTTGTTTTGCCCATCAATTTATTGTGAATGAAAAAGTTCTACAACAAATACATAATGCCAGAAAAAATAGGTATATGGTTACCTGACTGACCCTATCTCTTGGCACTGACCCTGAAATTCCTAACAGCACAATCCAAAGTACAAAAAAAATATTGAGGAATGAATTGTACATGAGCAATGAGAAGAGGGAAGTTTTTTTCCCATCTACCTACCAACAATTTTCTGGTCAAGTTATCTTATATATGACTGTTTTTTTCTGGCCAAATGCATCAATTACAGAAAAACTGCATAGAAATGTATTAAACTGTTAAAAACATGTTTTAATATGTTATGAAAAAGTAATTCTCTCCACTCTAAAATGCAAAAATAAACCAACACATAAACTAACAACATTAAGTACAATACTACACACACAAACACACTCACAAATAATTGAACACTCACATGCAAAGGATAAGATTTATTTTGGCAAATAGTACATACATGGAAGTGATGAACTCATTAACTTTTATTTAGAATACATTAATGTTAATCATTAAGATATATCGATGAGGAATGACATAGTTAATGAACATTTTATGAAGAAATGAATCAAGTTCACATTCAGGTATTTTACATTTTACGACATTGTTTTTCAAATACTAAATGGTAAGAAGAGTTCCTGTATCATGATAAGTATCCATAACATACATATATGGAGGTTAGTTCTCTTATTCTCTCATCTGTGACAATTTTCAAACCTCTTAGATACAATGCCACATGGGAAATTTGAGATATTTTTTTTGTAAAATTTCTCAGAGATTTTCTTTATTTATTCTAATAACCTATCAAGGATTGCTTGGCAATTTCCAGGATGAGACAGAACAGTTCACCTTAGGCAAGAAAATAACACATTGACATTTAAAACCAGCTGACACAAGAACTTTTTTATGATTCAAAGACACTAGTTGGTTAGTAACTCCATTATTAATCAGGTTTCATGAAATTCAGTCAAACCTGCTTACAAAAACCACCTCTAGGCAAGTAAAAAGGGGTCTTCATTGGAGGTGTTCCTTTTTCATAAGTTAAAATGAACTGCAAAACTCTGGGTGGCCTTTCAAGAAGATTTGACTGTATTATCAAAATTTAAGTATCTTTAATCAATTTATTCTGATAAAATCGTACATCTAAATTGAGGGTCTTGAACTGAATTGAATTTGGTGACAGCTTGATCCCAACAAATAACTTCAATATTTTTCGTGAATTTCTATCTTGAGACCAGCTCAGATATGCCAATAGTCAGGAATTCAGACAACAGATAATCAGGAAATCCAGACAGACTTTGAGTTATTAATACAGAAAAGACAAAAACCCAGACATCATGATTAAAATTCACAAACCACGAAAAAATGGATGTGAAAATGTGAGGATGTTGAGACACTGGTGAATAAATGCTGATTTTTTTCAGATAAGGTCACATCACACAAGACTTTGCCACAAAAGAAAACTTACAGTCACAGTTTCTCCGGAGCCTACTTTTATCACAGAATCTTTGTCTTTTTTTAATGATTCTTTAAATTCTTTCACATCTTTCCTTGTCCACATAGAGGCCGCCGCAATGGGAGGTAAATCATCGTCTACAACAACAACAATACACTTCACGTTACACGAAAAAAATGCCATGCACAACAGGTATAAATACATTGCAACAAAAATATTTACATCTGGCAACGAATCACTGGACGTCAGGAGAGGAGAGTGCCAGCGTGAAAGTGCATAATTTGTCTATTTTTTACCTAGCCACATAGCGTAAATAATATAGTCTTTCCAAAATAGAAAAGACCCCTGGCATAGATTCAATGGCTTTAGAAACCTAGAGAATTGATTGTGTTATCTTAAATGTATAAGCCGCTCAACATTTTCCTTGATCCAAGATTACATAAAAGTATAGTCTAACAAGATATAAACCCAATTCCGATCAATTTATGCACCATCACAAGTAAGACACAAATCATATGATAAAATTCTCAGGCTATTGTTTTTCCTCAAATTGACAAAAAATGAACGCTAGTATATATATCTAAATCTTCTGAATTATTAATGTCAGACATCACAGAAATCAAAACCTGAGGATTTCATCATAGAATTTGCGTGACTGGCACTTCACATAAAACTGATACCAAAGTACAATATCAAACAGTGTGGTCGAAACTCACAGTCACGGTGGCTAGGGAGCCAACATGTACCACATTGTCACTACGTTTCATGTTCTGCTTAAAGTCATTTATATCCTTGCTAACCCACATTTGTGCAGGTTCAATCCTGGGCAACTCAAGGTTTGCTAAAGCTGAAACATTTCATAAATATCAATATACATACAGTAAAACCTCAAATAGCAACCACCTCAATATTACAACTTTATTATAACTACCTAGTTTTGGACCTGCTCTCAGTTAGTCCCGAGTCCAATCTACAAAAGAATCTAAGAAAAATCTCTATCTCAAATAAGATCCATCTCAAACTCCAAATCTCAAGATATTAATTATTTCTAGAAACAAAACAATGATAACCAATCAAAAAATGATGATATGTTGAAATAACACATATCTCCATAAATGTTTTTTTTTGTGACACAATTTTTGTTTTAACATTAGTACCAGTATTTCAACTTAAGAAAGATCCTCATTTTCAAAAGTTCTCCAAACTTAAGACTGCAACTTTTATTGCTGAAGAACTCAGTTTGTCCTTGACATTATAGTCAATTAGATCTGATAGTTCTGAGACCAGTACAACTTCACCTTTTTACACAACAAAGATCAATTTACAGATCGACAAACTGTTAAGGTCATGAATTAAATTACCCAAATATGCACTCATCTTGCCTCAAATACTTCCCTAGAGTTACTATTATGGCATGTTCCAACACTTCAATGTTTAAACAAAGAAAGAACAAGAGGGCCATGATGGCCTGCATCACTCATCAGAATAAATGTAAGTTCACACCTTACACATAAAGGTAATAAAGGTACACTTCTAGGCAGATAAAGGGAACCATTTGACTTGATAAAGGACCATCAAAGGATACTACAATGGATCATAGGTGATGACACAAGGATGCTACAAACCAAATTTGGCAACGATCCATATATGGGCTCATGAAAAGAAGTTCTTATGAAGTTCTTTCTATTTTTAGCTCTAGTGGCTCCTTATAGAAGCTGGCCAAATTTATCTTGATAAATTTGATAGAGGACAATCTAAGGATGCTACAGACCAAGTTTGGTGATGATCCATCCATTGGTTCATGAAAAGGAGGTGTTAAAAGATTGTTCTATTTTTAGCTCTGGTGACCCCTAAGAGGCGTCAACTAGTATAAAATGAACAAATTCCAGTTAGAAAGTCACAAGAACACTACACAAGTAATCTGACAAGTACTACCAGAGGAGAAGACCATTGTTGATACACGACACCAGAGCATCCTCTTACCATACTATTAGCTCACATTGAAACTTTGGTTCTAGTGAGCTAAAAACAACTTGGAAAGCAATTATATGGTATCAACTAAGTAAACAAAATGCAATTTCAAACAAAATAGTCCATGGCAAATTTTTATGAAAAAAATAAATAAATGAGGAAAGCTTCCTTTTTGAGAAACAGTAGTAGCATGGTATGAGTAGTAACATTGACAATGGTGGAGATTCACCCCAATTTTATTCACAATGTATTTTGGGAGCCATAGTCATCACACAAAATTTCCCCTCAAAAATTAAATATTCTTAACATGAACTTAAAGAACAAAAATGTAACAACAGGAACAGAAGATAACATAAGCTCTCCACAATTCAAGTTTTTCATACTTCTTGTAAAATCAATGGTAGAATTCTTGGTAAATTCAGTTCATGTTTCATGACGTAGAAGATTCTGACAAAGAAAACATCATTACCAAGGTAACAATCATTTTCAGTGCTTCTAGATATAGAATTATGTGATAATGACACAGAGAACTATGAGAACTATAATCATCACATTTTATTCATTTCACGACATGAACAGCGCTTATTAGCAAGTATGTCTGAATAGCAAAACTGTAAAATCACTTATAATAATTGAAACATCTGATTCAGCAAGAGGTTCGCTAAAGTTGTCTGATCTTTACTCCTCAAAATCTCTGATTAAAAAAAGTAAAATCTATTGAGATGCACTAAGCCATAGTCTCATGAGCTTTAAACATTTTCACTGTCAAATCATATTTTGAGACAAATTTTGCAGAAGGTCATCTTCCTGAAGGGAGAGTAATAAGCAACTATTACACATACCAAACAGCAGTATAAATTTTGAAATTAAAGTTATTGCCTTTTTGGTATTTCTTAAGTGTTAATGGCGCTGATTTTATCAACACTTAGGTGAACAAAGTATCAACCTTCTGGGCTGCAAGCTCAGCATGGCTGAAAATTAATTTATTTATCGATGAAACTATAACTAAAAAAAACATACCATCATTTACTTCTTTGGTTTCATCTGCGACACCATCAGTGGTCTCTGTTGGTAAAGCTGTAGGGCCATTTGCCATAAGAGGTGCTTGTGGATTTGTAGGAAGAACTTGTGAGTTAGTGGGTGGAGCTTGTTGAGTTTGGGTAGGTACTTGTCCATTTGTGGGAGGAGCTTCAGTTGTACCAGCCTTTTGTGCAGCCTGCATGGCTTGTAACTGCTGATATTGCTGTTGCTGATGAAGTAATTGTTGTTGATAGACTTGTTGCATGTACTGTTGAAAATGTTGTTCTTGTAACTGACCAATCAACTCTTCTTGCTATAACAGAATAAAATTAGTTACCATTAGATATTAATACTCATTTTTGACATGTAAAATGGAAAATACAAACATAAATATTTGCTTTACAAACAAATACACAGATAAAATTTAAAAAATTAACAAACCAGGTTTATTGATTACCACCAACAGCAACAACTTGGTATAGTAACTGGTGTTAATCCTTTAAAGTTTAACAGTAACTCTATTCCACTGTATTCAAACTTCACATTAAAACAAACATCTTGCTGTCAAATAATACATTAACATATCAAAGAGACTATATTTATGGTGTATTTATACAACCAAAGTCAAGTAACCAGTATACTGTACAAGTGATAATTTCCTGATTGACTTTTTATCATAAAATATCATCAGGAAAATAAAACAGATACAGTAAGACAAGTGTGTTGTTTTTTACTGATTTGGGGCAGAATTTTGGCTCCATTTCCCTGTCTGAAAAGAGTGTTTTTTCTCCCTAATTTCATAAAAAATTACCCTTCAGTTGAATTTTTCTTAAGACATTTCTGGTAAAATATTGTGAAAATGACTGGTATTTGTCCTGGATAGCTCTTTTTTCTTTAACCATCAAGATCATAGCCTATTGGTACTTAAATATTAGGCGAATAATTATGACATATGGCATATAAGCATACATTTGTTGTTATTATTCCCCTCTTTCCCCTCAAGATGTTACTTTTCCCCTTCTTATAAGGCACCTGCTACCTTTACCCTACAGGTAAAAAAAAACCACTGAACACAACAACTACAAACCACTCCATTATCAAGAATACCTCAATATAATGACCACTCATTTCTGGACTGGTTTTCTATATTTCTCCAATTTCACAATGTGATAGTGTGACTACTTCAATATTAAGACCAATATTTTGTCTCGTCAGTGGTCTTAATATCAAGGTTGTATGGAATCATACACGTAAGATACAATTATAAATACAAGGACATTATAAGTTAAAATCTTCCTTCTTTGTAAAGATTAACTGTCTCTTAATAAATTAAAGTAACTCATTAATTTTAGGCTGAAGTCAGAACCAAGAATTATGTTTGAGACTGGTCTAAAATCTCAGTTTTATAATCACAGACCAAGAAGACAAAATTAGTATTTCAGATTATTAAAAAACAAGAGGGCCATCATGGCCCCTTTTTCGCTCACCTTAGTGGAGATTGTAACAGCTACAGTTTCCCTGTGATTTGACCTGGTGACCTAATTTTTGACCCCAGATGATCCATGTTTCGAACTTGCCCAAGATATCAGTGAGACGAACATTCTGACCAGGTCTGATGAAGATTCACTCATAAGTGTGACCACTAGAGTGTTAACAACCCCCAGATGTGGATGACTGACAACGGTGTAGACTGACTGATCACTATAGCTCACTGAGCACTACGCGCTCAGGTGAGCTAAAAAATGTGCCTTCCTTCAGTCAAATGTTAAAATATTTTATTACCCTCAACGTGATGGTCGCATACATATACAAATAAAACGGACACAAAGAGTTCATCAAGGATTGAGCTTTATGGTTCCTGACAGTGAGAAGATATATCATAATTAAGGTCAACCGTTTATTTGACGACACTTAACAAAAGACGAGACAAAATATTTACAGTCACCTGACCCACTCAATTGGTGCTGACCCTAAAGTCAAAATTTAAGATACTAATAATTGGGAATGAGTCATACCTATCTACCCTAAGATTTTTGGTCAAATATTATTACACATGACTGTTTTATTTACCAGCCTTATCAAATATTACCAGGGCAATTAAATCTCACAGTCATCATAATCTAGCATCAAGTTGTGCAAAAGCATGCATGACTGTGTAAAAGCAATCTGAGAATAGAACATTTTACCGGTACCTATCCTATGATCAACCAGTATTGATTGTGCAAACTCACTAATTAAGATCAATGTAAAATTATCATGGCAATAGATTTTCAAGTAACAAGATTCAAATATATTGCAATAAACATTCAACGAGAAACAAATTTAAGCAGGAAAGATCAGCTTACAAAATGAAATTTGAGATTTCACAGTGAAAATAGCAATGCAGATCAACAAAAACAAGGCCCCTAACCATGTATGTAGTTCCACAAAGATCTGAAAATTGCCCCTAAATGGGTCAGTCAACGTAATCAGTTGAATAAAAAGCAGAAAAATTGTGTTGAAGCAAAGCAATATGGAAGAAAAGCTTTCAGATAGAATTCAAAGAACCAATTTCAATCACAAACTAACTATAATGTAGCATTACACTGAACACTGAAAGAGTTTCTTAATCTTATACTGCAATCTATTGAACCTATCCTTCAAACAAAGATGAATTCCAGTTTCAATATGTAACAGACAAACCAGTCCAGCAAAGGTCACATAGCGATATTATCATTCAGTATATATATCACATTAAGGAATTGAATAAACAGACCTGGGCCCAACTTCAAAAACATAAATTCAATTATTTAAGCTTTGACATATTTAACACAGAAAGCAATTTCTAATAATGATGTACCATTTTTTAATGATGTCATTTCATTGGGTAAGGATCAGAAATTAGTTATAATGTAAAAGTATTTGGTTGTTCATTTTTTCTTGAATCTTTATAGTTTAAAAGTAAATGCACTATGCAATAATTCATCATTTCAGAAATAAAACAGTGTATAGAACAAACCAACAAACCATGTTTAAAGAATGGAGACACTCCTATCCTAATATAATTTCAACCATTCCCAATTTAGCCCCTCCCCAAATAAGCAACAAAGTCTGCAACACCAGACAGATATCAAAATATATAATGCTTCATTCCTGAAAAAGTTGTTATCTTGAAAACAGCCAACTATAAATTAGAATTATAAAACCGCTGTGAAAATAGAGAAACTTTGAAACTCATGAAAAGAGCAAAAATAGCACCCGAGTTTGTTCTAAACATAATAATACATTAATAGTAAAAATAAAACATGTCTGAATATTTATGTAACAACTAATGGAATCAATACACTGAGAACATATTATTACATTCCAAGAACAATAAGTTTACAAATACCACAAACAATATGTACCATATATCTTCTAATATCCCCACCTCAATCCTATCAAGTTTCAAAAACAAAACATGAATCACCATAAAACTTTCTGTATGATGACAGAAACTCAATAAATATTGATATAAAACAAATAAATTCCAAAATTCATGCATTATGTATCATGTTAACTTAATTATATATTTAATTTCTTTGTATGCAGAAAGTACAAGAGGAGTTCAATTTATTACGCAATATTATCAAAACAAACCTATAATATCTTTCAGCTTAGAAAACCTCGTGTAAAAAGATATACAAAATTCAATATGGTTAGACCAAAAATAAATAATATAGTTGAGGGCATTATTTTTGGGTTTTTGAAGCAAAAAATGTCCAACAGAAACATTGTGAAACAAGTAAAACAGGTGAGACATAATGTTTCTGTTGCTACTGTGTATCGCATTCAGCATGGTAAAGGTGTAATTCGTAATAACGTATGCAAAACAGGTAAGAGAGGAACTTTTACCAAACATCGTACAGCAGCTACTGCTGATGTCGCACAGAAAATCTGTAATAAGACTGAATCTGCCCACACTAAGAGAAATGGCAGCTAAGTGAGGAGTGTTTCAGGGCATTTTTAACAGAATTATAACCAAAATTCAAAAAAGCCAAACTCAGGAAAAAATGTTGTGTTCATAAGCATCGTGATACCCAGATCATGGTATTCATATTGCTGTCTTAACTGCGGAAAATGGAAAAGTAGTCACCACTGACGAGGCTATGTTCTATAAGGGCGGGAATTATGGTCGATGTCATGTTTACTACATTCATTCTAATAAGACAGACCTGAACAAACTGAAGTTTATAAAACGAGATGCATCTGCACCTGGGTTTATGGTTTAGGCTGGTGTTAGTTTCTATGGTAAGACATCTTTAATTTTTATCAATAAAGGGGTGAAAGACAAGGTAAAGTATTACATTTACATGGTTCTAAAGAAATTCTGAAAAATGATGTTCAACATCTTTTTACTGGAAGAAAAATGAAATGGTGTAGCACCAAGACCAAAGGCAAAAGTGACCATTGATTTTCTTAAGAAACACAAAGTCAATTATACAACTCCTGCAGAACGGATGCCAAAAAGCCCAGATGCAGCTCTTATGGACTTTGGTATTTGGTGCATCCTATAGGCTACAAAAACGCAAGATCTTTACCATGACTGGTCTTAAAAAGGCTCTTAAAGAAGAATGGAACAAACTTTAGCATAACCGGTTTTCAGAAAGATGGCCTAGAAGGTGCAGAATGATTTACTGTTGCCATGGCTCCCTAATTTAGCATCTGTTGATATAAAACATATGCAAGTAAATAATTAAGCTGTCTACATATCAAACTGAATGCCCCTCAAACAATTTTATACAACAATAAGGCTTAAATTAAAATTCAGTCTGTTTGCCCTTCACTGACCAACCCAAAAAAATCTCACAAACTCCAAAAAAATTATTGCAAAATCTGGTAAAACTTTTTTTCATCCGTGTTTGCAAGCTGCTTTACGCTCTTTATTCTAAGTGGTCATTATTTTTCTCAGCATTAAAATATATCCTATCACAATATTGCAGGCACTTATAGAAAAAATTCTCCTACCTACCGACCTTCTTCTAAACATCAAGATCGGTAAAAGGCAAACATATTTTTAATTTAGACCATAATAGACAAACCAGTGGATGGGCTTTTGTCAATTTCGTACGTGATTACGCAAGATCAATTTTATCCTGACGTAGTGGTTGGAACCATAGTCATTACACAAAATTTCCCCTAAAAAATTTTACATTTGAAGCATGAAGCATAAGAAAAAAAATGTGAAGATGAGAACAGAAGATCAACTAAGTCCTTGGTAATTCCAAGTTTTCATATTTCAAGTAAAATCCAATTTAATAGCCCCATCCCCAACACCCTGCTAGGTAAAATACAGTGCTCCAGCAGCATAAATATTAAGACATAAGGCATATCAAGAGCCAGCAGACACAGGTTCTTGAAGATTACTGTTTATTAAGTCTGGTAATATTTTCAATCCTAAAACATTTGTCACGATCATGACAGTTTATATCATTCCATAGAAACCCTGAGATAACACATGACACTTAATGGTAATCGTGTAATGATCTCAAAAGCATTTGTTGTCATGGTAACCTGGGATTACTAGAAAATTATTTCCAATCAATATTAATCTACATCACCAATACAAAGACTTATCTAGTTTCATATTTGTACCTTAATGATCAATATTGAATAATTATATCAATATGCAAATATGCAACAGCAAGTTGTAGAGAAAACAGTTATTTTCCCATAAAGCACCCAGCACTTTGGTTGAAATTACCCACAAAGTCTGTGAATACTCAGCTCCATTATGTTTAGTATAAAAAACACCACTAGTGTAAACAAAAATTTAAGTACCATTCAAATGAAACCCAAACATACCTTCATATCAGAATGATAAAACGTCAACACGTCTTAAACAGTAGGAGACATACGAGTAATCAATTTGTGTTCCAGGTAATACAGACACTGTTAACATTACATTGGTCATTATACTTAACTTATTTGATACATAAGTCATTGTGCACAGCAAATAGATCATTGTACTCACTATGTAGGTCATTTTTTACCTAGTTGAAGTGTTCAGAATAAAGGGCACAGTTCTCAGTATGTAGGTCATTATACTTATTCTATGTATTTGGTATAAAGGTCACCATAGGTCATTTACTTAGTATATATAGGTCACTGTAGTTAGAACATATAGGTCACTTACGCCAAGTATAACACATAAATTACTTCAATACCTCATGGCCCATGTTTTCAAAATACATACTACAAATTCAGAAGGAAATGAGGAGGTGATTATATTAAATATACCACCAAGATATGACCTTCATTCTAGATGTCAATAGAATCTATAAACATTTAACTGCATAAAAACATCAAACATTCTATAACATCAAGCTGAGTAAGATTCTCTGGAAACAACAAAGAGGGAAAAGGTGTAAAACCCAGCCATATACCAGAATTATAAACTGAAAGCCAAATGGCATCTTTTACCCATATCAAGTCATAACTCCAATCAGGTAGGATCAAAATTGATAAAAATGTTGCAAATCCTTTCCCTTGTAAACATGCTAGAAGATCATTCTAATTGCGTTTGATTGAGAACATGTGGACAGAGTTATGCCAAGATTGTATCTCATAATTATGAAGTTCATTGAAACCCCAAGTATTAATCAAATTTCACTACTTACAGAAATATCTGCAGGCTGTAAGTCCATAAGATATTCATAAATAAACACACCACTTACTAGATAAGATATAGCCTATGAATACAGTGAATTAATAACTGAATGTAATTAAGTGTAAAGGTGACTGCTCCTTAAGATTTTTTTTCTAAAGATAAAATTAACAGTGCTGTAGAAATCATATATTTAAGGAAAAAGTTATTCCTCATATGAAAAATCAACAGTACAAATAAATTACAGGCATTTCTAGTATATCAATTAATATTAATAATTAACTGTTATTTAACAAATACAATGGGAGGAGCGAATGACAACTATATTAATTTGGAGACATTGGCACTTAATCACTTAATCTTACATATATAACAAAGTCACAATACAAGAAAGGTGCTGTGCACATATAGAGTAATTTATCAAATTAGTAGGGAAAAGATCTCAAATTAAGCACATGACGTTTTTAAAAATATCATAAATATAAAGGTACTTTAATGTATCCAAGTACAACACCTCCTCACATTAATACCACTCATTTCGAATGATCTTTTGCCATAAACTACTGATTAATAAATTTCTTGCGAAAAATGATGTATTTGATAATCTGTTCGCATTGTAAGTATGGGCAAGTATCAGAACAAAATTCAAATAACATGTCAAGCAGGGTTATACACTACCCATGATGTTGTCTTACGACATCAGAGCTTGCTATTATCATGATGGCACCTTATATGATATTGATAACTTATATAATGTATGAGACAAGAAGATCAAATTATTATCTTGATAATAATCATGCAATGCTATGACCACAAAGATTCAAATAATTGATTTAAAAAGCTGTAGCTAATGCAACAAGAGATATTTATAAATCAAATTACAACTAGTAGGAGGTGAAAGGTTATCATCTCATATAAGTTAAATTTAAATCATACTGTGACCTTGACCTTAGACCTATTGTATAACAAAATGGTGGTAACAGCTTATCACAAATTATTTCCTACTAAACATAATGGTTCAAAGCAATAACCAATATCAATCAGCATGTTATAATACATGTCATATTATTATTGGAAAAATTCTACTCCATATTTATTATATAAACAATTGTATTTACCCTGCAGTTGCCATAGAAACCATTGCACAATACATTTCAGATAGTTATCAACATAAATTAGCAATAATGATATAACAGTACATAATATAATCGTCCAATAATAGGTATGCACTAAAATCAAAGGACAATGTAGCATTTTGTAGGGTATCTTCAATGAGAATATGTTATGAAATTTAGGCTGTGGTACTTCACTGAACATTAAAAACAATCAAAATTTGGATAAAAAACATGTTACATAATATATTAAAAAGAAATCATTCAGCAACCTTATCATTAAATATTAGACTATCAGAGAGGTACAGACAAATTCAAGACTTCCTATTCAATTTTTTTTTCTTAAATAAACACTAGATCATGTAAAAAGTAAAATTAAACTTCCAGCCAGGCAATTATTTCACATATGGTAGGGATATTAGCTCTATTTTTTTAAAATTGGATTCACCTTTTATATATTCAATGTCCATGAAACAAACTGAGATATGAAAGACACAAACACAGAGCATAATTAACGTAATTCGGGCAATTTAAATAATGATAATAACCTGACACCAGTTATTTCTGTGAAAGTCGTGACTATACCGTGGTCAATAAGAAAAATTCCGACTTAGTAAAAAAATAATCAATTTATTTGACTTACCAATTATTTCAATATCTGTTGCAATAGGTAATATACACCAATATTCCAAAACAAGCAGAGCCGAACAGAAATGTTCAACACACAAAAATATGATAAATCAGCTGCCAGAATATTTTATATAGTTCCATGAATTGAAACATACACATCAATATTAGTGGTTCATACAGCCAAGCCAGCTAATCATACAATACCGTACAAATTTACCTAGATGTAAAAACAGGCCAGGCAAATGAATATAAAAAAAGAAGAAAAACAATATGGCAGGAATTTATAGCACAGCAAATAGTGGGGTAAACTAATCATATTGAAATTTTGCAAAAATTGAGAAATTATAGATAAACAAGAAATACTGACCTGTTTGAGATTCCCAGGACACTGCTGTTCAGCGTACTGTTTGAATTGTTGTGCTGTCTGCTGATTTAATGCAGCTCTGATCTGCTTCCTGCATAAACAAGCAAAACAAAAATCAATATAGGACTTCACCCCAGTAGAGCAGGAGCTTAGTTAGGCATTCTGATAAAAACAATGTTAGGCATATTGGAAATACTTCAGCATGTTGATGCTTTTAGAGTTAGGCATGTTGATACTTACAAAGTTAGGCACATTGGAAATACTTAGTTAAGCATCCTGATACATTAAGTTAGGTGGAAATTACACTGGACAGAAATCAATTCAAACTGTAATAAAGGAAATGTCATGACTTAGACTCACACAAATATCAATCCTCGTTACAAGAATGATCAATTAAATCAGACATTCTGAGGCACTATGTATTGTATGTTTAATCTAACAACAGCACATTTACTTCTCTTTTATGCCAAGCAACAGCTGTATTTACTTATTGATATAGACATGATATAGAATGTACGGATTGCAATTCTCCATAAAGAACAAAAAGGATAAAATTACAAATGATTGGAGAAAGGCAGACATTTTTTTTTCATTTCACTAAAAAGTATAATCTTCACTAATTCAAAAAAGGTTAATGCAGGGCATTATTTATCTGAAAATAATAAAGATAATTCATGGCAATGTATAATTGCATATTGTATCATTGGAAATATTTTCAACATTGCCAATGACAGTAACAGCTTGCAACCATCAATGACGGGTAACTTCAGGATTATTGTTTTCATTTATGATCTTAGTATGTAAAGCATAGATCTTACATACATGATATGTTTACAAATCTCTCACAATGTTCATGATATAAAAATATGATATAAAAAAACACACAATTTTAATAACATATACTTAAGTGTTTTATAATTCTGTAAATAGGACTTTACATCAAAATAAGGTTGCTTTTTAAAAGTAAAAAAATCAATTAATAAAATACAAAGCCCAAGGTGGATTTTTCATTTTCAAAGCTCATATAACTGTAAAATACCATAAGATTAAAAAATTATATACAACTGAGTTCATGCTGGCAAATGAACTGTAAAACCCTAAGGACATTCAAGGCCCACCCTGACAGTGCTTTAATACTATTAACAGATATTCCCCAATAAACACACCTTCCATAATTGACACACTCAATATGTAACTCAATATTAATACTTAAAGAATATTTCAAATTTTATAATATATGTTCAAAATTTGTTCAAACAATACCAGAATACATTGAAAAATCATCAGTAAAATATAATACCTGGGGGGCATTAATGAGAAAATATTTGGTATTCTTTTCGGGACTGATAAAACAGACAAGCAAGTTTGTAATACAGTAAAACTAAAAAAAGAGTTAATGTCCACCTGTGAATTAAGGCCACTATGTAGGGTATATTGCTATAATAGATCAATGAAATATTTCAATAAAGGCCAACTGCACATAAAGTCTACAAATCTTCCCTCCCTGAAGTGGCCTATGTACACAGGTGTGACAGCTTGTGCACTCGTAAATTCAGACAAAAACTGATATTTAATCATGATGCAATTTGAGGGACTACAGAATTAGACATCATAGAAAATTCATATATTTTCAAAAATCATTAAGACGTTAAGAGTGACTTTAAAGCATTTTAGAAAGCAAATTTCTGCTTGGGTATTTTTCGCAGCTATGTTTCGCCTATGAACAGAGAACATAACGTGATCTTCCATTAAATACTTTCAAGAAATTAAGACAACCCTACATAAAAGCAACATGCTTTACTTTCAATTTTCACTCCATCTCAGTGACTTCTATTCATTTACATTAATAGGATAAAAAACATGCCATTCATAAGAGACTAATACAGGGCTTACTTGAATTATATCATTAAAATCTACCATTTCAATAGAAACATTTAATCAGAGATATTTTTGCAGCTGCTCATTTTAATGTCAACCACATTGACAAGCTTTAAATTTTAAAATGCAAAATAAGCATGAATTATTTTTTGAAATGCAAAATTTGCATGAATTCAATGTTAAATCATTCATGTAGTAATTCTAGTATGTAATGTTTTACAAGATTCAAAGCAATGCGAAATGAAATCCTGCTGTACTAAAGGATAACATGATATTAAACTAAAACACTATAGATATCAAGTGAGGTACATTTCCATACTATGGCCCTTATATGTATACAGATAAATTGATAAAAATTGACAAAAAATAATTTGACATACATTTGATTGCCGCATATATTGTCAAGTTAAACACACACCAAGGTTTTGAAAAAAATGCTATGACTTAGTTTGTTAGATAATATCATTTTAATATTGCCACTGACAGATTGCAAAATTCATGTATGGTGGGGAATGGAGAAGTCTTATTGATCTCATCACAGAGTAAAAATCACAAGTTATACAATAACACTACAAGTAACCCTTTTCCTGAAATTAAGAAGAAGCAAACACATTACTAAAGCCTTAAGACAAGAAGACTTATCATTCTTCACCTGAAGAAATAAAGATTCTTCATAAAAACGTAATGTGTGAAGAACAAACTTCTACAGAATAAGGTATTGCTGTATGAATCGGACAAACTGAGGACGATAGTCAGAGTAAATCAACCATAAGTAGCGTTAAACGACATTTCAGTCCAGGCATTATCGTCATCGACCAAGTAATCTCCAAACATTGGGTCAAGGAATACCGATGACATGATTACAGTCAAGACTTCAGACATACAGGAATTGTCCAGTAATGTAATAACACACAGAACAGATATATATTGCCAATAATCAATTTCACAATCTTCTTAAACAGCATGAGAAGACAATATAAACCCACTAGATTAATTATAATGAGAAACATACATCATCCAGTATCTTAAAGGGGTTGGTCCATAGATGGAAGGATAAATATTTGACTGGAGAGAAAACAAATTTTAACAATTATGTAGGTGCGTAAACATAAACACATGCGATTTATCAAGTATTGTAAAGCATGTGATTTGTCAAATATTGTAATAAAAAACGTACAAATTTATCGTATTGTACAATCTTATATTCTAAATTCAGGAACTTCAGGGTATGATGGAAACAGGTCACTCAATTCAAGGTTCCTAAAGTGGTTTGAAAAGTAAGGAAAACTGACTGCACTACAAAAAAATCAAATAAAAAAATTGGTTTCAATTCACAAAGTATAGAGCAAAATTGTGATAAAACGGGCTACAAGACCATAGCTACCAAACAGATTATGGTTCACACTTTGTTCAGTGGGACCTTTAGAGCAGTTCCAGAGAATGTTGAAGTTGCGTACAGAAAAATATGGATTACACAAAGTCAGGTTGGATCATTAAATCTCACAAATAGCTTTCCACTGATGAACTAAATTGAAAGATTTAGTATCTATCTTAACTGCTTACAACAGTAATAATTCATAAGCTTTCCTCAGAGAGCTTGACAAAAATAGTTCAATCAAAATTTTTAAAAAGTCAGAAATTTTATTATTAATAAACAAAAGAAATATTATATCAGGAGAACCAATTACGTGTATCACATATTGAACAACTAAAGTAAATCCTTACTAAACAGCCTTGGTAATTTGATGCCAATTACAAGCCAGACACTTTAATCATACAATCAAATCCAAGCTAACACAGAAAACAGGAAACATATAATTACATCATGTGATGTTTAAGCTCTTTATTAATAAGAAGGTCCAACACTGTTATTTAAGATTGAACCAAAATTCAATAAATCTAGTACCAAGTGATATAACTGAAAGAAAATTTAATGCATGATTACATATATAATGATCAGTTTCATAACTAGATCTCAAGAAATCGCTGTCCTAAATCCCACAATTTTTGTATGTTTCTGTTTCTTGGGTGGATTTGGGTAGGACTGGATTTTTAGTGATTGTTTCAGAGGATACTTTTCTCATCTATACAGTGGGAACTCTCTAAACCTGTTTCCCCTCTAAATTGGCCAAATGTTCTAGTCCCAACTTCATTACTACTGTACATAATTAAAAAATCCACTGTACATAAATAAAAAATCCCCTCTAAACTGGCATCTGCTCTAAACTGGCCAAATAACCTGATCCCAGACTCGACTAGTTTGGAGGGATTCCACTGTATCCAGTTAAAATACAAGATGATCTCAACATGTGCTACTTAATGAACAAGCAAAATACTTCACCACAGCCACGCTTTAGGGTGCAGACATACCAAGCATCATGCTTAACAAGTAAATACAGCCTTTGCATGATTTAGCAACATGATGCCCGCCAAATCAAAAGTCTTGCCTTCAAAGTGGATTAGGATAAAAGGCTTTAAAATTGAAAATGATATAAGCAAGATTGAAAAGACCCAATACACTAACATAAGCCATTCAAAAATCAACATGGGTTTTGAAAATAATGAATCACAATAAACAAATGAGCCCATTAAAAATATGAAAGGACATATTATAATGCATTGTTTTAAATATCCATTACCAAATGTAATCATCAGATATAACAGAACTTTATAACAAAAAATCATTTTGTATATAATTAATGCACATAGCAACTTAAATTATAACAGCAGGAAATATTTACGCATGTTTTGCATGTATATTTACATTTATCAAACACAAAATGTTTTCAGTATCAATTTCAATTCTAACATTTTCTATACCTATCTGAAAATTCAAATGAGTGAGGTTTCTTTTGTCAATAATCACTGGATTGTAATCTTTGTCATTACTAAACAATTTTTTGGTGTAATTATTACCATCACATGAAATGGGTTTCTAGACGTTGAAAGAAAAAACATATCTGAAGTCTAGCTCCTTTAATATCACACACACATTGATAACAAGTAATCAATGGTCACCATTTCAAACGTAGACAGTGTTCATAGAGAGCAACAACATTATATAATCAACTAATCACCAACTGATGGGAATTAAAGAAAGGAGAGTCTGAGACAAAAGTAAATTACCTTTAATGTACAGCAAACACTATGTAAAATCAATAGTTCTGATCTATATGAACTTACTATTGCCATGAGATAATAAACATATTAACAGTTGATGTCAAGTGGACTGATACTAGATCCAAAAACAGTTGAAATCTATGGCTTGAAAATGTGTTACAGTAATAGCTTCATCTTGAAAGATTCAGTGATATACAATTCTGTCTCTAATAGTTCTTTAGAGCCTTCTATCATGTTAATCAGGTGTATACAACTGACACACAAAATCAGTGTTTTGATACAAATTTATTGAAGTCTATGTTTTATCTGAGTCACTTAGCTTTAATCAATATTTTCCTGCAGTCATGTCATATATTAATAAACTAGAAAGCCTTGCGTCAAATTAACGAGCAATTCATCTTGCTGCAATACTATAATAATAATATACTCCTAAGGCCAACTTTAATGCACATTGTAATGCAGCCAACTTCTGAGTATCATACAGTCAGTCAGTCAGTTTTACATTGTAACTGGGTAAGTAGAAATTTGTGTGTATATATATGATACAAGACACTATCCAGTACAAAAGTTCCAAAACTACTCCAAGACTTTCAATGTAATCAATTCTCTTTGTTGTTTCAAAATTCTCCAAAATAAGACTTTAAAGAACATGAATATAAAACAGCTGTGCTAATTTCAGAGGTATGGGGTTATACAACTTACTAAATGAAGACCCATCATAAAATCGCAAGGATCTCATTGGTCGTTTCACAAGTTATATATAAAACTGACCAATGGTAAGACGGTACTCTACAGACTGGTCTTCAAACTCCATGAAGAAAAAACCAGTACTTACTCTTGCTCTAATTGCCTTTGTTTCTCTAACTGCAATTGTCTCTGTGCTTCATCTTCCAGTAATTTTCTTTCTTTCTCTTCTTCCTCTTTTCTTCTTTGTTCTTCTTCTTCTTTTCTGTGAAATTTGGAAAAAATCTGATATAACAGGGTTTGTGTATAAAACAAAGTTAAAGTATCTGGACAGTTTGTTTAACAGATCAAAGTTTTTGCTATAGTCTTTATCAAAGGTATATAAAAGTATAATCAGAATTTGGTTATTAAATAAAAATCACAAATTTTCATTAATCAGTCAAAGTTCATAATTCATATTGTGAGTCAGACATGATCCATGATAGTACATTGATGATGTAAATTGCTTAAAACAAAATGTACATTTGTCTAAATTTCAACCAACTTTTTTCTTTCCTGCTCCTCCCTTTCAGCTTTTTGTGCCTGAATGTGAGGTTTAAACTGAGGACACAAGGTATCTAACATCTTCACAAACTCACTCATAGCTGTATCCTTAGACATATCACCAAGGGCCATCCATGTTTGTCTGAAATTATTACAATTTAGCCTAAATGTAAACTTGTCATAATAGTAAAGCAGAAAAAAATTGTGTGCAATGTTTGAACAAATACTTTGTGCTAACCAAAAAGCCCACAGTGGAATATTTCTAAATGGGCTTGTGCATTATCTAAAAACTGTATATTAGGATTAGTGGTAAACTGCATATTTTCAATAGGCTAATGATGGTTTGGATTAGTGCTTTAAAAAAAGCAGTTCCAACACTGAGATTATTTCTACACTTAGGTCAAAACTCCAAAAATACCAGAGAACTTGATGTACACTGATCAAGGACATCAACAAATCTATGGGCTCAAAAACTGTATATTAGGGTTAGTGGTAAACTGCATATTTTCAATAGGCTAATGATGGTTTGGATTAGTGCTTTAAAAAAAGCAGTTCCAACACTGAGATTATTTCTACACTTGGGTCAAAACTCCAAAAATACCAGAGAACTTGATGTACACTGATCAAGGACATCAACAAATCTATGGGCTCAAAAACTGTATATTAGGGTTAGTGGTAAACTGCATATTTTCAATAGGCTAATGATGGTTTGGATTAGTGCTTTAAAAAAAGCAGTTCCAACACTGAGATTATTTCTACACTTGGGTCAAAACTCCAAAAATACCAGAGAACTTGATGTACACTGATCAAGGACATCAACAAATCTATGGGCTCAACAACTTGTTTTTTCATTTTTATTTCAAGCATAAAATTCAGAACTTTTAATAAACCTTTATACTCAATTATTTAATTAGGATAATCACATGCATATTAACTGTAGAATTGTGGTATGTTTACTTGACCAAATGTAGGCAAATTACTAATGAATCCAAACGATTCTTTGTTAAATTTTGCTTTGAAGTTTTTTTCATGATGAATATTACTAAATCTTTCACTTCATCTATACATATATAAATGTATCTTATAACTTACTTTCTATCATTACCAACTACATCCAAGAATCCAACATCAGGAGAAACATCAGGTCGATACTTTCCATGGATTGCTTGTTTTGTTAGGGCCACTATTTTTAACTTATCCCTGTATGTTAAGTGCAGTCCTTTTCCATCTTGCTCTGAAATTGATGAGCAGGATTAAGCAGAAGCAAGCTAATGAGATGTTGCATGGCTAATAAAATTATCAATGATACTACTAAAAAAATATCATACAATGCTTCAAAAATACCATAATTAAATCAGTCTTTAAAAGTTATAGATGGGCACAAATCCCAAATGATACATCAATGGTGTTTCTTAGTAATTTCCTAGCAGGAACAAACTTCTAAAGACATCATCCAAACTCAATAGCTATTTATCAAAAGCTTGATCTGTTTCTGAATAGTTTATTGTAGTAAAGATTTCCAAGGTGCTACTGAACAAACACTAGCAAAATATAAAGATTCAATGAGCAAAAAAATAATGGTGATATCATAGGCATGTTCAGTAAGGTCTACCATCAGGACCCATACCTGATTTGTGTCAGTCAATGCTTGCATCACTGATTGCATCCTAGGAAAAGCATGCTACAGAAACAAGTCAACAAATCAAAAACACACCATTGAGTGTTTCTCAGAAAATACAGGTCTAGACTGTGATAAACATACACATAAAATACTTTTTGATAGTAAAAAAAATTGCAGCAATTTTAGGGCAACACAAATCTTAAAATTACCAAAAAGAAACTTCACTGTTTAGGCTATCATGTAAGATAAAAAAAATGTAACATACAACTGTACATATGGCATACAGACAAATCTTCCATTCATGATTTGTTGGTAAAGTGAAATTATGGAGTTCTTAGATCCTGATGTCAGGATACACTATGTACAGGAAATATCAATCACAAAATACTGTTTAGTTTTTAAAATATCTGGTTCTAAGAGATTTCTCCAATTGATTCAAGGCATTAAGATCGCTGCATTGACAATATGATAACTAGCCTTACTTAATTGGCTTTCCAGTTTGCTGATTTCATAAATGAATTCGGAGGGCCATCCTCTCAACCTTACAAAGAACTGTATATTTATGTGCGGAAAATGAATTATGTAAAAATGCATCAGTAACTGGTAGAACTTATTCAAATCAATAATCCTTAATACCACGCTATAACTTCTAATGCAAAAATTCAAATATTTCACTTAACCCTTTGCTTCATAAGCATATTTTGGACTATTCCAAATTCAAAGCTTATGTACAAAACATCAATTTATTTAAGACAATTGGGTTATTTCTCTATAACACAGAAGAAAACATTGTGGCAAAAGAATCCATTACTCATTACAATCAATGGCTTCTTTTGGCACAATGTTTTAAAAAGTAGTCTGCTTCAGATGCGGGGAAGTGCGGCATTATGCGGCAATGGGTTAAACTTTTTTGTAGCGTGCAGTGGACAAGCGGCCAAATCAAATACTGTGAGGTTTCAAAGTTTCCACAACCGCTGCATTAGATGTGTGCTTCACATATAAAATTTAAATCAGCTGTGTAAATTCACTCTTCCCAAGTCCACTTGTGATGGGTTAAATACATAGGATGGAAGGTTTTTACCATAACATCAGTAGATTACCTAGACATCTGAAGTTGCCTACCATTACACCAGTTTCGTTTTCCATAGAGGAATGGTGAAGAGGAACAAACCATTAGTGTGCCATTCAGAAATGGTGTGTGGGAATATTTTATGCTTATATGAGTTCACAAACATGTTTCCTACCACAGACATTGTAGTTAACATGTCCAACAATTGATTTTCCACAGACAAATATGCAGTTGTTTGTTAGACTGTGTGGAACGGGGCCAAATAAAAAAACGTCTCAGTCTAATTATTTGGAATGTATGACAACATGAATTATCACAAGAATAATTTCAATGATTCGCTAATTACGCTATTCAGCATTTCAAAACTTGTATATTCATATGGAAGTATGATGTACTTTTCAAATGATATTAATACATCAACCGACATTTGCATGAAGTTTTGCATGTATGCGAAACATAAATATGAAACTAGCATACAGATACAACTTTATTAATTTTGACAACTAACCGGAAGTGGATATACACAGACTCAATAAAAATCATTTTATTAATTCGCAAATATACCTTTGTAAAAATGCAATGCAATTTTGTAGAGCTCTTTTAAAGGAAATCCCCATCCTTCGTAATCAGAACCGACAGAGGTTTTCTCCGTATCTCCATTGTTTTGATCATTTATTTTCAGTTGTTGCACGTCGTTCGCTAGATTGTCCGCCATATTGATGCCTTCCACGTATCTACGACTTCCGGTTTGGAAATCAACCAATGAAATCGGAGAATTTAACTAAAGAAAAGTTAAATATTATCCAACAAGAGCAGAAATGCACTAAAATGTATCAACTGGAATGCAATTCAAGTCGTGCGTGCATAATATCCTCGCTCCACGGCACTGTAAACATTAAAATCCTCATCTTATATCTTTAGGCATAATGAGGTATATTCTTAATCTACCTTTCAATTAACTGTAAATGTCCATATCCAGTACAATTGTTCTTTATTTTACTTGTTTTACATGTACCCAAATGTCTCTATTAATTTACAATAATTGTAATATGTTTATGTGATTTACGTGGACCTTATGTTATAAATAAGTTAAAAACACTCATTTTTTTATATCACATTCAGTAAGGCTGTATGAGGTTTAGTTCTATTCAGTTTATATTATGCAGATGTAGTTATATTTATTCATGGACTCAACAATATATGTAATGTAGAATCTCTGATTTATTTATCATAATTTTAATAAATGTTTTTCGCACTTCCATTTTTTTTATTTAAGTTACATGTAGTTTTATTTCTTATTTACAAATCAGATTAAATCTTTTTGTAAGACTTTTATTTGGGGATAATTGTATACAATTGGTCCCAGCTTTTTATGGAACACGATATGATACAATACTTGTTTTTAGCGCATATTACAAATCCTATTATTCACCTGTGACACATTACTTTGCTTTAAACCTATCAGATCCTGTATTGTATAAACTCAAACCAGGAAGGAAACCATGGTAACAACTTTAGAATATGTATATATTATACCAGCAGCACCCAATTGTATAAACATTGGTTAACTTTAACCAAATGGTTAATTTAACCCAAGGTTAAATTTAACCATTTTGGTTTACTAACCATTAAAAAATCATTAAAACAGTTAAAAAGGGCTGCCATTTTGGAACTGGTTCCCATTTATGTTAAGATTCAATCAGCATGTTAGATTTGGGCTAGATTTATTTGAGCTTTAGCAAAAATATAATTTGGTTAAACTTAAACAAAATTTTCTACGACAACTAACCGACAGTTTAAACAAAATTTTAACCCAAACTCTGATTTAACCCAGTGGTTAAAGTTAACCAATGTTTATGCAAGTGGGTGCAGGGGTGTAACCGTTAACCAATATACTGGTTAATATTGCAATACGAATTCTGGCGGTTTTTTACAAGTTTGTTTTTCTCTGAACCGGTTTTTGTAGTCATGGCGACGCCACCGATGAAAAGATCTTAGAAATATATACAATGTATAACATATATCAGCATTTTCTCTCCATTCTGCCTCCATCATTAACTTTTAAATGTTAACTTGTGTATTTGATTTGCTCATCAATTAAACACTATTTCACTTTGAAACTACTTATGAATTTCATAATATATATATATATATATTGACCCATTTAAGTCGATGCATGTGCATCAATTCCTGCTTTGTTTTTCTGTGGGATAAACAATACGTATTGAAATATATAGGGTTTATTCATATTGCAATATATTGCAATATGTTTTTGACCGCATTGTTACACCCCTAATATATACTGTGGGGCTTAGTAGTTTCTGAAAATGTGATTTGCGTCCAGTTTTAATAAAAAAAAATTCAATCTAAAAATGAACGTGATACTCATCTTCAGTAATGATTTCAATATTACATTGTATATTTATTTATTTCCTGATTAATAAACCTGAGTTTGATTAATATTTTACTGATTTATAGTGATTGGAACAGAGTCCCTGTTTAAATTAAGTAAACGTTTGATTATGATCTATTCATTCGTGGAATATTTTTATTCATGTACATGTAGATTTTGCATGCAATTTTGATAAAAACTATCATTTAAACAAACATCATATTACATACAGTTATATACAATTTAGTACTGAAATCAATGAAGTTCAATAAGCAAGACTAATATTTGTAGTATTATTAGTGTCACAAATCCAACCTTTATCCTACAGAAATGAGAGCACATACTACATGCAGGTATAAGGGAGATAACTCTCAAGTTGTTGTAATAAAAAACAGACACAGTTCCTTCCGACCAGCATAAATAATAAGCTCGAAATATTTAGCAATCTTATACATGTTAAAAAATTCTGGTACCAGTCATCAACAAAATTTCATATAAGAGCTTCCAGCATTCTTCACTCAGTCAGTCTTGTTGATTATCATTATTTTTTTTTTTGATTACTCCATCACCATTCAGATATGTTTTTGTGCACCTTCCAGATTTTATACCTTGCTGACTCTGGCTTAATTGATAGTGATTAAGACAAGGTATTAAATGTTTGTTATAATCGCATTACACCATGAATACAATACATTAAAACCACAGAGTTGTTCATACTGGTGTGAGGTACTTATTCAACTGATGATCATTCTGTTTTGAAATGTGTTGGCATACATTTTAAAGATCATTTCTTGTCTGAAGACAGTCCAGCCATTTTAGTGGGTGTAATGATAGCCTGTTCTAATGAGGGGAGTAGATAAATTCTTTAAGAATTACCACTGAGTCAAAAATAAAATAATATTTAGTTGTTGCTTTTTTCAAAACCCCTGCCTTCAAAGTCGAAATATTTCAACAGATATTTAATTTCTCAAAAAATAGTCAAGAGTTAAGCACAAAACTGTTGTAACTCAATACAAAAGAAGCAGATACAATACTTTTGTGCAAAACCCTAAATATGAGCCTTGATAAGGACAAAATAAAGACAAAAATCAACACTGAGATGAGATGGTTTATAACATACAATAATTATCATATGTCATGCATACAACGTAAAATGCCTCCAAGCTATATGTGTAAAAGTGTAGACATATAAAAATAATGTGCCTGAATAAAAACAAACATTGATATGTAACAGACTGTCATACCGTTTTTTTCAATGAATGAAGATCAATAAATAACATACATGAGATATGAGACATAATAAAAATACATTCAAACCTGTAAACAAGGGTCATCAAAGGGAGATAATAAATATGACTGTTATGCACAGATGGTCCTTATTCAGAGGCTTAAGTAGTTCATTTAATTGATAAATGTATCTAAGAGTACCTACTGTTCAAATGGTTGCTTTCACCCGCAGATGACATTAAACTCAGGTTTAACTGTGTACAAATCATTACATCATTAGTAACATCATACAAAACAGGTGATTTTTATCTCATCTTTTACATATAATTATCTTACCATTGTTCAGTGTACAGAACATCATGAATTCCCTAATAAATATCCCTGGGACATTCAAATTTTACAGATTATTTTGATAAACATAATTTCAAGGTTAACTAGATTCTTTGTTGTTGTTTTTCATGGCATCAATTAGGGAATATTCAACATAAAAAATGAAATCTTATTGCACCAAATTTCTAAACACCCATATGGTCAATATTCAAGACAAAATAAATAAATTAACTTGTTCATAATATGAATGTTCGTTCTATCACTGTGCATCTTCTGGACTTTTTCTACAGATATTGTACGACAGAAATTAAATTAGAAATCATTTTCTGACTACTAAATGTATTTTCAAGACTGAAAAACATGTATGCATGAAATTGTAGGTTATATAACTGAGATACTCGTACTTTTAGGGATTTCAAAATGAAATGTTTGATTTTCTAAATTTTTTTTAGTAGATTGTTACAAACATCTAATACGAAAGTTTTGATAATATAGGGACTTGCATAGATAATGGAGCATTAATTAATACTTGATTAGTTGATTAATTGAGCGCATTGAGATAAATGCTAGCAAATAGCAAAATAGGAATAAAGTATAAATGTTATTCATAAAACTTTATAATGTATTAAGTAAAAAGGTCATGTAATTCAATACTATACATTAATTGTTAAGAGACAAGCTTTCTAAAACTATATAAATACTGTGATATATTTGAATAGCCCTAAAATACAACACTTAATAGATATTTACATTATGCTCTATTTCTGTAGAATGTATCTATAATCAAATACAAAAAATGCTGACATCAGCATAATTTTCATTGGGGTAGAAAAAAAGTTGTGTTTCCAGATTCCTGACTGATTCTACTTTTTGGCACCTATCCTAAATTTTTTAACAGCAAAATCAAAAGAATGAAAACATATTTGTGAATGAATTATGCCTCCAAAATACTAAAAGGTATGTTTAGAAAAAATAGAATGAAAAAAAGTTCTGTGATCGATTTGCACTATTATTTGGTAAAGTAACCATACCCATAACTATTTTTTCTAGCCTTATAACATCACCACTGGGGGTAGTCATAACACAATGCATAAATTTTATTTTATAATTCTAATTTCCTGAAATATTCATATTTCATGAAATTAATGATTAAATACATCCCCAAAGTTCTATTGAACATAAAATTAGTGCGTATTTTGATCAGTCATACATCAATAAAATGTTGTTTTGCTCTGCATTTACAATAAGGCTCCAAAATATAGCTGTGTTTCCAGTTACCCAACCAATGTTTTCTTTGGTGCTGATGCTGAAATTTCAAGTAGCAAAATAAGAAATTGCAACCAATCATGGTACTACAAAAATGGGAATGTACCATGCCTCTGAAATAAGAAATATATCCAAAGAAAATAAAATAAAAAATATATGTTATGCTACCTACGGACCCATTTTTTGTTAAGTAACCGGAAACACAGATTTTATTTTCTGGCCTAGTTTTTATATTTGAAACACTAAGATTGAAAAGATTACAAAAATGAAACAATGAATATGAACAATTAAGAGAATCTGTGAAATAAATAATAGAAACATAATACACATTGGCCTAGGGTTATAAAACGCCATTCAAATACAGGTCCCAGTACTGCAGTATTGTCATCGGTCAATTTTCAAAACAACCTTGGTATCAACCAATCAGATGCTCAGATTTTGAAACTTATCTTGTAACTTAATATACAAGTACATACACATATAATACAAATCAAACAGCATTTGTACATTTAAGAATACTTAACAAACACATCATATATATCATAAAATTCAAAACAATAATCAACCACTTTGATCAATTAAACATATAAATGGAAAACTATTAAACATAATAGATCTTTTAGCGTATAAAAACTGGTCCTAGGGCCATAATGAAGAAATTGTTCAACTGTTTGGAAATATTAAATCTTCAATCTATTTTCTGTGCCAAAAACATATAATCTAGAAATGACTTTACCATATTCTAAACCAAATCTTGGCGTGTCCCCAACCACTGTTCTTGAACTATAGAGAGTCTATACAAAACATATAAGTCCAGGTTAATCATCTGATCTTCATGTTCATTACATATGTGATATGTGAACAGAAGGGAATAAAGATAAATCTAAATACACAATATCATATCATCACAATAACACATGGTCACATTAACACATGGTCACAATAACACATGGTCACAATAACACATGATCACATTAAAACATGGTCGATATAACATAATTATGATCACAATAACACATAGGCCAATAATCACATGATCACAATATCACATGGTCACAAAAACACATGGTCTCAATATCATGAGTAAATAATCACAAATCACAGCAGTTTGTTCACATTTAAATACTTCGTAAATAAATTTACTAACAAATCCACTAATACAGACACATTCTAGTCACATGCATTTTCTAGTTATCCAATTCTTTTACGTTTAAACTCTCCTCGGAACAAGAAAATACAAACAAGATATCCAAACATAAGGTCATCAAATTGCTATGTGGTTTGTTATACTTTCATGTAAATCAAGTGAATATACTGTAATTTAATTAATTTATTTCATTAAAAAAAACAGTGTTTAAAACTTGCTTAAATTTAGATGACAGGTAAAAAAATATGAAAGATCTGAATACATTGTTAATCACACATATGAGGCATTTACACTCAACATCATGTCTGATTTTGTGCAAATGTGAGAAGATATTTCTACTATCATTGGATTAGTGTGGCAATATCAGAATAGACGAATTCAAAGTACCGAATGAATCACAATTTTTTTTGCCAGATTATGATAATCAGTTACTCAAACAAATTTTTCATTTCAGAATATTTACACACTGAATGTTCACAAATAATAAATGTCAGTTTCAAGTTGCCGAGGCTCACTATGTGACATGCGAATTTCCATAACCTTGACCTTTTGTGACACCTTGACCTTGGAGTCACAGACTTAGAACTTAGATGTTACAAGCCTCATCATGCTAAAGTTTTGTGTCAAGCTATAAATTCCTTGAATTGTTTACAAAATCTATAGCAGAGGCACCAGGTGTTTTGGATGGACGGACAGACATATAACAAACTCACAGACAGCACAATTACACCATTTCTCCGTTCCAAGGAAAACAATTGAATACAAATAAACAGACAAACAGATATTTTCTAGGAATATAAGAGGAGTATAAGTTCTATCAACGGGACATAAATGAGAATCTGGACAAATATAAACAAACAGAGATAAAATGTCAACAGACAAGTAAATTAAAACACTAAGTTTGTATCATTTGAATCACTTCATCAAAAAAATCTTTTCAAACAGTTGCTTCTTTTGCACTGTAACTAACCGAAATTTTCCTATCTAATTGATCAGCAGATCTTGCTCGAACTATTTGAATTTTACCATCACTGTTTCTATCAGCGCTAACATTTTCAGCATCAATTCCACTGTCTAAACTTTCAACTTGTCTCATTCGATGCTTCTTTGCCTTTTCAGCTTCATATTTGGCATCTTCTAGTTGTAGCTTACGTTCCCTAGCCTCTCGTCTGCTCATGTCAGCATCTAGTTGTCTCTTTATATCCTGATATGAAGGCCCCTCCCCACCACGAATCATCTGATCATATCGAGATAACCTGCCAGCAGGATCTCCATGACCACCCATCACATGTTCATAACGTGCTCTAAGAACGTCCGACTTAGTTAGTTCACCACTACGTTGTGTACTATCACTTTTATGGGTAGCTTCACTGGACATACTTGACAAACTACTAATACTTAGTCTACTACGTTCCATAGCGTAACTTATTTGACCTTCAACAGTTTCTGGAGCAGTTATTTTTGGCGGATCAGCTGTAGATGCCCTTGACCTTGGTCTTGACCTTACTTTATGTCTATGGTGACCATGTCTTGGCATTACATCTTTTGAAATCATCTCACTAGGAGGAAGATTGGCCGGCGCATCTACAGTATAGTCACTAAATCCTGATGTACTTGTAGCATCAGACATTTCACTCATTGTACTAGCTTTCTCAAAACTTCCAATAGTGCTAGCTCTGTCGTAAACATCAAAGTTTTGTGGTGACTCCCTTTTAGAGCGAGTGTCAGAATGTTGCGGGAATGGTAAATTCTCGTAACGCTTTGCCCCACTCACAGGAACCACCGGTTTGGATTCTAATTGTTTCTTTTCATGAAGTTGAATTTCAGTAACAGACACTGAGGATGGAGCATGCACCACTTGACGAGTAGGGAATTCTGTATATCGCCTATCCACCGGTGGTGTAGGTTCCGGAGTTGGTGGTTCATCACTCATAAATGCGGGATTTGTTTCACCAAAAACAACACTGCTGTCCGGAGATAATTGTTCAGATTTACGTTTTACAACTTCTGTGGGACTAGGTTTCTCCTCTTTAAGATGTCGTCGTGGAAACTGATGTTGACGACCTGATAATCGATGTACACTCCTTCTAACAAAGTCTTTGGCAAGAACTGTAAAAAATTGAAACTGTAATTTACATATATGGACATAATTAGAAATAAATGCATTTCTAGAGAGAAATCTTTATTTCTCTTTCAAATTACAACACTAAAAAATCACCATACATTGAACATATTTGCAGTATAAAGAGATAACTTATGACATACAAAAAATCTTGAAAAATCTCATATTTTGTACCATTAATTGAGAAAGGGTAATAATGAGTACCAAAATCTGTAAGCTGATAATCTTCTCAATGAGTGCACAAGTACTTAGAATAATTTAAGGATACATACAATATGATAAGAAATGTAAGAATTTCATCAATTTGCACAATTTGAGATAACTGTTCCTGGCATTTTAATTTTACTTCAAAAAACATTTTATATTAGTGCATCAATCTATGCATGAAATTCAGAACAATTTGTGCTGTGCAAATAATAATAATATTACTGAAATTGAATAAAAATATAAACAGATGAATCTTAAGCAGCAATAAGATATGGATCATTCAACAATTTGACACAGAATATCATCATGTTTAGATATATTATCTTATCTAATTATACTAAAAGAGGTGTACAATAATCACTTTTATTAATGCTGTTTGATATTCAGAGCAACTACTTCTTGTTTCATCATGACTATGGTTAGTGCGATATCATTTATATATAACATGTTGTGAACTGTTATATGGTTGCCCATAATGAAAGTATTAATATGGGGTAAAAATAAGCTTTTCATTTTTTTTATTTTAATCATGTTGTAATTTCAGCATTTCTAGAAAATGTAAAATGATTATTTTGATATATATTACTATCCCTAGAAATAAGCCATTACAAAAAGTGATTCAACAATTCACTAAAAGAATATATTTTTGATTTAATCAGATAAATAACAAAAGCAGTTTATTTCAGGCTCTGATAAAAATTGTTCACCTGCTCGATGCGTCATTTCATCCTTCAAGTCATCTTTCCGATGTCTCCATTTGTTACAATAAAGCCATATTGCTATGGCAACAAGGGCAATAACTAAGAGTATAGCAATTACTATACCAACAATAGCAGCGGGAGCGAGTTCTCCGGTATCCGCCGTCTCTGTAAGTAAAATAATAATATATACAGAAATATAATACAAAATTTATGAATCTGTGATGAAAATATGAACCACACATAATAATAATACAGAAAACCCTTTCATTATGTATCAGGAGGATTATCATGAGAACACTCCCTGTCACAATGTAACAACATACAATAGTCACGTATATATTAACCAGATCTTGTTACAGGCATAACAAACAGGCGACTGTTTCAAAGACACATCTTAGCTAAAATAGCAGTTTTTAACTTTAAGAATGTTGTACCAAATTAATTGTTTTGGGAACCTGTAGGCTGTTAATGCCTAAAATGTAAACCATTCAGTGATTTTTTTTTGCAATTCTTGGAAAGGGTCAGTGTCCAGTTCAGCTGGGAAAAATGTGCAGTGGTATGGCAAAGTTGGGAATTTTTGGGTCAGGAATTTGGAAAAAATGCCTTTATTTTTGATTAGGAAAGGTCCAATTACCAGACCCAAACAAGGAAGGAAAAACATGGCTGCCATTTGTAACATTTTAAAGTTTAAAAGTGCTACCTTAGGTAGGATCTATCCATTAAGAGTGTTCTGGGGATATAAATCCTGTATATCTATATTTACTTACAGTTTCATGAAAAATATACATTCACAGAGCAACAAAAGTACAGACTTACTCTTGCACTTATCCCCAACATATCCGTACAAACATTCACACGTGTATGCACTCTCATTCTTAGGATTGGTGACACATTTTGTCCCTTCAGGACAGGGTAAATATGAACATGCCTCTGAAAAATGAGACAACAAAAATACAGTAACAACATTACACTTCAACATATAATCCTAAATAATATCAACAGTGTGATATCTTATAAACAAACAAGGGATGTCTAAAATGACTGTAAAAAATAAAGGATGTCTACAAAGTTCTTTAACAAACAAAGGATTTCTATAATGTTTATGAACAAAAAGCAATGTCTAAAAAGTTTATGAACAAAATGGGATGTCTAGAACGTTTATGAACAAAAAGGGATGTCTAAAAAGTTTATGAACAAACAAAGAATGCCTAAAAAGTTTACAAATGAGTGATGTCTAAGAAATCTCAATAAAGTGACATCATTAGTAATCTTAAAAGAAAGCAAATGAGTTTCATTTCAAAAGTTTTCCAGGACACCATTTTATGATACTGTGTTAATAGTTATGACACTAAAATTTGGCAAACTTGACTTGCCAGTGCCTGAATTTCGTGTGACTACAAGGAAGCAGGAAGAAAAACAGATAAGTAGGCAGAGTAACAGACACAACCAAGAAATATAACTACCATGCATGATGATCGTGTGTTTGTATTTGTATCACATGGGTAAAAGCTGAAATTTTCAAAAAAAAAAAACATGGAAATTTTTATCTCCGTGCTGCAGAAATAATAAAAACCAGTGGGGTCCGGACATGGAAAAAACTGGAGGTTCTGGAAAATTCCAGAAAACTTTTAACCATGGTACAATACATATTTATTATATTTATATCAATATAAATGATACACTTTTTGTAATGTATTTACCTGTACACTTGTAACCGTGGCAATAACAATCACCATATGGATCCTGCCAACATTCATCATGATGACAAAGATTACTATCAATACAATCATCTAAAAAATAAAAAACAAAAATTGTTAGAAATATAACAGAAATCATACACATAATGCAATTAAATGCTTAATATAATTAATGTGAATTAATTAAGCAGCAAAACCTCACCTAGTGACAACTTCAATATTAAGGCCATCTCATTATAACGAGTACACCTGAGAAGAACCACCGACATTCCGTAAGCTGACTGGACAGGTTCTTCACATGTGAAATTTTTGTTCCAAGTGGGATTCAAACTCGCAATAAAGAATGGCTATTGATTACAAGTCAGAGACCATAACCACTCAACCAAGGAGGCCCCATAATTCCACTACATTTGAACTTGATGATGAGACAACAACTGTTGTTATTATTTCTAAAAATGGTAATATTTTTTCTTATATAGCTGTATTAAAATCTCCTCAATCATTGATTGCTTTTAAAACTGGTCATTTAGGTGACAGCAATGTTAGAGTGAGATGTCATTTTCGATCATCAGCACCCAATTATATAGCATTTAACCACTGGTTTAATTTTGAAGGTATGTTATATTTTAGGGGCAAAGTTTGGTAAAGCGATTGTATAAAACTTTGGGTAAATTTGACCAGAAATTATTTCTAGTTAGATTTTATCCAAGTGTCTGATATTGGTTAAGAAGTAGTCAAGATCCTCAGTCTGTTCATTGGTCTAAAGATGTCAAGCAATTGGTAAAACAAAGGCAGCCATCTTGTTTCTGCCAAACTTCAAATTTAACACAGAAGTTAAATTAAAACAATAATCATACAACTGGGTGAATATATTTTATTGTTATAATGGTGGTCATCAAAATAAATATGTAATAAATTAATTTATGGCCTCTATTATACTTTTTAATGATATATATAATCATATGAATATTATATTTAACCAGAAAATAGAATCAGCATTCCACTACCCCACCCACTTACAACATCATTGCCACAAGAAGTTCCAGGAAACATTTTCTTTGAGTTCAAATTTAACCAATATAGAAGTCTATTACAGCACACAATTGAAGTCACAGGTGTGTAGATGGAGGACTTAAAATTTCACCAATGAAATAAACAAAAATCTATCTTTATTACATGGGGAAAATTTCATGTGACGCAATAAAATTTCATAGAAAACAATTGAATTTCATTAGATAACACATAAAAAATTGTTTCAATATTCAATATCTTATTTTAATGCTTAAAACATACGCCATTTAGTACTAAAATACATTCGTTCATAAGTTTCTGAGACAGGCTTGTATTGTGACCACAAGTATTATAGCTTAACAATTTTAACTTAACAGAAGGCCTAAAACAAGGCTTGTTTACAGTTACATGCCCCCAAAAATATGGGTTGGTAGGTAGGGATTTTTTATTTCATTTATTTTTTTTTACATATATCGGCTACACTGTATGGGAATATGTACATCATGACATTGATGAGTTGTGAAAATTACAATATAGCACAATGATTTGGATGTCATAAAAACTTATCAGTGGGCAGGTGAAATATTGTCAGTCGCTTAACTGGAAACAAACCTTTTTTTAGGCCTAATTAGAAAAGGGAAGAGACATTAAAACCTTGTTTTGATATGACAGAGAAGAAAAATTGGAAAAGATTGAAACTCAATACAACAAATCAACATTCAAGCTGAAAAAAGTCAGAACAGCACTAATGTTCATATTTCTTGTCCTAGATTAACAGCACTGCTGTACATTTGTCTTGAAGATCACACCTAATATATAATGACATAAATGTAAGACTTAACAAATTGGGTGGGGTATTCCCTAGACCCTCTGATGTAAACAGTCCAGGCATCTAACAATTGTAAATTGCCCTCACTCAGAACATTAAGTGAGGATTACAAATAATGTGATGATTGAGAGCGTCCGTTCCCTCAACCATCCGTCCGTACCTTAGACCAGCATCAGTTAGGAATTTATATCGCAAATTTGGCAAATCACATCCTTCCTAACATATGCATAATAACTGAAATTGTTCCACACTTTTATGTCTATTAAATAGTTAAGAAAAAAACAGATTTGTGATTTAAAACTGTTTGACAGACGTTAATTTATCGTTCTTGTTTGTTTAAGTGAACATCATTACAGCATATGCTTGTCTATTATATGGAACAATACTGATTTATATGGTTAATTAAGTTATTAAAGGGAAACAACTAAGACAAAAATACCATATTTGGTTATATAAGTGAAGCGAGTTAGCTCCCCTATTGTCATTTATTTCATATGATTCCCCATGAAGTGCTGATACTGAAAACTAAACCAGTTAAAATGCGTGTGATAATATCATTAAGTTAGCCAAAAGACATTAATAAAACACAGATTTAAAAGTTATTTATTAAATCTAATGATCTGTAATTTATTTTAGTATCAAACTAATTGGAGAGTAGAGAATTTGCTGTAGATTTTGAGGTGCATTCTTTTGAAGTGATAACAACAATATTGTGAGTGGCTGATAAGGATTGGCTATGTACAGATGAGTATTATTATATAATTCATGTATCATTCGGGCAACGAAATGACTCATAAGCTTGAATGACTACATACATTTTTGGACATCTAAACAATCCCATTTTGTTTAGGAAATATTGTAGTAAATGAAAATATAGTACAATTGAAAAACTTGTTGCAAAAATGACATTACCTCCCAGTGAAAAAAGTAACAAAAAAGCATTAAGTGTTAAGACTTGGTGCAAAATTAACTAAGATTAATTATGTTTATCAAACCCTTAATTACAATCAAAGATTATAAACTTACCAACATAAATGGCTAACACATCTGCTGACTCAAATTCTAAAAACAGAACAACAACAAAAACAGCATCAGTATTTGTTTTAAAGTTTTCATTTTTCATACAATCAATCTAATTTTATTAGATCTAAAGACAGTTACAGCAAGTATCTATTTTTAAAGAAATACTTCAAGTTGTCAACATGTGTAAATATATACATTCACTATATGTACATGCTTTTTTCAGACATTAAGTTTAATGTTATGCAGAACAATTTAGTTGAAATGACACATATAAAAAGTTCTTAAAGCTGCAAGTGAGCCACCAGAATGTATAATGAACACATAGAAAAGCATATTCTTTAACATGTAAAACTTTAGACCAGTAATGGATGAATACTGATCAATATATTGATCAGTCCATTGGCCATTTCTTCATGATGATGAAAAACAGAAATAGATTAAGGTTAGGAAAATTTAGCAGAAAAAGTTATTAATTGAAAAACATTCAAATGATGCAAATAAGACAATAGAAAAACAAAAACTTGATTGTAGTCCCTTTCCGTTTCCCCTTTTTTATAAAAGTGAAAGGGGACGATGACCAAGCAATTAATTTAGTCCTCAAGCAAGCTACACAAACCTGACAGATTTACAGATGAGTTTTCTGGAGAAAAAAGGAAGTGAGGAGGAGCAGGAGGGGTGTCTGGTTGCCAGGGGCAACGGATTGCTGAGTTTTCACTTTTCGGTTCAAGCACAGTAAACCATCCAGTTATGTTATTACAATCAGTTTGTGAATCCACTGGCATGTTCAGTATAGAAAAACTATGCTCTAATGTACCAACACTGAAATAAAAAGGATTTTTTTACAAATACACAACACATACAAGCGCACAACATTATATTAGTATGGCATTAAATAATGGTTACATGAAAGAAGCAATTTGTTTCACATAATATCATCTAAACTCAATTTGACTACATAAAAATAAGAACCAATTGTTTTGGCCTTAAATGAGGTCTTAATATCATATTGATCAAGGTTTTACTGCATACTGTTACTTTTGGATTCTAGAGTTTTTTCATGATACCTCACATTTACTAAAAATAACATTTAGTAAAATAGTTGCTGAGATTTCTTCTAACTGAAGCTAGAAAATATTCTTCATTATTTTACTTTTTTATGCAAGAAACTTTCCATCCCAAAAATTAATTACATAATAATGATGAAACATATCAAAATGATGTAACTTGTCTCATTCCCAAAAAAAATATTCATACCAATTAATTTGGTGCAATACTTCATTTAAAATACAAATGATCAATACAATATAGATTTAGAAATAATCAATATATACATGTACAGAGAAACAATGAATAAAACAAGCAAGTTATTGATTGGTGTACAAAATCTGAGACAAACTCTCATTTTATCATGATTTATTGTAACAGCTATTAGACGATGTTTCCCACCTCCTCATATAATCGTTATCATATAATCATTACAACAATTATTGTCGTTATCACCGAGACAGGAAACAGATCCAGGAAGAAATGGTTACGATGTGAAGACAAGCTATCACAAAATCTGCAGTCAAGCACATAATTCATCATGTTATATCAAAGAAAGCATATAAAGGGCAACCCTTTACAAATCAGTAGGAATGGCCCCTTGATCTTCAGTATCTGTAATGACAGGCAGAAGGGAGTGGACAATAATGTCATTACAAACAGTAACATAGCATTGACACTAGTGTTCAAGGTAGAACAAAAAATCAACCACACTCAGCCAAAAAACTAGAAATATAGCAAATATCTGTAACAAGTCCAACCCAAAAAGACTGCAAAGCTAGAACCAGTCCAATCCCAATCGACCATACAGCTAGAGCCAGTCTACCACCTATCCTAAAGGCTACACAGCTAGAACCAGTCCAACCCAGATCAACCATATAGCTAGACCCAACCATCCTAAAGGCTACACAGCTAGAACAAGTCCAATCACAAAAGGCTTCAAAGCTAGAACCAGTCATACCCCAAAAGATCTAACAACTTAAACCAGTCAATCTCTAAGTCAAGTCATGACTAATATTAAAACAAACAAAAAATAGTTACAAGTAAAATTTTTTTTATTTCTACATTTGGATCAATATGCAGACTAAGAATATTTTATAATCATGTATTATTATTATTATTACCGGTAGTTAAAATTACAGAGAATTATTCATGACAGAATCAAGAGTTGCTACATAAATATGTCTAGTTAGTTAAAATCAATATCTCTTTTGTATATTTGTAAATTGTGAGGTTTTCACAAGTTTATGAACTATATAATGTTACATTCACCAATCAACACATCACAGGGATGTTGGATGATGTCAGAATACACCATTCAAGGACAAAGACCGTCTGACCTTCGTTCTGTGACAAAAATTTTGATGAGGTCGGGCAATCTTACATAACTACAGGCTTATGTGTCCAATAAATTCCTTTGATTTTGAGTGAACATTTAAGTCGATACATTTTGTGTGCCTGTATTATTTTGTTCATTCCAGTAAAATGCTTTGATATCCTCTGGTTCTGTAGAAGTTGGTTTTTGTGCACACCCTTCAGAGAATTTTGCAAGCACAATAGAAAAGATGGATCATAGTCAATCATTTACATCTCGAATCAAATTTTAAGACCTGGAATTGTCTACAGAATCTTGAGGGAAGATCTTTATGTAACAGAGTCAATGAGTTTAACACCATTTTTCAACAATTTTTCAGTTATATACGACAGCCAATTCACCAAGCCAGTTTTCCTGGACTGTATACTAACCAGTACTAACTAACCCTTCCACAAGGAGCTGGCAACTTCTCCACATATGGAGGAAAATAAGAGGGAAGATCTACAAATACTCACAGGCAATGAACTAAGAAAGTTTCATGACAATAAAATCAAATCCTATCTTCGCAGTATGTGGACAAAGAAATAGTAGTACAGTCAAACCTGTGTTAGCAGTCACCTTCAAAAAAGGCCACATTGTGAATAAAGACCATTCATTTCGTTCACAGGTCTGACTATACAATGGAAATGTATTGACATTTGGTTGTATGGAACAAGTAAACAATATTCCATTGATAAGAATATGGTTATACTGAAATAAATTTAAGCAATATTGACATTGCATCGTTTGCTAAATTTTTCAATTTAGCCTCAATCAAAGTCAGTCACTTCTTGGATCTGTCTGCAAAAATCTTGTGAAAACAGTTAGGATTTCAAATTTTCTTCAGAACGCTAATCAATTACTGAAAACCCAGGCAAACATGACAACTTTCAATTATCAAATCAAATTTCTGGGGAGTTTCAAATGCATAAACGTTGTGACGACAAAAATTAATGGATTTCTCACATGCAGCTATCCAGCATACTAAGAACTGCATGACACACATAAAAGATATAAGGCAGGTATTGACATTTTCATAAATTAATGTTCAAGGTATCAATTAATGATGATTTTGCATTGAAACACGAACTAACAACAATAAGCTAAGGGTGTAATAAAAATTTAATGTTGAAATATGACCCAGAAGACCGAAATCAGATATCACGAAGTTTACAATCCAAAATTACAAAATCATACCCCATGACGAATAATGAATCACTGAATAATTTTCTGATGCTTAAATAATGTTATACAATCATTTTGATAATATATCAAATAAACTTGGTTGAGATTGAAGTATACAAAATTGCAGGAATGTATTAATAATATACTGGTAAATAGATACTCATAACTGATGTTTTGTACTTTTCTATATGAATTTGTAATCTACAGTATCTCATTAAAAGTGTATACTGAATGTTGTGAAGTTATAAATGCATATAATGTTACACCATAATAATTTTGACAATAATCAATAAGTGATAAGGCCTAATAAAAAAGGTTTGTTTCCGGTAATCCCACCGACCCAATATTTTATCTGCCGACTCAAAAGTTTTTATAGCATCGAAATCTTAGAGCTGTATTGCAATTTTCACAACTTACAATATTGCAGCACATATATTCCCATACAGTGTTTCCAATATATGTAAAAAAACATAAAATAAAAAAATCCTACCTACTGACCCATATTGTTTTGGCCATGTGACCAGAAACAAACCTTTTTTTGTTTAGGCCTAATTATAATTCTGACAGTCTTGATAACCACAAAAATTATTAAGGTTTATTTATACAAAAGATTTCAGCATCAAAGCAAATATCACATCCCTAAACATGACAGCCCCTACAAATAGCGTGACAGGAATTGTAACTGACATCTATTTTAGATAAGCACAATATATATCAAAGACAGACCTATAGATTTTTCAATGACTCTTTTTTAGAAATGTTGGAAATATTTTATGTTTAATTATATTCAAGACGGTTATGTCTGTCTGATATAGAGTGGAGAAGAATCATCAGTCAGCTTAAATCATAAAGTACAGGGCACTTTAATTAACTTTCTATATATAGTAAAACGTACACAGTGGTCTTATATAATCAATGAATGTAACTTTGACTTAGTTTTATCAATTAATTATATCAGGAAAGCAAACTTGCTGATAGAAAAATAATTATGAAAGTAAACTTTAGGGGAACATTCTCATATGATTGAATTTGTGTTCTTTTTCTAAAAAATATTAAAATAATTGCTAACAGATCCTACAGACTGAAGGAAATGTTGGCTTTAAGAAAAAAATATTTTTTATCCACTGATCCCTGAAAAGCTTTTCATGACTGGATGTTAATTAATCATATTCCATAAAAAACACAGGTGGCCACTTTATAGAGACGGTGTACAATGGCCACCATCCCAGCAACGTGCTAGCAACCTCTGATATAAACCGTACCTGTGAATACTACAGAAGTCTGGTGCACTCTTTGTATCATGTCCGGTGAATGTGCTGTATAAGATTCTGGTGCAGTCAAACCAGCCGGTAATGTTGGTAGATTTATTAAAGATCGGCCAACTGGAATGATTGTACGAAGGTCCAGCAGCGCTGAATACAATATAGGCAATCTCTTCTACCCCTTTATTGAATCCAATCTTAACCTGTAATAGTAGCAAAACATATAGTAAAACCAGGTTATAGTGAAACATGGTTACAGTAAATCATGGTTTAGTGAACTCAGATACAATGAAAAATCAGACACAGAAAAGTGTTTTATTTTTATCCAAACATTTCCTCTCTGTATTTCATTGTTAGGATACAGTGAAACATGGATATAATGAAGCAATCATTCAGGTCCCCAGGAATTTACTATAAACATCTTCTACTGAATAGAATCAAATAAAACAATTGTGGGAGGTTTTTATCACCTTGATCCTTTTAAAGCAAAATAGGATTAATAACCATTAGTAGGAAATTTTTTGTCTAGATATATTTTTTATAAAAATGTCACTATAGCAAAAATGAAAACGAAAGTCAATCCTGTATTTCTTGCTAAAACAGCAAATCAAGGGATGGGAATAAAATTAATGCACTTTTCAGCTTCTTTACAAAAACTGCAGTTAGACATAAGTGTAGCATCAACCATTCAAATCTTTAAGTTTGCAGGTTCTTGAGTAAAATGTTTTTATACAGATAGGTTTCATATCATAAGTAATATTATTCAACCAAAGCGGGGCCTCCAAGTTAGAGTGGTTCAGGTCTCTGACTAGAAATCACTAGTTTCACACCACTATGAGCTAGAATCCTACCTGAGACCAGAAAAAAGTCTCATGTGAGGAAACAGTCCAGTTGGCTTGCAGATGGTCGGTGGTTCTATCCAGGTGTACACCTGGAATCTTCCTACGCTGTTAAAGCTAGAAAAGTAGCAAAATAGCCCCGAAAGTTGGTGTGATGTTAAAGTAGCAAAATAGCCCCGGCAGTTGGCGTGATGTTAAAGTAGCAAAACAGCCCCGGCAGTTGGCGTGATGTTAAACCTCAGAGAAAAAAATCAACTAAAGAATATCAGGCATAATTGCTTTAGGACTTAGAATATGACAATATTATGATGTTTAAACATTTACACATATATACTGTGTCATTCAAAATGTATATTTCAAAGGATGGATTAAAAACCGCAGTATTTGAAAATACTGATCACATTTGATGAACGAAAATCATTTCAACCATGAACAGTACTCATGAATTAATTTCTTTCAGATTTCAATATATCGTCCCTAAGCCCATCCCATATAAATAATTTCATCATATAATTACCTTACAGAATACAATTGTTACAATATATAATTATATATCACTAATTAAAAGGTCAATATAAAGTTTCTGATCATTCATCAACCAATAGTAAGAGGGCCATAATGGCCCTTTATTTGCTCACCTGAGTAAAGACTGCAACTTCTTGTTGTTTTTTTCTTTGACCTAGTGACATAGTTATAACACCAGATGACCCATGTTCAAATTTATCCAAGATATCATTAAGACAAACTTTCTGACAAGGTTTGGTGAAGATCCAATCAAAACTTTGACCTCTGTTAAGTGTTAACAACCCCAAACTGAGGACAATGGATATAGACTGATCCTAATAGCTCACTGAGCACTACATGCTCAGTTGAGCTAAAAAAGCAACGACAGGAAAAAAAACATAGAATTAAAGTTTAGGAATTGAACGAAGATAAAGCACGGGCATTAAAATTCGGTCACAACTACTCTCTTCTCTGATAAGTCAACCGAAATAAAAAAATGATATCAAAGAGTCAATATTGACTGAACTTGTAAGCATTCAATTAAGTTTTTTTACGTCAGTGACAGGTGTACTGCGATATTTAATCTTCTAACAAGTCTCAGTGCTGTAATTGTTGTTTACTACGTAAAATAATTGAGCGTCCTCTGTAACAAGTGTTTTTACCTGTTAAAAGAAATTTCAGGCGAACAATGAATAGCAAATTACAAAGATATTAATGATTTTAACCTTCACAGCCAACAAAATAATGATAACTAATCGATTATAAAACCGCAATTTTGCATTTTATAACATTTGTACTGCTATAAGGTTTCTGGTGATCAGTTTTTAATCATTTGTATCAAATATCACTCATTTTAATTGACTGCAACATGATAATATTTGTTTGTCTAGATAACAACTTCTTGAATTATTAACTAAATCTGTAACATGATGTAATATGTTTAATACAAAAAAATTGTAAATGTCTGAACAAATATTTGATGGTTTTAGAGGCTGTTTGTATATATGATAAGATTTATCAGATGTCACATGAAAACACAAAAGTGTAACACACACATAATGTATATCAATGTCATTGCTGAATGAACTTTGCTAACATTAATTAAAAAGACTAACATTTTGTGAACATCTAAAATGCTAATGGAACAGTTCTCTTCTTCCTGAGAGTATCAAAGTTGTTCCCTTGAAAGCCCTAAAAATTCCTGTGAGTGGAGCTAGTGTCCAGGCCATGCTGATAAGAAATACTCAATTTTGAAACAAATTACCAAATTAATGCCATCCATGCCATAATAAACCATTCATTTCTCATAAAATGTAGTTGGTAATGTAGCCTGGCAACAAAAATATCAAGCCCTTATCAATCCTAAATGCAGTTATATTATAACAAGGGCCATTAGTTTAATTAAAAAATATGCACAGGGGGCCTCAATTCTAAAACTAAAACCATGCAGCAATGACAGCAAAGTCAACAAAAGTCTACTGCCGTAATACTCTCCAGGGATTTCCCTGGAGCAGGTTTCTTGCATCCCTGATGTGATATTCAGCTGAGGGACTCTCATTGAGAGTGACCACCACATCCTTGGGACCCCTTCCGCTTCCCAAGGGACCCCTAAAATGTTGGAGATGGGAGTCCCGGGGACCCTCAGGTGAAAAATCTTAGGGAAAACCCTGACTCTCTAAAATCAATCAAAACATAAAGTGATAAAGGGGCCTCTGTGATCACATGGTTATGGTCTCTGCATAATAATCACCCCCCCCCCACCACTGTGAGTTTGAATCCCATCCAGGACCTAATTTCACATGTGAGGAAGCTGTCCAGCCAGCTTACTGAAGGTTGGTGATTCTATCCAGGTGTAAGCCCGGGGTCTTCCATGACCCTTATTGCTGGAAAGTTGCCAAATGACCCTAGCTGTTGTTGTGACGTTAAACCCCAGTGACATTCTAAAACGATAAAAACCAACTTTCGGTTTACCATGCACAAAAAACATAAAACAACCCACTATAAATCTTTGTATTCAGAAGGCAGCATATGAAAACATCTCTGAAGAAAACTATTCTACACTCAAGATTATTTACAAACTCTCCATTAACCACTGAACTCAAGAATAATTTACAGCATCTAATGGATGGCAATAGTTTAATATTTGTTGTTTACCATGACTCTATACAAATGTAGTACAAAGGAAATTGGAAGAGTCCAAGTTGTTTCTTCAACATGATTTTAGTATGGCAGACTTCTAAGGAAAAAATGCATAATTAGGTGTTTGGTATAGTGGAAATAAGGCACAAATGAATGCTGCCTCCTTTGAAAAAAAGTCCAAAGTGCATTGATATTATTGAATACATTCAGCTGGTTTAAATTGTTATCTAGACTCATATATCACTTTGCTAAAACAACTATAACTGACTTAATGTTTGCTTAGCACAGGAAAAAGGGACTTGAAAACCCCTTTGAAATTAGGGTGTGTATATTACTTGGGATCATGGCATACAAGTGCAAGTTGCTTTATACATGTCCCAGTGATCTGGCTATTGTACTATAATCATGCAACTTTTACAAACAGAATAAATATTACTATCTCATTTATTTACATTCCATTATTTACCCAACCACTTAGTCCCAATAAAATGTTCACATTAAGCTAGAATCATAGTGTTAAACTACCCTTCAAAACAAAGGAGATCCATTCAATATTACATTAATATTATATATTACGTTTACCATTGTTTCAAGGATAACACTATATTCACGTAATACAGAGCTGTACGTACACACTGGAATATTAAGATTGCTTTGTAATCCTGACAATTACAAAAAACGTTTTACAACAAAGACCGAGACACAGTCTCAAAAGTATCACCCTCAATAAATACTGCTATTGTTGACTTAAAACAAGAATAAAACAATAAAGCATTGTCAATGACTAAATACATGTATATTGTTTTCAAGGAGTATGTGACTAACTTAAAATCTATTAAGAATTAATAAGTTTGTGATGTTGTAAATAGTTGTGTCAAATTATTAACAGATGATCAGGTTGGCGCAGACAGTGAAATGAGGACTGATGAACAAGAGGCTGTATGTGTGACACCTGAGATACCTGTACAGCTCATGTTTCTCCATGACAAGTGACAGAATATATTTCATCTCAGCCAGAATACTTATCTCCTTTAGCTCAACAATTGGCAGTTACAAATGGTTACGGGAGGGGGTTAGCTAAAAGCCGAGGATCCTAAGACCAATACATATAACAGTCAACTGAAACACTTTTAATTATTAAAAAACAAAAACAAACTCAAATATCAGATTACCATTCATAAAGAGGTTTAGAATAAACAAATCTGTAAGAAATATTAATACAGCTAGGTAACAATAATTTTCATATCACAGAAAACACAGATTTAAAGTCTTGGGAGGGGAATTTCATGTCATATAAGATAATATATCAACAAATAAGGATGTTTAACCTACGCTCAAAATAAGCCTAAGTTTTGGATTGTAATCTGTTATTCGTATGAACAGTAACCAAGTTGCTCTCAAGGGAACATCTGTACATTTACTTAGAAAAATTATACAGTGATTTTTTTTGCAATTTTGGGAAATGGTCCAGGTCCAGTCCAATAGGGAAAAAATGCATGGTGTGATGCCACAATTGGGAATTTTTGGGTCAGGAATTGGGGAAAAAATGTCTTTATTTTCAATTGGGAAAGGTCGGTTTACTGGATCCAAACAAAGAAGGGAAAAAATCGCTGCTATACATATATATACATAACTTTAACTTAATGATTCACATCCAAGAATAAGAACACTTTTTATGAAATAAGCTAAAGTAGGGTGATTTCCTAATGACTTTTGTACAGTAAAACCTCAAAGAGCAACTACCACAATATTATGACCGCTTTGTTATATTGACCAGTCATTTTCAGACTGGCATCCCTAAAATTCAACTATTATGAGACCACCTCATTATTACAATCTATTTTTCAGGCCACAGAGGTGGTCTCATTATGAAGGTTTTACCATATATTTATATAACAAATATTAAATTACTAGAACAGAGTACTAGCAGACTAGAACTCAGAGTTGAATAATCAGCAATCATACCATACTCTTGAAAAGATTTGATAATTATGTAAAATAAAATTTTTGTGGTTACTTTGATTTCTAACTCATTGAACGTAATGATATGATGTCTGATAGAAAACAAATCTTAACAATTTAGTATGTTTTTTTTAGAATCTCTGAAATTTCAAGAAACTTCAATTACACTAAGGTTTGCTGTATGTATAAAGTAAAACATTTAAAATTTATTATTCAGTAACAGTAACATTAAAATAATAATGGTTACAAAGTACCTCACTACTCCCCCCCCCAAGAAACATTTATCACTCCATGACAACAGTTGCCTCAAGCCATTAATTTCTAATTTTGTAAAACAATATCCTGTTGTTTATCAATTCAGTGCAGACAATATCATTATAACACACTCTTCACCCTCCATTCATATTTAGGTGTAAAGTTTTTTCCTTGTTTTGTGAAAGATAAACTAACAACACATGCATCATTTAGCATTCTCTGTGAAACTGTGAAAGTTTTTATCCATTTCCAGTAAAATTTATCACTGCAGGATGGAAATTTGAAACTGATGTTAGAATTACGTATGGGAATGACTAGTTTTTTTTGCAGTAGTAATGCATTATTCCTTAAGCATATTTTTTTCTACCAATTTGATTACAAACTGCAGTATGGTGGTTTGACTTGACAATTGTTATCCAGCATTACCATGGAAACAGGTATAAATTTTCATAAATTTTAAAAGAACAAATAGTGACCTTGAGTGTAATGTGGCTTAAATCAAGCAAATGCAACAGGAACAAATTTATATCAGTTTATACTATGTGCTGTTGATTTTTTCTCAGGAAATTCATGTTCAATAAAGTTTTGAAGTACTAAAACTAGATGATTGTGACAGATATACATAGCGACTTATCACACACAGACTATATCATCATAGGTGTAAAAACATTACTTATTTTTGCAAACCCATCCAACGCTTAACTTTTTCCAGACTCAGATAATTTTTGTCTTGCCAGTATTTTCATTTTTGTATTTCTGAACTAAATGAATATACAGGAAGAAATGTTCAACCAATTCTACTTTTTTAGGATGCTTGCAGAAACTGAATGTTTATTTTCTTGGTCTTACCAAACTTATATTTTTATGTTCCCAATCATGTGTGTCTGCAGACTTGTAAGGATAGCCTGGCTGTACATTCATTACATTATCAGCCTCAGGGTTCAAGGTCATATTTGAAGTCCATAAGTCATACACACTCTCAGCACCCCCTAAGTTACCCTGGGGAACTTTCATAACAAGATGCCATCCAAATGTGCCGGCAAAACAGTGAGCAACCACAACTAGAATGCTTCTCCACATTTCTATGCTCAATCTACAAATCAAAAAGAAAAATTATTTATATTAACAAATGAATCATTTCAGCTGGCAAGCAGTAAAAACAGGTCAACAATCAACCAATCAGACAGGATGGGATACTTCCAACATACGTCGAGCTTGTGAAAAAAGAATGCAAGTAACTTGTACATTATTTTTTCTGAAAAACATTTCTACATGGTTCCATTAAATTTTCTGCAATAAGAGGCATTGATTAACTGTAGAGTCTGCAACCCCCAAAAGGCTTAAAAAATGAAAATAAGATTCCTTACATTAAGCAAATAATAAGCCATGGACAATGTATGAGTACATTATGCAGGTACAGTCCAGACAGACAGAACATGCCGATTTGAGAGTTCCAGTTTGAGATGAAAATTGTAACATTATTCATGTTATTTTCACTACTTCACAAAACAACCTTCATAATGGTAGGGCATTCAACATAAATTATGAAACAATCAAACAAATCTCATTTTTAAAGTAATTAGTCTAAATATCAATAAAATTAACTAGTGAGTATTAAATCTGATATAAAGGTCAAATTCATAATCCAGCATAGAAAAAATCAATACACAAGTAGACTAGCGATGAGTTGTACATGCTTTTAAAAGCTGAAATAATGTTTTCATCGCATTATTTATCCTGGAAACAATGTCTAAACGAAGAAATGAGTCACGTAAGTATCACCTTTACGTCTATTCTGTCTTGTCAAATGTCACATCGTTTTTTCTTCAACATCGGCCTACAAGTAGTTTCATTCAGGAACACCACGGTTTTAATTATCCATAATTAATAGATTTCACATTTTCGTTCGTAAAATTTCGCGCTATAATCCGAAAAATTAGTTAATTTTGTCCTAGTTATGCACACCTGTTTTGTTTTGTCGCACCTGTAACGGTGTTCAGGTACTTTTGTGCAATACAAGGGAGACAAATCTAGGCAAAGTGTATTCACCGGCCCTATAGCTAATCAAAGCACTGAAAGCACTGATGTTGTTCGAAAGTTCAAAGTAATCAGAAGTTGTATTTCCTAGTAGGGTGAGGGCAATGGCGTCTTTTTCAGGAAAATGTTTGCGGTATTATGATCATGTGATTAACAGTCGCAAAATTAATGAGCCAGTGTGAAGCTTCAATAGCTTGTGAGGTATGCTCTAGACGATAATAGTAGAAATACAAAAGGGGAGATAATTTAAGAATGGGTAAGTAATAGTTGCGATTCTAGGTCAGTACTATTCCTATCATTTATTGCAATCAATGTATTAAGTGTCATCTCAATACTTTCAATAATTCATGTATGTCATGCTCCAGGCAAGTATAATTACAATAAAAAATGTGAGAAAATGGGACAAAATAAAGTTATGGTTCTCTGTCACAACATCCTACCTATATGTAAAGAACCATACCAATGCCTTCAATAGTTTTTGAGGTTTGCTCTAGACAAGCATAATTTCAGCATGAATACCGTAAATATGGATATAATTAAACTAGAAGTCACCAAATGGCAATATGTTGAGTCCGCTAAGGCACTAATTACCGTCCTTTTTACAGGACAAGGTAAAACATACCAATGTTTGCCCTTTAAACCCAAAGTGTGACCTTGATTTTAGAGATATGGACCTGGGTTTTACACATGAAACACCATCTCATCATGCCGAACAATTGTGCCAGGTCATTATAAAATTCATGGACGCATCGGAAAGCTATGGTCTGGACAAAGTCAGACAGACTAACACACGAACACACGCATGCACATACATGGAACTGCCATTTTGACAACTGTGATGAGCTCACTGCAAGCGGAATCAACAAAAATGAGGCAAGGTAGAGTTATAGTTTTTGGTCACTAAAGTTTTACCATGGTGTGAAGTATAAGACATGACAAATGCTTATACTCATATCAAAAGCAACACAAAATGCAACTGTATTTTTTTTTATTTATCTGTACTGTTTATAAAAAACTAATAAAATCATGAGAGCATTTAGAAGCTAATACTTCACTGCATACAAAGTTTGTCTGTGTGTTGATTATGAAATTTGTCACACTCATTATCTGGGTCAGATTGGTTTGGATTGTCCTGATTTGAAACAGCAATCACAGTATTCCGTGTACGGACTACATATCAGTGGGCAGAAATATTTTTAGGTGCATAGGTCACTGACGCCACACACACACACACACACACACACACGTGCATTCGTTTATTTAGTTAATGATTATTTCCAAACAATAATAATACATGTTCAATATCTTGTCTTGAACTGAAGATTTTTTTTCAAATTAAAATGGTCAAAACAAATGTTCCATAAATAGTTTACAGCTTACACGGGAAATGAATAAAGGTAAGAAATAATACTGACAACATTGGTCGATTATGACTGGCAGGTACCAAATGCAAAAAATCACTATTATATATTTGTACTCTATCGTAACGTACATACGGAAACTTCCCCAACCCTCATGCCTACGACAGGGACAATAAAACTAACTGTTTATAAAAAAATGACAGTATGTGGGAGCGTGTGGAAGCGAACCAGGGTCCTCTCCCTGACAAAACGAGCACTCTACCATTGACCTGTTTCGCCACGTATGATATGCGTGTTAATTTAAGATATAAACACTAGACTAAAATTAGCGCAATAATATCGTATTTTATCTTTTTAATTATCGAATAGTTTTCAAAAAGAACTTATACTACACGTTTCTGCATTTTACTGACTCCAAATGTTTATTCGGAGAAACACATACACATTGAATTCTAATTGAATTAGTTGCTTTTCTTGGGACTACGTTTTTCGGCGATGTTAGCGTACATGAGTTATACGGCCCAATGCATTTTCTGAAACCATTTACATAGGAAGCGGATTGATTCAATCAATCCCCTTCCAAAAATGACAACGCTCGATACGAGCGTGCGGGCCATTTTCGGCGCAATGTAAACTTTATATTAACGTGAAAATCAATGTGCCATATTCTGCGGCCGTGCGGCTGTAAGTGCGGTACGCAATAGCTGCGTCATGGAACACCAAATCAGGACCTACACATAACATGCGCTGAAAACATGCGCTCTGCTATTTTTCATGCAACTCTCACACATCATAGGCGGATCCAGGATTTCTAGTTAGGAGGGGGGACTGAACGAGTAGGTTGGGGGCCCAGTTCCAGAGCGAATCGTACGTTATGTCATTGTGTTACTGCACTCGCAACTTATTGCACGTGCGAAAATTTATGGACTTTTGGTCGCCGGGTCCGCCCCCCCCCCTCTGGATCCGCCTATGCGCACTTAATAAATTTAACTGCTTTAATGATGTTTTTAAGTACCACTACTAATATTGTTCAAGGACCCTGTACTGTTGAAATTCATAACATACCAGATTGTGCGACTATGTTGGGCTAGCCACCACAATCTAAATGGGCACATCATTATGTCGCTCATTTGCACAACAGTCAACATTGTATGATCTGTAACACAACGGACCTAATACAGGCCAACATTCATTAATTACTCACTCTAGCTACACAGGATGACAGTTACATTGTGTCGTGCTTGTCATTTATTATTTTTGTATTTTTGCAGGCAGGTACAATTTGCAGTATTCGTATTTCTTTATTTCAACTATAAATAATTACATTTCATTGTTATTTTTGGGTAACTATTCCAAAAGACCTTAACTGAACCCACCATATAAATAATTTCACTCCAAGACAAAAAACTCCTTAAGATTTGTCCAAGGAAGCATCAAAACCAAAAACAGGCAAGTCAAAACTTCAGCATATGTAATCTATGTAAGACGGCAACTTGAATAGTGCTCAATAATATGGCACCCTTGGCCGAAACATATAACAAAGTTAGACATAAAGTTGAAAGTGTACGAAGAACTGCAGCTAGATATGTTTGCAATAATTTTGATTTCCAAAGTAGTGTCACACAAATGCTACATAATCTTAGATGGCCCTCCCTTGAAAGCCGCAGCCTCCATTCCTCTCTTATATTTCTCTACAAAATCCAGAACAACCTTGTTCATGTTGATCATAACCACCTCATCCCAACTAGAAATTTGAACTTCCTGATCCCCCAGTCTCGTACCTAGTATCACTTAGCTCCTACTTCCCCAGAACTATAAGGCATTGGAATAGTCTCCTATACCAGGTCAAATCCAGTCCCAGCCTAAATATCTTCCAGGAATGGCTGGAGACAGCTCCTTTCTAGCTCCCTGTATGTTTTTTTTTAATCTTAACCTTGCACTTTTTTATCTGCAAACTTTTATCTTCTAACTGAGCACTTAATACTTTTTAACACAGTTTTCCCGACAAGCGCCTCCCAGTTATAATCAGTATTGATTGATCACGAGTATCAGGAGGACAACCGCAGTTTTTTAAGCTAACTCAGGATTCCAGGGCCAGCCGCACACGCACGCACGCTCACTCACGGCACCAATGTAATAGGGGACAGAAAATACAGTTCTCAATGCAGGACTAGAACCCGCGACCTTCTGCTTGCAAGTCAGCTGCTCTACCAACTGAGCTAATTGGGCTGGCGCTCATACAAACTACTATAAACCTATGTATACAGCCCTGTTACAATATCAAGGCAAAGACAAGATCAGGAAAATTAAAGTGTTAGAATTCTTGTCAGTAAATATATATCGAATTTTTATGAAATATTTCAAAAACAAATGACTTGTACAAATGTTTCATTTGTTATTCATACTTATTGTATTTAATTGTATTCCACCCTCGCTTTGTATTTGTTTCCGTAAGACCCGAAACCTATAATCCTGAGATGTGTTCACCAAAGTCACGTGCTTATCACATTATTGTTACCTTGATGACGCGACCGCTATTTCTAGAATGATAATCCCGCTCATTTTTACCTGAAAAACGCGCCATTTGAAGTTTGACCTGCGCTTGCTTATGTGGTTACCCGCGTGTAGGAAATTTAAAAGGCGTTTGAACAGTTGTAATTTGAACGACTGATGGCAACTAACTATGAAAACACGTTTTATGTGTGCCTAGTGTTTTGTGTTCTGTTTTGTGTTCCAATAACGCCAGAATTTGCGTTCGTTAAAAAAAGAAGACTCAGCGAATGGCGGGCATGGACCAGATTCTGTTTATTAAGTGATACCAGGCAGTTGAGACTCATTCCATTTATGGATGAACTTGTTTTAACGGACGAATTCTTTCATGTGGTGTGGTGATATTTCTTTTATGAAACTGAATTCGTTACTGAGTTAGGGAGATTCTGTTTCTGTTATTGGACCAGCTGATGTTGGAAGATAAAACATCACACTGGCGGACAATTTCTGGTAAGCTGTTATTGTTCTTCTCATCAACTTGAAATGGTGATCTATATTTCTAGGCAATCATTCACGTATTGTGCACCATTTGTGTCTTAGAAGTAAGGTTGTGGAGGAAGTAGATCTGATTTTTGCCGTATCTATTGATATCCTGTTTACAAATAGCAGTTCTTCTTTCTGTTGCTTATGTCAGTGTTGCCAACATGTCTGATGCTAGACTTTTCATATTGATAGTTTTCATGGTATCAACATGTAACAGGCACTTGGTCTGTTCTGTAGGCTGAGTGGTAGAGGTGAGTGGTTTAGAACCTTGGTGGTTGCAGCAATTATGTTGCACAAATCATATAAATTTATTGCAGATCTATTTCATACACTTAATTCTGGCCCCTGTAGATAATATTACGTTTAGGTGATTCTAGATTTATTAAATTAGACTATGAAATGAAAAAAGACTTTAGATATAATGTTTTATGTAAAGCAGACATGGGAAAATCATAATCTTTAATCATCATGATTATTAATCGATTAAAAATCCCATTAATCATGCAGGCATTCAATCACAGAATTTTGTGATTATTTTATAATAATTTAATCAATTAATGCTGCGAATGGGTATAACTCATGAATATTTTCAATTACTTTATGATTAATTTTGATTTGCAAAAAAAGTGCAAAACCAAACCCTGAGGGGTTGTTAGTTATAAAATCAATATTCAGGTGACATCTTGTTGTTATTCAGACCAAATGTCCTACACTGATGTGATATATTTTGCCTTAGGGTATGACAAGGAGATTAAGTCTATTGAAAAGATTTGTAGAGTTAGTGATATGTTTTTTATTTTGTGCAACCCAGATTTTATCAAATACAAATACAAATGTTTATTTTCAAGTCAGTACATTATACATGACCATAATACATATATATATAATACATCTTGTAATACAAAAGAGAATGTGAGGCTTGACAAACTGGGAGAGATACCTCATAGAATTATATTAAGGGAATAACATAATTGTAATATATTTGTTAATTTTGGAGTAAATCAATAAATTTACAAAATTTCTTTTCATTTTTTTTTAAGTGAGACTTCATAGTGCTAAAAATGGCCATTTTTGAGCATGTTTCCGTGCTTATCGCAAGAATGGGCAATTCTATCCTCTTGAAATATTGAGAAGAGCAGGGTAACTGCCAAGCAAGTCAATTTTTAAATTAGTTCCTATCTTGTATATTTTTTCTGTGCCATTGATATAACATAAAAAAACAGATCAGCACCAATACTGTGTTTTAGCTGTCTGTAATAGGTTTTTAATACTTAAGGTTTAAAGAAAACTTTTTGTTTTTAGATCAAAAGAAACATACTATGAATAATCTGGTCTGCCTACCAACAAACTCTACATTACAAATGAAAACGAGTCCAGGGTTCAACTTCCGCTTGACAGCTGCGACTGGAAGTTAAAAGACAGCATACAGACAATTTCAGGTAAGTCATTGTTTCTGTTGTTGTTGTTACAATGAAATTATTTATTACTCGATCAGGGCTTTTTTTCATAGGGAGGGGAAGGGGTCTTTTTCTTAAATTTGGGGAAAAATTTAGAAAAAACTTGATGTAAACTGAATTTTTGGGGGAAACTGCATGAATTGATTTTTCCTGGGGGAAAAATGCCTATAAATGGTCCCTACTACAGAAGAAAAAAAACTCAATACTGAGTATTATCATTGTTTGTTACTGTGCATGGTTTGTTTAGATTGAGTTCAATTAAGACACTGAAACCTTCCATAAAAGGTGAAAATTTCATGTTTTACTCTCAGAACATACAACTGCTGTAGTGTGAAGACATTTCTGGTAGCTTCTATTACATCTTAGTGTGCATCTGTTAAGGTGATTTTAGTAATTTTTACTTTGTTTAAATGAATGTTCAGGGCATTTCTGTCCTATCACCAGGGGCCGAATATAGGCCCCGATCCCAATCCAAAATAGCCTTATTTTATCCCAGTTTCAAAAATAAATTCTCAAACAGCTGAAAAATAACCTTGATATGTGTTATGGCACACTAGGATTGCGGTGAGCTTGAAATAGTTGTCAAAATGACGGTTCTGTGTTTGTGCATCTGTCCATGGGTGCTTCTGTGTGTTAGTCCATCAGACTTTGTCTGGACCATAACTTCCCTATGCATCAATGAATTTTAAAACGACTTGGCACAATTGTTCACCATGATGAGATGGTGTATCATGCACAAGATCCTTGATCACATTTTAGTGCTTAAGGTTACACTTGTGGTTTAAAGGGCAAAAATTGGAGTGTTTTACCTTGTCCAGACTGTAACTCCTTTCAACAATGATTGTTTTTAAAACAACATGGCGTAATTGTTCCTTGATGAGACAGTGTGCATCATGCTCAATACCCAGATCAATATCTTCAATGTCAAGGTCACTTTAAGGGTTTAAAGGGACAAAATTGGCAGGTTTTAGTATGTCTGACTTTGTCCGAACCATAACTTCGTAATACACCATTGGATTTTAAAATAACTTGGCACAATTGTTCACCATGATGAGATGGCGTGTCATGCACAAGGCCCAGGTCCATATCTCAAAGGTCAAAGTCACATTTAGGGTTTAAAGGACAAAAATTTGCATGTTTTAACTTGTCCTAACTGCATCTTCAGTCAGCATTGATTCTGTATAATCAAACTAAGATACTCTAAATTATTTCACCTTGAAATCAACAGCCTTCAACTTAAAAAAGAAGATGGATATTTGTCCATCCTAATGTGCGTGCATCAAAAAATGACAAGGTAATTCCCTTAAAACCAATGGACAACATTTTCAGATAATAACAAGTGTCTTAGTAGGCTCAGTATGTTGTCATTTGGTGACTTAAGTTTTGAATATTAGGCAAAAATTTGCGCTGCAAAGTATGATTATTTTTTTGTATATCAAATAGGTCATTTCAACTATTTACACATGAAAAATAAAAGGAATCTGACCATACGTTTTCTTATTATGTTGAAAAATAATCAAATTTTCATTATTTTTGACCATAAAACATTGGTTTTAATCAGTGGTAAAAAAGGAAATATTCATATGTGATGCTTTTTTGTGAGAAAATATGTTGATGCATTGCGTACCAACTGAACATAACAAAATAAGCTAATTTTTTATGTGTATTTGTTGTTTTTTCCTCGTTTTGAAGGGAAGTAGTTAATTTTTCCATTTTTCCTCCCTCTTTAATGCTGCTATGTCTGAAATAAGCACTGCAACCTATCATTTTATGTCTTGATATTAGACACTTATATGTGATAGAGGTATTTAAGAAAGTTATAAGAATATCAGTTCATAGGAATAAACTACAAGTTATGCCCTTCAGTCACTTTATTTATTGGATTTTTTTCGAGATCCAATCATAACATACTAAAACATGTCTAACACTCTTCTATGAAATTGTCTTCACTTGGAGCTCACTAACATTTGTCGGTCACTTTTGTAACTGTCTTTTCTTGGTAAATTGTCTTCATAAAATAATAGGTTTGTGAGAATTTAGCTCTTGTCACTTTTGCCAAAGCTCTTGGAAATAGGGTAGCCAGACTAGAATATGGTATTAATGAGAATGATGTCCAAACATGGTGCTGACAGAAGGAAGTTGTTGCTGAATTGTCACCTTAGTGCAACAAAATTTATTTGGTGCAACAAGGTTTTACCTTGTTTAACTAAGTGAAATACCAAACTGATAATTGTATAAATGCAAAAATAACCAAAAGATTCAATTTGTTTAAGACAAAAACTTAATATCTCTTTTTATTTTGACCACTTTTACTTGAGATTTCTGGCTGATAGTTTGGTTTATTAATAAACACTGTTTGGATTACTTGAATTGAATTTTGTGTTGTTATCTAGGAATATTTTTCTTATCTATATATAATCAAGATTATTAATCATATTCCAGTAAAAATTTTTACCTTCAATGTTCATTGTTTGTTGAGAAAATTTTTATTTTTATGAAAAATTGTTTGAAGTCCTAAAAATCTTTTAAATACATAATTAAATATATATATCAACCAAATAAGAAAATTCAGTGGTAAATATTTGAGTATAGAATGAAGATTAGGAGTTAGGAATAAAGATTATAAATTGAAATTACTTTTTTTCATTGTCATAAAAATCTGTATAGTACTTAGATTTAGACCTTTTTATTCATCTACAGTAAGTTAATATAAAAATCATATGTTTCAATTTACAGAAATGTTTTAAATGCATTTATTTACTTGTTTCATAAAAAATGTTAATAAATTATTGAAAAAGTTTGAAATATACAAACAAATCTAAATTTAAAATATGAGATAAAACTCGTTGCACCAAACAATTTAAGCATTTGACATACAACCTTTGGACTAATATTGTTTTGACAAGTTAAAATTAATAACGTAAGTTCGATATTGCTATATTTATTTTAATTTATTAAATCTTTTTCTACAAAATATCAATTTTGAAAAATGATATCAGATAGAACCTTGTTGCACTGAGATGGCAATGCGTCATTTTCAAAAGGATAATGCTGTCCCGGACAGTGAAATGACCAAAGAGGATTGTTGTACAAGAGAAGGACTGAATGGACAGGTTCTTGTAGAGGACTGGAGCAGGAGAGTGTGGGGGAGAAGATCACGCAGGATGACAAAGCCTTTACTGGTGTTGAATGTATTCCTGTTCATCTTATCCTGGTTGCGAGGATGATGTTAACAGAGGGTTGTAGGGTGACACTTGCTATCATCCTAGGGGAATGACCTTGGTTTCACAACCCCTAGGCAGGTTCATCGACAGGCTGATGGAGGGAATCCTGTAACGGAAATGGACTGAGTAGTGTGTGAACACCTTACATACATGCATGTCCGGTGGCAGAATTTGAAATCCCGAGCTAGACAAGACCTGCCAAACACTTTTCGACCTCTGGGGTGAATTGGGTATACCTGTTGTTGTAAAAGCCTTAAAAAAATGTTGTATATCTAACAACTTTGGTAGCACTGAAAATGCGTACTGTATGAGGAATACTGATGATGATGGTGAAACTGTTTTGAAAATGAGTATTACACTGATACAAACATAACAGCATGAATTGAATGAGTATTACCAGTACTTTAATTTGTCACACAAGAAACAAATACTCCTTTTGTATATTGATTTACTTTTGGTACCTTTGTTCTTATGATTTATTTGCCACATACCACAAGTAAATTTCACGTAATTTTCTGCCCAAATGTTTGTGCGTGTTTGTGCATGCATTCCAGTTTTTGTTGTATCTCCTTTAAAACAAAAGATTTTCCATTTGCTAGCTTGGCCTAAAATCAACAGATTATGGCCTTTTAAAGCTAGATCAGCTGCCTTTACCTGTTCGGTGATCAATTGAAAATATCAATAACGACCAGTCAGAAGGCTCGTTACTTGAATGTCACATGGTTGGCTAGTGGGTTGTTTTCTGAAAACTGATCTTTCCAAAATACAGTCCATCATGATCAAGTTTATGCTGGCAATGGTACATTTATCAGTATTTTGTTGAAAAAAGTTTATAATTGTATTGTACCCAGGAGCACACACACTTGTGTATTTGGAAATGAAACATTGAAATGCAGGGGAACATGAATTTGGGCATAGAGGTTAAGCAGTCATTTCTGTCACTTTTAGGAAATTAACCAGTTTTCTGTTTGTATATTTTTTACCTATTTTACATTTTAGATATATGACCCTACACAGGAACTAGAAAATTTATTGAATTTTTTTACCATAACATGAACAATTTACATAACTTATATATGGGAAGTCACTCAGTAATTAACTTTTTATTATTGATGTTCATCTAAAATAAAAAAACTGAAACATAACTCAACATAATTACTCAGAATTTATAATGGCAGGACATTGTCATTATAAAAATGTCTTACTTTAAATGAATGGACACAGTACAACATTTAGCGCTAGGGTAGTACACGCAAAGGAAGTGCTGCTTACCTTCTCAATATATATGTACAGTATAGAATAAAATCAGCCAGGCACCTGTGTTACTAATGTCTGACAGGAACTGCTAAACCATGTAACTAATTCTGAAGAAACAAAGCAAAAAGTTACAAAAACTGGGCAAATAGCTCCTGATAATATTTCACAAGACAGAAATATAATAATGTCTCATCAAAATGACATTTTTTAAAACCAAGCAGCAGGTATTTGTTCTATTAGTATTTACCTGCAATAGTCATCTGATGTATATCAATGACAGTATATATATATATATACATATATCAACTAAGCACTAGGCTTAAATGATACATGCAAGTATTTGGGTACTAGTGACGTTCAGAGCCCAAATTTTGAGAGTCAAGTTTTTAAGCTATGATGTGCAAGAAATGATTTATTTGAAATGATATGATCATCAGTGTATTGGGAGAAAGTCATTGATGAGAAGAAATATGAATTTAATCAACATGTGTATATATAGCCATGTTTGTTGTTTTCTTAAAAAGTGAACCTCTGGAAAAACATGGACTTTGGTGTTCACCTTTTTGGATTTTGTTTCTAAAAGGCATGAAATTGCATTAACTGTCAGACTTTCGTAATAATAACCAGCCTTATAATCAGATGTTTTTAGTTTTTACTGCTGCTGTATTAACTGGACTGCATTTAATTCATTCAATTCTTCACATTTGGTGTTATGTATCACTGAGAGTCTTTTAGTTCCTAATAGTCCATAGAATTCTGACATATGAAAATTCTAATTCACCATTACTTGATGCCTGAGATGGAGATTGCACTTCTTTGTAGTACTCATCCTTGATGCTTGTTTGTGTACTGGGTAATTCAAACAGAGTGAGTTATGACACTAATCCTTCTGTTATAAAGTCAGGGTGAATTTATGTACAGGCTAGACTGTTATAGAGACCCCTTTTATACAGCAACATTCTGTCCATAGTGACTCTCCCAACTGTTTTTGTTATAAAAATGATCTGTTTATAATGATTGTGTGTCTGATCTGACCAATGATCGTAACAATCAGATTGTGAACAACTTTTTCCTAGGGAGAATACTATAGTAACATTTTTGAAACTAATTGATTTTTAAAACAATTTTATTTATCTTTTAAATTTTGATTATGTGAATCTTAATATTCATGTATTAAAAATTTTGTATTTTATTTAAACTTAGGTTTGTGTATACAACAACATTAATATCTAAAATGTATTTAATAAATATAAATTATTCCAAATTACCTATGTAGATGTTCAATATATTGATTTTCTGAAATAATGACATCACTGTGTGTGTGTATCTTGAGGTACTATTGTACAAATGTCGTGTAATTGTCAATAACAATTGTAATAGTTGAGTTTTTTTCTACCAATGTCAAATACTGAATAGTATAAATGTATACATATATGACTATCATTGTCCAATATACCTATATCAACATTATGGAAAATGGTCACCATGACCTTTATGGAAAAAATAAGGAAAAAATTTCATACATAAAACAAGCATACTTTTTGAGCATAAAAAATATATACAGAAAATAAAACTTAAACCAAATTCACAATATATCATGATTTGTATCACGAAACGACATGCAATATCCTGATATATCATGATACACATTTAAGGGTAAATAATCAGCTCTATCACCAATACAGTCTTTATCATCATCATCATCGTTCTGAAGTGTAACATCAGATGCATCTACAAGAATTCCTCATACAGTTAGTCGTCTTCAGTACGATATAGTAAAACTTTGTTATTGTGAGCATCATTATCACAAACACCTGACTTATCTCGAGGAGTTTTTCGTGTCCCGTCTATTTAATTCTTGGGCCGCATCAGTGGTCCAGTGGTAAGTGCGCTGGACTTGTAACCCGGAGATCCGGGTCTTGAGCCCAAATGTCCCATAACTTAACTTCAAGTGCTAATTACCTTGATTTTCTCAAAAAGTGTCATGTTGTATCAAGCTTGCACCTGATACAATGATAACAAACATGTCCCTTGTTAGTACAAGCACCTGATTTTACGTTGGGCTTTTAGTCTATTCCGATGACTCCTTGAGACAATGAGGTTTTACTATACAACATTTTTTGAAGGCTTAAACATTGATGGCTGTGTCCATTTCATCCTAAGCGTCGACCGACCATTTGCAAATCTCAACAGCTCGGGTTTTGCCTCGGGACGTGTATGCATGTATGTATATTTATATGTATGTTGGCCGTCCACATACTACTCAGTTCATTTCTGTTGGGGTTCCCTTCATCAGCTTATCGATGGGCCTGTCTAGGGGTTGTGAATCCGAAGTCATTCCACCCGGGATGATAGCAGTGTTGTCTTACAATTCTCCGTAACATTGTCTTCACAATCAGGGTTTGCTGAGCATGGAATGCATTCAAGATCAGTAAGGCCTGTCATGCTGCCTGGCCTTCAAACTCACACTTTCCTTACCCAATCTAATACAAAACCTCATCCATCCAGCCTTGGCAAAGTACATAACGATCCCCTTTGGCCATTTCGCTGTCTTGGGCAGTGTTATCCTTTAAAAAGGACACATGGCAGCAGCTTATGCCCCCATCTACCATGCAATTAAAAAAAAACATCAACTGCTACTTCAAAATAATGATTAAAGCTGTAGGACTTTTTTCTACAAATTTATAGTATTAAAAATATTTTTACATGAATCAATTAGTATTCTTCTACCATGAAAGAAATAATATTTTAGTTCAAAAGTTTTCTATTATTTAGTAAAGAAGTAGGTATATGTTATGTTATTTATATACTATATTTACATAACATGTACCTACTTCTTTACTAAAGAAAAGAAAACTTTAACTAAAATATTATTTCTTTCATGGTAGGAGAATACTAATTGATTCATGTAAAATATTTTTAATACTATAAATTAACATAACATAACATTTTTCTTTCCTTTAGTAGGTAAGAAGTAGGTATATGTTATGTTAAAGTTCTCATGAGAACAAATCCTGTATAAGGAATAATGCTGAAAATGCTGATTTTTTCATACATGGATTTTGTTTTTATGATTGTTCTTTTATAAAATGATGTACAATTTCATTTGTTTATTATCTCTTTATTGAGTCATACCAGTAAGAAAAGTATCTCATGAAAAAATGTCCTGCAGCTTTAGAATAAATTTAGATATAAAAACTGTAATTATTCAATGACAGATAAAAGATATTTAAAATGATTTATATTCAGTGCCCTCCAAAAGTCCTTGAACAAACTATTATTGCTGTTGCTTTAACTCATAAGATGATGTTTAAAGAAAAACATAACTTTTATAATTTAATTAATTGTTCAAAACTATTAACTTTTATAATTAGCTCACCTTAGCGCAATGTTGTCCATCGTCTGTCCAACCATGTGTCAACAATTTCTTTTAACATCTTCTCCTTCTATACTGCTTAGCCAAATTCACTGGGATGTTGCTTTAAAAATCTTCTTGTAAAAAACTGCAAGCCCTAGAATTTTGGTATTTGGTATTTTGCATCACCTAGTGGTCCTTTATTAAGTCTGCTCAAATTATGCCTCTGGGGTCAAAATTGGCCCCCACCCTGGGGTCCCTTGTTTTATGTAGACTTATATAGTGGAACCTTAAAAACTCTTTTTGTCACAAACTGCAAGGCCTAGAGCTTTGGTATTTGGTATTTAGCATCACCTACTGGTCCTTTATTATGTTTGCTCAAATTATGCCCCTGGGGTCAAAATTGACTCCCCCCCCTGGGAGTCCCTAGTTTTACATGGACTTTTATAGTGAAATCTTAAAAAAATCTTCTTGTCAAAAAGCATTAGGCCTAGAGCTTTGATATTTGGTATGTAGCATCACCTAGTTGACCTTTATGAAGTTTGCTCACATTATGGCCCACATTCAAAATTGGCCTCGCCCTGGGGATCCCTAGTTTTACATAGGGTTATACAAATAAATCTTAAAAAATCTTCATGTCCCAAACTGCAAGGCCTAGAACTTTGATATTTGGTATGTCTCATCACTTAGTAGTCCTTAGTTGCCATTAAGGGAGCATACATGTTTAACAAACATTTCCTGATTCATAAACACTTTCAGTGCAATTTTCCTCAGGTGAGTGACCTAAAGCCCTTGAGCCCTCTTGTTTAATTAATTGTTTAAAACTATTTTACATTATATTACCTTAATAATACTTTAACTGACTTTTACTCCCCTTTTTTCACAATACTGCCAATAATGAATTTTGTTTTGTTCAAAAGATTATGAAAGTTTGTTCAAGGACTGAAAGGGCACTGTATATTTACTGATTTATTATATAGAACGGCTGGGGGAGACAGCCATTTTCACTTATTTTGGGTGGCTCCAGGCATGTAGTCTCTTTTTCTTGTAGAATATCATATTCTTGTTTGAGCTTTTCAACTTGGCCAACTGCCTTAGACCAACAGTGGGAAGGGGGATGTTCTGGCATCAACAATGGTCTTCTCTGAAACTACCTGCCAGATTTCCTTCAAATTTGCTTTGTAGTACTCTTGTGTACTTCTTCGCTCATATTATACCAGTTGACTCTTTTTTAGGGGCCTCTAGCGCTAAAACTAGAATAATCTTTTTCTTCTCATAACATTTTATTCTCATGAACCCAATGGATTGATCATCACCAAATTTGGTCTGTAGTATGCTTGGGTCAACACCAATATTCCATTGTAGTATCCTTTGATGGTCCTTTATCAAGTTGATTATTCACCTTTATATAGTAATTTATTTATTAAGTAATGAGTTAACTTACATTTATTCTGTTGACTGATGCAAGGTCATTTAAAATCCCGGTCCCTTTCCCTGATTTTTTGTAAAAAATTTAATTGATGAGTTCCACCCCATTTGCAGGCTTGAAAATTAAAGCAAAGCTTGTTAATGTATGCAGGCATCCCATCAATGATCATTTCTGTGACGTCCTGTTTGGGTAATGTCTCTGCTACCCTACATTCTCCAACCTACAGATTGTGGTTGTTTATTACTTTTGCTGGAGGTTCAAATCTCTGGAATTCCAACATCACTAGTCACAAAGACAATGGGGTCAACTGCTGGACCAGGGCAAGAATGATTTTAATGCAACACATGACTGCATGCTTAATATATAATGTGCTTAAGGTAAGAATCAACAGAATGGCATTTGACAGGTGTCACCAAATATGTTGTTTGAAGTTAGTGTACGTCTGGCAATTTAGTAGAATGGTGGTTGCTTAAAATGGTGCTTAATGATGACTTTTTGCTCAAAATATATTATTGCTGGTTGACAATTCCTTCACTTTTTACATCTAAGCAAACTCTGATTGGCTGGTCAAGGTGCTCTTTAGACTGAATTGTTTTACATAACAAGTATTTATTACATTTTGAAGTAATTCATAAATTTGAAATAAAAGAGATGTTCAGTATACAATCAATAAAATCTGATAAGCTCATCTTTTAGAAGCTGCAGACTTAAATTTATAAACCTAATAATTACTTCCCAAAGTATACTTTGTGTAACAACCAGAAAATTTATGCAGATCAGGATGCAGACCTCTATTCTTATAACACAAAAACAAGAAAAATGTTTGTAAATTTGTTGAGCATGCTCATACACATAAAATTTGTATGACATGTAAAACATGAACACAAAAATATTTCCCTTATTATCATTAAGAAAAAAATATACATCTTTGACTAGGCATACTTGATTTAAGATAAGATATACTTTAAATGCATTAAATTGTGGTAAAATATTTGATATGGTTTGCAATTGTGTACCTGTTTTAGACAATAGAATGATATACACTTATCAATCATTATACATTATTATTTTACAATGAATGCTGAACTATATTGATAAAGTATTATCATGGTAATGATACACATAACTTTTATAGACAGAAAATTGATTATATTGTAAGTGTACGAAATGCATTCATATTGTGATCAACATGTCTATGCATGTTTAATATTTCCATCATAATCAAAAGTTGAGTCCATAAATCAATACTTGAAGTCCATGAAACATCATCAAGGTTCAGTTCATGAAGTAAAGTCATTAACACACACAGTCTCACTGAGAGTTATTTGTTGACTTCATGAAGGAAAGTCATTGACACACACAATTGACACACACAATCTCACTGAGAGTTATCTATTTTTCTTCTTCCTTTTGTTCTTGGTCTACTTCTGTTGTTTTTGGTTATTCAGTTGGTGTAGGTAGCAAACACTCTGGTGTGTTCATTTGTCTGCCTTTGTGCAGTGTCTCGCCTTTAAAAGCTAGGTATTTCTTTATGTGTAGCTGAACTGTTATTTGTGATTTGTTTGGCATAGATTTCTCATGAGCCACGAAAGTCACATGCTTTACAGCTTGATAGGTCAAAGCAAGAACGTAGGACAAGTTAATTGTTTGGTCCATGTCCTCTTTGTTGTCCTCCAGGTCAGAGGAATGTTCCCCTGTGCTTGTATCACCCTCAGAATCAGTGCTTCTACCATCTGAATCATAGAAACGCTCTGATTGTTTATGTCTGCTGAGTTTTCACTTCTAACAAACCCAGTGATTGGGGCATTCTGGGAAGGAGTGCCTGGACTTGAAACACTTTTTGCATTCCTTTGGCCTTGCTGCCTTTGTTTTGTTTGTCTGAAATGTATTGCATGACCTTTGAATTTGTTGCATTGCATAAATTTCCACCATACATAAAGAATCATAAACCTACCATTCAATTCAATATGCAGTGAATGACCACAATGCCAACAATCTGACTTTTCAATGCCATGGAAATTATTTCTTCTGTTAGAAAAATGTTGGTTTCTTTTAGAATTTTTGACATTTATTGATTCATTTTGTGACAAGATATCAACTTGTTGATTTTATTCTGACATATTTACACCGCCAATTGCATTCATTATTATTTCTGTGAGAAGCCTCTGATAAATTAATTTGAAGAGGATACACCTCATAAGCACTTTCAGATTGTTCTGTAGTTTCAATTAATTGTTGTAAGGTAGTTGAAGGATTATGCATATGATCAGCCCTAATATGTGTGATGATAACCAATACATCTGTATTCTCAGGGTACTTGTTCTGAACAAAATGTTTATATATGATGTAACATCACTATTCTCTCAGTACATCAGTTAATGCACTCTAAAATTCATTAAAAGGGATCAAAGTCAAACATTTTATAATTATTTCTTTACAGATTAAAAAAAATTGACTGGTCCAGCCGTGCCCTAGATCATTTAAGTTATCAAATTAACTCCATTTTAGGCACATCTAAGTCAGAAAATTTTTTTTTTTAAAAATGACACATTTCTAGTGGAGTGTTCCACAATGCAAGTATAAAACTATCTTCTTTTGATTCATCACTTCTTCAGAGCAAGGGTTGAAGTGTTTGCACATGACACACTGAGCTGCAAGGGAGTAAATCATTGTAGGGACCTACCTACTGTGAATGTCTTAATGAAATTTAAAATAATCTGAAGATGCAGGCTGTTTCTGTTGTTAAACACTTAAGTATAACCAGAAATGGTTACAAAGTTCTATCAAATGCATTTTACAGGGGCTGTTTGAAAAGAATTGCTTATTTTCGCATTACACACTAGAAACTTAAATAAATGCCAATCCCTTTACTTCATACCTTCAAAGTATTCCCTGTGACTAGAAATACATAACTTCAGTCGATAAATTCATTTCCGAAAGGCGTCACGGTACGCTGATTTGGGTATAGTGCTAAGGTACTGGAAAACAGCAGAACCCAATGCCTGTCTTGACCGATATTTTCGACCAGCAAGGTAATTTTTCTGTTTCGGAAGAGGAAAAAATTGCAGGAAGCAAGATCTGGATAATATAGGGAATGAGGGAGAACATTGACTTTCTCTTGTTTAAAATGTTGGAAACTATTGTAGAGGTATGGGCCAGGGCGTTGTCATGAAGAAGACGAACATGTTTGAACTCTGTGATCAGACGTCGTTTTTGGTTGTACTTTTTCAGTTTCTTCAGCACGACGTCTCTGTAATACTTCCCTGTTATTCTTTTACCCTTTTTGACAGGGACTTGAATTGCAATGCCTTCAATTGAAAAGAAAATTGTGTACAAAACATTCTTGGCACTTAACATGTGTTTTGCAATAATGAGTCTTTGGCAGTTTCTGGTTGCCCATATTTTATTATTATGGCTCAAAATCATGAATCCAGGTTTCATCTCCAGTTACTACATGAGCTAACTTGGATTGATCATATTCTGGAAACATTCTGAGAAGTTTTTTGACAATTTTAAACAATAAGCAATTCTTTTCGAACAACCTTCGTATATCCTTACCTTCTCTGAATCTTCTATACACCATCAAAATAGGTTTCCATTCTATCAAGGTTGACCTTAGGTGTCCAACCCACTGTGCTATTAGATGTAAACCAAATGTACCAAAAAATGTCTTTAAAAAAGACAAACAGCCTAGGAATGAAAAACAATTTTGTTCTTTGATGTTATTTACATTGTTGAAACCAAAAGTTTGTTGTTCTACATTCCTATCTGTATGATATACAGTATACATAACTGGGCCACAGAACACATTGATGTTTACAATCGACTGCTGTACAATGAATAAAGCATCTTTAAAAATACTACGCAAAAAGTAGTTCTGTAAATAGTTGCACCATTTCTTTCTTGCATATCTTAACCACATGTTTTTTTTCGAAAAATAACACATCAGTATTGGTCAAGTGGTTAATGTTGTAAAATATTCTTAAAACTCAACAATTACCCGTATTACCTATGCAGATTAATTAATTTATGTGGAACTGCGATTCTGAAAGCAAATGTGTAAGATTTCATCCATTGAAAGGAAGGATTTCCTCTGATATATCAATAAGTCATTTTCGCACTTATGAATTTATCCAATAGAATGAGGAATTTCCTCTTAATCATCAATACATCATGCCAAGAAATGTAGGTCAAAACTTAGCTTAGACAGCTATGCCCAGAATCAACCCAATATGTGCTAAATTCTCATGAGGGACCAGACCATGATTTCCAAACATGTGATAATACCAGTCTGTTTTAGTTGCAAAACCTTTTATCCCTCATATTCCATAGACTGTTTGATCTGGGAGGATGAGAAAAACATTCTTTCATACAAATACTACAAAAATGTATCTTTTTATGAAACCTGAGGAAGGTGGTACAGAACTGCCTAAAGGTTCAGGAGCAATTGAACGAAACAAAAGCTTTTGGCTGAAACTTGGTATTGGTGCTGATAGTAGTCTCACTTATCATCAAAAAAGTACATTTTAAGATACCATATTCCCTTGAAGTTAATTGCAAAGTTTAAAGTATCCTCTACACAAATCAAGTTTAGTTTTTCAACTGAACATGTACGCATCATTTTTTTATCCACTGTTTCCATCCAATGGTATAGTGCAACCTCTCCAAAGCAAAAACATTATGTTGTTGTTGAGAGGTTGTTGCTCTAGAGAAGTTAAATGGATAGTTAAAATTATAATGGGAAGAAATCATGCTGTTGTTGAAGGAAGGTTGTTGCTCAAGTGAGGGCTGCTCTGGAGAGGTTGTACTATATTGCAAAAGATTTTTTCTTTCATTTTATAACTTTTTGTGTGTAGTGTCTGTTATAAACCTTTTCTTAGTTGTAATTTTTAATGATTTTGATTCATAGCACTACAAATTTTAGGCTACTTAGACATAACAGCAAATGCAGGATTTATACTTTAAAATTAGAAACAATGACACTATTGCAACGTAAACTTTACAGTCATTAAAGAATTTTGAATTTCAATATTTACAAAAGAACAATCATTCATGCGAAAACCTTGGCTAGCCTGAAACATGATTTTTTTTTACTTACCTTAATAAACTGTTTTTTGGTATCAAATATTGTAATATAACAATAAGTATATGTTTCATTTTTTGTGTTTAAACAAAACTACTGCTGGTAGTATTTTGCTATGAAATATACAATTTTTGTCTGATTTTATTAATACAAGTAGCAAAACTTAAAGGACAGGAGTCTGTATATAACCATACCAATTTATGCATCATTTCTTATTGCATTTAAGAGCATTTTGCATTTTGAATAATATTTTTTCATGTGAGGTTGCATAACGCTAAAAAATGGCCATTTTGGGAGCATGTTTCAATGTTTATCTCAAGAATGTGATGTACAAATGTACTAGTCTCTCAAAATTTTCAGAAAAGTATGATAGGTATCTGCCAGGCTAGTCAATCTTTAAGATTAGTTTAAAATCTTGAACATTAAACATTTGCATATTTTTACTGTGCCATTGATATAATATAAAAAAAGTCCTGTTCCCAGCTGGGTGGGGGTTAGATTTCCCCAGCTGTCGCACTACAGAGGGGTAAGACCCCCCCCCCCACTATGCCTGCCCGTTTGCCGTGTGCAGCAACCCATGTCGCCTGATGACAGGATCCTGTTGGTTGAGTTGGACCAGAGTATGGCTGTAAACATTCTACCCCGGCACCACACTACTTTGGCTTTAATTTACCGAAAGAAGTACAATAAACTCTTCTCAATGAAAGAGTTAAAATTTTAAAATTTTCCCTTAACAAGGCAAATGATACTTCACCTGGCCATTATCAATTTATGAAACACTTTCCTGTCCATACTCTTTTACTTGAAATATTTTTAACAATATTTGGGAATCTGGTGAATTCACCCAATAGCCCTCACCAGTTGTATATGTATAACACTGGAAAGAATGGTAAACAACAGACTTATGTGGTTCTTGGAATCTAATAATCTTATTGTCAATGTACAGAGCGTTTCTGAGAAAACAAACAGCATACAGTGGCTGTATTCATCGACCTTGAAAGTGCATATGATATGACATGGAAATATAGCATATCAAAAGATCTTCACGGCTTTGGTCTAAGTTGCCGCCTTCCACTTTTTATCGGGGCTTTTTTAAATGATTGTTTATTTCAAGTTTGTGTTGGTAAAAGTCTGTCAGATCCACACGGACAAGAAACGGGTGTACTGCAGGGCTGTACCCGGAGATGATATGCAAGAATGTATTCTATGTAATGCACCATATTCTATCAAACATATTCTTATTGATTGCATTGATCCTCAACCTATCTTTACCAAGCATTTTAATGTTGAAATTATCAACTACCTAAAGGAAATTGGACTTTACAATAAACTGTGATAACTTTTTATACACTTTTTTTAACTTTGCAAACTATTATACACCCTAATCGTTACAACAGTCCAATTTTTAACAAATTCATATCTTCTTCATTATTGTTTTACATTATCTTATGTTTACAAATAACTTATCATTGTATCTATATCATTTGGATGCATGCTTCATGACAATTAGTTGTTGATGCCCCCTTAAAACACCATTTAAACCGATCTAAACCAATCTATTGATCAATAAAAGGATTCTAGACCAGTGAAATCATTATCTCTAAAATTCCTCAGAAATTAAAGTTGTGGCTAATATTTGCTTTATGCCATATCTTGCCTGTTCAACTTTAGCATAGTGAAAATGCAGCCCCACTTGATCATTTTTGACAATAATTGAACCATTTGGCAAAAAAAATGGGATGAATTTGGTGAAACATAAATTTTGAAAAATACAATGCAACATATCTGACTGGCTGCTCAGAACATTTCTAAAATAATGGGGTATTTATCAATAAAGTAAAAGCAAAACTCAGTCCTTGGAACAAAGCAGGCCCGGTCTGTTTACGTTTGTCTTTCATGCAATTGGATTGGAATGAATTTAGAAATTTTCTAATTTCAATGGTTCCTCTTAAGTCTGAAAACAAGTTTAAAGGATAGATCAGTAGCACAGTAATTAAACAAGACAGCAGTCAGGGAGACATTAATATTGCTATAAACTGGTTTCTGTTGACTCTGTCTGTACTTTGGTGAACTACAACATGGAATGAGAACCACATTAATATTGCTATTGCCTCAGTTATCTTCTCTGATTAATTGCTGCTCAAAGGTTATGAAAAAAACTGTGATGTAATAGTTTAATGACTTTCTTTCAATCAAGACATCCAAAAGATAATGATACATCCGAGGATGCAAAACATGTATCCATTTGGTATAGCCTAAAGGTACATAAGATACATATCTCTGTACAATCCTATAATAGTTATATCACTCTTAGAGTAATGACACTCTACATTCATGTTGACAATATCAGCACAATCCTTTGGAATATATCAGTCTACAGTACAGAAATATAAATAAATCATTGTTTGACTGTGTTAACTTAATAACCACAATCTATACACATAACAAAAATAACAAAACATCCTATTTTCACCAAAATATCACCCTCCTCAAAGTCCCACAGCCTGAAACCCACCAAACACAGCAACACACAAAAATGGAGGACAAAGGGTACCTGAAATATCCGAATTACTTGAATCCGTTTACAACATTTTTATTTCTTATATGGTTTTGGTACTCAAAGAGGTGTAAAAATCATATACAGTCCACTCATTTTACCGGAATTGTCATCATCTGCTTCCATTATACCAGAATTGTCAATATCAGCTCTGATATAACCAGAATTGTCATCATTTTATTAGAATTGTCAATATCTGCCCTCATTTTACCACAATGGTCATCATCTACACTCATTTTAACAGAATTGTTATCATCTGCACTCATTTTACAAGAATTGTCTTAATCTACTCTCTCTCATTTTACCAGAATTGTCTTAATCTACTCTCTCTCATTTTAAGAGAATTGTCATCATCTACTCTCTCTCATTTTAAGAGAATTGTCATCATCTGCTCCCATTATACCAGAATTGTCTTCATCTGCTCTCTCTCATTATACCAGAATTGTCTTCATCTGCTCTCATTTTACCAGAATTGTCTTAATATATTCTCTCTCATTTTACCAGAATTGTCTTAATCTATTCTCTCTCATTTTACCAGAATTGTCTTAATCTACTCTCTCCCATTTTAAGAGAATTGTCTTCATCTGCTCTCATTATACCAAAATTGTCTTCATCTACTCTCATTTTACCAGAAATGTCTTAATATACTCTCTCTCATTTTAAGAGAATTGTCTTTATCTGCTCTCATTATACCAGAATTGTCTTAATTTACTCTCTCTCATTATACCAAAATTGTCTTAATCTACTCTCACTCATTTTAAGAGAATTGTCTTCATCTGCTCTCATTATACCAGAATTGTCTTCATCTGCTCTCATTATACCAAAATTGTCTTCATCTGCTCTCATTTTACCAGAATTGTCTTAATCTATTTTCTCTCATTTTACCAGAATTGTCTTAATCTACTCTCTCGCTCATTTTACCAGAATTGTCTTAATCTACTCTCTTTCATTTTACAAGAATTGTGTTAATCTACTCTCTCTCATTTTAAGAGAATTGTCATCATGTGCACTCATTTTACCAGAATTGTCTTAATCTGCTCTCATTATACAATAATTGTCATAATGTGCACTCATTTTACCAGAAATGTCAATATCAGCTCTCATATTACCTGAAGTGTCATCATCTCCACTCTTTTTATCAGAATTGTTATCATCTGCTCTCATTTTACCAGAATTGTCATCTTCTCCACTTATTTTATCAAAATTGTCAGACTTCGTTTGTGTTGAACCATCGAATTGCGGCCTTTTTTGACAGTTGGTCTTTGTTTGGAAGTCAGTTTGTTCTAAATAATCAATGACAGTTTTCAAAGAATGACCTTATTCTCAGGTTGGCCTTTATTTGGAGATGGTTGCAAACACAGGTTTGACTGTGTGTTTATACACTCTGTGTAGTACAATGTAAAGTTTAGTCTCACACACTTTAATTTTACTTAAAAATATCAATTTATCTGTTATTCTTTATTCTTGTTTATATATCATCTATTTACATGGTTTACATTTGTTGCATGCCCTTTTATTTAAATGCACACGACATGACATTAGTTGTTGATGTGCTATAAGCCACCATGAAACTGGCTTTGATAGGATATGACTCATAATGTTTTAAATGGGCTATTTCTTGGTGAACTAGAGATTGTCAAGCACCAACGCCACTTACTAGAACACTTTGATACTTATACAGTTGTTGCCTTGGACCATTCCAATTCACTCATATTACCCAACCTCAAATTGACCTAAACCTTAGGTTATTTCTCTGTTAACTATACCCTTTTGTCTAGCATCAATGACAATTTCTTTGTTAACTTCATTTTACTGTTTCATCCAGCACCAACACCACCTATCTGTATTAATTTTGGCTGTTATCACATATTTTTGGTGCAGTTACAGGTCTTAGTTATTTTTCCTACATGGAATATATAGTGCAGTTATGTATATTTGAAACTTTATTTCTACTTTTACACATTGCCCTCATTTAGATTCAAAATCTATCATCAAGTATGTCACTAGGGGCATATACATTTATTGAATGCAGCATATTGTTTCCAATAGGACACCAAGTCTGGTTTCCCATTGATGTATTTTTCTCAAACAGTGTGAAAAAAATCTGCCTCTTCTGACCATGGGGCCTGAGACTTCTGTCCTTAAAAATTTATTTTTCTTAAACAGACAATTTAATGAAATATTCTTTCATTTCAATAATTGTCCTTGTTACAGTGGATGATTTTTTTTAATTAATTTTTTCTATTTTCCATTTTACTCATATTGAACTCATAAAAATAGAGTACAATGTAGTTTTAACCCATTTTGGTAAAACGTTTTATTGAAAGCTTTCTACAAGCTTAAAAACACTGTTTTTGTAAATGAATAACACAGCTTACAACTTTAGCCCTTTCCACTCGCTGCTGTGGCATCTTACCTGGTCCTTTTAGGGGTCTAGTAGGTGTGGCTCCCTCAGACTGAAAAATGGACAAGCTCCTTTCCTTAGTTTTACTACTGTATGAGTGGTCTATTGCTCCTGAAAAATATTACTGTTATTATTCCTTAGACATTGCCAGATACAAATCAGCTGCCTGGTTTGATCAATTGGTGGAGCACTGTAGTAGTGTTCTTGTAGTTGTAAGTTCAAGTCTCATACAAGGCACAATTTTCTGGTTTACACATGGCGTGTTTGCCCAAGGTTGGCAAAAAGATAAAAAAAAAAAAACAGTGATATGTATGTGGGTAAGAATCAACCACACTGCTCAGATGGTAGAGAGTCATGCTAGTTGTTGGTTCGAGTCCTGTGTCTTTAATAGCCAGGTTGTTTATATTAGAGTCAGGGCAGGTATTCCAAACTACAGCATTCCCTGGATAATTCTCATTCTTTAAAGAAATGTTTTAGTTGATGACAACACATGGGAGCCAATCCGACTGTTCTGCTGTTGATTTATGAATGATTTTGTTTCCCCTCTTTCAGTATTTCTGTACTCAACAAAATCCAGATACTTGTAAATATAGCTTTATTAATGAAGTCGATCAGTTTGATTGTGATTCCATTTTAATACTAAACATTTGTGAACATAATGCATGATAATTATTCATTCAACAAATACATGTAATATTATAGACATAGTATTGTCAATGTGTATGTGTTACTACAAATTGAAATATGATAAACGGCTACCATAGATATGTCTGCCGATGCTTCACACAGTTCATAAAATTGTATGACCTCAAATAGTGACCATCTACATAATACGACCACCTTATTATAACAATCACTTATTTTTGGACATGCTTTTAATTTCTCCTCTATAATTCAACTTGATAATGAGACCACCTCATTATTGAGGTTTTAATGTGTGTTGAATTCAACAATCAAAGGCTGTAAGCAGAAAACTATAAAACTTAAACAATTTTTGGGGAAAACTGTAAAACTACTTAAATACAAAAAGTCCAGTAAATTTTTGTAAAATTTCTAAGATGAATTCATTACAAATTTTTGTAATTTTGGGGAGACACTCAATAAAAATGAGGGGATGTCTACATTGAAAATTTGTATTAATTAAGTATGAGATGATAATTAACAAGAAGAAGAACATATAATACTTTATTCTTATAAACACTTCACAGCTTGCTAAATAGCATACAAACAAATGTTTTACAAACAAGTTCAAAATTGTATTGACAGACTGATAATTAGTTACTCAAATATTTTATTTATTTCCGATACAAACTACTATAAACGCACATATATATAAATATATACAGCCCAGTTACACTACCTCCTTGAATTAATTAAGCGATAACAACAGGTTCTTTAATCTAACCCAGCCACTGCTTCACCCTAGCTCTAGGATTCCAAGGCTAGCCACACACTCCAATGTAATAGGAGATAGAATATAAAGTTCCTTATGCAGTGCTCGAACCCATGACCTTCTTGAAAGTCAACTGCTCTACTAGCTGAGCTAATCGGCTGACTGGCATACTATAACACTTTTATATACAACACTGTTACACTCCTCCCTGAATTAATTGAGTGACAACCATGCATTCCTTAAACTAACCCAGTCACTATTCCATCCTATCTCTAGGATTCCAAGGCTAGCCACACACACTCACAACAGAGCCTGCTTGCTAGTCAGCTGCTCTACCGACTGAGCTAATTGGGCTGACGGACACACAAACTACTATAACAGCATGTATTATATATATAGACCCATTGTACTCCTTCCTTGAATTAATTTAGCAACAACCACAGATTCTTTAAACTGACCCAGCCACTGCTTCACCCTAGCTCTAGGATTCCAAGACTAACCACACACTTGTAGCACCTATGTAATAGGAGGCAGAAAATAAAGTTCCCAATGTAGGGCTAGAACCCACTACCTTCTGCTTGCAAGTCAGCTGCTCTTCCGACTGAGCTAATTGGGTTGACGGGAATACAAACTGCTATAAACACAAAACATATATTCAGTCAAACCTGTGTTTGCGGCCACCTCTGAATAAAGACGAATGAAGGCCATTCTTTGAAAAACTGTCTCTGATTATTTAGAACAAACTGACCTCCAAATAAAGGCCACCTGCCAATAAAAACCACATTTGTCTTTCCCAAGGGTGGCCTTTGTTAACAGGTTTGGCTGAATTACATATACAGCCCTGTTACACTCCTCCTTTCTTTAATTAATGACGCAACAAACACAAGTTATTTAAGCTAACCCAGTCACTGCTTCACCCTAGCTCTAAGATTCCAAGGCTAGCCACACACGGCACCAATGCAATAGGAAGCAGAAAATGCAGACTCAAACCCAGAATCTTCTTCTTGCAAGTCAGCTGTTCTCCTTACTGAGCTAATTGGGCTGATGGGAATACAAACTACTGTAAACACATGTATACAGCCCTGTTACTCTGGTATTCATCAACTTAACATAAACTTGTAAAATATCAATATATACATAAAGCCAACTACAAAACAAGCAAGATGGCTTGTTTTGCCCTTGAGTCAACCAAAACTGTAAACATGGGACATAATTCAATCAAAAAATTTAAATAAAATTTAAACTTAAATCCATCCATCCATCCATCACATTAAAAATATAACCTCTATAGTTGGTTCATTCCATTTGTCAGTAATGTCACTGATTGACCTAGTTTCTTTTTCCTAGGTATACAATCTCAAAAGGAGGGCCTATAAATCACCAAAAGAAACATTCTGAGAGATTTCTAAATGTATTTGTTAAAAAGATGCCTCCTTGAGATTTCATTAAGTCCTTGTTTCATAGAATTATGACCCATATTTATAAGGAATTAGATATCAAGTAGGCAAACATTCTGGAAAACTTATAACATGATTGAGTAGAAATGAAAAAAGTGAATATTAATCCAAAAATATCAGACATGATGATCTCCACTGTTAAGTAGCACTTTCTGTTTAGCTTAGCTTGAAAAAGAAAACCAGACAGCTAATGCAAACAAATGTACACCCTTATGAAAGCTAATTAGATATTTTCTTAGAGATACAACTATCTATATAAAGTACAGAAATCATTGCTAGACTGTATTAACTTAATAACCACATACAATCTAGACACATAATAATAATAACCAAACATCCCAGTTTCATCAACATATTACCTTCCTCAAAGTCCCGCAGCCTGAAACCCACCAAACACAGAGACTCACATGAAATGGGGGTCAAAAACAGTCTCCTGAATGGTACACACTTTAAGATAATCTGTAGCAGTTGCCGGGGGGGGGGTGAATAGGGCTGCAACAGATACACAGAATATCTGAATTTCTCAAATCCATCTTGAATTTTGTGTCAGGATTTGAAACAATTATTAATTTACATAAAGGAAATTCGACTATACAATAAACTGTGATACTCCTTTTAACTATATATACATAATTTATACGCTTATACGCTATGTATAATACAGTATAAAGATTAGTCTAACATATATTTTATTACAACAATTCTTCATTCAGTTTATTCATCAATTTATTCTTCATTCTTATTAATATGTTATCATTTTACATCCTTGTTGCTTTCCCTTTTATTTAAATGCGTGCTACATGACCATTCGTTATTGATGCACCATAAAACACTATTAAACTGACTTTGATAGGATTGGACTTAAAATGTTTAAATTGTTGTTATTTCTTGGTTAACTAGATTCTACCATTTCATTAAGCGCCAACACAGCTTACTAGAATGCTTTGATAATTATGCAGTTGTTACCTTGAACCTTTCCCAATCCACTCATATCATCCAACTTTGAGCTGACCTTGACGTTAATCAGACAGTACAAGAATTTTAAATGGATTATTTCTCTGTTAACTAGATTATACCCTTTCATATAGCATCAATGCTATTTTAATTTTTTCGTCTAACACAGCCCCTGCTTACCTGTACTGATTTTGGTTGTTATCACATATTTATTGCTTTTATAAGACTTGGTTATTTTTCTGATATAGAATGTATCAGCACCTTAGTGCAAGACAGCAATTAGTCCATTTCCCAAAACTTCAGATGAGCCAAAAACCTAAATTGTTATATAGACTATTCTTTGACTAAAATACTGTTTACATTTTTATACCATATTTTAAAGTAAGAGAATAATGAAAAAGGATCTTGCCCCCAACAGCTAAGATATTTGATACATTTACACATAACCAAATATGAAACTGAATATTTTTAGTGCAAGAATGGTACAAGTGTACTTGTTACTGAATTGTGCTCAACATTCTTGATGAAGGAATTGAATAAGGGACCTGATTGTGGTTTTGCATTAGCAAATTTATTCATTTTGTTGAAAGACTCACAATAGAATATTTTAGGACATTGAAAAATAGCAACTGTACACCAAGTTAGTTATAATGTAAGGAACATTTGTGTAAACTGGTGAATCTCAGGATATTGCAATACATAGCATTTTCAATATTCTTTGAATATTCTGCAGAAGATAGAATGGATATTGTTCTATTTTTGTCGAGCCCGCTTGTGGTGAGCTCGATGTAGTTGTTAAAATGGCGGTTCTGTGTATGTGTGTCCATCTGTGTGTGCATCCATGTGTTTGTTTGCCCAAATTTGTAAGTCATAATGAGTTATAAGTTATATAAGTTATATAAAACAAAACATGCTGCATGCTCAACAATAAATCAAAAACAGCAAAATATGCACACATGTTAAAAAAAACCACTCAGGTAGACGTAAGATTCTGGATTTAGTTAAATTTTGATCTTGATCTGATAAAACAACCCACAGCACATACAGAAATATTTGTTTACTACAGTAGTTACAAGTTAGATAACATATTTTATGGGCCATTTTGGGGCCTGCAATTTTTCATTGAAAGAATGTGAAAGGCCAGCAAACATACATGGTAAATTTGGATAATATGTCCATGGCGTCTATTCCAGAAGTATAAAAAGAGAAACAATGGTTTAGTAAGGTTGGAAATTACAATTTTAAGTAAACTATTATTGTTATTCACTTATGTGTTCTCTATCTCCTATTAACGTCCATATCTGATGTGCCTCCAGCTGGCAACTCAGGCATTTGTGTACTTCTGAACAATTTTCTATTTTTATTACATTATTTCTTGAGGCAACTCGTCCATTCTTTTTTTTGCCATATTATGCCATGTCAATGTCAAATACTAATAATGTATTTATGCCGATGCAAAAAGAATCCAATATTTGGCATGTCAAACTAATGCTTCCAATAACTACTGCACTTTGGGGTGTTCCATAAGAATAACATACCATGATTTTTGTAAATATGCAGTAGTGGTGCACACTGTTTATTGTGATCAATGCCTGTAATTTTTAATTGCTCAATGTCTTGACTTAAGTTATTATACAAGTCAAATGCTGCTCCCATTACTAAAACATGCCAAAAAGTTTAGCCAACTGTCTGCATTTCCAGTTGCAGTTCCATAATACTTGTAATTTCTCAACCAACCTTTAGCATCATTCTTTCAAGGATCAAACTTTTCAACTAAATCAACTTAAAAAGGAGTCAACCTGATTTCATGCTTGGATCACTGACACTGTTCCACTGTTGTTGACTCATGTTGTTGTCTTCTGTTCAATGAAACATTGCTGTTGACATTTCTGATTGCTCACTGTCTTTGTCTGTTGTTGTTGATATTGGTCCTTATGATCTCCATTGATACACTGTTGTTGGTGTTCTCTTTAAGGACCAACCAACTCCAGCCAATTCTCACAGCATTGTTTTGTCTGCTTGGATGTTACTGTATATTGTATAATATAATAATGGTCATTCCGTCTTTATGTTATTCACTTTGCTTATCTCTTTTGCTGCCAAATTTCTGATAAGAAGCATTTCTCAGTGCTAAGCATCCCCCAACTTGTGCTCACCATGTCCTTCGCAAGTAACTACAAACTTCTCTGCTTGAATTGTTTGAGTTAGTGGTGGATAACACTATGTTCTGACTTTGAGGTAACACCTTAAATATTCACTTGCAGAACATTAGCTGTGAGTTGTTGTTTCTTCTGGTCAGTACATTTATAATATAATTGTAACAATATATCATAGCTTTTATAAATAGCTTTTAAATAACAAATGCAAGCATAAATAGACATAATTAGGTAATTAGTATTATGCATGTAAAATAGTTTTTAAATATATATTAAAACAAATTTTAAAACATTTAATACAGTTTCATATAAAGAATACTTTAACACAAACTTTGTTCACAGTATGTACTAAGGCTTCCCTTTGGAAGCACAAAATGTGGCCATTATTGACAGATGACCTTTATTTAAAGGTCAGTTTGTTATAAATAATCAAAGATGGTTTTTCAAAGAATGGCCTTTATTCACAAGGTGATCTTTATTTGGAAGTGACTGCAAACACAGTTTTGATTGTACAATGTTTCTGTAACATTTGTGTGGTGTGATTCTTCCATTAATTTGAACTGACACATCATTGATATATTCTTTCATTGAAATGTGGTTGTAATGAGTTATAAAAAGACACATGAACATTGATTCTTGCCTTCTGCTACCCTGTTTTGCCACTCCATGTCTGATCTTTCCATAGGGCCTTCACCTGGGTGGGGGTTAGAATTCCTACATAATATTCCTACATTACAGCAGCTTTGACTGTAGAGCAAATTCAAATAAAAAGGGACATAATTCTATGATAATCCAGGTCAGGGTTATTGCATTTGGCTAATGACCTAAAATGACATCCTCCCCCAGCTGGGTGGGAGTTAGAATTCCCCAGCTGTCGTACTACAGAGGGGTAAGACTCCCCCTCTGTGCCTGCCCGTTTGCTGTGGGCTGCAACCTGTGTCGCCTGATGACAGGATCCTGGTGGTTGAGTAGGGCCAGGATATGGCTGCTTAAACTCTGCCCCTGCAACACACCACTTTGGCCTTAATTTGAGCTAAATGTGAGGTCAGGAAGACCCATCCTGATCAAAGGGCCGGTCAATGCTGGTAATGTTTCCCCTTCTCACTACTTATAGTACCATAAACTAAATTTCCCTCTTTCTAACTCTAACCAGCCCTTTAAAAATTGATGCATTGTTGTCTAAATTTTGACGCAAATTCCAGGGCTTTAATCTGAATTAATTCATTCTCCTAGAAACAGCGTCTTTAACCCATGTTAACTTAAGTTCATTAGTTTCTTCATTTCCTGTCAAGTATCAATGACATTTGGAATTGTCATGCCGATAGAGTTCTTTCCCTTGATTTGGGGATAACTTAAATCATAATATTAATAAAATTTATATCGAGGAATCATCTCAGAAAAATCATTAAAAACACAATCAATGTAATAATGTTACACAATTGTTGATTAACATGATAGACCTACATGCTGACAACCCTAGGCGATAATTATTGATGATTGTATATATTAGTGGTAAGAAAATGTGTTAGATGTCAGTACATCGTTTGTTTTGCAATCAGTTGTTAATCTCTAAAGTCATTAAAACAGACTAAAGTTGATCACCGGGTCCTTAAATATACAGTCTCTGGTCACATCAGACAGAGAATTGTTTAATTCAGCTGATTTATAGAAACATTCCAGCTGTCTGTAAAACAGCGGGTTGCTCAGACAGTCTCAACTGTATCACAATTGAATCAAAATCCTGTAAGGTATGCATAAAGAACATGTTCTTTTGCCAGTCAAATTTTTTTTGCTAGAATAACATATGCAAACACAAGTCTGTTCTTGAAGGAATTTTAGTCATTAGCAAGTCAAGATTGGCACTTTATTTTGGAAGTGCAAATACTACTTATCAGCAGCATCTGGGTACAAGTCCTTATCACAAAGTCTCTAGTAACTCTCCATTGATGTATATGAACCAATGCTAGTAGGAAAATCATGCTTCTCAACCTTGTGTCTTCCCAACACCTCTACTTCACTGTCACTGGTGATTATAACCACTGAAGGCCCCTATGTGACTGTGGCATTGGACATTGTAACCGTCTTTCTTGCTTGTGATTTCATTTTTTCTTGTGCAGAATGTTTTTTGTTTGTGAAGACATCATATGCCTTAATATGTGATTTTGATATTTGGTTGTTGTCTATAGTGGATGCTGAAAATTACCTGAGCCATTAATACAAGAATTGATTTTTGTTGCTGTTTATTGTCCTTATAAAACTCCTGGCACTCTGTGCCATACATTTTTCTTTTTTGTAAAATAGCCAAGGCCTGTCATGTGTCCATTATTCTCTCAATTTACACTCCTCTCATTTCTGTTCATAATCATTTTGCTTTTGTTTTTTCTCTTTGTAGCTTATTTTTCTCTTTTTTCCAAGCTTTTCACCCTCAGAATACTTAAACACTATTTTACATAACATATCAAAGTGATTAGAGAACCCTATGATGCACTTGTCCAATAGGAATGCACAATACAGAAGTCAAACAAGATAACAAATCTTATCTGTCCTGTCATCTGGTCTTTCAGCTATGAAAAGCTTGGTATTAATACCTTGTACATTTAAACACTGTACATGTAGGCACATGAGTTGCCTGCCAATAGTTGCTGGATCAAATCCAGGTCTTCCAGGATTGCAAACAACCACAGGCACTCCATGCTACAATCTGGACATGCCACTCTGTTTCCCTTTTCAATTTGAGCTTGTGCTAAAATTAATAAAGTAAATGTAATTTAAACATGGTCTTCTACACACTTTATTGCATATGTCTCAAGTATCTGTTTCTTTATTACTTTTTTCTCTGATAATATTGCCCTTTTCAATAATTTCATATTTGTTGTAATATTAATAATGTTTCACTGCAAAATATAGCTTTTGATATGTGATACATTTTAAATGAAAAGTTTGTTGTTATTATTATCAAAGTCTTTCAATTCAATATATAAAAATAGTTAAACAATGTGCCAAAAAGTCATACAATTTAATGTAATTTTTACAAGCACTACAATGGAAATAAGGATTCCTTTTTAAGGCTATCCTCATATTTAATATTTTTGACATGGTTTAATTTTAATAAATAAATTCCTAGATTTTATATACCATCTTATACAATGATGTATATTTAATTCATCATTATATATATTTTTTTTATTTTTAAGTATTTAAATATCAAATTTGTGTTATCCATGTTTTTAAATCATTGCATTTATTTACTTTTTAGATATTGCATTAATATATAAATTTTAATCACATTCAGATTATCTGTTTTACCAACATCTGTAATCTCTGCATTCTTTAAGTGACACTTATTTTTTATTCTATGTATGTTTCAGTGTCTGTATAATATATATTCATATACCAGATTGTTTAGATTGTAAATATGAAATAAATAATGATAATTATTGTTCACTTTGCCTGGACACAATTCATTTTTATTCGTGATGGATATCATTTTTAATAATAAGATTGGTTTAAATGGTTTTCGTTTATTCATCTGGTCTTCATCAGTTACAATTGATTTTAAGGTCTTTTTACTTATCATTGAACACACACCTATGATGAGGCAATCAGTGCTTCCTTGGTTTTCATCAACATTATTTATAACCCAATGTATCTTTTTCCATTTAATTCTTGTATTAATCAACAATTTGTTGTTTTAAATCTGCAACATCTTTCCATATTTTTGGTATAACATCCTTTAAATATCCGAAATACCCGAAAATTTCACTAAAAGCATTTATTTAAGGGTTATTAGTTCATATACATTTTAAAACCATTTCTTTTCATTTTTCATTGAGCACTCACCTGTGGTGTTCTCATCAACATCACTGGTATGTGCCTTCTCTTCATGTATGGAGCATGTAATTTTAGCCACTTTAAAGTTTCAACCTATTTCTGTTGTATCTCCTTTAAAACCAAAGATGATCAACTGCAAAATTGTAGCACTAGGCTTAAATGATACATCCAAGTATGTGGGTACTATTAATTCTCAGAACCCAACATTTGGGGTATAATTTTTGAGCTATGATGTGCTGTAAATGATTATTATGATCATCTGGGAGATGACCATTGTTGAAGAGAAATGAAAATGAGTTGACGTGGGTTTATTTGGCCACATGTTTGTTGTCCAACGTTTTTCATTTTCCATTACTAAACAATTACACTTTAGATAGGGATTAGAAAGGGATGGCATTTCTTTGTAGTACTCCATTATGCTTGTTTGTGTACTGATTAGTTCGAACAGATTGAGTTCTGACACAAATCCTTCTGTAATAAAGTCAAAGTGAATTTATGTGTACTGTAGAACAAACTTTAAGTGGTTTTTTCCTTTCATTTTGAATCTGAATAAAGGGTGTATCATTCAGTTTATGTATTGAACAACAATTTTGGTATCTAACATATTAAACCTAAATTATTCAAATAACTTATGTTAGTATTAGATATGTTGATTTTCTGAAATAATGGCATGTGTGTTTGTATCTTGTTGTACTGCTGTATGTATATGATTTGTTATTGTCAATAATGTATTATTTGTTAGAATTGAAATGGACATTTTTTTGCTTGCCAATGTCAAAATTGTTCCACTGACATAGCTTTGCACAGACTTGATTTTGAGTTAAGTATTTTGAAGATAAAAGCACTGTTACCTTCCTCTTCCCTAAAATATTATATTGAATTCACATTGTACAGATGAAATACAATAAAAATGCAATGATTTCATGGAAATGGAAAATAGTAAATATATAATGTATTAATGTATATAACATTTTATGTAGTATCAAAATGTGGGAAAATACAGGTCCTGGAATGACCAATGGAATAGCAACTGGTGCCTTCTCCTAACAGAATCCTTTTTCTTCCTTTCTGTCCTCTCTTTCCTCTTGGTTGAAAATCTGTTTTTTATCCCATCTGTCCTGTTGTCTTGCCTTTCAGTTATTAAAAGCTTGGTATCAACACCTTGCACATTTAAATACTATGGATAAGCACATGAGTTGCCTGCAAATACTCACTGAACCTATTATAACAAATCCAGATCTTCCCATGGTTGCAAACAACCTCTGGGCACTCCATGCTACTCTGTCATCCTTTTTAGTTTTGGCTTTTGTCATAATTAATACAGTAACTAATTCAAATGGCCTTGTACTCAGTTTATTGCATATGATTCATGTATCAAGTATTATAACATGATATAGCTAATTTTGTCAAGTTAGGCTACATCTTTCACACTTCCAATCATACAAGAGTCATACACCAAATATAAGGAACTTTTATAATCATAAGCAATATAATATAATTGAATGATATAAAATTAATATAAATTAATAATATTATGTTTTTTATTAAGTTAGGCTACACCTTATGTACATTCAATCATACATGAGGCATACTTCATAAATAAGGATCTTTTATAATCATAAATAATTATGATATAATTAAATAATATAAAATTAATATAAACCAATACTATTATGTTTTATTATTGAATTAGGCTATGCATTGCATACTTTTCAATCATACAAGAGGATTACTTCCAATATAATGATCTTTTGTTATAGTTAGTAATATGATATATATAAAAACTAAAAAAAATATTATAAACCAATTATATCTACTACTTTGCTTCCATACCAGGATGCATACAGTGTGTCAACTTCTGCACAAAATTATAAATCACATTATGGAATGATTCTAATGATGTTGTCTGTTCAGGGGGTGACAGTTTCTTGACATTATTCTCTAACAATCTGTCTTTTACCACATTTGTCAGCTCTGCTTGTGGCTTAAATCCAGAAAAGTAGCATTACACACAAATTTTCATTTACTACTGATATACAGGAACTAAAAAAAAACCAGGCCTAGACATTACCCTATGTTTGATCTTCTATTTATACATGTATTTCCTCTTTTAATTTATCCCTTTTTCATCCATTGTTGTTGTCCATTATCTCTGCGTTCACATTGAGCAAAACAGTCACCGTGACCTTCATGGACATGAATGTGATTCAGTATTGACAGCCATGTTTGTTGCACTAATTCTCCAGCACCATTGCTGCTTGCAGTACACCTATGAATGTGGTTTCTGATAGATCAGGCCCAGGTATGTCCCTTCTCACATCCTTTCTTTTTTCCAACAGCCTCTTATTTCTTGAAAATACATTATACAAAATAAACTATCGAAATATATTGTACATAGAAGCAAAAAATTGTAGCAACTATTTCCTACAAATAAGGATACGTTTTCAAGAAGCTACTGCAACATGTTTTCTAACAGAGAGTGGCACTTCCGAAACCAAATACCACATACTTGCAGAAAATGGCCATTCACATCAATCAGTCCATACATCTACTATTATAAAAAAAATTATTTGGATTTATTTTCACGGAGTTATGCCCCCTTTTTTATTTGTTTATAGACAAAATCTTGTGTGCACTTCTTCTCTGAAACGGCTGGTTGAATTTCGGTAAAACTTTGCCAGCACATTAGGCATTAGGTCTACTTGCGCATATTATAAAAAAAATTATTTGGATTTATTTTCACGGTGTTATGCCCCTTTTTTATTTGTCTATAGACAAAATCTTGTGTGTGCTTCTCCTAAATGGCTTGTTCTAAGTTACTAAGCCCCTCTGGGGGGGGGGTATTTAATCTCCTTCAGTGATAGTTCTAGTTTGTAGTTGTTTCATATCTGTGAACAAGTTTTGCTCATTTGCTGTTGATTTCCAAGTTTTTCTCTGAATGTTACATTCAACAATTCAATGTCAAATTACAGCTTATAGTATATTGTAGTGTGTGACTTTTGATGGTAAAGCTTTTTGCTTTTGAAGAAGGGATATTTTTGAAGACAGGTTTATCAGCCCCTTATTTGAAATCAAACATATTGTCTGATTTTTGCAGTATTGTCTGGTCTTACCAGTTTCATGGTACAGATAACTCTCTGTGGGCTAAACCTTTATTATTTAAACAAATCAAATTGATAGAGTTTGATCGTTTAGATGTTGATGGTTAACAGAAAAAAGAATGGATTTTTATGCATTTTGAACAAATATGTCCACATTCAAATTAGTCTGAAATGTGTAACGTGTAAATACCACTGCAAAAGGATAGTGCATATTAAATAGATGTTGATTTGAAATTACTATTACAGTGTGACCTCTCTGGAGCGGCCCTCCTTTGAGCAACAACTTCCCTTCAACAACAGCAGGATTTTTTCCCTACTGTACGATTTAACTATGAAATTTACCTCTCTAGAGCAACAACCTATCAACAACAACATAATTTGGTTTCTACCAAAGGGTGTCGCTTTAGAGAGGTTGCACTGTATTATGAATCACCAGACAGAACATTTAAATAATGAATGCTAGTTAGTCAACATGTCCTAATACAATACATTTCACTGGCTAACAATGTTTCACTATTAAATTGCTTTATGTTCGGGAGTAAGCGCATGTTAAGCATTAAAAGTATGTATAAATAGTTGATATAGAATAAGATATTAGGCAGGAAATCTGTTGTTAAGTCTCACATGATATTTATGTAGATCTCTTCAAACTGAACACAGCAATATAAATATCTTATTTTTTGAAAATTTGAAGATAAAGCATTATAATATTCGGTTTCTGGTCAATTCGTACCCTAGTCAACTTGTACCCATTTTTTGTAATGTTTTTATTTGCTTTCAGAATCGGTTTATTAATGATTTTTATTGATTGTGGCATCATTATTTTATTCATAAATCGATGGCTCAGTGCTTAAAGGTTGTAATTGGTAGATATGACCTTCTTATATTTTTTTATTCATTAAATCTTCAGACTACTGTGCATGTCCAGAACTGGTTCCCATCTCTATTCCCGGTCAATTTACTTCTCAATTACAAATAATTCATAGGTTGTAAGTGAAACTGTAATTTTTCATAACAGTTAAAAGGTTGTATCTACATCGATATTTTATTTCAAAAGGTCATAAGTGGTACTTAGGACCTTTTACAATTTAATGTGCAATTTGGAAGCATAATTCTAATAGGTCGTTAGTGGCAGTTACGACCTTTTAGAATTTAAGATATGTTGTTGTTAATTTTCCACAACTATGAATCAAATGATCAATGTCCAATGTGCATAGAAATTACTAATAGATTACAAATTAAACCAATTGAATTTGTTTTTCCTCACCTCCCGGTTATTCCTATATGGATAAGCATTCACTATCTTTAACAATAAACTAAAGTATAATACATAGTCCATTTTTATAAAAACAATTTTTAAAACAATCTAGTAAGGGTAGGCTGTTTTAGTGAATGTTTGTATGTATGTCTATTTTATTAACTTATTTTGTTAAAACTATTACATTCCTCTGTTTTTATTGACTGAAGTTATAAGTTACTATTTTACCAAATTAGGGTATGAGTTGACCGCATTTGGGTACGAGTTCACTAAAATGCAAGTTGACTAGGGTACAATTTGACCAGTCACCTGATATTCACGTAGCCAATTGCTTAAAATGATCCTGAACATTTTTAGCTAAAGATGATTTTGGAGTAGATACTAGAATGGGCTAAACCCTGTGATTTCTGTATGTTGAGTTGGTAATAAAGTCAGCAGGTGCTGTTTTCATTCTCAATGGTAGAATTATGTGGAGGATAGTAACTATTGGTGAAATGTCACTTGATTTTGAACAGTTCACTCAACCAATCAAATTGCTTGGGAAATTCTTACCATGTTCAGATACAATTTTCCTTGTTGCTTCATGCCTTGTAAAGAACTCATTATAAAGCATATCTGCTATAACTTCCTTGCTTCTTGTGTGTGGAGAGAATAACCTTCTGACCATTTTGAAAAGGAGTCAGTAACTAAGAGTATATACTGATATCCATCTTAGTTTTTGAAAGTGAACCAGAAAATCCATATGGATTTTTTCAAATGTATCCTCTACAGGCAAAGGTTAAAAGGATTTGAATGTGTGTCGGAAGCAACATCTGAAGGGTGGCATTTATCACAAATTTCCACATACTCTTCAACTTGTCTGCAGTACATTTTGGGCCAAAAGTTTTATTGCTGCAAAAGTATGCTGGACACCAATACAACCATCACCTGCCTGACAATCATTATAAGCCTCCAGCATATTTTTCCTCAGGGACATTGGTACATATTACTGTTTGATTGTCCAATTTGGATCCAACTTAGTTTCTTTGTCCTAGCAGTATATTCATGTAACAGTAGCCCCTCAGTAGACAGTTCATACTGGTTGTTTGTTACCACAGATTCTGTGTTTTCAAATTCCTTATCTTCAGGGAGCCTATTATATTCAAGGTAATATCTTACATAATTGAAGTCTTTACATTTTATTTGCAATTTCCTGACATCATTAAGAGTGAATTCTAGTTCCTCAGTACTACAAACAAGAAGGTAACTCTTAAGTAGGAAGTAAATAAAAACATCAAAAGGGATTTATCTAATCTAAAAATTTTAATTCACACTAAGTACTAAATGAATGAGATAATACAATTAATAATTAATTAATTTTTTTTTCACATTATTTATTGTCTGTGTAAACAAACATGGTATATACATGCAGACAATTAATGCATACAACATATACAAGATGAATATTTTATGTATAACACAATTTGTTTACATATACCAAGATTTCTGAAAATTTGATGAATTTTAGTCCATATTGGTGTAATGTATGGACATTTAAAGAGGAAATGATCAACATCTTCTAGGCTTTGACAAAAATTACAGAGTGGGGTGTCGCATTGTTTCCAAGTATAAATATTTTCATTTGTTGCTATAAATATTATGGATAAATTTTAATTTAAATTGTTTAACTTCAGAAATGAATATACAGCATTCCAGACAAATTTTTCCTTGAATTTTTTCCCCCAAGTGTGAGTAGATATAAGGTTTTCCTGAATATTTTGATATAAACATGTTTTTTATGTTTCAGTTACTAAGTTCATTCAGATTTAGAGCCATTTTCAAGTTAGTTTTAACAACTGATTTTATTGAATTATCTAATTTCATTATATTTTTCCAAGTTGACGGGATGGATTTTTAAAATTTTGAATCAAATGCAGCTTTAAGGACCCCAAACCACGATTTAGGTCCCCTTCCGAAACCCCTTTTTAAAGGATTGTTCAAATTTGTTCCCTTGGTATCAATTTATTAATAAATCGATTTCAGCAGATTTTGATTAGCAAAGGTAAATCGTTGTGCTCTTGTTTATTGGAAGCAGTCAACCGTATCTCGCTAATCTAGTTTGTTATCCCAGAATCAGTAGTATTACTGATAGAGGTCTCAGGCTATCACATGCTCATACAAATGCATAAACTCGGCATACAAACATGGCATTTTATCAAGAATAGTCATATTAAAAATATATGAAAACGATCAGATTGCAAATATATGGAAAAAACCTCATGAGCAATAACATTTCAAATGTACTGCGTTTATCACCGGTTCTGTATTTGCCCTTTGATTGAGATACAACACGATATGAAAGATCTATAAAACGGCTTTCAAGTGTATCATTTTCTTCAACCTGAAAACCAGATATCTGGGTATTGAGATTAAGGACATAACTCGGTCATAATTCATGATGTTTAATAAAAATGTTGGTTAGCTGTAGAGACAATGCCATTGGGGAATGCATGTGCACTTTAGGCAAGAACGTAGATGGTGGTCCAAATGTAGCCCCATGTCATTTTTGAGATGTCACTGCCAGACATCTTCAAACTCATTACCATCAGCTCAATGGTACTATTGATACAGATTTTCTCTTCAGGAATTTTTACATTCAACACTACTATTTTCTAGTTTCTTAACAGTTTATGATCATACGTGTAGAACAAATCTAATAGGCAAGCCTATTTTCAAAGCACTACCATTTGTGTTCACGTTGTAGAACCAGTGTTGACACAGTCGGAATTTTGTGTTCAACTGATCATAGCTTGTTACAATAAAGCTCTGTTCTGAATTGAATGCATATCGAAGCATATCAATATCAAAGTCAGTAAGTATTTTAGATACACGTGATGATAGGTGCCTTTGGGATGCACGTTCAAGTGACTGTGCTACGTGCTCAAGTCTCACATCACATATTTATGGGTTCATGTAGCTGTCAATTAGCTGGGGGGGGGGAGATGACTGGCCAGTGTTAGGCAGACAGACAGACAAATCACTGTATTAAGGCTATACGCCTTTATGATTATTTGGCAAAAAATCAAATGCCTTCAAAAAAACTTCATACCAAAGTAACACATTAAATATGGATATGGTCTCTTATAACTCAGCTACTGAGTGCCAGTCCATGGAATGTTTTTATAAGGTTTTGTTAATATTTTTATGTATGCACTGAGAGATGGGAATAAACTTGTATTCTTCATCATAACAACCGACAATAATGACTAATTATCTACAAAAGTCAATAATAGGTTTGTGATAACACTTGCGAAAATGGTTATATTTTAATTATTGCCACCTGGCACAGAAATAGCAAGTTAACATAGAACATGTCCAAAAGTTTGTAACCTTAAACTAACATTGAAGCACATATTTTAATTGTATCATCAGCAACAATTGTGAAAACTTGTAAAGAGACATTGAAAGATATTTCGGCACAATTTAATTAGGCCAGGATTCAAAATGGTTTCATGTACTATGTTTTGAAACATTGAACGAAGTAATAAGGTTTTAAAATATTTTAAATACAAATGTATAAAAACACCATTGGAGAGATCAACATTTGAGGTTTACTTCAATATCTTGTAAAATTTGATTATGTCAAAAAACAATGTTGTTGATTGGCAATTAAAAAGGACGAAAATCCTAATTTTCACAGCTTTCCCTTACATACTCCTTGTCATGATTATTGAGTATTATTTGAATAAATAATTCCAAATAAGGAATACATGTATTTGATTATACTATTTTTAAATTGATAGAATGCATAATCCAAATATGTTTATAAAACACTGTCAAATATTTTCTACAGAAAAAAGGTATTAGTATTAATGCAATACCACCAGCTGAGGGCATTATCAGAAATAACAGCATCCACAGAGGATTTAAGTGCCAACCAAGAATCACTTAGGCCTGAGAAAAATACTTTCAATTCCAGCTACCTGACTAATGTTTTTCCCAGACAATCAAGGTACACAACTAAATATTTATCTGGTGATATGGTTGGTTTAAAGATATTTATCAGACTTAAAACATTTTAATAAGCTTTTGTCTTGCAATTTTGACATCAAAATTAAATATTCACACTCATTGGAAAAGAAAAAATTGGAGATATTATCTGAACAGTCATATTTTAGGCCTTATCAGTACTTTTTAGCTCAGCTTCTATGTATCAAAGAAATATGATCACTGTGGCATTTTCCTCATTGTTGTTGTCGTCATTGTCATGCAAAAACTTTAATATAGCCCATAGAAAGACGATATTGCTCAAAATTACAGATTTTAGCCTATTTGCATTAATATTTAGTCCCCATTTATGTGAATATGTGAGTAAATTATCAAGTTGTATTTGAAGATTGTGAGGGTCTGATCTGTTTCTGAACTGACATAACATAATGGCATTTATGATGAAACATCATTTGAAATATACATGAATGATATAAACAATAAATCAATTAAATGACTAAATTAACAATTTCAAACTGTGGTCAATTTTACGAAAGTAATATTGGAATAAAAAGGAAACTAGACCATTTAAATTGTAAGGTTGAAATACAGGACATTCAATTTTGAAGTTCTGCTCTATTCAGAACATTTGTTTTCTTGAAGCTTGAGAATGCTCGATGAATACCACACATTTTTTTATGCTTCCTCTTTGTTGAATGGGCAGATAGTGGTCAGTTTTTTTTGAGCAACTGAAGGCTTGTTTGTAACAATTTGCTGACCTGAGTAACATGTTTATCTTCTTCCAGTACCACTTCCTATTTTCAGTTGATAAATACTGTAGCAATGTTTTAATACTGGGATCTATCTCAGAAATGGCCCACAGCAATCTTCCCTATGTCCTTATCTTTTGTGAAATATATTGGCGAATGTTGGCGTGTTTACCAGTTTCTCGTTTTTCCTCTCTCCAAACTGAATAATTAGTGGATCTTTTCTTATTGTTGTGATGTCATTCCTCATCTTGTTTTGAACATTTTTTTTAGTTCTTGTGAGCCATGATTGTCAACAGGAAGTAACAATCTTGAGTTCTTCACTGGAGCGTCACTTTATATATATGAGGGCTTTGCTTCGGAAACAATTTCTGCATTGTAAAACTCATATGATAAATACTCTCTGTCATGTTTGCTTTCTTTTTGGCCTGTATTTTGGTAATATGTCTCTAGAGCCTTTCATTTTCACATCTGAATTATGGACATCATTTCCTTTTACTGATAATTATGCCTATTTTCTTTCTGCAGACTTTTTGGGCAATCTTAAAACCTGGGCTACATTCATGTCATTTGAATGTTTATATTCTAAATGCCTAGCAAGTTTTGTTGTTAGTTCTTAACAATAGACACAACAGAATCTTTTTAAAGTTTTCTTTCTAAAAATTGGACTTAGTTGGCTGACTGGTTATTTTAGGTGTTTTTTAAAGTCCCTTAAAACTGACGATGGTTTTCGCTAACGTAATCCTGCTCCATGACAGCATTCTCTCTCTGTCATTTGTCTACTGATAACACTGCTCCTCCAGACATACACTGGAAAATCCATTTCTTACTGATTGTTCAGCAGAGCATTAAATATACTCATTGAAAGTTTCAATTTCCTATACCAATGTTTATATATTACAGAAAACAGTGCATAAATAAATAGTGTAATCATGAGAAGATTTATAATGATGTTGTAATCATACCACATTTGGCAATGTGGTTTGAAGTTGTTTGTACTTGGCACTGTAATGTGACACTCATGTTAGGCAACCATTGGCTGAAAATAAAAAGTGGACAAGGTCAATTTGGTTGAACAATTTCAAAAATTACTTTTATAGTAAAAAGGGACATATCATACTCAGCTTCAATTCAAATATGACTATGTGTCCGAGTTGAGTCAAAACTCACATCAATTTGGTTTAGGCCTAAACAAAAAAAAGGTTTGTTTCCAGTTACATGCCAAAAAAATATGGGTCAGTAGGTAGGGATTTTTTTCTTTTATGTTTGTTTTTATACATCAGCAACACTGTTGTGAAAATTACAAAATAGCATTAAGATTTGGTTGCTGCAAAAACTTTTGAGTCGGCAGGTAAAAGATGGGTTGGTCAGGTAATCGGAAACAAACCTATTTTTTGTATGCCTCAGTAACATTGAACTTCATTTCAATGTACATATAATATTTTAATCACTTCATCATCATATGTTGACTAACAGTTATGTCAACAAATGCCCCATTACCAATCTGGTACACAAAGTAACAATAGCTTTCAGTCAGGCTCCATCTACATCATGCTTTTGTCCCATTCACCAAGTAGCTAGTCTCTAAAATCAAAATTAAAAGATGATTAAAAACATCAGATTTCACAACCTAAACTTATACATAAAGATATTTACATTCTGTTATTTACTCACAGCTACTTGTACTCAATGACTCCGTCAGAGCAATAAAAGTTGTACATAAAAACACATAGAGAAAATATGACCAATTTAAGTACCAAGCTTTAATTTAAAAGGGTCGTAATTTGAACAATTACCGGTGAGAGTTTTGGTTATTGATATACGAGTCTTCCACTATATAAAACAGCTAGGGCAAAGTTTGTACTACACTGGATTCAGAAAAATGGTCACATTTGGTCATAATTTGGACAGACATCTAGTCAAGCTTATGGGTATAAAAATAAAGGAGTGCGCAAGTTTTAGATACTGAATATATGAAGGTCTCTGGAAACTAGTTACACTAAGTAACTGATCAAAGTGTGACTAACAGATGACATACAACTTCATGTGCCTGGCATGAATATGTTCTGGTCATGATTAGACATTACATATCAGTACCAAGTCTTTAAGGCTACCAAACATTACTGAATCTGTCACCCATTGGCCACTGACAATCTTTCTTTTATGTCCCCAAAAAGCCACGAAACCCTTGAGGTTTGGATGGATGTGATGAATTTTTGTCTAAAATAATATTTAATGCCAGAACCAATGTCAAATGTTCCTGAGACAGGAATGTTCATTTTTGTCAAGCCTGCTTGTAGTGAGCTCGACATAGTCGTCAAAATGGCAGTTCTGTGAATGTGCTTGCGTGTGTCTATATTTTAGTCCATCCGACTTTTTCCGGACCATAATTTCCCTTTGCATCAATAAATTTTGAAATGACTTGGCTCAATTGTTCACTATGATGAGACAGTGTGTCATACTTAAAATCCTGGTCCATATCTCAAAGGCCAAGGCCACACTTGGGGTTTAAAGGGCAAAAATTGGCATGTTTTACCTTGTCTAGACTGTAACTTCTTTCTTTATTGATTGGTTTTAAAGCAACATAGCAAAATTGTTCTCCTTGATGAGATGGTGTGTCATGCGCAACACCCAGGTCCACATCTCAAAGATCAAGGTCAAACTTTGGTTTATGTCAGGCATTCAACACATCATTTTTTTCTTATGACCCTTGGTGGGCCCATTCGAAATGTCAAGGTCATTCCCTGAAAAAGCAAGGAGCAACCTTGTCAGGATGATAATTAGTGCCATAGTGGGCTCAACATGTTGTCATTTGATGACTTCTAGCAATTTAAATTACATGTAGTAAGAAAAAGGCAATGTTTACTGACACATGGCATTGAAAAGCTCATGCCACTATATTGCCAACAAAAACTTTAAAGCTAACAATAAGCTAAGTTTGGTAAAAATGACATGGTTTAAAAGATGTATTTCATTGGAATTTTTGACAAACAACAAAAAAACTTGCCATGTAGTATAAAAAAAAATACTGGCAAATGATTAACTCCTTTATGAGCTTGTCCAACCTTTAAAAAATAAATGACACTAATGCCAAATTATTGTTTATAAAGGTTTCTGTAATCAATAGTGTATACAGAACAACCAACATTTTTGTTCATTTTTATTAGTAATTATCTATAGCATAATATACCAGTTGGAACAATAAGTACTCCGGCATTTTCTAATTTGTCTGCTAACTTAAGCCCAAGAAATCAGATATAGTTTCAAAAATCCCTGAAATTATGAAAAGAGTCTCTTCAAGATTTTACAAAAAATGTTATAAAACAAACAAAATATAATTGGATCTTGCTGACCTGTCCACCAAATGGATCATGATCGATCGAATTCAACAAATTGGATTATAGATTTTTTAAAGCTAATTTCTGTGATTGCCAGTTAATGAGTTACGTTGAGTTTGCAATCAAACATCTGTTTGAGACCATCTCCAAATAAAGACCAACCTGTTAATAAAGGCCATTCTTTGAAAAACCATCACTGATTATTTAGAACGAACTGACTTCCAAACAAAGGCCACCTGTCAATAAGGCAACATTTTGTCTTTCCAAAGAGTAGCCTTAGTTTACACGTTTGACTGTATGTCTTATCCAGAAGTAAATACATTTTTGACTTGAATGGCATTATTAGTGATTTCTGAAAAAGTTACCTAGTGTTGAACAAACTTGGTGCAGAAACTGTCACTTCGGAAGTTGTAACCATTGTATATCTATATTTATATATACTGTCGATTTTGATGTTTTGCATATTTTTACAGCTGTATTACTCAATTACGATTACTCAATTACAATTTTGTATAGTCATCTGATTTTGATTTGAATGCAATTTGGCGTTGAAGTGTAATATTGAAAATATTTTGGCTTTACTTTCTCAGTCGGAAGGTTACAGGAAACTCTTCGATGTGTAGTAAAAATATCCCGAATGATTGAAAACATTTACATTATTGTTCAATCCAAACAACAAAAACCAGGCCTCTGTAACCTGCCAACAATTTTCACCTTTACTTTCGAAATGCGCTGCGGGTCTAAACACTCAGATTAGGCCGCATAGCTTCAGCTTTAGCCACGCAACAGATTTAGAAATACTGAGCGCAATGCAAGAAACAATCATGAGACTAGATAGATGGTCTTCTCATTGTTACAAAGTCTACATTCTTAAACCCGATCAGTTAAATTAATTTATACCATATGTCTTCATCCGTTCCATTAACAATTAACTGAAATGCTTTGGTGAATAGATATATGGATACTGGGAGACTCAATCCCATATTGGGCCGGAATCCATGCCAAGTCGACCGGGAAGGCCAACCTGAAACTCCCAGACACTAGCTTAGTTCGGTAAGACACTGTAAAGTGCACAGTCTGATGCTGGATAGTTGGATGCTTGATATTTGTACTAAGTTAATTTTCCATACATAAAATCCACATATATTGTTTCAATGATTAATGTTTCTGCCCTATAAATTATCCTTTTAACATCAAGTTCAGTTCAAATGCTCCCCTTTTCACTCTTAATTTATTTCGTCAAATTCTGATACATGTAAAATAATGATTTTAATCTCATCTCAGGATGTTATCCCAGTACCTTCAGTTGACATGCCTTTTATCCCGAACTGGGATCCCAGTTTATTAAGTTCCTCATTTTATAAAACACTGTACGGTTTTAATTGAATGATTCATAGCATTGTACAAATAGACACAGGATCATTTCATGTAGCAATGTTGTAATAACGTTTGTGTGCAGGTGATAGTGATGTAAAATTATTCAATTGGACTATTTAGTACACAAACTTATGCCCCAGTCACAAATAACGAACTGCCGCCGGACAGTGAGTTTTTCGGGAGAATTTGACACAATCGTCTGGCGACTGCACGGCGACCGTCCGGTGGCAGCTCAATTTGAATGGCGGCAGTTCAAATTTAAGACTCCGTCCGGCGCCTGTTCGAGGTTTAGAAAAAAGTTATAATTGTACTGCGACCGGACGATTTATTGGGCCATCAGAGAGCCCGTTAACTCATCGTCCGGGCTCCGTCCGGGCCCTGTCCGGTGACCGGACAATGCCTCCAGAAATCGGACGGCGCCCGGACGATTTTTATGAAAACTTTCATCTCAAAATCGTCCGGCGACCGGAATGCCTCCGTCTATTCGCCGTACGGAGGCCGCGCGGAGCCCGGGCGGGTACCGCTCGATTATAAATAATCGTCCGGGTACCGTACGATTACCATCAGATCGCCGGGCGGCATTGACTTTATGAATTCTTCCCGGACGGCGATCGGACGGCAAACATACCTTGACGACATGATCATTATATTATAAGAGGATATTGATATCTAACCTCATTAAAATTCATCAGTTCTAAAGTGAAGATGGCACTTATACCGCCACAAAATCTGTTGAATCTTCTCCTTCATCAAGAGAGATTGCAAGCTGCTCGCCGAAGGCAGAGAATTTTAATAGCAGCTGCTGCTGTTTACGATCAGGAGCGTGCAGGGCGAGGCCGCAGAGTGAGGACTGTTTGGGTCAAACCGTGGCTACAGAGGCGTGTCATCCTCAGACAGTATGACACTTTAATGGCTGAGCTAATGAGAGAGTCACGCGGAGACTTCAAGGCTTATCTCCGTATGCAGCCAGAGATGTTCCACGAAATACTTGTAAGGGTAGCACCTCGTATCACAAAGAGTAAGGAAAGACGGCCTGCCCTCGACCCAGGATTGAAATTGGCAATCACCCTGCGTTTCCTTGCAACAGGAAACTCGTACCACAGTCTTGCATTTGACTTTAGGGTTGCACACAACACCATTTCGCTTTTCGTGACTGAGGTTTGTGATGCAATTGTGGCCGAATTCCAAGAAGAGCTAATGACAACCCCGTCAACCCCAGATGAGTGGAAAGAAGTGGCAACCAAGTTTGGCAGAAGGTGGAACTTTCATCACGCTTGCGGGGCAATCGACGGAAAACACATTGCCATACGTAAACCCAAGAATTCAGGCAGCCAGTTTTATAATTATAAGGGGTTCTTTTCAATCGTGTTGCTAGGTCTGGTTGATGCCGACTACAAGTTCCTATGGGCGCATGTTGGTGCCAACGGTTCATCATCCGACTGTGGAGTCTTCAATCGCTCCTCCTTAGAGCCAGCCCTCCGTGAAGGTACACTGGGTTTGCCACGCCCAGAGCCCCTTCCTCAAGACGACAGGGATACCCCTTACTTCATCGTTGGTGATGACGCTTTTCCACTGAGGAGTTACTTGGTCAAACCGTTTCCCCATCGCTTCTTGGACCATGACGAAAGAATTTTTAACTATCGCTGTTCCAGAGCAAGACGGGTTGTGGAAAACGCCTTTGGAATCCTTGCTGCCAGATTTCGATGCCTCCATACAACACTCCAGACAACACACAGGAACGCAAAGAAAATTGTCAAAGGTTGTCTGATACTACACAACCTGATGCGGGACCGTTATCCAAACTTGCAGAATGCTGACATGGATCAAGAGGACGACAACGGAGAAGTCATCCCTGGAGCATGGAGAAACGTTGGTGTGATGGAGGACATGGAGAGGGTTGGAAGAGGTCCGAGGGAGACGCGGGATGGAAAACAGCTACGGACATACCTGAAGCATTATTACTGCAGTGAAGTCGGCAGCGTCCCATGGCAACAGAATGCCATCGACAGGCCTTTACGATAGAATCATTCAATACAGAAAATGACATTTCAGATTTGTCTTGGTTGTAGATTATTATTACATGTATATGATTAGAAAAATTATACACAAATTCCTCAATTTCAGAGTCAGTTGTTTATTTGTTTAATGGTTGCTAATTATTTAGCTCACAGCCCTTTTTGTACAGTCAACTAAACTACTCTGCTTGTAGCCAACTTATTTTTTGGACTCATTTATTTTACATCGATTGTGAAACAAGGTTATAGCTTAGAAAGTATTACTTCTTGGGTTTCTAACCAGTAATCACGCCTAAAGACCACGGAAGAATCTCGTCCATGATGGGATTCGAACTAGCTATCGCCGGATCAGGAGTCCGACGGTTCATTACTAGCCAGCAAGAGCTTAAAATTTTATGGCCTGCTACAATTTTAGTTTTCTTCATGTGGGGCAGTTGGTAGTTTCTGATAGAGACTGGTGTCCAATACTGGTTTCCACTAACGATGGTTAAGTAACTACTCCTTTCAAAAACAACAAAAACAAACTAAAACTAACGAACTATTTATTACTTGTACACATGGGTAAAATGGTTATTTCACAACAAACTACCTTCACAAAGCCTTTGAAGTAAGTCTTAACCTTTAACTTTAAACATGGAACAATTGTAGGAATATAATACACAAACAACACTTTCTTCATGTCACTGGCACAATCATTAGTTCTCAGAAACTATTATTGTACATGTAAAAATCATTTTCAAAATGTCACTGGTTCACTGTGGGCTCATCAGCCATGGACTTTTCACCTCCTTGAAAAATTGACGAGGGCAGCTCTAGAATTTGTGATGCTGGGATTGAATTAGAAGTTGTAACTATTGGGGTTGGGTTAGCCCGGCGAAAATTACTTAAGCTGAGGAGCTCTGGCGAGTTTTGTACACCTTGGTAGTTAACACTCCGGTAAGCTTGAGCAATGATACTGGGCATGCATGTGCTAGCCGTACATGACCCAAACATAGAGGTGGTGACAGGAACAGACGAAGTTGTAAAAGGGACACTATCTAACGTTTGAACCTGAAACGCATAACAAATACATCTGATTTAATGGATTTTATGACGTTTAACGCAATTTTAAACGAGAAAGTTTAAAACTATTTCAGAAATATCGCGGCGGCCGCCTACCTCACACGTTTCCTGGGTTTCTCACCAGTATATGCCAACTATTGGCAGTAACCGACAACAGTCCAACTCAAATGAAAGGTTGATGATAAATATTCCTACAATGATTCGGACCTGCCCGGGTTCGAACCAGCGACCATCGGTTCACAAGCCCGTGATAACAAATACAGATTTAAAATACATGTATTGAGACTTTTTGTTTGTTTGTTTGGGTGTGCGTTTGTGTTTGTCTGTCTGTCAGATTGTTTGTTTGTTTGACATCAGTGTCAACATAATGTTATAATGCCTTGTTTTGTATCAGTACATGCCAGCCCCTATCAATTATCCACTTGAAACAGTGTTATGACGAAAATCACTACAAAAATAGATATTACATAAAATGATGTATTATTCAACCCCGGCAGCTATCAAAACCGTCGTCGCTTTAAATCATTTATGCTTTTTTTCAAAATTCTAAGTAAAGTTTAATGCTTACTCTGTATGGCTGGACATGGGGCGGAGATGGTCCAATGTCGTGCAGCATAGAGAGGTACGGCTGGCGCTGTTCTTGCTGGACGCAGTGTTGGATTGACTGATGTGAAGTGCGTTGGTTGGAGTGACGGATAGGGGGTGGAGGAGGCAGACCTGCAGCACCAGCTAGTGGTATGGTAGGAAGGTAACGCAAAGAAGCCTCGAAAGTATCTCGTTGAAAGTTTCTTAAGTTCTCGGCGGGCACTGCCTGACATGCGCTCACTAGCCACTGCCCCCAAGATAGCCTTTCGTCTCCTGCCTGGGTCTGTTGCTCTCCACATAAACGCTCAACCTACAAACAAATCACCAGGGTGACAACAGATATAAAAACATTACATATAACGTGTCTTAGGTTTCGGATGCCAAATGAAATAAATAGCATAAATGAAGCATGTTCGTAAATAAGACGACTCTGTATACAGTAACAGAGTTGTTTGTTTGTTTGTATGTTTGTTTGCTTGCTTGCTTGCTTGTTTGTTTGTTTGTTTGTTTGTACCCAAAGGTGCTCTACAGGAAAAAAATAATATAGGCGCATCAATGATTATGACTGATAGAATGACAAAAACGTTCAGTCACAAGATGGATCAATTCCGTTCTATCACTGGATTATTTCGTTATTTAATCTTACCCTCCTATCTGCAGCTTTCATCTCCTTACGGGTCTCATCCAACAAGTTTTGAAGGACATCTACCACACCACTTGAAGACGGCTTGGGCCTTTTCTTTGTCCTTTCTACGGAACTTGAACGTTTGTTCTCAGTGGATGTGCTTAGAACTGGCTCCTCGTCTGCTACATCGCCAGCGTTGTCCCCTTCCTCTACCTCCTCAACGTCAGAGTCGCCTAATTCCTGCGTGGTCTGAAACAATATACATGTATGAAAGTGTGAATTTCTTTTATGAATACACGTTGACTAGTAAATACAATGTAGTGACAAGCGGCAAATTCGAAGACAATAATCGGAAAGATGCATGTACCTTCCTAAACTCCTCTCCTTGAGTCCTAGGCTTCATGTGGGCTTCTAGGAACGCATATCGCTGCAGCTTCCATCTTTGTAGCTGCGTCAATTTCTTTGCCCCTTGCCCCGACTTGCCCTGCTTTTTAAGCTTCCCAAGATCAGTGCGTATGGAGACGAAGCGCTTCCAAATGCTATCAGCTGCAAATAAAATAACAAAACAACATATATACATTTGTATATTCATAATTATATGGTATATTGATCAACGATAATAGAAAAATAAGTTTTTCATTTTACAACAATTATAGGCATGAGGTACTCACCTGTGTGCCCCTGGTCTATGACTCTTGCCAACTCCGCCAACTCAGTATTTCGCTTTCGCTTGTTTTTGTAGTCAGGGTTTGCCTGGTCATAATAGAATGGCCTTTCTTCAAAAAAGTCTGCTAACTTCTCTTCAACCTCCATTCTTCTGGTGTCATCTTCATCACCCGGGGTCTCGCTAACTTGTGACCGCTCGCTGTCCAACTCGTAGGAGGGTGGGGGTGCACCTTCCTTGAGGGTCCTTTTTCCTTTCCCTTTCCCTTTGGGAGGCATTATTCAATACGTCTGTTCGTAACGAACGGTTGAATAGAAATGATAGCATAAATCGTACGGCTAACGCTCGGTGACCGGACGGTAGCCGAACGGAAGCTCAAAGTTCGAACGATGTCCGTCCGGGCGCCGTCCGGTTGCTGCCCGATGTCCGTCCGGTCGCCGACCGATGTCCGTCCGGGTGCCGTCCGGTGCCTTTCTGAAATGAAAGGTGCACGCACGGCATTTCCGAAAAAACTGCCGTCCGGTGCCCCTTTGATTTGTGACTGCGTGAGCAAAATGTCTTGAAATCGTATGGCGCCCGGAGGATGTCTGAAATCTTTGAATCGGCGAAGTTGGAAGAAATCGTCCGGCGCCCGTTTTATTTGTGACCTAGGCATTATTTAGCAAAAAATCAAAGTTTAGCTGAACATTTAAAAATAGTCAAAGATTTGGTTATTATGTTGAATATAAAACTACATCTCTATTTAAAAAATCAAACCTCACTCAGTGACCACCTCAATATTAAGACCACCTCATTATAATGTCCATTTATTATTGGGTTGCTTGTCTTATTTTCTATATTTCAACTTGATAAGAAGACCATCTGAATACAAAGACTTGTCTCAAAGGTGGTCGTAATATCATCCTTTTTACTGTGTACATCTATTATTCCCAAGTATTTGTGTTGTAGATTGTAGATGAGAAAGTGAAGAACTTTGCAGAGAATATGTTAGCTCAAGCCTCTGATGTGAGTAACAACTTCATAATCTTGTTTATTTACATGTCCAATTTGTATGATTGCCGATTTAGTGGCTTTTGGACAAGAGCACGCTTTATACTTTTAACAATGTTTGTTTATTTGTTACCTTGTCCTGTTTGTAAGTAGAGCACATGACTGCTGATTTAGGGGCTTTTGGACAAGAGCATGCTATATACTTTTAACACTGTTGTTTATTTGTTACCATGTCCTGTTGGTATGTAGAGCACATGACTGCTGATTTAGGGGCTTTTGGTTAGAGACTAGGATGAGCTACAAACTTGAAATATAGACTGAAGTTTATTGTTCATTACCTCTGTATCACACCTGTGGAGAAGTTGACATGTTTTATATTATTTGATTATTTGAGTTGTGCTGTTAAAACCAACTGAACGTTATATATTTATTAGAATGTTACAGTGGATGTATTACTCAGAAAGATTACAGTTCCCACCATTTTTGAGAAAAATAAAAAATTGTGACTCCCCAAAATTGCTTGAATAATCCTTTGAATTATATCTGTTGCATTTAAATGTCATTTGGACAATGACTTCACCAATGAGAAAAAAGTCTTGAATGTATCAAAAAATGCCCCAGGGCATTTATTGGAGCATGTTCTGTCATATGACATTAGAAGTCTATTAGATTGTTTTGTCTAACCAAGTGGAATGTTGTAATGAGAATGTTGCTATAAACCATTTATTGTGTTTCATCATTGAATCATTTTTTGTTTATGTTTGTTTATGTTTTTCTTCCTGCATATGTAAGAAGTGCTGATCAGCTGTTGTGAGTCTGTGATATCTAAGAATGAACAAGTTAAATATTATCTCCAAGGTTTTGAAAGAGTTGCCAAGGCAACATAACTTGGTCGCATGTTACCTTCTTTAATGACAGCATTAACTCACAAGACTTACAACATTTGAATTTAACCGATGCTTTAATGCCAAGACTTGTACAACTTGTTTTTTTGTCTAGTAAGGTCAGTAACTATTGTTGTATGGCTGATGAATACCACTTTGTAGAAATATGTTCATATTTACATTGAAGTTGTATTCAAATGAAAGTAACTGTCTTGATGCATATCCAAACTCAAGTTTACGTTTTTAGGATCTTATAACATTTAGTCAATTAAATTTGATGATTGCACAATAGGATGTTTATCAATTAGGAGTCTTCATGTTACTCTATATATTTGAACCTGCCTGTTTAGGTATTAGGTAGAGCTGTAGTTCTATGGACTTTTGGTTTGTGAGTTTGAAATCAGTATTTCCAGAGACTTGATATGAACTCTTGAATGATTAATAAAAAGTGACCAGATACAAGTTAATAGTTCTGAAACTTTTCTACTCAACAACTGCAGTCTTTAAATATACTGAATTTCATTATTTTAGATGATTCTGTATGCTGGACCAAACACAACAGCTAAGAAGATAGCCGAGTATGGTGGTAACACATTTTGACTTTGGTCATAGAAGTGTGCTGGGATCAGGCTGGTCCAAAGATCTTGTTAGAGTAAACTAGTCTTCTATCTGTATACTGGATTTTAATGAAGTCTATTTGATATTTTATTCATCAGATTGTTTATATACTTGACTGAAATTCTGAATTATTTTTAATTTTAACATTTCTTTGGGCTTTAATGTTACAAACATCTAGCACCAGGAATGAGAACAGTCTCTGTAAACTTGTAATTGTCTCTAACAGGGTGTATACCCTCTATAGTTTTACCAGATGCCCAGGGAGCTGGAATTTTTAGACCAATAACGAAACCCTGTTTCTCATGTTCTTTAGAATCAACTCTGAAAAATACAGCAAGACATGATATGAAGAATCAAATACACTGAAGTTTATATTTTTCCACCAAAACGTGTCCTTCTTTACTTCATTGAGATGGATATAATGAAGTATGGATAAGTAATATGGAAACGGGAAAAACAGAATATTTTAAGATCCAAGTTTGACAACAATTTTAACTGGATAAATTGAGATATTTTTTATATGAAGTGACTTTTACATGAAGAATGGACCACAGATACATGTAATTAGCCTGAGACTAAACACAGAAATGTTTTCAGAAATCAGGTAAGTCCATACATGCAGGGCAGAATTTCCATGCTAAACAATTCTTAGTTATGTAGATATGAAATGATGTTACTTTAAGAAGCGCATGCATACAATGATTACATCATGCATTCCTTCTCTTATGTCATTCTACAACAAGTGCAATGTTTTGTTAGGATAGAACAAGATTGTATAGATTAATATCAATAAGAAAAGACTATTGAAGGTAACCACTTCTTTGATTTCTAAATTTTGTTCATCAAATTTGTGTTCAGATATTCATTATGAATTTGTACTATATTTATACATGTAAAATTTATTTCACTTGATTTTGTTATTAAACTTAAACTATTAAACTAAATTTCATCGTTACACAAGTTGTTTAACTATTATACTGTGAACATGTAATTAAACTGTGAACATGTTACTGAAATGTGACTTTTTTATTGGCTGCAAATTTGTTATTAACTGTAATAGGAGGCAGAAAATAAAGTTCCTGATGCAGGGCTCAACCCTACGAACTGCTTGTAAGTTAGCTGCTCTACCAATTGAGCTAATCCAGCTGACAGGCATACAAACACATATATTCTGTTACGTCATACTATCTCCAGTCTCATATGAGATGTGCAGTAAACCATGTAATATTTGTCAGTATGCAGTTGTAGCTGTAGCAAGAGGATGTACTGATTTACCCTCCAGTTACAACTTGACCGTGATCAATTTGCTATTCATCAGTGCAGTCCTTCTGTACAGGTGTTCTAAGAAATACTGTCTGAGACTGTTTATCAGCTATTTAGGTAGCTTAATTATATTTGTTTCGGCCAATAGATTTATTCTACATTATTTTGTGTTTGTGTATTTATTTTTCTGTTCGCAGAAAATTATTTGCAATTATATTTTACGACATATTTGCAACATTGCCACTTTGTGGTAATATTGTCAGTTTGGTGTACGATCTTCCTTCCTTGTGTAAAAAAAAAATGGCAGAGAAAGAAGTTCAGATCAGTGGTTTCGGCCACTACAAGTGGTAAAACGACAACCTCAGGTAGCAGAGGGATTAGTGAGAAGTCTGGTTCTTCATCCCAATCTGTTTCAGGAACTGACATGCCCAAAGTGCTTGGCAAAGATGCCCAAATGCGCGAGATGTTGGCAATCCTCCATATAATGAAACCAAAATGTTGTGGCTCAGACTGAAAAAAATGAACAAACAAGACAAACGTTTAGAAGATGTTGTATCTCAGTTGAATGAGACTACTAAGAACATGTCTCAGTCTCAGCCATATGATTGTTATGACCAGTATGGCTATGATGACCAGTCTGAGTCTCAGGACTATGAATGTGATCATGAGAATGAGTCTCAGTTTGTTGCTCATGATTCTGTGCAAAATGACCTGCAAGAGCCAGTTTCCAAGTCCATTTTCAAACAGCTGTACGACAAGTTTAATCAGTCGGAGCAGGTCGATGTTAGCATACACCCAGATTTGGCCACACTGGTGAATAAGTCTTTCCGCAATGGTTTGTTGGAGGAAAAGTATGAGGAAATATCTAGAGATACACATAGACCAGACAGCTGTGATTCACTAGTGAATACAAGGGTCAACCAAGGTATTTGGAGGCTCCTTAAGAGTTGGACTCTGGCAGATGACTCCAAATTATCCTCACTACAGGGAATTTTAGTGAAAGCTTCAATCAATGTTGTGAAGCTGGTCAAGAAGCTGGGAACTACCCCGAATGAACACTTAGAACTAGGTACAACAGCTACAGCCCTTCTAGGCTATGTGCACAAGATGATTAATACAAAACGCAAAAACATGCACAAATCTGATCTTGATTCAAAGTATCATTACTTGGCTTCGGCTTCTCTCCCCTATACCAACCACCTTTATGGGGATGACACAGATGTGGACCAGAATGTACGTGAAATAAACACGTTGAACTGCATTGGCAAGTCAGTTGGACAAGGCGGTGGTCCAGTTAGAGGCTATGGTCGAGGCCGACGCTTCAGAGGGAGTCCATATGGCATGGGGGATTTCCTGGCCGTGGCAGAGGTGCCCAGACAAGGAGTGAAACAGTCACCAATCCAAAAATCCAGAAACCACAGAAAAAGCAGTAGAGGTAGGTGCTTTTCGTGCTGGTAGGTTGAAAGATTATGTAGAAAATTGGAAAAAGATCACTAGGGATAACCATGTCTTAGACATCGTACAAAATTGTCATATAGAATTCATTGATGGTGAAAATCCAACAAATTCTTACTGTTATAGAACAAAATTTTCAGAAAAAGAAGAACTAGCTATAACACAAAAAAAATCAAAATATGTTGGATATGGGTGTGATTGAGGAAGTCAATCAAATGAATATATTTCTCCTGTTTTTGTCATTCCGAAAGTCGGGAGAGTATAGAATGATTCTAAACATCAAAGGCTTAAATCAGTTTGTTGAATACCATCATTTCAAAATAGATAACTTTGAATCTGCTCTAAAACTGGTTAAACCTGATATGTATTTCGCTAGTACTGATATCCAACATGGTTATTACAGTGAACCTATTGCTGAAGAAGATCAGTTAAAGTTGAGATTCACATAATGGTAAGATTTACCAGTGCAAAGCTCTTCCAAACGGCATCTCATGTGCTCTTAAGCAATTCACAAAGCTCATGAAGTCTGTTTATGCTGCTTTGCATAGACTTGGACATACTATTTCCAGCTACATCGATGATTCCTGGCTGATGGTCGGAACATACCCTGAATGTGCTGAAAATGTATTTGACACTGTCCATTTAATGACCAGTCTTGGATTCATGATACATGAAAAGAAATCTGTACTGATTCCAACAAAGAAAATTACCTTTCTTGGAAATGATGTTGATTCTGACAAAATGACAGTGACATTACCAACTGAAAAAGTTCAGAAAATTGTCCAAGTCTGCGCAGAGCTGCGTAAACAGAACAAAGCAAAGATTCGAGAAGTTGCTCGAGTTTTGGGTCTCTTGGTTTCATCCTTTTTGGCTGTAGAATTTGGCCCTCTGGCTATAGGTGTACAGAAAGGGCAAAAATCCAAGCGCTTCAGCATCAGGCTGGTGATTATGATTCTTTTATGCGGATTACCTCTGCCATGAAACGGGAAAATTTCGTAGTGGATTGATAATTTGTCTGAACAGGAGAGACTTATCTCTCATGGTAATACAAGCCTCATCATCACATCAGATGCTAGTGCTTTTGGATGGGGTGCTGTGTGTAATGACTTACAGATTGGTGGCCGATGGGATGAAAAGAGTCTCAAAATCACATCAATTACTTGGAACTGCGTGGTGTCAATCATGCCATGAAGTCTTTTTGAAAAGCACAATCAGATATACATGTTCAAATACGCTCTGACAATACTTGTGCAATAGCATACATCCAGAACATGGGTGGCAAAGTAGAACTTTTAGATAGGCTTACACATGATATCTGGCTATGGTTCAAGGACAGGGGCATTTGGCCGTCAGCAACCCATGTTCCAGGAGAATGAAGCAGACTTCAGTTCCAGAAATTTTAATGAAATGTTGAATGGAAACTAAATGAATCTGTATTTTCAGACGCTGTGAATGCTTTTGGAATGCCTGAAATTGACATGTTTGCTTCCAAGTTAAATAAACAATCGGCGCGGTTTGTTTCCTGGAAACCAGACCCAGATGTAGAGGCCATTGATGCTTTTTGTGTGGATTGGAGAGAAAAGTACATTTATTGTTTTTCTCCTTTCAGTTTGATTGGCTGAGTGCTCCAGAAGGTCAGACAGGACCAAGCAGAAATCTTCCTGGTGGCGCCTTTTTGGAACACCAGTGTACTGGAAATGTTGATACAGGATCCGTACATCATCAAAGTAGGTCAGAAAACTTTAACATTGCCAGGAGCTCAGCAGAGTCATCCTCTGGTCAACAGACTACATTTAATGCTATGTCGCATATCCGGCAACCCTACAAAGTCAAAAAACTACCAGAAAAAACTATTGACATCATCATGGCATCTAGGAGAAAATCTACCCAAAAACAGTATTCTACCTACATTAACTGCTGGGTTCAGCTCTGTGATAAAACGAAAATTGATACATTTCAAGCCGCTATAGAATATGTGATAGAGTTTCTCACAGAATTATATGAATCAGGGTTAAGTAATGAAACATTGAATACTGCCAGAAGTCTGAACGGAAAGTGAACCCTATTGTACAGTTGAATATGTATATGGTAGATACCGATATTTGTGTGTACAGAGCTCTTGAAGAATATTTACAGAGAACACAGGCAGTGAGAGGCTTAGAAAGAAGACTAATTCTTAGTTACATTTGTCCACATAAGCATGTTGCTTCAGCCACTATTAGTCGGTGGATCAAAATAGTTATGAAAAACTAAGGAATTGACATAGAAAATTCAGTTCACATAGTACACGAAGTGCTATTGCATCAAAAGTCAAACAGTCTGGAATTCCTATTGCAGAAATTATGAAAATATAGCGGGTTGGTCTTCGGATGTCACGCTTTTGCGACAAGTCGCTGGAATCACATGACAGAGATTCATTTCAGTATGCTGCTCTGCAGTGCCAGTAAAGTTTTCAAGGTAATACATTTGTTAGGGCATATGGTAATTATTTGTACTAAATTTGTACTATCTTGCCGCAAGAAATATTTATTTTTCTGCATTGAACATCTCATATGAGACCGGAGATAGTATGACGTAATAGAATCCCCCCAACAAACTGGACTTACCTGTAAGTTGACGTTTGTTCTGGATTCTATATAGTCATATTACTATCGGAGGGATCAGATGCCCTTCCATGCCCACCCATTTTCTGGTTTGCCAGAAATTTATTTAGAAAAGTTCAGAATATAGAATTTCGAAAATCTGATCCATGGAATAATATTACTTGCTATATTCTGCTTTCAAATACTGACGAATATTACACAATTTTCTGCACATCTCATCTGATCCCTCCGATAGTAATATGACTATATAGAATCCAGAACAAACGTTAACTTACAGGTAAGTCTAGTTTGTTGGGGGGATTTTACTGTATTTGTACATTTATTTTCATAACAAGGAAATAAAGGAGAACATATCAATAAATACACTGTATCTGATTCTTCACTTATAATGTCAGAGTTCACTTTGATCGTACTTATACTGTACAATATTTTGTCTCAGAAAAGACAAGACCCTTGTATATAGTCATTACAAATTCTGCCAGAGGACCTAACTCCATGACAATTATTGTTCACTATGCACATCTAAGTACTGTTGTCCATTCTTGCTATGATGTTTCAATAAATTGCGTGAGATATACATTGATGGTGTAAAAACACTGAACAGAGGTATCAAATCAGTATGACAAATACCTAGTAAGTTGAAACAGTAATAAGAAATTAATTTGTATTGAATAGGCAGATGTCTATAACTTTTTTACAATACATGTTAATGTACAGTATAACACTGTTATAATGAATTTCTTTACTGTGAAAAACTGCCTAAATATAGGTATACCCTAGAATACTGTATATACAGCAATCATCACATTATTGCAACCAATTTTTCAGGTTCCAAGGGTGGTCTCATTATCAAGATTTTACTGTATTCAAAACAAAATTGGCTCACCATATATTGGTTAGGACATTAGAGGAAACAGGGTATTATTTTGCCTTAAGTGAAATTATATTTATTAGAATAAATTATATGGTTGAAATGTACTATTCATAATTTTTCTGTACTAGAATTAAACATAAAAAGTTTAATAACATACACATGTATTACTTTTTTCTGTATATTGCTTTTTGGTTTGTAACATATTTCTACAATTCCTGGTTATTCATTATTCCTTCTCTAATCATTTTCATTGGTCATTCTCTGGTCAGTTCAGTTACATTCCTAATTAAAGTCCTCCAGAAGACTTCACAATTTTTGACTGAAGTTAAAAAAATACCAGCCAAAAAAAGTGCTCCACTGGAGGGTGTGGTCAACTCTAAATACTCTACTCCCTATCCTATACCAACCACCCTCCGACCTAACCTACATGTATAGAAAATACCAAACTTAAACTGCTCCTACCTAATAGCACATACCTCCTGACCTGAACCTACACAAGATATAAAAATACTAGCTGCTTTCACATTTGTACTCTACACTTTAAACTTAAAAACAACTAAAAACAATTATCTAATGCCATCATATAACTATTTGAGCTAGAAATAAGAAAAAAAGTCCATGTATTACGCGACACCATCCAACATCTGCAAATAAATCTACATGTAAATTGAATAACCAACTGTTGTAAGATTCTTGTCAAAATCAGTACTTGGATATTTGAACAGGCCAGTGCATTTGATGCTAAAACTACACAAATAAGGGCAGCTCCAACTGAAGTAAAATGGAAAATCTCCATTAATACTATCAATTCAATATCAATAGAAACCTGTACTATAAAACTGATGTAATGAATTTGTAATCACCTTGGCAGAACAGAAAAAATGAGTATAACTGACGAAGATCACAATTCAAGATACATAAACATGAAGCAATATCAATCCATACAACCGAAGATAAGCCAGTCCACCAAACCATGAACGACACATAGTGGACACTACAAAAACCTAACTTACAATGAAAGTCCAGAAAAATACATTAATTAATAATGAAAGAATTTATGGAAATTAGGATGATTCTTATTCACATGCACCATGGCAGACCTGGCAGGATAGAAATCTGGAGTCCTGCTCCAGTGATACCTAGACCTGGAATAAGAGGGACAAGAATACTTGTTAGTACTACTGCTGCTGTATCTGGGTCTCTTAGCCTGGGAATGATCTTCCTCAGGACTGTGGGATCTCTTCTTACACCCCCTACTTACATCAACATCATCAATACTTACCTTAACATCATGCTTACCTACAGTAGCAGCTTTTCTATATTCAGCTGCATCTGCTTCTGACTCTCTCTCCCAGTCAGCAAGCTGTTTCCACATCTCAGTGCTCATACTGAAATTGATAGATAACATCATAAATTATATGAAAAAATGAGTAATCAATAAAATTTCAGTCACCAGTTTGTCCATCAGAATGCATGAAAATGACAAGCATGTATCCAGACAATAGTAGACAAAATGACAAATCTGTCCATTCAACCTGACAGAGTTTCATCTATATGTCACTAGTTTGAAACTAATAATTCAAGTGCTGCTTGGAAAACAGGACTCTTGTACTGTATGTACATCAAACATCAATGAGAACCCTTTTACTACGGGCTAGGAGTGCAAAATATTTTTTGAATACGAAAAAATTAATTTTCTGTTGTTAAACTAGTTTACAGACAAATATAGAGAAAAAGAAATGTGGGGTAGATTATTTTCTGGGCCATATTTGCGCTAAAAAAATAAATATCACGAATCATGCAATAACAAAGCATCCTACTATGTTCCCCAAAGCTCTGGAAATTCATTGGAAGAACTTGGGAATGACTTCGACGTGACAGCAAACTTGGAATCATGACTGAAATTTGAAACAACCGCACCTATGAATTTTTTGCCAAAAACATGCAATTTCATTCTACTAAGCTGTCATTAAAATGCATTTAGTTCGATTATGTTCACAGAAGGCAAATTTCTCAATGATTATCCCAACAAGAACAATAATTACAACGGTATAGAATCTACATGTCTCTCAATATGCAAAAGGTAACTAAGGAAGCGTTTGCAACTGGAAGTGGATGCAATCGTTGATCATCTGCATATTTTAATCTTAATGCAAGTTTTTTCTCTATATTTACACACGCAAGACAACAACAGAATAACACAGTGTGAGACAATGAAAAGAAAACTGAAAGAACTGAACCCACGAAATCAAAAACGAGTAATATCTTCTATGAGTAACCGGAAGTTATATTATCCTAGCAACCACATTGATCGTTGTGACAATAGGACAATCGAAGTTGATATTTTAACATTTTTAGACAAATTGCGGGATGCAAATATAAAATGACAATTCTATTCAGTATTATAACAATAAGGAGAGAGAGGAAAAACCTCTTCTAAACTAAAATTCACAAACATAACCAAGTTTTGCAACCGCGAATATTTTGAATTTTTACTCAAACAATATACATTGTATTTCAGGTCTAGTTTGTAATAAAATACTCTTTTACAAATATTAAGAATATAGATTATGAATAATATTACTTACGAGTCACATACTGAGCTATCATTCGGAAATGAAGCTGAAACTGAAAATAATTCTGTGTTCATTTTGAGAGGATTTTTGTACAACTTTCTTAGGCAAACGCTCAAGAGGTTATGGGCGGAGCGTTCGGCAGCGGATATTTATAGGGTCCCAAGATGTGGGCGGAGCTAAGCTACAATGTAGGCGGGATCTACCAAAATCCAATCAAAACGAGTTATTACAAATAACGACCAATGAAAGCCAACGATACAATTGTCATTCTAAAAAATCAGTCCCTAGTATTAGGTGTGTTTTCATAATGTGTTCTTTTTCCAAAATACGCGTTACTGCGTCAAAATTGATCATTGTTTCAATCATTTTACGCTATTAACCACATTTCCTTGTGGAAATATACATACATTCGCTATAAAAACCATGCATTTCTCTTAAAAAGTCAATTTTGGACAATTGACAGGTGTAAAAATATATTAGTAAAGATATAAAAATTGATGATTCGCCACGTTCTTCCTCCGCAGTAAAAAGAACTTTTTGCAGAATGGTAAAATATCGCGTGGTCAGTATGTTAATATATACACATTTGTGTTTACTTGTCAGATACGCATTATAGACGAATTATCAGTAGCTTCTTGAAGCACACATTTATGTCGATTTTAAAATGCCCTAAGAAACTTGAAAATTTGTAATGTGCTTAATTTTTCTCACTACATGTATCAACTTAGCACAATCATGATATTAAAGCAACACATTTGTTCATTCAATAGAAAGCTCAAGACCATTAGCCTTCAGATTGAACAAATCATTAGCCAACATTTTGAATGTCAAAGTTGTAATTTCAGCGAACTGACATTACGATGTATACGGATTGGTGACAAAACATCACTATCAGATAAGTATGATATCATCTACTTCATTAAAGCATACATTCACAATTAATTATCATGGTTTAGAATTTGTCAATGACACCATATTTCAGTGTTCCGTTTTCTCTGTTTTGTCTCGTATACATTTACAGATTACTTTTGTTAATGTACTATTTATAGCAGATCTATAGTGAGAGGTACTGTATATCTGTATGTTTTCTGAAACTCCACTAATTAAAGTAAATCAGCATAAAATAACAGTATATTATTATTATTTCAATGCATGTATCTCTTTATTCGTAACGTTTTTCTATGGCCAGTGAAAAGGCATGCATTCAGTACGAGTGACTGTGAGAGCTTCAATTAGGACCAAGAAATGACAAATCACCTGCAACCCTTTTTGCTTTAAACGTGGTTATTTGTACCGCGGTGCTGCTCAACACTACCCGTGAGGAATTACATGACTCAGTCCATTTCTAGAGGAGTGATCGAACTGAAAATAATTAAAGCTTCGGCAGTTTGAATGTTTGATTGTGATTTGATTTTGAAAATACCGGTATCCACAAATCGACTTTGCTCCTTACTTGTCTTTAATTACCAAACACGAGATCATAGCTCTGGTTTTTAAATGTCAATACAACAAATCCTTGCAATGGAATACAACGTTTCAGGACAAAATTATGTGTGAGCGCTCCCTTTCCCGTCCTTAGAAATTGGAACACGAATGAACAATAATAGTTCACTGTTTACACAGAAATATGTATAAATATCTTGCTAACATTGTAAGGTGTGTGTCGGATGTGTCCTCGACCGACTCACATCTTTGACGGGGACAAATAAATGGGCTACCCACAATGGGGCCTGAAAAAAAAGATAATAAAAAAGAACAATATGAACAACATAGGCTTGCAGTAATAACGATTACAGATACAATAACATCTCACTTACTGATCACTCCAATACACTTACAAGACTGTCAATATTGAGGATACCTAACATTAACGACCATTTATTTTCGGACCGATTTTTCTGCAGTTCCTCTAAGAAATGAGACCACTTCAGTATTAAGACATATTTGTCAAAGGTTACTTGTCCTAATATTGTGATTTTTAAAGAGTCAATATTTTTCATTTAACTTAATCAGTCGTCATTACAGTCTGTCATTTAATTTAGTTTTGTCGTAGTTCGACAATTTATTGAAACTCAATACGGAACCTGTTAACGGAACCATTTACCATGACATCAATTGAAGTTCAGTAATAAAGTATGATTGCTGTGTCTCTTGAAAGTGAAAACATGTTTACAAATAAATTAATTGAACACAGTCACGCATGCACATGATCAAAAGCTCATAAACAGTTGAACCTTCAATGTAAAGACTAGGTCATTATTAAGATTTTTTGTTTTCTGACCTCCTTTGTCCAGCAGTAATTCAATTTGACGATGAAACCACCCACACAGTAAGACCACTTTTCTTCGGTTTCACAGTCATTCATAACATTGTACTATGCGTGATTATTCATTAACTATTGGATTTCAATTGTGTTGGCAATATTTTTTTTCTTTTACGCAAAGATGCATCTCTTTGATTATAGATAAGGCTTAATTGAACTCACTGAACGACTTGTTTATAATTATGATGACGGCACAACAATTACAGAACTTATTAAACACAATACAAACCAATGTGAAGTTCTTGTCTTAAAACAAGAAACAAATAGTGTCGATAAATTAATTAAATTGTGATACGATGTACAAGAGAAAACAAAATAACTACAAGTGTATACCAATGTATAACAGCATAAGGTTTGAATCAGTACCTTTTTTGTAAAAGTGTTCTGCCTGACATACAATCTTATATCAACTACAAACATACACATTAGGTGCCCAGGAGTGTTTTGAATGACAACCTTACCGAAGTACAATGCGGTAGTCAGGGACCATGTCGCTCTTTGAATTTTGTGATGCTTTTATTATTTTATTAGTATGAACAATGAAATATCTGATACTTGTAATTTACATAAAAATGCTCGATGAATCTACAAGTACATGTATTTCATTTGCGGCTGCCAGATTACTTTTGTTAAATTTAAAGTTATTTTGAGAACAGCACTGCGTGAGAACGTGACATTTTCCTTCATACTTTTTTATTCATGTGCTAGACTCATGACATCTCTATTCGCACGGTGGTTTAAATGGATCGAAAGCTCTAATTACTCTCGTGCCATATGCGACAAAATGTCAGTCTAACTCGGGAGTGAATGAATGAATGAATGAATGAATGAAAAAGTCGAACCGAACGACAACTACATTTTCTTTGGTCTATTGGCAAACTTTTCAGTCGACCAAATAAAAAATCAGTCAAGTGGAAACATGAAATCTAAATAATGGAAGCCACAAAGTCGTATTTCAATAAATTATCGAGGATCCCGGTGACATTTTTGCACCTGACTTTATGGTGCTTCTCTCCGTCCTAATGCACTGGTGTGTTGAATCATACAGAAAACAGCATAGTATTCATCAAAAACATGCACAAAGCCATGCGCCATGTGATTCTAGTGGCGAACAGTGTACATCTAATGTACAGTCAATCTTGTATTAAGAGACCATCCAAGGGAAAGACCAAAAGTGGTCCCTTAATAAAACGGTCTCTTAATGCAAAACCTGAAGTCGCAGATAATTAAACTGCAACATATATTTAGGCAATAGTTGCATTGCTTCATTTCAGTTCATGTGTTTGTACCAGTATGTTATTTTTGCTGCACTGTACTTTATTTGTGAATAGATGCTGAAATGTGATAATAGTAATAATAATTATTCAATGAAAAAAATCAGAGTGGTTTTAATAATTTATTTTGGTACATAACATCATCAAAACTTTCATAAGTTGAAATCATAAAAGAATGGAAGTTCATGATAGTTGTACTTACGATAGTAACACTTTATAATTATGTTAATCATCACAACATATAAGATTTATATCTTTATTGATAGCCCTGCAATAATAGTCAATGAAATAACCCATGTCATGAAATTCAGCCAGCAGTGGATTTAATTGGTTAACATAACATTCAGCATTTCTTTTAAAAAAATCCGTGATTTTAACTTGTTTACTGTCGATTTCTGATCTGCAGTCCAGAAACATGTCTTGCAAGGTCATTAAGCCATCCAACCATTTATCTTTTCCTTTATGCAAAGCTAAAACTTTCATTTTGTCCAACATATAATGGGCATCACTCATAGATATCACCTCCTCCTCAACATAATCTCCACTATCATCATTATCCTCCTCAACATCATCAAGTTCATCACAAGCTTTAAGTTCATTCAAAACTTCACTAGCAGGAACACTCCAGTCAATTGTGGTATTATCACAAACTACCAAGTTGGCATCAATAGTTGTAAGTTCTTGAAAATTACAACCAAACAGATCATGGGCCGTCTTTATCACATATCATCATCATCACAATCACTTTTATTATCACTTTTATCACAAAGTAACGCCAACTCATCTGAATTTACACCTAACACATCAGTTGTCAAACCACATTTCGCGAAGCATTTTTCTATCGTTGATTTTTCTAATTCATTCCAAGTACCATCCACCCAATAAACTGCATCATTAATACAGTTGAGCCTACTTTATCACTTCTCTCCATTTGGTTAAGGATATACTGAAGCTGTCTTTTCTGTGTTTTAGTTTCGTGGATTATATCAAAATGTACATGCATAAGTATGGTGTATATCACCACATACGGGCCTCCGCGGCCGAGTGGTCAGTTTCTGACGAGTAATCACTAGCCCCTCATTTGGCACGAGAAAATTCACATTTGAAGAAGCTATCCGGTTAGCTTCCGGAAAGTTGGTGATTCTACCTGGGTGTACATGTAATCAGCACAGAACTTTACTTTGTTTATTTGAAATCATTTTTTTTATTCTACGAAAAGCGTAGAAATTTGTATAGAATAAGCATGTACTGATATGGACAGTGTCATTTTCTTATGAACGAACCTAATGTAGATTTATTTCTACCATAAATGAAGTACACGTATATCCTAAACCATACGTTTGGAATAAAAAAAAACATTTTATAGAACTTTTCGAACATCTCTCGTACATTTCCATATTTGTTTCGAGAGAAATATAGGCTTACATCGGGTGTGGGGTGGGGGGGTACAGAACTCTAATGAACAAATCCGCGTGTAGAATTGTTAAAGAAAATCGTTCAAATGTCAACGTGCACCATCATCATAACCCACGAAGAAATATCATTCTCCTGAATATCATACAGGCTTGTCAAGTCTGGAAGCACACGTATCTATATTTGAATGCCTGTAATTTGAATAACCAGTAAATTAAGCTCAGTGAACTGGCCGTCATAAAAGATCAAATTGTTAATCACGTACATACGAATCACCAGATGATACCGTGATGGCAATTAATTGTTAAAGGGCTTGTCAAATTCTAGTTATTTTCAGCATTTTTTGCGGAAAAAATGAAGTCTGTTGTGTTTTTTTTTCAGCAGCAGCCACGACGCCTACTTTGCACAGATTTATCTCACAGATGACGAACATTGTGGTTAGTTCTTGAATACTGGAAGTCTTTCTTACAGCATTGTGAGTCAATGGTTTCCCGAGCAATAAGCAGTGGCTTTCTCAAGTCTATACTGTAGCTAAGACACGGAAATAACATTGAAAAAACATTTCAACCGCTAAACAGGAGTAAACGACCACCTGTAAAGGAATACAACCGCATAACCAAACTGTAGCACACGTCTGTTCATATTTTGGACCAAATTAACCTCTGGATGAAGGCCAACTGTTTGTAAAGTCATATTTTTTTTTCTTTTCCTTTATTTCCAAGTTTGACTGTAATATATTGATATAATAATGTTGTTTTTGTTCGTGCAAAATGATTTTTTTTAAATGTTGCAACAAAATTATACGACTATTGTGAATTATGTAACTTCTTACGTGAGACAGGGACTCTACGTTATGAAATGTAGAGTCCCTGGTAAGATGAACATCATTTCTGGTGGCAACTCCATACATATTAAGTGCTTTTAAAGATTAATGAAAGTGTTAAGAACATGATGACACAGTAATTATTTTTACCATGGACCCGATCATCCGGTGCTTAGATGTATAAGTATTTGTCTTGCTTCGTTCTTTTACTGGCATAAATATATAACTACCAATGAAACGGGAAGCAAACTAAACAACACAAAGATACAAAAAAATGTAACATAATATCTGTCTGAATATTAGTTATTTAAGAGAAACAATATTTTCTATCGTTATGTTGCAGATATAGGCTATTTTTTTCACAATGTGTCACTTAATCATGTCATATAGAATGCTTTCGTGAGAAAGGTTTGGCAGGAAATTGACATGACGTAGGCAGATAACTGGCAAAACATCACTAAATTGTGTTTAAAAATACAGGTAATTTGTAAGTGCTGGATAATGTTACTGGATAAAAGGTGTATTAAAATATAAGTACATTTTCCTGAACAATTTGACTATTGAACTTTAAATGAAAAAAAGAGAAATGACATAAATACTATAATTGTTTTGTTTGTTACAAGTTATAATGCATTAAATTGACGACATTTGTCCCATAATTTACGGCTAAATAATAGAAGTGAGATTGAGGCAATTAAAATGCAGTCTGAAAGTTACTTTCTTCAATGAAACAAACAAAGTATAACAATGATTTGATGTCCTCTGTAAACAGAGATGGATCAAGGAATTATGATGTAGCGGGTACATGTACATAATTTAGTTTTTTTTAATTATTTTCATCTGTTGTATTGTATATATGAGTATGAAACTGTTTTATGTAGCTAGATATTACCAATATTCAAATTTATCATACATGTATCACATGGCTTTTTGTGAAGCTTGGGGTTATGTGAATTGCAAAGAATGTGACCCACATATAACAATATACTAAAAGTAGAACTTTGACTGCTTTTCAACTTGAAGGGTTTATTTGAGGTTAAAATTTTCCATGAATTCAATTTAATTAATTAGTCGAAAAAATGTTAAAGCCGTGTGCTTGCAAATGCTGTTTGTGTGATACCTGAGAGTACATGTTACGGAATTAAGATGATTAAGTGGTCCAGTCATGTTCCATTGCTGATTGATGTAAATAATGTGTTATACTAGAGTGCGTCCTTTTGTGAGGTATTTATGTGCTGCTAGATGGACAAGTGTTGTACACACATGCCTCTAGTTTTGGTGACTGGGTCGGGTACCAGCCAAAGACTTTGGGGAAGTGGTTCACTTCTGTGTCTCCAACTAGTATGGACACCAGTTTCTAGCTGATAAGGAAATTGAAGGAAATGTTGATATATAAACTTCTCAACTTTTGCGTAACACCAAATGCTTTAGTGTGAATATTTTTGGCAATACTTTGATTACCGTCGTACAAATGATTTTTATGTCAACTTCATGTTTAATCGATTTGACTGAAAGTTTAACATTTTTTTACTGATTTTGCATTAGTTAGGTGCCAGAGAAGAGGAATGCCCCTATATCCAAGATTTTTGGACACGCAACTTGTTTTCCAAATTTTCACAATCCCATTAATGTTTACAAGGCTAGACTCGATAGCGACAATTGCTTGGCAACGAATTCCCATGCTCCCTATAAGGTTTCTGACAGGCCTAGCAGGGATGGCGGGCCATTTTTGTACTAATATGGCCTCAAGCTCCTGGATGCTTCTAGATTGCACTTGGGGAGCTGATATCCATACCCGAAGCTCATTCCTCATGCGCTCAAATGGACTTAGGTAGGATGATTGAGTTGGCCAGTCAAGGTGCTAAATACCCCCTCTGCAGGTAGTCCTGGGCCCTGTGGGGACGCGCATTATCGTCTGTTAAAATGAACTGATCGCCCACAGCCCCGCATACAGTCTAACTGGGTGTCCAACATCTCATCAATGTACCGCTGACCAGTCAATGTACCTCTATTTAGCACAATGAGGTCTGTCCGTCCGTTCCAGCTTATGCCACCCCACACCATAACTGACCCACCCTCAGCAATATTTCTAGCTAGCAGCCTTTTCCCCAGTTCTTCTACAGACTCTCGCACGTCTGTCTAGGCAAAACCTAGACTCATCAGTGAAGAGAACATGTCTCCAGTTTTGTCTGGTCCATCTTACATGTTCTCTTGCCCATTCCAAACGGGCCTGGCAGTGACGACGAGTCAATGGAATACTTATACAGGATCTTCTTGATAGCAAATTACCCTCGTGCAACCTTCTACGCACCATCTGAGCACAAACATTGACCGTAGAAGCATTAAGGTCATTACGAAGATGTGTTGCTGTTGCAAACCGTCCTCAACGGGCCTGGATAATCAAGAATCGGTCTTGAACTGCTGCCATCACCCTTTGTCTGCCTCCAACATGCCTCCTGACAGGTGTACCATACTGCTGGCACCTTATCCAGGCTGTGGTGATAACGGTATGGTGAACACCAGCCTCAATGGGTGTGTGACCCCCTGCACCACCATTCCTACAGTCTTCCACATCTCTGCTTCACTCAAATGTCGTCTTATCATAACGTTTGTCATGTTAAAGTGACCAATGTAAAAATCTCACCTTTGAATGACCATAAATGTGTAGTGTCAGTGTATAATATAAAGATAATAATGTGTCTCTGCTCCCACAAAAAAACACAGAAAAATGAGGATGCGTGCTTTCCGTGACCACGTGGCGAGACCTACCCGAAAAAACAGCTTGCGTTTAGGTTGGGATCATCTCAAAACATTGCTGAATCAAACTATGCAAAATAAATAATTGAATCCTTTTTCTACTGTTCATAATATCGTGAGAAACTTTTGGTGATTAGCAAAAGCTGAGTAGCATATTACTTATAATTATCATTTATCTAATTATGATAAAATTGATACCATCTTATAAATACTTTATTTTGCTTGAAAGATGTACAATTTTTATGATTTGATTAATATTTATCGTCAAAAAATCGTTTAAAGACAATGACCCCGTGGATTTTCAATTCATTCTAAGGGATTAAAGGCTCATCAGTGGTTGCTATGTACAAATCTTTAGTCATTTGTAAGGGGCCTCTGAGGTCAAATGGTAACTGTTTCTGACTAGCAATCACTAGCCCCTCACCCTGAGTTTGAAGCCCAACCAGGACAATACAAATTTCACATGTGAGGAAGATGCCAAGATCAGTGGTTCTACCCAGGTGTATGTTTAAGGTCATCCTCCAAAGTTATAGCTGGAAAAGCTGGAAAAGTCACCAAATGACCTTGCAGTCAGTAGCACGTTAAACACGAGAATAAAATTTGCCACACAAGAAAAACATTTGCCACCACCTAATATGGACATAGCTGCATGTATATATATTCCACTTCAGACATAACACAAACAGTGCAAGTATTTTTTTTTTTCATCAGCTTTAATGCCTTTTTCAACATTTTTTCAGTTATATACAGCGGCCTGTACACCTAACCAGTTTACTGTATACTAAATACAACTGACTTACCCTTCCACAAGGAGCCAGCAATATCTTCACATATGGAGGAAAATCAACATTTTTGTCAAATTTCCATAGAAGGATATGACCTGCCACAACTGGGATTTGAACCCAGATTGCTGGAATACAAGTTCAGTGCACTAACCACAAGACCACAGTCATGGCCTGCGCAACAATGAAACTAATAATGTCAACGTTATATCTCCATAAATACAACAAAAGTCTGAAGTTTACAAACATAGACTTTAATGATATCATTCATCACAAATCAAACAATATTTAAACAATAATATCAACAATCAATAAAGTTCTATCCATTATCAAAACAAAACCAAGCAATGAGATGAAAAACTTATATATCTCAAATGTCTGAATCAAACATGATCCATATTTCATATTTCCCTTCAGGGTTCATGGTACAAACAAAAATGAAACAAGATGAAGCGTATATAACATTTTATGTACACACAGAATGGATACAGGATTCATTATACAAAGAATGTAAGTGTATTTGTGATAACTTCATAGAAGTAGTACCGAAGAAATTTTTATTCAGGTGCACTAATTGATGATATTGCAAGGACATACATATCTTACTGCCATTTATAAAGAAAATATTGGAACATAGTCATAAAAATGTCTTATTTGTATAGGAGGCAAGGCCTAAGTTAAAATATTGTTAGTTGGCCATTTTCCCAGTATAAACACAAAAAATCTGCAGGGCTATAATTTTTACTACCCCTAAATATGAGATGATTATTACAAAATTCTAAAATTATTGGAAGAAAATAATGTAAAATTGAAAGGGTTTGAATTGATACAGCAATAAAAATATTATAATCAAGACCCAAAACCACAAAAAATAAAACCCTATAAAAAAGTTACTTTTGAGTCACAAACAAAATGTTTTAATACAAAAAAGAGTTAATTAATAATAAACGTAAGGTAAACAATACAGTTTGTATATCACTTATTTCAGCCAATTAATGACAATTAGCAATATTACCTGATACAATATGCATCATTTTCACTATATACAGTAAAACCTGTGCTTAAAGATCACCTATGAGTATAGACAGCTTGACTCTGGAGTCCAGTATTAAGTTTCTAGCACAAGCATTTGCTGTTTATATAACCTTTGAATAAACACCTATTTTTGCGCTTCAAAAGGTGATATTTATAGACAGATTTTATAACAAAATGATTTTACAAACAATGAAGTCCAACAATTCAACACGGTTAATTTATCTTGTTAACAGGGTATTTCAACAAGACAACAAAGCTACATTCACCTACAAACTATCGCAGAGATATTTCTCTTATTTGTCAAAATCCTGTTTAAGTGTTTAGTAAAATGATTACCCTGGAATTTCATTGAACTATATATCGCTATCTTATCATCATTTCCAATTAACAAATTAATTCAATATAGAAATTCAAATAAAGTTTTTTTTTCTGAAATATAGCTATCATAAACATCATTATAAGCATAATTAAGTTTTCACAAAGAAAAGAAATATTGTACATTTTAAATTAGAGGTATTTAACTCCAAAATTTCAGAAAATAAAAAAATTCTGACTTTTTGTAAAAAAATGTTTTTGAAAAGTAAATCTTCATCTGGAGGCTAATCCCTTTTACACTGAAATGAAAGTATGATAAAAATAATACACAATGCAAGACAACATTTTCATGACTTATACTCAAATGTTAGAAGTAATATTATCATGCACACAGATGCATGTACAGTGAAGAAAAAAACAAATGAGAGAATGGGAACCAGCCACAATAGCCACAGTCTATTTCCCAGGGAACCAATGAGGAAAATAGAATTGACTGGTTCACTTAAAATGTATCAAAAAATTGTATAAAGAATCGTCTAATAAAAGATTTAGCACTCGTTATTTATAAAATTCGTGATACAAGCTTTAACAAATAGTAAAATAACATTCATTAATATAATAGTTACATCTAAATTTATAGCACATTTATTACAATAAATCTTAATGATTCAAGGAAAGCACCTTGTTATAATACAAGATATTAGGGGACAAAGATCTACATGTATTTACAGCAGCACCAGTGAGCATGAACTCAACTGTGAGTCCGCACCAAAGGCTCTGCAGGAAGTGGGTGGGGTTGGATGTATAATGAATTTTATATGCCTTCAACAAGTATTAATAACAGTTAATTAAAACTTAAAATTCAAACCATCACAGAATTTAACATCACAGCTTACAAGTTGTAAATAAACCAGTAAGCTACCTCAGTTGAATATCGTATGTATATTAATAAGAACTACAGTAAAACCACACTGAGTGACCACCTCAGTACTAAGACAACCATAATATAACAAGTTATTTTTGGACTGGATTTCAAGACTTCCTCCATACTTTAACTTGAAAATAAGACCATCATTATATCCAGATCAAAAGTTTGGTCTCAAAAGTGGTCTTAGTAACAAGGTTGTACTGTATTAAATTTTCAAACAAAAACTAATATCAAACTATTTATCAATTCAGCAGTTGTGCTGTCATAAAGCACCTGAAAATTATCAAGTTAATTATGCAACATCCAACACAGGTAATAAGTTTGAAACAATAAAAGAAAAAAAATCAATTTACCCTCACCAATAATGTTGTAAATTAGTCATAATGTAATTCATTGACATTTTAGCATATAATTCAAATCTGTATTGATAAAAGTAAGGGTCAATAAAGCAAATACTGGTAAATTTTAGAATTTTAAATTAGTTCATTATGCAATGTGGATGGCAGCATATCAAATGCAAAGATTATGCCAATATATTTAAATATACAGCATTTGATCAGAAAAAAATATAAAATATAAAAAAAAAACATTAAAATACTGTGGAAATAAAAATGGACAAAGTGACAATAATACAAGTAGAACACTTTGTAATATTAGTGTTACAACATTGTAACCTAACATGGAATATTGCATTCACTGCAGTCTTCTTATACAATTGCACAATTCTCTTTTTTGAAGTGTGTATAATTATTTACCTATTTGCCCACAATCATTTACCTATATGCACACAACTATTTACCTCTGTGCACACAACTATTAACCAACATGCACATAACTATTTACCAATGAGCTAAGAATCATGATTTCACTAATATTTCAATTGGGAAAGGAATATTAGAGCTATAGAAAAGCTACATGAAATATCAATCATTCAATTGATCAATTAATCAGAGCTACATAACCCTACATATGAATAATCATTTTCTATAATGATAAACACTGACAATTACAGTAACTAAACACAGATCTGAGGCAAACACAAATACAAAAAAATGTCTCCAACAGACAAAGAAAATCCATAATCATGTTTTTCATAAAAATATGACACATTTTCAATTTTAGGTCATAGATCCCAGCACAATGTTATAAACAGAATTTTTAACAATGACATTTCCAATGAAGTTATACACAGTTGGCCTCTGAAATTACTACCTAAATGGTTCAATCAGTCAAATTGGGGATATCTGAGAAATTTGCTTCTAATACAAATACTTAATATTTTTCATCACTTGGAAAATTGGTCAGGAAAATAAACAGACTGACCAATCACTGGTGATATTACATTGACCAAACTGACCAATCACTGGTGATATTACATTGACCAGACTGACCAATCACTGGTGATATTATATTGACCAGACTGACCAATCACTGGTGATATTACATTGACCAGACTGACCAATCACTGGTGATATTATATTGACCAGACTGACCAAGCACTGGTGATATTACATTGACCAAACTGACCAATCATTGGTGATATTACATTGACCAAACTGACCAATCACTGATGATATTACATTGACCAGACTGACCAATCACTGGTGATATTACATTGACCAAACTGACCAATCACTGGTACAATTACAAATGACAAATCAGGAATTAATTTTCACCTACTACAAATACTGTAACATGAACTTAACGATGTTCCATTACATAGTAATTCAGATGTCATAACCTATAATTAATTTCCAAAGGAGCATCAAATCATGCTTATCATAGACATATCAAAAGCTATTGGATGAATTCATGCCAGAAAATATGTTTCCAGTGAGTACTGTGGTATGTGATACTGTTTCCATTGAAAGCTATGCGCCTGATACATTTTCCATTGAATGCTGTGGCACCAACTCATAATTCAGTTTCTATTGCTGTGGAACATGATACAGTTTCTATTGTACGCTGTGGTATGCGATACAGTTTTAATTCAGAGCAGTAACATGTGGTTAATACTCCTTTTTTTCTTCACTTCGCTTTATTATTTCAAAAATCAAAATAGAAAAAGATGCAACAAAAGCTCATTTTCTCAAAATATTTTCAACTGACGTCATGTGTTCAAAATGTGTTATTATTTTTACATGTAGTACTTAATAAGAATCCTTAAAGGAAAATAGAATACAACCAATTATCACTCCAAATGTTTTCAGCTCTAAAAGCTGTTTTCTAAATACAATTCAGTAATGTTGTAAAAATGTAATTCTGAGCAATTTATTATCATGAATGAAGTTACAAAAATGTAACATATTACTTCAGAATATCAAATGAAGATCTGGTAATATTTGTGATGAATTCTGTTTCTAATATCAGGTTTTCTTAACAAACAAATGATCACAAATCATAAATCCACATTTAGTATGTTCTAAACAGCTTAAAACAAGAAATATCCCGACTGATGGAAACAGGACCTTCCAAGGTGGTACCCTCCAGGAGACTGTCCTGTTTTTTTTTATGCTGGGTGGATTTTGAGATTGGCAGGTTTTGGGAAAGGTAATATTTCGGGAAAGGTGGGATTTTTTTGTATTTTTTTTTCTAGGAATCTTTTTCTTATCCATATTTATTTTAAGTGAGTTGTAGTAGGGTTCTAATGAATATGTGTGCATTGATTGCTTCTATGATTTCAGAAATAATTCCTATTTTCTGCAAGAAAAGACAAGTATATTTATACACATTCACAAAGGTAAAAAATTTAATTATAGCATAAATGGTAAAACAAAATTTTGTTGTATAAGATAATTTTTCATAGATTCTACAAGCCAATAAGAAGGTCAATTGATTATTAAAAATTCAAAATCTAAAAAAATAATAACTCATCTGAATGGAACACAGATAAGATCAATATTGTAGGGTCAATAATGGAATTAATGAACGAAAATCTGCTAATAGAAGAAGATTTCATTAGAAGCAAGTGATGCCCTTCAAGTGGAAATGCCATGTCATGCTGTGACCTTGACCTGACAGACTTGACTTTGACACATAACTTAATATTTGTATTAAGTTTCACTGCAACTGTTTAAAATTTTCAATCACTGAAGCATAACATCTCTGAAAAACAAACAGACGGACATACATACACACGTACAGACAGTGGGTGAAGCTACAACATACCTCCAAATCAGGAGGAAATATCAACAATATGGAGACACTGGAATATGAGCGGGAATGTTAAACTATTAAAATTAAGATTATTTCACAAACTTAATAATAATACAATATCTAAAAAATATGAACCAAAAAAATATAAAATATGTCCTCATACAACTATTCATACAAATCAAGAAATAATAAAGGAAAGTTTCAGATAATGACACAAAATATTGAAGCAATATTCACACATACAAAGACGAATGATACCGCTGTATTAAAATGAAAAACAGTACACTTTGTGTTCAATTTGAAACTTATATCGATATTGTGGTAACAGATTAAACAATACAGCCAGTAACAGAACTCTGATATATTACTTCAATGCAATTCATTCACTCATTAATGAATGATATCATATTGAAAAGTTCATACATATATCATGATAATCTTGCTAAAAGTTTTCAGTTCTCACATGAACTCAAGTTGTCTCCCTTGCCTTAATCTCATTCAATGCAAAATCAATACTACAGCACCGGTTATGTTAAAAAAATAACACAATTACTACAATTTAACATATTTCTTCAATAAATGTAATAAATATAAGTCTGACAACTTTATGAGAATTCTTAACAGTTATTACCAGCAAGGTGCAAACACAGTTAAGACAAATTGACTTAAATTATTTAAATACCACATTGTTAATATCCAACTTCTAATTATCGCAATCAAAATGTTTTTGTTTCCAAATCAAACTTTCAGCTTCATCAAGTGACAAGCAGCTTTCATTGATTACTTACAAATTAGGAAAAACAACAGATGTTAAAAAATAAAATGACTTTGTGTAATGAATCAGTATTACAATCGGTAAGATAAAATTTTCCAGAGTTTAATTTTGGTGCTCCTGACAAAAAAAAATACATCAACAGTCTTTTATCATGTAAAAAGTCATAAACTTAATGAAGGCAGAAAATTAAATGTAGAAAAGAGCAGTTTCTCAAAGCAGACAAATAAATCATAGCAACATTTGAATTCCACATTCTATAAATAGACATGGACTGAATGAAGACTTTCATAGCACGGAATAGTACTAATGAAACATATGTTGAATTTAAAGTAATTTATAATTTATATTCTCATATTAACTAAGTCTTTGACGTATTAAAGTAATATTTCAAATATACAAATTGATTTAATTCTCATTTCTAATACGCTAAAACTTTTCTATAACTAGGAACATCTATCATGGAATATATGCACAATTAAATCTGAGTTCCAAACTCTCAGTCTAGAAGAGGCCAGTCTCAGAATGCAACATTTTCATTGGTCAATTTGAAATCAGTGCACAGAAATAACCAATCAGATTCTACAGTTTTAAGTTTGTTCTTCGAGCTAATAACATCAGTCTTTGCCTCAAAACTTGAACACCTGATTGGTTGGCAGTGAGTGTTTACTCAAATTTTGCCAATGAAAAGGAAGCATATGGGGGGCAGTTTTCAAGCTTCAAATAAAAACCCTTAAACAACAATGCAGTGAAAGTTATGCAGAAGTCATACAAGAATTCTTAATATATCTATACTAGTATTCAAATCTAATGAATATGAAACACAGACTATTATGACAATATTGTAAGATTCCACATTATCAAACATAAAACAATGCAAGACTTCAATGGAATACATTTGACTGAAGAGATAACAGAACCATTCATAACATCCATACATTTATAGTACAATATCTTATATATTTATAAAATAATTTTATATCTAGAAAATTTTATACAACACTCCATTTTACAAATATATATAAATAGCCTAAAGTAAAGTATACAAAGAGATCACCATAGTTACTACAAGCAAAACGTACACAAAAAAGCAATACATGGGTAGGCATGATATGTCACAATGTCAGTCAAGTCAAATGGTATGACATATAATATCTCAAAAAAAATCACAATGAACAGTGAAGTTATTTTCAAAGCATAATGATACTAATAATTACAACTCAAGTTCAAACTTTTGCGCATGTAGGAAAACCCAGTGTGTCATTCAGTCCTCAAAAATGAACACGCTGTTTCCATAAAGCCACTCTGTTAGTCAAGATATAAGGAACTTGTAAGGTAATTAAATAAAACAATTTAATGTCAGTCAATTTTTACCATGAAATTATAGGGTCAGAAACTTCTGGAATATGAAAGAAACATTTTGTAAGTCCTTAAAAAAATTTGATTTGTACTACAGCAAAGAAAGACAACTCTATTATGACAAATGTTCAAGAGAAAATTAAACAAGAGAAAACTATTTAATGAAAAAAATGCCTCAAATGATTCTGTGAAAATATAGAAAAACCTTGATATCTAGACCAACTTTGAGACTAAAGTGGTCATTACAATGAGGTGGTCATTAAGCAAGGTCCTACTGTATTCAATATTCATATAAATCCACAGTGACATATCTACAACCATTCCATTAAATATGTACAGATGTTGTAAAGAGTAAACATAAAGGTATAAATCTAAATGCACTTTCCCAAGTTGTTCTACTCTGATACATGTATACAGTCTAACCTATGTTTGCAGTCACCTCCAAATAAAGGCCACCCTGTGAATAAGGCCATTCTTTGGAAAACCATCATTGATAATTTAGAACAAACCAACCTCTAAATAAAGACCATCTGTCAATAAAGGTCAGTTTGTCTTTCCCAAGGGTGGCCTATGTTTACAGGTTTGACAGTTTAAATACAGCCTGCATTGGAAACATTTCCACATTTATATAAGATATAGCTCAGTAACAGGCAACAAAGCATAAAACATATCCTACATCTAATTCAATATTTTTACAGTAATATGACAGAAATAGAAGTTTTGAAAATTGAAAAAATAATCCAAATTTGAAGAAGGATATTATGGATTTGATAACTGTTATATCTTTAAAAGACGATAAATAAATGCTGTTACTTTCTGCGCATGACAAGTTATAAATACAGGCATATGTTATGTAAAAAGTCAATATTCACACTAGCAAACTTATCAGAACTCTTATGGAAAACTTACGCTGGGTGAAAACCATGCACACCCACATAGCTTATTCAATATTTCAAATGTTAGTCTACTAGATTCTGAATATAGAACAAGGGATGGACTGGTGATGCAATCTAATATTTCAACTAAAACTAGCACAGAAACCGACTTTAATTCAGACTTAAAACAAAATAGACAGCAGACATCACAAAATGATCTCTCATGTTAAAAGTCAATATTTTTTTATTTTTTTGTATCAAGTTAGATAAATGTTAAAACTTGCATTTTTTTCTAATTACAGGCTTTTAAGTTTGGTCTTATAATGACCATTTGACCTGACCTTATTGTACATATCACATCTACCTTTACATAAAATTATACAGTTTAAGTATGTAATCTGATATGTTACACAATAGGACCACGCTCACTTTGGCCGTATAGGTCTTTCCTCAAATCTCCTTTTCTCCATCATAATGTACATGTCATTAGTTAACTCTCCAGTCAGAAGTTGTTGAAGAAACGGCTTCTCCTCATTGGAGAACACATTATGACTATCACCACAATTCTGTCCCCGCGATTTTAAGCGATTACGTAAATGGCGTTCAAGTTCTGATTTACAATGATCAGAAGTCTGAGTCTGCGAATGACACACACCGGGTACATGTCGTCCGTTAGGTCTGCTGTTCGATAAATTTGAACGATTTCCAGGTGCTTTATTATTGAACTTTGGCCTACTTTGTCCATTCAATCTATTCATAGATTGAAAATACACATGATCGTGAGCTGAATTACTGGGGCGACAGTTTGTAAGATGTACAGGACCAGCACTGAAACCAGAGTCAGAATGCTGCAAAGGAACTACATTACACTTATTAACACCACTTGTAGATTTTTGGGAAATTTTGCACTGAGAAAATGGAATATTGCTGCTAACACAATTATTGGCAGAGGTGAAATTAGCGTTCCCATTGATACCATTTGTACCAATGTCATCCAGACTGTCTAAAAACTCTGACGTGTCCATAAGTGTACCACCTCCATCACTCTGCAAGTCTGCAATTAGTGCTTGTGCCTGAGCATCAGTTATATCATTAACCAGATTCTGCAGAGCAAAATCTTGAAACTCATCTGGAAAACCACTTAAATCCAGTTGTTCACTGTCCATATTTTCACTTTGGACATTACCATTATCAGGTACTGAATTAGCCACTGGATTTTCACTAGTCATTGAATTATTACACATCAAATTTGTGTTATTTGTCTTTTGAGCACTAGAATCCATTAAATTTTGTTTATCCATCCCATGCGGAAATGATTTATTTACTTTATTCACATTTTGTTTCGCCTGTCCATTGTTTTTACACATCTGTAGAAAGCCTAGCGGCTGTTTTGGAATATCGTCCTGTGGCATGGTAAGAAAACTACGTAACAAAGGTTTATCTGTACGTCTTTCAGACTGCGGTGCACCAGCAGTCATTGATTTAGAAGAATCTGACAAACTCGGGGATCCTGGACTTTTAACATTAGTTGAGACAGAGGCTGTTGATTGGCTCGTTAAACTTTCAATAGTAGAAAATACAAGAGCCATATTAACACTCAAATTATCCGATGTTGGTTGATTAATGGATCTAAATATTTCATCAAGAACTGGGTTATTGTAATCTTCATTAGAATCCTCCATTGGCTGACCTCCTTGCTGGATACCATTACTCATATTAATGGAATTAGAAAGATAGTCCACTCCAAACGCACAGTTTTGTCCTTGGATTAATCCGGGATGATGGCCCATATCTTGTGTGTAGCCCCTGTCAGTGTTATTGTCATAGCCACAAGCAGGGGACACCATTTGTGGACTTAAGTAACTGGCTGTATAAGGACTGTTAGCACTCTCATAACCAGCATCGTCACTATGACTACTGGAGCAGCTTGCACCAATGTTCTGTGAATAGTTGTCCATGCCTTGATCATGGAGTCCATTGCTGTATTGGTTTCCGGCATGGGACAAGTGTGTTGCCCCAGTATATGACTGTGGGGAACCAGTATATGCACTGCCTGAACTGTCCGGACTGCCATGAGAGATATAATCCGGAATAAGCGGATCTGAAAATAGATAAATACTCTTACATGTTGAGACATCTGTTTACAAAAAGAATACAAAAAAAATCAAAAAAATCTAATCAACAGACTTTTGTGAGTGTACTTTCAATACCAGCACTTATAAAAAATATATAAAATCATGTGTGTAAATTTGAAGTATTTTCATGGAATTATTATCATCAATACTTAACTTTGTTATCTATGTAAAGGTGTGGTCACCTAAAGAGTGCAACCAAAACAGTCTCACATTAAAATCAATATCCCGAATTTTTAATGAAAAAATTATTTTTTGTGACACTGAATTTCACAAACCCCAATATGACATGAATTTGATTGAAATTTTAAGATCACAATACAAACTCCATTTGATCACTAAAAACAACTTCCAACAAAATATCCAGGCTTAAACATGTTTATCAGACTAACAACAAACACTAAGACCAGAGTCATTCACTCCTTGGGGTCCAATTAACATTCCAGCACTGTCAGTATTAGCAGTTATATGTTCTCTCCAAAACATTTGTAGATCAACAAAGAGGGATCAACTCTTACATGCCAGTCATGGTGAATCCATTTTATAAGACTTTGGACTCCAGTATGTTTACATACTATTTTGAGTTTAAATTACTCTACATCATACATAAAATTTAGGACCAACCAGATATTGTGAAGTGGAAAACCAAGAACAAATTGAAGACCATATCTGTTAGGGTATTGGTCAAAATTGGTTGCTTATTAATTTGACCTAAGTCTGAATGCAACACAGGAAGCAAAGTGACAAACTGGTGGGCAAGTTTTGCCCAAATATTTAAAATCCATATTCACCACCCCAGTTTGCAAGTAATGTTCCAACTAATATTGGTAAGGGATAACTGAACAGGGGTTGTTTAAAGCAGCATCCATCAAGGTGTTATGTAGGGGAGGGGTTTAATATTGCACAAATCATGCACTTTGAAATTAGCACCACACCATCATTTCAAGTTAAGGAATATTGTTGACTGTGTACATGAAACAAGACAGCTGTCATCAATAAATTCAACTAATCTTTTGCTAATGGGTGTATCACAAGGCACCTAAAAACGTTGTTTATAAACATTTTTAACTAACGCTTTATAAAGCAAGCACTTTCAATTTATCAAAAATAAAAACACATGTTTCAGGATTATAAAAAATAATTTTGATAATTCATTTAGTGCATTATTTTAATACTCTTATTGACACTGTAAGGACAGGCCATACATACATTGCATGGAAAAAATGCCATAAATATCCCAATATAATAAACAATTGATGTTTGCATCCCTCCATAGATAACATTAATTTAAAGTAACATATAAATTCATTAAAAGTATATAGAAATTAATCAACTGCTAATTAATATTTAACTATCAGTAATTCCAATTAATATCATTAACACAAAAAAGTAATTAACTATCGAATAAAATACTAATACATCGCATGATATGTCCGTATCCATGGTAATACATATAGCGTCGATGCCACATAACCGAGTGAAACAGAGACACATGGAAGCGATCTTATATATGTATGTTACTATAAACATACCACTATTTTTATACCAATCATAATTCAAAATTTGTTACCATGGATTCATGCAGATATTAAAACCATTGTTGACGATTTTTTTGAAAGGATTGTAAAATCAATTACAAATCAATATTTACGAGTATGAGTGTAGGTGACATGAAATTTAACCAGTTAAAACCACAGAAATATATTATTACCACAGCAGGAGTTCCTGTCATATTTACGTTATTTGTAAAGGCCAGGCGAAATTAATCCTAGGATTGTCTATCATTTCAATGGAATTGTTTTTCCGATAACCTGGAGAAAATAATTTCATAGACAATCCATAGAATGGAAGCTAACTCTAGGATGTAATGACTCAAATATCAAAGTCAGCATGCGTGAGGACAAATAAACACGCATTAATTATCGCTTGTTTACAAATTGTTGAATTATATAATCACAACATGCTCTGCTTTTTCCAGTTATCATCCTACACAACATGAAAATCTAATTAAAATCATTATTATAATTTTTGTCACAAGACCATTCTATGAGGATGAAAATACAGCTCCACTTTTTCTTGTAATTAATTTTTGAACATAGTCTGAATGAGAAAGCAAGCCACGGCTGGCTTTTATGATACTGATGTAATAAATTCCAATTTTCGCTCATTAACTGCGCATTGAAATAAGGCACTAATTATATAGGAAATTGCTTGTATTGTTGCCATGAAAGTAAACACTGGGGATTGTCTTATTTACAAACTCATTATGTATTTTTAAGACCCGTCTACTATGGGACAGCATAACACATTCAGATTCACGCCCAGCTCAGGTTGTACTTTTAATGCAAATATCTATCAAAGAATCCAAAGAAAGAATAATTTACATTATTATAACCATCAAATACTCACCAATTCTGTTAGAATTATCAATGCCCATGTCATCTGATGATCCACAATTAGCCAACGGCATTGATTGTGATATGTCTTGATCTGGCACCAGAGTCTGACATTGTGACAGTGGTCCGAACCTAGATGGCGCAATACACTGACTTCCTTGTAACGACTGGCCAATTGGAGTGCTCTCAGAAGCTTGAGACAAGGGGCTGATAACTTTTCCTTGGAAATTGGCCTCTGGTACCATAGTGTTTGTTGATAATTGCTGGTTACCAATGGGTGGATGTAATGAAGAGGTAACAGGACTCGCAGGATTGTCGAGTTCACCATTAAAACATGCAGTTTTCTCTAAATTTTCCTCCTGTAGTTCAACAATCTTTGGACCACTGCTTCCCTTGGTTTTGTCAATGTCATGCAGTGATTTTGGATTATCAGGCAGTGTTATGACACAATTCTCAGAATGTTGATTCGCATGCTGGTGTTCCTCCAACATTAAATACTTCTCACCTTCTTCTTCACTGAAATATAGCAATAGGAGCAATTAGTATTTAGTACAAAACATCAGACAGGTGAAAGTATCTACAAGTTTTAGGATCTTGCTATAGGTAAGCAGACAATATCTACACTTAGAGAAATGACTGACCTACATACATACATAATACATACAAGAAAACAACTGTATAAGTGTGCCAGTAGAGGTTATTAAATACATGAAGTCAACTTCCACTGTCTGTGAAATTAATAAGTTATTTTGTATAGAAATCCTTTTTAAACCATTCTGGGCTTTCCTTAAATGTTCACAGTTGACTTTGAAACAAATGCTATAGCCATCTTAACATATTCTTGTACAAAGAAATTGCATCATTTCAAGTTATTGAAGCTAATTTTCACAAACACATTCTATCTAAAATAATTAAGCTGTTCTCTACTAACTATTGTTATCTGAAGTTCTAAACCTCCCCATGAAACACATAAGCATAAACATTTATAATAGACAAACTAATGTGCCTGAGTACAAAATGGAAATTAGGCTTAGATTTATGTAAAGATTTGCCTACACAAGTGCTATTGTGTGTGGACATTTTAAGACGAAATGGTAAGCTTAAGTTGCCTTGAAGATGAGTATTTGGTCTAGGGACCAAGGATATATCAGATCACATTTATTAGTGGAGGTTTTATCAATTTATAGGATGGTACAAATGTACCAGCATAGTCTGGTACCTATCCCAAAGACCACCGTGTATATCACCAAAGGAACATGTTTAAGAATATTCTTAAAATTCAATCTATAATGTCCTGATTTGCTAATATTTGTGCCAATCAGAAATCAGCTTTCTTATTTTCTGTTCAATTTTAAGTGAGTGCACATTGTCTGAATACTGAATTAGAATATACCAATTGTATCAGTGTGTAGTAACAGTCAACAGCACACTACTAAAATTTGAAAACTTGTGCAGCAGTTTAAGGTAAAAGACCACTAAATTACGAAACTTACAAGGCATCATAAGGCTACTGACTACTAAAACATGAAGTCAAGTCTACATACCACTAAAATATATTTGTAGCAATAAAAATCATTACGGCCATTTTCCATAAAAAATTACGTATATCCCAAGAGTGTAATAACTAGGGAAAATGTCATGAATTTAAACAAGTAAATAAAAATTTGTTTAATTTCAATCATGTTATCCTGAAAACTCTGCATTTTTCCTTTGGCCTTTTTTGAAAATTCGTTCAGTAGAATTTATCCTGGACTAGAACTAGACACTCATAACATGATACAATCATGAAGACATTCCCTATTGTATATTCCTGTCATGAATATATTTTTTTTCATTCAGCGCCATAAGAGATTGCCATTTTCCACAAATTCAGTGAGAATGTTTCTGTAAATGAAACTATCATATGTCACTAACCATTCATAACAATCTTCCCAATACATACAGAGAAACAGAAAAAACATGATTCTTACTACACTGAGCAAGTCACATGGGAAGCACGGTTGTATCATGAAATTGATTAAATAATAACGATATTGTAAATACGCAAAGCGTCTCGTATTTCATATACGCATTAAAATTATAAAAGGTTGGCCCTACCTGTGAGATGCTTCAGTAATAAATTCTGTTTTTAACGTTTTGCACATAGCTAAAAATTGTATTTACACAATAACACTATCATGAATAAATAACCACAAGCAGATATTATGTTTATCATTTGTTTATCCCACACATGAAAATTTCTCATTCATAATGCAAGAGATCCTGACATTAGTGAAAAACACCATAAGTGAAATATCCTGTTTTACATTTTCAGTGTAATGAATTCTTATTAATTCCATAACATAACATTCAATAATCATCAAAATTCTTATGAACCTTACACAATAACACATACGATAAAGCATCCAATGAAAATTATCTAATTCATTTCATCCCACCATCTCTAAAACAAACACGACAGCGTCCTACGACAAAACTGCTAAATACTGAGAAGTGAATGTAAGAGAGAGTGTGGGGCTTCTTGTTTCCTATGAATCTGAAAATCCAACTGATTCTACAGGACTTATGGCTCAGTGTAAACACATTTACATCCCAAATTACTATGCTACCACACAGGTATATCAAACCACATTTGTTCGCTGCCTCAAAGCGAAAACATTAAACGTCCCAACAAGCTGAACACTTAAAACGCCAATACATGATTCAGGGGCGTTAGATTTGCCGAACAGAAACCTGATTGCACCTAATGCAGTAATATTGATGAATCCACAATGCTTTAAGACCCTAATGATTTATATTACAGACTTGATGATCCATTGCAATAAGTCTCTGTCTGGTTGTAAAAGCCAGAAAGGATTGCCAAATACAGTAACATAATCAAACACATGCTAGCACGCTACTGTCATTTTTTTGTCTAAATCAAGGGAGAGAATTCAATCCATATTAAATTGAAGAATATTATAATGTTCATGCTAGCACGCGTAGTATACAGTTAATTACTGCCTAAAACAGGGGAGAGAATTCAATTAATACACAACTGAAAATAATAAATTGTTGGAATATAAATCAAAGCTTCGACTTGGAAAGATGATTTGATACTTGTAGGAAATTGATTATGTCATTTAATAAAGGCCAATTATAGTATACTGTGATAATTGGTTCATGAATTCTGCAAGATGAAATTAATTTCTGTTCAGTGACACAAACTGAATCGATAGCAGAACTTTTGACTGAATAAGTGTAATATTTCAAAACAAGAAAGTACAGAATCAATCATATGGAATAAATTATTCAGGTTTCAGCACAGACATTATGGTGAAGTAACAATTGATTGAAGCATAGTGCAATATCCTATCTGTATTTAATGGAAATTGTCTGTAAAACAATTAAATGCGAGAAGTTCTTGTAATTTGTAATGGAATTGTTCTGGGATGTTATCTTATGAAGATGGCTGGCGACTAGTTATCCCATGTTGTAGTATGTAGCTTAAACCAGGGTAAGGTCATATTTTTCCATCCATGGCAATTTGAATAATGATGTAAGATCCAAGATGGCTGTTCTTCTCCTACGTCAGCTTTACATATCATACAAATCTTCTGTAAATTGCGGAATAAGGAGGAATGGGTTAGTCTAAGTAAATTACCCAGAAACACTGTTCGGCTATCTGACCATCATGAATAAAAGAAAATTTGTTGGTAAATGAAATTATACCATAATTAAAACAAAACAAAAACTGCCTTCATTACGAATTATATTTAAGATCATATCAACAAATTCAGATTCAAAATGATGACAAACAATACGGTTAATATGATATTATTGAGGTTTATTAACACTAAAGGGAATGCCTAATCCTTCAGCATCAGAATATGGGTCTAAATTTTACATTCTAAACCAGTCTATCAACCCAGAACCCCTAATTTAGTCAAAGAGGCAGGATTATGTAAATAGAATTAATTTTTTTAATGTTTTGCCTTATTATCTTCAGAACATGACAATCTCGAAAGAAAGTCCAGTATATATGTATTAGGCAATAGAAAATTCATTCCTGCGCCAATAAATTTAATTTGAATCATGCATTTGGAGTGTTTCAGGGGCTTTTTGAGTTGAAGAATAAATTCCACCTATCAGTCCCTTTTTTCCAAGATTAAGATGAGAACAAACTCAATTATTTCCTTACTTCCTTATATATAGTCTAAGATAAGACTAAAATAAACAAGTAAGTGGGAGGCACTATATATCTAAACTATCTATAGTATCTTCAATATCAAATAAATTCTTGATAAATGATGCTTAAAATAAATAAATAAAAGTACATTATATTGAGAAGTTCATGAATTTAATGACAGGGAGAAAGAAGAATAGTGAGAGGCGAGAGGGGAATGTTGACATAATATGGGGGGGCTGGTCAGGGAGGGGACGGGGAGGGAAAAGGGAGAGGGAGAATGACGGAATATTAAGGGGATGGGGCTCGGAGGAGAGAGCAGGGGAGGGAAAATAAGAGGGAGGATGACAGAAAACGGAGGGGAGGTGGGAGGGAGGGGGGAAGGAAAATAAGGCAGGTAACAGAACATGGAGTGGGAGGAGGCAGGGAGATGAGAGGGAGGGAAAACAAGAGGGAAGATGATAGAATATGGAGGGGAGGGGCAAAGATGGGTGAGGGAGGGAAATAAAGTGGTTAGGGGACAAATATGGAGAGGGAAAAGATGGAAGAAAACAGGATATAGATACAGGAGCGAGATGAGAGTGAAAGAAAGGGGAAATAAAGGGAGACCAAGTGGTGAGGGAGGGGAAAAAAGGAGAAAAGAGGAAAGAAAGGGAGTAAGAAAAGAAGGTAGCCAAGGGAGATGGAATATGGAAGGGAGAGAGACGAGTTTAAACTCCTATAGCTAAAGTGTTTTACATGACAGTATTTATAAATTATTTTCTTCAAAATCTGGTATTTAATTGTTGATCCTTAGTTGCATTTTCTAAAACATTGAGCTTCATGTATGCAGTGGTGAGGTGAAAGATGTGCTCATTCATTACCTGGATGCAAATGAAATGTCACAATGCGTGCAACATGCAAAAAGCTACTTTTACATTGCATGAGTGAATATTACACAGGTATTTATCTTATATACAGATCTCTTAATTACCACCCACAATCCTGGTATTAATATTTACTGATCTGCAGATTAAATCTAATTCATTATCAATTTTTATCAACACATCCACAATAACTGGATATCAAGACCTTAACTTCCCAAACCCATAGGGACTGGTTGAATCAAACATGAGTGCAGTTTTGACAAAATATTACAAACAAGATTCCTGAAAAATATGTGAAAAACTAATAAAATCTGGATGTGAGATGGATATAGTAGGAATTTTGCCAATTTTCCAGGAAATGTTTCAAGGGTACATATCATTACAGTTAACCATTATGCTAACTCAGTAACTGTCTGCCAGGCAATACTATGTCCTTTGAAAATGTCTGGCACTGGAGGCTGTGCAAGTTAATTATTTTCTACAGTAGGAAAGTAACTATGATGTCATCCATTTCAAGATAACCTTCAGCATAGTGGACACAATGAGATATTGCTAATGTGTCTTGTGTGCAGAAGGTGTGAGACAACTGTACCCGAAAAACAAGGCCACAATTTCACAAAACTTCTAAATTCTGATTAATCTCAAGAACTGTTTTATGTTTTGTGAAATCAAAAGGAACCAGTCAATACTATAACAATTGACAACAATGTTTGGATTAGGGTTCTCTCAGTTTTTTTGCACATCAAAAACCTTAATAAATCAGGAAATCAACATCAATCTTACATTGATACATCGATACATTTACTAGGTATGTACCAGTAGCCGGACAAACAATCAAGGTTTCTAATCATCAATTTTTTGTTGATTAACAAAAGAAAATGAAAATTCGCACAAATTAACTTTAGCTCTTTGTACAAAAAAAATGATACCAAGTGTGAGTCATATTACCCTCAACTGTCTACAAAAATATGGATCAATGTTTGATGGATCCCTGTTTATAATGTAAATTGCACTCTACCAGGACCAGCAGCTGGACAAATTTTACACAATCCATAAACCATTATTTTAATTTATGGACATTCTTTAACTCTTTTCATTTAAGGAAATTGGGTCATTTTTCTCTGAAAGAGTGGAATACCTTCTGGCAAACGGAGCCATTACTCATTACAAGCAATGGCTTCTTTTGCCACAATGGTTTCAAAAGTCGTCTGCTTCAGATGCGCAGGGGGGGATGCAGTATTATGAGAAAAAGGGTTTAAAAAAAAGTTGCTCTACATAAACATGACAGTGTTAGTAGTATATATACAGCACAGACATACATTGCACAAAAATACTGCAAATTTTCCTATCTACATATACATCAAAATCTTCACAAAGCAGACTCGCACTTATCTCAATACACAGAACATGGCGAGTTCAAACCCCAACATTGGACAGTTTCCAAGGCAACACATTTTCTAATCAGTAAACCACAGAAAAAAACTAGGACTAAATCAAGATTTATCCAAAAACTGTGACGATATATATCAGTAGAAAGCAGAGCACAAATTTTCAGAGACCTCAAAGAGAAATACAACAAGTCAATGAGTAATTTGTGCAGTTCTTATCATTTCTAAACCCCTAAGGAGTGACATTTAGAGCCGCAATCAAGTGCACCTCATGTCACCATTGCACATATGTACACAAACATGTGGTATGTTCATTAACAAACATTTCCCTCAGTATCACTAATCAATGATTTGTAAACTGTAATCATCATTATGCTTAAAAACTGGAAATTTTGCCTATATTTTGTAACACACAGCAATTTCATGGTAAATAGTTAATTAGGTTCAATAAGCACATTGCTTGATTTATCACAAACAAAATAAAAAATACAAGGTAACATGAAATGCAGTCATAACAATTTTTAACTGGATATCAGAGGACAATACATGTATTAAATAATAGATGTTAATTAATAAAATTTCAATTTTTCACACATTTCTTTTATGAAATTTTAGAATGAAAGAGACAGATCAAACATAATTTTACAAAGTAACCTTACACTACAACCTTGCCCCAAGCCATAGAAATACTGAAGAACTCCAAATTTCCAAGAAGTAAAGATTCAACTGACAAAAGCAGAGGCACATATGAAGAAAATACAGAATTAATTTGAGATTTATAATTTCCAAAAAAAAAAAAAAAAAGAAAAAACCACACAAATGTGCTTGATTTTCAAAATTTCAATGAAATGTACTACATAAGTTATATACCATCATCTAGTCCCTGTGGAATTAATGAATTTTTCTGTATTTTGATCTTGTTCACAAATTAGATATAAAGTTATAAATCTTCAAGATGGTTCATGGAAAATTACACAAATATAATGAAATGCTGAAACGAAATATTTAAAATAATGAAAGCATAAATCCATAGGGCTCTTCAGAGTGCCCAACCAGCGAGTTTTCTGACTAGGAAGACAAAATGTCTGGTGAAAATGGGGGGGTCTGCAGTATAATGCCAAGCTAATTTTAAGTTGGTCTTCTAATACTTGATTAAGTTACCTTATCACATAGTTCATGCAGACGATATACTGAGGTTCATTGGCTGTGTTGTAGATGATGGTAGCACGAGTCTGAAGCCACACCCAGTTGTCGTTTTTCCCAAGAAACCGGTAGTACTTGCTTACAGAAGTACCCTTAGCAATCACTGAAATAAAAGAAAATTAATTTGAATTACAACACCTAGACACAAAACAATTTTCATCAAGGAGACCAAAATTCCTAGAATGACAAAATAACTTCAACAAACAGCAGACGCAATTTAAGTTGGTTGTTTAATGTAACTGATTTCAATTTTGTCGCCCTGTCTGCCATGAAACCATTTTTTTTTTACTTTTCTACCACATAATTCACTCATGTGAAAGTTTTAATGTAACGTAGGAATGAATACAATAGTACGCCATTTGTTTTGGGTTTTGTTTTCAGGTTAGATTTTACTTACTATTGATTCATTTCAAGCAGGGATATTGTAACGTCTGCTTTAAAATGTCTTCACACCTAGGTTATGATACACTTCAAATTGAGATTGTTCTAAAGTACAATACATCATTTCTTAAAAAATTGTAGACAGGCAAAAATTAATTTCACTGTCTGTTTATATCTTTATACGACTGGCTATACATTCTTAATTTCACATAATCAGATCTTAAATCACAATTGAGAATTTGAAGATTTAAAATTATGATCTCAAATGAAAACTTTTATATAAAGTATGCCAAAATATGAAAATAACAAGAAAAAGTGACTTATTGTTCTTGAAAGAAGGTTCATACCTGTATGGCAATTACCACAAATTGCTAAACAATTTTAAAATATTATGACCACTCATTATAACGATCACTTACTTTTGGACATATCTTCAATATTTCCTGATCCATAATTCAACTTGGTAATGAGACCACCTCAATATTAAGACCATACCTTGGGGTCCCAAAGGTGAGCTTAATATTGACTTTTCACTGTTTATATTGCATTTAGACTATTTTGTTATCCTGTCAATTATTTGAGATAATAAATAGGAGAGAAGTTACCCCAGTTTCCTATTCAGGGATCTTTACCTGATTGATCCATTCATAATTAGGATAAATTTTCCTTTATTTCTAAATTGGATCAATTCCTGATATCTTCATCTCAGACACCAGAGATGCAAGCTTCAGTCTTTGTTTTTATAAGAAAAGAAACACAGTGCAAGAAGGGTATGAAAAAACTTGGGACTGCGCGGAACACTACGAGCAAGTTTATCCATCTTAAAACTTATACTTCCGCAGGAATTGAAAATTGGAAGTATCAATGCAGTCAAAACATTATTCCAAAATTGCATTCAGCTGACATCTGAACATCGAAAGTACCTTTGGACTTGTCTTTTATTTTACAATTACAAAAGTATGGGTAGCACTATGACATAAATTTCCTGCTGTATAGATGTAAATATAACTAGTACACAGAAATTTAGTAGATGATAATCACCTTGTTATTCTCAATTTTTCGCTCAATGTACGTCATCAGAAATAACAAAGGGCAGCATAAAACACAAACAAAAATGCTACATAGTATACATGTATTTCAAACCTTTTCCTCCATTAAACATAAAGGAACCAAGATCATACTTGTAACTGTAAAATCAAACCATCATATTATCTATGATTTCTTGTCGTGACAAACTATCATATGATGTTTGGCCTGCAACTTTTATTTGTCACAAGTTATTAAACATCAGGATATGTTTCACTAACTTGATATGTAGAAGACACACAAGGAGAGAAATAGGAAAATATATGTTTATCAGCAAAATCAATCCATTGTCTAGACTTACATAGCTTAAAGAAGATTTTCCTTAAAAAGATCATTGATGATGCAATTTAAACCTTGCTGAAAACAAACACACACACATATATATATACAGTAAAACCTTGATAATGAGTCCAAATCTAGAACACGAAAAAAAAAATTAATGAGGTTGTCTCATTATCAAGTTGAATAATTTGGGACTTAATACATGGTGATCATAATCATGATGTGGTTGCTATGTGAGGTTTCAGTGTATTTCATTAACAGCAGATATGTGGATGTTATAGACAGGCAACTTCATTTTTTCATATTAGGCCAATACCATCTGTATATGTAAAAACATATAGTATAATTCCATCTACCCTTAAACATGCTATCACAACTTTGGACAGCTCAGAAATAGAATGATATTGTAACTGCATCTAGCAAGAAAGGTCTGCTATAAAATCCATTCTTATCAGGTATAAAGTCAAGCTTACAGCATTAAATTCTAGATCAACTATACAAACATCACATTGAATGGATGTACAAACCGACAGACAAATTACTACACAGAGACTTCACCTGATTATCATTGATACATGTACTCCTAGCATAGAATGAATATGCTTACTTCAGTCTGATCATTTGCAGCCATGCTAAGACAATTTCCATACTGTGATACCAAATATACGTAAATAAATTGGTTATGAAATAAATCCTAGCATTAAGTGAATGATTTGTCTGAGAGCTTAAATTTGAGCTTTTTCTGCAGATATTTAATATACACCAGGCATAAAACACGCATCACTGACACCTAATTCATTGATTTTATATCTTACAGTGTAGAGTGGTGTATTTTCTGAACCTCTAAATATGGTATGTTTAAAGGAACTCCCATCACATTCATGTCAAGTTTTTGAAATTTAGAAAATTCTTTGGCAGCAATTTTGAATAAAATTATAAACAATGTCAGTACAATTCCTTATTAAAACCACCATCAGGTCAAATAATATATACAATCCCCTCCAAGGCAACATCCTTTGGGATCAGCAAAATTATGTTGTTGTTAAGAGGTTATTGTTCTAGAGAAGTTGTAGTATTAGCTAAATTGAACAGTGAGCAAAATCAAACTTGTTGAAGGTTGTTGCTCAAGAGAGGGCCGCTCTGGAGAGGTTTCACTTTGTAAGGTCATTTCTACAAAACTGTTGTTTGTGGTAATGTTCCCCAAATTTTTAACAGCAGTTAAGGTATGCATTTTTTGTTGACTTTAAGTGCTTGTTCTAAAGACAATTAGCTGGAATAAAGAACAAAAGAATTATTGGCCAGAATGCTGAAGTATTTTGGTTTGGGGATTTTTTAATGAGTCCTTCACAAAACTGTGAACCTTTAATTTGTTAAGGATGGCCTTATCATGAACATTTATATCTAAATAATGAGGAAATGTTGAAAACTATTTGGAAAATAAATGATTGTCATGATGAGGTGGTTTTTATATGGAACTTGTCACTAATAAGAGATTATATTGTGGTTTGATAAAGTCTTTTTTTCACTGGGTTTAACCCACTTTTTCAACATTTTTTTTAGTTATATACAGTGCCCAGTTCACCTAACAATTTATCCTGGATTGTATATTAACCAGTCCTAACTTACCCTTCTACAAGGAGCCAGCAACTTCTCTACATATGGAGGAAAATCAACATTTTTGTCATAAAAGGCCATGACCTGCCTCAACCCAGATTTGAGCCCGAATCGCAAGCTTACAAGTACAGTGCACTAACCATTGGACCACAGTTATGGCTTTGGTAATGTCTATAGTCAATATTCATTAATATAACTGTATACAAACCTGTGTCCTGTGAGACATGTAGGAGACACCACTAAGCATAACTCATACAGCAAATGGAAAAATATAGATATCTAACTACAGTAAAACCTCACTCACTGATAACCTAGTATAAATTACAAAAAATACTTATTTTTGGACTGGTTTACAACATTTCAACTTGTTTCAATGTTTCAACTTGTTAATGAGAACCCTTCAATATAAAGACTGGCCATCACAATGGCCTGGACATCAAAGTTTTGTAATATTTGTCAACAAATCTAAATGTTCCACCCGTCATTAAATATGAAGTTCATAGATTTTCTTTTTTTTTAAAGATGAGAAAAAAATGAGAATACAGCTTCCATCACAACACTTCATCAAATGTGGATATTGTAGGGGTAATAATGATCAAGTGACCTTTCCTTTGATGATATTTTTCAGACAAATACAGGTGATGGTATATTGATATCATGAAACATGTTTTGTTATCAGGAGTGTTTGAATGTCTTTATTCAGCAAGAAAATAACAATATGAGAACAAAAAGCACATAATGGTTCCCATCTGTGTAATTAGAAACATTTATTTTAAGGGGCCTCTGTGGTCAAGTGGCTATTGTTTCTAACTAGTAATCACTAGCCCCTCACCACTGTGAGTTTTAGTCCCATATACATGCCAACTGACCCAGGCTGTTGGAGCAATCATATACCCTAGTGAAAAACAGAAGCATTTATTTCTAAACCTATAATGTTAAATTTGCACATAATACTGTAACAGCACCTAACATCATGACTTTAAGACAAGCCCATAGTATTTCTTAAGAAATAATAGTATGTCTTATGAATACCAAGAAAATAAGTCTTTCTACAAATAATTCGTACCAGAAAAATTAAGTATATAAAATATGACACCAGACGTGTACTGAGATCATATTCATACTACCCACTCAATGTAATAAATTTTGATAGAAAATATAACGGAAGACGACAAAATAGAACCATCATCCTAGCTGAGCCATATTTAGTTTTAATCCATGAGAAAATTGATTCTCGTCGAAAAGGAACCAACGCCAATTACGAGTTCACTTATTGTTCACGGAGACAATTACAGCACATCATTGTTATGGTATGGCCAGCCACTACAGACATCAGCTGTTGGCATAAATACATTTACTAGGCATAGTATCCTTGGCAACCGAAATAAGCAAAACATTTCTGGAAGGGATTCTATGAACAGTAACAGAAATGATGCAAGTTTTGCAGTCTAATCAATGTCAGTATACCAGCCAACATGGAACAATTAAATCAAACAATTCATTCTGAGAATATGGAGAGAACTTTTCCCCATTTTCGGCAAATTATTAAAGATTTTAAGTCTTAAATCATTTAGCATTGTCTGAGAGCTGTCAGACCATACTGCACGAAAATCTATACCTCCAAATCTTGTGTATCAATAAGCAGCATAATATTTGCATACCAGTACATTAAAATTGTACTTCTGTTCAAGACAGTACTTTTTAATATAATAAGAGCTAGATTAGCTTAGATATAGTCACTTATATGACATTTCTGTTTCTACAGACTATGAAAGACTGTAACCAGTAAATGTAGTCTTTATAATCATTTCCAGAGAATGTTTACACTCGAGCAGATTTTAGATGAACTACACAAAATAAATCGGAAACAAGGGCCTATGTGGTTATAGTCTACCAACCCCACACTGCAGTCAGGATCCAACCCGGGTCCAAATTCCACTTGTGAGGAAACTGTCCAGTTAGCAACAAAAGGTCAATGATTTCTTCCTCAACCATTGAAGTAGGAAAAAATGCCAAATGACACTGGCTGTTGGTGCAACATTAAACCCCAAGTGAAAAAGAATAATAATGTAAGTGCAGATCATTATCTCAAAACTTACAGTTCTGATGACACGCCTGAACTTTCGGAGCATCTATTGGGTTGTGAAAATGGTATGCCGTCTTCCCGAGTAACTCAGTTGGCTCATATCCTGTCAGCGTAATAATTCTGAAATGATAAATCAAAATAAATACACACAATCCGACTACTTCATATACATAATGTCAATAAAAGGGAATTAATTCCTGTTGACCAAGGCAGTAAGATCATACAAGAGTACATTACCTTATGGCCATATCTATTATACATGGTGACATATGTCGATATATTGCACAAAATAGACATTTTACTAAATACACAGTTGGTGAAATTTTGGTTAAATAACACTCAATTTAACAATTATGTTAATCTTAAATCCTTATGCGGAAAAGTGGCTTAAAATATAACAACAATATTGATGAGCATGAAAAAAAAAACACAATTCTTGAGTTTAAACATACACAAACACACAGAATAACTTCTCATATTGAGTTTCATGGAAAAGAATTGAGTGAATGATTGTCATGAATATTTCACTAAAAAGGTAGTTCCAATCAAAGGTTTTAAATAAATTATTGAATAAGAAACAATGAAAAGGGTGTCCCTTTACACAGATAGGGTTCAACAACACATTCAATGTTTTTTTTATTTCATTTCAAGTACACTTCTTTGGACATACTGAAGCCTTCAATGAAAAAAATACAGCCACAACATTTCTTAGTATAATTAACAATGCAGCATTAGACAGTTATCAATTAATAAGTCTGTAAACAACAGTATCTAATTAATCACCCGCATATCCAGCAGGCAGCTAGCATACTGTGAGGAATGAATATTTGCCAAGTGAAAAAAAGCTCAGATAAAACAGCATCCCATAAACATAGACTCAATTGTGAGAAGCTTTAGATCTTCCAGCTTTCTTGTACACCATTTTATTTATTTTCAATCTTACAGGTAACAATAAAAACGAAGGAAAGGGTCCTACATAGAAAATTATATAGACATCTAACACAGACCAGTCTATGAATACAACTGAATTAACCCAATTAGTAACTTATGAGTTAGAATACCAATGAATTTACCTAATCAGTACCTTGTGACTTAGAATACCAATGAATTTACCTAATTAGTACCTTGTGACTTAGAATACAACTGAATTAACCCAATTAGTACCTTGTGACTTAGAATACAACTGAATTAACCCAATTAGTACCTTGTGACTTAGAATAAAACTGAATTAACCCAATTAGTACCTTGTGACTTAGAATACAACTGAATTTACCTAATCAGTACCTTGTGACTTAGAATAAAACTGAATTTACCTAATTAGTACCTTGTGACTTAGAATAAAACTGAATTTACCTAATTAGTACCTTGTGACTTAGAATAAAACTGAATTAACCCAATTAGTACCTTGTGACTTAGAATAAAACTGAATTAACCCAATTAGTACCTTTGACTTAGAATAAAACTGAATTTACCCAATTAGTACCTTGTGACTTAGAATAAAACTGAATTAACCCAATTAGTACCTTTGACTTAGAATACAACAATCAGAGCCTTCTGACTTAACAATAACTGAATCAACCAATCACGCAATAAGGCCATTAACTCAGGACAGTGCCATATTGTTATGAAGACCCTGGTGTAGCATGTTTGACTATGATGATTTTACAGACTATACTACATCAGTGGTCATTTGTCTCCCTATCTTTTGATTCACACAGCAAGTTGGTAGGTCAGCAGTAGCTAACAAAACAAGGAACACAAGCTATCACAAGTAAAAAAATCCGCAAGTACAGATAAGGTCCACTGTCAACCTTTTGTAACTGCTAAAGTACTGTTAAAAACAGCGTTGAACTATGTGTAAAGGCAATCAAATGAATGATACAACGTTTATACACAACATTTCAATACAGAAAAAAGAAGAAAGCAGATAGATGTTTGGCATCTTGCGATAAACAAGGTTTATTTTGATTATTTTGCAAAACACAGAAAAGTTACGAGGAATGAAGAATAAGGATTGTTTAGTGGCAAACATATGAGCCAGCTTACAACATAGAGAAACTGATATCATGGATAGGTGTAGCCAAAACATTGAAACATAAAATAGATACCAAACCACTTCCTCATCAAGTCATATAATCACTTCATTCATTCATTCTGTAAAACATTCTTTTTTTTCAGTTTCACAATTTTCAAGGGGCATCAGACCAACCCCATTACAGGGAAAATATTTCATTACTATGTGACAATATTCAATTTGAATAATAACTGATAGACAAAAACTATCTACATAAATAAAAAAGTTTAATTTCATCCCAAATAAACACTAAATCTTGATACAGCAGACTGATCATGAAATCAGGAAATGCACAAATTGATGTATCATTATACAGTGAGCAATTACATAATAAAATGTGTTTACCTTAATCATTTTTTCTTTTAATAATCCAAGCCATAGCACACTTTATCCACAAAATCATTCAATAACTTATAACAATAACACAATGAGAAGTACACAACACTAAAATCCAGGAAAAATACTTTCAGTGTGATAGAGACAACTGATAATTTTATGTACCATTTGAATGCATTAGGAAACTTTTGTACATTATAAACTCGCTAAATATCGCTAATGAATGAGTTTAGATCAAATCATACTAACACTGAAAACATTAATGCAACAGGATGTTATACTGTTTGTCATTGGATGCATCTTCAAAATGGAGGTTTATTTGTTAGGTGCATCTTCAAAATGAAGGTTTATTTACTCCATGCACATTCAACAATGGAGGTAATTTTCAATTTCATCATAAAAACATCACAAAAGTAACAAATGTAATAAGAGCAATGAATTTTCACCTCAGAAGTTAAACAATGAAATTAAAAACAGATGCAAGTTTTTTTTTTCTAAAGAAGTGAATATATGATGAATAAGCAAGCAGATTGCACTCAATGCTCCACCATCTCTCATGTGTTAACATGTACACAAACATGGAAAAGCAAGTAGGATGTAAGCACTAGACAATGATAGATCAGCATAAGATATCAAGCAGACTGGCTCAATTCTTTCCTCATTTCACTACCCACTATGTTGATTAAACAAGGCAATTATGTAACAGACGAAATTTCACAGCAGCAAGAAAGTTAAACAATCCACTTCAGGTATCACATTGATTGGACTTTTTTCCTATCCTTTTACACTCTTCATTTTCCAGTCAGTTAACTAAAGCAGGTAAACCTTAACAACCAAAGTCCCCACCACAGTTACTACAAAACCAGATGTTTATTTTTTTATATGGAAGGTTAATTAAAGCCAACATCAGAAGTATCTAAAATTTGGTAATGATAAAAATTATAGGCTTTCGAAAAGAAGCTTACATAAGTTCCAAGTAACAGCAAATGTGACAATGTACAATGGCTACACTGTCTCATGACTTCAGCACACTGGTTTAGAATTGATCATACATTAATGTAGATAGGAAAAAGGATTCCTAGAAAAAAACCATACAAGTATCCTACCTTCCCCAAAATACTACCTTCCACCTAAATCCCCATACCCAAAAATCCAACCAACACACAGGATCATACGAAAATCGAGAACAAAACACTGTCTCTAGTAAGGAATAGTTAGTACTGAAAGTAACATGTAACTGGTTTCTTAAATCTGAACAGATACAGCACATGTAAAAGACAGGGTACAAAGCAACATTAAGTCAAGTTAAGCAATCTTACAAAAATTGCAAAAAAATGCTGGCTTGGCACAAAATACAGTCATGGCACATCTTAAAGAGGGGCAAACTTCCCAAAAAAGCATTAACAAGACATATAGTTGATTGTTTTGTATATGAATGGAAACAAGCAGAAAAAACAGATCAATGAACATGACAATATTTCTGATCATTATGTCTTAGAAAACAGAAATATTCAGGACACATTCAGAATGTGGCGTGTTCTTTGGTGTATCTAACAGATCAATGCTATATCAAAATCAAATCTTGGCAAAATGTGACATACTTACTTAATACTATGTCTGAAGGTATGAATTCTGACAGACAGGGAAAGTCACTAATACACAAGCATGCAATATTTACATAAATATATTTCTGCACACATTTTTAGCAAAGACATTCATGGATTCTCCTCAACAAAGGAACTCAAAGCACAAAGTAATCAAACAGAAAAGAAGTTGGTGAATAAAAAAGATGCAGTGAATAATTGATAAAATATCACTGAGGAGAGAATTAGCAAAAAGTGTACACTTGAACAGAGACAGATTCGTAAGACTGGACAAGTGTAAATCAAATGATTGGTAAAGTAGCACAATGGAGCAAAGAAGAGGGAGCAATCATTATACAGGATAACTGCACCAGGAAAAAATACAAACAAATTCAATTTAACCAATTCGTCCATTTCTAGCCCTGGAAAAAAATGGAATGGGTTTTTACACCTTTGTATAAGACTCAGCCATTCTTCGGACATGATTTTAGATGTAAAACCAAACATCTTATATAGGAGTGATTACAGTTATGGTACAACAAACCAATTACACGTGGAACTAATGGAAAAAATGAACTTATTTCACTTGTGAACAGATTAGTACAAAGGGACAACATACAAGAGAAGTAGTAGTGTAGCAAACACAAGGATAAAAGAGGGATTGCAAGTTTAAAAACATGACAATAGCACAGGAAAGAATCAGTGAAATAGGGCAACTGAAGGATTGAAACTTGAGAATTTAACAGTGAAGCATTGGTGTAATAAGGAAATTGCAGAATAAATACATGACCATAGCGCATGGTCTCACGGGAGTAATAAAACAATTACACAGAAAGCTAAGTGTTCTAAGTATTTCTATACAGTTCAGCAACTGGAACAAATCTTCCTAGAAAAAAACTAAGAGAAATCCCACTCGGAATAAATTTATCTATAATTGATTTCTGTAGCGTAAACCATGGGAACAGTATCACAATAATAATTCAATGTTATGTAACTATAACCATAAAACAGCATCAATGTTACATAACTATTTCTGATACAATGGAAATCATTCCAGCAAAAAACAATGAAAGCTGATCCCTACATGTAAGTGTCAATTTTTTTAAGTTTGACAGAGTAGAAATTTGTGAAAAAGGAAAGGATAAAACAATAGACTATTGTGGTTACTTTAGAACATGAATTATGAACATCATTCATAACAGTTTGCTGGGATCCTGTGGGAAAGTTTTCAATTTAAACTTCAGACTCATAAATAAGATTTTGTTCTCTGAAAATGCAAAGACAGAAAATTTGTGCGAAAGTATGAAACAAAAGCTGTAGCATGGAAATTTGGAAAGACTGTGAGGATATTCTGGCCAGTAGGTGATTAAATGTGCAAATATCATACAAAATAATCATTTTATTATTATATTTGTATTAGTATAGTAATAACATTATCTTAAGACAACCTTTGGGACTATAATAAGGTGGTCATATACGATAGGCAGTCACTGTGATGTTTTACTGTATTACAAAAATTAAAAAAACCAAGTCATCACAATATGGGTCATTTAGCTCAATATATAGCTCAACCAGTAAAGTAGCTTGATTAGTAAGTGCTAAGAACCGTTGTCATGACAATAACAGCTCAATTTTCACTTGATTTCTTAAAATTCAAAATTTCATATTGAAAGCATTCAAATTACACAGAAATTTCAATATTGCAGTCACAATCCTCAACAATTTATCCATGTTTCTGTTCTGCATCAAGATACAACAATTTATCTTATTCCTATCCAATCGATACAATTTCTGTCATTTATTCTAAGATGTAAGTAAAAAAGGAAACAGAGGGACAAATGAGCCAATCAGATTATTGATCACAATTGTATTGAAATGAGCAAGAATTGTTGCTGCAGACAGTCAAATGATCAATGAGCAATTATTCCGCCCAAGAACCACAGGGACGTGATTTCCCAAAAACCACACAGGTGCATGCCATGTAAGGCTTTAGTAGGTATGAAGTCATTCATGTGCCTGTAAGTATTATCAATCTCTGTATATGTGTATTATCAACTTTACATACATGTTAAACAATACAGACAAAAATAGAAATCAAAATCAGAGCAGAAATTCTAAGCCAGGGTCATGTAATTCAAAAACTCACAGACCATATTCTGGTACTAATCTTTATGGACAAAGGTCCAGAAATATCTCATTCCCAGTTCAAGCCATTGTGGAATATATATATTACTTCATGAGCATTCACAGCTGATGAAATATAGATCTAAGATAATTTTCAGACAAAAGAAGCACTTCCAACTTGTTATGTGAACAGTGAACCAGTCTACCCATTTAAACAAATTTCTTCAACCTGTTGGCGAAGTAACTAAATGCTGATATCATGGCCTTCAACCACAACAAAAGGAGAACAAGAGTGGAATATACTGACTATTTGCATATCATGTTCTACAATGGTGTGTGCAATAAATTCTACAGACTATGGAATGGAAAAAAATACACAAACACAGTCTGTACACAGATTGCAAAGGTATTATTTTCTGTCTAGTATAATAACTAAGGTAGGGTTAATATATTTATATAGTATATTGTCAAGAAAGACGAGTCACAAAAAATTCAATATTCGTAGTTTTGTAACACATTAATGAAATGTCAGGAAGTTGTCAAACATTGCATAACAACTTTCATAATAGAGAAGCATGCAATATGCATGCAGTGAACATCATTGGGGAAGCATTCTAATTTCTAACACAGATAATACATAAACAAGCCAAGATGATTTAATATTGAGTTTTACAATGTTTTACAATGTTACTAATAAACACTTGAAAAGCATTTCCAAACATTGATTGTTGTTTGAAAGAAATGTTTGAAATACAGTGGAAGGTAACAGATGAATGAAACAGATGTCCCAGTCATATCCATAATTCTAATCTAACAACAGACAAAGCAAGGCACAAGAAAACTACCAAGGCCACATTTACACACATTCATGGCTTAGTGTCCCATCTTAGTGTGTTGAGACGGTTAAATCCTAAGTATAGTTTTTACTAAGGACTGGATAAACACAGGATGGGTACCATCTCAAAATGTTTATTCAACTTTTAATAAAAAGTGTGCTAAAATTTAACACATAAAAAATCACTGGAATGCAAATTTTTTTTGATGAGTCAGCAGAAAACTAACAAACATATTTAATGCAGTAATATATATGCTAAGTCAGAAATGATAATGATTTGCTTAAGTTTGTCACACATAAACATAAAAAAATGAATAAAAAGTTTTACATAGAAACAATTTTAAAAATTGTGCACACAACCAATGCCTCATTGTGTTCAAGGTTTATACAATCAGGCAAGTCAGCAATATTTTCATAAGTGACTCACTTGAAGGTTGTAAACTGGCAAAATTTTCATGTTGAAGATAGAACAAAAATATTTCTATTGCCATAACAACAGAAATTGTTCTGTTAAGTCAGCAATCGTTACATGCGTAGGGAAATATCTTGCATACAATTTGACTTTGATAGATAATATGCACATGTTAGATTTGTGTTGCGCAATTTCGTGCATCTAAAGATTTTCTATAATTAATATCACTATAAAGTAATCACATTTCCAGGACTTACACAATGACAAGTTTTCAAAACATTACTTTCTCTTATTTTTATCAAAAAAAAAAGATGAATGCTTGCATGATTGAGTTTGGTTGACCGAATTGCGTCAACATAGAAGCATGAACATCCCAAATGATACAGACTGATTTATTTTCAAGCAGGAATGGCTGCAAACATGCAATAGGTACCATGTAATTCAGCATTCATTTCTATGTGAGGGCTTTTTAACCCACAATATTTATGTTATTACTTACCTAGTGTCACAAAAGGTGAATGTCATTCCAAGGTCGTGGCGGGACATGAACATATTGCCATCCATTCTGATTTCTAGCATTGGAGTTGTCTGCATTGGTCGACATATACATAGTAGTCCATCAGTGACTACACACCCAAGTTTTGAAGATATGTGTCGTTTAATCTTCCCTGACCATTGTACTAGCTGAAAATAGAAAAAAGTCATACATAACAATCCAGTTAACAAATCCCAAGTCAGTAACAATGACATTTAGCCCAACATTGGACTGAACATTGAAGATGTCTTCATATGCCTCTATTCTCCATAATCAGATTTTCTAGACTGTTCTAATTTTGATGCTAATATTCACATAATTATGCAACATAGAAATTGCATCATTTTCTAGATGAATAGGACGGTAACACCATTCTGTTAGAGTTTAATCAACAGTATATCAGTTAAGAACAGCAAGTGCTTGACAGACCTGGTATTTCACCAGATCCATATACGATCAGTAGGCAGCCCTAAACATTGAACCCATATTGACATATTAATCAGAAGTGAAGGAGTAATGATCATGGGTGCAATATAATAATCTTCCCTCAAATTGCAATAGAAAAGTTTGTCTGCAGTCTCACATTATATGACCTCCTTACGCAGACTAAGTCGACTTTGGCAGTCAAGACGGATGAAGCAGATATTTCAATAACACTTTTGATCAGAGAATAACTGTGATTGATATATCATTTTGATTGAATTCTAAGAGCAATATATCACTGTCCCTTTTCACAATTTATGACCTCATAGCACTGATGGAATGATACATAAATGACAACCAGCATTATCTAACTTTAGGTCGTAATTAAAACACCATTCTCTTACAGCGTGCAATGTCAAAATGACATCAAATCTCAGTAAACAGCATCCACCACACTGACACAAAGTGATTTCATATTCTGGGGAAGTGGAAAAACACTAGCGCAAAATACTGGCCTCATATCTTATCATGCCAAACTCTGTTGTCTTACACGCCTGGGCATTAAAATATTATCACCTAGAAACAACAGCTGCATTATATATAAAAAATTGACAAAATGGAAAACAAAACTATGAAGACAAAATAGATTAATATCATCATGTCCTGACAGACAGAATACAATGACAGATATAATACTTAAACCAATTTTCTCATCTATCAATGTTTCAAAATTGTTCATGGAATATATATTTCTATATTTTATGGAAGCTTAAGTTAGACTTATTACATTGTGCAGATGTTATAATGCTCTGATTAAGTCTTCCAAGATGTATAATTTCTGAATATATGGAGCGCCTTTCTCAGAGAAGGTGAAAACTTAAAATTTCTATGAGAAAGATTTCAAAGCCTAAAGGATGATTTTGAGAGAAAATTTTGCACTTAACAGAGAAAAATCTCAGAATTGAGACCATGCACAGAAATTCTACAACAAAGAAACACGTTGTATGATATTGAGAGATGTGTCATCCAGAATGGTACACATGTGTTCCAGTTAATGCACAAACACATACCACAGAAGTAGAAACAGAGCCCAAACTTCAAGATCGGAACATTACATTTGCTGTGTCAGTGACCATATGCTTGACAACTGGGATGCATAAAAGTTGCTTCAGACAAGCACAACATTTCCAATTTCCATATCAAATAACAGAAAGGTAATATTTCAACCCCCTCCGCTTTCAAATGTTCAAGTCACACATTAACCATTACCCCCTTAGAGATGTCATTTAGGTGTCTGTACCAAAGATATATATAATTTTATGGTTTTATTCCTCTTTACATAAGATAGATGACAAAAATGAATTCCACTGGAGATTTTTTAATTTTAAAAAAATTACTATCTTAGTTAACATATATCCCAGAAATGACTTTCAGAATGGGGAACAATTACAAAGATATTGCAGGATTGGAAAGACTTAAGAATAATGTAAAACAAATCATCAGGATAGGAGTGACATATCTGATAACAAACATACATTTAAATTAGTAGCAAGTATCAATGCAGAAAGACAGAAATAGTTGCAACCATTGATTTTCGGTGACAAACAGAAAACTAACATGCAACGCTAACATTTGACTTGTTTTTTACAGTATTATAAAATTCAATCCCAAGTAACAATTATTTTGCAACCCCAAATCACTTTCCATCATGCAACACAGTGTTTACCCTGTGAACTTCATAAAAGGTAATATCACACATTAATGCGACATGATTCCCAAGGTATAACATCATTTATGATGCGGCTTACAATTATATCTGTATAGCATGCGATGTTACAATATATTGATTCCTATAAAGTACAACGTCTCTCTAGAACAATAATGATAAGTACCAATCACAATCACATTTAATTAAAACCACTGACCAATCACATTCGATCTTGTAAGCAATTGACAATCACACTTAATGAAACTATTGACCAATGAACAGAACTCGTTAACTACAATTATTGAGATAACACGCAGAAAAATTCTCTTTCTTCCACTATTTAAGCATATTATCTGCCATTCTTTTCAAAACCAGACGATCTTAACAAGGCACTGCTATCAATAACGAGCAATAATGAGAAATGATGCAAATTCTACTGCAAGATAGTGGACATTTTCCCGTCCTCCCTATCTTTAAAACTAACTTGCTTTCATCATTACAAGACAAAACGCCGACATAAACCACTTATATTTATTCAACCTCAGAAAATAATAAAAAATCCATTATGGAAGCATCAGAAATAATCCATGTAAAAACAACAGAAAAACATGTCAATATTTTCAATATCATAATTAATACAGTGAAACCTATCCAAAGCAACACGCTTTGGGAGGAGCAAAATTATGTTGTTTTTGAGAGGTTATTGTTCTAGAGATTAAATTAATAGTTAATTGTACAATGGGACAAAATCATGTGGTTGTTGAAGGAAGGTCGTCGCTCAAGAGTTGGGGTGCTCTGTAGAGGTTACAATGTATATGTTTGATCATGTAAGAAACCCATTGATGCAAAAACAATATTTTAAATGAATTTACATTTCACTGAAAGTGCTGACTGGACAACAACCAGGAGAATTCATGATAAATATCTTAGCGGCCAATGTTTTGCTGAATAGTATTGAAAGCTCCAAAAATTAACAGTTCTTTAACCCTTTGCCTCATAATACCACATACCCGCCACACCTGAAGCACAGGACTTTTGAAAACATAGTGGCAAAGAAACCATTGCATGCAATTTGTAATGGCTTTTTTGCAACAATGTTTTCCATCTGTCAGAGTGTAACAACCCAATTTTCTTAAATAAATTGATGTTTTGTTAATGTATATTAGCTTTGAATTTGGATGAGTCCAAAATATGCTTATAAGGCAAAGGAATATATACATTCAATAGCTGCCTTATGAAAGAGGTTATCTGCTTGGAAAAGTGATTTTTTTCAAGCAAATGTGTAAGACATAGATAATACTGTAGTGTAGGACTACCTAAAAAAAATAAAAAAAAACACACAACTTAATTGTTGAATATAAATCATAAACATAGCAAATACTAAACACACAGAGGCTTCTCATGTTTGAAGTCTTTTAAATACTTTTACTGACAATCATGTTGCAAGTAAGCACAAATAAAAAACTAGATCAACAAAAAACAAAAGATTTGATCAATATTAACAGAGTAAGATTTGCGTAAACAGTCAAGATTTTTTCAATTCACAGACAATTCAGTAGATATGAAAAGGAAGGAGAAGCAGTAATTCCTGACAATTTAGATTAATGGAATCACAAACCAGGAAATAAACATATTCAATAAATTCAATCATTTAAACCACCAGTGGGCTAAAACACTTTTAATACAATTCTAATACCACTGAGACAACACATTTAAAGCAAAAAAAAACCCAACCCTTTTACCTCAATAAACAAGGTTCTCATTTGTTAGACCTAATAAAGCACTCAAGAAAGCCATAATATAAATAATTGGTAAACCTCCCACATCAAATTAGTATCAGAAATCTAATGACCAGGTAAACATTAGCAGGTAGATATTGCCAGTTATTTATGCCGACCAAAGTAGATATTTTGGTAGCCAACCAACCATAAACATCCCATAAAAATAACACATCAAGGCCATGTGTAGCTTCCTGCAATAAGGATAAGATTAGTGTTATGGATATCAGAACAGCAAGAAAGACAACAAACATTTCATTGGCTTCAAACAATGATTGATACATTGACGGGAAACAAAACAAAAAGTTAAAACCTCAACATTAAGCCTACAAGTATCATGGAGATATTTGATGAAAAACATTGCTATAGACTAGCAAGAAGCATTGTTTAAAGTTTGCTTTAAGGATTGCAAGAGGTTTTGCACTGAGCACTGTTTAGTAACAAAAAGTATAACATCATTATTACTGCAAGGATTCAGCTCTCACTGGTATTGCTAGGACTGTGTTGTGCAGGCTTCTTGAAACTGCTGGAATACTGCCGGACATTTGGTCAAGCAAAGACAGAATTTCTCTCTGACCAAATGAAAATTTGTCTGACCTAATATATTATAAATAAGTGATAAATGCAGTAAACCCAACTGCCAAATATCTGGTCCGGTACTTACTGAAAAGTTATTGGACTTATATCTGAGAGTCTGGCAACTTTCAGGAAGCCTGGATGTGCAGTGGTACAAGAGAAGTCAACTTAAATGACAACTTTATCTACAGACAGACAATAAAATACAAAACACAGACAATCTTTTCATGGATCTTTCCAAAACAATTTTCTCAAAACATTGATAACCTTCAAATAATTGATTTCACATCCAACATTCTAAATTTCAATCAAAACAATCAAATGATCATCTATCATGTTTTTCTTCCTTTTAATTAATATTTAATTACAGGAAATATCATTCAGGACTTGTAAACAACAAACAACAACATAACAACAACATGTGAAGCAATGTATGTGACACCTAGACAACAATGTCAAAAAGGAGAAACAGGTATTAACCATTCATTGAAGATATCTAATTATAATGTAGTATGAAAAAGTAGGACACCACAGGAGACATTTGGACATATGGCACAAATACCAGCATCATTGTACTTGTTGGAATAAGGGGAAATCATTCTCACATTTTATGGATTAAAAATCAGGAGACCCAAATTAAAAATTGACAAAAGTTTAGAATCAGGGAAGGTAACTCTGCAACAATTTCAAATGAACACACATTGGCTGCTTCAGAAACCTAGTCTGTAATGCAGTGATGGGGAAAGGCATGCGCTATAATCACATTAAAATTTAAAACGTCACATTGTCTTTTGGCAACTGATGCACCCATGGCACATTCACATGTTTTCAATCCTTTCATGTAAAAAAAGTGCTGCTCTGCGTCATCTGACACTTAATGCAATTCTTTCCTTTTGCAAAAGCAAGCACCTAATGATAGACCCTCTGTGTCATCTGATGCTTTACGCTAGCTTTTTCTTTATGCAACAAGTGCCCAGCAGATAGACACTTATAGTTATGAAAACTGTTTTAATTGCTACTCAGTTATCGCCACATGAAATTGTCACATAGGTTTTCAAAATGTCACATTGATTTTGCATTCGAAATGGCCATTGTCCCATTAAGAAAATTTCTTTTTTGATCACTGGAAATGATCCTTTGCTTCAATGAGTGCATGAAGCTCAGTTTAACATCCCATCTTATAAAGACCTTTGTATGAAACACACACACACACATTTGAATACACTTGTTTGTCATTGTTTGTTACTTTTGTTTGCTTCATTTTGGACTGGTACCTATGGATGTTTGTTTCAGAATGTTTACACTTACATATGAAACTTGTAAAGGAAGAGGTGCAAAGATTCATCACAGGGGCATTTAGGTACCACACAAAGTTATCATTTATAGAAGAAAGGAAGTTTGCACAGTATGCAATAAGATCCACCATTAATCAAGAATAATAGGCACATATTGTAGAAAGCAAAAATGATTCAATCATAAAGGAACATAGCATCATCATTTATTAAAAGAGCAATGTTGAATGCATCATCACCAACAGCTGCCAAACTGTGTATACAAGATAAGCCGATCATTTCCAGTAAATGTACTTGCCTATCGGCAATAAAGCCAGAATAGATAGGTATCAAAACTGCAAGTATGCTTAATATTCAGACTATCAGGAATAGATGGGAGAATACCCAGAGTGTGGCAGCTAATGATTTCCTATCAATTTAGCAGACTTCATCTATTTAGCTTTCCCTTAATGGTAACAAAACATATTCACAGGGGGGACAAAATGGGACACAGTTATAATTAAGATACTTTATAAAGCATGGGTGTGATTTGTCAACGATTTTTTATAACAGAAAGTTCAATGATTTTTGCCACAGTAAGGAATAACATTTCTAAGTGGGAATATGACCAGAAAGCAATCTAAATAATAGAAACTGAAACTGATGGAGACTGAAATGAGTTAAATAATTCTATGGGCAATTGCAATGCAGCAACATTTGTTCAACAAGCATTAGAGGAGAAAGAGTTTACTCCAACCTAAGCATGGTCATTTTCTCATAGGATTTATTTATGTCACAAAAAATTACCTACATGATCACTCAAAATCATTTGCAATCACAGTCATAGGTTGTCATTTGGATGATTAAAACAAAGTTGCCATTATAATCATGGGTACCATATATTTAGTCAAAGATCATAAATTTACAAAAATCAAATGTTACAATGTTAATGGTACCTTTAAAAAGATCAGTCCAAATAAGACATACATTTTGTACAAGAACTATTTTAGCATTATCTAAGATGTGCCAGGTTGTAGGCACATATGTATAAATTACAGTGTGCATAAAGGATGCTAAAGCTTAATAATGTGAATGTGTTCAATAAAATTTTAGAATCATGATTCTTGGCACAGACTAGTTTAGTGAATATTTCTGTCTCTATCTAGAGCAGTAATAAGTACTAAATCCTGCAATATATTCTGCTAAATATTACATTTTGTATTTAATCATATATTTAATTCCTAAATATTCAATAAAGAACAGTTTAATGAGGAATAAAGTAATTCAGCATTTAAATCAGGATGCTCATCAACTTTGATAATACGTTTGTTCAGAAGATTTAGCGGAGAAAGAGCTTATGTCAATCTCAGCGAGAATTCTATCAATATCTACTTATATAACAATCTATCTGATATTCCACTATACCCCCACCCACCCCATCTTCCCATTTTGTGGCTCAGCATAAATGCTTTATAAATTTTTCAATCCAAAAACTATCCAAACGATAATGCAACAAAATGAAAAAAACATTGCAATGTCCCCACACACAGCAGGTTTTGTAGATTATGGGATGTTCAGTGAACAGTGATGAATTGTGATTAAATATCCAACATTTATTTTCAGGAAAAGCCTGAAAACTGAGCATCAATAATCAATACTGAGGTATACATTCATTTTGTGAATTCCATGCTTGTAAGTGATGGATAAATGAAGAGAATGGAGAGGTCCGCTCTTATCATTGATTTTTTTTCATGCAGCCAGTTTCATGAGTCATTTTATATACATTAATGCTGTATCATTGCAAAATTCACCTTTGTTTCATAATCACCAACCAATAATAAGTGACAAAATTTAATTAAAATAACAATCAAATTCAAAACAGTGCTTCTCAATCTACTCTGGCTAGTGACAAATTGTTTCAAAAATCATCCCTAATTGAGAGCAATAACAATGAATGCTTCAATCAAAATCTGAGGCAAATGCTGTAATTATTTACACAGCATTGAAGTTCAGTGATAAAATAGGAACATTACATTGTTCAATTACACCTTCAGATGGGATATCTCCAAATTAATGTTAAAAAATTTCACATAGAAGTGGCTACATGGTTTTCAATCTATGAAGCAATATACGCTGATTAAATTGTGATTTCATGCAACATAAATACACCAGGATATTACATTTTAAGTTCAACTTCCCACAGTATCTGCTATTAATGTTTGCAAAATTTGCATTTTATAGCAATGCATCTGCATTTTAATGCTGCCATAAGCACAATATTTAAGTTACTTCTTTTGGAACAGCTTCATGACATCATTTAGATTAATACTCAGTTTGAAAGAATTGAAAAAGAGCTTACTCAACAGTAAATCCAGGGTTCATGTCATTAAGTTTACCATATTACCATATATCCAATGATCATTGTATTAAACTTACCTATCATATACCCAGTGTTCAAACCATTTAACTACTCAAAATATTTCCAGTGTTCATACCATCAAACTTACTCACTATATTATATCAAATGTTCATCTCATTAAACTTACTCACCATATTATATCAATTGTTCAAGCCATGAAACTTACTCATTATATATCAAATGTTCATACCATTAAACTTACCCATTACATTATCCAGTGTTCATGCCATTTATTTTACTCATTATATATTCAATGTTCAAGCCATTAAACTTACTCATTATATATCCAGTGCTCTTGCCATTTAATTTACTCATTATATATTCAATGTTCAAGCCATTAAACTTACTCATTATATATCCAGTGTTCTTGCCATTAAACTTACCATATATTCAGTGTTTATAAAATAAAATTTATCATACATGCATTAATGTTACTCACCATATATCCTGTGTTCATGGCTTTACTGTGTGGCTTTGGAAGTGAAAATTTCATCCTGAGGTAAAACACTCGTCTAGGCTCATCAACAGGTAACAACATAGCTGAAAATACGGCAAAATAAGATCATAAATACAATTGTGATATCATAAGAAGTTAAAGTGTCATTGGTTTTGTATTTTTAGCCTTAAATGACAATGAATTATTTGATGATGATATATTTCCCATTTATTGAAAAATTTATTTGTCTGGTTAATGCATCAGCATAGTTGTATATTGAACAACAAATTTAAAGGTATACCACCAGAATTTCTTCCCTAATTCAAGACTTGACCTCAGTGCAACTAATTAATACAGAATCTCATAGCGGACATGATTGCAATGATTACTATGCAGTACTTAAACAACTGACAATTAACACAGATGCTAAAACCACTGATAAAATCTTTCAACCTCCCAAAAATAAATAACAAAACATGGCAACATAAATCAATGATCTGACAGTTCATTGTGAAAATTGATACTGGATTCCAAGCCCCATCTCAATATTGCATGATAACATTCTAAATATCCTGGCAAACAGTCAGGCTTGCATTTCAATCTTTCCAATAGTAATCAACTCCATAAACAAAATTGCAAAAATAACATCACACATTTTATAGCCTTTACCAAAGTAATGCCAACAATCTCCCCTACCATATGATTGGGAACATAAATGTTGGAAGCATCAGCTTAAAGCTGTAGAGGCAACCATGACAGGTGTTGATATAGAATAATGCTGGTGGTTGGCATCAAGTGCTGTTAAAACACAGATGACCACAGGTTTAAAACATTGTTTTCGGGTACTAATCTGGCATGGAATACAATCAGAAGTAAGCATATACTTGTTGTTTTGGGTGGACATCACTGCCAAAAATGACAAAGGAACAGCTAGATGTTAAAATGGAGGCTTAGTTGACTATTGACAATGGGCATTACTTAAGTTTGCTTACTATAGATACTGATTGTTGGAAGTAACACAGCAGTAATTTGAAATAGTGTACACAAGATGGTAAAATGTAACATTGGACACAGTCCAAGTTGGTAAAATGTGACATTAGACACAGTCTAAGATGGTAAACTCTGACATTGGACACAGTCAAAGTTGGTAAAATGTGACCTTGGACACAGTCCAAGTTGGTAAACTGTGACATTGGACACAATCCAAGTTGGTTAAATGTGACATTGCTTGAGATGAGCATAGGAAAGAACTGAATGTTCCTTTACAGTTTGCCACATGTCAATGGTGGAGATGTTAATTGATATTAGAAACAGGTATGGAAAGGTCTTTTTGTCACATGTCCAACATGGAAATAATTCTTTGCTTTCGTAAATCTATTAAATGTAGACCAATTAAAAAATGTAACACTCTGAATAAAGTACAACACACAAGTTGAAATAGATCATTCCTCATACAATATACTGGTAAGACAGCCAAAATCACAACCTTGATAAGCTTTATTTAATTTCTGAGCCTACAGAAGAAACAAATGCAATTATCAAGATATCGACTTCAAAGAAATATTCAAATCTAACTTCTCACTAGTCAAAATCCTAATCTCTAGAGCAAACTAATTGTAAATGAATTGACAACACCAATATATTTAAATGATTGAACAGAGAACATAGAAGCAAGAAACTACCACGCTAATCTCAGAATTTTCCGTATAAATAGCCTGTCAAACCGAGAAACACTAGACATGCAGTTATCTTGAAGTATATTCAAATCTTTGGTAAGAAGAATACATGCTATTTAACCACTATAAAGCAACATTTCTAAGTAAAAGAAAATACTTTTAATAAATACTGTGACAGAATTATGGTTCTCTACAAAATCGAAATGACTGAAAAATAAAATAATTACAGCATAGAGAATTTCCATCCTATACAATAGAGCAAATGCCAGACTCCTGAGTAATAATACAAAAATCAAGTTGATTATCTAAATTTCCCACATAAACGGGAAATCAAATTCATTGAGTTGCCACTGAGGTCAATGAATATGGGGGAATTTATTTACCGGATACCATGACTGGCATAATATAACAGTTAATCATTCTTGATTAGCAAGCATATTATTCTGACTTTATTTATAAGGAATAATAAATGTATATGGGAGCCTCCAGGGTCAATTGGTTATGGTCTTTTGTCTAGCAATATCCCAATACCCCCCCCCCAACACAAAACTTTACAAGTGGGGGCGCTGTCTAGGTAAAGGACCCTGGCTGATAATGTTATGTTAAACACCAGATAATAATATATGAGTCAGGTTGATATTCATTCTATTACAATCACTTATATTAATAACAGAAAGCATCAGGAAATCGGATTCTCTTCGCTCATTTATACTTGGATAATAAAGTTGGACAGCTGCTGTTTCTATCATTGCATTTATGACACAAAAATCACTCTGTAAGTCTGTGAAGGAATCTGTTAGAATAATGAGAATAATTATAGAATAATAATTAAGTTTTATGGTGCTTCAGCATCTTAAATAAATCATATCACAACCACTACGATACTGGATCCTTTAATCAAGGAAGTATGATCTACCCTGTGCAAATGATAAAATAGATAAAGCAGTAAATTAAATACTGAAACAAAGATATTGGAAATTAATGACTGACATCCACTGTCTAACATTTTCACGTACAGCTAAGGATTAATATTTGATTATTCCATCTATCAGAAAAATTAGATTCTGAGTTTTAGATCATAAAACGAATGTAGCAGCAGGGTGCTTAATTGACAATTTACCAATAGTAGAAGTTTTAAATCTGAATGAATTATTTCATCCATTAAATATATTTCCATGTTGATATTGTCTTTTTTTTGCCTAAGAAATTTGTACAAAGCTTTTAATTTGGAGTAACAATCCACCTCCCTATGAGGCACTAACTATGAGGTACAAACATAAATGAATTTTGAATTCAAAAAGCCCTTAAATTGCAATGAATTTCTCTCATTAAACATCCTTTCATGATAAAAAAATCTTGTATTATCCAAATGGTTTTCAGTACAAAGATAATGTCTCCATGTATACATTGATGGTAATTGAGGTATCAGGATAATGCAAGACAACTTGCAGCAAACTTACATTACTAGTTTAATACAGAATGTGATAGTGCGACCAATACTATGCCAGCTTCCTCAATTTTTAGAATCAGCAGATCAGGATACTAATAAATAGTGCCAAACAGCAAGAGATAAACCACAATCACAGCCAAAAATGCTTTGTACAGACAAGATAACATTAATACAGCCAATTACCCCACCCACTAGATTATATAATTATACTCAACTACCCCACCCACTGATTATATTCATATACTGTACACAATTACCCTATCCACATACTTAAACTTCAGCTGTGTGGTGTTTGTGAAAAAAGCATTTACCACCTTTAAGAGCCAACTACACATCAACCTTCCATCTTTGAACTGATAACATGCTTTGTTAAGTGAGACCTGATCTAACATTTCTAAACCTGCACATGAACATAGTTACACACCTGACATATATCAATGACTATAACTATTCCCAGAACTACAAAAATGTGTTTTTTTATCATCAAGTATCTTATACCTACTTGAAAATTCATTATATCAACTCTCCTGACACTGTTACCTTACTGCACTAAATATCTATGTTTTCTTTGTACAGTAGTCAGTCAGCAAACCTGTGTGAGGCAGTTTATGATTACATATCAAACTTAAAATTAACACATCCAATCAGTTTGTAACTTGATTAAGTGTTACTATTTTATAGTTAATTCATTAATAGTGACTTTTTCAACTGTTACTTCACCAATTGTTTCTTCATTACCTGTCACATCATTAATTGCAAATTAATTAATTGTTACCTGTCACATCATTAATTGCAAATTAATTAATTCTTACTTCATGAATAGTTACATCAATAATTGTTACATAAAAATAGTTATTTAATGATTTTTTTTATATTTTTTTTCATCCTATAAAGAGAAAATGTACACAATTTAATGACAATATAAGAATAGCTACAATGTCTCCCTCCTATTTTCTGCCACAAATTTTCGAGGACGAATATTTTCAAGAATTCATACATTGCCAAGATCTTGGAGACAAGCACTCCGATATTTCCAACTCCAATCCAATGTTAAGTAGATTTATGTGACAAACTTGATGGTAATTGCACAGATTTTCCAGAAGAATCTGAATGTCAAATTTAGTTGAATCATTAGAGCTTCAATGAAATGTCAACAAATAATAATCATCAACAATAAACAACTAATACTTATTCAAATAGCTATTTACATAATCCCTGCAGCAATTCACGAAGTAACAGAAGTCATTCTTTCAACCATTTTATTTTTGGGAGATTCCAAGTGTGCAAAGACTTCAATATCACTAATAAATGAAGAGAAAATTAAGTTCTATCACATTAGGAGGCTTTTATTATGTGATTGAACTGCAGTTTCAATATAAACAATATATTCTCTTACAGTATTATTGTTTAAGTATGTGATTATAAAACATACATGGCTAACAGGCATGAAGGAAATAAGAAGAACACAAGAGGTACATGTTGAAGCAGGTATTTAAGTACAACAACATGTCAGTATCATTTGATGAATACAGAACAGCAAAATACAAACAACAAACAATACCCTCCAGACATTCTACAATCAACAACTGCAGCAAACATTGAACATTAATTGCAAACAAGTTGATAATGTAAAACTAGAGATACAATAAAACAATCTGGAATTCTGAAAATTTTGTATCTGAGGGTTTTTGATATTCATCTTAAAGACAAATATTGATTTTCACAGAAGAGCTGTGACTATCAAAAGTAAGCCAAGCATACATTTATTCATTTTTTTTATATATTTACACAAATTATTAGACAAACTCATATATTGAAGAGCTGAACATTTTAATTGTAATATTACAAATAATAGTGAAGTCACATGATCTTGTTTAAATCACCATCAGGTAAAGCAACCAGTCTACTTAAAACAATACATGAAGAAAATTTTTCATGAAACTCAGTCTTGCAACAACTCCACAAAATAACCAGTCAATAGGTAATTAAGAGCAATTTCCTAAAAAAAAAGATAATACGAACATAACAAGACAATTAAGCAAGTAAACCAGTCAAATAGTCATGACAACCAATAGAAAACAAGTAACATGATTTGACAACCAGTCTAGAGGTCTAAATAAACCCAGTCTGACGAAGTATCTGGATCAATGACAAAAATCCAGTCAATCGATGGTGACACCAGGTCTTTTACATAAAGATCACAGGAAGATGAGCAGACTATTTCTGAAGATTAAATGGGAATCATGTGTCACAATCAAGTGAATCTTATGCTGCTCTGCGTAGACACCAATCCCATTAAAACAGCAAAATTGCGTAATATCAACTGCATTAACATGGTGCATCATAACACCAAGTTATTTTATATCAACAGCTGACACCAATATTGAACAGCACTCCTATAATTATGTTCAATCCAGTTAGTGTGTCACCAATGTGCTTCAATGATCAATTATAACAGGTAAATATACATTAATGTTTGATCAGGAGCATAAGACAGGGAGCAAAACATGGCATAAAAAGTAGAAAATGTAAAATGTAATAAAATTGTCCAAGAACCTTTTGTCAACAGCATGGAGTGTTACCATGTGTGCCATTTCTTACATGATGAAGAAAATATGTGTTTGCTTTATGATGCAAGACCATTTGATTAATATCTCAGGACTACTTGATAATTGTGTTCAGGTTGTGGGGAAATAATCAGTGATTTCATGGAATCTTGAAATGAATCAGTACATAAAATGCATTCAGGACAAATACTAACAGAGCAATAAACACTCCATATCCTAAATATGGTGAAAAACCAAAAGAGACTTGGAAAACAACAACTAAAACATGGTCAGTACATCATGTTTTCCAATAATATTGAACAAGCTCCTTACAAGTTGCCAATATTAAACAACAGCATATTTATGGCTGTGAAATAACAATATTGCTTTGAATGGCATCAGTTGTTTCTGAAGATTTGATGGAGTGGAAGAGATAGGAAGACCGTTACATACGACTGGAGACATAAACTGAATACATACATCATTGATCAGAGACATGACATAAAATGTTGTGATACATCATTTGATAAAACATATATGTATTGTTTTACAGAAAACTTAATCATTGTAACAAAAGAGAATACGAGATAATTACAATATGACAACGCGAATATATCTCTGAATCAAATATAATTGATTAACAAATACTCTAATCAGAACAATCTAGCAATTCAAGAATAATCTCAAAGAACTACCTACAACTAACCTCCTTCCCTAGATTTCAACCTTTCAAATCGAAAACTACTGTTACTCCTACAACGTCTAACTTTTGTCTGCCAAGATCTAAGTTTTAACTAAGGCGGGTCTTCATAATCCAGTTCACTAATTTTAGGGTCAAATGTCAAAATAAAACCAGTTTTACAACATAAAAATATACTCACTCACCAAAAATTCATGAAACTTGTCTACAAACACTGATTTCAACTCACATGCCAAAACAGTTCATAATATAATTGTACATGTTTATTTAACTCTGATTAGAAGCTTAATATTAACTCTCCAAGTATTCTAAAAATGAATACTTTAAACTACCTGTTTCTGTGGTCCTATAGTAAGAGTTAAGGAACATTTAACTAGCAGTATTGAAAATAATAAAGACACTGAGGATAAACATCAGTGAAATCAGCAGGATTTTTTGGAAGAAAAGTGTCACACACAAAAGTGGGCCAATCATGTATAGAGGTGTTTCGGAGTCAAGATAAAAGCTCACAATATCATAAATCCAACCAAATAACAGGAAAAAATGATCTTTCTCAAGCAAGTATAGTTGCTTTACAAGCTTAGTCTTAACATTGCATGACAGAAACATTTAACATTTACAAAAAGATGGGAAATCATCCATAAACCCAGCACTGAGCCAGACATCTTAGACAATTTATCTAGACTTCACAACTTCTTCAATTTCAGCAGGTCAACAGATTTTTTTCCATCACATATTGTCTCCTAAAGGAATTATAGACATGAAACAAATGTCACTGTCAACATTTCACAGTAATCATAAGAATAGCTTATCCATTCAAAGATGTAGGTACCAAAGAATATTAAAGCAAATGTAAGCATAATAGTTGTTGTGCATACATGGGTGAAAGTTGAAAATATTCACAGAAACAATGAAAGCCAGTAGGGTCTGGACCTGGGAAAAAACAGAATGTCTAGAACATTCTGGAAAACATTCATCTATGTACTTATCCAAAGCAAAGGTGGGGTTGACCCATTAAACTGATGTAAACGCACTTAAGACTTTGGCAACAAGCAGCTCTGAGGTGGTACCCCAAATTATTATATACATCTCTATTATGCTGTTCTGAAGTCTGAATATTGTAGTTACATTGAGCTGAGCTAGGTTGATAACTATGTAGGCTATGTTGTCCAGGGATTAGGGAAGGGGGTATGAGTGTGAGACATGTTGGCAAGTTAGAGTTTTTCGCAGATTTTTGGCCATGTTGGTTGATTTGTGGCAATGTAGTCTATGGGGTAAGGTGAGAATTCTCGCATATATTTCCATGAAATTCATATACTTTTTTCTCTGGGAAATTAAGGATGGGCTGAACAACAATGTTTCAACATAAAAAGACAAATATACACACATTTTTAAACTAGTATGGTAATAATGAAATCAATCTATGAACTACATAACTACATTACCAAATCAATTACACTTTCATTGACATTTCCATGTAACTAAACCTAATTCCATAAATTCTTCTAGAAAAAAGCTTTCTTCTACCAAAGTATTGATTACTACTGATATTAATACAATATTGTCATGATATTAATTACACATGTAGACGATAGTTCAATTCATTGATCATCGTAACAAGCCATTCATCCTTTTCAAAATGTTCCGTTAACTGGGTTACAAATGATTTCTTGGCAATACATGAAGTACAAACAATGAAACAGTATGTGGGATGAAGTGAAAATAATTCCAGACAGGAAACTTTAAGAATTATTGCAAACACTCAATTTAAATCATGAACAAAATGGCAAATAAAGAGCAAATTTTTGCCAAGAGTTGGAAAAGAAATTATCACAGGAAATCATTTCAAAACCATGAATTAACAAACACAATTTAGTGGTATAAAACTATTTCATACCCCAGGCCAACAAAAATGATCATTTATATTGTCTGTCATGAAAGAAAGATAAATTATCTTAAATATCAAAGTTCAAATTGTGTTTCACTTACTACAGGGACATCATGACATTTGAAAGTTTTGTAAACAATAATTTTCATTCTTAAAATGAATGACTGCTCGTAGTTGAATTCGTTATGTCATGTTGACAAAATATAAATCAGAAGTCTCAATATCTTGCAACAATAAAATGTTTTGTTTCCTTACCTCGAGGAATCATTTGATTCGTAACAAATAATTTAACCTACACCAACATAAAATTCATCTATGAAAACATAATAACATTTATAGTTACTTAACAGGTAAACAAATTATTCAAGATCTTCATGGTCTGAAGTCAATATATGACTGCAATGACTCAGCAATTTTCCTAGTAAGACGGTACAAATGAAACAACAAAACATCAACTGCAACAATGATCAAAATGATATGTGTAAAATATCAATATAACAGTTCAACCAATCCTGTCTAGCTATAAAAATAATACCAATACACAGAATTTATTGTCTTGCAACCATCTAAGTCATTCCCCTAATCCTAATGTATTCTACAGTGTCAAAATTACAGTCAAGAGTTTCTGCTAATGCATTCTGGTGAAATATTTATAACCTGCTGAAGAACAGACAAAAAAGATCAAATGTAATGTAAAATACTGTATAAATATTATGATTGTTTTCCATTTGGCTTTTTATAATTAGAGAAAATAATTTATAAAAACAAAACAACAGAAAAACAAAACAAATAAAAAAGCAAAAGCATGGCTACAACACCTTTAAAAGTTACATCAACTACAAGACCACACCAAGAGCACAATTACAAGCAAAGAAAACAGCAAGAACACAGACACAAACCTTTGAAATGGTAAATCAAAATCAGGACTGCACCATGAGCGTTACCAAACAGTAACAGCTATAGAGCTTCAAATAGTATGTCAGTAGAGTCTCCAAAGAATATTACAGCAAGAGCACTACAATAGGGCTACAAGAGAAACATTACAGCACCACAGGAGCACTACAATAGAGCTACCAGAGAAACATTACAGCACCACAGGAGCACTACAATAGGGCTACCAGAGAAACATTACAGCACCACAGGAGCACTACAATAGGGCTACCAGAGAAACATTACAGCACCACAGGAGCACTACAATAGGGCTACCAGAGAAACATTACAGCACCACAGGAGCACTACAATAGGGCTACCAGAGAAACTTTACAGCACCACAGGAGCACTACCAAAGTCAAAGTAACATCACACCAAAGTACATCAAAAGGACTGCCAGAGGAACATTACAGCACTACAAGAGCACTACCATAAAAATCAAAGAATAACATCACACAAAAGTACAACAAAAGGGCAACTGAAGAGGGCAACATTACAGCACCACAAAATGGAGAAACCAAACAGTCTGAGCTTTCTGACTCATTCATGTTTGCACATTTTGCATTTGACCTCAAGTTATGTCCCATTTTGCAATTCAGACAATGGGTGTTAAGAGGGTTTGTTGGTATGTTAAGGACAAGAAGAGTGAGCTAGGATGGACTATTATTTATTGCTTGATTAAACAAGTTTCAGGAGAGCCCAATTTGTAAGTTGAGCATTCTTGAAGTATGTTCTTCAAATGGGTGAAAGTTGAAAATTTTCAAAAAACAGAAATCTTAACTTTGGTACCATTGAAACAATACATACCAGAAGGGTCATGACCTGGGAAAAAACAGAGGTTCTGGAAAATTCTGGAAAACTTTTAACCATGTTTTCAGTAAGTGCATCTATAATCAATAATACATCTTCTGGGTGCTAGAAGGTGGCAATCTACTTACAACAAAGGTTCCTCTCATGATATTTTAACAGAATTTTTTGCATACTGGTACAACAAAACATGAGAAATGTTGGTAATAATTACAGACTTGCAAAGGAGAAAAATGCTGCCTGTTCATGCTGTGCTAACAATACGACATGAAAACATATTAGCTGTGAAGTGAATGTGAAAAAAGGTCTTTCAGCTCATGAATTTCTTCTTAGTATTATTTACTGTCCTATTTGTAATACATTTATGTAAATATCCAGGGCTTGCCTGTGTCCCTTACAAATTGACTGACTGACTGAGAACTTGAAGGATTCAGAACCTACAGCTGCTAAACTGAGCAAGCCTAATCCATTTCACAACACCTTTCTTCAGTCAACTCTAGACTTTGGTGGGCATAAATAAAACATTTACATGTTTGTCCCTTTACTTGTTTATTTATCTATGTACTTTTGCTATGCTCATTTACAAAATGTTTTTTTATGTTTTTTTTTTCTTTTCATGCTCGTATCTCTGTTGCCGAATTGCATACTACAATAATTGTACATTGATTTATTTTACTCACTGAACTTGGAGGAAATAAAGATGTATATATACATACACATTATAAAATACAATACAAAAGTGACAGCAATCAGTTATCACCACTCATTGTCCAGTACAAATGGTACAGTACAAATGGTACCTCCAGAATTAGTGAGTTACATACAAATTAAGTACAGTAATTGGCAATTCTGGTCAGTAGTTTAAATTCCAACAAATTATATATGTATATATGAACTTGGATAAACTACAAGATAATTATATAAACATCAATGATTCTAGTACAACAAATTTGTGTTGTCAGTGGATAATTAAGAAAATAACAGCACCAGCTTTTTAAGCAAATAGCTTAAATACAGCAAGGACAAAAACACAAAGAGGAATAATTTCATAATTATTTGATTTGGAGAAGTGGTTTTGGATCTTGACAAAATCAGTCTTACAGACACGAATGTAAAATCACTACCTCAAGTACTCTTCAAATGAAGTCAAACATTACAAGATTTCTGACATTAAAAATGTGGACATAAAAATATATTTTCACTTTAAAATAAGACCCAGACAAAACATAGAAGTTTGGGACAGAAATCGTCTTAATGTCAAGCAAACATTTTCACCATTCCAGATGGACAACCACAGATGCAAAGCAACCAAGTAAGCTCCTACAGTGACACACAATGCTTTTATAGACTTCCAAACGTGTAAAGGTAAAAAAATATCAAAATCATACACAGACAAGACTGAATCAAGTGAAAACTATGAGATGCCAAAAGTATGCAAATTACTGAAAATAATCACAAATCTACGACACCAAGCAGTAATAAAGTCCAGTACAATTAAGACATGGCATATCATTACATGAAATATGTATTGTATGATATAACTGTATGATAAATATGTTGGCATTTATGGGAATGCACAGATTATGTCTGACAAACTAATGTTATAATAGAATATATAAATACACAAAATTGTAATAAAAAATGTTCACTATCAAATTTCAGCATATCTGTTTTTGCTGTACCAATATTCAATACTTGAATGTGACTGATCAATCTTTGACTGCCATATAAGGAGATTTCTGGGCTTCTTATCAAAACATCTATGACCCAAGAACAGATTTAAAGCTTTACTATACAGGATGTGTGAACTAGTGAACCGGACTAAAATATTGAATGCAAATGAACTGTATATCCTAAAGTATTAATAAATGAACTTCTAGGCAACATCAGTACTCAAAGTCCTGATAATGTCATTTGTCATCAGCAGTCTAAATAAGTACAAATTAGATGAGCAGAAATCTGAACACAACAAAAATATGAGGTTTATATTTTCCTAAGTGCACAGGATGTTCCTCCATTAAAACCACCAAAAAGTGCAGAAACAAAGAGGTCCCAACAGACAAAATATAAACAGTTAATAACAGAGAAATCATGGGACTTTTTACAGTCTACATAAGCACTCAATGGCATATACAAAATGTAAAACAAACAAATCAATTCTGGTATCATTTATGTCCTAAGAAATACTAGTGTGCAAGAAGGCAATATTAATGTCTCAGGAAATGTAAGAGAATCAAAGCTTTAGTGTAATGTCATATTCTACAATAAGTTCATAAAGTGCACAGAACCAAATCTATGAGATCTCAAGATCGCTTAAAATACCAATTACAGAAAGACAAGGGAATAATTCATCCCACAAAAAAAAGACTACAAGAAGATCTGGAAACCAACAACACTAATTCACCCAACAATCATGTGATTGCAGAGAGAATGGAAAGAGGGTAGAAGATACTAATAGATGATAGACATAAAATTATAAAATCCATTATTTCTCATTGAAGAAGATAGGAAAACTTTATCCACTGATCAATAAAGTCTGGGAGGCAATCATGCAAACCGCAAAATCAGTCGTAAAGCAATTACATATTGCACTGTAACAAACATAGCACAAACAGCAGCATACAAGCCATCTGAGACAAATGTCAAAGGTAAAATGCTGACATTTAGAAATCAGTAAAACAATGTGCATCTCTTAAGTTCATCAGATTTTATAATGTGCATCTGACAGCAGGTGAGAATTCTTTACTAAAGTATGATCTATAACATCATATGGAGGTAGACAGAACATTATGCCAACCATCATAATTGTTATGAAGTGCCCTGCAGTGGTATGGATTGCAAGTCATTCAGAAACTGTTGATAAAAATGCTTACAGACATACTGGAGACAGAGAAAAATGCATCATAAATGTAAAACAACCAAACTGAACATAGTAAGTTCCTAGCTTCACTGTTTTCACCTTAACATCAATTGTACAGTAAAACTTCACTTAACAATCCCTTAAATATCAAGACCATCTCATAATAACAACCATTCATTTCCAATATTTCCTTATAATGCGAACATCTCTATATGAAGACTATGTTTTGAGTCCCAAATGCATTTTTGATATCAAGTTTTCTTTGCAATTCATACATTTCCATTTCTCCACAAAAAGAATGATGATGTAACAGCAGACAAATTTATCACTGCCATCTTGTAAATTGTAGTCAGATAAAATTGTAGTTTGGTAACAGAGAACATACATGAGAGGCAACTTAAGAATATGGAATAAATAGTTATAATAATTATACAGCATGAAATTAAGGGGGCCTTCTTGATCAAATGGATATGGTCTCTGACTAGCCCCTCACCACTTTGAATTCGAATCAATTTTACATGTGAGGAAACTGTCCATTACTAGCTAAGGAAAGGTCAGCGCCTATATATGGGTGTACGCCTGCAGTCTTCCTAAACTGTTAAAACTAGAAAAGCAAAACGACCCAGACTATTGGTGTGATGTTAAACCCCAGAAAAATAATGAATTTAAGTTTACATTTAACATTACCAAGCAATAAAACTTTAATTTACCACTGTTCAAAAAAAACATCCTTACTCGATACAGTAACTGTAATGATAAACTTTCACAATCAAAAGATTATCATCCATTAACATTTCACATTACGAGGAAATTCATCAAATATGCAATTAAAAGGCATTAATTAATCATTGGCATGATAAAATGTGCAAATGCTGAAGATTATTATGTTCATCCACACAAACCAGTAAAATTTACATTATCGTTATATCGCCAAGAGAGTTATTTATAAAAATGATACCTATCAATAAACTGCTGTCGACTATATCAGTATTGTATTGATTCTGTCACCAGACTTGTGGTGTTGATGGAAGTAAAACAGAGATGATTCCGGTTTCAGACATCAGACATAATTAATAAAACAGATGACAGACACAGAGCTATAATCATTTTCTGTGAATGTAACAGATAGAAGAGAAGTAGAAGGTACTTGAAAGAAAGAGCAAGTTCAAAAAAGAAACAGAGAGTATCAGAAAGCAACAGTAAGTTTCAAAAAGAAACAGAGTTTCAGAAAGCGACACTAAGTTTCAAAAAGAAACAGGGAGTTTCAGAAAGCAACACTAAGTTTCAAAAAGAAACAGAGAGTATCAGAAAGCAACACTAAGTTCCAAAAAGAAACAGAGAGTTTCAGAAAGCAACAATAACTTCAGAAGGAAGCAAAGGTTAACAGAAAGAAACAGTGAGTACAAGAAAGAAGCAGAAAGAAACAAAAGTAAACGAAGTGAAATAAAAGTACCAGAAAGAAATGTGGATAAACAGAAAGAAACACAGAGAAACAAAATGAAACAGGAGTAATAAAAAGAAAACAGAATCGCCAAAAGAAACAGTTCAACCATGCAGAAGCCAAAAGAAATGGGGGTAGCAGAAAGAAACAAAAAAAAAGACAGAAACAAAAAGCAAAAAGAAACAGAAATGTAAAAGAACACCTAAGAGCACTTCTCCTACATTCACTACATTCTAAAGAGGCATTGAAATAAGCCGCATACAATCAAAATACTAAAGGAAAGCAATTCTAAGCCAGGAAACTATAAGTCACCCCTGACATTTAACGTGTCTCAGCTCCTGAAATTTCATGCATATTCAACAAAATTATATCGCTTCCGAGATAGGAAGATTGCACACACATACTCTTACAGACTTTGGTTTGATCTATTGTCTTACACTACAGATATCCTTTCAATATCTGCATACTCCCAATGGTATTTATCTAAAACTACAATGAAAACATCATATGTTTATGCAATATTTCAGCAACATAAGATGCTGTTAATAGTTGAACAATTTTTTGGGTTTCTACAAATAAATTCAAATGCCCATCTATGGCAGTATCTTAATCATGTAATACAGATTTAACCATTGCTCCATGGTTACCAACCAGAAATAAGCCAGGGGCCTCTGAGGTCAAGTGGTTATGGTCTCTGACTTGTACTCACAGGCCCCTCATTGCTGTGAAGTTAAATCCCACTCAAGACTAAATTTCACATGTGAAGAAGTTATCCCACTAGTTTCTCTACTGTCAAAGCTGGAAAGTCATCAAATGACCCGGGCTGTTTGAAAAAAACCTTCCCCCAATCCCTACGCAAGCATCTATTTTACCATCATAATATGCATATTATACTATATTTGGAAACAAATGGCCATTTTTATTGAATATACCACTAAATTTTCACTGCGAGAAATGATCTTTAAACTGATTATAAACAAGCAACAGTTCTACAGACATAACTAACAGGGGGTCTTTTAACATGTTTGACTTTAATACAGAGTAAAAATCAGACAATGCAAAAGCAGAGTTGTCCAAAAGTACCAATATTCTAACAAGTATCACAGGCAACGTTTTAAAAGTAATTCCTGTGTCTGACACATGGCAGTAATTATCTACAATAAAACATTGATAGGTTTCTGCATACAGTAGCAGATTAAAAACTGTTCAAGGCTGAACCAATTCAAATCCAACAGGCCAGCTGGTGATTTTCTGCCAAACAGGGAACAAAACTTGTAAAACATTCATGCAGACAAGCGTATAAAGGGGTAATATTGAAGGATGTAAGATATTAAAGAATAAAATATTCCTTATTCAAGAAGATGCTTTGTTTATAGGCTGAAATAGAATTCTTCTATGTTCATCTCTCCATGTGATTTCCATAAAATAAACAACACATTGAAGAATTGGAGAATCTTATAAAATGATTGCCAGCCCTCAAGCAAATGGAACTAAACAATTAGACCAATACAATGTCATTATTTCAATTGTGTTGAATAGCTCGAATGCATGCATGGTCATAATTTAGCAATTTTCAAAATTGGGGAGATTGCACTAATCTGGAACTGCTGCAGGCTGCATTGTTGCAATTGCCTTATAACTCAGTAGCTAACACTTAATAGAAATTCCACTACCTTCATGTACAGAACTTTGATTGGATATTTGGACACAAACCTGCAATGTCAGCAGAACACAAAGTGAGATTTTCTTTCCAGTGTCTTTAAGGTGCAGTATAAGAAACTGCATGCCTCGAACTCCAAGCAATCATTAATCAAAATTATGCACAGCATTCTGTGTCTGATTCAAGTTGCTATTTTGGATTGGATTTTAATTAAGTGAATGGATTCGTAAGTGAAGTTTCTGTTGACACTTCATCATCGCCAGACATTCAATTTGGGCATAAAACTTAAAGGTATATAAATACCAATCATTGCATAAATGTTTTCCGACCAAAATCCATCCCACAACACAACACTGAAAATTTCTCCATAATTATGATGTTTTTTCTGTTCTGTATTTGGTTTAACTCTTCATAAACAATATTTACATTCTACCTTCTGGGTTACCAACAAGAATTAAGTACAAGTTGATCCAGTCAGCGGAAACCAAGCACTGTTTCTCCCATAAATATGAAATCACTTGCTTAAGTTCCATTATTCTGAAAATATTGGTCCCTTGTAACATCAGGCACCTGAGAAATAATATCATAAGCAATCCTTGTGACTATTTCTTGTTCATTTATTACCTTATTCAGTGAATACCACTGTGATTATTTCCTGATCCCTTTACTATAGGGGTCACTTTCAAATCTGTGGGATCAGTACCTGAAGGCCTTGATAAATGTGTGACATTCTGGTAGTTGCCATTTTCAGAGTACATTTAGAGATACTGAAACAATTACATTGTGCATCTAAAAAGACACCAACTTGCAAAATGATGAGGCAACGCTTCATGTTTGTTTACCTAAAAAGTTGTTAAAACATCAGTAAAACAAGAATAATCAACATTTGTTCATTAAAAGATAACATTAAATGAACTTCCTTATCTGACAGCTGAGGTTATCACACACAGGAACACATTAACTGCGACAAATTGATATTTTAATCAATGAAAAAAAAATGAAATAAACTTACATCTACATGCTTGATCAGTAAATAATTGATAAGCAAACAGCAAAATAAACAGTTTAATGATATCACACTAAAATCTTTATGAATAATTTGAGTGCAAATATAAAGCATGGATAACATTTTGTAAAAACTTTAATCTACCTGATCCAGTTTCATAAGTAAATTCAGATCTGCATATAACAAGATTAATCTTCCAGACAGAAAAAACAGCTTCAAGACATAAAATTCAGCCTTCTATTGCCAAATCAAATGCCTTTAATATTATTTAAAATCATTTGTATGAAGCTAATTATGTACTGTTAACTTGTTTGCCACAAAAAGCAATTATAGGAAAAAAACAACCCTAATAGTTGAAAAAATATCCTGCCATATACTTGTCTTATACTTTATCAGAGGAAAATCTGGCCATGTAGCAATATTCTATGAATATAAATCATCTGAGTCAATCATAAACCAAGTTTAGAATAAAATCATTCCTGAAATGTGACATGACAATACAGATAAATAAATACAAGATCCTCTTGACTCCTAGATGACCAGTAATGTTCAGAAATAGTTCTACTGGTTAAATCCCTTAATAAATTACTATGTATACTTAATATGCCGTATCAATACATGCATATCGCATTTTTACAATAATTGCCTCATGATAGTATTTATTCATCAATAGCCAGGAATGCAATTAAAAAACTTCACAGTATTATGTGGGACATAAATTGGTTGTATAAACACTAGGGCTGATCCAGAACTTAGTGGACACAAAAAAGAATAGCATTTTAGTGTATTATGAGCCAATAAAGTACTCACTTATGTACCAGAAATAGGAAAACTTTTTCTGAGGCAAAATTCAGCTAACTTTCAATAGACGTCATAAGTCTGTATCAATACATCGAAAGTCTGCCAGAAGATCTAATAACATCAATGATATGTCCCCCTAATCTAATTAAACTGAAATATCGATGTCGCCAGAATTTAACTATCACAAGTGTCTGGTTCAAACTTGTGTCTGGCTCATATCATTCAATTATAACCAATTAGATAATTTCAAGCAGTTATAGTTGCATCAAATCAGTACAAATATGGCACAGACATAATGTTAAGACAGCAGTTTCCTGTTGCAGTCAAGTAGTATTTTAAGCAGTTATTTAATGATAGTAGTCCTTTAAGTTTATGATAAGAATACTCTGGCACAGAGCTGGGTTTTTCTATTCAACAGAGTTCAATGCCACACAAACAACCTGAGTCATTTGGCGGCTTTCCAGCTTTAAAGGTGGAGGAAGTCACCAGGTACCACCCAGGTAGAACCATCGACCTTCCATAAGCCAGTTGGACAGCTTCCTCATACGTGAAATTTGGTCCCAGGTGGGATTCAAATTTACAGTGGTGAAGGACTGATGATTACTTGTCAGACATCATAACCGCTTGAACACAGAGGCACCTGGCACTGAATCTATTAAACTAGTCTACTATGTTTTTAATCACATACAGATAAAACAGCACAGCAATTTCTTTACCAAGAATATCCCGGCCTTCAAATACAATGAAAAATTATCAGATGGCCTGCGAGGAGTTTGCTTTAAATCCAAAGTTCATTCTATGAGTATATGGGACTTATAATTACAATTTATCACAGTAAATACCTTTCAGTTTGTATATTTAATGTGCATGTAAGCCAAGAGACCACCTGTTGTGTTTTCAGTTTTGCTTAATACATTAATATAATTGCAGGGTAACATAAATGACAAATATATATAGCAGGTAGTTACACACCACAGAGTAGAATTACCTCAACAAACAGACATTATTTTCATTTCTCAGTGAATTATCAGAACAAGGTTTTATCAAATGATAAGAGACAACCAGGATATTTAATTAGATATCTTAAAAAAACATAAACAAAGCCTATTATACCACTGTTATACAAAACCATCATCCTGTCTGATCATTATCTTACTTACTCTGGATAAAAAATAAACAAATGAGACAGATAAAATTGTAACAAAACATGTACATGTACTCAATGTACTCATAACATTTTTTTATCTGTAAATATCCGCTGATTTTATGTTTTATAATCAATCAATATAGATAAGAAAATACAACAATACCAACTTTTCTAATATACTACCTCCCCCAAATCCCCTCCCTCAAAACACACCCAACACACAGGGCCAGACAAAAATGGAAGACAAAACACAATCTCGCAGGGTCCAGCTTTAGAAAGCTACAAAAGAGTTAAAACTAATCTTTTACGATATCAAATATAAGCTTCATCATTTAGAGAGCTCAAAATTATACCAAACAGCTAAGATATACGGAAACATTGCTCCGATGCAAGGTTGCGCTTCCTGTCACATGACATCATTGATGACATCATCATTGTGATATTTACACCTTAAACCCCATACAGTCACTAAACAAAACAACATGATAAAAAAGTTGTGTATCAAGCATATTTGTCTAAGAAAAAATCAAAGCGACATGTGATCGAACCATTAATATCTAAAATACAGACATGATATATGACAAATTTATGATGTGATAATGACTTTAAATGTACTTATAAAGCTAAGCTGTTCTCAGACAAAATAATTCCTGTTCATTTATACTTCAAAACCATGTTTGTAATAAAACAACACTCAAGGAAGGTCGAAATTAATCCTAAAACAAACAAATATGTTGAATATAATGTAAATATAAGGCACAAAGAGTAATGTGTTTCACTCCAACATGGAGACATTTAGTCAGACAAAAGACAAATTGACATAGCACTCCATCATTTTTAATCATAATAATTCTATGGCAAAATGTAGTGGAACTCACATATTACAATGACTAAAGACAAAGATATCATAAAAATGGCACAGAAAATAAAAACGGGAAATTTCTTCAACAAATTTTATACAATATTTACTATCACTAAAAACCAACAACAGCGAACCTAGAATAATAATGACAAAAACAAAGAAATAATAAACCACAATGTTTCCAAATCTAACCATTCAAAAATGGATGATAGGAATCCGTTGGAATTACTGAGCAAGCAGATATTGGTGACTAGAAAAAAATCAGAGTAAAACCAAGTAATAGCAGAGAGGACTGAAATACCGCAACAAACATAGCTAACCTTTACAAGGAGTACCTTTGTGTACTGAGCATTCAATACCACAGAAATGAATGAAGTATAGGATGAAAAGCAAAGCTTTGAAAAGAAAATCTCCAGCGGATATGAAACACATACAGATAGATTATAAATCTGAACCTGATCTGCAAAGGTTTAAAAAAAACATCAATGAAAAATGTACTGATATGACATCATCTGTTCATAATCAACATTCATACAATGAGACCCACTTTTCACAGCATTGGACACTTCAATGAGACAGGTTTCACTTTTAGAGAAAAGGTCAAAGCGGTTATCCATTAACAGGGTTATTTTTATCACAAAGGTCAAAGTAAAGATCCAGACACAAGCTTCTGTTTGACACCCAAAGGTCAAAGAAAACAGTCTTCAAAGAACTTCTTTTTTGCAGCAAAGGTCAAAGCAGCGAACAGGCAACTTATCATTTCAGCAATACAAAAAACCAATCAATAAAGATCACTTGCTCTGATATTGGGACAGATCGAATAGGATAGCTTGTCCATGAATTGGGGCAATATCGGAAAATCATGTTGGAACCAAATTCATTTACTTACAAATTTGGCCTGGTGGAAGTATTTCCACAGCTGATAAATTGGATGCATTGTAAGACCACAGCACGATATTGGCATAACATTTCCATCAGATTACAAAAGAATTCCATCACTCTAAAGTAGAATTAAAACACAACATTGTAGACATTCCCTCATCTGACGCAAACAAGTAAAATAATGAAATTTTAAGTCAAGATATTGGGTATTATGTAATCAAATGTTCACAAGGCATTTTTTTCTTAAAACAAACACAATTGAGATCTGGAAACAAATTGAATATACAATCAATTAAATGCACAGCACAAGGAATGGCTATAGCACAGATCAAGATTACCTTACAGGGCTTTTTTTGGCTGTTTTGATTACCTAACTTGGTTGCCTTCCCAATAGCAAAAAGCATGCTTTTTCCCACTTGCAAGGCAAAAATTCCCAGTGAGAAAAGAAAACAACAAAAAAATTACAGCAGTTCAATTGTTAATTGAATGTCTCAATCATTCAAATAACAAAGTTATCAATATCTAAAAACAAAAATAAACATAATATTTGTTATTTTTTAGTTTTATTTGATTATTTTTAGTTATTTTATACAGTGTGACTTTTTTCCAATTTGTCAAAAATGTCACGAAAATTCCCATTTCTGAGGGTCGGGTCATGTTCCAAAAATGCTGAGAAAAAAAACAGCCTTAAGATAACAGATGTTCAGGAAGGTTACAAAAACAGTTACAAATGAGATTAAAGATTTAATCAACCAAATTTGCCATTATTATTGCATTCAAACACCAGCCAAAAGCTCTCATCTGAACAAAATGTACACAGAAAATAATTCTCATTAAATTTCTGAGTTTTGGGAAATTGACAAAAAAAAAACAGTTGCTGTTTGCACATTACTACTGTAACAAAAATTTCTTAAAAACAACTCATATAACATAATACAAGAAATGTTTTTGAAGATACAAAAACTAGACCCAACCCATCTCATTAATCAAAGATCTTTGTCAAGACTTGTATGGTAAGTTCAACAAGTGCCTAAATAAACACTATCAGGAGACCATGTAGTATGTCCTATGGTACAGGCAGAGGCTTAAGGGAACATAGTTCCAAACTCAAGTCTTTGGCATCAAATTTAAAAACAGAGCAAAACTACTGGCAGGAGCATTTAACTTTTAACATTAGAATATTCCTCAGCAATAAAGTTATATGATACAAACACTATAAATGACAAACCACCTGCTAAAGTCTTACATGCAAGTAAAATCACTGTTGCTAGTTTAACATGCAGTATCACGACAGTTATATACCATGCATCATCATGCACAAACAACAAGCATGTTAAACTTAATGTAAAATTGCTTCAACATTTTGTGAAGAAAATTGCCATTTAAAACAACAGTGCTAAGTATCTCAGGCGGAGAAAGAATTTGACAAAATATCAGACTCATTTAAGCTGTATATAGGAGAGACAATGAACTATTACAGGACCAGAGGACCAACAAACTTGAAACATCAGTGAAGTGGACAAAATACTACAAGCCCACAATATAAACACTTTTAATCTTAACTAAAATCAAAGAAAGCTGCCATCATGGTCCACAAGTTAGTAGGCTAGGTTGTTACCCAGCAATCCAGGTTCAAATCCTGTGGCAGGTCATACCATTCTATGAAAATTTGACAAAAAAATCTATTTTCCTTCATATGTGGAGAAGTTGCTGGCTCCTTGTGGAGCAGTAAGTTAGTACTAGTTAGTATACAGTCCAGGAAAACTGGTTAGGTGGACCGGCTGCCGTATATAATAGCTGAAAACAGCGTTAAACCCAGTGAAAAAAGGCACAGAAATTACACTTGAGTCTAGTGCCAATAATTCTCTTATTGTTACCAGACATCACCAAAATTTTTGCCAGAGGACTAAAGTCTGACAGTTTTTAGCATTGATTTATTTAAGAATAGAATGACATGGATACATTTAGTCTACTGTTTATATTCATAAAATAACATGAAAACATTGCCTGGGCTTGTCTAGTAAAATGTAACCAATTTCAAAACACTTTCAGTAGCAATTAATTTATAGAATATTTTTGGTTTGGCATTCACAAATTGAGAATTAAGGCCTTTAGGGGTTGAAGTTGAAGGAGCAAAATATATAAAACAGATCTTAGGAAACCTTAATATTATATCATGGAATCAATTTTGAGCTAAGATCTTGGGACTTCAATTAAAAATGACTTTGACAGTTAATTTAAAGTCTCCCATTGTTTTAATTACACAACAAAGTGCATCACAAAATATCTCAGAATATCTGAAGACAAAGAAGTCACTATCATGCTCACCACACTAAAGAATTTAATGATAGACAAAGCTGATTAAAACTTCTATATTAAATGTCTGAACCAAGAGGGTAGCAATTTATCAGTTCATTTTTTTTTGTTTGGTATTGAAACTTGCATGGTACAGCACGAAAAAGCATAAAGCAGCCAAATTAGACAGAACAATGATTTATTATAGTCTAAGTTGGTAACTGGATTTAGTAACAGAAATCCAGCTGGCTATTAAGAGACAAAAACTGTGAACAAACTAAAGCCTTATCTGGAATTTTTGCACACACTGCAGTAAATCTCGATGGAAGGATTAGGTAAAGTTATGTACACAATTTGAAATAAGCAGAAAATTAAATTGAAACATTTGAGAGTTGTTGATCAATACTCATGTTTTGTGATCTTTTGGTCATTTGCTTTGTTAGAAATATAAGACAAAACATACAATTGAATGATTGAGTCAACACAATAATGCATCCATATTGAATTATAACAATTCATTTTAGTGTTATCAAATACAAAATACTTTAATACAATTCTGAATTTTAAAAGGTACAAGCCATCAACCATCTGCAATATCAATGTGTAAATAAAGTGTTAATACAGCTTGTGAACCAGTCTAAAAACCAAAACATGTGATTGGCTGGTAGTATTCAGACTTAACAAATTGACCAATAGCAATGGAACATTTCTAAGACTGATCTACACAGTTTTAATCAGACATTTCTCACTAGGAGAAAAACCAGACACATTCAGAATGACAACATTACACCCAAACTTCCTTTGTTTTGGAATAAAAAGAATCCTGATTGAGCCAACAGAGAAATGTTAGTGATCAAAGATTTAAACAAACTTTTTCATGTTTGCTTGTTTGCATTTTGACATTTTTTTGGTTTTGAAATGAAATTCCATTCCTAAGGTGCAGAAGACAGAAAATTGATTGAGAATGCAATTGAAATTACAGCTGCCGTTACCATGGATTTTGTGGTCAAATTTGTGGTATACACAGGCAGATTAATTACATATAAATGCATGGTTCATTTGTGATGCATTAACAGGATTGGCTTCAACATGCCAGAATGCAAGGGATAACCTTAAATTTCACATGTCTATAGGAGACCTCCTTGGTGCCTCTACCTAATGTGGGATTTACAGGATTAAATACATGCTAATGCTTGATATAAAAACATTAAAATAGCAAAACTAATAGCTTTTGCAATCACTGAAATAATGTAGTCTCACTGTTCCCTGAAGATTGAAACTTCACGTCTTAAACACACCCTATACAGAACTCTATTATCAAAAGCCATACAATAATACTAATACCATATGCTCTGACATAAATTGCGCAAAGATTACATCATCATCACTACTTGCAGGCAAACCATTAATCTTTGGAATCCATAAAACATACAACTAAAAATTGTCAAGGAATTATTCATTAAAGCCTAGCCCCCAACTCTCAGCTGGAAATATAAAACAAAATTATAAAACAATATAAAAAGTTTGCCTCAGTCAAGCGCACACATTTCCGGGGTCAATAATCACATTTTCAGGAACTGTTCTACCGCATATTTCTGCCACAAATGTAATCACAAAACACATGTTATCAGATATTTAACAGTTGCAAACTTATAACTAGGATCATAAAATTGGGAAGCAGTAATTAACTGCAAACTCTATTAGCAAACCATGACTTAGTAACTTGTTCTATGATTATTATTTAGAGTCTTGAATCAGACAAATGTTCATTATTTATTTACATATTTATGAAAGATTTTTTGTCAAAATTTAAACAGTATTAAAAGTTGTTGCGAAATAGTACCCTCTGGGTGACTATGTTTTATCCTCGATTGTTTGTAAGGTTCTATGTATTGGACGGACTTTGGGCGGGGGATTTAGGTGAAGGTAGCATTTTGGGAAAGTATGCGTTTTTTGTCAAGAAATTCTTTATTATCCACATTGAGAACAATGAACACTTGTGCATAGGTCAAACCTGTGTGTAAGATGCAGGTAAAAATCAGCAGAAATCCTGGGAAAAAATATTCAATATGAGTAAAGCACAAATAATTTTTTTAGCAAAGAAAATGACCAAAAGTGATATAAAAATAAAAAAATACCATTTTGATGGTTTTTGTGTTGAGTAAGTATTACAAAAGTGTTATTATGACTTGCCAACAGGTACTAAAACTTCACAACACCTTGAGGTTCCTGTAATTAGTGGCATGATTGGCAAACATTGTTGATTTTCAAACTTGTGGAGATGGCGAGACACCTCATGAAATCTGAGAGAAAAATATAGAACCATAAGGGTTTTTATGAAAGATTTATTTCCCTTAGTTGTTTCAATATGCCATTGTCTCAATTTTGTTTGTTTTTAGTCATGAAACTAATTGGATAATTCTACATCTATGCATAAGACACACAAAAATATGCTTTTCATATACCAGAGTTTATGGTAAATACAGCAAAGTACCTTCATAACAGCATTCATAGATAAGTTGTAAATCTCTGTAGAGTTATTTCTGCAATACTGGAACCTTATTCCCCTTTTGTTGATAGTTTTATTACTGTACCACACACATACACACACAGGTGTAAGATGATTGGATACAACAAGTTGTAAATAACAATAAAAATAACATAAAATAACAGTTTTAGTGCATCAAAAATATTAGTTTAACTAAAACAGTAATTATACCCAGGGATGTTACATGCATTGTTATTTATTCCTGTTATTTTGATGGTCTAAAAGGTTGTACAGAACAGGTTGTGTTGGGAGTACAAGATGTCCCCTAACCATATCCAGTAAGTCTTTTACATGTGTGACTGGAACTGTTTGCAAAAGGATTTAAACACAACACAAACATACAAAACAAACATCATCTCATAAGAAGAATTGCCGCTATATGTAAACCTACAAGTGACACACCATGATAAACTTTGTTCAATAACTTCTCATGAGAAATTTGTCTAGAATACCACAGAGATTTATTTCCACAATCATGAACAAACAAATTCAGTTATTATTCAGCTGGGTAAACCTGCCAGTAGAAACTGAGAATAATAATTAGCAGCTAAAGCCTGGACTGAGACCAAAGCAAAGAATTCACATCACAGCATCATTAGACTGTGAAAGGCAAGTTCAAATTTAGCAGCAAAATTCATCACTTCTATAAAAGGCAATGAATTAATTAGTTAACGCGTACATTACTCAAGGGCCACTGGCAGCCTGCAACTTGTGTTTATTGTTTTAAAGGATAGGTTTTAAAGTTGTTAGGACTAGAGTAATAATTTCAGCATGCTCAGTGAGTGACAAGCAAAGAGTATTTATAAGCCTGTGTCTGCGCAGACTGGTATATTTGACAGTGTCATGTAATGAAATCACAAACCAACAAAAAAAAAACACATAAATAAGGTGTTTCTCAAAATACAAATTTGATGCAAGAATTTATGGCATGCCACAGTTTCACAGATTCCAGAGGACATTTACTGGTTACTGCTATAATTCATCTAAAAATTTGCCAGACATTTTCAATCATTCCCTTCCCATCTTTTTCTGAACGTTTAAAATAAAGTATAGTAGACAAAAAACTCAAACCAGAGCCTCAAAGGAACTTGATAATTATATTACCTATAGCCATAGACTGATTTACAAAGTCCAACTACATTAAATCTGAAACAACACATATTACATAACTACACATTTATGGATGCAAAGCATATTTAGTTGCATCAGCAAAGGAGAAATGTCCTTAAGCATTACTGAGCAAAATAGAGAATAAAAAATCCCTTTAAGGCTGCAAAACTTTGATTGGAAACTAGTCATCTATCCAACATCTGTGCACAAATCTATGAAAACATGGAAGGATGACAGACAAAGGACACACAATATATTATTAGGCTACAAGCAAACAAACAGAGCAGATAAGGCCACCTTCACACCTTCACAAAACAGTGCCCCCCCCCCCAAAAAAAAAACATGTCATAAACCTGGCACTGGATCATTTGAAAGTTGTATTTATGTCTGAAGGAAATAGAGTTTTCAGTCTACAACTAATTGTATAGCCAAAGGAAAGAGCAAAAACAAGGTAAATCAATTCAACACACACACAGACGGTTACAATCCTAATAATGTTTACACTGAGACACTGCAGAGCTTCGATTAAAATTTCATCCATTTTTAAAACCAAACATGCATTGTTTGTCAGTTTTTACTTGTCTTTCATTATTTCTGCCAATATGCGTAATTCCATGAATACATTTATTACATGCACCAGCATTTTCCTAAATCCACAGAAACAAATGAACTCCAGGAGGTAAAGAGAGAGAACATAAAGTGCTCCAAATATGGAAACAATGACCTTTAATGTCACTGTTTTAGGTGGTGTGAGAAACAAAAGAACTTGCCAGACAAAATTGTAAACCATCACTGAAACATGGCTTAATTCACACACCTTTATAAATAAACTTCCATATAAGTACAAAAGTGACTAACAGACAAACTTGAAAACAAGGTTGACAAGAGTGAGAATTTCAGCAAAGCCTTATTAATGGTTACCTTTTATTCTGAGCTGATTGATCATATCAAAAGATATAATCTTGAAAAGCTGTTGTTCATGTGGTGGTCCTTATACTAAGGTGGCAAAGGTTTTGCAATGATAACAATGAACTATGGAGATACAAACACAGGTCAGATCAGCAGGCCAGACTGCAATCAATTAGGCACAAGTTTGACCCCACCAGAGGTCACAGTCACATTTCCTTATAGACACTTAGAACTGCTGTTTTAAGGAAGTGAACATGACAGATATTTGACTAGGCAAACGTTTCACCATAATCAAGCTCATATAAATTGCCAGACAAAAAAGAGGATTTCTAATGATTGTCCTGTGATAAAAGTAAAACAAGAACCAGTATTCTTTCAAAATCTTGCCTTCATTACAATGGTATGGTAAAAAATCCTCAGCCTACAGAATTAAAATTTGTAATCATGGTAACACATCTAAAATCAATAAAAATTGGTTACTGTTCATAAAAGGACTAAATTTAGTCTAATGCAAGAGAAATTCCCAGATAATTCAATTTCCTTCCTTCTGTATGTTAACTTTCAATCTCTCCATTACAATTTGCATTGCAATAAATCTGATTTTTATATCAATTAGTATAAGGCATGGCAGATTTCTGCCAGTATTCCAGGAGGTATAACAATAAATAAAATAATACAAGACTTTACCTAGTATTAATTATTTATTGCACGCATTCTAATGCACGTCATTAGTTGTTGAATATCACAAATTCATGAGACTTTCCTTACATATTTAATGGAGTGATTGCAGATTGGGATTTTAAGTAAAACAACGATCAACAACAAAATTGTATGGACGAAGATAAACTAGAAGCCAATAATGCTGCTAAAGCCATCATGTAAATGTATGGGGACTTTGAGTATTTGTTCTAAGCTGCTGATTTCCATATCTAACATTCCCCTACAACATCTGTGGACCAAAACATAAGACATACCAAGATGATATCCTCAAAGAGACTGTGTTTTGTTTTATGTATTTTGTATGGTCCTATGCATTTGGCTGGCTTTGGGTTTGGGCATTAGAGGGAAGGTAGTATTCTGGGAAGGTGGAATGTTTTGTACATGTTTTTTTTTCTAGGAATCTTTATCTTAATCTAAATAAGTGTGTTCTTACCAAGCAGAGGTCAATGACAATCATAGAATTCAGACTATAATAATGGTACCTGACTGAAATGATGCTTAATCCAGCTTTGTTTTCCTTGTATAAAAACAGTATACAGCTAAAGTGAAAGCCAAACATTCCTACTTCTCAAGACTTCAGATGAAATTCTGAAGTGTTGTTTAGCCGAAAGGAACAAATCCTGAGTGTCAAAAATCCACAGAGGAAACATGATTATAAGATGATACATCAAGGATGATATTTGGAACATGTAATTTCATAACAGACATAGACTTATATCTAGGTAGATATGCCAAAATAACGAGACTAACTTCTCCCTCTCCAACATACAAAAATGCTTCTAACACTGATTATAATGATTTTCAGGATACTTCAAAAATGGAAAATGGACATGCCAGTGCTTCTGTACTGCAAAATCAAATATCATCAACCTATAAGCTTCAAGTAATCACCTCCCCTCTCCACACATACACACAGAGGATGATTCCAACATACTCAATTATACATAACAAAGCATTCTGGGTATATTTTACAGACACTTCGTTAGTACTGATGTACTGATAAGCGGAAATATCAATAACCCCATTAAGTTCTGCCTACGTGAGCTACAGCAGTTTTTGCTTAGGATTTTATACATTTGACCTTTATCTAAATGTGAATTCATTATTCAGGGTATGTATATGAGTACCCAATGAATGACGGATCAAAAAACTAACATCTAAATGGATAATGAATATATAGTATGCATCAATAGTTAACTTCATATGGTATTAAAAATCAATTTACAGAGTTTCTATTTGATTAAATGCTGCTTATCAACAGTATTTCAGTTATGTATAGTGCGACAGTTTTACCTAACCTGTGCTCCTAAGTAACCTATCAGTACTAACCTATTCACCCTCATTCTATTAGCAACAGTTACTGTCTACTTTCCCATATAAGTAAGAGTTTGGAGACAACTGATTTAAAGCAATCTTTTTCTATTAATTTGTCCACTAGAAACATTTACCTCATTCAGGTCATAAACCCATTACCTCACAATCCACTGCCAAGCGTTCTACCAAGTAACCTATCTTCAAAAAGGTTATTCATAATGAAGAAAAAAGTAATGATACACTGCAGATCAATATAAGGTTCACAGTGACTACACAGGTTCACAGACAATATACATTCAGCCTGATCATTAATCATATATATACCAGAGTGAGGGGAATCAGTCCAATCAGTATGTCTTAAAATAGAAAGGAGATTATTTCAAACTATAAAACAGAGACAAGTAGACTGCATCACAAAACAAGAAATCAATGGTTTGCTGTGTGCATCTCTTGTTCTGATCGAAAATATCTTAAGATTGACACACACTTTTTTCTGTATTTTATCCTTTTAAAATGTGCACTTCGTAAATCATATATTGTTTATGAAAATTTATGGCTTAAGCCTGAAGTCAAAATTATGCAGCAATATATGTGATTAGTCCTGTCAGATAGGACATATTTCACACTTAGTCTAAAGGTTATGAAGCAATTTGCTTAAATATATATGAATTTATACAGAAACTTCAGAAATAAATATTCAGTGAATCGATACAATTTGTTTCCTAGACTGACAATATTGCACCACGTCAAATCCAATCAAGCATAAAAGTTCTAAGTAAAACAGGAGTTTATACCAGTAAGAGCTCCATAACAATACATTTTTACAATCCCCTAAAGTATTTCTGTCTAATAAACCATTTCTTTCTATGGATCTACCTATCATTCATACTACTAAACTCACTATAATTTCTGACAGATTTTAAAGTGATAAGTTTGTGCTTGATAACTTTACAAGAGCTGGAATGTTGAAATGTTTGTATATACAGTGCTCCCTCCCATTATGTCACCTCCAGAGACCGATTCCCTCCAAGAAATGACTGTAAAAGGCACACATAATAAAAAAACACCTGTTGTGAATGTATCAATTCCCTCCATACAACAACTCCCTCCAAAGAACAACACTTTTTTGCAACTCTGACAAGTGTTGCTCTTCAGAGGGAGCACTGTAATAGTTTCTAGTTAACACAAAATAAGCAAAATCTCCAACATGTAATAACATAAGTCTAAGGATAAAAGGTAATTTATCCAATTTCAACAGCACCAAATGTCTACGAGCAATTGGCGTCAATTCAAATGGAGCAATCTGATTGGCCAATTCAAATCCAGGATATTCAAATTCAACCAATTATATTTCAGTTGATATGCTAATGTGGTCTTTTCAAATGCTGCTTAATTAACATTGTGTTCATGACATAAAAGCTGGTCTACTTACAACCTTGTATCTGACTATTTCTTTGCTATTTTCTGGTGTTCTCTCATCAAACATAATTATTTGCCTTGGCACTTAAAGAAGGAAAATGTCAATAGCACAGCACCATTGTGCGTACTTGAAACTGTTACAGGATCTTAGACACCCACTTCAAACTTTCTCAAATGTCATAAAGAAGAACATATTGGCAAAAATCTATATTGTTAATCTGAACACAGATATTGCACTCTACTATGATATAGTTCTCTGTACATGTATATTGTGATTCAGACTGGTTTTGGAAAAAAGTTAAATACAACATAGCACCATGTTTTCTAGACTTGTTCACAGTATTTAGTATTTAGAAGTTTAGATAATAAGATTACTGTGCATTCTACAAACACATAAAACACCAACTTGGACTAAATAATTGATGCAGTAGAAAATATGTGCAAGACTTTAACTTGAAGACAAGTGAATCAATTCACCAGCCAATCTGAACAGAACAGTGAGCAATTCACCAAGTCAATTAATTAAACTTTCATGGCATAATATGAGTAATAAATTGTAATGTTTCCAATGCCATATAACTAGCAGTTCTTCATTTGTCCAACATAGCTATGCAAAGAGTTTTACATGAAATGTAAAACACTTTTTTACAAATGTCTAATCACAGGAATTCTTGAAGCTTCTAACAAAGTGGGGCCGATACAAAGGTAAGCCTTGGGCTCAGGTTTTAAATCTTGAGAAAAGTTTCAATTTCATTTTGTAAGTATTTTAAACAATATCACTGATTACTGTACATATGATCAATTATGCTGATGGAATAATGTATGATAAGTATCTTCATTCCTTTATCTTAATCAACTCAGAACATTAAGACAACAAAATATGAGATTTGAGCTAGGAGATCAATCTTTACATGGTTGTCAAGTTTCAAGTCCACGATTGAGGGGCCAGCTATGTAAGCTCAGGAACTTTCACAACTGGTCCTCAGAGTACAGAAAAAATATGCTTTCACAAATTCTAAATGTATTTGGTTATGAGGTGTCTTAAAAGCTAAGAGTTTTGATTAGGACCAGCTAAGGCATTCATCCAGTTATCTCAGGGGGACTATAATATAGTGAGAGATGATAATAGAGTTTCTAAATACACATTTTTGCTGGGAAACAACAGAAAGCAACATCAAACTCTAGGACTGTTGACTAATAAATAATTCATACTATTGTCAAAATGAATGAGTATCACAGAATCATAAAGTCATTAATAATTATTGAATGAGGAACTCTTTATTGTGGAGGTAAAGAAGGTATGTCAATGTAGACAAATAGCAACAAAAAGATTGATATCATCAATATTTCAGGATTTTTTTTTTCCTCTTACGATGTTTAATGGTGTTTTATGGTGAATTGACAACTAGTGGTTATGTAGCGCACTTAAATCTAACAGAACCACTCTACACTATTATAATCAAATTCTGAGACAAATGATACATAATTATACAAGAATGTAACAAACTATTCACAATATCACATTCTAGAGAGTTTTACATTCTAACTAACCATAGATCTTCATCAATCATGAATACTACATGATGATAACTAGACAACATATCAAATTCATCAATATTAAGTTGAATTTATAACATGATAATGTTATAATTCTAACATAAATATGACAAATATATCAACTTAGTACCAGAAGATCTTCTCCAAACACGACAAACATATTACTGGATATCAGCGTTTCAAAGAGGAATGAATCTTTCCACTTAAATCCTGAATTTTGTCTGAAACTAAGACTTAATAATAGTCCAACATAATCAAATATAGCAATAAATTGCAGACTTTGTCTGCAGAGGCAATGACATCACCAAAGACCATTGACATCACAGAATGTTTCAAAACACAAAAGGTTCCATCATCATAGATAAAATCAACATCATGCTAGATGAATCAGACAGTGGAAGTACATAACCAGACGTATAACATGTACAAGCATAAATTCAAAAGGTTTGCATCATTTTTGTTGGAATGAGCCATCACAAAAAACCTTCAACTCAAGATGTCTTTCAGCATTTCCTAAGGCAGAAGATATTTGACAAATTTATAAGATGGCTATTTAACAGATATATGACATCATAGCAGAAAATCTGCAGAGGAATGCATATAAATATACAAGTAAATGGTATGCAAGTCAAGATATATCAAGAAAAACTTCATTACTTCTTTTGATGCCAAATACCAAAATCAACAAAATTTCAACAACAGATGACATAGAACTACTTTTTTCAGGAGATCATAAAAACTGCCACCAAAAACAATGACAGAGGAATCATTTTTTACAAGCTGTCATAAAACTGTCAATAAAATGCAATGAAGAACTATTTTTTCTAATTTGGTGATAATAACTGCCAATCACACATAAAATGGAACTACTTTCTGGGGCGATGTGTAGAAAAATAACACAATTGCACGGTCCAATATTTAGTGTAATCTTAAACAAATATAGGTCACAGAAATGCAGAATAACTTACTTGATATCTTTATGGTGGATTTTTTATCATCCTCAAATAGTTTGGTCAACTCATGATGGTCATTCGGATGTATATAATCAAACACACTTTTCCCAAACATTTGTACCTGTAAATGTAAAATATGCATAGTTGATACAAAACTAGGTAAAAGACATAAAGACAGTAAAAAGCACAAAGGAACATTAAAACATGGAAAGCAGCAAAGGTAATGTCAATGATGATGGGAAGTAAATGAAAATGGTTCCAATCAATTGTAAATGAATAACACTATTATACCTAACAACCAATTAAAACAAAAACAATGAAGAGTACCAAGTACTTAACAAGAACAGTAATGGGAGATATGGTAAGTTAAGGTCTGTGGGCTAAGGGGGGGGGTAGAATTACAATAAAATAGCAATTAATACATGATAGCTATTAGGGATGTTGAAGTCATGTCCTTGTCCATACATGAAAACTAATGACATGACCTGAGGTATTTGTGAAATTGATTATAACTAATTAGCAGAGAAACAGGATAGGGCAAAGCAATGTAACAGCTTTCATGGTAATCACCAATACGTACAGCATGTAACAGGTAAATGTAACAGTCTTTGTAACACATATATTTTACCAAATATATGTCTCCTTTCTGGAGCATAAAATACAATCTTTACAATGAGTTATTTCCTAGTAGAAAAAATGCCTACACAATCTGCTTGCAGCCAAAATAATCAACAATTACAAGCTTACCTGGAAATGTTTGAACATAATTATAAATAGTTCTAAGAAATATGTGGCCTTGTTATACAGAGTTAGAAAACAATATGCTTACAAAGCAGAACAAATAACAGGCATTTAAGCCCAATTACACTTGCATTATTGAGGATTTCCAAATATTGGCTGACAATATGGATGCAAAAGCATAAACACGCTAATGAAATGTTTGATGCTGAAAATTCTGACAGCAATTATGTTAAGAACAAAAAAGGCCAACAACTGTATGCACTTGAAAATCTTTAGCTGATGAAATATTTGAACATAAGTATAGCGATTATGATGAAAATATTAAGCATCTAACTAAGTATTATTGTTTATACAATAAAATAAATCACAAGAGTCTTTGAACAAGTTCAAAATGTTTCCAAAGAGGTAAAGAAACAGAGGGCGTGGAAGCATTATGTAGTAACCCTGAACACAACACCAATAAGATTCTATACAGCATGGTTCATGCAAACTTGATTGGAATTCCGATGGATTGAATACACTCAGTTCTGATAATATTTTATGAAGACTAAATTCTGTAAACAACCTCCTTTATGAGTTGTAACAGTTGGAAAGACATTCTACGAATGATTGCAAGAATGTTATCAACTTTTTTCTAGGTCCAGTTGGTATAGGCCAATACACTGTCAATACACATGAGTGCATTGAAGACAAAGTTTAGTCACCTATAGCATGCAATGTATCTACATATATACTGGCAAACATAGATACATCCAGGATTGTTGAAAATATCTCTAATAACTTGTGACAGCATTATCAATCAAACATATACAAGCTCTGACAGTCATAATAAACCAACAATGCCATTACAACTCCAGTTTATTACCGTCAGACTCATGATTTTATGGAATGCTAAAAACAAAGGCAGCAAGAATGCAGGAAGACTTTTATAGTAATCCAACGATCATACTATCTAACTTGCATTTATTCTGCCTCAGAGACAAAGTGTATGGTAGGTTTTACCCCATCACCCTCAGTCTTTCAATTATCTGGTGAGAGCTCTTCCCACAGCCATCAGCATGCAGGTCTATTGTTTGGTAACCATGAAGGTAAAGGTTTGACTGTAAAGATTCAGACACAACATTAAACAAATATTTGTTAACACGTAACAATCACATACAATCATATCAGGGTAATCTGCTGGAATATACAGCAACATTTTCCATTCTATTATCAGATTCAGCAGCAATTTCCCTTCTATGATAAGATTCAGTACACTTAAATTATCACAAATACGTAAATGCACAAGCACACAAAACAAGTGGCTTTAATCCTCTGTTGTTTTGCTACAGACTATTCCAAGGTAGTACCTTCTTAGAGACTGTGCTATGTCCTCCATTTCTTTGTATAGTCTTCTGTTGGATGGCCTTTGGTTTGGAGAATTTGGGGGGAAGGTAGAATTTCAGGGAAGGTGGGATGTTCTGTATGAGTTTTTGGGGGAATCTTTTTTTATCCATATCCAAAGAAATTCGGCCATTTTGACACAGGACAATTATAAGGTATGTTCATCAATCATTCCTAATACAAACACACTGATCACTAGTAAAGTAAACCCCACACAGGAATTTGATTTGAGGATATAGTAATTATGATTCAAACTAGGAAAAGCATTGGTATTTTTGGCATTCAATTTTAGTAATTAAGTGACAGTCCTAAAGTTTCCAACTGGACAAGACTAATACAACACAAACAGAACAAATCAACAAAGCCACTACACTAACAGCTAAGAACTTTCACCAGTTTTCAGCTTAAGTTAAATAATTCCCTATATTTATGAGGACAGTTTAATAGATACAATTTTCTCAGAAAATCACAATGTCTCAATTGGCAAATTAGGCCCATCTTTTAATTCCCTAAGCATGATACATACCACCATACAATCTCTTAAACATTTAATTTTCTTGAAGAATCATTGATCATGAAATTGCTAATTCTTTGGTTTGAAATGGATGCACAAACAAAGCAATTACTAAGTTTTAATGGTTTTCAAACAACAGAAAGGCCAGAAATAAAATACTTGTGTTTACAAATCCTAAAGGGCCTTCGTGGTTGAGTTGATATACTGTCTGACTCGTAATCACTAGCCCCTCACTGCTGTGAGTTTGAATCCCACCAAGGCAAAATTTCACATGTGAGGAAACTCAAACTAGCTTAAAGAAAATCAGTGATTCTAGCCAGGGGTAAGCCCGGGGTATTCCTCCAATTTAAAACTTGAAAGTCACCATATGACTCTGACTGTTGGTGTGATGTTAAATTCCAGTGCAAGCAAATCCTATGTCCAGCAAACTGGAAATTGGATCTTATTCAATAAGAATGAGGTCAAAATGGATATTACAATAGCAGGTAATTGAAAAAAATAGCAAAAAATAAACTTCAAATCTAAGTACGATTTTGATTTAAAAATGCAAGTATAACAGTATAATAATTTATGTTATGAAAGAGGAGACAAAAAAGCATGTCTCCTATAAATCAGCCATCAACTTTTTATCAAGTAAAGGAGAAATAAATTGTCATTTTATGTAATTTTCTACAAATATTGTCAAGATAGTAACTTGACTTTAAGCAGAACACAAAAAAAAGAGTTATATACTAGTGACAGAGAAGCTCAAATATTGTTAGGATAGAGAATTAGTTTGGCTAAGGATGCCATGTTGTATAGGGTACAATGCTGTACATTGAAATAACGCCAAGATTACTAATTATACAGAGAAATGCAACAAGTAACTTCTGTCCATTCTCACAGAACATTTACATTCAATGGTTACATCAATGAACAGCAGAGCAAAGAATACACAAGAATAATTCTCCAGTAAAATTGTCATGAAAATGGCAAAAGTTCAAGTGAAGAATTAAAGTAAATACTTGGTTGCTTGACTACCAATCTTTCTAAGCGGTTTTAATAATCCAGATTTTCTCTGCAATTTCACAGAACCAATATTTCGGAGTAGCTTTTTTCCTGGCCATGTTAACTAAAGAGTTAGTTTTAAAGCCATTTTTTTAGCAGTTTTTCTACGCTGTTTTTTCAGCTATTTTTCTGAACTTTTATTCAATCTTTTTTTTAGATAAAAAGAGAATGAACAGGAGCATCTGAATAGAGGACAATTATGACAATCTGAGCAGAAAAATTATGCAGCTAACAAAATGGATGATAGCAATTTCTTGGGACAAAATGGATCAACCTGACTAACGGTGTATTGAACAAAAAGCATCCCAATTAGAAATAAACAATCTGTCATATCCCAGCAAGCTTTCAAGAGTCACTGGCAAGCAAGCTTTCAAAACCTGAACAAATAACAGGAAGCTTTCATGGTTCAAGAGTAGCCTTGAATATATTCAATAGTCAGGAGTCCGAATCTTGTTTTAGGCCAAGTTGAACCTCAGTCAGGTGTTCCATTAAAACCTCAACATTGACAACAGCTTGATAGCACGCTGTTAGTACCAACCTGTTTGAGTCCTAAATGGTCTGTAATAGTGTTGGATACAAATTTTATTGTACCCTTCTTGCTCACAAATATAAGGAACCCATTTAAGGCTTCCAACATCAGTTGGCTCTCTTGTAAACCTTTGGCTGAAATGAGAAAATAAAATCATGAAAATATAATTCCATGCTCATAAAAATCAAGTTTAGATAAAGTCATGGAAATATTTTTAAAGTTTGTATAAAATCATGAAGGATGTAATTATAAGTTACATTACTTTGTTTTGTGACCAATGAATGATAACATAGTAAGACTGCCTTAATATGGATTGGAATTTTCAAAGGAATTAATTAAAATTCAAGCAATAAGTGATGGCCAAGGACTTTTTTGAAACAATATGTCTTTAAACTATTCACGGGTCTCTTAATAGAACCAACATGGTTCAAATCATAGATGTTCAATTTGGTATTTAACGAGACCACATTAAAAACATATTGCAATGTGAATGTGTTATTTACATCATAAATCAGTTTCATTAAAGCACATTTCAAAGCAAGGGATTCATAAAATCGCATCATGGCTATAATTTGTCAAGAATAACATCAATTTGAAAGGTATAAATTCACAATCAAAGGAGTGTGTTGTATTTTTTGAAGACATTACTACATAATCTTGTAATCACCTCAGAATGGAGGATTGCGTTTGTAAATTTTAATCTGTTCAGGGACTGCAATTTTCTGTCCACATATATATGCAAATAATGTAAGATAAAAAATCAAAATAATCAAAGAACTGTACCATAAACGATCAGGGAACAAGTTGCATTCACCGAATATTACCAACTTTCAATATACTGACACCACAACACCACAAAAACAAATTTCAAACATGACCAGTGTTTTTTTTTTTCGTATATTGTAAAGCCGAATATCGGCTATTTCCCCTAGCCCAAAGAAGTTATATTTTCCCCTAAAATGCTACATAAACATATGATAGTTTTTCAAAATTTCCCCTTTTTCTGACTTATCACGCTATATTTTCCCTTCAGAAAGCCATAGGTAGTTTTGGAAATTCCAAAAAACTTTGTGGACAGCAAATAAACATCAAGTTAATTGTTATATGCCTACAACATTCTTACACATTTCTACTGCAATGCTGATGCTTATGTTTTTGTGTTCTAGACAAGATACAGGTTAGTAGATCTTTGTGAAAAAAATTAAATATTACAATAGCTAACAAATACAAGGAGCATCCAGATTGATCCAGAGACGCTAACATCCTGAGTCTAGCACCATTCAGTACATCCGAAAGTAAATGAAAAGAAACTGTACAAGAAGATTAAATCAAACTCTTCAGCCCAAAAGAGTCAAGTTTAAGGGTTTGAAAAATAGACTGCAAGACACAGGACACTTATTATGGCAGTATTGGTGAACACATTGTTTACTTTTCTATCTTAATTCAATAGCCTTTCAAAGTTTTGCCCAAACTGAATCAATAAATATTTAAAACAGCCAAGAGTAGTATGTCATTTTGTCCATTGCAGCAAAAAAAGGCATAGTTTGATTTTAAATAACAACAGTTTTAACCTGGTTGCACTCAGGGGGGGTCGATATCAGACAGACATTTAATGTAAGCCAATAACTGGTGACCCTCATCCACAGATTGCCAGCCAATAAATTGGATATTTTTTATACATTCACAAGAGTGATAGAGGTGTAGGTAGTTTATGGTGTGAGGCAGACTAATGTATTTATAAAGTGATTTAGGTCCATTTTTCTATGTGGTTTGTTTAATATGTATATAATAATGTATGTGCATCATACAAAAATGAGGATGAAGATAAACAAAGGGAAGAAATTGTAAATGTACATGAAAGTACACCAATAAAATGTTTGTCAAATATTGCGCAATAATCATTTTCCACAATTTGGGTATCTTGGCTGTGTTCTTTTTATTACATTAACATCACTTGAATTTTGATTGTAAAGATGTAAAGAAGTTGTTTCAATAAATGCTAGCTGCAGAGAAAACAAACCCAAGTTTATAACTACAGAAAAAACATGAACAAATAGAACTACATAAGCAAAGTTATAGTGATTTAATTACAATCATGTAATTTCATGGTATCAGATTTACAGAGGATGTTCAGCCATATCATGTCATGAGAATTAAACCAATTAAGAGATTCAGTGCAATTTGAAATTAACATTTAATTAAATAATAAAAAATAGTATGATCAAGTCATTTAGCCCATTAGAAATTAATTTTGAAATACGTCCATAGTGGATATTTTAATCGCTATGTTGATATAATGTTGATAGCAATTTGGTTTACAGAAAGATAAATGAAATAAATGCAGTAATTAATCCTACATGATAAGCTAATTATGCATTCATACCATTCAATGAGTAACAATTAATTATAAATTGTTGACTATGTTTATGTTGCAAAAAAATGTTGTTGACATTATGGAGTATGTACAGTGAAATGCAAATACTGGCAGGATTTCGAATCTTTATAAATACTGAATATTACCAAATACATGCCCTCCATTTCACAACCATGAAATAACCTTTTTTGGGGGAAATGAAACAGTGAATGAATAGTGAAATGAAATAGTTTGGTTATAATTCAATAAAGAATCAAATTTTATCAAATACAGCAAAATCCCCAAATCTCAAAAATAAGTAAATCTTTGGGACCTGAAAAATCAGTCTGAAAATAATGAGGCGGTCTCATTATCAGGTTGAATTATAGGGGATTTATTGAAAGCTGGTCCAACTAGAACTATCACTGAAGGTGATTAAGTACCCCCCCAGAGCTCCTTTTTTTAAAGGCTTAATAACTTAGAACAAGCCATTTAGGAGAAGGGCACACAAGATTTTTTCTTTAGACAAATAAAACAGGAGCATAAAAAAAAAACTCCATAAAAATAAATCCGAATAATTTTTTTTATAATATGCACAAGTGGACCTAATGCCTAATGTGTTGGTAAAGTTCTTTCAAAATCCAACCAGCCATTTGGGAGAAGAAGCACACACAAAATTTCATCCACAGATGGATGGATGGACAGACAGACAAACAGACGGAAGTCAAAATCATTTGAACAATAACATACACAGCATTTATTATGGAACACTTGGTAGAATTGAAATGATTAATTTTTTATCATTTTGATATCAGCCAAATCTTAATATACAACATAATAAACTCAATGGAAGAAAACATTTTTTTACATATCTTAACACCTTTTCAATAAAATATGAAAGGATTCCATATTTTGTATTGACAAAATGACGAAGGTATGCATTCCAGTATTGAATAAGAAATGTTAATGAAACACATTGTAGGATATGCTGGTGAAATCGTTGTGAGCACAGTATATCAGCATATGCTGTATTGTAAGCTAATGTCATAATACTAGGACACCAGGGGCATATTTCCTATCTAAAACAGCCTTTTTAAACTTAAAAATCTTGCTATTCCTTCTTTATAAATAAAAAATTTATCCTCAAGAATAATTATGGGATCTACCATCAGCTGTATAAGGTAAATACTAACAGCAAGATATTTAGTTAAAAACTGCTGTCTTAGTAAGGATATATCTAAGTAACAAACCCCAGTCCCAGTGTTCTGCCAAGAACCATCCAGTCAACTTTGGAAATCTAGAAAAACATGATAATGCTAGTTGGTAACCAGCAAAAACTGATTTGGTCAAATGGTTACCATACAATCAGATGAAATTCTCTGCAAGAACAAGGAACCTATACTGTTAACAAACACATGTTTAAGGTTCACAGAGTATCACAATGCCCAACATGAAAGCAAATAATTCATATCCTGGTGGCGGCATAAATATTTGTGTTCAATAAAAGCATAGTTTCCCTGCCAGTGTATTAATTAGCTGTAACTGAAACTAATTACCAAAGATTACACCAACATAAAAACATTAACTGTTATTGCACTGACAAATATAAATGCTATCTCTCTTGCAATACCACGTAACTACTAAAAGTGTTTCCAGGCATAATTTTTGTTTGGCATATTCCTAACATCATTGTCCTAATCTTATATAAAACCTAAAGATATCTCTGGTCTGATATAACTATTAGAAGTGATTTAACAAACATTTATCAGTTCAATGTAATGCAAGAATAATAATTTAGGGTTTTTTACTGAAATCTGTAATGCAGACTGCAAGATGGTAAATGTTTGAACATATCTTAGTTTGGTTCCAGACATACACTAGAGTCTTAAAATATCATTCTGATTTTTAAATAATTACCTGAATAGTTGTAAAAAAATACTTTTTTGAGTTTGCTACAGTCACTTTTAAGTTCGTTGAGGTAACAGCTCCAAGAATTCCATTTGTTTAATTGGTCAATCCAATATTGTCAGTAGATATTATCATGAGGATCAAATAATTTCCATAGACTTTTACTTTGTGGATCAACCGATCAAAACTTTTCTCTATATTCTTAATAGTGGATCACAAAATCAAATAATAAGTAGATTTTTTATTGGTGGATTAACCAATAAAATAATTTCTAAATATTTCTATTAGTGGATCAGCCATTAAAATAATTTCTGTGGAATTTGACAGGCACATTAGTCAACCAAAACAATTCCTGTGGATTTTGACAGGTGGATCAGCCAATCAAAATAATTTCTGTGGGATTTGACAGGTGGATCAGCTAATCAATATGATTCTTGTGGATTTTGACCACTGGATAAATCAGTCAAATAATTTCTGAGGATTTTGACTGATGGATCAATCAAATAATTTGTACATCACCCAATTTGATTTGGTGGATCAGTTGATGCTTTGTCAACTTATCTGCTGCTATTTTGAATGCAACATATTTTTTGTTTTGTGAAGAGAATAACAGGCAGAACATTTAACTCCAGCTGGTGGCAGTCAGAGACATTGTCAGTCATCAGATATAATTGTTAATTCCTATCAGACAGTTTGAGATTGTATGCATTAATAAAGTGGCATATGCCAGTAGCAAGTTTTAATATGTCATCAAATTATTCAGTCAGCAGACAGTTTAGCTCTGTCAGCCAAGCATTGTGAGTTCATTTTGTTATTAAGTACTTCTCTGAAATCATTTAAAATGCTATTGAGAAATGATCAACAATCCAGGAATATTGACGAAATGGAAAATCAAGTCTAGCTTATTAAACTTTTTGTATCCTATGGATTTTGCATGTAGCCAATCATTGTGGTTCCCATTTTAGAAAATCAATCAATTAATCAATCAATCAATCAATCAATCAGACGAACTTTACAAATATAGAGCACTGGAATGAGAAACAAGTATATAAACAATTAACCACAGTCCATAGAGCCCCAGTACCATGACTTTGCATGAAATACAAATAACTGAAACACTAACCAAACAAATGATACAACACTGTTTTCTAGTTCAGACATATGGCAAAAGGTGCACTTTTTTTTTAAATCACACAGCATACATTGAAAAAAATGATTCACACCAATTAGTACAACCATGTAGAAGAACAAGAATTTCCCTGATAAACTTTCCCTGTATTTTACCTTCAAATAGACATGATATACAAAAACAGAAAAAAACATGCAAAGCACTGAAAACAACTGGAGGGAAATCCAGATTATGACACGGTATATGTCCAGTAAGAAGTTTTTTGTCAAATTAACACCTTAGCACTGTTTTATATACAATGTTGCTGATTAAGCCATCCTTAAAAAATTGTTGGTTTGCAATTGCACAATCAACACACTCAAAAATTCCCTGACCCAAATATTTTTAGTGATTTTAACAAAACATTTTTTGTTGTTAATTCAAGCTTCTCTTATTCTGTACATGCGTGTAATGTTAACCAAAAAATGCCTTCTTCTTACCCACTGTTAAAAGTTTGTGTTGAGTAACTGAAAACTAATACTGTTGGTAAAGAAAGGCCTCAGCTAAGCCTTTCAGAAGCTGTCATCACTACTTGGATTATTTGTGAACACATGCATTAAAGTTATCAGATCTATATCACAGCTTTTGTAATAGTTATAAGACAGTTCACATAAGTAATAAGAAATGAGGATATTTACAAGGCCAGCATCTGGGATTACATACATAACACTTTCCTGAGAACATAATTATATATCACCATATAGTTACAGGCTGTACCAACAGCCTAATACAAATCAATCCACTTTAAGGTGTTTATATAATGCTCAATACCAATATGTAGACATGCTCCAAAGAAAATCAGAGAGCCCATCAAGAAACCAAGTCAGTGCTTCATGGGATACATCATACTGGTCCTACATAAATGTCTATTGAGATACAAGCTTCTACATACGTGTCTATTGGGACACAAGCTTCTACATAAGTGTCTATTGAGATACACGCTTCTACATAAATGTATATTGGGATACAAGCTTCTACATAAGTGTCTATTGAGATACAAGCTTCTACATAAATGTCTTTTGGGACACAAGCTTCTACATAAGTGTCTATTGAGATACAAGCTTCTACATACGTGTCTTTTGGGACACAAGCTTTTATATAAGTGTCTATTGAGATACAAGCTTCTACATATGTGTCTTTTGGGACACAAGCTTCTACATAAGGGTCTATTGAGATACAAGCTTCTATATACATGTCTTTTGGGACACAAGCTTTTATATAAGTGTCTTTTGGGACTAAAGCTTCTACACAAGAGTCTTTTGGGACACAAGCTTCTACAAAAGTTTCTATTGTGATACAAGCTCTTATGTAAATGTCTACTAGGATATGTGGTCTTACATAAATGACCTAGGCAAACTTATCATACACAAGTTACTTAATACCTCAAAAATCAATATGTATATAAATCTATGCCATGTGTCAGACTGGATAATATCAGAGAAAACAATAGTTGCATCATAATGACACCCTGACAAATATATCAATCACCAACAATCACTGCCCACAAAACTGAAACAAAACTGTAATCTACAACACCATTCACACTGCATTTATCAACAACAATATTTATACCCCTTTCAGGATTGTTAGCAACAATCATACCAGGAAAACATCAAACAACCTCATCAAGAACAACCAGAATCAGATATAGAATCACTGAAGTCTGTAGGGTATCATAATCATTACAGTAATGGTACCAGAGAATGTTTATAGATGTTTCATGACTGGTTATCAAACAAGCTCATAGTAATTGTGAAGTACTGAACAATGATACTTCCACAATAAAATGTTAATACCTAACACTTGACATAGACTGGTACTGGTCTGCTAGATTTGTTAAGTCAGCAGAGAGTACTTATTTCTGTCAGGTAAAAAACAGTTAAGTCACATGACAATTGTTGGTACAGGAAGTTTTAAGTCACATGAGAGACTTTTGTACAGGAAGGCTCAAGTCACATGACAGTCCTCAGTACAGGAAGGTTAAAGTCACATAACAGTTGTTGGTACAGGAAGTTTTAAGTCACATGACAGACCTTTGTACAGGAAGGTTCAAGTCACATGACAGACCTTTGTACAGGAAGGTTCAAGTCACATGACAGCCCTTTGTACAGGAAGGTTCAAGTTACATGACAACCCTTTGTACAGGAAGGTTCAAGCCATATGACAGACCTTTGAACAGGAAAGTTCAAGTCACATGGCAGTTGATTTGTACAGAAAGGCTCACATGAAATGAATGTCCTTTGTAAACAACATTTCAAGTGACATGTCAGTTATTTGTACAATATGATTCAAAAATGAGGCAACTCCAAAGAAAGTCTTTCATGCAAGAATAATTTCATACTTTCATACAAGAATTTAGTAAAAACTAAACCAAGTTAAGTGACAGTCATTTGGAACAGAATGTTAACATGAAAGACACTTTGGGTGGTAAAACAGGTTTGAACTAAAAAAATGCAGAATCGCAAAGTATAATTTCAAAATAAAAACTGATCTAATTTTTCTAGGCTGTTGGCAAGAAGTTTTTGTTCATCTTGTTAATAACATGAACAATGCATACAGAGATTTCTAGGACAACAAATAAAATTGGAGGCTGTTTTTGCAATGCCACTAAAGCCAAGACATAAATCAATCATTTATTTCAGAGCCTTTTACTTCAGAAGTGAGTGTGTTAAGCTTCTTAATGGCATTTTAAAACGCTTTGGTTTCTTTCATATGTATTGCAGCAACGTGCAAATATTGGACATGCATTTGAGTCATTAACACACCTTTAAAACAACATTTGAATCTCATAATATACAAAGATTAAAGTGCACACGTATGTGGTGGATATTACTATTAAACATAAAACAGCTGTTGAGACTGAGGCAATATGTTGAGCAGACCACCAAATCAATGTCTGGTATCCAGTCTAGCAGCCAAGTAACTTATATTGGACTGACAAACTAATATCTGGTAACCAGACCAACAGATTGATATCACATAACCAGAGCAACAGACTGGTACCTGGTAACCAGACCAAAAGATTAATATCAGGTAACCAGTCTAACGGACTGATATATTGTAACCAGACCAACAGACAGATATCAAGATATATATATATATATAGTAAAACTTACGTTTTTCCTGACATTTGGCCACAGTATTGTTCAGCCCATCATTCACAGAAGACTTCACTTCTGGCAATGCTTTCACACCATACAATGCCAAGTCTGAAAATATACAACAAAATCAAAATAATTCTTCTAGCACTTTTTTTCTATATATGAGAACAGTCAGAATATCAAGACAAAGTAAATATTCAGTGTGCTTATCAGAGATGTAGGAGCTGTACACATGAATATACAAAAAGAAATTAAATTGACCCTTTTCATGCCAGACAGCTACTATCATCGCTTTTTTAAGACATAATTCAAAATATTATAAGTTCCACCAATTCAGGAACAAGAAAGACTGTATGGCCAGAGGAGTGGTACAAACATTTGTGTAGACTTTATAACCGATTATGTCCTATGGAGTGGTGTTAATATTATACCACTCAGTATGAAGACTCCATTTCTTTCCCAATTTTTTTTATCTCAGTCAATCTAAAAGCTACACTTTTCCAAGAATTATGCACTATAATCAGACAAAAACACTGCTTAATTCCTTTTAATACCTTGCGTGATGCTCTGACATTTTGTAAGTTTTTTTTAAACAATATCAAGAGCAGACTTTTTTATAAGATCATTACAAACTAATAAAGTGTGATTACAGAAAATGTGCAATTTTACACTTCTAATTACATCGCAATAACAAATTGATTTCTAAATTAGATTTAAAGATTTGTTACAAAGTTTGCAGAAGCAGTCATAACGAATATCAATTAAAAAAACAATCAAAAATCCCCATCAAGCATACATATGCAGAATATGTTCAGATATAGGGACAACTAAGATCATACAGCAAAATGACACACTTGTCAAAGTTTAAGTGGCCTAACCACTTTTGAATATTGAAACTAAGATCAGGAGACCCCATTAACAAGCCACGCTCTAGGGAGGCTGGTCAATTTGTACTACAGATATATCCTTCCATTGCACCATTTTGATGTTAATAGTAATTGATTGAGCAAGCAAGTGAGTGATTTATTCATGGGCAAATTTATTGATTGATTGATTTCTATATTGATTGCTATATTGCTTGATCAGTTGATCGATTGATTGATCGATCGATCAATAGATTGATTAATTGCTTGCTTGCTTGCTTGCTTGATTGATTGTACTTAAACAGCAAATAAAACAACACTAAAAGATTATTTAAAATTTTCATACATTAAAATTTTCACAGCAATGAAATATGTACATAACTATGGTGTAATAATCACAAAAAAGCATTAAATTTTATCACATTTCAGAAAAAAAATCTTGAAATATTTAAGGTTAACAAAAATAAACACCAACATTTCTTTATTTTATCAGCAGTTAAATATTTTAAGATTTAATGACACCTGTACTGGCTTTTCACTCTTTCTTGCAATAAAACAACATAAATAATTGATGGAAATTATCAGTCTGACAGAAATACGTGAATATTTCAGATAATTTCCAACCTGGTGCATTTGGAACTTGACAAAATCAGATTTCTCCAAGAGATTTTATATCATAGATCCACCAAAAAATAGCCTGTTCTCATATTAAAAGACATCAACCAGTGAACAAACTCATTCAAAGGATTTATCCCAATACTGGATCAATTTATTCTAAGGATATCTAGCAGGATTTTTAGGAGAATGGATTACATCAATTTTCTCAGAAAAATAATGAACCTTACGTACTTAACAAAAATTTCTTCTTAGCACATTTTTTTACCTCCATTAATTGTTTTGAAGAGCTCATGTCAGGAATAATAATCATAACAACCTAGTTCACATAATTGTAATTTTGACAGTAACGCAAATATTATGCACCGGCTGCTTGCCAAACCTGACAGGATCTTTTCTTGTAAGTCTCCTTTGTGCCACTTTAACCTTGTGTACGTGATCAACGAGACAACTAAGTTCATTACAAAACATAAAAAAATATTTAACCTTTGAGTTTTATGGGTATTTGAACCAGATACTTCCCGCATTGTAACCTACAAAAAGCATACCAAACAGTCAGTACACCTGTCTACAAACTTAGAACCATCAAAGGTGAACCTCCCCATCAAGTTATATTTATCATCATAGTTCTATTACACCAGGCAACTGTCAGGAACTACATCAGAGCTGATAGACCAGGATGATAATTCTTTAACACACCATGAAGAAGTACTGGTAACTGTTCTACAGTATGATCAGGTTAAATCAAACACATCAACAACTCTAACAGAAAGATAAGACAAATATAGAGGACAAAAACATCGCTTAGATCAGTTAAAGTATCAGAGATATCATTGGTAAGTACAGCAGAACTTGGTTATAATGAACTTGAATATAATGAAGATACTGACATAGTGAAGAAGAAATTTCTTTGTCTCAGCAATTTCTTATTTATTTCAATTTAATGGATAAAGTGAAAAATGAATAATTAGGCAATTATTTGGGTGCAAACAAGTCCACTAGAACTATGATCTATGGTACTTATTAATGTCACTAAGCCAATAGCTTACATTATTTTAACACAATTTAAAGGACAGCAAGCTAAAGAAATATCAAAATATTAACTGATTCATGTTTATGGATTACCAATTAACAATTAAGTCAAAATAATTCTGATGAACCAAACACCTTCATCCAGTTGCTTTCAGATGCATGATGGGTGCAATTTTCCAGTAAAATAAATTGCTGTGTCAAAATTAATCATTCAATCATTTTGATAACTATTGATAATTTGAAAAAATTCACTTCAAATCTTACTGAAAATTTTCTTGGAGCTATCTGCATGCATAACACAAAAGAGAAACAAAAGAGAAACAAAAGAGATTATGATTTTCACCAAATAAACAACAAATTACAATAAGATTGCAAACAGAAAGGATGGCTTTATTGACAGTTTCCAAATAGTATCAACAGTAGATCCATTAAGGCAAAGTATGTCACGCAAACCAGTGGAAACAGAAAGTGGTAAGTAGGAATAAACCGCATCTAATTAACAAAGATCATAGGGCGAACAGAGACAAAAATGTCAGGCATTAACACAAGGATTTCCAACAACAGGAAATTCAGACTCATGAAAATCAAGTAAGGAACTAAAAAATTTATGCAATGTTTCCATCTGCAGGCATGTAAACTTATTGTTCATTACATTCTTTTAACTTTTTTAAAAAAGTATATCTCCATGGCAACAAAATAGTGGAGGCTGATCAGGAGTTAAATAAAGCATGCACAAGACCTTTCACGGTTTCCGTCTGTAAATTAAAACATAATTCTACGTAAATTTCACATTATTTTTTGCTAATCTCAATTTTCTGTTTCTTTTGTCAACATTCTGTTCTTAACAGGTTTGAACCATATATAATTTAATATGGATAATTTAAATGAACTTTCGAAGTGAATAAGACTTTACAAAAAGTATGGCCAATTTACAGTTCCACATTTAAGAACATCATATCAGCCAAGGTGTGCCGAGGTGTTGGACACTTGCGTCAATCATCTGTACTTTAATTAGCACATCAATGACGGTAATGGTTCTTTTTCAGGACTTAAAGATGTTGACATTCAGAACTGATCTTTGCGGTGACCAATGGTGAACTCTCACTGATACTAAGAATATTTATGCATCACCTCAATGCTTGCAAGGCAAAAAAAATCCCCACACATCCCCAAAATATATATAGGGACAGTAGGTCGACAAAACATTTTCTTTTAAATATGTTCTTCTAAGGATGGAGATAAAATTCATATGAAAAGAAAATATCGACAAACACAAAATGGACCGAGACCAAAATTTTTCTCAAAAACCAGGGTTGGTTGGGTTTGTGAAAACCAGAACTTTTTATCTTACACCTTATGACATCAAGTACACCATTAAATTGAGACCAATGAGTCTTCACATAAAAGGATTTCCTAACATTGAACATTTTTTGCAAAAATGAAAAACATGCAACTTTCAACAGTCTCAATATTACTATAGCTTTAATGCCAAACTTGAGATTACTATCATCTATTTTGATTGATTTTGTATTCCAAACTTCAAAATAGAAATCTTGAGGAACCTTATTAGAAGTTTTTATCACGTAAACTGAGATAGGTTTTTTTTAAATCAGGGCCACTAAAAAGACTTGAAATCCCAATTGTACCAGTAAGTCTCCAGGCCCCAGTAAGCGAAAACCTTCTCAAAGAGAGGCAATAATAAGAATCTGAGACAGAGACAGGTTGTAATTGAGATGTACAGCAAAAACAGGATACCCCACCAGATAATGGCGCTCACTTTGTATTCCTTGAACGGATGTCTCGTTGTACAAGTACATACATATTAAAAATACAGGATATAATTCAAAATGGAAAAGGAAACAGGATACCACAACTTAAAATACGACACAAGAAACTGCTGCATTAACTGCTACGTGTAACAATTGAAAACCACAAACAAACATGGTTTATTTTTGTTTATTGAATAATAACACAGACACTTAAAAATACTCCTTGAACAAAACATTTGCACACAACCACAACAGTAAAACTACCTCTTAAACAGTGCAAAATAAAAAGTACAGATATTTTACATAAAATTAATGCAAAATATTATTTAAAAAATAGACACAGCAATGTAGATAAGGCTAAACTAAACAAAATAGCCAAACTGTCACAAAATACACCCATCAAAATTACTGGGTGAAAACTGTATGGGAACTGTTCAACTTAGAGAGTGAACAATGTCTATTTATCATTAATTTGCTGAAACGGGGACCATAACCCATCACAACAATGTTAATGTAGGCCTAGTTAAGTCTGGTATTTTGGTTAATGCTTTTAACTAACCAGACAAGTGCTCCTAGTTTGTCTAGCAGTATTAACCTGTGTCCCCACTCAATTGGTAAACAACTACTTAGTTCAAACAAGATGAGTGCATGAGGTAGGTGACAGATGACCAATAAAATGTAACAACAAACTCTTCATTACTTTTCTCAACAATCATGTTTAATTTTTGCACTTTGAATGTTGATTAATGTTCTTTTAGACTTTCACAAGCCATATTCATGCATTTTTGAATTCTACAAAACAAAACATTATTGAAGGTTGGCCTACTAACGGAAGTGAAGTACTAAAAGAACTTGTCCAATCAATAGGAAGAAAACACTGAAATCTCAATTGTACAATGAAGAGGTTAACAAAATGATAACCTGTGGTTTTAACAGCAGGATAAGATGTATAAAAGATAGTGACACAAATCAAACACAAAGTGTAAAATGCACATTTTAGACTTTCAAAACAAAATATTTAACGCCTAGTCTGCTCTACACTTCCATGCTGATAAGGATCATGAAATATGCAGTGATCAGCACAATTTAATATTTTTTTTACATGCAAGGTGATAATAAGCATACTTGCACTCGAAGTAAGAAAATCTAAAGGAAAGAGGACTTCAGATGAAACTTGTAGTAAGAAATGATTGCATAAATCTGTTTAAGGAGTTATACCAAGTCTTGGAGGATGTGTGGTTTCAAGGCAATATCAGTCTTGTCTAGATATGAATGTATTTGATTGGTTGGCACTAGATATTTCCTTACCATATGGAACAGACAAATCATACTTTAAGCTCAGTAAAATGAAACATCAAACTGTCATCATGTAGTAATCTTACCATTAAAGGTTTCTTATTCGTTACAAATCAACTTTCACTAGGAGTGATATTGCTCAACAACAAAGTATTTTCAATCAATTGGCATTGATAGAACAATACAATTACAACATATTTTGGGAAACTACAAGGAAGGAAGATAATAAATACATAATTACAACATTAAATTATCATAAAACAATTTCTACATATCTTGCACCCTATAACAGCTACTCATGTTAATTACCTGTAGTAGTTTGCATTACTTCACGTACAATTCCTGAGAATCCAAGAAGACAATCAATTAACTTATGAGTACTTGTCTAGAAAGGTTATAGCTGAGTTTAACTTCATAGTTTACTCAATGTGGAATGATTTGTTAAGCATTTAAATATTGCTGTGTTACATGCATGTTCTAAACACAAAGGGAGGCATCGTTGTCTCTGATCCGAAGGTCCTGAGTTTGAATCCTGGCTTAGATGGGTTTCGTTAATGAACATCACAATCCCATTTTTCGGATGCAGTACTGGCGCAGTGTCCAGGAAGCGGACCCGAGTGTAATTAATATAAGCAAATTGCTTGTTTCACAATCGAGCTAAAATAAATTAGTATAAACTAAACACAAAGCACTTAACTTAATGACATTGGTAATTATAATAACTGCATGTAAGAATTATTGTATGGGAAAAAGTTTATTACACCGTAAAACAATCCACTGACCACTTCAAAGTGGTTGAATTTGAAAGACACATAATGAGATCCTTCCCAACTATTAGCTAAGGAATTAAGTTAGGGGTTTTCAAGCAATATGAGGGAGCTCCATCTATACATATTAGATCCATAAACATATTGGCCTTCAAGGCAGTAAATTGTCATGTACATGTGTATGGGCAAAATTCTATACCAATCAGGAATGTATAATTTTCCTATTTGTTTTATATTGATTTCAAATGCAAACATCAAATAGAATTCATCCTCTATATTATTTATGTAGCAAAATTTACATTTTCTATTAGCTTTTAGTAAACTCCAGGTAGATAAGTGCCAGCTGTCTGGTGATGCAAATTATTATATCAGATATTAGTGTAACAAGCAGCATGCTGCACAATAAATCATGCAAAGATGGTGTTTTTCTAACCAATCCAAATTTCTTCTTTAAATCATATGAATGTCCATAAGCAGTTCAGGACTTACAGATAGAAAATTAAAATCACAAACAGTTTTTTACAAAATTTGCATGAGAATCACTATATTAATTTTCTATTGCCTATAATAAGAATATGTGCAAAGCAAACAACCTTTCATTTCATCTACATTTCAACAAGCATGCTATGACAAAAATTCAACAATGGGCTTTTTCAAACAAGGCTGCATCATAAACAGTTAAACATGACACATGATAATAGTACTGATAATTAACAATCTCTCCCCAAAATCTATGTCATCAAATATCCTACAATATTCTTTTTAAACTTAAGTCCTTAAATTTCATGTCAGTTTAGCTAAAATCTTAAATGAAAGATAAATTCATTTCAAAAATGTTTTACATTAGCTTGCATGTTCAGAATATTAAATTCTAGTAAAATATTATGTTAACTAAAATATATCCGTGTTAACATAGAAAGAAAGAAATGAGAATTTTACAAATTGTGTAAATATTGTGAAATACAGACATGACAATGGTACATGGCAGTATCTTTTTCCTCAGAACAAGCTAAATAAATTCCTTTACAAGGGAAAAGGATAACAACAATGGTGATCTAAGAAGTTCTTAACAAACAAACGTTTCAGAACCTACCACTCAAGGGTGTAGATTAAGTTAATTATCAAAAATGTACCACAAGTTGTTCACTTTCTCCTAAGACAAACTATTTAACATATGACCACATATTCAATTCTAAAAGGTACACACTTTTAAACTAATTGCGAGCTTTGTAAATGCATAATTTCAAATCATTTAGTACTTCTTAGGGCAGTTCATTTTAGACTTGTCATTTCAGTAAAGCAAAAGTCAGCCTTTCAGCTTACGATGGTAAAGTGCTGGACTTTTGATCTAGAGGTTGGAGTACAAGACTACGAAAAGAGCACTTGTTTATCCATTAAAAGTTGTTTTTTACCTCCTATCGATCACATCATGAAGGAATTTGCTTATTGAATAAGAGGGAATGGGTAGCATTACTGTCTGCTATATATATCTCAAATACCCTTCTTAAGAGGTGTAAAACCAAATACAAGTCAGTTAATAGTGATACACAGGACAGAGAAATTAGAATAAACAATTCATTAAAGAAGTACTCATCAGTCTGAAATTAATTAGTTTGTCTCAAAATCTGAAAGTTAAATATGAATTTGTGACACATTTTACTGCATCGTAATTAACATAGAATTTATTTCCACAAGAAGTTGACATCATAAAAATCATTAACAAAAATAAGCAGTAAAACTCAAGGAAAAGAATAAAGAATGTTTTATATCAAACATCATACCAACTTGTCATATCATGACAAGACTTGTTCTTCCATACCAATGTCACTACATAAGTGGCCCAGCTCAAAGACATGGAATTCTTTAAAAAAACATCATCTAACACACTGATGAGAAGAACTGCCTGGAGCTTAGTACTTGATCTATACAAACACTCAAAAATCTAGGAACAACAGAAGTGGCTACCATTGTAACAGGAGCCATACTTCCTGAACCACAAACATGCGAAACATGCAACTACTATCATTGCCAAAGACTTTCAGGAGAATATCAGAATGGAATGACATAACACATGGAAGAAAATAAAGGTCTGACAGCAATCATGTGCATAACCTCAAGCATTCCTTGAAAATCAAACTCCCATTTAGTTTATAGTTCACTGAAAAAAACTTCTATATTCTTTTGATGTCAAAACAATAAAATTTGTATCCTGCAACATGATATACCATGTCAGTAGACAGTAAACTTAAACAACTGAGATGATTTTGATCACCAAACATTTTGATAAATATCAAGAAGTTGACAAACACAAAATCCACAAAACGGAATACAACTGTTCACAAATCTATGTATTACATGACAATGGATTGTACTAGAGAACTTTGAACCAAGAGAATTGAATAACATTGTTTTGAAATAATATGATGCATGTGATTTGATTGATAGCATGACCAAACCATAAAAGGAAATACATTTTAACCATTTCCCATACTACATTCTACCAAATTCATTTTAATTGACAACCAGAGGCCACGCAATCTTGAAAAAAAAACATCATCTTCGCATGTGTGCATGCACAAATTCTGAGGGAAAATCCATGTTTTGCATGTCTTAGTACAAATTCGATTATACTAACTTGAATTACATTTACACCAAAAATGTCATTGTCAGAAAATCTTGATTGATTTTCACCTTCTCTGGCTTAAAATAGAAAGTAGAATAATGAATCCATAAGCTGTGTCTAAAGATTAGAAAATCAGCTGATCTAACACTTAACAGTTTGTAAGCTGGGCTGTCAGTTCAAATCTCATCTGGGACTAGACTAATTTCACATGTAAGGAAGCTCTCCAGCTAGCTTAAGGAAGGTTGGAGGTTCTACCCAGGTGTATACCTGGGGCCTTCAACCACTTTTAAAGCTGGATAAGTCATCAGAAGACATGGGCTGTGGGTGATATGTTAAATCCCAGTGAAAAAAATCAAGCAGGTTACATAGATCAGGATATTTATATTCATGCGCCACAAATACAACTAACATTATTATAAAGCTTCCATGTTTCAAATACTATGACCAAATAAGTACACATTCAAGAAAATAAGTAACACAACACAACCAATGCCCCCACCCACCAAAAAAAATCAGGTAAAAAACTGGAAAAATTTTGTGCAAAAATTCACAATTGATGGGTCATTTTGAATAATCATGCTAATGTTTCACATGATATAGCAAGATATCTAATCCTCAAGGAGATTAAAGTATGATGATAATAGTACATATACAGGTACAGCAATGATGTAACACAGGGCAAAAGTCAAGTAAATAAAATTATCATTATATACTCCCAAAATCTGAGTAATTTTAAAACTGTAACATTTTGTATATGTACTAGATCATGGATAGATGAATCTGGTTTGTAAAGTACAGTTTATTCAAAACTAGCATTAGGAGTAACCAAATGTGAGCTTCTTTGATTGGTCAATCAACAATTTCATACAATTTGATTGGTTGATGAACCAAATTTGAATATGGCCAATATTCTACTTCATCTTCCAGACCACATGAAAAATACATAAAAACTACACAAAGGATTATTTGACTTTTAATAAAATGATGCAAAGTGGACATAATGCCAACAAAAGAGCATATTTTCAAATTTGACACACATTGACAACAGTATAATGAATAAAGGTGAGAGCAAATGGAACTTGATTAAACAATTACTACCCGATGGGAGATAAATAAAGAGAAATCATCTGAAACACTTTCATTCTAAAGTCAAACAAGTGGCTCATACAGAACTGTGTTCACCCTCATTATCACCACAGTAACAAGACCATGTGAAAAGACCACTCCTGGCTGTATTCAATGTTTTCTAATTCTCCCATTTGAATGGAAATCATGCAGCTATGATTACTTCTACTGGCCTGGAGACTGTCACTAATAAATTCCTCTATCGACTTTCACATAAAATGGGTAGTTTGGCAATCAGCTATTTCTAGTGCATAGCCATGACTGCTGGCCTTTTAGTTAACAGCAAGGAAAAGCGATTCAATTACCACCTGCAAAGTGGTCGTAAGTACAATGTGGTCTGTAATTATATGTCTCTTTTCTGTGACATAGTATCAGTACATGAGGGGATGTAATTTCTATCAAGTTCTACAAGTTGCTTTGAATTAGGGCAAGGACAATAGCCAGACTGAAGTTATTTTAATACACCAGTTGTTGTGTGTTCTGTCCTATAAATATGAATAAAGACATCAAATAAAACAAAAGTTTTTCAAAATGATTAATGGTTTAAGTCATGGCTGTGGCTTAAATCTAGTGGAGACAAGCTATACTGACACATTTGTTAGTTGGTACAAGCAGTCACTCCATCTTTGTCAAGTCGAAACATTGTTTCAACATGGAAAACATTGTCTAGTCACTTGATGGTTGGATGGAAGTGATAGATGGTCACAGAATACCCTTCAAACAGGAGGCTTGTGTCCAAAAATGAGGGCAGCATTAGAGAACACAAATGATACAAATATACACACAAACCCCTAAAATCCAAAGATCACTCATTAAACTATAGCAGCAGGCATCAAAAGCAGAATTACTATGACAATGAAAACATTGTGCACCAAAATGACCCTCTATTCTGAAAACCTCTCTAAAATGAAAATCTTTCAAACATTACAGATTGTTTAGTCCAAGCATTAGCTCTCATATATATGACCTTGTTTAGTCCAAGCATTAGCTCTCATATATATGACCTTGTTTAGTCCAAGCATTAGCTCTCAAATATATGACCTTGTTTAGTCCAAGCATTAGCTCTCATATATATTACCTTGTTTAGTCCAAGCATTAGCTCTCATATATATGACCTTGTTTAGTCCAAGCATTAGCTCTCAAATATATGACCTTGTTTAGTCCAAGCATTAGCTCTCAAATATATGACCTTGTTTAGTCCAAGCATTAGCTCTCAAATATATTACCTTGTTTAGTCCAAGCATTAGCTCTCAAATATATTACCTTGTTTAGTCCAAGCATTTTAAGAGCAGAGAGGTATCTGATTTTGATAATTCATAAAAAAATGCACAATTTTTAAAAGATGAATTTCCTCTCAGTAATGCTTCCACAAACCAATTTATCATTTTCTGAAGAAACACGGACATTGGAATAAAATTTGGTGGTAAAGAAGCTTATACACTGAGTAATAGTAGTAGAAGGTGCAGTTGTAGAAGGGAGGTTGTTGCTCAAGAGAGGGCTGCTCTGGAGAGGTTGTACTGTACTTGGAAATTGAAGAATATTAATGACTGTTACACAAAATATGGTATAACACAATTAAATTGAACAATTAATAATAAATTGAACAAATCAATGCATAATATAAAAAACTCTAAACAACATTAAATCTAGAATCAAACAGAATAGAACTGTATCGTCATTCACAGTGATCTTTGGACCTTTTTTAACCCTTAGAAAGGTTAAACACCTTAAAAATATTCTCAGACAGAAGTCTACATACGGGTGACACATGGTTCACTTTAGTACAGTAACACTACAAACAAAAACACATATAATAAAGTTTAAAAATCTTGATTAAGATAAAGAGACAATTAATGTCTGATTTTTAAGTAAGAACAATGGATATTCAATTACTGCTTTGAAGCTCGTAAGACGTTAGAAAAACCATAGCCGAATATGTATCTGTAACATAGATGACTTTATCTAGATCCATTAAGAGCATGAAATAATCATATCAATGCTTCGTATTTTGATTTAAGTTCACAAAAAAAACAATTGAATTATTTAAAACATCATTACACAGGACAGACAAAAACCATTCATCATAAAAAAAATTGAGGTGACAAAAAAAAGGTGTACTATTAAATTAGTTAAAACAAACTATATGCAGAATGAAATGGTTATTATACAAGAATTTACAAAGCCATCCCTACAAAGAAACAATGTTTTGACTTCCCAAAATTTGACTTGCGTTTAGAAAAAAAACGAAGTGTTAACGTAAAAGTCGTCAAAGAATTTCAACCTATTGTCATATATGTAAATGATGAAAACAAAATATGTAATAATAATAAGTAATATGATCTGTCTGATAATGAATACCTTCAGTTTGATAACTTACTTGAACCATTCATGCTAGATGTCATCTTAAGAAATAAAATTCATTTTGGGAAGTTTTGAGCATAATAATTCCACCAGCAAAAGAAAATAAAAAGTTAATCATTTTATTTCATAGAAGCAAAACTGGGTGCCATTATTGTCATAGAATAATGTGTATTGACCTGTGCTCAACAAATTATCACATTTTTACAATATTCAGAAAAGATCACAATTATCATAGAAACTGGACAAGTCAATTCAGATTTACAGAGAAGAGGAGAATTTTTAATGCCTAAGGAACATCAACGGCAGAGAAAACCAGCATACAAGTGGCTTCATTAAAACTTTAAGGAATAAGTAATCAAAGGAGAAAATGCTTTATCATATAATAACAGTACGTCCAATTGATTTGATTTCTCCGACAATTTGTCGAAATAAAAGGTAAAAACTATCAAGGTCAATCCTTCATGAGTTGAAGCTTAGAATACACCCACTACAGTTTGTACCACTTGAAAGTTTTCTACAACATTTCTGCAAATTGTGGCAAAATAAACATTTTTCTATATTTTTCTAAAAAGCCCTCCTCTAAGTTCCACTGGTAGTGCAGGAGGTATAAGGACTTCTGGGCTGGCCAAAACTCTTAGTGATGATTTGGTGGAACACTGCTCAGATCATACATTAATTTGAGAAGTTTTCAGTTTCTTGCAAAAAAACATATTTGTACTAGAACAGAATTCAAGAAAAATGATATCTACAGCCCTTTAGAACACAACTTAAATACTATAACAAAAAAGCAACTTGAAGTCAAACCATGTAATGCATCAAATTATTGATGGTACTCAAGTTATGTGTACAAATTATTCCTCATGTCATACAACTTACTTTTCACGTAGCAATATTAGTATTTAATAGTTTTCTCGTATGTAAACAGCTAAAAATAAGTGTTTTAAGTAATCTGTCAAAAATCAGGTTCACAACTCATTCAGGCATCCATCAATGAAAAACGATCTCAGCCATAAGATAGTCTTAAGTAATGTATTTTTAATATTTTTCTCTTTGCTTGTGTTAACAAATGATACCTGCTTCCTATTTAAATGCCATCATACGAATGATTCATATAACCTCACAGTAAGTTTGCACCAAAGCATGAATGTAAATCTCTTGAACCAAAATAACGTATTTATGTAAGATTATGCAAATTCATTTTTTACAGTAATTGATTACTTAAATAAAACATGTTCAAGCTGTGCACAATGTTCAGGTTGGTTGTATTGAGACCTTTTACTATGAGTTTGCGACATCAGTAAAAACGTACTGAATTTTAACTGATACAAATTTGGTAATAAAATATTGCGAAATTCATATCAATCAAGATTTTGCAATACACGCAATCATGTTCATATCCACACGTAACAAGTTAAAGAGTTAAAAACTGAGTATCGCTCCATGGAAAGATTACAAAAAAACACAAAATAGAGAAAGTGCTTATGAATTGTCAGGTTTTTCGCTCTTTGGGTGTAAAAAGTTCCTGGCCTCTACTACATAACCAACCCAGTTTTTGAGCCCACCTTAAAATTTTCTTCAGTCTCTGTCAATTGTTTTCTAGCTGATACTTTCATATGAACTATATCTGAGAAATAACAAATATGTATTTGAAAAAAGTTATGGAGACAAAACTGATGCCAAATATTTTTTTCAGAAACAGGTATTCATTTCTTTTGGCCTAATGATTTCTTCAAAGAATTTCGCTACAGAGGTATGACTAATACACTTACTATAGAAAGTTAAATATCACTAAAAGATCAGTTCACTTGTAGAACTTTCATTATTTGAACAGTTTGGAGAATCCAAGAGAATCAGGTGAAATTGGAATCATTTGCAATGAAGTGTTAAGTGAAGAAAGCAACACATGGTGTTTCAATAAATACAGAAACTTTGAGTTTTAAGTACAGTTGTACTTGTTTTCAGTCAAGGTGATTTTGTGTTACAGGAAACATAGTTATTTCATGTAAATTTTATCACAATAAACCATTATTCAGGCCTAAAAACGAATAAAAACTAAACACATCCATTTAATGTCAACAAAAAGTGAAAGGGGGCAATGAACATTTATGCATGTAATTTGTTAAAAAGAGGAAAATGTTAAAAAATTAACATAATTATACATTACAAAACACATCAAGTGAAACCATTATCAGCAACTAAAATCATAATAAACTGACTGAATATGTCAATGATCAGATGATTTTTTTACACCTGAGCAAGTTGCTACAGTATTTCCAAATGATAATTTAATGAAACTGATAAACAAACTATCTAGGAGGCAGTCGTGTCACATACATGTCACATGACGATGTTTGGTAGCAATTCAATGATCTACATTGACACATTGTGTCCATGGTGTATCTATCTTGTACCCAATGTACTCTATGGTGTTGGTTCTTTTCTAATTTGTGTGATATGGTGATGTTTTGTATCCAGTGTTTACTAGCGTAGTTTACTCTCCTTTTGTAATCTTCAGTAATTCAGTAATGATTGCGCTTTTAAGCAAGTTTGTCATTGGTGCTTTATGGTCAAGCTATGTTACTGTTTGTTACCCTTTGACAATGCTCTGTGCCAATAATGCTCTTGGATTTAGCTTTTGTTTCCAAGGGGCTTTCTGTCAAACACAATATCAATGATGCTCTATGGTTTAGCTAATCATGGTCTAGAGCTCAGCTCTCTTCAATGAAACTTCCTGCCAAAAAATATAACAATGGTGCTTCACAGTACAGTTATGTATCTATTTTGCTTTTGGCAATGTTCTGTGCTACAGTCTATATGGCACTGCTTTTAATCAATATTTGTCACTGGAGAATCCAAGGTACAGTTTAACATGCATCCATCTTAAAATGTTCAGCAATCATCACACAAATCTTAATACTCTTATGAATAAACCAATGACATCAAGCATATAATGCAGACAGAATATGACAAATGTCACCATATCCAGATCTGACAAGGGAATCAAACTCATTGATCTGCAAAATTGAATGTCTGACACCACATAAATAAATATTGGAAAATGGTTCCACTTAATATCAATGATACATAGAACAATATATAATATGCACTGAGTTTTCAAGAAAGGCTGGCTATATTACAGCGCAGTTACATATGCCTAACCTATGAAGAATCATTATTCTGATTGGATAACAGATAAGTCATCGCAATTGTGATTGGATATCTGACCTTATAGTACTTAACAGTCAAATTGTTTTATAATTTACTTAAATGTAACAGAATCAGTCACAAATAAGCCGTGTTTCAAGTGCTTCCTGTATTTCTGACAGGAAAGAAACACATAATTAGGTGAGAATAAATCAATAACGACATGTTTTTATACCAAATAAGAACAAACCTACACCAGGATTTCACCTGTGCTATGAGATATAAATGATGTTCATACAAGAAAATCTCATGCAGACAGAACAGCATTGGCATTTAAACGAATATTGCAAGATGCATGTCAACCTAGTTGAAGTTTTGGAATGTTTTTGTTTGTTTATCATTGCCTTGTAAACATTTGTACAAATAACATACAGTCACACCTAAAACAAATGTCAACTTTGAACAAGGCTAACAAGAGAACAATGCCTACAGACTTTAACACATAGTTATCATACAATACACAAAATAAATCTCTGAATAATTTAAGTTCATGTTTCTTCTTCCCCTTAGGAAACCTTTGTTTACCAGTTTGACTGTAGGTATTATTACCACAAAAAATACCTGTCTGAGCAATAGGAATGTTAAAAGAATATAAAGTGTTATGATGATATGCACGTTGTCACAAATACGTGCAAGGACTGACACATTCTTAGGTGACAAGTAGATTTAAAGAAGCAATTATTTTTATAGCAGTATTAACTATCATGTGCAGAGTGGATGACAGTCATGGTAAAGTTGAGTAAACAAATACAGTAAACCCTTCCTTAACAACCACCTCAGTGTAAAGACCACTTCATAGTAACAACCACAAATTTTTATATTAATTCTCAATGTTTCTTTCACATCTCTGTTTAATAATGAGATCACCTTAATATTAAACTCGACTTCTATGGTCCCAAAGGTGGTCAATATATTGAGGTTTTACAGTGGTTTCCATGACTATTTAACTCTTTTGGCACTGAAGACTCCATGCCACAACCTGTTACTGACCGCTGATGTTGCCTTCCAGTGACCAATATGGGTCCGGACTTAATAAAACAGAGAGAGAGAGCTCCTGTGTTTGAACCATGGGTGTGACTCATTGGTCAAAGACTAGCATTATCCACCACTAATTCAAATAATTTATGCACATAAGTTTGCAGTTACTTGCAGAGGACAGGGTGAGCACAAGTAAGAAAATACTTTAGCTTATCGGAGACAAAAGAGTTAAAGGACAAAACAGAGGCAAATCAAAACTAAGGTTGGTGGGTTTTCTGGTGGTAGTCTTGATGGAAAGGTAAGATTTTTATGTATATGTGTTTTTTTAATAAAAATCCATTTCTTATCTATATAATACAAGCACTGATCAGGTATACTGACAGCTGTAAGTTATTGAAATACTGTAATAAACAGGCTGCAAGCAAAAAAATTAAAAGTTTAAAATTTTTCTTAACAAAAATTGAATGCTTGGAAAATATGTAGATGTTTAAGATAATTCAAACCTCAATTAAAAATATAAGCACAACATTGAATACAGCAATTTGATACAATAAGGATTTTGTAATATATCAATAAGGTAAATCAACATATTTAACAGAACATGAAAGATACTATGTTCATGGGTTAAATGAGATAATTTTGAAAGCAAAATATTTTTTGACAATGAAAGCCATGCTAACTTAACTGCTATTGAAAACTAACATAAGCTAATCAGTTTAACAAATGGCTTTATTCAGTTAAGATAATTCACCAAAATTGAGCATGACTATTTGATTAACAAGGATTTACCAAAATGTATGGAAAAGTTTTTGCTAATTTATCAATGAAAGGGTTCGGTCACAAATATTTAAGGATGAGAGCTGGAATTGGACTCTTCACTTAAATCTAGAAATTGAAGATAAAGAACACACCTAAATCAACATATTCTACAAACAATTTAGTGTTGAAGCAAATATTTCAGATGAAATAATCTTACAAACAATTAAGTTAGAATTCCTATGGAAATAACAGACACAATCACATGGTCATAAATGCAAGCAATCAAATCACATTAGAAATATAATACTTTAAGATGGACAAGATAATTACAATAATGAAAGCTGAGTTATGAAATATGAAGCATTAATTTGAGATAATGAGATAAAAGCATTAACACTAAGTTATAAGCCAGGGGTATGAGGTTATAAAACTTGAGCTCAGTCTCATAGCTCAAATCTCAGTCTTGTGTTTTCAATATTCTCAGAATAATTTTGATATAATGATACGATTTTTTCATACAGCATTCAGTATACAAAAGTCAATTAATCACCGCACATGAGACCAACAAACATGTTGGTCTAAAACAAGAGACCAAGCCCAAGTTTTATAACCTCTACACCCTTGACTAGCCCCTAACTGGGGCCAAATAGTCCCAGAGAGAAATAAAGGGTCATGGTAAATGTTTATTGGAGCTGGTTACAAATATTGATATTAAATAAATTCAAATTTCTGATTTCTAGACACAGATTGGAACTGGAACCAGTTTCAAGCACATAATGAATTGGACTGGTTCCCTGCAATCAGACATAACAGATGCAGACTCAGAATCTAGTCTTAGGGTATAAAGTATGTGAACAGTTCCATGTTAACAAGAAACAAAAAACTAGCCTAAGCGCGAAAAAGAATATAATGGTTCCTAGTGATTGAATAAAACATTAAAAGATCCAGGAATCAGCATTAGGATTAAAGCATATTGACCATAATTAAATAAGCCAATTCCCAGCAGACAGTGATTGATGACAACAACAGACTGGTCTCAACTGAGTGTTGAGCTGAGAATATCAAGGAAGTCCAGTGGTAATATTTGTAGAATGTCTCCATGTTGTGAAACATTATTGTATTAGTCCTTAATGTTCCTACAGGGCTAATGAAAGAATAAACAGTTTCAGAGAGCCACAAGGCAAATGGCATGAATACAAGATGTCAAAAGACTGAAGAGAAACTAACTGGAACATAATATGCAAGCCTACATTATCAGGTGAAGATTGAATGGGAATTGTTCACCTCAGAGAGCAGACAAAGCCTCTTTCATCACTTTTTCTGAATCAGGGGGGATATTCCAAGACTCCCAGTGGCATTTGTAGGACATGTTATCACACATGGCCAAAACATTATGTCATTAAACATTTTGACCAAGCTGGTGAAGATTAAATGGGAACTCTTCAACTTAGAGATCAGACAACTATCATGGACGCCTCCATCCGCCTGCCTGCAGCCATACTATGTCTGGACAACACAGATGAATAAAAACTGGTACAAGGTCATTTTTTACTATGTTCAAATCTCCTTAACAAGCTTCTTTCTTTTCTTCAGTACAATTGCTTAATACTTATACGGAATTATTTTTTAAGAACAGAAAAACAGTAACAGACATGATTTTGTACTGTTTATTGAATTCTTTACATAATATTCGACAAAATCACAAACCTTTAATGTGAAAGATATTTATGGATAAGCCATTAAAAAAAACATGTCTTCATCAGGTTTCAACATTTGTAATCAAATAACTAAAGATAATTATAGCGTAACTTAAGGAAACTAAGTAAAGAAACCAATACCATACATACTAACTATGGAGAAGACGGAAGCGTATTTTCACAATAGTATACCATTAACTTCCTTATACATTTTCAACTGCAGTGCATCAACACCATGTAAAAATACATTTTATAAAGCAATACAAAATTTGTCATGAAACAAAGACTCAAAAATACAATTAAAAGTTAAACATAACTCCGAACTTTAGTGAAACATTCAGGTATTCTACTTTTAAATTTGTTTATTTTGGACCATAACAAATGCTAGTGACTTTTATCAACTTAAGTATTCATTGAGTATACCTATGGCCTCTAGATACCCCATTTGCAATATTTAGTGTCACAATCAGTCTTAAAGCATTAAATAACTACACGAACAGTGTCCAGGGACTCCTTCTAAAATATTTACTCCACCTGCAATGTCAAGTGACTCCCACCAACAGCGTCATGTGACTCCATCTACAGCATGAAGTGACTCCACTAGTTCAGATAACCAGCCATTCAATTAGCATTTAATTAGAAAAATCTTTGAACGTCTGTGTTATTCATTTGAAAACAATGACACATGCCAAGAACATCTAGAAAACAACAAACAGCTATAAAAAAAAAATCAAACAATAACCCGTCTTATAAAGTGGACAAACTTCTAGCTGTAAAAACCAACAACCTAAGGTTAAATTGAGGTCACCTTTCAGCACTAAGCTACATAAACGTGAATAACATTGGTTAAAGCCCCCATCAAAACCTGCAAATGAAACTACATCATTCATCAATATTCCCGCAATCAATCACTCAATCACCACAGCCATCAGAACAATGGGCCATCAGACGCCTGCAGGATAACATATCAATATCAATAATAGATTGGACTCCAATCAATTGTCTACATTTATAGCCAATTAAACAACCACCCAGCTTTCATGATTGGACTGCCAAGACAAAATGTTACATTGCTAGTAGCAGTTTTATAAAGCAATGATTTTGGCATTAAGCTGATAAAACTGTCATGAATTGATATTACATTTTAATAATGTTTAGATTCCATCTTCAGACATGCAGACTGATCAGGGCCTTATGCAATGGGATTAAAATTAAATAAATCAAATAATGCATTAAATATTCAAACCCTCACCAATCTAGATCAGATTCTATGGTTGATCTGGCAGTATTAATACGTTTCCTAAAAGAAATATGGTTGGTAGGCCCCTACCGAATGGTCAAATTACTAGAACACGTTCCTATGTATTTTGATTTATGCAGATTGTCTCTTGTTGTTATCGCTACAGAAGAAGAATAAAAACAGCAAGGTTCGTAAAAAAGTGAATTTTTCTCATTCATATTTATCCAGTCCAACATATTTTGAGTATTGAAAATTTGAAGTATACAAGCTTTTAAGATGAAGTTCACACATTTTTCTTTGTACTCTTAAAATTCTCAATACTTACATCAGCTAGAACATCTAAATTTGACCATGCATAGAAAATAAGGATAAAAATCAATCCACTTCACTAAGTACATACAGATATTTCTAAATGCTTCTTATATTCATGTTTTATCCAAGTAATGGAATACAGAAGTTTCATTTACTAATGTGCAAGTGATATCATGCATATAAATCATTTAATATTAATCTAAGCAAAGGCATATTTTTTATCATCACTAATGTTATATGCACAAGGGAGTTGAACATTAGTACCTTTGGTGATTCAATATTTATAATGATAATGGAAATGATATTTTAACAGCTTACAACATAATTGCCAATGAAAACATCAGTGAGAGGGGGAACTGTTTATCCAACAATCAGACTAATCCATTACATACAACCAGAAACTACCTGCATAGCCTAACTCAATTATGCTAACAGCATTAATCATCTGTACATTGTCTAAGGTAATCAGATATTTAATGTGGATATATATGTGTATATTGTCAGGTTGTTCCAATTAGGCTCAGGAAGGAACAATGCAAATAACAAGTCCAGACAGATCACCAGTTTCTACCATAACTACATCTCCTTAGAGGTGAACTCTCTCCCATGGAGGCTGAACTCTTCACTAAAAAGGCTTAAAAGCTCTTCACCAATTAGGGCTAAAACAGATTTTAAATTTAGACTGTTATCAGCTAAATAAGAATACTGGAATACTTCTAACACCACAGCAATAACTGTAACCAAACATAGACATACGTTGCATCATCAGTGATGTTATCATGTATAGTGATGCATCAAGTCCATAAAAAGCCACTTTTGCTCAAAACTGTCTATAAGTTTACATTAAGATAACAATAAAAATTATAGAATGTTATATCACCCCATTAAAAGAAATAAAGTGAAGAAAGATATAGCTATATAATTGCTTTTCATGCTTCAACAAACAAACAAACAATTAGAAGTTAAGTTTAATTAGAATTTAACAGTTTCAAGCCAAAAGAATTAAGAAGCATAACACAATTCCTTATACAAGAGATACAATGTTAATAATCCACACTTATACTCATTAATAGCATAAAAATAGTTGATTATCAACAATCATATACATTAATAACATTAAGACACAAAAGTAAAAGAGAGGTAATATAACTGCTCAATGAAGCCAGAATTGTTTACAAACAAAGTAAAATGTAGCGGCAAAGAAGTGGAAAAGTTGCAACCAAGTCATCAATAAATGTTCAATGCACCACAAATATCCTACGACTATTGATGCCATACAATAATAAAATATTAAGAAAACACACAGCTCCCTTAATTACATGTTATAACTGCAAGACAGTATGGGAAGGTTACCAGCAAAAGGAGCATCAGAAAAGAGCCACCAAAAGGTTTCAACAGATATGAACATATTATAAAAACATTCCATAGCCATAATGAGTGTTTTAAAAACCTCTAAGATAAAAATTGAATAGCACAGGTAACTAATTATGCATAACATTTTACAATCTATGATCACAATAGCACAAATCAGTGTTATGAAAATGTCATCAAAAGTTGATAAAAAATCTAATTGAATACAACATGCAAGTCCTATGAATTTGATGAGAAAGAAAAACCAATCATAAAATAAGAATATTGCACAGCAAGAATCAATTTCATTGCTGAGGTCTTGCATGGCAAAGATGAAAAGGTAACAGAAGTCAATTAAGTATATTGATACTTTAACAAACTGTTATTTTAAGGACATAAACAAATTAATTGATTGAACTAGAAAAAATAGGACATGCATGGATACTTGACTAAAAAAATCTGGGTAAGTAGGTCAAAAAGCCTTCCTTTGGTATTTTTTTTATAAATGTACCTTTTGTATCGTGGAAATACAAACTTTGCATTCTGAATTAGAAACTTTAGGGTTGGTGCCAAAAAGTAGGGTCATTCGGGTAACTGGAAACATGTACATGTACATCAATTTCTTTTCTGGCATTCATATTGTATTAATATAACTCAAATTATCAGTGATTCATTAGTTCATATGCAGCAACCATTGATTGGTGAAAAAAATGCTCTGATTGGAAAGGCAAACATATGACCTATGAAATACATTTAGTTAGCAAAAACAATCCACTTCCAAAAACAACAGAACATCTGAGCTTATTGTTTGCATTAAAGACTTTCATTTTCAATGATTTCATGACTATGAGCATACATACATTCACAGGGCATTGTACAATAATGTATATAGTAACCAGTTGAAGGTCAGGAAAAAATCTGTATACACATTAATTATGCAGCATCAGCCCACACTTCAAATTAATACAAAAACTCTGACAATGTTGTCAGCTTCACTATAACAATATCAGCTCATTAACAACATAAGGTATGGACAAGATAAACCATTAAGTTAAGTATGGATCAATTTATAATCAACTTGAAAGCTACATGACATTGATCTACTTTGTACTTACAGGAAATATACAGTAGCACCTGAGTGTACGGAACCTTAATATAATCAACTCTGAATTATTTACTGTTGGTATAAACATTATCAATTTTGACAATTTCATAATGTTTACCTACTTCATGCATGAAAGACACCCATTGAACCCCAACACTCAATCAAGTGAATATCATACAAAACTTAATCAATATAAGAATCTATTTAAACCTTCAGTAATAGTGATGAATATCTAAACAACACATTACATATAGAACAGTCACATAAATCATACAAAAAAAGGTGAAAGTTTGCTATAGATCATGCCATTTATATTACTAGACCTATTACCAGTATCTTACACTGTTATATATAAATTACCACATTATCGTACAGCATGCTGCAGCTGCAATATGAAAGTAAATTTTCTGATAAACAGGGGAAAATCTTTCCTCAGGTATTTCATATAGTGATTAATACACTTCTCAACATCACAAAATAACAAATGCAGCATCAGCTATATTTCTTACACACAAAAAATTAATGACAGAGAAAGCACTGACGAGAAAAAAAATACTACCTTTCTTAGTACTAAGTTTTACTCTCTTCTCTGGAGGTTTAATTCCTTTGGTAAACAAATCACTCTTAGATTTACGCTTACGAATAATGCAAAGTTCTCCATTTTTGCGTGACTTCTCACGAAGCTGCATTTTTAGGAATAATGCAATTATAATACTTCACTTCCTGTATGTGAATATAAACACTGCAAAGAACAACACTATTTAGCACTTCAATTTTACTATATCGGTATGTGTAATATTTTCACTAGGATAGTGAGCAGCATCCTATCTACTTACAATACTAGGATCACCGAGCAGTCAAGGCCAGTCTGAAGCTAACGCTAGCTTAATTTATAGATATTGGGAAAAACCTCTGATGTTGCACAAACTGTAAACGCCAGTAGTCAGTACACCACAGTATCACATAAGTGGAAAAAATACTCATACAAAATATTAATAAATTTAGCAAAAACTTTAAGTCATTAAGTGTAACAAAGTATCCATAAATCACACATTAAATCATGCATTAAAAACAGTACTTCACGATATAAAATCCATCATTATTTTCATTTTGAGTCCTCTGTCAGTTTTGACAAGATTATGAGATACACATTGGTTTGTCCAAATACTAGAGTTTAATGTTAACTTTTTCATTTATTCAGATTACAACAAACTACACTAACCCAATGAGAAGCGGTTAAACTCTACAGTGATAACTGTTCCACTGAGCTATAAATATTATCATGACCCTCGTTTATTGTAAATAAATGAAAAAAAATGCCAAATAAGCGTATTCCATTTCCGTAATCACAATTTTTAAGTTATCCTTTCATATTAAATACAAACTTTAAACTGGCACAAGTTATTTGATATTCTCATATCTCTTATAATTTTAATTACATGTAGATATACGTAAGTTTGTAAAGTCTATATTTACATGTTTAATTTAGAACTGTGGAAGGCTTTTCCCCAATATAAATAACTGAACCGCTATTTATCGCATGCCCCAGTAATTATGTGCCGATGGCAAATACTGTATCTCATCATTTAAAATATCTTGAAGAGCTGATATCAATTAGTTTATAAAATATCTACTGTAACCAGTAAATCAAAAAGTAACATAAACACAATAAAAATAAAATTGAATATTGGTTTGATTTTTGTTCAATTTTAAATCACAAAAGTCCACATTTCAGCAAATTTCAATCACATGCTATTGTAACCATTAAAAAAAACACCAAGCATATTTACATACACAGCGTGCCAATTAATTAGCATATTCTATAGACATGTAGAACTTATTAATACATTCACACAGGATCATGCATTGTTCGTACCTTTTTTATGTTTTAATCAATTCATATATGTTTACAAACAAAGACAGAGTTTAAAGGTAATTACGTATGGCAGTCAAACACAGACAGTGCATAAAAGGTACAAATAGCATGACAGTGTGACTTATATGAAAAAAATATTATAAGATTAAATGATAAGACAGGTAAACAGCTTAAATTTGGCCACTGAACATATTCATTCGTAGTAGTTTTCCATCAGGTATATGTTCAGTGTTGTTCAAAGGTACATGATATTATCCAGTCAGTAGAAACAGATTTATGGAGGTATAATTGTAGTGCATTTTATTCAAAACACCAAAATTTAACTCTTCATTAAAGTCAATGGAAAAATGACACGGAATATGACCCTGTTCAACTGATGTAGATATATAGTTGCACAGATAATATAATTATAAAGTAAGATTTTTTTCATTCAAGTTAATTTAGGGTTAATTTTGGGTGTTTTAAATGTAGAACAATTTTACCATCACATTTTTTTTAATTACAACTGTGCACAGACCCTAGTAATAATTGTCATCATACTTTTTTGGCTAACCAGGTTTACCAGTCACATTTGAGGGATTGACCCCAGACTGACTCAGATAATAATACCATTCAACTTAAAGTCACTTTAAGGAATTAATGCCAAAAAATGTTATTTTTTAACTCTATAAATAGCTAAACTATTTATAAATAGCTAAACAAAGTCTGATAAAAAATTGTAATAAATAAAAAATTGTATACATGTATATAGCATACTTGTATATGGAGATTAAACCTACATGATAGTTCAATTTCAAGGTAAAATTGATCAAGAGAAAAATCATAATAAATATCTAATGTGGACAAAAGGAAAAGAAACAGTCTTAGCCAATGGTCCAAAGTTTTCATAGAGGTAAAAAACTGCTGATAGTACATGACCCTAAGGTAGTTTTTTTTTATAAGTATAATATATGTCATCTCTTTTGTCAAGGCAATTTAACATAAAATGAATAAAACAAATTAAGTTTTCCAGCAACCTCTAAAAAAGCTCTCACCAGCATTTTACCTGTAATTTGACCTCAAGTTAACCTACACTTGACACTACTTTATCATCAAATAGTTTGGAGTTTAAGAAAACTCATACATGGCTTTAAGTCAATATAGACACAGGGTTTTTTATAAATGATAAATCAAAGATCAATTACATTAAATAGAAAAAATGGGCATAAATTACACAAGTGCATAAGAAAGTAGTGTTTAATTTGAACTAGATTTTGACCTCTAGATTAATTACAGTTGTCAGTTGTGTCTGTAAATTTACATACAGTTGCATATTAAAGTCCATCTGTATATAATTAAATCAGTGAGAATGCGGTCCTCTTTTAAAGAGCACCAGTATATAAGTATACAAATGTTCAGATTGCAAGGCCAAAATTAAAATATTTGGTCTGAAATTATTTTATTGACAATCTTCACAAGGTCTGAATTAGAACACTGGCATGTGAAGCTTATAGTATATTTAGTTTTACAGTTCTCCTTGTATTTGTATGAAATATATCTGAAGAAATAAGTTTAAGGCCTAAATTTAAATATTACTCCTATATTTTACCACAACCAACTCACGAAATTTACCAAACAGGCATTAAGTTACACAAAAGTGAAAACAAGGTTGGTTTTGTTTTTTTTTAAGAAAAATACATACCAATCAAATATTTTATGTCAGAAACTGGACAATAGCTTAAACCTATTATTTGAATAAGTGACATGTGAATTAAACATTACCTATTTTTTCTCCACATCTGAATCAAATTTTACACTAATTCACAAGGAAACAAATAATAAATCAACTGTAACCTAAATAGAAGCCTATCTTATTCATAGCAAAATAGTGGTTTATCAGCAAACATCTTTAAATCCACTTTAACTGAGTGGTACGATGATGCAACAACTCACTGTACGTGACTGAATTTACTTGTTTACCAAAGCAGTACTTCGCTGTCAGAAAGGTTTTACGTGACTACAGTGTAACTGTTTATCTCAAAACGATTCAAATAACACAGAAAAAAACACATGTACCAGTAGTGAAAGTAAATTCATCATAGTAGGATTTTTGACACTCTTCATGTAGTGCATAATTTACAAGTGTATATGAAATAAGTCATGGAATGGAAGAATGTACACATTTATGTCATTAATATCAAACTTGAAGACTAATTAGTTTAAACCAGTTTCAAGTACTCAAGTAATACACAACCCCTTTTGATATTATGGGGACCTAACTTGCAAATAGGTCAGAGACCCCTAATAGTTGTGCACAACAAAAACTTATTCATAGTCCTGACCAAGCAGAGAGCTTACATCTCTGGTGCAAGACAATCTACAATCTACTTCATAGCCGCGGCAATCATGCCATCCATCATTTATCAAATTATTCCATATAAAGTAAATGTTGACTGAAAACCTAGCACAAAATAATAACATAAGACAAATAGAAAACATCTCCAGGGGTACAATATTCATCTATTCAGAGAGAACACCTGAGTTAGTTTTATCAGGCTGCATAGATAACAAGAGGGCCATGATGGCCTTTTTTCGCTCACCAGAGTAAAGATTGCAACTTCAATAGTTTTTCTGTGATGTGACCTGGTGACATAGTTTTTCACCCGAGTTGACCCATGTTCAAACCTGTTCATGATATCATTGATACAAACATTCTGACAAAGTTTAGTGAAGATTCAATCAATACTGTGACCTCTAGAGTTTTAACAACCCCCCCCCCCCCCCCGTGTGGACAACGGATGCTGGAGTAGACTGGCTGATCACTATAGCTCACTGAGCACTATGTGCTAAGGTGAGCTAATAAAGGTTTCCCAAATCTATCCCATCCTTTTTGAGATACTAATTTTGGATATCATAGGTATAAAACCTTAACTACGCATTTAAAAATAATTTCAGGGTACTTCAAAATACAATAGATTTGTTACAAGGATAAATCAGATCAAAATTGTAGTGTTAAAGTAAATACAAATCCAGATTTAGAATTCAACACATGTCACTGATGTCAGTGAACTGGTCAGTCAACTATGAGCATACCAAAACTTGCATACTGGGCAGTATTTAGATACAACATATTAAGACAAGACCCATGAATGGTGAGCCAATCTCAAATGATAGTTAAGTATGAATTAATTGTATCATCGCTTCAGTGAATTATTTATATGCACAAAATATTAGATGGTCTTAAAACTACGGTATAGTGCAATTAACAAGGACCATTCTGATAAACATTGTATGAATATTGACAGGATAAGACATTTGAGAAACTGCTAACATGGTATGAGACTAAATAATGTGTAAAGCTACATCTTAAAGATATCAGTACCACCTGATCTAATAGGCAAATTTTGATATGCAGTAGCATTGTTGTTCCTTAACAACAAAATGCACTAAAACCTGTTCCCTCATATTCATACATAGCATAAACCCTCACATAAACTAATTGAATTGCCAAAATAGCTGAATTAAAACCACAATTAATTTTTTTTCAATGTCTCCTTCTGTGAGTAAAATTATTTTCTTTTTCAGAAAACAAAATATATTTAATCCAATGAAAACAAGTTGTTTGTGATGAATATATTAAGCTACACAGGTACTACTGGACTAGAAAAAATAAGACCTTGAAACACTATAATTTATAATGTGAACATTAAATTAATTAACATTCTAATTAATGCATACAAAATATTTATTAAATACCTAAATAGTTGGGAATGATTTAATGCTGTTGTCTAGTAGTACATATTTTTACCATAGATCTTGGGAGTTGTTTTATCACTAGCTTGTTATTTTATTAATTAGCGCTTATATACTATACTTTTTATATGTAAAATATTTCATCTGTTCTGTGGATGCAGTCCACTTTCTGGGTGATACACAACAGTATTTGTTAGATGACATGGTTACAATAACCTGATTGTCTGAATAAAATTATGACAAGCACTTACTAGCAGTATAGTAATATTTAATAACATACTACTATTAATACAGCAGAAATCTTATGAAACAGACAGACAAATGTCATCATGATGTAAGATATTTTGTTACTTTAAATTACATCCATATGTTGTGTCAAGTGGGGACAATTTAGTTTTCTAAAATGTGGAAGGTAGATGCATGGAAGTGTTTGTTTAATATGATGGTGATTCAAATAACATACAGACACTGTTCTATTTAGTGATGGCAACACTCTCATTGATTTGCCATTGTACAGAATATTTCTCCATAGATGTATAACTGTTCAGTGAAGGTGCAACATTGACAGAACTGTAAAGGCACTAATCTGATAGCTTAGTTAAGATGCCCATGCTGACAGATCAGTGAAGATACTATGCCAACAGCTCAGTGAAGATACTATGCTGACAGCTCAGTGAAGATACTATGCTGACAGCTCAGTGAAGATACTATGCTGACAGCTCAGTGAAGATACTATGCTGACAGCTCAGTGAAGATACTATGCTGACAGCTCAGTGAAGATACTATGCTGACAGCTTAGTGAAGATCCTATGCCAATAGCTCAGTGAAGATACTATGCCAATAGCTCAGTGAAGATACTATGCTGACAGATCAGTGAAGATACTATGCCAATAGCTCAGTGAAGATACTATGCTGACAGCTCAGTGAAGATACTATGCTGACAGCTCAGTGAAGATACTATGCTGACAGCTCAGTGAAGATACTATGCTGACAGATCAGTGAAGATCCTATGCCAATAGCTCAGTGAAGATACTATGCCAATAGCTCAGTGAAGATACTATGCTGACAGCTCAATGAAGATACTATGCCAATAGCTCAGTGAAGATACTATGCTGACAGATCAGTGAAGATACTATGCTGACAGCTCAGTGAAGATACTATGCTGACAGATCAGTGAAGATACTATGCTGACAGATCAGTGAAGATACTATGCTGACAGATCAGTGAAGATCCTATGCCAATAGCTCAGTGAAGATACTATGCCAATAGCTCAGTGAAGATACTATGCTGACAGTTCAGTGAAGATACTATGCTGACAGCTCAGTGAAGATACTATGCCAACAGCTCAGTGAAGATACTATGCTGACAGATCAGTGAAGATACTATGCTGACAGATCAGTGAAGATACTATGCCAATAGCTCAGTGAAGATACTATGCTGACAGCTCAGTGAAGATACTATGCCAACAGCTCAGTGAAGATACTATGCTGACAGTTCAGTGAAGATACTATGCTGACAGCTCAGTGAAGATACTATGCTGACAGCTCAATAAAGATACTATGCTGACAGCTCAGTAAAGGTACTATGCTGACAGCTCAGTAAAGGTACTATGCTGACAGCTCAGTGAAGGTACCACATTGACAGCTCAGTAAAGGTCTTATGTGACAGCTCAGTAAAGATACTTTGTGACAGCTCAGTAAATGTACTATGTGACAGCTCAGTACAGATACTATGTGACAGCTCAGTAAATGTACTATGTGACAGCTCAGTTAAGGTACTACACTGACAGCTCAGTAAAGGTCTTACATGACAGCTCAGTAAAGAAACTATGTGACAGCTCAGTAAAGGTACTACATTGACATCTCAGTAAAGGTACCACATTGACAGCTCAGTAAAGGTACTACACTGACAGCTCAGTAAAGGTACCACATTGACAGCTTAGTAAAGGTCTTATGTGACAGCTCAGTAAAGATACTTTGTGACAGCTCAGTACAGATACTATGTGACAGCTCAGTAAAGGTACTATGTGACAGCTCAGTAAAGATACTATGTGACAGCTCAGTAAAGGTACTATGTGACAGATCAGTAAAGGTACTACATTGACATGTCAGTAAAGGTACTATACTGAAAGCTCAGTAAAAATACTATACCAACCACTCAGTGAAGATGCTACAGTGACAGTTTAGTTAAGATGCTATGTTACTGATGTCTGTATACACTCAGTTAATACACACAGTACAATAACTGAGGAGACAAATTAGAAAACCTATGTAGTTGCTTTATTATTCTAGAGTTTAACTCCATGTGTCAATCAACAAGGAATAAAAATGCAACTCTTAATATCTGCACTAACAATTTTATGAATGAAAAAGATATACATTCTATCATTGGAGCCCCAGTTGTCAATTTACACTTGCATGTCAAATGATAACTGGTATAAAACTGTAATAACAGTCATGTTCAGTCAACACGAACTACTATACTTATCTAAATAGGGTAATAGAGTGTACTTCATTAATACAGTTTCTTGATTGAAAACTGACATAGTATACTGTTCAATCAATAACAGTGTAATTACATACTGCTGATGTAAGGTCAAAGTGAGGTCAATATACATGCATGAAAAATTAATTATTCATTACAAACAGGTCATGTCTGATAACTGAATTAAAAAAATATGCAAATTCAACAATCATATTCCATATGAGGGGTAAAGGTAAAAACAGAATCTCGCAAAATATGAAATAAAATTGACAATGGTCATCATTTATTACTCAAATAACAACAATTGAAAGGCCTCTTTGGTTACCGTGTCTGGCTGGTAATTACTAGTCCCTCACTCCTGAAAGTTTGAATCCCACCTTGGATCAAAGTCCACATGTGAGGAAGCTGTCCAGGTAGCTTAAAGAAGGCTGGTGGTTCTATGCAGGTGCATGCCGGGGGGGTGTCTTCCTCCACCCATAAAGCTGGAAAAAGTCGCCGCATGATCTTGTGTGTTAGTGCAAAATTAAACCCCAGAGAAAAAAATGAAAAACGAACAGGTAAATATAGAAATATAGACAATATATACAGAGTCAGTTTTTTAATTGGAAACATTTGGAGCATAATAATCACCAACTATGAAGTTGTGCATATTTGTATCATTGTAAAATACCTCTGATGTTAAAAATAAACTAAAACTTGATGTAACATCATAAATAATGCCCTTTATTACACAAAAGTTATTAAAATTTCAACAAATTTCAGGAGCATAAAGATAAAATATTTGCATGCAAAACATTTAATTTACCCATCCTCATTCCATGAATAACTAATAAGGCTTTTAATTAGACTGTTTCTGAATAAGACTTGCATCACAGATATTTCTATAAAACTCAAAATTTGTGTTCACCAATGTTAACTGGTACACATATGGCATCTATCTCCTCAAAATAATGTCAACAAAAATAAATTCAATACTAGACAACATAATGTCATACTGGCTGGCTCATTAAATCCAACTTTCGAACATCCTATTTTTAAATAAATGATGCCAGGTAAAGACTGTAATTATTAATTAGGACAATTTTTGCACGTTCTGACAGTACTAGTTTCATAGGAGCTTTTTATGTCATACAATTCAGTTTACAATACATAACTATACTTCAACCCTTCTACATGAAACAAAACATGTTATCCTAATTCTATCCATAACATAAATTCATGTTAAAACAGTGAAGGTCTAAGGACAGTCCAGGGGAACCAGTAGTAGCAGTACAGACTGAGGACAGTCCAGGGGAACCAGTATTAGCAGTACAGACTAAGGACAGTCCAGGGGAACCAGTATTAGCAGTACAGACTGAGGACAGTCCAGGGGAACCAGTATTAGCAGTACAGACTGAGGACAGTCAAGGGGAACCAGTATTAGCAGTACAGACTGAGGACAGTCCAGGGGAACCAGTATTAGCAGTACAGACTAAGGACAGTCCAGAGGCACCAGTATTAGCAGTACGGACTGAGGACAGTCCAGAGGAACCAGTATTAGCAGTACAGACTAAGGACAGTCCAGAGGAACCAGTATTAGCAGTACAGACTAAGGACAGTCCAGGGGAACCAGTATTAGCAGTACGGATTAAGGACAGTCCAGGGAACCAGTATTAGCAGTACGGACTGTTGTGATTAAGATTTAAGCAGCCAAAAGCATACACCCCTTCCTCTTATAACTCAAAATGATATTTCTATAGTAATATCAGCAGATTAACAGAACCATTATCATCCAAACAGAATTTAGAAAAGGTATTCAGTATCGTCAATAAAACAGCTGTAAATGACAGCATGTTTTAATGCATTCACAAGCATAAGCTTAAATAAATATAAGCTTTTTTCAGGTTTATTTAATAATAGGATTATCGATACTTTACCAAATTAACCCTTGGCTTCATAAGCGTGTTTTGGACTCGTCCAATTTCAAAGCAAATATACAAAACATCAATTTATTTCAGAAAATTTTGTTCTCTCTGACAGAGTGGAAAACATTGTGACATTTGCTTGCTACAAACAATGACATCTTTTGTCACAATATTTTCGAAAGTCGTCTGATTCAGATGCGGGGGGGAATGTGGTATTATGAGACAAAGGGTTAAGTAAATTAAATAAGAAGAAGCCATATAATTATCTACACAGCTTTGCATTTTCATAATACAACTGATACAAACATCCTATTAGTCTAAAATGAGCATTCAGTCACAAAATTTCACATCAGAACAAAATTATACAGTTCTATTAACACTGAACTTCAATTATAAATGACACTGACAGTATGAAATCAATAGAAGGCAGCTTGCAATTAAACAATACCATACTTGAACCACTGAAAACACCCATGCTAATTAATTTTAAGTACAAAAAGATTATTTTTCCTCATCAATCTATTCATAGACTACATTAACATATTAAACATAAAATGTCATTCTAACATTTCAACATTTTACATAATGAGTTGTTTAATCATTTGCTTGTTTTAATTGGATTTAACGTAATTTATCAACTGAATTACTGTTTATGAGAGGCAGGCAGTTTACCTAACCAGAGTTTTAAGGTTATCAACAAGTACTGACCCATTCCCCCTAATTTCGCTAAAATATTTCCCCGCCCCACATTATGAATAATCAACCATACTTGATTATCATTAAGAACTGACCAACGTCCACTTTTATAGCTCCTAAAATTCTACTCTTATCACACAATTATTCATTGTCATAGGCATAACAGCTGATGCATAAGCAGGCAAGCATATTTGAATAATTAAAACTCAGAATACATTTTTTCATAATGCTTGTTGTTCTTTTACATCCCAACAACAACAACAACCCAAAGTGAGTTTTCACTTCTCAATCAAGGATCAAGGAATCTCTGAAGAAGTTTTCAAATTAAGGTCTGTATATCACTGAGAGGCCAAATTTTGCAAAATGAAAGAATGTCTTCTATGGTGAGAGTGTTTTAAGCAATAAAACATCAACAAGCCTAGAAAGATGTTTGCATATTTCTGTGTTTTATAGATTTGGCATACCAGGTAGGTTGTGAATAATGTATAAAAGCTTTGTTTCACGACAGATGTCAAATAAATTTGTTTAAACTTAGAATATACACAATTAAAACATTAGATAATCACAATTTAAACAGATCTCACACATTGTCAAAGATCAACCAGTTAAGACTCTGTCTTCAAGATCATTATTCTTCAATCAATCATACAATTTATTGTACATTTTCTACTAAAAGTGATACATAACATTTAAATTCACATTAGTAAGGGACCGTAACTCTTTTTTTTTCCACTGGAGTTTAACATCGTGTCAACAGCTAAAGTCATTTGGAGACTCCAGCTTCAACGATAGAGGAAGACCGCCTGGCATACACCTTGGTAGAACCACTGACCTTCCATAAGCTAGCAGGACAGCTTCCTAATGTGATATTTCACCATGAGTGGGATTTGAACTCCAAGCAGAGAAAGGGGCTCGTGATTACAAGTCAAAGATCATTACCACATTGGCCTCTTGACAGTAAACTTGTCATATGAAAACCTGCTGATAAAAGACAGAGTACCCATAAATTGTTTAATGTTTTACACTGAACAAAATGGACATACTTAAGATTGATCAATCTATGTCAAATGTTCACATGGTCAGTTGACACAGAAAACACTTTCATGCATTTAAATGTACTTCAACTCATTCTATCTAAGCAAACAGGACAATAACAGGCTATACTGTACACATAAAATTAATCACCATGTAAGATAGTGGTCAGATGAGGTCACTGGCATCTTAAACAGTAGTACCTAACTAGGGTAAATACCTAAGTTAGGGTAATTAGAAGTGTAAGACGATTATACACAATTTACACACATTTCCTGATCAATGTAAGTAATTATGAAGCAAATGTATGAAAATAATTATATTCATCAATAGCTGTTTTGAACACATATAAATGCCTGTATTATGGACCACCCAAATCATTTCTGTAGGTTTATAAATAATTATATTTGCATTCGACCTTCTTTAAGAGTAGTGACAACAAGTCTAACTCAATATTGTTCTAAAAAATCTGACAATACGGAACCAGTCTAACATGACATAAAGTCTGAAAACAGGGAAGTGATTCAACTTCAAAAAGAATACAGAGTACCATTCCAACTTGAAAATACCAACCTTAATCATGGAACATTGGTCCATGAACAAATACTTCACTAACTTAAGACAGTATGCAGTAAAGGCAACTTTTTGCATGTATTCAGACACAGTCTAATAAAGTGTATGACTCCATATAAAAGGATGAAGTTGCTGAGAAACAACTCCACTTTAAAGACCAGCAAGAGAGCCCGCCAATGTCAGAGGCTATGTCTCAACCAACCAGTCCACTTCAATGACCATAACTCAAAGAACAAGTCCACTTCAAAGGGTATAATTTAGTGAACAAGCCCAGATCAAATGATTTAATTCAGTGAACCAGTCAAGCATCAAAATTAATCTTACATGATAAAGCTGATCTTTATTCACCGATCAGGGACAGCAGAAGATTTCATTGTTTCTGGAACATATCACAGAAGCTTAAAATTGTAAAACTATTGATTTACTGCTGTAAATGGATGTTGTGCAGCCAATAAAGTGTAAATTAGAAACAAGTCTGTAATGCAAATTCAACTTTGAACTAATATATCTAACCATACAAGGTAAGAATTGGTAATGTATTAGTGTTCTTGACAAATAAAAATACAGAAACTATTTATAACCAGATAGTGCTCAGCTTTTTTTATTATTTCATTCATCGGGTAACAATACACAGAATAAGACACAAAATGTTAGAGTGACATTTTATCTTATCATTCCTGTTGCCTCTTCAAACTTAAATACAACCTCCTCAGCCTTATTAGTACATACACATATACATGAACTCTACCTCCATAATTCTAATGAAGCATAAATATGAAAGCTGTTTAATTACAAACAGCTTGAAGGATAATTAGCAAACATATCTGAACTTATTAACTTTGAACAGATACATAAAACAAGTACTCATCTTAATAACAGGATAGAGCGATACTGAATTATCAGAATACGAAAACCATCAATTAGTGGTTATAATTCAAAGGGGGATAATTAATATAAATCTTTTTTCGCACAGTGGTTTGGGTTATTTCCCTTGAAATACATTCTTACAGTCAACAAAAACTAATGATTGTTTGTTTCCTTTCATCAATCTGAGTTTTAAAAATTCAAAGAATCAATAATAGAGAAAAGAAGAAGAAATGAAGAAAAGACAACACAGAGAATAAAAAATAAATGACCTTAATACATGAATAGTCTTCAAATATTCTCAACAGAACAAAACAGAAAGTTGAGCATGAAGAGTAGGAGAACAATGATAAGAAATGCATTCAGATAAATAAAAATAGTTCAAAATGTCCAGTAATATACTTATTTCATAATTCAAATCAAGTAAGGGAGACAAATCTACCAACACTACAATCCACTTTTCTGCAGTTACTTCCCTTGATTACAAAATACTTTCTACAATGCAATTCAAAATGTCTATTCCATGACTGACAAAGAGGTCAGCAAACTTCATAATATTGTCATAAATCAATTAAGAATTAAATTATATGATTCTAAAATAATTTAAGGTTATAATCTAGCACAAACTAAGTAAATGGCCCCAGATGGTATCATTCAATCTATATCAGGGCTCAACAAATCCACTTGTCCACTCGTAATTATGAGTAGAAATTGACTCAGGATGAGTTGAAATTGCTGTAGAACTGGTTAAAATTCTTAGCTAGTTGTCCTGCAAGATGAGTAGCCCAAAAAAAATGTGGAGCCTTGCATATTATGAAACCCAAACCATGAACTAAATTTTATCATACAGATATGAGAAAACATACTATAAATCTTCACCATAAGAATAATAATGCAAGAAACTGTATATTGACAGATACTGTTTGTTTGTTGTACATAATCCGAAATAATCAAATTTAAATGGATGGAAAACATTGTTTTGTTACACTGACAATACAGTATTGGATAACCCCAAGCACGAATACCAGTGAATAAACTGTGATGATTAAATACAAACAACATATAACTGAAGTTCACCGAAAACATGCCATTTAGCAAATGATCATTTTAATACATTTTCTATGTTATTCAAACATTTATCTGATCTTCTCCAAAATCAAAACATCATTACTAGGTAAATGAAGGAAAGAGGGAAAAAAACGTCAATAGAAGATTGCATTTGTTCACTTTTTTGTCATCAACAAATCAGAATCTTAATTGCTAATTCTTGCCATTTCCCTAATGATGACTAGAACTTAATGTATATCAGACATCTCTCAGATTCTCCAAGTAAATACAGCTCAACATGAGTTATCAGCCATCAGTGAATAACAGCCACTTTGTGATCAACATTCATTCCTTTAGCATCTATTTGTTGATTTCATAGACTAAACAAGCATCTAAATAATGCTGAATACTGTGTAATGGACATAAGTCTTCTCTTCTAATATCTTTGATTCCAATTCTTTAGAGTTTCACCATACCCCTTATGACTTATGGAGTTTTATGTCATTAATTAACAAATTCTGGAAAGGTAGTTAACATAATTATTAACTATTAATAATCATTAATTAATTAACAACCTGGGTTACCAGCACATTCACCTTCCCTCCATATTCTATGCTTTTCCATTTTACGTACTAACTTTTCTCTTCAATATAATAAAATAATATGCAAAGATGCAATGGACACAAAATTTCATACACAGGCAATGAAAAAAATAAGAAGAATGAAAAAATCAAAATTGTGACCATTATCACGTTAACTTGTACCTACTAGTTAGTAGAAACAGTTTACCACTCCCTGTGGAAAAATTCATCACTCCCTGCGTAAGTAAGGAGGTTCTCTCAACAAAAATATGATACTGAAGATTAAGGTTATATCCGCCATATAAAAAAATCTGTAATTTCATCATAAAACTTGTTTACTGTCAATTACTTGAAAGTTTATTGATCTTACATTTATTATATTCTCATTTGTTCTTATAAACGACAACTTCTCGTAATGTAACTTCAATAATACAAGAGCCTACAGAGAGGGAAATACAACATAGACAGACATTAGTAGAATTTACAACCTTCATGACCTTCTTTACAGGTAAATGACACAGGCTTAGTGAAGAGTAATTCAGTCCACAGTAAGACTATCAACTACTCCCCAATAAACACACCTGGGAGAGTTTAATTTTTTACAGACTTTCAAATGTTGAGTAAATGTTTCTTACAAATATTTACATACACAGAGTGTAACTTGAGGGATCTAAATGTTTACACTCTCTCCAAAATGATGAGAGGGGGTCTTTAATAAGGGAGGGCATTTATTGGGGGATATTCGTTTTTGATAATGTAACATCTTTTTTTGCAATCAATGAGATTTTTTTTTATTTTGATTTTTCTAAATCGATTAAATCCCAAATCAACACATACTCTTTATCATTTGATATATATATAAATATAAATATACATCTTTATTCTATATCACAAAGTAACCCATCAGAATCATACTGAAACAATTCATTCATAAAAGCAAAAAAACAAGACTAAATAGAACCGTTTGTAGACAATGTTCACATAAATTATATAAACCACAATGACAAAGCGAATAATGATTACATAAAATACAACAATTAAACAAGTTATATCCGTTATGATGATTTGCATTAGATCTAACAAAGAGAGTAATTATAGTACAAAACTCAAGTTTAAACTGTCTTCATTATGATGAAATAGTTTCATTACGTGACAAACTCAACGTAGTAACCTGTGAAGTAATTTCTAAAGGCTAGAAACTATCAACATAAAAACAGAATAAGCGATTCATGAAAACTTTTGTAAAAAACACAAAATGTGAAAAAAAAATTATTCTAGGACAGCATGTATAAGAATTTCATTCATTCTTCATTCACAGTAAAACCTTAAATAGCAACCACTTGGATAATAACAAAACCACCTCATTATAACAACCACTTATTTTGAACCAATTTTTTGAAATTTCCTCTAAATATGAACCTGATAATGAGACCATCATAAACTTAAGACTGATATATTTGAAGCCAAAGGTAGTGTAATGTTTGCTTTGTTTTTATGAGACATATTGTCACTGGGGTTTAACGACGCTTTTCAACAATTTTGTTGACCGAGATTCAAACACGGATCTCCAGGTTGCAAGTCCAGTGCACTAACAGCTAGGCCACGTCCGCGGTAGTCTAATGTGGAAGTTTAACAATATTTATAAATGAATTGTTCTGTAGGATCTAAGAGATTGTTATTCAAACTTGGATTCATGACAAACAAGATCTTATTGCGTAATAAGGAGATTACGCTCCAGTAAAGAGACATAAAACAATGAGACAAACAAACGAATAAATAACAATCCTGTTCAAAATAAAAATTCTAATAATTTTACCAGGATGATCCAAATGAATGGACATTTGATATATGAGCAAAACCACCGATATCCTTGTAGTTTCAAGTGCCAGTCAAGTCTGGCATAAATATGAATAAAGCTACCGGTAGTCTTCCATTGTTCACAGAATAACTTAAATTTCAAACCAATACAACTATAAAACAAAAAAATCTTACAGGTAACATTTAACAAGTTTACATGAACCATGTAAGTCTAATAAGTTCAGGTCACCTGTAAACAGATTATGTGTGCTGTAGATGTAATATGGTTGTCATATCAGATTACAGTATTTAAATAATTACATAGAGTACTGGTATGAAACAAGGGCAGACATAATAATGTGTAACATTAGTCCTCTTCAGTGTCTCCACAAACATTTCAAAATGTGAATTAGAGTACACATGTACTCATAATCTAGTGCCTTTAACTACCAAATATTCCCCAATAAATGTCCCTCAGGCAATGCATTTCACGCAGATTTTTCATTTTGTTAAGCCACTGCATGAATGACTTTTAGGACACATTTAGATATAATCATAAGTAAGATTTTTTTAAGCATTTATGGTAAACAGCAATTTACCCGTAGGGGCATTTAATTGTCTCTCATAAAGGACTGGGGCATTTATTAGGAGAGCAATTATCGGAGAATAACGCACATACATACAAAATGTAAGTCAGATAGAGGTCTGTTGATGTCCCAATTACTCTGTGACAATAGAGATTTTTTTTAAAAAATAAATCTTTTTTTTAATTTTTTCATCTCAAATGATTCGATAAGGAAATAATTTTGACATATTACACCATAATTACAGCTTTTCTATGTCATCAAACAAAACATCTCCACTACAGTAAAACCTCATTATCTCAAGGAGATACCAGAACAGACTGAGGGCTCGAGATAAACAGGTACTTGTAATAATGAGGTATTCGTTTGTAGGTTGAAAATGTATTGTGCCACGTGCCTGAACGAGCGTATTTAAATAATGTAACAAAATGCTTACGTAAAATGTGCTCTATGAAATCAGAGAGGAGTACGAATGTTTGTTAATTCTATAAATATATCACACTGATTGATAAAATAAAGTTAACTTTTTATAATTATATTAGTGTTTCAACAGTGCAATACCTTGTTCAAAAATTGTTTTACTTTCATGTGATGAATCCTCATAGTGACAACATGGGAAAGTTACTTTATTATACTTAGTACTGTGTATCGAAGAAAAGAGAAAGCAACCAAAGTATACATACATTATAAAAGACATACTTTTTGCATTCACAAAAGACACTCATCTAAAAATTGGTTTGCAAATACATATGCAATTGATAAGGTATTTACTTCATTAACATAATGTTTATGGTTTTATTCTTGTAATTAGTAAGTTTTGAACACAAGCATTTGATAATAGAAATCGACTGCACACATGGAACAAATGATTATATATTTCAATGTCACAACATGCGAAAAAATATGTACTAAATTAAAATTCCACTTTTTATAGCGCAACTTCTGCTCGTTAGCACCAAAATATCATTTTATCAAGTGTGAACACTATGCAACACGAGACTCCTCAAGATAATTGAGGTAATTACTGCTTACAGTTAAGTCATAGGACCATCATAAAAATCTTACAGGTATTCTTGCCATAACCTCATGAAAATATCAAGAAGACAATTATTTAAAAATTATGGTGAAAACAGGTTTCCATAGAAACCAGACAGAACATGAAAATAAAAAGCGCTAACCTTTCTGTACAAAATGTTTTATCTTGATGTAACTTGTGGCTAATTTCACAACTGCAGCTTTATCCATTTTCTCGAGGACCTCCATAGAAATCGGCAATTCTCGCATCAATTCTAGCATAGCAACATGCTCCTTGTCTCGGCGGCCTTTCGCTGCAATCTTTGATTTCTCACCCCTGAAATGAAGCAGAAGCAGTCATATTTTATGTTTCCCAACCAACAAACCAAAGCCTGAGACATAAAACTTGAGAACAGTCTCTAAGCTAAAATCTTGATCTCACAGAAAAGATATCTGTGTAGTATTTAAGTAAAATACATGTATCAAATAAGCAACTGAAAGTAAAATAAATGCTTGATAAATATCATAATTGTTTTATCACAATTAAAATAATAAACTGTAGGACAAAATAATGAAAATTCAGCTAAGAGAATGATCTCAAGTTTTATATCCTTTAAGGCACAAAAATGGAAAACTAGCTTGATCTCACCTAAAATGCTACAGAAAAAGCTTTTATTTCTCCCCCATACAAAAGAACAGAAATAGTGATGACAGTTAAATAGACCAAAAATGGCTAATGTAAGAAACTCTCCACAAAGACCTAAAGAATCATAAACAATCTAGAAGTCTGACATGAAGCCTATGTCCCCAAGGTCACACCAGATAAACTTAATGCTTGCATCAATCAATGCAAGAAGGAGAATGCTAAAGAAGCCCTAGTAATATTTATTTCCTGAATCTTGTTTGCCATAAAGGACAACAAAACAGGGGTGTAGAAATGTTTTTATGTAGCTACTAAAAGTAGAAGGGGAGAAAAGTAGCCGGCGAGAATGCTAAAACAACTGATTGATTTTTCCAGCTTCCGGCTCATTTCTACACCCCTGACAAGAGTGTTGAGCATGTTGCACCTTCCCTCAAATTAGGTGGTCACTTCACGTCAGGCTCTAGAGTATTGGGAATGGCCAGAACTTCATTCTTATACTCTTTAAGCAGAGCATTAACAACTGATAATAAAACAGTCATTCAGCATCATTTATATACCCTGTCTCTCAAAGTGGCAATATTTAGCATTCTTTCGGCAATGATTTAGCAATCTTCAGCATGTTCAGCAACATTACCTCTACCTTTCTGCACCATCGGGAAACATTCTAAACTGTCAGCATGGAAATGTTGCATTCAACAACTTCAGATATGTTTAGGCATTTATACCACAACATTTATGCCACACTCCAAATACATGCTGAACAAGCCCTATTGCAAAGCTCTGCCTATTATTGATAAATGATCACAAAAGTTCCAAAACTAGGAAATTTTTTGGCAACCCTTCCGCAAAGCGACATTACTATAAACAAATATCTGGTTTCCACTAACATAGCTGAAAAATATAAGGTCAGAAGGTTGGCTGAACTTTATTCAAATAAATTCTTTTAATTTGGAATTATTGTACATACAAAAATATCAGCAAAAGAAAAGTTGACAGCGACTGGAAAAGTCTAAGGTTGGCAGAAAATATAGGGTCAGTCATGTTAGCAGAAACAAAGAATTTTTCCAAAACTATAACACACATTCTTTCATTGGGCAACTCTGTCCACATAGTCCAGTCAAATTAACAGATGGGGTAGGGCTAATTGAACAGAATTTATTTTACTATAACATCATTATACAACATACCCCAAAAATAACATAGGCCAAATTCTGAGATTACTGAACAAATTAAATGCGCTTATCATTTTTGGATAATTTTCCTATCCGAAAACCATAACAGTTGCATATAATAGTTCACTATATACAAACTATGACCAAACTTGTACTAAAAGGTCCCCTATTGATGGAAGCCACTTAGCCATAAAGACCAGTAATTTTATTCCAACACAAGCATTTACAGTGTATTTTAACCCCTGATTAATGATCACCTTCAGTAAAAACTCAATTCTTAACTCCCAACAGGTGGTCTGTACAAACAGGTTTGACTTTACTGTATTCTGTAATTTCATAAACTCTACAAGTACACAGTTCATCATAATCATTTGTTAAATAGACCTGACTGTACTAGAAACCTTACACAATATACTACAGTACAACAAGTAAGAAATCCCATCAATACATAAGTATTAACTATCTTCAAAACAATGGTTGCCTAGGTAACAAATAACAACGAAGTCCTGTAAACTCAGATAATGGTAAGAACAAAAAAGCAATTATCAAAGCACTGTAAGGATCAATAACAGTAAGCTGAGTTTCCACAAAGTTCATACAAAAAATATATCATCTTCAATTATAAATCATACGACTTCAAAGACATGTATATAAAGATAATCTGGTAGTCAGCTTATTCTTTTGGTTGTTAAGAATTAGTAGAATTATTTATAACGATATGATATATTTCCTGACACAGAATTATCAAAAAGAAAAATGATCATGAAGAAAACAGTAAAACATTTAAACACATTTACACATATTTAAACACATTTACACAAAGTATTTAGATGCATCTAACAAAGAGAGGCACATTCATTGAAATCAGAGACGTTTTCTCCTATTTGTGGGTATCAATCAAATTGGGAAATCTAGATCACAGAAATATACAAAATGGGAAAAAAGTAGAGTAACATAAATAGAGACAAATGGTCTAAAATGGACAAATCAAAGAATTTATGAGTAAATTCATGAGTCTCTATAAACGATCAACAATGCAGAAGACACAAACCTGGTAAGCTTTTTCCCCCCATTTTTGACACCAGGGGGATCCACCACCATATCTTCTTGAAGGTCTGTCATTATTACTGTAGTCACATCAGGAACATCTACCTGTAACAAATACAAACAAATGACAGTCAAATTCAGACATGGGGAGCATATTTATCATGTTCTGCCAGCATGCAAGGTGCTCAACACTGGATCATACAACCAAACAAGTGGTTAATTCTCAGCAATTTTTTTCTACTTTGTTTGGGCACGGTAATCGAAAATAAAGACATTTTTTCCCAACGGACCGTACCCAATTGAAAATAAAGACATTTTTCCCAACGGACCGTACCCAATTGAAAATAAAGACATTTTTTCCCAACGGACCATACCCAATTGAAAATAAAGGCATTTTTTCCCAACGGACCGTACCCAATTGAAAATAAAGACATTTTTTCCCAATTCCTAACCAAAAAATTCCCAATTTTGGCTTCACACCCCACATTTTCTCCCAATTGGACCAGACCCACCAGACCCAAAATTACACAAAAAATCACTGATTTTACAGGGATTTCATTCTTTTAATTCTGCGGATTTTTCCAGCAGCACAGAAATAAATTCAACAAAAAAAATTCTATTGTTGACAATTGATAGTGGAATGACAAAAACTGTGACGTAGAGCAGATTTTGAGGGCTGTCATGTGTAAACTATGCCGGTTTGTTTACAGTCAATTAACATTTACGAAATAGTTACCATCAAACATCCTAGATTCAAAACTCCACAATGTTTCCATGTCATTTTTCCATACAAAAAAGATACAATTAAGTCAAAATCTTTCTCTCACTATTGCACTGTAAGTGTTTTAAACAGTATGGACATCATATTGTTTTATGTAATGCACTAACGCGTTACCATCTGAACTCTTTAAACTGTCAGCCATCATTCTAGCATTTAAACCTGACACTGGTTGGCAACATTGAGACATATAAGGTAATGACATCTTGACACCTGTTTATTCCATGAAATGTAAATGTTCACAAAATTATGTTACCATGGTTACAAGGCAGGTAGAAAAGACACAAAAATGAAATACACAATTTTCATGCAGAAATTAAAGTTAGCAGAAATGCCAACATATACAGAAGTCAAGACCTATCAATAGTCACAATAGGGAAATAATATATTCTTTAATAAATGTTAATTGAATGTTTAATAGATTATGAACTTAAAATTGAAATATAGAAAGTTTGAACATAAATGTAGAAAAAAAATCTTCTTGATATCAGCCTTTTGTTCTCAGTACAAACACAATTATAATGTTTATAACAAAAAGAGTCTACCAATGTACCCACAGTTAAAATTTGAGCTATAAAACCATAAACCCAACATTTTTTAAATGGTGGTCATACATACAGCATATCTTACTACATGACTAATAGTACAGATATTTTCTTCATACTGAAAAACCTCAGCTAGTGTTAAGTTTAAATAAACACAGCAATTAAGTCCTTGATTCTATTTTTGTTATAATAACAATCAAATGAAAGGAATTTCCAGATCTTAAAAAAAATCATAAATCTCGAGTTTAGTCCCTTTTATATGAACTCAGAAGCTTAACTGTTTATTATTCCACTTAACAGAGTAGCTAGAGTTGTCACTGACCAGGCAACTAACAGCTAGTTCAACCAGACTGGGTAGGGCACAGGGGTTGGTCACAGCTTTCAGCTTTAATGTTAGAATTAAAGCTAAAATCTTTGGGCTCAGACCCAGTGGATGAGGTACCAAACCTTGCCGTGACATAACTGAGGTCAGCAGCACAAATATTCATGTAAATGTTAAAAGCAGACCAGGTCTTCACAATCACACAAAAAGACAATAAACCAAACATGTAACAATTAAAAGGATTAAATCCATGTAAATTTATTAGGAGCATACATTTCATGACAGCTGACCTAACAGCATTCGACCAAGGTTTGAACTGAACCACTCACCACATCTCAAAACTTTGGGACAAATTAATTTAGGTTTAAGCAAGTTGAAATTCCTGAAATTTCTCCACTTTGAAGGGTATAGAATGATTGCATGATAGTACAGTCACATTTTATAATCATGGAATGCTACATCTACTCTGAATATACTGGTACACTTGAGATAAAAACAATCAGTAATTGTAAACAATGATGTTAGTACAGAATCTTTGCGGTTAAATTCTAAACACAATACAAATAAACTTTTACCAGGACCAAAATTCTGCCATTGAGATACATGATAAGCATACTTTAATTTTAGAGTATTCAAAACTTCAGAACTCAAAAATACAGGCAACACCAAAAACTCTGATGATGAGGTCTGGCAAAGTTCAGATGAGGTATGGTAAAATTCAGATGAGCTCAGGTAAAATTTGGATGAGCGCAGGTAAAATTTGGAAGAGCTCAGGTAAAATTTGGAAGAGCGCAGGTAAAATTTGGAAGAGCTCAGGTAAAATTTGGATGAGCACAGGTAAAATCTGGATGAGCTCAGGCAAATTCAGATGAGCTCAGGTAAAATTCTGATGAGGTTTAGATGAAGTGTGGTAAAGTTCTGATGATGTATGGTAAAATTTTGATGAGGACTGGTACATTTTTTTGAGGCCTGATACAACTTAAAGAATTCTGGCTTACCAGTTTTTTCGGTGAACTCTGGTTTTTAGAAAAGATTTCTGTCAATATTTATATGGAGCCAGTAATATGTCAAGTTCTGTAATGTTTTCAAGTTTGCCAGTCCTCTGGTCCAGAAATAGTTCATTATCTTTGATATACGCAAATGAATATATAAAGATCTTCATGAAATGGCCACCGTAAATGACATGCTTATTATAATATTCTTATCACTCACTGAATCAACATTTTGTTTACCAGTCATTTCACATTCCAATACTCCACAATATTTTCATCTTTGGTATACTAAGTCTATTTACAACATTAAAGTCATACATACAGTGCATGTATGTGCAGTAGACTGTGTCTAATCAGAGATTAATTGATTTATAATAAGGTCATTATCTTGTCACAAAATAGTTTGTTTTACCTTAGGTTTGGCCCAATATCAGTCAAAATATGGCAGACAGTTAAACTATATGAACTATATCCCCAAACATCTTTGAGAAAGTTATGCTGACTTATTAAACCTAAATTCTTCAAGGATTGTTGTTACTAATCACTCGTCTCTGTAGACATCTGACAAGTAATTAAACAAGAGGGCCAATGATGGCCCTGCATCACTCACCGGAATAAATGTAAGTTAACTTGTTACTAAAAAAGGTAATAATGGCCACTGTCATGGTCCAGTGGTTAGTGCGCTGGACCTGTAATCCAGAGATCCGGGTCGGAATCCTGGTCGCAGCAGGTCATACCCTATGAAAATTTGACAAATTGTGAAGAAGTTGCCCTTGTGGAAGAGTCAGTTAGTACAGGTTAGTATACAGTCCAGGAAAAATGGTTAGGTGAACTGGTCACCTTATATAACTGAAAAAAAATTTGAAAAACAGCATTAAACCCCAGTGACAGTAAGTCACATAAAAACAAAAATAAAAAGGTAATAAAAGCAGCAGATAATGGGGAACAATGAAAAAACTTGATAAAGGACCATCAAAGGATACTGCAAAGGAATATTCGTGATGAGTGGAGGAAGCTGCAGACCAAATTTTGAGATGACACATCCATTTGTTCATGAGAAGATGTTTGAAGGTATCTTTTTTTTGCCATAGCGGTCCCTAATAGGGGCCAACTATATTTATTTGAGAGAATCTCATAGAACTATCTAAGGATGCTAAAAACCAAGTTTGGTAATAATCAATCCATAGAATCATGAGAAAGTCATTTTAAGGTACAGTCGACTCTCGTTATAGCGAAGTTGGTTGACATGAATTTTCTGTTATGACGAAGTATTTTTTAAGTCCCAATATTTTTGCTTTTAAAAGTATATAAAATTCTTAAGACAAATTTTTTTCTCGAAATTTTTCGTCATGTCGAACTAATTTTGAAGTCTGAATGAACAATTTTGCACCTAATTTGCGTTGTTTATTACGAAGTCAGACAATAGTATGCACTTTCCCCCAATGTTTTTCACACCTCGCTGAGCATGCAACGAGTTCGATTTAATTTTTAGTCAATAACAATAGGGAGATTATTATTGTTTACTCTTAAATGCAAACATATCATCCTATGTAACTTAATAGCACACAAAACATTTAGTAAAACATGTCATAATGAAAGATATTTGTAGTTTAGTACATTTTTATATAAATCATCATACATGAAGTAAATATCATTTATTTATTTTTTTATTTTATTTATCTATTTACTTGTAAATATAAAATAATAAAATATCACAAATAAGTAATTCTTACAACAATGGCTTAAATTTTTAATACAATACCTGTATTCATCCGACGTTTATGTCGAATTTTCGTTCAGACGAAGTATTTCTTCGGGCCGAAAAAATTGACATAACGAGAGTTGACTGTATTTCTATTTTTAAATGTAGTGACCCCAAAAATTGGCTGACCAAATTTATTCGTGCCAACTTTACAGAGGATGCTACAAGCCAAGTTTAGGTATGATCCATCCATTGGTTCATGAGAAGAAGATGTTTGAAGGTATTTCTAATTTTAGCTCTAGCAGCCCCTAAAACGTGCCAACCATTTTTACTTGAGCAAATCTCATAAAAGACTATCTGAGAATGCTACAGACCAAGTTTAGTCATGATCCATCTATTGGTACATAAAGAGAAGGTGTTTAAAGGTTTTTCTATTTTTAGCTCTGCTGACCCCTGAAAGGGATCAACAGACGTAATATGAGCAACATGCAATTAGAACATCAAAAGGCTTCTACACAGCAAACTTGAATCAAATCTGACCAGTAGTTTCTGAGGAGAAGACCATTGTTGACAGCTAGACGACACACCACGGAGCATCCACTCACTCATCCTAACAGCTCACCCTGAACCTTCAGTGCTGGTGAACTACAAAAACATGAGACCAAGTCTTCTTTAGTTTCCATATGATACTTAAATACGTGCTTCAGTTTCTCTCCTAATGTGCATTTCTTGTCATTATTTTTCACGATTACATTCAACTTCAGCCTTTTGTGTCCACTTAAGAAATTATTAGTGCACTTGATAAATAAAATATTAATTATTGTTTCCTGATAAATTATAACATCTTTTGTCTCCAGCATATCGAATGAAAGAAATTGTTTCACTTAATTGTAAAATCTGTACCATTTGTAATTTTAATTCTTGTTTTACAAGAATCTTGTAAAAAGCTGAGACATTGACAGAGATGTAACTGAGGGACAACAAACAACAACTCAGGATAGAGGCTGGGAAACATATTGTTTTGTTTTGCCTAACTTTTACGAGAATGGACCCTAAACAAACCACTTCCTGAATCTGAGTTCACTGCAGAATTATGAGTGGCCAAAAGTATCATAAGTGGGATGGGAATTTTTCTATGAAAATATTCTGATTGGATAAAATGGTATTTTGCAATGGTAGAAAAAAGCTCCTTTCATTGGACAAGTTTGAAGAATGTAAAAAAAAACACACCATCAGCGAAAATAGGAAGTAAGTAAGTACAATGTACACTAAGTATAACATACACTTTGTAATTAATATATAGACAGGATATTTTGTCCATATATTTTCAGATTAAGTTTCTACAAAATACCATACATAATGGATTAATATCATGAAATCTGACAGCCATTAAGGCTGTAATACCTCCGACAGGAAAACGTATTAATGAATGATGACAAATATCTGATATCCATCAATTGCAAATGGATAAGTACCAAACATAAATTTATGGGAGTTTAACCTATGCCTGGACACACACAGACAAATCCCAGTGGGGTTCAGGATCAATCAGCTTCCATTAATTTTCAACCAACAGCAGACTTAACAAATAAACACGCATTTCATCTGAAACATAAAACATGTAACATTAGAAAGTTCCAGATATATTATGATTCTTTATTCAATAATTTGATATGAAGAGGACATAGCAAAGTAAGAATGAGTTGGAGTTCCAAAAGACCTTTCAAGGAGCTTGCTTTACGAGTGTTTTCCACTAGCTGTCCTTCAGATAAAGATAAGTCAATAGGACACAGATAATGTTCCCAATGCACTTTTCACGGTTTTAGTATATAAATTTTCAGAGTGACATAAAAAACAAATTATATGTAAGAAACGTTTACTGGTACTTAGCTAAGACTAAGTCAACTAACCAAGACATAAATACAATTTTTGTGACAACATAAATCTTTTTTTATCTTAAAGACACTTCACAGTGACTTTACTTATATCCATATATGATAGAAGAGATCATAGAACACCACTTGAAATAATTCATCTATACAAAGCTAACGTCATCCAGATACACGTTGAATATTAAAATGATAAAATGCTCCTTTTGGGAGCTCGCCCAAATGGGAATAACTCGGAACGCGGGTAAACAAATTCAATATACAAACAAGGATTTTCAGTCTTTTTTTAGTAAACAAGTCTGGCCACTGTCAGATTAAGAAATACTGATAGTGAAAAATAAACATTATGAGAACATAACAACAAAAGAATATATCATGCGATATTAGAAAGCACACAGAACAATTTTTCAGACCAAATTTAAACAAGTGTACTTTTATTGATTACTTCAAAAAAAATAGGAAAGAATGCTGCCAACCTGGCGACAAGTAATAGTCCATGATGCTGTAAAACAACTGGATTCTTGACTTATACATTTTAATCATGACAGGTGTAACCTGGTGTCATTACATGATGAATAATAATAGAAAATAACTAGAAGGGTGAAGGTCAAACCAGTTCATGCATCGTCATCCCAGCATACTGAATTACAGCTACCTGTACATAATTTTGTACTTTCGTGTCAAAATGCAGCGGCGTAGAAATGTTTTCATGTAGCCGGTAAGCTATTAAAAGTAGAAGGGGGATCTGAGGGTTCCTACAGTATAGGGCAAAGGGGCAACACCCCCGTGGGGAAAAAGTTGCAAACAAGAATGTTCAAATAGGCGGTTGATTTTTTGACTTACGGCTCATTTCTATAACCCTGGACACGGTTAGCAAAAGTTCTGTGATCAACCAGGTGTAATGATCGAAACTAGAAAAGTTGTACAGTAATTATTTTACTTCCTATATTATTTGTAGCTATTTAAAGATGTCAGGCACATACACAGGCTAAATTGAAGTAGTTTCATGAATATGATATGTTCTGAAAGTAGCTAGTTTAATTGTATGATTGATTTTGATTTCTTGTTAAAGTCATTTTACCATCCCTATATAACTTATACCACATATTATAATCATTTTATTTTTAATTTTTTTTTTGAAAAATGATGCACTCAGCGTACTTGCGTATAAGCAGGTACATACCTCGACATAACATTAAGAAGGTTGGCTGGCATAATCGCACAAGAAATTCAAAGATAAGAGAGATCCGATAGAATGATTACATATACAGAAAGAATTATGATTGACAAATCTTGTTACATCTTGTTATGAAATATTATACATTCAGTCCAAAGCATTCCAAATAAATATGCGAAATAGAACATCGTTTCATTTTAATAATCCAACAACATGGCCAGAAAGTCCTTGAATTATTTTGTCATAATCGTAAAACTTAAGATTACAAAATACTGGCCTAGACATGCAATGGAAGCAATTGTTACAACTGACAAATTCATCACTGTCAAGACATTTGAAAGATTTCAACAATTACAATCATTATTGCTTTTACAGGTAAATGATTAGGCATAAAAAATCCTGGTTTCCACTGATTTCATCTATTTCTTTCTGCTGACCAAAGACTTTTTTTGGCCTTAGTCATTTTTTTCTGGCTGATATTTTCAGTTTCACACAAACTGTATCTCCAAAACTTTTAAAAAAAAATATTAAAAAAAGTTCTGCCAACCTATCAACCCTATATTTTGGGGGAATGTCAGTAGCAACATGGTAACCAGTTTTTTGGGGGCCGTAACATGGCTTCTTATAGAATGTTAAAGAACAAGACATCATTCTATTAGATTCATGATACAAACACATCAGCAATCACAACAAGGCATAAATTAATGGTTAACAAATGGAACAAGGATATAAAACAATAACAAACATCACTGACATTACCTGGTACATTCATATAATGGTCATGATATTAAGTAAACACGCACATAACAGCACATAGAGTTTTTTCCATGTTTACTGTTATCAGTTCAGAGCAAATAGGTCAGGAAAATAGGTATGATGATGAAATTAATGACATATGAAAGAAAACATAGAGACAAATTTGCAGTGTGCCACTTCAACTTCAGATGTTTGTTTGTTTTTATGTGGCTTACTGTCACTGGGTTTTAACACCATTTTTCAACAACTTCTCAGTTTTATATGGAGGACCGGTTCACCTAACCAGTTTTCCTGGACTGTATACTAACCAGTACTAACTTACCCTTCCACAAGGAGCCAGCAAGTTCTCCACACATGGAGGAAAATGGACATTTTTGTCAAATTTTCATAGATAGGTATGACCTGCCGTGGCAGGGATTCAAACTCGGATCTCAGGTTACAAATCAAGCGCAAAAAACACTGGACCACGGCCATGGCCTCATGTTTAGAAAATGTCTATCCAATATTGCAACACTCATATATTATTAATTACTTAGGTGAAAAATGGCAATAATTTTCATTGTCTGAGTATATTTGTACTTTACCAAATGTCAAACAAGTAGCTTAACTCACAGACTTTACTACACATGATAATTACACCAATTAAATCTCTAATTAATTCATATTCCAGACTCCATAGGTAAAGAGTACTTGTACTTCATAGCACATGTATTTGCGTTCACTTTCAACAAAATGTATGACTGAAGTAATTTTTTTGCAACAAATATTTTATAGTTTCAGTAAATTAACAATAAATTGTAAAGAAGTATTTTCCAATGTTGATTTATTTATTTAGTAACTTCATCTATCATGGCAACTACAGCACATACGAACATATAGGTGCCCTCAAATAATTTTGCACTTTGAAGTGTAAACATGAATCAAACAAAATAAACATTCAAATAAATAAATTGTAAAATTGTTCATGCTTCACACCTGCTTTCAGAAGTATTTCAATTAAATACTAGCGGGCAGTAAACCTAACCAGTTTTTCCAGGATTCTGCCAATGTTAACCTTGTTCTCCGCAAGTAACTGCCGATTTCTCCGCATAAATGATCAATGCTGGAGGACGAATGGCCTTAGATGCATGTCTTCCATTGAATTATCACACAGAACAAGGGCAGCACACGGGGTAGGAACTTACACAGACTGATGGAAAAAAAATCCTAGATTTGATTTGTAATTAGGGGCAGTTTTATACACTGAAAAAAAACATCACCTCATTATAATGACCTCTTAATTTGGATTAGTTATCAATATTTCAACTCGAACATGACACTACCTCCATATTCCGATTAGGTATTAGTCACAAAGGTGGTTTTGGAATAGGTTTAATTGTACCAGCAGTTAATTAATTCTTATTATCTTATTAAAAATCTTAGTTAATACTTGTAAGGCATCCTTTAAATTCATACAAACTTTTGTCATTTTTTTTAAAAAATGGAGACTAGCTACTTAAATGACACAAACCAATTCAAACAAACAATTCCTTGTTTTAGAAACATTACATATAACTCAAACTTTCATTAATTACCAACAACCAAGTTTAGTCCATCAATTACCACACATGGTGATAATAAAACCAAGACAACATAATCATTTACTTAAAATAATAGGCAGATTTTTAGGCACAAAAAAACAGCCTTGCCACAAAGAAAGCATAAAAAATAATTTGGACAAAAACAAGAACGCACGTAATAAACTTACTGTCTCATGTTCTAATCCCAAGTATACCGTCTGAACTGAGGTATTGAAATCAATTTCAAGGTACTGAGATAAATTTCAAAAGCAAGTTCATGGAATATGTCTGAGATATGTTGAAAAAACCAAGAAAGCGCAATTTATTGAATTGTATCTGTGACAGTTGACAGGTTTATGCAAGCTATGAAAAGCTAGTAAGCTACTTTTATGGTAATTCTTTATATTTTTCTCTCTTTTTTTCACTCCAAGACAGTACTGTTTAATACCCATATCAAGGGGTAACACTTATTTGGTAAAGTGGTAAATATCGAATTGATTACTTTCTAATGCCAATAAACAATTATGAATCGTGCATGCCTGAAATCTGCCAAAATTGGTCACGTTCAACACCAAGGTTAACAATTGCATAAACATCCCCCAACATCAATTACTTTTTAACCTTATCAGTGAATAATAATCCTATAGAGTCTAATCATGGTCAGCTAAGGCAGCAACAGTGACTGTAAACTAGACCCTACATGTGGCTTTAACAAAGATAAGAAATTAGACAATATTAAATGACTGAATTTACTGGAAAGAATGACCTTAAACATTTGAAAATCGCATTTAATTGACTGCTGCCTTGATGGGACATTACAAGAAATGAAGTCAGAAATTTGCCACATTTGTCCCTTTAGTTGTCAACTTTAATATTAATTAGATGGTGAGCAATCACATTGATGAATCATATTTTTAAAAAAAATGAAAAGCATGAGATAAATCATTTAACAGGAAACAATACTGAGGCCATGCTAATTGGTAAATAACAGTATCAGCTGAGTGTTAATTAACTTAATAACATAATACATAGTTGTGTTGCTATTTAACACTTTGGCCTAGGTGGTCACATGTTAGCAAACTGTTACAAGTACAAATATAATTTTATGTGATACTTCTTTATATTACAAGTTGATTTCTGGCAAATATTCATTGTATGTAAACATATTAACATAACACATTTCATTAATTGCCATAACAAATGCATTGAGTACAAAATTCACCACTTTAAATACTTTTAATGCATGTATTAAATACATTTATTACATGGAGTTAGATAATTACAGTAGACACCTTCCTTGGACTTTAGGGCTAACTGGTTATGGCCCCTAACCTATCTACTGAGGACAGCATTAAACCATAGACTGAAAGTTAGTTTGCAGATTAGCTGAATAAGTTTTGCTACAAGGACCATGATGAGTCATAGCAAGTGATTGATTATAAACCAAAGAAAATACAAAATAACAAATTACCAAGAAAACAAATAAATTGACATGATTAGAACTAAGTTTTAGAATGATAAGAACAGGTAAGACTTGGTTCAATAAATGCAATTTTGACTGGTTGTACTTTAAGAATTTATAATGTTATGTTAAACACAAACAAAAAATACATGACCTAGATATGTAAACTAGGTCGATCTTAAGCAAAATCTAAACATTGCCGAACAAGTAAGTATGGGATCTTACAGACAACGACATTGGAATTGATTAATGATAACTAATGATAGTGATAATTTACTAGTATAGTTAGAAGACATGGTTAGAATTAGTGCCACAAGATACTATTATTTCAATCATTTGTTTGTTAAAAATCGGTACCACACAACGGTCAATGAATACTTTGGTTTAAATATCATCACAGTTCGTAGTCGCAATACTTATATACGAACGCTTAAACTTTCTCATTAGAACACCAATATCCACTCATTAACGGAGGTCAACATAAACATATTAGACTGACAACTTAAAAACTTTTCTTACCTGTTAATTTCTTTCTAGCAGGAAATGGATTATCCAATTATCTTCCAAACGTTTGCATTTTACTTACCGAAAGTATATCAACAAGCGTTTTCTGTATCGAGATTCAATAAGCTATCATTACAGTACAGTTCATAAGAATAATTCCAACTGTGTACGAATATAATACAATAGGTTGTTAAATAAAAATAACGCTTTTAAATGAATATCGCGGCAATTTTTTAGATGGAAAATATCTTACTGATTAATGTCAGATGTTTTAACCAAAAATGTTGCATTTAGAATAATTCAGTGAATAAGACAGCAACATTTTAGTTATTTTACAAATTTGATTTCGGTACATGTGTACTTATAAGTAACGACTCGCCACTTAACGACTAGTCACGCTTCTTATAACGACTCGCCACAAAGAAATAACGACTGGCCACAGAATATGAAATGAGTCATAAAGTGTATCTTTTACTTAATCAATTTAAAGAATTGCTTCTTTCTGTAGTTCTTTATCAGTTTTACTAGTTTAGGATTTATTCTGTATCTTAAAATCGTGAAAGTTTTGGTTTAATAATCAGTTTTTTCTGTTTATGTTTATTTAGACAGTAAGAAAATGTTTTTGAATTTCTGTATATATTCAAGTTTGTCCGTTCAAAAACGAGCATGATTTTGTTTAAAGGCTACATTCATCGAAATTTTCCCTGGATTCGACATTATTATCATCTGAGGTCGGACATCAGAGTAATTATGTTTTGATATGTTTAAATGTTACGTAAAATTAACACTTTTAACTGGTAGGTGTTGTGTTAACCATTAAAAGAAACTTGTAAAGCCTTATAGCATAAAATAAACGGATTATTGATCAATTTTCAACGTTGAAAATTGACCCTTAGCGTTAAATAATGCCCCTATCACGCGTGAAAATTTTACCTTCATTAAAAAATAATCAGTCTTCGTAGAGTTACTTTTCACGCACTATGGGGTACAAATATGCAGTTTTTCTTTCATACTTGTATTCTTCGTATTTTCTAATGTCATTAACATGTCTCATGAAAGATTTTTTTTAAAAGCCGGTGTTACTTGATAATCGAGTTTTGTTTGAACAGTCACTGAGTGACGAGAAGATAATATATATTTTTGTGTGGAAATATCAAAACGGGTCTAAATCATGCGCCTTTTGAAAGCGACATCGATTTAAAGATCTCAATGTCTGTCTCCTAAGTGTTTGATTGCAATTTCGGAAAACCTCACTACTATTGAATTCCAAATAAGAGCTACTGGATTCAATTTCGGAAAACCTCACTACTACTGAATTCCAAATAAGAGCTACTGGATTCAATTTCGGAAAACCTCACTACTACTGAATTCCAAATAAGAGCTACTGGATTCAATTTCGGAAAACCTCACTACTACTGAATTCCAAATAAGAGCTACTGGATTCCAATTTCGGAAAACCTCACTACTACTGAATCCAAATAAGAGCTACTGGATTCCAATTTCGGAAAACCTCACTACTACTGAATTCCAAATAAGAGCTACTGGATTCCAATTTCACTTTCCCTCCTTTCTCCGCAAGATGCGCCACATTAATTTATACAAAACACTTTAAAATCAGCTACAAAAGTTATAGTGTGCCAGCACCTCCGTCATATGCTCATTCACTGATGTCAGCATATCTAAGAGGATGGTTGGAACATCCTAAGTTGGGCTAGAAGGAATGCCTCAAGTACTCCCACGTCAAATCCTGAACCCGCCCCAGTTGTGTATTGACTGTTATGTACCTTATGAATTTAGAAGTTGCATCCATGATTTTTTTATTTTCCTATAATTCACTATTAATTGATGGCAACATATTCACACTGGTTAGGCAAAACGAAATGACTCCGGATTTACGCAGTAGCACCAGCTATCGTAACGCGCATACTCCTGCAAAAACATGGCTGCCATAAACAAAAACACACACGTGAGTATAAAATTGTGCCATTTTTACCACATTAACCGATAAATTTGAAGCAATCAATGTTCTTACGGAATGTATATAGTATTTCTGAATTCTGTTATGGATTTGAATGTCACATTAAATCGTTATTGTAAAAGTTTATTAGAAATAAGGTCGACAGTTGAACCAAAAGTTGCGCGTAAAATCGCTTGAATTCAACATTTTGAACAAAATATTCGTAATCTGTGCTTTTCTGATGGCCATATGCTAAATAAATACATCTACTATCAGAATGTATCATTTAATATACCATTTGTCCTATATGTATTGAGATACATGCAATTTTGTAATGCAACGGAACGTAGCTCCCGTTTACATCACAACGAAAGTGCTCCAGTTCTAAAATATCATTTATAATTTTTTGTCCGGGCAGTACTCGGCCACGCTCGCGAATTGGTCGCGAGTCAGGTTGCTCGACAGCTTGTCTAGGCTCGAAGCCATGAATTTAAAGCAGTCGATGAATCGGATGCCGTGGGTCAACAGTTTTTCCTTACCTCCTTATCGACGTAGGTACCGACTCGAATCACCTTCGCGAAACTGACGTACTGTGGTATCATTTAATTTCGCTGGCATGAAATTTCGCGCAAATTTTGAATTTTAGATTTTTTTTTAAAATCCAGATTCTGTCACGAATCACGCCGTTGTTCGCTACAGCGCGTGTCATCACTGGACCACGTACATGCTTATCTCAGCGCCCTTTGTCACCATGATTAATAAACAATATGACAGTTGTCACCGATAATTGCTTGTTAATTGTAACTTTATATAGATAAAGCGTGTCCGAGATCAAAGCATAAATTAGCAAGTAAATTAGACACATATAGGGTCCACATCTTGTTATGGCGCCCGAGCAATTACTAAAAAAACAACAGTCAATGGTGCGAATAATCCCTTCCACTAGGAATGGTTTTAAAACATACAATTTATAGTTTGTTTCATTCTCATCTGTTCTATACGCTCTTCGTCGGAACCGGGCCTTCCTGACTGAGCCGATGCTTCTACTCCGAAAGAGAATACCAGTAATTAAATGTTTATTCTTTCTCTGTGGGAAAATTTCATTAACGTTTTTCCTAAAAGGTATGTCTTGTTTCCTTTTTAATTCTCGAAAAAAGCTTAACTTCTCGCAAATCGGTAATAACATAGCCGGAAGTAGATACACAACTTAGTATACATAGTATTCGGACCACAGGGAGCTAGCACGTTGAAGGGATAGTGTATAATGGTGTGTTAGGCTTAAAATGGCCACACGGACCAAAAACACATTACGTATATACATACACAAGGGTTACAACTTCCGAAATGACAGTTTAGGTACCAAGTTTGTTTAACACTACAAAACTTTTCAAGAAATCGCTCAAATTTCTAATAAATGGTGTCTACAGATAGCTAATACATTATACTACGCATAACCAATAAACATTTGGTCCAATTCAAAACGATGAAGCAGGTATTTCAACTTTTTCCTTCGAAAAATCGTCAATTTCGTTCAGTCGAACGCGACCTCGCAACACCAAATTGATCAGAATTACCATACTAAATACATCTTAAAACAACAGGTACAGTAATGACAACGCATGCTTACTGTAAATATTACTAAAATACACTGATTCAGCGCAAAAAATGCAATCCAGGAACGTTCTATTCACGATCAATTCACAAAAATCGTCGCATGATTGAAACTTCAAATATTAAGATGCGGTGACCTTTGCACCGTAATTTGTTTGTAAGCGGACGTTTCATTGGCTGAATCATAATGGCGTAGCGAGGTGGAAATCTATGACGGAGTTGACGATTTTGTTAATTTTACGTGAGTAGAACATTCCTGGATTATTCTTTTGTTCCGGATCAGTGTATTTTAGAGATATTTATGGTTAGCACACGTTGTCATTCCTCTGTCTTATTCGGTAGCCCACGGGAAGGCCGGATTTAGTTTCTATCGTCTTGTATAGCTCATACCAAGACACCTTGGCTAGGAAGATTGCGTCGTCGTCCGATTTTCACGTCAGGGTGAGGGTTTGTTTCATGCCGAACAAATTATCGTAATCCTCGCAAAACCCGGAAACGTGTTTCAACGGAACCCACGCTGAACACACCCTTCGGATCCGGGAGCCTGACCAGGTAATCATGACGAACGCCGAATCCGGAAGGCGAGGTTCGTGTCTTTGTACCACAGTTGATTCAAGCCTTGCGATTTGGAAAAATAGTCAGATACAAATCATCGCCGATCGATTTGATTTTAGATAAAGTCCTTTACCTTTAAGGTACAAACCCGATCCGATTGCTTTTTGAGCGGCCGAGCTGGCCAAACCGGGTAACGCGCCCACCCGAGAGCGGGTAATATCGTGCCCGTTAATGCGGGTAGAGCTCTCGCGGCCAGAACCAGCTAGCAAACCCAGAAAACCGCATTCGATTTCAGCGTTGTGCGCCACCTGTCTCCTGCTAATTTTCATCGTGACTCCCACTCCGCCCTCGTAAGCTCGTTTTATTTTATTCGCTTGCGTCCGGGTGATCGCGATGAAAAATTGGAGCAAACCCACAAACAGGGTCGACGAGGCCATGTATCATCACGACGGGTGCTACCTGAAAAACAAGGACACCGTCACAAGAAACAAGGTGCGCGATAAAAATATGCTGGAGGAAATGAGCGCCGTTTATAAATCGACCCTGAAGGAAAAAAATAGATCGATCGCTCGAGAATAAAACCATCGGTGCGAAAATGAGATTCGGAAAGGTGAATAAAAAAAGCTAAAATGGACCTACGATTTGGCGGAAGAATTGCTCAAGCCCGTCGTTAAACATTTTCCCCAGAGGCGGGTGCGCGCGAACGGCATCGACGAAATATGGGCGGCGGATCTGGTGGACATGCGAGCGTTCTCGAAATTCAATCGCGAGATGAAGTACCTGCTGGCCGTCGTCGATATTTTTTCCAAATACATTTGGTTGGTGCCATTGAAGGACAAGACCATAAAATCGGTCGCGATCGCGTTGAAAAAAATATTCTAGGAAAGAAATCGCAAAAAAATGTGGGTCGACAAGGGTGAAGAATTTTATAACGAGGAGGTGCGGGGTTTGGTCGAGTTGTATTCCACCGAAAACGAGGAAAAATCCAGCGGGGTGGAGCGGTGGAATCGAACGATGAAGGAAAGAATGTGGAAATATTTTTCGGCCAGTTCCACGCGAACGTACATCGACGTGCTGGACGAGCTCGTGGATCGATACAACAACGCGAGACACTCGTTGGTAAAAATGACGCCGATTGAAGCGAGTCAAAAGGAAAACGAAATCGAGGTTAGGCAAAACCTTTACCCGGACCATTACGAGATAAAACCTTTCGATCCGCGATTTTCGGTGGGCGATAAGGTGAGGATCGCGAAGAAAAAGAAAACATTCGAAAAGGGGTACACGCCGAGATGGACCGAAGAAATCTTCACCGTCACAGGCGTACAACGCACCACGCCCGTCACGTACAAAATAGCCGACTATAACGGAGAGGAAATACGAGGCACGTTTTACGAACAGGAACTACAAAAAACGACCAAGAAATATTTTGAATCGAAAAAATACTGCGTCGCAAAGGCAACAAAGCGCTGGTGAAATGGTACGGCTACCCCGCGTCGTTTAACAGCTGGATCGATACCGACCAAGTGCGAGAGCTATAAATAGAACGCGGTGCCCCGGTGGCGGCAGACCTTGTAAAAAAAATCGAATCGGTTTTTAAAGAAAAAAATATCATAAAAAATTTTAAATTCCGACGCAAACACCACCAACCGGGCGAGACCGAACGCTGGATCGACGCGCTGAACCGAGAAGGCTCGACGCGATTCGGGACGGAACGCGCGTCGTGAGGAGGGACCTCGATGCGATTCCACCACGGAGACGGGAATCTGTGCGATTCCGCCATACGGAAGGGAGTCTATGCGATTCCACCATTGAGAAGGAGGTCTACGCGATTCCACCATAAGGAAGGTCTGCGCGATTCCACCATAGAGAAGGAGGTCTGCGCGATTCGCGCGGGATTCCACCATAGAGAAGGAGGTATGCGCGATTCGCGCGGGATTCCACCATAGAGGAGGTATGTGCGATTCGCGCGGGATTCCACCATAGAGAAGGTTTTGTCCTAAAACCCGCCTACACACCCTATTGTTGATCTTGGATTTTGGTCTTTCCCTCGTGGATCTTGAGGTCGACCTGTGCTGAGATTATTACAAGCTCTGTTATCTATTCTTGCATCTGCAGATGGTTGTGGGAGAGCAGGGTCAGGTCGTCTGCAAAATCCAGGTCGTCTAGCTGTTCAAACAGTGTCCACTGGGAGTCGCTTCTCCTGTCTGTTGATGTCCTCTTCAAGGTCCAGTCGACCATTAAGAAGAAGAGGAATGGCGATAGGAAACAGCCTTGTCTGACTCCAGTCTTTACCTTGCAGCTTTCTGTAAGCTTTCCATCATGGACTAGGCGGCAGGTCATTCTTTCATACACTTCATAAAGTCGAATCAGCTTCCAAAGAGGAAGCCTTCTCATAGTCAACAAAGTTGATATAGAGTGAGGAGTTTCATTCCAGCGACTGTTCGACAATGATGCGCAGAGTGGCAATCTGGTCAATGCATGATCAGTTTCATCGAAAGCCAGTCTGCTGGTCTCGGAGGAGAGGGTCCATGGCACTTTTCATCGTCTCAAGTAAGATCCTGTTGAAGACCTTCCCTAGTACTGACAGAAGCGTTATTCCTCTGCGGTCGGCTCAGTCGCTGAGATCTCCTTTCTTGGGAAGCTTGATGAGGTAAAGCTCTTTCAAATCTGCTGGTACTTCATTTTCTTCCCACATCTTGGCCAAAAAAGGGGAAAACATCTCTATTGTGATGTCTATGTCTGCTTTGAGGGTTCTGCAGGGATGTTATCTAATCCTGCTGCCTTTCCGTTTCTAAATAACTTGACGGCTTTCTCGATCTCCTCCCTGATTGGCTTTTCACAGTTGAATTCTAGGTCCATATCAGCAGGGTCTATATCTGCAGGATTCAGAGGAGCAGGTCTGTTTAGGAGCTCTTCAAAATGCTCTGCCCATCTGTGCAGCTGTTGTTCTGTTCTGAGGACAGCGTTTCCTTCTTTCTTCTTGACAGGTATCTCAGACCCGTTATACTTTCCTGACAGTTTCATGGTGATGTCATACAGCTGTTTCATGTTGCTACTAGCTTTCTCAGCTTCCTCGGCCAGGCTACTTATATAATTTCGTTTATCTGTTCTTGCACTTTTCTTCACTTCTCTATTGGCTATTGTGCTCTGACTTTTGCTGCTCTTGTTCTTCTGTTGTTAACTGCTATCTTCTAATGTTTTCTCTCCTGGATCTTGTATATAGTGTCTATTGATATCCATCATTTCTGTTGTTGCTTGTTTGGGCCTATAACCTCCTGGCAGGTTGACACTAGTGTCTCCTTTACCTTCTGCCATATGTTCTCGATTGTGACCTCTTCTTCTAGCAGTCCTTGTAGCACTTGTACTATCATTGGTCAAGGCATAGCACTGGATAACATTTATCTTAATCTTCTTTGCTGTGATTATTCCTGATTTGCTTCCCTTACTATAAGGGCTCGCTGTGCAAGAGCTGACAAAATGAGTGTGATGCCTTCTGTGTTGGAGCATTGTCTGCTTCATGACCCGAATACAGCAACACCTCTCCCGTGAGCAGTCTTCTCTGTCCTGATTAAGTCCAACGTGTCTAACTGATGCCAAGCAGCCTGACGTACTAGTTCTTCATTTCTGCAGCTACTTGTGCTGTTTTTCCCGTCTTGTACATGGTCCTCACATTCGATGTTTCGACGTTAATGGTCCTGGTTAATGGAAGGAGGGGGGTACCCATTTAGCTTCTGTGGGCTCACAACTTTCACTGTGTTACATCACATGTCCTCTTGGTGAGGACCCTTCCTCTCCCAGGTCAGTTATCTCTAGGTCTGTTGTTGGCATTTCTTTAGCATAAATGATTTTACAGGGTGGGGTTGTTAGCCCTGTGCCCAACCCTCCTTTCTCATCTGGGCTTGGGACTGGCCATGACGGAGTTCCATCACATGCACACCCACTTACATGCATGATATGTGGAAACCAGGTTTTTAATTTTCTGTTTTATGCCATCAAAAACAGCATCATGTTGATGATGTATTGTGACTGTTTGAGGCATACTTAGATTGATACAACCCCTCGATCTACGGAAAATAAAGGGGTAGTACACTGTATGCAGTAAAGTTATTTGTTGGTACTCATTGAGCACAATTTACGTTTTCATCATTCTGGTGAGAAAATAATGTACAGTAACTGGTACCTGTACTCAGCTTGACAAAATAGCCAATAATTATCATTTTAAAAGTGATAATTATTGCTTGATGGGTTAAGGCAGGTATATTGTCTCTGATTTTTTCCAATAAAATTTGGCCCTTAAAACGATAATTATCACATGGAACTAGCGAAAATTAATGTGGACGAAATAGGATTCAGCTTCAGCTTGTTAATTGAAATTAGTAACGACTCACCACAATAACCACTTGCCACACATCTAATAACGATTTGCCACATAGCAATAACGACTCACCACAGAACATGGAATTAGTTATCAACTTAATAATAACTAGCTAATTAATGAAGTTTGATAATAATATTTTTTACTGAATCTGATTTAAAGAATTGCTTCTTGCTGTTGTTTTTTATCATATTAACACATTTGGGAGTTATCCTGTATTTTAAAATTATTGAAAGATTATGTTCATTTGAAGTAAGACATGAAAGTGGGATATGTTTTGATATAATTAATTGTCGTATTAAATTTACACTCTTTAAATGGTTGATGTGATATTTCAAAAGATAATCCAATTACCATTGATTAATGTGTGTAAGTGTATGATGTGTACAATCGTTGTCAAGTCTATTAATGTGTTAATCCCATCATCGCTAATAAATGGGTTTAACTGTCAATCAATGTGATAACAATTTCCTTCATTAAAAATAGCAATCCAAGTTTACAATGCATTAATAGGCATTTTAGACATTGTATAAATCATGGAAAATGCAAAGTACACGTATATGTGTCATGAATAATAAACTGAAGTTAATTTGATCTAGCAAAGTTAAAGAATTTAAGCAGGAAGGAGTCATATGTTTAAGTCAGGTTTCAACTTAGTTTATTTTTTCAATTTTATTGCTGGCACCATTTTTGTTGAAATTTGTAAATCTATTCTACTTAAATCAATGGCTAATTCCATTGCATTTTATACTCTAGTTCAAATGTTAAAGGACTAAACGAATGTTACCGGACTAAATTCAATATTCATTGGCACATTCGATTTTTGAATTGACTGAATTTGTTTCTATTGCAATGTGTCACTTTGTATATCTTCCTTTGAATGACCAACCTCATCCACAAAATCTATTGTACAGATAATCCATTGTCATTAGTATATACACCTGAGGGAACTTATATCAGTAGACAAGTTTGTATTATAACTGAATCTTTGGATGGGTCTTAGTTTGTAAACCTTGCTTACTTTGAAATTTTGGAAGGTAGTTTTGCTATTCTGTACTAAGCAGAATGTTGTGCTTACATAACATTGTTATGATAATGAAATAATGGACATGATAATAATACACACCTTACCGATAACAACATTGTTGCACATTTTCGTTGTATATTGTAAGGACTTATTTTACAGATTTATATTTTATGATGTCTTCCTCTCTGTCAAAAAGATATAAACCAGTTTTCTGAAATTATTTGATCATGTGCATATTTTCTTTGAATTTGGAAGAGTCCAATATATGCTCATGAGGCAACCGGTCAATAGTTCTTAGTTCATAATAGAACAATATATTATCTGATATAAATGAATTCATATTCATGCAAATACCATAGAACAGTACAAAATAATAGATAAATATTAACATTAACCCATTAACCAATACACAAACTTGTCAAAAAACCATTGTACATCAAAAAACATTGTACATTAAAGGATTAACTTCAGCAATTTAACATTAGCAGTCTGGTCACACACATGAAAGCAACTCTACAAGATGGCTTCAAAAACCAACTTGTTACCATGGCAACACAACAGATTTCAACTGAAAACACATATTGTTTCTATGGATACATGTTGTTATTATGGAATCATACATGGGTTAACATTGGAAATACATTTATTATACTAACTTTGGAAGAATACCTGGTTGCCATGGAAACACATAATTTTGACAAAAATATCAAGAAAGAAGTTCAATAAAGTTCACAGTCAAAGCACCAAAATTTAAAACTGACCGACATAAATTAAATGAAAGCACATAAATTAACAAAAGATATAAATATAGCACTTTTTTACATTAAACAATTATGCTCACAAATTTATTTCAAAATTTTAAAGCAGTTTAAGAAGATTCACTGCTTTATTATATGTCTATCTATCACTTTTTTCCCTCTATACATACATATATTTATACAGTTAATTGGTTGCTTAAGTTATGTGGTAATAAGAAAAGCTTGGTTTCATGGTTTACAATTGAATATATTGTTTTGCTCTAATTCATAGCATAACCCATAACACAATATGAGGCAGTAAAAATATATACCATATTAAAATACCCTTTTACAACACAGAATGTATTAAAAAGCAAACGTAACAAAGTACATGAGCAATATTGACATTGACAATACCATGTAATTACAATTAAGATACTTGCCATATTGGAGGTAACAAAACCACAGGTGATGGTATGGTGTGGGATACGATATATGTCCACATGACCATTTAAGACTTAACTATCTTGACACCATACAAGTCACCTTTGAACAGAACCTTTTAAATGATAGTACAGTGCAGCCTCTACAAAGCAACACTCTTTAGGAGAAGCAAAATTATGTTTTTGTTAAGAGGTTGTTGCTCTAGAGAGGTTAAATTAATAGTTAAATTGTACAGTGGGAAAAATCATGCTGTTGTTGAAGGGAGGTTGTTGCTCAAGAGAGGGCTGCCCTGGAGAGGTTGCACTGTATATATACATGTGTACACAAAGCAATTAACTTCATACACTGTATACAATTGTTGACAACATGTTTAAGGAATTGTGGGTAAGTACTGAGATGAAGCAAAATTTCTTGAGACTAAATCACACTTCCAACAATAAATTAATTTCAGATACAGAATCATCAATAGCATAATCCTTACCATCATCATCATCATTAACAACAACAACAACAACAAGAAAACATCAATGGGACAGACAGTCAAAAAATTGTAATACTACATATTCCTTAAAAAATGCACCCCAGGGACATGACATTTTACATACATTTTTCACTCTGAAAAAGTTCAAAAGAACAATTTTGGATAAAAAAGTTTGGGGGGATGGGCATTTATTGGGGGGGGGATTTGATTAAGGAATATTTAGCACTTCAAATATGACTTGATCAAGGTGGGTATGTATATTTGGCTACTGTTTGTGATCAAACATGAGAAAAAGCAAGAATGACATTATATATTCTTATTTACTGCCTGTACTGTATTAGTTAGCATCATTATAAGGGTGTGACCATAAGGAGGTTACACAAGCATGAATGAGAAATAGTACAGAACCATGAGGACATTATTTAGGCACTATTTGTTTATAATAGGTAAAATCATCAAAGGCCCGTAACTCTTTAAGTTATCAAACAATAAAACACTGTGCAACCTCGTATAAAAGTGAGGCTTAAGTTATTGTAAGTATGAATTCTAAACAGGGGTGGCAGAGAAGTAGAACAGATAAAAATGGCATACTACTATAAGTAAAATCAATAACTCCTTAGGTATTAGGTATAAGACATACAAATTTAAGTGAGGAAAAAACATAGAACAAACAATAATTGTAGTGTTGGAGAGTCTTATCTACAGGGTGTCCAGAAAGAGAGGTAACACTTTCATATATGTTTCAAGTCCCTTTAAATTTCTGATGAACATGTAATATACATATAGATCATGTAAGTTTTTTGTGTCAGAATGCCTTTTAAATATCTTTAGAATTGGTTCTTAAATACAAATTCGAAAAACAAAAGAACTTATTTCATCTTTGACATAGTTTTTGTAATTTAAGTCATTTTTGAGATGGCCTTTCATCCTTGTCCCTGGCTGTACATGCACAATGAAATTTTCTATCAATGTAGCATATATTATACGCCCATCCAAAATTTAAAGGCTCATTAAGCATGTACAAATGTGTTACCTTCCTTTCCGGACACCCAGTATAATCTTAATCTATTATTATCACTGAACACATTTAAATACAAAATAGTAAAAGAACTTGAAAATTAGTAATATCATAAATTACAGTCCTTGTTACAGAGGTAGTGTCACTAAATTCATTCAGGGTAGGTAAGTTTTGTATACCATATCTCACTATCAAAATAATCGGACTTGATACTAATAGTAGTTGAACAAAAATCCTGAGTAAAAAAAAAAACACTTAAAAAGTTTCACCTAGATGTATAAATACATGTATTGCAATAATATATTCTGTGATGCAATGAATGTAAAAATATGAATGATACAATAAATAAACAAAAATTCAAAAAATTCAACAAAATGTGAAAAATAAACAAAAACTGAACAATGAAGTATTAACTAAAATGGTTAAATATTACAGCAAACATACATAGGAACTATCACATATATTTTATACAATAAATACATACAGACATATAATATTCCATACATTCATGGCAGTCTTCAGAAAACTGAGAATCTTTTCAGTTCAATGGAAAAAATATAAGAAAGGTATAACCAAAAGAACATAAAACAATAAGTGTATTGATATGATTCTCCCAATAAATATAACACTCTCAAAATAGTATTCAAATTTTCCTATAAATTGAAACTTTAACAAACCACATCCGTGTCAGATGTTGTTCATGCATGGGAACTTTAAAATATGATTGGTTTATTCATTATCCAATCAATATACAGGAAAGGTTTTTAATTTTTAAATCCGAAGTACAAAAATATTTTGGAATGAATCATACCTTATTTTCTCACAAACAGTACTTTTGGAAAAAAAAGCAGAAAAACAGATTTTTTTTACCCATCCACTACATTTTTTTGTTCGAGTACCTTTTTTAGATTTGAACAAAAAATAGACTTGGCAAGCATGAACAAGACCAGATGGAGAATTAGTCATGTTTACAGTAACCAGACTGGACCTATTCCTTGGGACTGACCTTAAAGTTTCTATCAGCAAAATATAAAAAGACAAACATATTTGGGGACAAATTGTACCTCCAAAGTATGAGAGGTAGGTTTTGAAAATAAAATTAGAAAAGAAAAGTTTTGAGACCTACCTACCCAAATTGTTTTGGGCAAGTAACTGTAAACATAATTTTTTTCTTGCTCAAACAACAAGGTAACAGTGATATGCAAATGATAACAATATATCAGATTGTGCATTGCAACATATGTAACAATACATAATTAAAATATAGCATTTCTTGGTTTGGAAAAAAACTGAAAATAAATACAAAACATAGAAATGTTAACAAAGTATTCAATTTGAAAAATATCAATCAAAAGCACAGCTTTAATATTACATCTAAATAATATTCATAATTTCTGTAAAACTAGAAGTATCAACAAATACATCCAAATACAATACAGTTAAATAATTACATCAATTTGTTTTCACTAATGTTACAGTGTCAACATATCACATTCATATAGACAGACAGTACAGGCTATAAAACTTGAGATCAGTCTCAAAGCTCAAATCTCATTTCTAATCTCATCAGCATAAAAGATCTAAATATGTATTTAAACATTAATCAGCTACGTCCTTCCAAAAAAAAATACTTTGAGAATAAAATTGAGATTCGAGATTAAAGTCTGTTCTCAAGTTTTAAAACCTCAGAGCTGTGTATTTACATAAAAATACCAAAAATATTTGTAATTATAGATGCATAGAATTAGGAATAAATTACCATTGAACATAGAAAACATATAAGTCACATACGGAGTTTAAACTTGGACTATATCATTTGCATTTGGAAAATTTCTCATTTTTTCAAAGCCATAATGCAAGACTCCTAATCGTTGGGTAAATCTTCGGACATAGTTCATACATGATATCAAATCAACTGTTTAATAATAACAAATAACATATCCTTTTTATTGATGGATTAACATTTTAAGAAACAGAGTCCTGGGTGGCCTTTTTACATAGGTCTGTCTGTTTACCCTAAATAAAACTATTTCTGAGATACAGTACAGTCTCAAAATTCTGAAAGCACACAATTCTAAATAAATTGAATAATGGTATCATATTTGTCATTTTGGACCTTCATAAATTACACATGTAAGTTTTTCCTACCACATTATACATTTATTTCTGATTTTGTTCCAGCCATTTATTACAGATACTAACAATGGAAGACTGCCCCATACTTTTTGCTGCTCTTAGTATTCGTCTCACATCATCCACTCTATTCTCTTTTACAGACATCAAATACGCAGATTTCAGTTTTCCACACAGAATGTAGGCATTGATCTACAAATAAATCAATTTCTCAGTTTCATCTCTGGTGAATATCCTCATATAATTAGAAAGAAAATCTTAGAAATGTTTCAATAAGCAGAAAAAAAGTATGTCTGGAAAACAATCATTATCAGACAAAGAGATGATTCAGAAACACGTAAGTCATTCGGTTGTTGTTTTTATATATAAAATACAGTGTATAACATTCATGTCAATGGTGATAATTAGTATGCTGCAGGAGTGGGGACATTACAAAATGAATCAATTTAGATCTTAGATCAATTCATCACAAATCAGAAATTTGACAAGCATGCTCAGATCTCCATAACAAAAAAAAAAAAACGAAACAGGAATATTCAAATATCACAAACAATTATTTGAAGATAAAATTTGAAGTTATAATTTAACTAATTCTACAATGTAGTAGACTGAATCCAAGGTTTGGAGCAAACACTACTAAATCTGAGGTTAGAAGTGAATTAAAAGACCAGTCACAAAGCTCAACATCTGATTGGTTGTTTCTTAGCTTAGTTTAAAAATTGACCAATAGCATGGCTTGGTTCTTAGACTGGTCTTCAAACTTAAGATTTATAACCTCAGACTGAGTACTTACCATATTAGAATTTTTACGCAGCATTTTGATGATATTTTCAGCTTCTTTAGCCTGTAATGAATACATAGTAGTTAAAAAAAATTGTACAAAACTAAGATTGTCAACTTAAGTACTTCATTCAATAAATAGAACATTTTACTCAGGTCTATTTTTTTTGCTAATTATAAACACACTTATGTAAAAACAACATATAACTACATCACAAGAAAACACAACACAATACATTTACAAAATTCAGTCAAAATCATTTTGATTCATTTCAATAAGTCAAATCATGAAATTTCATGTGTCAGAGGAGCTATCAAAGCTAATAAAATAATGTTTGTTATATCAAGTACCTCACTAGGATTGTCAGCAACAACAAGAAGGCATGCTCCGAGGATCTCATCCATTACATCATCAGTAGCAACTTCCATCTTCTCTACACAACTTAGAAATGTTCTCATGTTGTCATAGTGACGACCTTTAGCCATCTCCCTAGCAACGTGAGTGTAAATACCAACCGCACCAAGTCTATATTCCTGAAATGTTGCAATTTGAGAAGTGAGTATTAAAATGTGAACTGGTACTTCACACCAGAATTTCAAACAAACCTGATTTCAGAAAATTTCAGAGAATACTGATTTGTAAATTTTGTGTGTATTTTTAGTGAATTATAAGACAATCTGAATTTGCTACCAACTGTTTTCTGGATAAATTTTGATATCAAATTAAATAAAATTCAATCAGAAATACACATTCAACAGAAATTTTAATATGGACACATTACGCATGGCAAAGAGTACTTTAGTCGGAGGGCACAGGAGCCATGGGAAAAAAAATCATATATGCATACATTATTTCTCAATGTTCCAGTACCCCTTCCCCCGGATGTCACTTATAGAATTAAGTATTTTACTAAACAGGCACATGATCAAAATCATATTCAACCTTATAATATATGAAGATACACATGTTACAGAGTGTATAAATGTACATATCAACCTTATAGATTTTTCCTACCTTTATAATTCTTGAAGCAAGAACAAATGATGTTTCTATGTTATCACCACAAAGCAAAACCTGGAGAATATAAATAATAATATGTTTACAGCAAAGAATGGATAATAACATAATTGTAACCATAATAATAATAACGTTCATGATAACAACAATACAAACAACATTCATGATAAAAGACACAGCAGAAAAAATAACAACAATAGTAATAACAACAATAATGACAATAAAAACAACAATGATTATAAACAACATCTACGATAACAACAAATAAAAATAACAATAATAACAACAATAAAATATAAAAAATTGTATGAAAAATACTAGTATATAACTTCATACTATTCTTTGTTAACAAATGAACACAGGTAAGTATGACAGTAACATTTAGATAAGCATCATTTCTATGTCTGCCCAACATAACTGAACATCTTACCAATAAAAGGATTAAGTGTATTGATAAAACACTAAGCAAGAAAACAAACAAAGTAAGAAAACAGACTCATATTTTACTGATGAACAAATCTACTAAAATGAAAAAATAACTCACCATTATTGTTAGGTCATTTCTCTGTTGCTGACCAGCAAACAAGGTTGGTGTCTTTGAGGATCCTAATGTTGACATCTTAGCCAGTACTGCTTCACCTCCAAAATTAGTGAGTAAACTCTGAAAGAACTTTGTTACCTCTATTTGAAGAGCTATGGTTTTAATGTATCTAAAAATAGAAAATAAATAAATTATCACAAAAAGGATAAATACCATTAAAACAGCAATCATTTCATGCTTTAAACATGTGAACAAATTGATGTTAAGTTAATAGACTCTAATTTGTTATTCACAGTACACATAAGATTGGAAAAAGCACATTTCCGAACTGAAATTCTGAAAATTATAGTTTTTTATACAATGAACAAAATAGTTCACAAATTTGGGATACTGAAGAATATTTTTTTTTGTAAATAATCACTAGTATGTATCTTAATATCCAATGGCACAAAATTAAGCATCACCATATCATAAATAAAGGTCCTTAAGAATAATATGAAATAAAAAAAAAACTCAACTGTAAGTACACAACAAGTCCAGTATAACAAAAGTATCAGCTTGTTTAGCTCAGTAGTGAAGTAGTGAACAGGGCTTATAAACAAGAGGTCTTGGGTTCAAGATACAAATGAGAGACAAATATCTCAGAGATGCTAGGACAGAAAATAGTGCATCCAAGTGCATTAGTCTCCCAATTCTGATTCACAAATAATGTACAAATTTGATCACAGAATGTGTGGGAACAAGTCAGTATAAGTATCCAGGAATATTGGTTAGTACTAGTAGGTAACCCAGGAGTAGTAGTTAATACTAGTAGGTAACCCAGGAGTATTAGTTAGTACTGGTAGGTAACCCAGGAGTATTAGTTAGTACTAGTAGGTAACCCAGGAGTATTAGTTAGTACTGGTAGGTAACCCAGGAGTATTAGTTAGTACTAGTAGGTAACCCAGGAGTATTAGTTAGTACTGGTAGGTAACCCAGGAGTATTAGTTAGTACTAGTAGGTAACCCAGGAGTATTAGTTAGTACTGGTAGGTGACCCAGGAGTATTAGTTAGTACGGGTAGGTAACCCAGGAGTATTAGTTAGTACGGGTAGGTGACCCAGGAGTATTAGTTAGTACGGGTAGGTGACCCAGGAGTATTGGTTAGTACGGGTAGGTAACCCAGGAGTATTAGTTAGTACTGGTAGGTAACCCAGGAATATTGGTTAGTACTGGTAGGTAACCCAGGAGTATTGGTTAATACTGGTAGGTAACCCAGGAGTGTTGGTAAGAAGAGGTAAGTAACCCAGACGAACAGGTAAAGACAACCAAATGACACAGATACCTGAAATACAGCTGATAATCATCATTTAGTTCAATACCAACAACATAACATTTAAAATAAGCATTAATATCTTACTTTGACACATCTTCTGGGTCCTTCACAAGCCTAACAGACACTTGGTCCCTTTTAGATGCCTGGTCATCCCATGATCCCTGTTTCTGAGGGACTGACAAGGGATGCTGAACATTTCCCCAATGTGTAGGATCCAAATATGCCTATATATATAACAAATTAATAGTTAATACAAATATATATTATGTAATAAATAATATAAATAAATCTAATATATAAATTTGAAATTTGTGCATGAAATTCTAAAATGTCTGCAACTGCAGTCAAAACCTCACCTAGCAACCACTTTAATATTAAAACCAGCTTATATAACAACCACTTGTTAGACTGGTTTTCAATATGTCCTCCATATTTCAACTCAATAATGAGACCACCTCAATATTGAGACAATTCTTCTTTTGTCACAGGGCTGGTGGTAATATTAAGGTCTTACTGCATAGTAACTGATATCACACAGAAACGGTGAATTTTTCTAATACCAAATGCTGGTGTGAAACAGACCAATGATACTCCATGAAAACATTAATGTATGGCTTTCTGCAAAATGCCACAAAAATGGCAGAACATTAGTAGAAAACTATCAGTCAGAATTTTTTTGAAACCATAAAAATGAAACTAGAAATAAAACAGAATACACTGATTTCAAGACTCAATATTTAATTAAAACTATTCATGTATACATTCTTAATAATGTCATATTGGTTGTGTGTACTTTGCATGTAACCCAAACTTACCTGCATATGCTGTTGAGCAGTGAAAAGATGATTAATTCTTCGACCAAGGTCAAGGTAACTTTGGGCTCCTTCTTGATAAAAATGTGTGAAACAAGATATACCAGCACGCATGAAATCCTGAAAAAAAGACATGTTGTGACATGAACATGAGAAAAGTAGATATTATGCTCATAAACATTTTGACCAAGTTTTGGTGAAGATTGAATTGGAACTACTCAACTTATAGAGTGGACAACTAATAACATTGCATCAACATCCGGGGTCATTTGGCATCTTTCCAATTTTAAAAGAGGAGGGAGTCCCCAAGCACACACCTAAGTAGAAAGAAAAACTTTCAATAAACTAGCTGGATAGCTTTCTCACCAGTGAATTAGTCTGGTTTATGGTGGGTTTTCGAATTCACTAAAATGAGTGACTAGTGATTGCTAGTCAGAGACCATAACCATTTGGCCAATAAGGCCCCTAGATATATATACACACACACACATATATATGCATTTATGTGACATTACCTTCATAAAAAGTTGAAACTCGTATAAAACGTGATGGAGTCTTTGTTTCAGTAAATATCTACACGAGGCTGTCAGGAAAGGATTCCATCTCTCTAAAGATTGGTCGATTAGTAACATTTGATCTGTAAGACGACCCAGTTCTCCACTATCAATGGATGGTTTCAGTAAGCCTTCAACAAATACTTCAGCACTACATCTCTAGATGAAAAAAAAATAGTATCTCATTATTACATGGAGTGTATTACAGATGTTGAATTGATACACTCTAGATAAAATATATATGGAATATATGCTTATATGTAAACATATGACTATAATTATGAAATCATTTGAAATATATGATTATTTGAAAATATAAATAAAAAAATATAATCATTTCCAAACATTTATTAAATATATGCTTATATGGAAACACATGCACTATATGATTATATGGAAACATATATGAATATATAATTATATGGAAATATGAATGAATATAATATATAAAGCACTAAGTCTCAGGTTAAAAATGCCCCATTCGATACAAAGTTTTTAATGATATTTAATGAGGATAACGAGTGAAATATTTCTGAAATTTCACTGTCAGTTCCATTAACCCCTTTTTACTCAGTAAGGTATTTTTAATGTTCCCTATTTTTTTCTAATTATTTATCAAAGTATTGTTAGTTTTGTTGGTCATTTATGTTTATGTTTCAATTAATTATGTATTTAATTAGTCTGTCCATATAATCATATATTTCATATGCTTCCATATAATCATAATATGAATAACTCACATGATCAAGAATATATTGGACAGCTTTCATATAGTAACCGTGGCGACGATGGAATTCAACAATTGAAAGGTACGTTCCATATGTTCTGAGATAAAACAAACATTCCTGGAATTGTTGAGAGTCCATGCTTGTTTCTTCAAAGAAAGTCTGAAAAATTAATCATGTATTTACTACAAATTAATCCTGTTCCAATAGATGAGTATAGCGGATGGATTATACTCAAAATAGACTGGACTAAGAAATCTATGACAATTTTCAAAGTAGCATAACTTTAAATGGGTACCAGTCAGCTGACTCAAGCATAAAATACATTTTTCCAAGCTAAATTTTGAAATAAATTAATGACGAGACCATAGTGACAACCATGCAAGTTTAAGTAATTGTATCTTTGATTTCAAACTCAATGGTTTTGATAATCTTGTCAATCAGATTTAAAAAAGATTGAATTTCCATTGACGGCATACAAGATACTTACACTTGATGGAGTATTAATGAGATTCTTGATAGAACCAGGATTATTTAAGAGAATTTGTATCTGCAATAAAATAAAATATTCACATTGAAAAACTGATTTTGATGAGATTCATGATAAATCTTGTAAACAGATTTTATTAGTATCAAACAATATTTTGTACATAATCTAATGGCTCAACAAATTTTGTTACGTTATCAAATTTGTCATCTTTATATGAGTGAACGAAAATGCATTGTATTGCATGGATTGTTAAAAATTCTCCACATTAAACATGAGGTACATTATGATTTCTGTAAATTAAATGAATATAAAAACTATGCACTATTTTTACCTCCATTGTTCCAGTTCCTCGCATGCTCTCCAGACAATTCACTATATCGCTTAAAACCTTGTTCAACGGGTTACATACATTCTTATCTCTTAATGGCTGAAGTAAAAACAATTCAATGATTTAAATTGTTAAGATAAAATTAACTCTCTTGTAAAAAAAATTCATTCCAAAACAATTAAAAGCCATAAAAATAAGAGACAAGCCTTAAGAGCTTATAGGAAAGCCTCACTGTACAGACATGTTAAAATATCCTAAAAAATTTACACAACTGACTCATTTAATAATTTTACAACCCAAAATGTTTTGACAAACAGTTCTTTTGTTCTTTACTCCATCTGTTCAAGTTCAGAACAAACATATAATGTTAACAAAAAAAATAATAAAATGCAGACAGATCTACCCACTGTTACAAGTGTGGGTGACATAACCACAAACCTACATTTTTTAAGTATGGCCTCATTGGATAATTTTTAGGTGGTCCTTGACAACAGTAACCATATGGTTGTGTTTAAGAGACTAGCCTTCAAACATGATATTCATCAGAATCAATTATTTTTATACTGAATATCATATGTATATGTGTAACTGGCTTGTTGAGTCTAACTTAACAGCCTGAAAAATAAGAGGGCACTCAATTAACACAGACCAAAATGCTAAAAGACAAGTTTTATACCTTCAGGCATTTACTGAATTTCTCACGAGCCCCTGTGAAATCACCACTCTGTAAGCACATCATTCCCCACGTAACCCATACTCCTGTGGGATCCAATCCACATTTAGTAGACACCTCCATAGCAAGAGACAATCTTTCATCAGCAATTAACTTGTCTCTAAGTCGCCTAAAATATGAGGATCATTCAGTATACAGTGAAACATCAATACATTCAATATCACGAAAAAAGTAAATCACGCATATTCTACAAAAACTCCATAATTATAATCCTTCAAAGAAATATTCCACTAAGTTAAACATTGATCAATTTGAACATAAGAAACTTTAAGGAATTTCTGTTAGAACTTCAAACTCAAACTTCTTTAAAACTTGCTGGATTTTTAAGCACCCAACCTACCTGGGTTATTGGGTCAAGTAACTGTGAACATGGCTTTTTTCAAGCCTTAGCAATGTTTTGTTACAATTAATGGTAAGTTCTATTAATCACGAATAGAATTATAAGGGCCAGCAATTGAATCTTAATCTTAAAATTATCACTAACTTACCTTACAGTATCTACCTTCCGTAACTCTTCAATTGAAGGTAGATCTCTGAAGTTATCAATGACTAACAAAGCCAGGAGATCCACCATACCTTGGTAAATATCACATTTCCCCATTCCAGAGTTATCTCCGCATTTCGTAAATTTGATCTTAGCATGGAATAACAAATACTTCATCATGCTGAACAAAAAAAAAACAAGACAATTTTATGTTAACATTTTTCATTGCTGTGTAAGAAATTTGAAAAGATACCATACATTAACCAAGGTTAAAAGTTAACCTGTCTACTTAGTATACTACATAAATAATAATAACAAAAAATGTTGTAATGCCTACAAAACAGATTTTCAACAATTTATTGAGTAGAAATCATTTTTCATATTTTTACTAGTGTCCTTGACCCCCAAACCCCCAAATACAATCAAAAGAGAGGTCTCCATAACAACTGGCTGTATACCAATATTGGCAGCAATACGCCAATCTAAACTAAACCTATCAGATAGAAATTAACTTTTGATGTCGACACCCACCTGACCATCAATCCAGAAATTTACCCAAATCAAATAACAGGCTTTTGTTCAAGACCTGCTTAATTAACAAATAGTGTACTTTTCAACTTTATGCTAGTCAAAAGCAATTTACAGTGGCAAACAAAAGCCAAAATCACTTGAAGTTCTATAAAAAAAAATCTATTTTCATATTGGTACCAGCTTGAATGCTTATAAAAACCATATTGAATTTCATTAAAGTTCGTAACTTTATAACAACTTCAACCTGCGCTTAAGAGTGAAATATTGCACTTAAGTGCAAAGATTCATGTAAATATCAAATTCAATAGAGCACTATAAGCAAACAAATATGGCTGCTTTATTCTTTGTTTTGTTTAAAGAGGATAGGGCTTTTTGTCACAATGGAGTTTATAGATACCAAACACATGTAGAAATCATAGGAACATGTTTTAAGATTCATTACTTCTCTGCCAAGTGGTTTTGAGAAAATGACTTAAGTCAAGAAAAAACTTACAACATTTGTAGGTAAAAATCATGAGAAAGACCTCAGATTTTTTGCGCAACAGCTAATGTTTGTTTGTTTTGTTTTTATGTGACAATGTCACTGGGGTTTAACTTTTTCAACAATTTCTCTGTTATATATGGTAACCAGTTCACCTAACCAGTTTTCCTGGACTGAATACTAATCAGTACTAACTTACCCTTTCATAAAGAGCTGGCAACTTCTCCACATATAGAGGAAAATATACATTTTTTGTCAAATTTTCATAGAAGGGTGTGACCTGCCGTTAGTGATTGGAATCGGATGACAAAACCATAATCGATTATCGGTTTGTCCCAACCGATCGATTATCGATTATAATCAATTATTTTCCCAATGCGAATTGTATTGTTTGTTTTACAGTTGTTACTTGTTGTAATAAATGCTTTCAGCCTACTTCTGTATTTAGGCTTTTGTTATTGTTTTATTAGTTGATATGTGCATTGAGCTAATTAGCCTGCCTGTTGCATTGTGAAGGATTCAAACATTTCAGGCGTTCAGCAATGGACCTTTCAGTTCTAATTTCTAAATATATTCAGGTTAAGAGGTTCACATCAAGAGTTCTGTGAACTTCTGTCTGAAATAAGTTTAATTAGTAAACTTAGTTCTATACAGAAGAATATGGCACTAAGAAGAAGTCTGAAGAACTATAACTTTACTGGAACAAAAACTATACTTTGAGATAAAACAGTTGAACAATAGTTAACAAATGTGAAACAAATAATAACTCTTAATATCAATAATAACGGTTACTTCAAACTGTTTGACTAGAATTGCTCCGTATCCAAGAACGCTTATTCACGTATTTCATGCGTCCGCCTGAAACGGATCGCAAACAATTAACCAAAGAAGAAAAAAGACCATAGGGATAAAAAAAACTACGAAAAAAGTCGGCGACTTCGTAAATTCGACTCGATTGTCGGCGACGTCAATCTTTTCGATTGATTTTCGATTATTAGCGACAATCGGAACACCACTACCTGCCGTGATCGGGATTTGAACCCAGGTCTCCGGGTTACAAGTCCAGCCCTATAACCACGGTCGCAGCTGCAAACAACCTATTGTTCTAAATAAGTCATATAAATTACCTCATTATAAGGTTATAATCTACTTCAGGGTTCGGAACACCAGGAGCAAGGGGTTTTAAGAATTTCGACAAATCATCACACAAGTTGAGAATCAGTCTACCACATTCCCTCCCATTGCCATGGAGATTCAGAATTGATATACATAATGATGTACTTGGTGCCTGGAAAATACATGAAATGATAAACAACATTTCAATAACATCAGAAAATATTCATCCTTGATACAAACTAATAAGGAAAACATACAAAAAACAATATCATTTATTCTGCCTGAAGTTAAATGACATTGTGTGCGTGTGTGAATGACATAATGTAGATCACTAAATATTCTTGTCTACTTTATAACACTTAAATCTAATTCAAAATTCTTATAGATATTACAATAAATTGTTTAAATTGTAAGACACTATAACATTTTTTTTCATTTCTAATATTATTTCTAATAAGGCACAAAAGCTTCTACAATACATCTTGTCAATACAGAATTTCCAAAGAACCACAACTTTCTTTCATTAAACAATAAAAAAAATAATAGCAAAGTATTCCACTTAGTGACAACATTCATAATAAGAGATTAGAGTCATACTTGTAGATAGATAATACATTTGGAACACAGTTTTTAGAATTTCAAGTATATTCAAGTATATAGAATTTCCAAGTTTGAGAATTAATCATAGATTTAAAGTATAATATTGATTTGGAAGTCACTCAGATTGAGAACTAAACAAGGATAGTTTTATAACAAGCATTTCTACAGGTAATAGTGACCCATCAACAGCATTTGTTCAACAAGCATTCAAGGAGAATGGACTTATCCTATACCCCCCTCAGATTTTCACAACAGGTATTTTGCAAAAACTGTCTCTATGATTATTTAATCCACAGAAAATTCATGGATAGACAGAAAAATTACATCACTGTGAATCTGGGCCATGTTTGAATAGGATTTAAATAAATGTCTCATGATTTTGGTAAAGTAAATTTATGGCAAACAGTCAACTTTACTAAATCACCCACTGCCTATTTCATGGACATATCTTAAGCCAGGATAAGATTTAAACCTAAGAATCGTTCAACCTCTTGTTAATAACTAAAAAAGCATTTAATCCTATTGGGTTTTTTTTGGGGGGGGGATCTTAAGTCAGCTGTTCAAGGTAGATGTAAATATGGGCAAGATTTAAAGTTTTAAGTTTTAAAACTGATATCTTGGTTATAATATGAAACAAATTCCCAAAGTCACCAAATGACCCTGACTGTTGGTGTGATGTTAAATTCCAGTGCAAGCAAATCCTAAGTACAGCAAACTGGAAATTGGATCTAATCCAATAAGGAAGAGGTCAAAATGGATATTACAATAGCAGGTAATTGAAAAAAATACATATAGTTTAAACTTCAAATCTAATTATGATTCAGGCTGATCCTCATAAAACTGAGACAAACTAACATACAGACAGATGGATAGAAGGACAATGTAATGATTACATACCATCATTTAGAACAAAATGATTCTGGTATAAAGTAAATTTAACGACAGTAAAACCTCACCTGGTGACCACCTCTCAAGAACTGATACGAAGGTGGTCTTAATAAAATGGTTTTACCGTATACAGAATACATTTATAAGAGAAAAAAGAAACCTAAGAGCATTACAGTCAGAATGTTTGAATAACAAATCATGACATATTCAACAAACCATGACATAATTATCTATCATATGAGGTCTTGACTGATCTGTCCTCTTTTGCCAATGTGACAGAGATAGGGGAAATTTCTAAACAAAAAATAACGAGATCAAATAGTTAACAATTTGATGGAATTCTCTTTTCAACCAGAAATACTACAACCCCAAAAACCCATACCGCTTAGAGATAAATTATATCAGATAACATATTCATACAGTGCTATCAGTATATGGCTGATCAGTAACCACTAGACCTAAAACAGACTTGTACAATATACACAATTAACCCCATGAACAGGGGCCTCCTTGGTTGAGTAGTAATGGACTCTGACATATAATCACTAGCCCCTCTCTGCTGTGAATTCAATTCCTACCCAGGACTGAATTTCACACATGAGGAAACAGTCCAGCAAGCTTAAGGGAAGGTCAGTGGTTATACCCAGGCATACGCCTGAGGTCTTCCTCCACTGTTAAAGTTGGAAAGTTGCCAAATGACCCTGGCTGTTGATGCAACGTTAAACTACAGTGAAAAAATAACAATAAACATGTGATCAAAAGGATAGTCAATCCTTGAAATTAAAAAAGTTTTTTATGCAAAGTTGAGTTTCATTTGGTATATCAATTTACTTGTTTTAAAGCATAGTAGTTGTTCACAAGGTAGCCTTTATTCATATGTGACTGTTAACTTAAGTTTGACGGAATAAACAATTACTTCACACAGCGAGAAATGACAAACATAAATAGACATGATATTCATGTATTGACAATTTTCAAAAAAAGGTCACAAAATAGGACATATTCATGATAAAATATCAAACTTACTTTTATCATTTTTCTAATGTGTTTGCCATACATGTTTATTCTACAATATATATGTTTGATTCAACTTTTATACCAATAGTTTAGAAAACAAATCTTGTTAAAACACAGCTTAACCACTAACTAACAACTACCTAACTAAACCAAGGCTTTAATTTTAGCAGATTGAAATAACTTCTTAATTCAGTCCAACAATTTGACCTTTGACCTTCTGGCTAACCTAAAAAAAGGTTCATTGTAAGCAAATATTTCTCAAGTGAAGACAGAATTTAGCAGCTCAAAGAAGAAACTTTCTCTAAGATCTGCATTATAACATTTCTTAGTCCGACTGTCCTACCACAGAAGTATTACATTACCTTAATTTTATCTATCTCTTTATATTATATTTATAAATCTTTTTACTAAGGCAGATTTTACCTGCTCAAAAAAGAAATCCTCACGAAGATTTGCATTATAATTATCATCAGATTGTAGTTTCCATGTAGTATGTACATGACTGATGACCTCTGCCAGACTACGAGACTCCTCCTCTTCCTGTATAATGGATATACTTCCTGTCCGTAGAGCAACCCTCGGGGACGATGTAAGACTGGAATCTGAGAGACGACTACGCTGGTAAATTTCTGATGCCAAAGGAGGCTTTTCTCCTTCACTGGAGTAAATGAAAATACAAAGAAAATTTAGATACCAGAAAATCTTGTAATTACAGTCAAACCTGTGTTTGTAGCCACCTCTGAATACAAACCACCCTGTGAATAAAGACCATTCTTTGAAAATCCATCACAGATTATTTAGAAAAAACTGAGCTCTGAATAAAGGCCATCAATCAATAAAGACTACAATTCGTGTTTCCCAAGGGTTGCCTTTATTCACAGGTTTGATAGTAAGATGCAATAAAAAAATAATATGAATTTTTAAGAAATTTCCATATATGTGCCTAACTCATGAATTCATCAACAGTTATTTTTATCCACTAAACCATAATGAATCAAAGAATTTATAATGTGCCAAATTGCAATGTAAGCATAGAATCAAAATACAAAACGTATCACTATATATGAGTAAGATATTTTGTACATTTGAAATCAAACCGCTTCTTTAAAGAAAGATCTGAATGACAATTATAGACTCATAGATTAACAGCAATATAGAGGATCAGTGGAAAATGATGGAATGTTTACCTAGATTTAACTATTTCTCTATAACAATCATCACATGTACGAGCATTTATCCCTTTAATTTGCGTAACATTTCCTGAACATCCGGCACATACAACTCTGCCACACCTTCTACAGTGATGTCGTCTGTTAAACTAAAAATTGGAAAAAAAATATTGTAATGAGTTAATGATCGGACTGAAAGACATACATGAGTTTCAACAGGGCTGTTGTCTGCAAAATTAAAGAGGAAAAATATGATCATTACAAATAAATAAATGGAGGAAGAGACACAGCTTCAAAATTGTTGGAGTAAAATTGTTAGAGTGTATGCATAGATGATTTATCAACTGATCAAAAGATTCAGAGATAATCTTTTGAAGCAAATTTAAGTAAACATTGCCAGAATGAACAAAAAACTTTAACAACAGACAAAACTTTAAAAAATGTAGCCCAATCATGTGACTAACCCAAGGAGTTCATCACATGACAAACACAGTGAGTCCATCACATGACAAACACAGTGAGTCTATCATTTGACAAACATGGGGAGTCTATCACATGACAAACACAGTGAGTCCATCATTTGACAAACATGGGGAGTCCATCACATGACAAACACAGTGAGTCCATCATTTGACAAACATGGGGAGTCCATCACATGGCAAACACAGTGAGTCCATCATATGACAAACACAGTGAGTCCATCATTTGACAAACACAAGGAATCCATCACATGACGAACACAGTGAGTCCATCATTTGACAAACATGGGGAGTCCATCACATGGCAAACACAGTCAGTCCTTCATATGATAAACATAGTGAGTCCATCACATGACAAAGACAGAGCGTCCACGTGGATCATTAAGCTGCTGAAGCTTTTCCAAATAATAGAAAACATGGAGGTAGAGTGATGACAGACAATGATAGGAAGGAATATCATGCTGTAGTAGGCATATTTCTATCTCTTTCATACCATACACATCAATCTATCTACTATTGTAATGTTATCACTGTGTCATCATACTATCATGGAGTCATATGTACCTGGAGACTTACTGATGGCCCTGACTGAACACCATGGAACCATACATATCAGGAATTTTTCCACATTTTGGTAAAGGTACCGATGAAATTAGGAAAAATGAAATTTTACACTAACATAGATTAATATGATCCCATATTGCATTAATTCACAAAAATTTGGCAAAGGAATAAAAATCAATCATTTAACATTGTTAAAAGATAATTTTTTTTTAATTTATAAAAGGTCACAAAAATGTATTACAGAAGAGGGCCCACTTGTTTCACTAATGTTACTGAAGAACAATGTTAATGAACTAAAATCATGTTTGTAATAATCAAACATTTCTGTCAAAAATTTGTCTGTTATTATGGGATTTTCCCTGAAACTGGGAAAAAAGTCACTATTTTAGATTGGTAATGGGTCTATTTACCAGTACCTATAATATATAGTTAAATATCCCTGCATTTAATGTCAAATTTAAATAATACTAATAAGACGCCAACATACCATACTGAATCTCTCAACATTGCAAACCATGCACACTGAAGTCTTAGAGTCAGGGACCCATTGATCTTTTGGAGGAGGTTCAGATGGCATCACAAAGGTCGTATCCTTGGTTACGCCAGTTGCCTTAGAAACAGGACTGCTGGTACCCTGGTGTGGGCTGAGTAATGGTCTTGAACCTTACAAAACATATAAAACATCAATGAAAGCTGGTATAAAATCAAGAGCACAAATAGTATTTTAAATAAAAAGAAAGACATTGGGAAAATGATGAACCTAAAATTGCAAAACTGTTAGGACTCTTAGTCACATGAAATGAACACAGTAAATCAGTTTAAAATTAATATTAACAGTTCTCCTTGTTTTGGTAAATGTCTAACTAAAAATACAACAAATATCATTATTGTTGTTCACAAATCAGGGTCCTGTTTCATGTACATATCTTAACTAAGTATCCTCACTCAAAACTATTGCTACCCTCGGCTTGTAAAATAACAAGTATTTTATCCTCTTGACTGTTTTGGGAGTCTATTGTTAGCAGTTAAAGGCCTAAAATGTGTACCATTAGCAAGATTTTTAAGCGAAAAACCGGCTATCTTAGCTATATTATGGCTAAGAAACAGGGTCAAGCACCTGATCGTTTAAGATGTTGACTGTCAGGACGAGGACTCTGTCTGAACTGAGGACTGTCACGTGACACATCAAAATCCGTCCTGTCAACAGATGATGTTGACCTTTGAGATAAACTTCTTTCCTTTTCTGAAAAAACGCAATTTTAAGAATTCAGTCAAATTTGATTTGAGAATCACATCTGAATAAAATGCACCATGTAGAACAATGGCCACCATTCAGTACTTATTTATTGACAAAAAGCTCTGAATACAAGCCAAGTGTGGATAAATGTAATATCTGTAGCCTGACCTTTGATGACCTTTGTTAATGAAATCATTGCCAGATCATCAACTGTACAAATATACAATAAAATATAGTGTTTTTAAATGTATTTTTCATATTTTATGTATGGTTTCAAAAATACAATAAAAATCAAAAACATTTTCATGTTCTCTGTCTGTAATCAACAGTATTTCGGGTGTTAAAACAAAAAAAAGAAAAATACTAAATCATACCACAAATACTTGAACCTACCATCCAAGTATTGGATAACAGTAAACTCTAATGCCTTCTTAGCATAAACAGCAACCAGAGTGTTAAACTGTTCCACTGTAAACATGGATTTTGGATCTTTTATCAAGCTGAACTCTTCTACCACTGTATGAAAAGCTTTACTCGCTAATTCTGGCTAAAAAAATACAAAATGAACAAATATAGTAAAACCTTGATACTGAGACTACCTTTGGGATTTAAAAATCAATAGAGTTAATGTGGTCTCGCTATCAAGTTGAATTATAGGGGAGTTAATGAATGTTGGTCTGAAAATGTAAGAGGTTTTATCTCATCTATAATACAGCACAACTTATCTTCATACATGATTTTTCTAATTTAGTATAAAACAATGTTGATCTATAAAATCTGTAACAATTACCACCTCATTTCACAATTTACTCATAGATATGATGCAATATAGGGCATAGACATAGGCCAAAAAATAGTTGTGTAAACAGGCACTATTTTTGGCACAGACCCTAAAGCTTCTAATAGCTAAATACATTTGTACAAAAATGTTTGTTAGTACTGGTAAATGTACAGTCCAGGAAAACTGGTTAGGTGAACTGGTCACCGTTTATAAGAGACAAATTGTTGAAAAACTGCATTAAAAACCAGGGACAATAAGTCACATAAAAACAAAAACAAACAAAAACGTTTGGGGATGAATTGAGCCTCATATTCTCACAAAAGATGTTTAGAAAAATAGCATTAAATATAAAATATTTTCTGACTGACCTACCATAACAAAACTTATTTGGTCACATGAACATAAACCAAACAATTTCTTTTTTTAGCCTTACCTTCATATTCATGATCAGCTGTTCCAGAATGTATCTTGGTGTAGAGACAAGATGACAGTACTCTAAATGTACTGACTCTGGTAAACACAATATCATCTGTAACGTAACAAAAATAAATAATAATGATATACATGTTCAAATATAACAATTTATGCTCAAAATAGCACAAATATAACAAATTATGCTCAAAACAGCTCAAATATAACAAATTATGCTCAAAACAGCTCAAATATAACATATTGTGCTCAAAATAGCTCAACTATAACAATTTATGTTAATAATGTAAATGTTTAATTTTCTCTTGATTGATGGGACTGAGAAAATGTCTTATTAAAGAATAATTAGCATAAAGGCAAATTAAAATGTAATTAATATCATATATAATATTACCATCTATTTTTGGGAAAAGAAAAAAATGGAAATCCTTAAATGCCAAATTTGAATGAAAAAATTCAGACTTTTAATAGATCAGAAACGGAATATACAAAATTTTAAGAGTTGTCTGCAACTATAATAAATCTTACCCTAGCTCCAATATGAATAAGTCTGATTCTATCAGTTTCCATGGTATCCAAACGATTTTGTAGCTGATTAAGCATATAATTAGCAATAAACAAGACATCGTGTAGTTTATTGAATACTTCTACAAACTTCCAACACATTGTCAGACAGGCTTCCTCATCTCTAGATTTTAAATCTTCCAAAAGCTGAAATATAAAGAAAAGGAATAAAAGAATTACAGTAAAACCTTACATTATGACCATCCCAATATTACAACCACCTTGTTATAACAAGCTTATTTTCAGACTGGCTTTCAATAACTCCCTTGTAATTCAATTTGACAATGATACTACGTCATTATGACGACCGATATTTTAGGTCATAAAGGTGGTTTCAATATTAAGGTTTTACTGTACTACTTTTAAGCCAATCTGATTGGTTAAGATTGGAGGATGATAAATGAAATATGATTGACAAATTTAAGACAAGCTATTCACTGCTGACAAAAAATAGTGGTATTCACTACTACAAGCTGAATACAGTACAATTACATTTTAGTTTCAACTGCATATTCTCAGTTAAGAAGCAGTTTTATAAATTCTATAAATATATTAATTAATTCAAACATAAACAAGCACTCTCTTCTATTTATATTTGGTATGGCTGCAAGGTCAATGATCCATCCAACTTATTCATTACTGTATTTATACTAAAAACTTACCATAAAAGCTTTGGTTGTGTTTGGTGGTTGAACATTAAGTACAGATATCACATGGTTCTCTTCAATCTCCTATGAAATAAGTACAAAGGTATATAACCCACACACATACAGTCAATCCTCTCTTATCGGAACCTTTCCAATCTGGAATCCTCTCTAAACTGAACACATCAGCTGGTTCTGGTTTTTTCATCATGTATATATTGGATGCTAAAAAACTTTTGGGATCTAGAACCTTTGTATTCCAAAACCACTCTAATCAGAACATTTTTGCCTGTCTTAGCAAGTTCCGATTAGAAAGGTTCTACTGTACTCATAAATGGACCATAAATAATTATTTTCAGCTTAGAATGATAATCTGGAATGACATCTTGACTCAGCTTCTGGATACTTACACAGGCTGAGAGATCAGAGACAAATGTTAATTTTAGTAAAATTAAAAAACACATAACTCAGGATTTCTCTAGTTCTGGTTTGTAAATTTTCATATGGACACAAGAAATACAACCTACTCAGTGTTATATAAAATAGTTTCATAAATCACAATATTTCAGATGCAAATTGCATATATATCCATAAAAATGAACTTGCCTTAGAATGAAATGGCATTTAAAAAAACAGAACAGGGTGGATTGACAACTTTGCCATTTTGAACATAGTGAGTATTATATAAACAGACGCTATAAAGAAATTAATAGACATTTTTTGAAATCTTACAAGAGGAAAAAAGCAGTGCTTTAACTGAGATCAAACTGAATATTTTGGAATATTTTGCAAAAATGTTTTATATGAGTCTCCTAAAGTTACAAGAATGGTTTCCCATTGAACAGATCTTCAAAATATAGAAACTAGACAAGTAAGTTACAAAGACTAAATAATTACCAGTTTTATATCATCAGAAAGGCCTTCAATGTCACTCCATGTTTTAGCTGTTTCAAAATCCCCACATTTAATAAGCAGTCCAAGCACTTCCTTTGGACTTGATTTTGTCCATTCCACAACAGTACGCCAATCTGTAAATCTGAGTTCACAAAAATGTAGTTAAAATATCAAAGAAAGAACGAATGCTCAGAACTACATTATATATCAATAAATAATAATAACTAATATATGTATATATTTTTTATGTTATGGCCGTATATATATATATAGGGCCATAACTAAGTTAATGGAAATTAACTCCAAATACCCTGATGGTATCATGTAGACACTTTACAAAATAATTTTGTTGAAATCTTTTGTATTGAAGTGACGTACAAATAACAATTTAATTATTCCATTACCGTTATTTCATTTTAAATGTAATAAGCTACATAAAATTATTTCAGACAAGCCAAGGCCTTGCGTAGGAATGAAATTTAAATTTTACAAATTAACAAGCAAACAGAGGAAAAAATTCAGGGTCCAAAAACCAGAGATAATTCTCCAAGCTCAAAGCTTATATTTTGTCTAGTAATGTGTAATCTTAGATATATATGACTAAATAATAAAGACAAAAACCATGTTATTCTGCCAACTTAATTAATCTGAATATGTAATGAACTACTTAATAGTGATAGATTTTCAGTAGAAAACTTTGAGAATGTAACTAAGATTTGAGCTTGTAGACTGTTGTCAAGTTTTATGAAATCTGGACCAGATGTAAAATGACCATTTATTGACATCTTCACATACTTGTCAAGAATATCATGTTTCTTCTTGGCAGCAACTTTATCCTCTTCAATAATGAACTCTGAACTCTGCAGGGACAACTTGAACTGTAAGTTCTTGGCACATTCTGTGATCTGTTGGTTATGAATGAGAACAAAATAAAACAATACAGGTTTTCATTTAGTCAGTAAATAATACAAAGCAAATCAAGTAGGGTAAATTCAACACTTTTTGTCAGATGTCATTTATTTTACAAATAAAATATATGCGTTTAAGTAGATTTTGTGATTATATGATTGTATTGATATTTCAGTTACAGCAGACAGCTGACAAAGCAGGTATTCCAAGGTTAACTACTGGTATCAACCTATTCTCCCTCAATCTGTGAGAAGCAAATGACTTAGATGTTACAATTTCAGTCAGATTGTCATAGAGAAATGTATTCCAAGATTTGATTGCTGAGATTTTATGAAATTAAGGCAAAAAATGTGTTAAAGCATAGTAAGGACATGACATCATCCTAATTTCACATTGTTTTTTTTTTTCACACATAAGAATCTTTAGAAACTGTTCCATGCACTTACCCTGTAGTAAACCTTAATTTGTTTATATTTCTGTTTTAATGCATCAAGTAATGTTCCACTGTGTGTGCCTTTACTTAAACAATGTTGAAATAAATCTAAGTTATGATCTATCAATAATTTATGATTCACAGTTAAAACTTCACGAGCTTGTTTGTCTGCTGATAACATTCTCTGCAGTAATATAGTAATTTCCTCTGACTTGGATTTGCTTAATTTAGTCCTGTCATCTGCTGCACTACAAAATTTGTGAATTATGCAGCAGACGACAAAGTCATGCAAATTACACAGACTGGTTTGTTGTCTAACAGTTGTGATAGGGATGCAGTCTATGACTCGCAGTATTTCTTTCCACTTCCGCAAAGAAAACAATTCATTCACTAACTCAGTCAGTAACATTTTAAATTCATCACTTTCATGCAAACTTAACATGTTTGTTTTGTATCGTTCAACGATATCATGAGTAAGAAGTTTCAAAATTGGATCGTCTCCCTTTAATATGTCCGGATCCTCAGTAGCCGCTAAAGGTACAATGTAATTCAACAGGTGACGTTTAAGGGTGGGATAATCGTGAGTAAGTTTATCATATCTATAACTTTTGAGATCCAACATGCTCATTGACGATGATGTCCTTGACCTTAAACTGGCTTGTAAACTATCCTCAAATGAACTTAGGCTTCCCTTGTGATTAAAATGGCCATCATCGAATGCTGAGTCAATAATATTGTCATCCATTTCATCAGAACACATCAAACTGACCAGTGTCGCAATAAGGGGACAATCAGATTTTATGTACTCCAGTGTATTAGGCGTTAAACTGTACGTTATATCAGTATCACTAAGAGTGCTCTCCCTTTGATCAATCTTCTTTGTACCTCCATCTGAAGAGTGTAGCTGTTGAGCTTGACTCATGGAATCAAAGTTGAATACACACATGAAATCTTTGCAATGTGGTATGACCTCAATATCTATGGATGAGTCTGGAAGAAAAATAATCCATAATACAACAAAACAGAATAACTTTTGCACTAGATTACTATGTACTTGAACCATTTCCACAAAATATCAATTCTAACCAGGAAAATGAAGAGTCAGTACCATTCTTGCAAAGATAAAAAATACAAAGGGAGAATAAATCACTAAATTGATATAAACAATCATTTCCAAAGAATGGAATTCCTCATATTTCTCAGTAAAAGTTTTTTAGGATTATTAGTACTTTATAAAACACTGTAAGGCCCATGTGTATATTATATCATCTAATAAAACATGTACATCCAGAGCAACAGATAAGCTGTGTATTTGCATATTTACTCAATTAAATTTACAAAATACGCAATTGAAACTATTTTAGATGAGTATCAGAAAGCAATTGCAACAGCAAAATACCCTATTAAAATATTCATAATGAGTATCAATATCAATTTTCATGAATATACATGCATATAGTCATTTTTGTCTGTCAGTCGTTCCTAATACTCACGGATAAATGTTGTAGCGATTCGGTTCAAAAACAAACAAATGTGTACAATTTAGATTTGATAAGTAAGAGCATGAATTCCCAATTGATATAAAAAACCATAGACTAACAGGTTTCAGGAAACCCAATTATATTTAGCAAATACCCAATTCAAAATGAAATGATGGAGTAATACCCAATTCACTGGGAAAGCTTATCTGTTGCTCTGTACGTCCACAACTAATTCAATCATTCAAGATTTAGTCTGTAGTGTTCTCTGTACATCATTGAGAATTAGGGGCATATGGAACCATTTAAACATCAATTAAAAGGTATGTTTTGCTTCATTTTCCTCCATTAAATATCTTTTTTGACAACAATTATGTATTATGAACTTAATGTAAGCAGGGATAACTGAAATAGACTAAAAAAAGAAACACTTTAACTCAATGATTGCCACAAACAAACTAGAAACTACCAATGTTATCTTACCTGATCCCTTCTTTTGAGAGTTATCCAATTCATTTAAGATATGTTTTAAATCTACTTCTTTTTCACCATTTAAATGAGAAGCAATGAACGCTAACAGTCCGTCATTCTCACGATCTATCTCACTGATGTTCTGACCAGAGATAAAATCTTTCCTGTACCACAGAAGTAGCTCTGGAACCTTCACCTGTAAATGATAGATAATAATACTATCAATGAACAAACAAATGAAGAAAGAAAGGAATGAAGAAAGGAACAAATGAATGAATGAATGAATGAATGAATGATGAATGAATGAATGAATGAATGAATGAATGAATGAATGAATGAATGAATGAATGAATGAATGAATGAATGAATGAATGAGCAAACAAACAAACAAACAAACATTTACAATAAAATAATATAGATACCATAACTTTTTATTACTGGGGTAACAGGCAGGGTCAGATGGTGACTTTCAGCTTGTAACAGTGGAAGAAAAACCTGTGTATGTATATATCCTGGACAGAACCATTGACCTTCCATAAGCTATCTAGACAGATTCTTCACATGTTAAATTTTTATGGTCCCAAATGGGATTCAAGGTCACAATGGTGAGTGACTAGTTATTACTGGTCACAGATCACAACTGGTCCACCATGTAAGCCCTAATAAATCACCTAACAATAAGAACAATGTGAGATTCTGGATAGGTCAGAATTTGTACCAGTTTTGTCTTGCTATCTATCTCCACACATTTCTGAAGATAAAACTTCATGGATGTATACAGTTGTTCAGTCACATGTTTAGGATCCAGCACCTGTAATATCATGAGATGTATTTATTATTCTCCATTTAAAACTCAGTCAAATTTATACAGTATAACCCCTGAAAACCAGACTCCCTGAAAACCAGAATTCTCTGAAAATCAGATCATTTTTCACGTCCTATTTATTTCTCCTCTATAATCAATAATTCCTTGAAAATCAGAATTCTCAGAAAACAGGACTTTTGGCCCAGTCCAGAAGGGGGTCTGGTTGTTAGGGGTTTTACTGTACAATGTTGCAAACACATAATGAAACAATATTGATAAACCAGTCATCAACACACAGGTAATCAATTATGGTAAAATCACCATATCAAAGCCACATTAGGTTCAAAGAAAAATAGACTGGTTTTATGTTTAAGCTGAGCTAAAGAAGGAAATTATTGAAAACCACTCTAATAACCAGTGGTGGTCACAATATGTGGATCTTCATACAATAGTGGTTGCTAAGCAGCAATTACATGCTCAATTTTTCAGAGCAAGAAGGGCAAAGTACATTTGTATTGATAAAATTCTTGAAAGAGGACTTTAACTCTGGGAAAAAAAAATAGAATGATTGTGGAGGCACTTTTAATATACAAAGTAGTATGGTATTTGCCAATCGCCAATGTTTTAAATGAAAGACTTTAGGCAGATAAATAAATTCTCTAGATGACTCATCAAACTTGTGAGCCGGACAATCACAACTGCTTCTTCACTAAAGGAGATATTAGTTAAGGAAAAAAACTTTGACATGTTGATATACAGTAAAACCAGAGATTACGGCCAGCTGTGAAGAAAGATCATAAAATCACCAAATGGAATTCTAAATACAGGCCAACAGAACATAAAACCAGGTTTGCTGATACATAAATTTCTTTCATGGAACACTCACTTGGATAGGTGGTGAGGAAACACAGCATGTTGTTAGAGCAAACAATAGCTGGGCATCAATGGGTGGAGCAAGTTGAAACCATGGATCACAAGTGCTCAGTGGGTGAAGCCTGTGTTCTAAGGTCCGCCCCCATTCTGATGGAGCCAATAATCCACAACGATTTATTTGATACTTCATATCAAACAAGCTGTGATATCAAAATAAAATAATGATTTTCAAATAACGACAGAAAAAGGATAAACTTCAATTGTGTAAAAAACATTACAACATCCTTTCAGGACACTAAAATGTATTAAAAATGTAAATTGTATGACAGAAGTCAGAAGGACGACCAGTATGGCTAGCAATATAAGAACAAAGCTGAAAACCTTCTAGTAAGTCACATATTAAATTACATGTATGCTGGGTAAATTCTGCACAGAAAGTTCATACAATCATACCAGTCCATGGTAATAACATATCAGTATAATTTTAAAAAGAATTAAAGTAACTGTTAATGGAAATGTGACGTTGAATGTTGACCAGACTTGGCAGAAACAAAATCATTCCAGTCTCATTCCTGTAAAGTTTGATCAAAACTGGCCAAGGGTCATTTAAGAAGATGTGCTTTGCTTTGAAGCATTATACTAATACATAACAAGACTGTTTCTACACAGAAGTGATGATAAAACAAGGATCAAACTGCTCATCTAATAGATTTTTGTACCAAGAAGAGCAAGCAAATGTGCAGAACTGAATGGTGTAAAAGTGTTAAAACCACCGTCATCATTAGAAAATAAAAGCAGACGACACTAACCTGACATCTCCAAGTTGACCTACTCTATAGGAAAATGTGCTTAAGAACAGAATCTGCTCTGTAGCTGACATCTCACTGAATGATTTCAGAATATTTGATCTTTGAAACATTACATTCTTTGACTTCTGTAAAAAATGTGACAAAAATCATAAAATATTTGATGAAATAAATAACTTGTCAGACATAACAAAACTGATGTAAACAGAAAATATACAAATTTGATCTATTTTTTTTTTCCTTTGGGTTGCATTTGGGCAAAATGTGTAAAGCTGCCATGCATGGGGAAAAACAAAAAACCTACACGCTAAACATTTCAAACTTCTTGAGACAGCTATAAATCGTTTTTCTAATCAGGCCAAAAATGAAGTTTAAAATAAAGGGCAATTTATGTCTGATTTGATTAATATTAAATGCATACAGAACTTAAAATTCACCTGATTGTCTATTGCTGCTTCATGGTTAACAAAACTGTGTATGGTCATCATTGTTTGAAGGTTGCCATAGAAACACATTCTCTGCATTGAGTTCATTACAGTGAGGTCTGCTGTTTGCAAGGCTGAGATTTGTGTGATGATGTCATAAAAATCTGTGTTCTTTGACAATATGACAGCAGACGCAGTGTCAAACAATCCTTGTGCATTGCAGCTACCAGCAATATCTGAATTTAGAAGCAGTAAGACAAAAATTGGTCTAACAATATTATACAAGCATTAAGTATGAATGTTACATAAATAAAAACAAAACATTAAAGGTGACTTCACACGGAAAAATAGATTTACTAAAAATGTACAAAAATTCATAAGCATGAGGTATAAAATTACGGTAGAAAACCTGATGAACCTAAATAGATAAGTAATACACAGACAAACACAACCACACAAGCCACATGATTACAATGCAGTATAATATAAAATACAAGTCTTATTGCCATACATGACCTAACAGAGGATTAGTCTCAAAATTCAGTCACAGTGTCCACAAAACTTTTGAAATTCTGATTTTTCTCAAACCAAACACTTAATTCCTTGTAACAAGAGTGAAGTGCAACCATCACTCACCATTTGTAATGATGTAATGCATAAAAGTTTAATTACTGATCCTCTTGTTAGACTAGTAGTTCTGTTACTAAAAATTTAAATGTGTGAAAATATGCTAGTAATTATATTTGAGTTTACAACTAACCTCAGCTAAGATTTTTTTGTAAATTTGGGCTTATAACTGGAGACAAAAGTAAAGAACTAATGCACGATTCATCAAACAGACTTTTTCTCTAGATCAAAGAACAGGAACACCAAATACAGACACGTAACTTTACAAACTCACCTTTCATCAAGGCCACAAGCTTTAGCAATAAACCATGAAGAAAATCTTGGGGATTTCCTATAGAGCTAACATCACTTGTTTTACCTGCATTGTAAATCACCTTTCCACTCATAGCATCAGTTTCTGGTAAAAAAATAAAAAAAGGTTGTCATGGTGATGCATGTTTGTGCACAAACAGCAGAAAAGGGAGAAGGTTTTGGTGAAAATTTGTACTTAGAATCATGACCATTATCTCGGATTATATAGTATGGGGCTGTTAATCCAGAGGTCATAGTTTGAGACCTAAATCAGCGACATATTCTTTGCAAAGATCTGTCCAAAAAATTTGCATTCAAGGTCATTTGTCTCTCACCTTTTATTCGCACATTATAAGAAAAAGCAGGTAATTGCTTACAGAATGAGGGAGAATAAGGTTGAACTGGTTGGTAACCCAGAAGCACTGGCAAGGTCAAACTCAAATGGCACAAAAATATCAATATAATTTGGGGAAATAATTTGATTTGCATAAATGATGTCCCAGGACGCAGAAATATTCATCTTAAACATTTTACTTTTGTTTTCACGTACCAATAGCATACTCCTTAGGAACTACATCCAGTGGAGGAAGACGTCTGCTTGGTATTTTGATACAACAACTATACACTATTATGTGTGTAAGATTCAAACTCAACTTAGCAGCCACCTTCTCTAACCTGTAGAAGAAAACACACAAAAAGGCCACATTCAGCTGTATTTTCCATTGAAGCTATGATCAAATATCTGTAAACTATAAAACAACCAAACCAGTAAAACAGACTTCCTTTTCCTTATTTTTTCTTTATTTTTTGTCTACAAATCTAAAAATAAACTAAGTACATAATCAATTAGCAAAAACAAACCAGAATAAAGAACCATAAGTAAACAATATTTAATATTTCTTCATTGAACTGTTTTAAAAACAAATGACAAAATCTTGAGAAGAGCAGACATACTTAGCTGGAGCCATTTTCTTCATAAACATCATACGTCCCAGTATTCTTAATGGCCCCTCATCTAAAACCTCAAAATAATTTCTTGGTACCACCATTGATTCTGCAAGGCATTTCAAATTAATTAATATTGTACAAGCAATAACAAATATAAGGATTATCAGAAATCCTGATACAGACAGAAATAGAGTTACTCCATTAAGTCACTGCTGATCCAGTCTTCACATAATCTAGATGGACATATAGTGAAGATAATAAGTTTAAAATTTATAAGAAAAAAAAGATTATGGATGAATTCAGTGTTAAGATGTAGCATGGTAAAGTCATTTAACTATCAATATTTACAAACAAAAAAATATACAAAATATAGAAAAAAATCAATAAAACATCATAATAAAATATTGACAATATGGTTTTGATAGGACAAAAGTTATCAAATGTAATGATACAATGACAATAAATTAAAATATACGAACCTCGGGAATGTGATTCTGATTCTGCTACGAGATAAGCCAACTCCTTACAATGTTCATACAGACTCAACAAATAATTTCTGTTCTTAGTCTGTTCCTTCGTTTGAAATCTATAAAATACAAGATGAATGTCCCTACATCCTATTAAGGCAACTATGAGAACAATATTACACAGCAGAAGGAACATAGGGTTTTAACTTATAAAACTTGAGATCAGTCTCAAAGCTCATATCTCATATTTTGTCATTTAATATTTCCGAAGTCATTAAAAAATCAATAATACTGATAAACGATTACAATAGCATAATAAATATTTAAACAATAAACAGTACAATCTATTTATCAAATTTACTTTGAGATTTACTCAGAATAAAATTGAGAAAAAAAACTGAAATGTGCGCTCAAAAACTAATTTATAATCCAGGGGCCAGCTATGGATTAAAACAATATGGCCTCATGACTCAGGTGACTTCAGATTTCAAATTCTTATCAGTACAGTAACACACAAACAAAACTATGGGAAATTGAAGAGAAGTCAACACTACATTGTGCTGGTTATTAAGAGAAACAAATAAGACAGTAAAAAAAGATTCTCAAAAAAAAACTAGCAAAAAATATGTCTAGAAGGAGAACATTAAATTTGTCAATCAAATTTTCCTATAAAAATTGCTACACAATTTTAGAGGACTTCTTCATTATACATTTTGATTTCAACCAAATTACACAAATATCTCAGGAGAAATACAGAAAAAAAGAAACTAGTGACTGGACAATAGTAATCTTACTTTGATATAAGGGCAACAACTCCACCATTTGGGACTTCTTTTTCTAGAGAGTGCACTAATTGCTTCATACAATGATGCAATACAGGTTTGTCCATAGATGAACCAGATCTTGGCTTAGGATCAGTACTTCCAAGTCTTTGACGAGCATCCATTTTCACAGACAAAGTTAATTCATGAGTAACATTACCCTTGGGTGCCATTTGGAATGCGTCTTCAACTTTTGACACATATTTAAGAAGGTTCTGCTGCAGTACTGCTAAACTTTTACTGTTTTCTGCTTTCAAAGAATGCACACCATGACATAAATAATACTGAATGCTTTTCTGAAACGTTTTAGATAAAGCCTCTTTCTCCTTACTAGGTATCTCATCTTCTGCTCCAAGCTGCAGAAGACACTGAATTTGAGCGATAAAATCGGAAAAAGTTTTAATTTTATGTACCCTTTGTTTGGATACTATAACACAACTCTTTGGTTCTAAAGATTGAGCAGATACTTCAGATGCCGGTTTAGCTTTCGATGGAAGATGAGTTCGTATGGCATCCATTAAATGATTGCACACGTCCCAGCTCCGAGCAGACGTAGTTACAAGATCTAGCAAGATCATCACAGGTAAATTGTTTGACTGAAATATCTCAACAATATTTTGCGTAAGATTTTCATTTAGTTCAATTTTTGCCATATGAGGCATGGTGGGAAAATTCAATATGTCGTCTGCTATGTCAGAAACAGACGCAGTAGTAAGACCAGCTGCAGCAGCATTAGCAACTGCTCGAAGTCCAGTCTTGCTGGCACCAGAGCCTTGCATTGTACTACTTATACCCTGTAGACTTCTACTAGCTTTATGATAAGCCTGGGAAAAGTACACTTCCCCGGTCTCTGGTCTGTCTTCAAGTTTAAACAACTGAAAGTAAAGTTTCATATGTCATTATATTTTTATCACGAAGCCTATATAGCTTTCCATCAAATTTTAAATAACAATTTAGATAAAATTATAATTCACGAATACACAAAGAAAGATGCACATTTCCAACAGAAAATTTAGGTGACATAAAGGATTTGCTGGAAATACATAAATCTGAAAAGTTTAGAAGTAACCAAAAATTTAAATTGGATGATTACTTCATTACATGGCAAGTTCTCATTAAAAAAATATGTTTCTTTTTTATAATTTCCAAACTATAGTATAAAGAAAAATATTTCATAGTCAAAATCTGTATCAGACATTTTTAAATATCAAGGTATCTACTATTGGTGAAAAAAGAGTTTTACCATACTAAGAAAAAGCTCGCGCCAAAATCAGTTCAAATGATACATAAATATATACAGCCACAGTATACATACTTTTATAATCTGTTTTGTTTGAGTTAGCTGTCCTTTCCTGATCGACATAGTAAGAAGCGTAACTGGACTAGACAACATTAATGACACCAACTTAGGCGACCTCCCATGACCTAATGGTTTCCTAGCAACCGTTACACAGGATTCTTGTCTGTTTACAGATTTAGAATTTGCTGAAGATTGACTGGTTTTCTCCATTACTGAATTCAGAGACTTTCTCTCAGTAGCTAAAAATATACAATAAATTAGACTATGCATTGTACAGTTATGAAACTCCTTAAAAGATCATTTAAATTCACCTAATTTACTTTTTTTGACACAAAATTAAGAATTTCTTTTGAGATCACTGTTTGAACAACAAACAATATGTCCAAACTCATTTTTTTTGTTCCAAAATCCAAATTTTTTTATTGATAAAAAATCTGATAATAGTGAAAAAGAACCACCAGGCCCTCATTAAAATATATTTTGAGCTGAAAGCAAAAATAAACATTATTTAAGGATAGACTATGATGATGAAAACACCAAAAATTGGGAAACATAGAAAAACGGACATAAATTACAAACAGAAAAAATAAAATAACCACTACATTTAAGTGTACAATATTGAAACACAGGATTTTTACAGTGACCTATTTCCTTGTTTGATACAGATCTAACAGTGAACTTTATAAACATCATCCCAAGGACATAAAACTAGTCTACATGAAAATTTGCTATCAAACAATCTGGTGAGAGATTATTTATATACATGACTTGTATAGTACAGAATAAAGGAAATACATACATGTTATTCTACACACATGCACAAGTTATCTGTTATACACTTTATACAGTAGAAAACCAGTATCTAATAAGTGTCTAATATGTATGTAAAAGGAGACATGATTGCATTTGAAATTGTGTCAGAAATTGGCCTAAAAAGTAAAAGTTACATTACTGACCCCTTTTCTTCTATTGAGAGAGTGAGGGAAGACTTTCTTCACAGGTCCTAGGTCCAGTTTTACCAAATAATTACTTTCAATAAAAAGGAGAACGAGCTAGAACTGATAAATGAATTATGAGAGCCAGTTCCAGGCAGACATAAAATGTCAAACAATTTATTTCTGTGTTCACTATATCAAACTTATGGAATTAGAGCTAAACATTTCATGCAAGACACATGGAATTCAATTGCAAACACCTGATGTTATATTTACACTAAAAATTGAGGCCTTGTGGCTTCTTTTGATTTTCAAAAAGTTTTAATGATGCCATGGCTATCAGAATTGTTATACATGTATATAGCTTTTTCATAATTAAAGCAAAACTTCAACTCAGCCACCACGACAACATGAAGACCACTTCTTTTGGTAACCTAAATTCCCAATAATTTATGTATGTTTTCTCTTTGCTTCAACTTGAAATTTGGTCCACCTTAATATTAATGTGTCTATTGATCTTAATGGTGGTCTTAATATCAAGGTTTTACTGTACAGATTAAAACGGGAGATGTGAGACAATTGATATATTAAGCCATAATTTTTACTTCAGATCCTGTGTTGAGTTGAATGACAATTATTAGTGAAACAAAATACTATTTGAAGTGGTTTAACAATAGACTTGCACAGTTCAATTGAGGATTTCTTGAAACAACTTATACAGGGTTTATATATAAGTGCATCATAACACAAATCGTGCTTTCCTTAAGTAACTACTTTCATATGTATTATACTTATAAATGTAAATAAATCTCTGTGATGTAATTGTTCAGACAACTACAGTACATGCCTTCAGACTGTGAAAATTAAAAATAAGATGGGTGCTGGACCCAACTTACAGTAAGAGCTTACCTGAGACCATCTCAACATAACTACTAACTTATCACACTGACCATTCATTATAGGACAGGATTTCGATATTTCCTCTATATAACAACTTCCCACTTTAATAATATGACCTTTTTGGGGGTCCCAAAGGTGGTCTACTGGTAATTAATATCTAGATCTTAGTGTATCAGACAACAAATCCATGATTTCAATCTAATACCATGATAAAATCAAACACATCCTAAAATACACAGTAGGGCTAAAATTTCAAATATTTTCATTCACCAAATTCTAATAGAAGCATGATGCCTACACATTAAATTTGGCCCACTGGACAATTAAAATGTGTGCATGATTTATATCCTAAATCTATTTCAATTTGAATAAAAACAAATCAAAATAGTTAACATCTTACCACTTCTCCGTCTTTTCTTTGTACTTTGCCCAATTCCTTTTATTTCTACTTCTTCATCACTGGAATCTCCGGTTGTCATGACGATTTCCTTCAGAACTTGTCCTGGATATTTTGGAATGTTTTCATTAGACACAAGCTGGTAACGCCAATGTGCTTCACTTGTGTACTGTTCAAGTTTGGTAATTCGTTTTTGAAGAGTATCAGTGGAAATACTTGACTTCACCAGACGGCACAACGCTTCCTCCATATTGAGGTCAATGTCTGATGTTTTAGCCGAACTTTTCTCCTTAGATGATCTGTATCGTTCACGAGCATCAGCTTTGTTCCCATAAATTTGAAATTTGGCGGCTGATACATCAAGAATGCAATCTTTCAGCAAGGCAAGTATATCTCTCACTAGATAGTCATTTACAATAAAGCCAATGGTGTCCAAATTAATGGAGCTACCAGTGCTCATAGAACTTATATTTTCAGACACACTAGAATGGCGACCATCACCAGCCAATGATTCCTTATGTAAGCTTCTTTTTGAACTAATATTAGCTTTTATATTTTCAAGAGCTTCTTCAACTTTACTTATATCAAGTTTCTTTCTCACACCAGAGTTTACACTTCCTTTCACTACATCAGCAGACTCTTCAAATGGAACATCATACTCCATAGTTACCTCATTGACTGAAGAGTCATTTAATAACAATAAAGGTTCCTTCAATTCCATAGAGCCTTTAAGGGGAGATAATATTAAAGGTGTCGTAACTCCAGTACTACCATTTCTTGTGCTTTTATTCTCATCTCCTTCATCACTGTTGTACTCAGACAGGGTTAGTGTTTCCTGAATATCCTCATGAGTCAAAAATAACAAGCTAAAAATATTTTCTAACATTTCGACTCTTAATGTCAATGGCTGAAGTTTTGACAAATACGACCTCGTTTGTTCTAATTTATCAGTAATCATTTCAGTGTACATTTTCTGCACATCCTCAAGGGTTTGGGAAGGAGCACTTTTTTGACTATCAACTGATTCATCACCAAGATTAAAGTCTTTTATTGTACCACTGCTATCTGTTCTTGATCTAGAACTTTCTTGTCTCAGTACTTTATGACGTCTTTGAGGTCGAACAGGATTGGTAAGTCTAGAATCGGAACAATTGGCACAGTTCAGAATTGCGTCCATGATGTTTTTTAGAACACAATACCCAGTAAATATCGCCATATCTTTTCGTTGATCCAAACTAGTGACAGGCTTTGAAACAATTCCATCACCTTGAAATCTAACAGTTTTTGTTTTCTTCTGCTCTTTTTCATCATCATGGTTACCTGGAATCATTTATTAGGAAATATACAACAACAGTGACCATTGTACCAGTGACTAAAGTACACAAACCAAGCATATATGTAACATCAAAGTCCAGGGTCTGAGATTACAAAACTTGAGATCAATCTCTGCACTCAATTCTCTTTTTTCTCAACCTCTTTTATACCAAAATGTATCTTAGCAATATGAGAGCATTTATAACGTAATTAATTGAATTTCACGAAAAAAACCCTTTACAAGTGACACAGTCTTATCATAATTAACTTTTGATATTGAAGACACAAAGTTGAGCTTCGAGCTGAGAGAAAAAAGTTTGAGTTTTAAAACCTGAGAGCAATCTTCAAGCTCAAATCTCAATTCCATTCTGAATGTGTTTTGGTAGGAAAGATATAGCTGGTTAATGTTTAAATATACATTCAGGTCAATTTTGCTATCAGGATGGTGTCTTATTAAAATCATCACTGTTTTGAGATCATTTAGAGTCACATCTTGATATAGGAGCTTGGAGACAGATCCCAATTTTTCTACCCTAAAACCTTGCCAATCAAATTTGCAAACAATCTCATATGAAGTCAGTGATCAGTTACAAAATCAATCTTTAAGATATATTTTAACGTGAACATGCATAATTTATTTAAATGACATTCAAACTATTCAAAAGTCAGTCAATCAATAACTTGACACATTGAAAAAAATCTGCAAATTTAATTCCATAGGGCATTTATTTGGATATATTTGGTGTAATATAAATTACCTTGAAGTGGAACTTTCTGCAGAAGATCAAGAACTTCTTGTTGATCTAGGGAATGTAATTTAGTGGAATTTTGTAGAACATACAAAACAGAGTGACTCTCCAACCCTTTAAATAAATCAGCTGCTCTTTGAAACTCCGGTCCACCGGTATCCTCAGTGAGCAGTGGCCTAGACAACAAGAAAATATGATACAGTAAGTTGTCACTTCACTAGACAGTAAAATCTTACTCAGACACTACTTCAATATTTAAAATAATCATAGAAACCACATACTTTGTGACTGGTTTTCTTTATTTCTTGTACATTTGAACCTAATAATGAGACCACTTCAGTATTGAGACCAATTGCTTTGGTCCAAATGGTGGCTTTTGTATTCACATTTTACTGTATATAGGCAATAGCACTTATATTCTAACCTCATAATAAAATATCTGAATGATTTTAATACAATATTATAAATCATAACTCTAACAGACTTTAGTACAATATTATAAATCATAACTCTAACAGACTTTAGTACAATATTATAAATCATAACTCTAACAGACTTTAGTACAATATTATAAAATCATAACCCTGACAGACTTTAGTACAATATTATAAAATCATAACCCTGACAGACTTTAGTACAATATTATAAATCATAACTCTAACAGACTTTAGTACAATATTATAAATCATAACTCTAACAGACTTTAGTACAATATTATAAAATCATAACCCTGACAGACTTTAGTACAATATTATAAAATCATAACCCTGACAGACTTTAGTACAATATTATAAATCATAACTCTGACAGACTTTAGTACAATATTATAAATCATAACTCTAACAGACTTTAGTACAATATTATAAATCATAACTCTAACAGACTTTAGTACAATATTATAAATCATAACTCTAACAGACTTTAGTACAATATTATAAATCATAACACAGACTTTAGTACAATATTATAAAATCATAACCCTGACAGACTTTAGTACAATATTATAAAATCATAACCCTGACAGACTTTAGTACAATATTATAAATCATAACTCTGACAGACTTTAGTACAATATTATAAATCATAACTCTGACAGACTTTAGTACAATATTATAAAATCATAACCCTGACAGACTTTAGTACAATATTATAAATCATAACCCAGACAGACTTTAGTACAATATTATAAAATCATAACCCTGGCAGACTTTAGTACAATATTATAAATCATAACCCTGACAGACTTTAGTACAATATTATAAATCATAACTCTGACAGACTTTAGTACAATATTATAAAATCATAACCCTGACAGACTTTAGTACAATATTGTAAAATCTTAACTCTGACAGACTTTAGTACAATATTATAAAATCATAACTCTGACAGACTTTAGTACAATATTATAAAATCATGACTCTGACAGACTTTAGTACAATATTATAAATCATAACCCTGACAGACTTTAGTACAATATTATAAATCATAACTCTGACAGACTTTAGTACAATATTATAAATCATAACTCTAACAGACTTTAGTACAATATTATAAAATCATAACCCTGACAGACTTTAGTACAATATTATAAATCATAACTCTGACAGACTTTAGTACAATATTATAAATCATAACTCTAACAGACTTTAGTACAATATTATAAAATCATAACTCTGACAGACTTTAGTACAATATTATAAATCATAACTCTGACAGACTTTAGTACAATATTATAAATCATAAATCTGACAGACTTTAGTACAATATTGTAAAATCTTAACCCTAACAGACTTTAGTACAATATTATAAAATCATAACTCTGACAGACTTTAGTACAATATTATAAAATCATAACCCTGACAGACTTTAGTACAATATTATAAAATCATAACTCTGACAGACTTTAGTACAATATTATAAAATCATAACTCTGACAGACTTTAGTACAATATTATAAAATCATAAATCTGACAGACTTTAGTACAATATTATAAAATCATAACCCTGACAGACTTTAGTACAATATTATAAAATCATAACCCTGACAGACTTTAGTACAATATTATAAAATCATAACTCTGACAGACTTTAGTACAATATTATAAAATCATAACTCTGACAGACTTTAGTACAATATTGTAAAATCTTAACCCTAACAGACTTTAGTACAATATTGTAAAATCTTAACCCTAACAGACTTTAGTACTATGTTTTATTAAACACTTGAGTCTGATAACCTTGTCAAAATTAAATACAATGTAATTTGAATACTTTTAGTACATCAGTAAATTCAGAACACTATTTGATGCAATATTAACATACTGCATAACTTCGCATTAAATTCAAGGATACATATAATGTACATACTTAGCTTTATCTAGACACCACTGTATAAGGTCAATCTGATAGGCTAATTTGTTACATCCCATCACAATAGCAGGATGCTCGCACTCACTCTGAAATTATGTAATTAATAAATTTAGAATAATCAAGCATTATTAAACTTTAACACTAGCAAATTTTTAATTCATGAAAGTAATGTTAGTATACTAAATTTTATAATATCAAACAAGAAAAATAAGAAAACAATAATGATAAAATAACAAATCTCTGATATAACCATTACATTTAATTTGTTGGATAAATTAATATGTAAATACATATATGCTTCCAAAGAAATGACTTATAAAGAAAAATGAATATAATTTTTATATCTGGATATTTTTTAAAATCATTTACACAGGGTAAATACATATGCATGCCTTATTATTCCAAAGTGTTTGGAGTAACTGTCTGGCTTCAGAGCTACTGTAACAGTGAGTCCATCCTAACAGCAACAACAATGGTTTCAAGGGCCATAACTCTTCTGGTTCAACCAATTTTTTCAGCTCAGAAAACATGCTGCATTTGACTAAAGCTAAACCAGTTTCCTGATAAAGAAAACATATTAAGTACAGGATAAACAATATCATATCAATAATGCAGTTGAAAGTTTCATTACATGGAGACAGTATGGCTCATCAAACATACAATCTACATGAATAGTCAAGGGAAAAACATAAGTATTTTTTAAAGAATAGCAAGCAGAAATCTCCTGCTATAAATGCACACCTGATGTAAGTACAAAATAACAAAGTAAAGAAGTAATACAGCGGAAACTCAGAATACCAAACCCCCTTGGAACCGGATGAAAAGTTCTGTTTTCTGAGGTGTTCGGTTTTATGGGGTTTCTATAGAATTCTTCAGAATGATACAGCTATGATAGAATATGGACTCTCCTCTTTCAGTATTATATACTGATTTTGTTTTTGTTTGGGTTTTGTTGTTTTTATTTCAGTTGAAACAGATATAAGTTTAACAAGGAAGTTTAAGAAATAACAAAAAAATATCTTAAACATTGGTTTAGAAGTGGATTCTAAATCTTTCAAAAGCTTAACTTTATAAAATTTATTATTTTATTCAACTTTATAATTTGATCAAACCTATTTAATATCAAACTGAAAGAACAAACAATATATTGGTGCATAAAAAATATTTGCTCATTCAGCGCGACTTTGAAGAAAAACAATTTTATAAACAAACCATAATTACATGTTTTAATTTTACCAATTTGTTATAACAGATGTGTCTTTTCAATATGCATCAAAGTACATGTACCACTAAGTAGCTGGCAGTTGAATTACACAGTGACAGCTTGACATGTGAGATCATCGATTCAACAATTCTTAATTAACATGTGAAAAACTTTTGAATGTTTGGTTTTTGACGTAATTTTACACAGTTTAATGCAGATGGGGATAGAAAAGTCATTTGAATTTTGGAATTCTGAGGTTCTGGTTTTTCCAAACTTTTAAGCAAAAACAAAAGAAGGAAAATCGGGACTAGCTCAAATGTTCAGTTTTCCAAGGATTCCGGTTTTCTGAGCATCCAGTTCTCTGAGTTTTCTCTGTAGTAACAACTTTCATTACATCATTAATACCCCACAAGTAGACATTCTTCACAGATTATTTACCAAAATAACTTCCAAAACATGTCGCTTCCTCTTCAAAGTAAACATAAGAAACATTTTCCATCGAGTATTGGTATCTGTCAAAGTTGATAAATGTAGAATCCATCTTTGTTCTTCAGTCAGCTCAGCACAAGCCTGGTATGTTGACACTGCTTTATTTGTTTCCATTTCATAATCCAACCGACAAAACTCCTCCAGAATAAATAAATCTTTATGTCCAATCAAAACCGACACAATTTTTATCTTGCTCATAATATTAGCATCAGTTTGACAGTGCTCTAAGATCTTGACAAGCATTTGTCTAATTGGCATTTGATTTGAGTTCTCTTTGAAGTCAAAATATGACAGAACTTCATAAATCTTTTCTGTCTGAGTAGCTTTGAGTTCTGTATCTAACTCATCTTGACAAAGACTGTCCAACATTGAATTAATACTGTACACATATGCAAGTTTTAAAGATTTGTTGTTCTTCTGCAACTGTGAATTTTGATCATCCATTATCGAACATACCAGGGCATGGCCAAGAGATGGTTGTCTTGATAGCATAGACTGAAGAAATTTCAGAAGACTTGCAGACAATGTCAAAGGACTGCCTACACTTGATGCTAAGTGAATCCATTTGTAGTACAAATATATTTCCTGAAATGCAAAATAAAAAATAATTAAGAAAGATATAAAATATTGGCTCAAACAATAAGAATACTCATTGTTCAAGGCAGAAAGAATTAAGAATTACTTAAAAAGTTAATTAAAATGACTTGGTTGCTTAGTATTGTTTACCCTAATAATATTAGACAAATTACACAGCTAAACATAAATTAAAAGAATATAATACAATGAACAATAAAAACCAGATAAATACCTTCAAGTGAGTATCAGTTATGTATGTACAAACTTCAAACAACAACAGATGGAATTGTATTAAAGTTCTATCAGGGGTATTTTGGCTTTTCTGCAAAGAAAGAATACTAAAAGCATCAAGCTTTGATTCATCATTGAAAACAAATAATTTAAGTAAAAAAGCAATTCAATACAGGACTTGTCTCTAAACAATTCATTAAAACAATTGCCTATAAGATAATTGGAAATACAATTTACAACCAACGGGTAAATTTTGTAGCAACTTACATCAGTTAATTTTCCATCAGCTTGAAGCTTATCCATTTCAAGCCTGCACAACCAAGCTAACAGACATGGTGAGGTAATGGAATCTGACAACACACTAATGAAAAAAGAAACAATACAAATATTACCTGTAAACTAACCAATAAACTTTTCGTAATAACAAATTATTTAAACCACCAGGTACCATTCACAGGTCGACCAACAGAATTAAGTGATAGGAAATGAATTATGAAAATCATTTTCATGTATTACATTTCAATGCCATGGGAAATATTCTTCATACAATTTTTTAAATGTCTTGTGTTTCACTATTGTCGACTATTTTCCAAAGGTGCAACAGTTAATAATAAATGAAATGAGCTCATTCGAGGCATTATCACTATTTTTAAAACTTGTCATGGATAAACATATGTCTCACATTATCTACTTCCCATTGATCATCAATACCATCCATCTGTACTATTCAGCTAATCATGAAATTTGTGCTCTTATTCCATTCAATGGTAAAGTGTCAACCGTTATAATAGTATGTTAAATATACATCATTACCAGCCATTAATTACAAGTGTTGTTCATACATTAAAACATGATCCCCCCATACACAAAAACTTCATACCTTCTATTAAATGGTTGCTTTATTATGTCTTCTAAAATTTCGGAGTATGCAAGGTTATCACCAGAAGGTAGAACATGTTTAGCACTTGATCTAGCCAACTCCCACTGGCCCATGTAAAGATTGTTACAAAAATGTTTAAAAAGCATTTTTCGACTATCATCGTTTACATGACAACCCATCTTAACTGCCGTGTCTAATCGATCGTCTGCGTATTCGTCCATTTTTTGTAAATAATTTTAATTTTTTCAAATAACAATGTCCAAAAACTCCATTTCAAAGGAAACAATCTATTATTAACTGTTTCCTCCTTTCTCGTCTACCATTTTGAAGGTCATGTGATTCGATATTTTCTAAAAATACGAACCAATCAAAAATGATGCAAATATGGACTGTGGTAATGCCATTTTAGCCGAAAAACTGCTTGTAGCGAAAATAGTCAAAACATTACGAAACCATTCTATTCCAACAGCCAATGAAAACTACTGTTACAAATATGCGGCAATTTCAAAGCCACCGGAAATAGCCGAGTGGCTACTCAAATCTTCAATTGTCTTGTCGATGGTAAAATGGACCGCAGGTAAATATATTCAAGCATTTAAGTACAAAATTAGACCGAATATTATTATGAAATACTCTCCGGATTGTCTGATATTTCTATTTAAGTTTGAAATTCAGGACAATCTTGCAAGTCCAATCATGCTTTGGACATTGTCTATTTTTAGTAACAAACCTGGGTAATACACAAAACAGCACAGGTGTTAAACTATTGTAAATACGTAAACATTAACTACAAGTCATATCTTGATTACGGAAACAGTGAAAGTTTTTCCTAGATGTAAAATGGGTATGCATTTAGCAATTGAAATACCCATACATTGAGACAATACTAATTAATGGAGTAGACAAGTAAATATTAACCCTGGATAATATACAATCTTCTGCTTGACAACTGAGCTATGTCTTATCAGACTGTATATTGATCTAAATAAGCAGAATTCATTGGTATTGGGTTTCAGTTTTTGGTATTTATTTCTGATTTAACAATGGAAAAATCACAAAGGAGTTCACAAAATTACGAAAGCACTGAACAAAAGACTGTGCAAATTGAAACAGGTAGTTCTAAAATGGATGGAGATTTAGGGGATAAAATAAGACCTGCTTCTGTTCATAGGTCATCGTCGATGAAGACACAATTGTAAGTAAACATGACTGCTTTATCATTATACAAGGAACACTGTATTAATATTACTGAACTGTATTAAATTGAAATGTTTTGTGTAGTTTTTTCTGTTGATATGTTTTGTGTTTACTTTTTTGTTCAAATGTTTGGTTAATTTTTTTTATAGCCTTTAGGCTGCATGATTGCTTTTCATTCAGAATTATCGGTTGTTTTCAGTGCTTTCACGGTTGCATTAATCCTACAGTTAGTTAAGTGATAAATTCTCAATTTAAAGCTCGCATCAATTTGATCAAATGCTTGTTTATAATTATGTAGACTTGTTTGATCAGCAAAGTTGTATGAGATTTTGTTAGATTTGATTGCTAACATACAGGTGACCTTGATATAATTCTGTGATTTTGCATCTAAGCTATGACTTGAGTATGGTCAACTTGTGTTTGTTTCAGCTTGTCTTGATTCATCCATTTCATATTTTCTGTCTTTATTACAGGTCTAAAACTACAACATTGGATGATTTTGAGGTCTTGTCAACTATTGGAACTGGCTCATATGGGACATGCCAGAAAATAAGAAGAAAAAAGGATGGCAAGGTATTTCTTACTATCATCTGCTTCTGTTAAATATTTACACACATCATATGAACAAGTTTTGTAACTTTTAATTTATGTCAAAGTAACTCCTACAAAAATGCTTTCATCATAGGGAAAGAATGGGAACACCCTTATCATTTATTCAAAACATGGATGAAGAAACAGTTAGTTTATCTTCAATCTATCCTTATGGTGGATACTGGTTTATATATGAGTGATATAACAATTATGAATTTTGCTAAGTTTCTTTACTTTGTTACAGATCCTTGTATGGAAGGAGTTGGATTATGGTTCAATGACCGAAACTGAGAAACAAATGTTGGTGTCTGAAGTAAATCTTCTCCGTGAGTTGAAGAGTCCTAATATTGTACGCTACTATGACAGAATCATTGATCGTGCCCGTACAACTATTTACATTGTGATGGAATATTGTAAAGGTGGAGATCTAGCTACAATCATTGCTAAAAATAAAAAAGAGAGGTAACAGTTTAATCTATACCAGAATTCACTAAAAAGGGCCGGCTTTTTTCTAGACCCTGAAATTATTTTTATGAAAAACTGTATAAGTCTTTGTTTTCAACTAAGTGTCAAGGGGTGAAATCTACTTTTTACAGAATGTGTTTTTTGTAGGAATGTAAATTTGTTATCAAAACTAATGATACTGATAAAATTACCTATTAATGTTCTGTTTAAAGGTCATATATGTCTGAATCATTTGTGTTATAAAGATTGGCAGTTAAGTATTCTATAGGAATATTGATTCAATATTCCTATAGAATACTTAACTGCCAATCTTTAATAATTGAACCACATTTGTAAGTGTAATAAGTTTGTAACTTTTTTTAACTGTTTTAGTTAATTAATGCCCTCTTTTTCTTTGTAGTGTGTACTTAGATGAAGATTTTATTTGGAAGATTTTGATACAGTTAACCCAAGCATTACAAGAATGCCATCAAAGAAAGAATGGCCGTGCAGTATTACACAGAGATATGAAACCAGCCAATGTATTCCTTGATACTGACAGAAATGTGAAATTGGGAGACTTTGGTCTTGCTAGAGTGCTTCATCATGAGACAAGTTTTGCTAACACTTATGTTGGTACACCATACTATATGAGCCCTGTAAGTGATAAGATTTAATCATTAATTAGTTTGGTTGTAATATCTGGAACAACAATTCTTATAGTCTTAAACTAGAGTATAATCTAGCAATTATTTTGAGGGCAGTTTGATATATTTTTTTCAAGATGGTGGTCTTGGAAAAGTGAGTTTTTGATGCATAGCAACTTTGATTTTATTATTTTTGTATATTTGATTCTAGGAGCTTGTGAATAATATGTCTTACAATGAGAAGAGTGATATCTGGTCTATGGGATGTGTGTTGTACGAGTTGTGTGCTCTTCACCCTCCGTTTACTGCTACTAGTCAGACTGAACTGAACAGGAAGATCCGACTGGGAGAATTTAGTCGTATTCCAATCAGATACTCTGAAGATCTCAATACTGTGATTGCCAAAATGTTGCATGTTGAGGTTTGTCTGTGTTTTTTGAATTATCATTTTGTTTCTATGACTGATTTCAGTCAAAAAGACTTGAAAAAATAGTGATTTTGAATAGTGTATCATTTATGAAGTTGACTTGCCATATATTATAATTACATTATGACAGTTTTGTACTAGTTCAGGTCTGTTTTGGTAGCATGATTTTCAAACTAATATGCCTTCATCGCAAGAAAATTATTTCTTTTTGACTTAAGGTTTGGAGAATTTATTATAAGTAACCTTAGGAAAGTGTCTGTTCCTTCTTGTAAATTTCTTATTTCCTAACTGTTAAACTGTTTCACTTTTATCTACCGGTATGCCTTTTGGGCAAACTGCTGCATGAATCATTTCATACAAATATTCCTGTATTAACACATATATTATTTAGGTGACTAAGAGACCAAGTATTGAGGAATTATTGGAAGATCCTTTGGTTGCTAACAGACGTGCCAAATTAGAGAGGAAAACATCAGGACAACAGCACAGCTCTTCTGATTTAAGGGCGTGGGAAATGGAACTCCGTGCTCTTGAAAGAGAACTAGATGAAAAAAAACGAGAGCTTGAAAGTAAGTCTTCTTTCTTTTTACCTCCAAAAATATCTATCACTGCCAATATGCTTTGTTTGATTTTACATACATATTTTTTCATACATATTTCACTTCTAAAATGTCCACTTTTAACCCAATTGTGCAACATTATTGTCTTAGTTTAAGTTGCTTGTAAGTCTCACAGTTGTTATATGGAATAATTTAGAACTGAAAATCTTTGTATGTTCAGTAAAGTAAAAAAAATGTTGTAAAATCACAGGTAAAGAAAATGATACATAAATCCACCGACAATGTTGGGGAGCCAGAATAAATATTCTCCTTCTAAATAAACATTTCTTGGCTTTGTTTTTTTAAATGCTAGTAGTCTTGCTTTATGTATGGTTTTCAGGGAAAGAAAGAGAGTTGAATATAAGGGAGAAACTTATTGAAGACAAAGATAAATGTGCTTCAGTACGAGAAAAACTGGCAGAGGAAAAATATTCTAAGTAAGTCTGCCGTCTTTGCTGAATGGATATAATTTTTCTGCTTTGTTTGTTCCTTATTTGTGCAATATAAAAAATCTGGATACTTACAGTTAAACTGCTGTTTAGTTTGATTGTATGACTTCTGTTTTCGGTAGTTGATATTCTGTTCTCTACCACAAAAAATCAGCTGTGGTCTGGTAGATTAAGTTTAAGCAAATCAAACTACTTGGCCTTGGGTTTGAATCCTTGAAGCTAGCAACAGTAGCTTCTGTAACACTCAAGTGCCGCTTGTATTCAACCAAAAGATGATTAAATCTGGCTCAGAAATAGTTCCAGTGCTACTTTCAAAATCCACCTGCATTGGTTTAAAATAATTGTATAACTATTTAGTAAATCTTACTGTGTGGCTGTCTATGTGTTTATCATTATTTTGTCTTTCTCAGGGCCGAGTCTCTCGTGCTAGAGTATGAAAGCAAAATGCGTCTAGACACTGATAGACTTCTACGAGGAGATCGTGACCTAGCATCTGCCTCAGGTAAAATCGCTCCACTGTCACCTATACAACGTGTTAAACCTGTGAAACGAATTTATAATCACGATCAGAAAGAAAGAATGTGTTAATTGGCTCAGTATTTTGTATCATCCACTGCCTTCAAGTCTTAAACTCCCAGTATAATTTGTTATTGGATCTGCTACGATCCATCAACTAAATGCTATACCAAAATTGTTCATATGAATTGTCTATAACTGTTATATATGTGCTAAGTTAGAAGAAGGGAAGTGAAGTTACTATTATTTTTGATGTAGACTTATGAATCACGAGTTTTTTCTGGTCAGGAGTAGGACTGATATTAAGGCAGTTGTTTTATACATGTAATATGCAGTTTGATGCTTTATCAGTCTAAAGTGTTTAAATACATTTAGTGTATCATTATGCTCTGTGTGTATACATATATATGTTTGTAAATTTCACTTTAGGCATGTCTGTGCATGTATACTGATTTGTGACTGAAGTAATATACATAAACCTTAATGCAACATTTTATTTCTTTTACTGACCACCTTTGAAAGACTCAAGTACTCAAATATTTGATGATTTCTTTGTAATTTCAATTATTAAAAAGTACTTATCAGTTACTCTATTAACTTGAAAGCACTCATTGGTTAAAACTTGTTATGTGATATTATGAGCTCTGGAAAAAAGTAAGTCAATGTTAATGAGCATTTTCAGTTTATGTTTTATGTTATATCTAATTACTGTTCATCACATATTGAGCATCCAATACCAGTACTTCTTTCTTGGCTCTGTCACTTATGCAGTCTTAACTTCAGCTAAATGAACCTTTGATTGATTAACATATCACACATTTTGTTGTCACTCATTCCTGTTGGGTCAGCTGTTGGTACTAATCAGCATGAGCACACAAAAAATTTGTCACTTGGTAGATCATTGGTACCTTTTTATTGCCTTATTGGATGTAATGTTGTTGTGTGAGATTCATCTTATAAAAACTTTATATTAATGCATTTGAAATGAATTTGGTCAGTATTTAATTGCTCAACATTCAATACCTTAGTTGTCATAGATTTATCAACTAATATAATGTGAAAACAAGATTTTAAGGCATCTGAAGAAATGGCACATTTTTGCCTATATGATCAAATGCAACGTGGAATAAAAGTATTTTAATCTTATGTTTTACTTTACAGATATGTCTGATGATGGGTTGGCTTCTTGTTTGACAAAGAAGAAAGAAGGCGATACTCCTAAGAAGAAGGTATCGTTTGACATGTATGGTAAAGAAAACCAACGATTTAAAGATAGATTCAGAGATCCTATATCTAAGTACACAGATTATGATAGCACTTATATACATGACTTGTTGAAGAAACAAGAACTGAAAGAGAGACTTTACCAAGTTAAACATAGGGCTGTGGACTTAAGAAGTGCTGGTGACCGAGCTGGCTCACGATCACGAAACCTGTTGCTATTTAGATAGTTGTAATATATTATAGTTTTGTTAATTTTATAGAGTATTTAATTTCACATTTGTTTTGCCAATCATGGTAGTAAAGTGTGTTTATTATGGTTTTGCAATTAATTGAAAAAATCATTGATTGAATTTTGCATTTTTTCCCTAATTGAATATGGATAAATACTGCATTTCATTAATTTTATCTATTCTTCTACACTAGTAAGATTTTTGCACATATTGTTGTGAATGAAAAATTTGATTTTGAACAATTACGTTACCACAAGGTACTCAAGTTCTTTGTAAACCTGCAGGATGTTTGGTCAAATGAATGTGTTATGTTTCTTTATGTTTATTGAACCGAACATTCCCTGCTTTTGTGTTGGGAAGTTACCAACTGTTATCAGAATAATTTGGCTCTTAGTTTCACTACACCAGTATATTCCTGAAATATTTCTTGTTTTCTTGCACAAACATTGGTAATGGGGATGCACTGTACATAATCATGTTACGTTACCACATTTTTAAACAAAATCTTGTTTGCGATGTTGAGTCATTAAATAGTAATTTTCTCATGAGGCCATTCTGAAAAAATTGTTGGTTTGCGCTAATGCAACTAACTCATTACAAAATCTCGAACCCAAAAATGGGTTTCATGATTTTGACAAAAAATTTTTTCTCTTTATTCCTGCTTTCATTTTCAGACCAAACATATAATGTTAACATGTTATTTGAACATAGCGTCTAGTTTGTAAGGGTTTGATTGCACAAAAACTAATTGGGGGGAATTCCAGATCCATCCTGCAAAAATATCTTTTGAGCAGATTTATTGGATCTGAGCACTGTGTGTTAAAGTCTAAAAAATATCCTCTGAAAGGAGGAAGTCACTTGTATAAGCTGTAAGCAGCAGGATTTGCTTATTATTTATTTCCTGTTTGTTTTGTTATGTATTATATTGCTAATTGTTGACATTTTTTATATAAATGTGCTTTCATGTAATATTTCGCACTAATTATAGGCCATTGTGCAAGCTGAATCAGTTAAATTTCATCCTTCATTTAATATTGTATAGAAGTGTTTTTACAATGAATCTGATAACACTTTTCTGAAATGTTTTTTTTAACATATCCAACAATCTAGTATAAGAATAGACTGCCATAGATGAACTGAATATGGGGTTATAAAACACTGAAGACTGCACTTAGAAATTTGTATGTTATAAAACTTCGGAGTCTGAGCTGAACTAGGAGGTGGAATTCTTAGTTTTATGACCTTAGGGCCAGATTTCATGACGACCAAAGGTACAGCACCAAGGAATAGCATGTTACATATTTTTCTTAGTTTCTAAGATCCATGATAATAACATACGTATTTATTTATTGTAATGTATACATGTGACTTAAGCATTTAATCAATGATGCATGTTGTTTGAGTTGGTTGTATTTGAATATTTTTTCACTGTATTTACTTTGACTGTGTTTACCTGAATGTCCCATGTTTCTGCTGACAGGTTTGCATCTGTAAGTTGTACTGTACTTAATGTTGTATCAGATATTGTTAGCTTCAGCAGTCAGATATAGTATCAGATAATTGTTGGCTTATAAATGTTACTACATCTGATTATTCATTCCGTCCCACCAATGTGATCTCTAGTGCACTGTGATAGTATAGAAAATATTGTATATTAGTAATAACAAAAGTTTGACCTGGAGGGGTTTTTTGCGCCAGAATTAGATATGGTTAAATCTATTAAATTATTAATGACAACTGATATTTGTTGCATGTGCTCTCATTTCATGAGTGTTATATATCATGGCCTTAAAATGGCATAGAATTGATCTGATCAATTTTTGAATAAAATGTATTAAATCAAGTCCAGTTTTTGTGTTTGTCAAATGAAAAATTTAGCACCATCACACTCACTTTTAAATCTGCAGAACTCTCCTTTCATCAAATTAAAATGCTTGCAAACACTGAATTTCTTTCCATCTTAATTCATCCAAGAAACCATTCAAGTTTAATAATTCCTTCATCAATTACTTAGGGGGGAGTTTCTATTACACGACTAAGTACATATACACAACTTTTGTCAAGAAAATTCATCAAAAACACAAATCTGAATCCCATTTCAGGAAATGAAACTAATTTCCATGGTTTTGAAATAAAATAAAACAGCCAGCAAACGCAGGAGTAACAGACCTGTGTTCAAATTACAATAAATTTTATTTAACCCAAAATTTTGATGGTTATAACAAAATATACAGTAATTTTCATATCACAGGTCTGCGACTTCTGTCTGAGCAAGCAAAAGGAAAAAGTACTGCTGATTTAATGCCCAAGAGGTTTGTACAATTTAACATGAGAGATCTAGAGTTTAAAATGAAGAGGGAAAGAATATTTGTAGGTTGACAAGCAACATTATTGTTACTTGCATCATTAATTGATAACACTGACTGATCCTGATTTAAACAGAAGTGATGTAATAAAATGTCACCAAGAGGTACAATCTCTATCCACACTTGTTTTTCATCATCCCTTAAATCTCTGTTAATGTCTCAGCTTCACAAGATTCTCGTAAAACAAGAATTAAAACCACAAACGGTACAAATATTACAACTAATAGAAATGATTTTTTTCATACAGTACATAAGAGACAAAAGACATTAAAATTTACGAGAAAATCACAGGAAATGTTTTATAAAGTGCACCATAATGCATTTTTTTCAGAAAGTGTTTGTTTACTTTTGGTTATTAGGCCACCAAGTCCAATTGCCTAAATGGAAACAAAATGATGAAGTCAAACATGATCATAAATATGAAATCAAATGCACTCTTAGAGAAAAGCAAAAACATGACTTTGTGTATCAGATGAAAACTGTAGGAGACTCTCATGTTTTTCAACTAATTTCAGACACTGACAGAGACGAATGTGAAGGAAAAAGAACAACTCTGGATATAGATTGCATGAGGCATTTTAAACTGAAATTTGTCTAAATGTAGTTTTTCAATTTTTCATATGCTAAAAGCTATGCAGTCTCTTTTTGTCACAGTATGAAATAACCTTAGTGTTTCGACAATCCCGAGTTTACAGGTGCAGAAATTTCTTCATACTATTTCATGATCTACCCAATAATTTACATAAAAAAGATTTTCTGATATTTTTTACACCAGCCATTTTTATGGCAAAACAAATCATTTATACACCAACTCAACATATATAGTAAGCCATACTGATTACAGTTAAACATTCTTCAGAGAATTCTATGCTTCTTGTATGATGTCATACTGGGAAATTAATTGTATGAGAAACCAAAAAAAATCTGTGGCCTAAAGATGAAGAGCCCAATAATCAAACCACTCTCTGAGCACATTTTAGTTTAACTAGCACTTAAACAACAAAATAATGGGCTTAACTATTTAAAAACTTTTTATTAAACATTTACACTTCATCCACGAAACATTTATTTAACAGTCACTTATTTCCAAAACACTCTCGAAGGATTAGATTCTTGTAATTTTTCATAGTCTAATCGATACATATTCGTTCTTCCCCGCATAGCATATGCTTCTTTATCATACTCTTTTTGGATCAAATGACCCACTGTCATGCCACCAGGAACAGCAATTGCAAAAAGAATCCACTGAGGCCAAAATCTCTTAGCAAACATTAGACGTAGTCCGGTCTTCATCTGAAAATAAAGATACATAACTTGTATTGCAACAGTACCTTTATGACAGGACAACAACAGTACCTTTATGACAAGACAACAACAATACCATTATGACCAGACAAAACAGGATCAAACAGTACAAGGGCAGATGCCAAATTGAAAAAAATGTGCTCGACTGGGAGAACTCATGTTAGACAACTATTCATTTCTGTACTTCATTAGTTACAAGAAGACCTAGGATTCACTTTTACTTGTGACAAAAATTCCAAATTCTCCTAACTGATAAAATTGATGTTCACAAAAACGAAAGTGGAAGTAGTAACAGAATTCGTTTTATTCCTAATAGTCAGTCATAAAACTGATATGCAGTCCTACGTTATTCATCATGTCAGTCGTCTCATGACTTTGGTAGAAGTATAGAGCAAACTATCGTTTATTTCCGGTGCAATTGCAGACACAGTTTTTTAGGTATTTGTGCAATGCGCCTAAATCATACATCACTTCACATCTAACAATGCTTTTCTCTAGACATCTAATAATACTAGACTATAGTGAGAAGCAAACATGGTAGTTTCTCTTTTATTTCTATACCATCAATAAAATTAAAAAATATGGATGAGTGAACATCTAATTTGGACAATTGTTTTCTTAGTTTTGTGTGACTTATTTTCACTGTCAACAATTTTTCAGTTATATTCAGCGACCGAAACAAGTTTTCCTGGACTGTATACTAACCAGTACTAACTCACTCTTCTACAAGGAGCTGACAACTTCTCCACTTATGGAGGAAAATCGACAATTTTGTCAAATTCTCATAGAGAGGTTTGACCTTGCACAATCGGGATTAAAACCCGGGATTTGCATGACAATGAAGACGACGCAGTTATTATAAAATCTCAGCTTTTTCTTCAAAACAGATGAATTAAAAATGGACATACAAAGGATATTTGATAAGAAAAATTACAACGCAGATTCGACTTTTCTTCAACCATTAAATTTATTTACTTTTTCCTGAACTAACAAATGAAATAGACTGAAGAATAACTTCTCTTTAAATTACAGAAAACAGTGGCAATAAAAATTTGTGCACCAACTGTAAGATAACTGCATGCACGAAAGTTGTTCTACCAAACTTCACAAGCTTTTATCTTGTGTAGATAATTAACAGCAGTTACTTTCAGTTATTTAACAAAAAGATCCCACCTTTACTTATTTATTAAGTGTTGGTTTTCTTGCTGTGCTTCTGCTTTGCGTTGTATTTCCCCGACCTCAAGTTTTAGTTGCTCAGTATATCTGTTGCTTCTTTGAGTGTCATACCAAATACCACTAACGAGAGCAGTTACAAAAATTATTGATGGCAGAAACTTCTTCCTGTATAAATTCAATGTCTTTAGGATACCTGCCATTAAATCTGAAAGATTAAATTTAATAACAATATCACACAAATTTTTCCAATACATAACCTATATCACCAGTGAAATATTGCAATTGTTTTACAAAACATTTAATTACAAGTGACTGAAATGTTCTGTAAGTCCTAACTTTCCATCGATTACAAACTCATAAGAAGTTATCATTAAACAAAAGAATGGACATGGATACCTCTATTTAGCAAAAGGCAAATGTTAAATTTTAACACTTTAATATAACGTAACAGAAGTGGTGTTATCTAAGTATTTAAGAAATGGACATACAAGAAAGACAAGGTCTGATGCTGTCTTGCTGTCCAAAAGTTTTAAACTGATTTATGCCATGTAAAGAAAGGGAATTGAAAACCGAGATTCCACTGGAAACTGTGAAAGAATTTGGTTACAGACATCCGTCTGTTCAACAAAAAAATATTATTTTTGTGGAGTTAATCAGTCCAGTAGCTTTTATTCTTTACTTTTTAAAGTTGGGAGGGGTGAGGTAGTTGCCTGTAATTTCAAACAGCTCCAGAGATTTCATTTTTTTTTCATTAAACGACGTGTAATCTAACCAGTACTTCAATGGCATCTTTGCTTCGAAATGAAATAAACAATATGAAATTAGGCAAAGCTTGCCTGCCCAGGCCTTGACTTCTCATGTAAGACTTTGTTGGATTTGGAAGCAGTTGTAAATTGTAAGCAGACCAGCACTTGATATTTTATGATAGGTCTCCTTATATATACCACTAAAAATATTCATATCAAACATTACAAATTGAGTGATACTAAAAGATTATTTTTTTGTGTCTTCTTGTAAATAATAATAACATATTTTTATAAGTAATAAGTAGTTCTAAAATTAATATGCAACAAGGGAATTATCTTTTATTGGATATTACAGACTGATAATCTAGACTAAGTAGAGCTGGATCACTAACAACAAATGAGATGTTATTTCATTATTACAAGTATACGAAGAAAAGCATGAAAATGCTTTTAATATAGTCTGTCATTATTACAGCAACACGAATTTTAATTTGCACATTAAAACATTCTAAGACAATAGCCTTACCTAGAAAGATATGCTTTTAAAAAAAGAAATATGTACAAACTACAATAAGGATCGTGATCTATAACCAATTCACATAAACACGACTGTTCACACAACGAGTTGCATAACCTTGTTCCTTACCTTACACCGTTTTACCAATGTCAACCGGAAAGTCAAACCGCTATTAGACTGGTTCATTTATCGTGTAACTTCTTTTAGCAAAAAGGATTTTGCAACAATTACTGTAGACGGCATTCTGCTAAGAGGGCCCACATTAAATATTTGATCGAGTTACATATCTTATTTATATGAATATGTGATCGAATTGTATCTTTGATACCCAGAACAATTTACTTTTCCAGACAATGGCGCGTGTCGGTATTTTTTCAGATGAACACCAGTCTATGTAAACAAATATGGTGGCCATCTAAACATCGTCTGTTAAACCAGAGAGAATTTACAATTTCGAAAGCCTAAGATGATTTTGAAGTGATCGTGACAGACTTCAGGGCTGAGTTTATGTGATTAGACTTTTGCGCATCACAGTTATTTGATACAAGGTAATGTCATAAGAACTTAGTATTAAATGCGACTCGTCAATTTCCAGTTAGAACATGTTTTTCTGTCAGCGGGGCGCGTAAAAAGAAACATATTCAGATCAACGATGTATGTCTGTCACCTATTTCGAGAATAATATGAAACTACGCATTTTAAATATTATCACCTCTAGCTTGCTTGTCCCCTTGTTATTGGTATTTTCATGAATATCGACCAAAGGTAAGTTAGGAAATAATCATGGAATTTCTTATATTGATTGTGTCAAAATCATTTTAAAATATGACAGGAATTTACACCAGAGACAGAAATTATTCTGTATGCAATTTCCCTGTTTTGTTGAAATTTGTGCATGTGATGTGAATAACACCTGCAAGTATTAGCTTTACTTATTCGGCTTTCCAGTTCGCCGATTTCATATACCTATTTATTCAGAAAGGCCATCCTCTCAGCGTTACAAAGAACTGCATATTCATGTGTGATACTCAAATCGATAGAAATAACAATAATCCTTTATACCGAGCCATAAATTCTCAGTATCTTATGCCAAAATTCAAATATTTTACTTAAACTTTTTCATAGTATGCAGTGCACTAGCGACAATATATATTAACCTTTGTATAATATAAAATATATAAAATATTATATATATTCCAAAAACCAAACAAATTTTTGGTATTTTAAATAAAATATTACTGCACATTTTAGCTCTCAGATCTGAACATAAATTTTCAGATAAGGAATTGTTTTACAATCACATGGCTTCTGAGTCAAGGAAGTTTTTACAATTTGCTTGTTGTGTATGTGGTAATAATTAAGATCTGTTATTATAAAAGGGGAATGCCATGTTTTGCACAGTCAGTGCGCAAGATAAGCACAACTAAGAAAGTTTCAAAATTATTTGTTTATTATGAATAACATGGAAGGCAATTATTGGCATTACCTTAGGATTACAATTAATGCAATTGACAATAATTTATGATTAACGCAAATGTCACATTCTTTAGAATGTAAATTGCATGCATGCATTGTTAAATTGCATTGTGAAAATAAAGTCATTATTTTATCAAAGTGATATCTTTTTTGTTCAGAAAACTAAAGTGCATATTATGCCGTTAAATATATGTGCTATCACTTACTCATTAAAGATTGACATTTATAGGCAAAATTTACTAATGAAGACATATGAAGTTGTTTGCTGAGAATGGAAAACTTTACTAATCAGAAAACCTCTAATCAGAATTTTTTCCGTGGTCCAAACAAGTTCAGATCTGAGGGGTTTCACTGTACTTTTCTATCATTTCAACATTGTAACAGTAATAGAAATTCAAGAAGTAGAATATGGTATTAACTATGTTTCAAATGCCATTTAATACATATTATCTTCATTGGAATGCTTAATTTCTCAGCTGTCCTTTAACCATACAATTATGCTTTAGTGGAGCTATAAAACTTGCTTATTGTATTAACATGTATTTGTATCTTCAGATGGCTGAAGTACACATCATTGGACAAATTGTTGGAGGAACTGGATTTCCTGATCATAGTCTGTTTTGTAAATGGGGAATACATACAGGTTTGTCATGTATTCAGTATGAAATATGTTATGCAGTCAATTGTTCACTATTTAAGGCTACTTGATGGCTTTTGAACAATTGTCTGATATAATTATGGTCAATTAACCTAAATAATCATTGGTAATATGAAATGTTTGTGAAGATTAAGTTTTATCTATATCTTTTGTCAAGTCATTAATTAATTGACATAAGACTTTATGACAGAGTTCCCTTAATTTTGCCTCTTATTCATTGAAATTTGGTTGGAAGTTTTTATTAGATGCATTGGGTCTAGTTACAAGTACAGTTACTTTGATTTACTTTTAGGATAGATGTTTAATATTTCCTAGTAATGGACTGGTCGATCCATCCATTGTTTCTAAAGATTTCCCCCAATTTTGTGCATGTAAGAAGTTAAAGATCACAATCCCTCATCAAATTGAATAATTTTGTTCAGGTGGAGCTTGGAAAATTCTTGCTGGAATGCGTGAAGGCCAAACTCAAGTTGACAATCCACAGAATCATGATGCAGCATATTTCTCTCATCCTATAGATGTGCACTTTGCTACAAAGGGCTTACAAGGTAAAAACTCCCTCTCTCTGTATTCTTCAGTAAAATACAGATAAATGAATGATATTATTTGTATATCTGACTCTTTCTCTGATTTATGGTTTTGACACTAGGTACGGGGGTATACTTGTATTTTGCTCTTCTGAACTAAGCACCTTCTTAAATTTTTTTAACAGCTGCCATTGTTAATTCTGTATTTTTTCTGTATGAAGAATTCATAATGTAAAACTGATATCCATAGGTTATATATTTAACAGCTGCAGAAGATTCAGAATGCTCATTACATTAAAATAAGACAATCCTTAGCTACATGTATGCTTCCTTAAAACAATATAATCTAACCTACTTAGTTTGTCACAGACATATATCATCACTGTTCTGTTTTAAAATGACTTATACCACCAAGTTTTTGATGTTGCATTATTTTTTTTATTTATTCATATAGCTTTGAAATGATTCGTCTTGAATTGAATTTTGAACTTGCAAAAACGTAATAATTTAGTAATGCTTGTGTACTAATTTATCGCTGTAAGTATTGTATTTTGATTAACCATTGATGATAATGATTTGTAAATAGGGTACTTATAATTAATTACAGGATGGCCTAAACTACATTTTCAAGTCTGGCACCAGGATAGTTTTGGTAGAAATGAACTTTATGGATATGGTTTTTGTCATATTCCCACATCCCCTGGTATTCATAATATAGAATGTCCAACATGGCGACCATCTGGTACCTTTCTAGAACAAGTATCACAGAGTTTTCTTGGAGGTGGTCCACAATTGAAGAATCCAGATTTGATATATTCCGGAGCTGATAGATATAAACTTCATACCATTGCTATGGGAAATGTTCACCTTCAGATTGGTGTTATATTGAGAAACTTTGATAAGTTTGGAATAGAGTGTTGATGTGAAAACCTTGGGAAATAAAATAATCTCATTTTGCATGATTTACATTTCAAACAAATGTCAACACATAATATGTTTATATCTAACATACAAATAGCTGTACATATTTTATATTTCATTACATATTTTGTTTGAATAGGCTGTTTGTTGGTGCAAAATTTTAAAATTTTTGCCAAGTTCTATGATAGTTTTTGTGTAAATGCCTTGTATCTTTTGGTAATTATTAGCTGAAGTTTAGTTTTAAAGTATTGAGTAAAATTATGCTTGTATGTTTTAGTTTTTACAGAACCACTGTCTCTCTGCAGCAAATCCTTATCTGCGACAAATGATCTGCCAGTCTTTGCAGATTGTCCTCCAAGGGAGAAAACACTGTTTGTAATTTACTTGTCAACGTTATAAATGTAATGATAAGACTTTACTACCAATTTTTGTTTGTCGGCTGGCATTTTATACCTTGGATAGTTTGTGATGTAGGCTTTCATTGTTTTATGAAGATATATTCTTTATTCATGAATGATGTTCAACTGCTAGTTAATCTATTGAAGTTTGTCTGCCATGTTTTTCCGACTGTACCTTTTCTCTCTACAGATGTGTATAAACTCAACATTGTGGTGCACAGTTCTTATCATTATTAATTCGCTATGAAATTTCTGTGTGAAAATATAACCAGCCATCAATGAATATTTGTGAAGAAGGGTTGTTGTCAATGTAAATCAGTAATCATTCAATATTTTGTTAAAACTTTGTACATGTATGTATACACATGTTCTTAATGTAGTGATTTGTATGTATATATTGAAAATGAATAAATATATTGATATTTTTAGCACTTTTTTCTGTCATAGATCTTCAGCTTTGGAAAGAAAGCAAAATAATTCTTTCCTGTTACTGACTGTCCAGTTTTACTCAATAAAACAATCTGCCAACAAATTAAAAAAATCTTTAAAATTACACATCAATAAATAATTCATATATTTTAAAGAATAAACACAAACAATTAACCCCAAATAAAATTGACCATTCCAATGAACTTAACAATCTACTCTAGTAAATTCAAATACATTAGTATATACTTCTTTTTAAATTATGTAATGACAAATACAGCTGCTATTGATTTACATCCTAATCATTAACCCAGGCTTGACTTTAATTGATTTAAATAATTGGAGTTAGTTAATAGACATGACATACAATGACTTTGGCTCTTGGATACATGACCAACTTGAAAGTCTATTCTTTCACTGAATGAAGGATTTGGCCTACTAGTAAGACAATGCAAACTTCGATCTGATTTTAATGAAGGGAGTATGATGATTTTGATTTGAATTTATATGTAGAAGTTTACATTTAAGTACATTTGATTTGATAAAAGTTTGGCAGATTATAGCTAGCACTAGAACACAATCTAGGAACAATTGTTAGGTTAATTACCCATCAGTAAAGAATGAAATGCTGTTGAAAGCAGACATAAAACATACAAAAACAAACATGATTAAATATTCTTAGGTACTTCACAATTTGGTTTTTATTTATAGGTTGATATTGATTTGCAAATCCTCTACAAATGTGATTTCAACATTAAAGTCATAAAAATAAATATTTTAAACTGGATACATCTATTTAGGGATGAAATTATATGTACATGTATCATACTAATGTAAAATATAAACACACACACACACACTACATTTTGAAAAAAAATCAAAACCAAATGGTTGCATAATACGTCTAACCTCAAGAGCTGTAAAATCACTGCTTATGATAGAATCTTATCAGTCTCCTGATGATAGAAACAGGTTTATGTTTCATAAAATAGGCGATGTGATTGTGACGTCTTACAATGTCAATGTTGAATTAATGGCCGTCTTGTTAAACAGTATGTTAACATGTCTTTCTTGTGCATGTATATTAATTACTAGGCTATGTTTGCTTTGCTTAGTCAGTTGGATACATTGGAATACCTGCCACTTAAATGACTGAAAGACAGATTTCGGCAGTTAGTGCATACAATGGTACATGAAAAACACAATAACAATCAATTCATTAAGAAATTTATGACCATGCGCATTAACACCAAGAGTGACATAAAAAAGCAAGACCTTACTTCCATTGTGGTACTTACAATTATACATACAACTATTAGCATTTCCAAAAATGCTTGGAATCGCCATTCAGCCAAGTGTAAGAATACAATATTGAATAAAGATTTCTTAGAGAATTAATTTCTGGTTTTATTTCTTATTGAGAGTTTGCAACACATTCTATATTTATGACGATACTAAACTGGTTCCTGTTTACTCTGGTTCTCTTATGGCAGCAAAATATCAGTCAGATTATATTTGAATAATAACATGCATGTATATGCATGTGTGCATGCGTGCGTATGTGTGAGTTTCACATTTGAATCTATGGTATATGTTTTATACTGAGATCAACATCATAGCCAGTGGTGGCTAGTTTTATTTCATGTGAAGTATTAAAATTGGTTTCAATTGTAAACCAAATAATACAACTTTAAAAACAAGTCTGTTACATTTGTGCACGGGGGGCTAGCACGTTGAAGGGATGGAGTATAATGGCGTATTAGGCCTAAAATGGCCACACGGACCATAAACATGTATATTACATATACGTGTTTTTGGTCCATGTGGACATTTTAGGCCTAATACGCCATTATACACCACCCCGTCTACGTGCCAGCCCCCTGTGCATTTGTGTACCATTTGATGTATTCATCAGCAATTTTGATTCAAGTTTATTGGTATAACCAGCAATCATAAATTGCCTTCGGCCATTTACAATCGCTAGGAAAATATGGCAAAGACATAAAGTTTAGTTGAATGTAAAGGAATGAAATATAAAAAGGTTACATATAGTTATACATGTATTCTTAAGTTATTGTAATTTAAAAACTGTCCACAATAAAGTTTTGTGTTCAATTTCACAAGTAATTAATATGTACATGTATCATATTTTGCCAAGTATATTTTAATGCTGCCATCCAACAAGTGGAATCTTCTGTAATTGTGTGGTCTTATATGATGGTCAGTGGATGAGTCCATATATTAATATATACATCATAGCAATTCCTACTTTTTATGGAAATAATTATGTTGTTGTTGCTGTTGTAGTTGTATTTTATTGTTTAAAACATGTTTATACTCTATTGGTACATGTGTTAAACTTGAAATATTTCTGTGATTTTTTCTTCACAGATCTACTTTAATTGATAAGAAACGATATCTGAACAGAATGCTTATTAAGGAACACCCTTACTGGTAGAGTTTACTTGAACATATTCTTCATTTGTAAGATTTTTCATTGATATTATTTTTTGTTTTAACATCAAGTGTTGAACAATATTGTACCTGTGGAATATAACAGAGAATGTTGACCAGAAAGACCAAGAATGAATGATATTAGGATTTTACATGACCATAACAATGTGTTGAAACATCTATAATATTGAAATACAGAAAGCCATTTAAATCAAAGCATTGGAGGATCGATTGTCTCTGAACAAAATAGACAGTACCTAAACATAATTATGTAAATATAAACTTTTTAGTCAAAACATCAATTGAAAGACAAAGATTCTGGATGTAGAGTTTCTGGGCTTTGACCTTGTGTCATTATTTTAGTATTAGTATCTTACCTGAAATGACTCATACAAAGGGAGTGATGAACTCATGAAACAACCATTCAATGTTTCATGATAACTGAATGGAAAATGGGGTCTTTTGTGTTTACAAGTTAAATGTGGACGGATATAAGTCAACGCACATCCAGCAATTACAATAGCTAATCACTAGCACTTCATGGTGTACGTCTTGATACGATAAACATCTGACTAAACTTCCGTAAGTATTCTTAAAGCGGTTCAAGATAGATTGGACAACAGAATAGTTTTTATATTTCAGATGTAACAGTGTTGTATATATAATATTTGTTTATAGTAGTTTGATTGCCCGTCTGCCCGATTAGCTCAGTTGGTAGAGCAGCTGACTTGCAAGCAGAAGGTCGTGGGTTCGAGCCCCGCATCGGGAACTTTATTTTCTGCCTCCTATTACACAGAGATGATTTTTCAGCCTTATGCTCTGGTGTATAACTGTAAGGATTTGCTTGAATCATGTCTGGGAATTCCTGTGTTGACCAGCTTCAGTTGACAAACTCCTGTAAAAAAATATTCTATTATCACAATATTCTGTTTTTTATAGAAAAATCACAAAAACAGTGACTGATAATAAAAACACATTTATATTTACAAATTTTAGTTGAATTCCTAGTATTTCTTTATATCTGAGGTAACACACTGAAGAGAGAGAGAGATGAAAAGGAGTCGCTTTTGTATTTTAAAACTAATGTTTTTGCGTGAAATATTCGAAATGTTATTTACCCCGCAGGAGCCTACAAACTGGTTTCGAGCTTCGTAAGAAAGCATGTCAATTATACAAAGAGATAACCCGACATAAACATGGCGGATGATGTGCCACGTAGGAGACCCTTTAGAGGTCTTTTGGTCCGCCATGTTTTGATCATGTGGTAATAAATTCTCCTTTCAGATTGGCTAAGAGCAGGCTGTGTAAGGGAAGAAATGGTCAAATCTTGCTGATTGTATATGTCGCCGTCCGTGGACAGCGACAATTATTGCAGTCTGAACAATCTATTGCCTGTAGATGCACTACAAATGTACCGAAACAAAACCGAAATAAAATATTATGTATCTGTCATAATTAAATGCGTGTCCGTTTGTACAGTATTTTTGATACAATGTAAATAATTCGTCAAAGCAAACCTTCGAAGCAGCAACATACATAAGACGTCTCCAAGAACATCGGTTGATGAGAGAGGGTGTACGTTGTTTTTATTAGCATGTATATTCGATTAACATTGTACATTGATCGAAACAACGGTATCTTCTGAAGTATTAACATTTTTTTCTAATATAGACACAAGATAAAATCACAATTCACACTATATCTTGATTTGTTTCAATGACATTTGTGTTGTTGACTTTGATTGGCCGGTTTTTTTTTGGGTCCGAATTTTACAGCCCTAGGGTCTATTTTTTTATTTTTCCACTTATTTTTATTTTTCTTGCATCATTTTAAAGTTAAAGCTCTCAGCTTTCAGAAAATATTAACTTTTTGAAAATTGATTCAGGGAAAGACCCTAGGGCCGTAAAATTCGGACCCACAAATAAGCGACAATTTTTATCGAAATTTTGTTGAACTTCACACGGCTCAAAAACATATTTTCACACAAGATATATTAAATATATTTACATTTTCTGAAAGCTGAGAGCTTCATCTTTCATTTTATATGCATTTTATTAAAAATCGATTGAGAAATAAAAAAATATAAAATGATATAGAAATATAAAATGTCTCCAAGAACATTGGTTGATGAGAGATGGTCAGCTATTATTTTTATTAGCATGCGATTAACATTGTACACTGATCGAAAAACGATATCTTTTGAAGTATTAACTGAATTTTTCTAATATAGACACTAGATAAAATCACAATTCACATCATATCTTGATTTGTTTCAATGACATTTGTGATGTTGATTTTGGTAGGTCTTTTTTTGGAAAGCTGCGTTTTGATTAGATATTCAATAGCCCCGCCCACATCTCGGTCGCTTATATAAGCCGGCGACACGACGCTCCGCCCATAACCTCTTGAGCATTTGCCTAAGAAAGTTGTACAAAAATCTCTCTCGCTATGAACACTGATATTGTTGAGTTTTCATCTATATTACCGAACAACTGTCTGCCATATGACTCGTAAGTGGTGTCTGTACATGCTTTGCACTTTGAAACATTGATTTATCTCAATATTTCATGCTAATATGATGTTCATATATTTCGTTTCCAATAGCCAGAATTTCAAAAATGTCGCGGGTATTAGACTTGTTAATTGCGCAAATATTTGTCATTTATCTATTCGTCCTTGATACTAAAATACATATCATATACGCCATCTCATGTATTTGTCCCCGCTTTCACCCAAAAGTAGTGAAAATATAGATTTTTGATTCCTTATTGTTGTTGCTACGACTGATGCGGTTGCTAGGTTAGTCCAACTTCCGGTGTCCTATGGCTATTGTTTTCTTGTTTTTGCTATTTAGGGCTCAATATTTGTTATAATGTTTCTTATCCATCATCGCTAAGTTGTTCTTCCTTGTTCCCACAGGTTCAAATACTGATCAATAAATACTGTGTCATAATTATAACAGTTGTTGATATTTTAACCCACTTCCGGTTTCAGCAGCTTCCTTAGCTACCACATGCAGAATGTGTTAAAATCTCATAATTTGAGCGATACAGTTTTTCTTATCATAATAATCAGCGTTCAATGTCGTAGAAACTTCGGCCTTTGAATAAGTGTTGTGAATTATCACAATAAATGTTATTTTAATCGTGTTGTTGGCAAAATTTCATGGAAAGAGGCGTTTAATTTTTCAGTCTTGATTCCAAGTTTGTTGGCGCGTCGAAGTTTTTCCCAAGTTCTTCCAATGAATATCCAGAACTTTGGGGAACCTTGTATGAACTTCTTTATTTTTATGTGTTTAATTTTGACTATGATTGAGTGTATTCGATCATTGACTGTTGACCCGAAAATACTGCATGTATTCGTGTGCTACGTCAGTCATTTACTATTGCAACATGAATAGACTTTTCATAAATATACCCTATATTATGTTTTACATGATTATCGATACAATACTATCCAAGTTAGTTTTGTCAACTCGGGTTCATCTGATTTTTAAATGAGTCGTAATGGATACTATAGACATACATGTAGTGTCATGATTTTAATATGTGTGCATGTATTATGTGACACATTTTGTATATTTGTGATACTAGTCATTCTGCTGATTAGTTTATAGCTTAATTGCTGAATATTTCTGTTAGATTTTATGCTGTTGCATGCATTATTTATGATTGGTGATTTTTTTCTTTTTATTTATGATTTTCAGTATGAGTACTGAGATGTGGAAACAGCTTGCTGACTGGGAGAAAGAGTCAGAAGCAGATGCAGCTGAATATAGAAAAGCTGCTACTGTAAGTAAGCATGATGTTAAGGTAAGTATAGATGATGTTGATGTATGTAGGAGGAGTAAGAAGAGATCCCACAGTCCTGAGGAAGGTCATTCCCAGGCTAAGAGACCCAGATACAGCAGCAGTAGCACTAAGCAGTATTCTCATCCTTCTTATTCCAGGTCTAGGTATCACTGGAGCAGGACTCCAGAATTCCGACCTCCCAGGTCTGCCATGGTGCATGTGAATAGGAATCATCCTAATTTCCATAAATTCTTTTATTATTAATATATTTATTTTCAGGAAATTCATTGTAGACTAGGTAATATTAGTATCCATCATGTGATTGATGTATTTGATAATAAGTTTTTGTGGTATTTTATCATATTTACATCTTTTTCTTTTGCTTAGATTAGGTATATCTTCATATTGGGTTTGCCACTTTTGCCTGTAATGATATTTTGGGTTGTAATCTCATGTCTTTATTCAAAGATTGGTGGTTCAACTTTTTGTATCTTGTGTTTTTTTTAAATCATCATTTTTTCTGTATTCCAGTGATGGTAATGAATGCATTGGATTGGTATTAGTGGTTATATTGTTTACAAAATAGTGTTATTAGATATGGGTTGTTTGTTTATAGAAGACCTGACGGCTCTATGTTTCCATTTGTACATATCCTGCCTCTTTTATTATTTACGAAAGTACTGGTCAAGATCTATGCCAGGAAACAGACAGTTGTTTGAAATGAAGACCATTTAATATAGATATGTGTATACGTATGTTTGATTGGTTTGTTACTGTTTTATATGCATAAGACAATTTTATCTAATTTAGTTTTTATGACAGGTTATCACATGATGGTATTAGATAGCAGTAGTGCTAGGGTTTGTTACAGTATCTGTACTATTGTAGTTGCTAATGTTATAGTGAAGATTTAGTATTTTGGGCATTTGATGTTTGGTAGCATTAAATGTAAGGTTTGTTATGGTACACACACATGAATTACCTACCATCTTACAGTTAGTACTTATGTTATGATGTTAGATAGTAGTAGTGCTAGGGTGTGTAACAGAAGCTGTATTATGGTAGTTGCTAGTGTTTTTGTGAAGATGTAATATGGTGGATATTTAACTTTGGGTAGCATAAGTTGTAGTAGCATGTAATAGTACATGCATTCGTTATCTACTTGTTTGTTTTAAGTATTTTTTGCAGTATTTAGAGTAGATTTAGATCAGATGGTGTGTGCTGATACATAGGAGTACTTGTAGGTTTATATTTTCTTCATAGTGTAGGTAGGTCTGAGGGTGGTTGGTATAGGATAGGGAGTAGAGTATTTAGAGTTGACCACACCCTCCAGTGGAGCACTTTTTTTGGCTGGTATTTTTTTAACTTCAGTCAACAATTGTGAAGTCTTCTGGAGGACTTTAATTAGGAATGTAACTGAACTGACTTGAGAAGGACCAATGGAAACAAACACATGAGAAAGACTATTGAACAACTACAGCTAAATGATGTAGAATGTCAGAATTTTGACAGGATTTTAAAAATATATGGAATGCCTAATTCCATTTTTTTTACTCTGTACTTAATGTATTTCAATTTTTTAAAACAGACTTTGTTAGCTTGTCCATCTATTTGATATGTCTGGATATATCAAAATATATATTATAAAATTTACTGACATTCTTCATTTTAAATAAATGTTGAACACAAAATTGTGAGGTATCATAATTCAATAATACAAAGATTTCCCATTAAGTTTATCAAATATAACTGAATGACATGTTTGTCTTGTAAATATTCATACATAGGATAAAGAATATGCATTATTGTTTTTCTTTAACTGGTTCGTTTCATTTGACAAATTGGTTTTTATTGAATATTATTGATAATATAACAATAATAATATGACCTTATATGGAGAGACTGGTACACAGAAAAATCAAAATCATCAAAATTTCTTGAGTTGAATGCAAAACTCTGCTTTTTACCAAATTGACTTTCATTTTCCATACTCTCATGACCTTCAATGCTGTAAAATTTCTGTAGTTAAGATTTCTACACTCTAGCCAAGTACATGTCAAATACATTTCCACAGCATGTCAATATAGTAATATCTTGCATTAATTATAATGGTAATTCAAATAGATTTACAAAACTGAGCAGGTTGTGTGAAGACCTTCATTATTTTGTTTGGCAAATTGAATGGCAAGCTTTATTGGATTTTCAGTTTTTGATATTCTAATCTAAGTGATTGGATTTTACTAAATAATTTTAGTATTAGTAAGTTGGTGTAAGCTATGTGGGGAGGTCATGAAGTTGAGAATGTGATGATGGAAAGTCAAAAAATGAAGTGCTTATGAAGAAAAATTTCTGGTCGCAGCAGGTCATGCCTTTTTATGAAAATTTGACAAAAATGTCGACTTTCTTCAATATGTGGAGAAGTTGCCGACTCTGGTGGAAGAATAAGTTTGCGCTGGTTAGCATACAGTCCAGGAAAACTGATTAGTAAAAAAGTAAGACACACATATTTTGGTGTCCGAATTTTACGACCCTAGGGTCTAATTATTTTTCAATTTATTTTATATTTTATTAAAGTTAAACCTCCCAGCTTTCAGAAAATGTTAACCTTTTAAAAATCGGTTCATGATAAGTAGGATTTTGAGTCGCTGAAACTGGCACAAAGAATTTTTTTCGCGCATATTGATGTGGTGGATGATAAACGGATGTTTGTTCTGTAGAATCATGGTCAAGAGATTTGTTATTTGTTATGTTTTTGTATTTAGTTTTTATGTTTTTTTTCAACTGATTTTTCTTGCATCATGTTAGAGTTAAAACTCTCAATGTTAACTTTTTGGATATCGGTTTATTGTTTATGTTTTTGAGAACTTCAAAGTTGCACAAACATTTTTAGCAGGCCTATTTGCATCGAACAATCAGACCGTTTTATTCAATTTTATAAGACATGCTGGTCATACATTACAATTACCTTAATTAAATTAAAGCAGTAAGCTATCAAAAATGATCAAAATAAATTAAATATTATAAAATAATATGTATATAAATGCATTTGTCATGAAAATGAATATCCATTCATTATATATGAAAAAATATACACATTAAGAATTAAACATATGATCGCTAAAAGAGAAATGTGAACACTTTTTTATTTTCAACAGAAGAATTATCAAATAGGCAACAATTTGTAGCGTTAACTAAATTTTCCTTTTTAGTATTTACGAATATCAAATACGTGACATTTTGTGAACATCAAAGGCCGCCACGTGATCCCAATTAAAATTTATTAAACAATGTAAAAAGTGTACTTCTCACCTTTTGTCAGAAAATACCATTGTTGATGTTAATCCGTTAATAACAAACAGATGTCATAAATAGCGCTTTAACGTTTTTTGTTAATTATACATCAGCAAAGATAAACTAGCCATTAAGCACATTTTAGGATCTACATTATGTTTGTAAGTAAAATATGTAATAAAGAAGTTCGTTAATTACTCGATTATGACAATTAAATACATGTAATTAGCTATGGCCACTTTCTTTAGATATAGAAGAAAATACAATTATCATTTGGTAAAAAAAAATACAATGTAAATCTTGGCGCGCTACCAAATAAATTATCTGTTATTAGATATAGAAATATGTTAAATATTAAATATTTGAATGAAACAATGACAAAGAAAGTTCCGTGGCTTTATAATATTAAAAAAAATCTGACTAAATGCAGAACGGTAAACGTATGGATTGAACATCAGTTTCAAACGAAAAAAATTCAATTAGACAAAAACTAATTTAAGACCTTTTTCTATGCGATTCAAGAGGATTACAATGTGGAAATGACAGACATATGACCAAGGACATAATATAGCTATAAAAGATTAATAAAACTGAAGAGGACACCACAAACAGAAGCAAAGGTTCATATTAAAGCTGAAAATGGATGAACAAGTCTTCTGTTATTGATTTCATACAGGACATGTGCAAAGCAATATACCCCAGCTTTTTTCAGACTAGGGCATTGTAATTACTATCACATGGACAAGAATCGTAAACCAAGGTATTTATAACCTTGATTGGCTTTAAAAATTATCCATTGGCTGCAAATGAAATACTACCCTCTTTCTGGATATTTCTGTCTTGCAGTTAATATACTTAAGTAGCAGCTCATCAGGCATAGTGATATTTTATCAGAACTTATAACCAAATTTCAAGTAGTCAGGCCACATTTACTGCCTAAGCTGACATGAGAACTGTACATGACAAAACAATGTCACAATTTCTTTATCCACAGGTTCAAAGCGTTAAGTAAGGCCATTCTGTTTTATTAATTTGTTAAGCATTGTGCCAAGGTTTTGAACTAGATTTTATTATAAATTGGGTTCTCTTTTTTTTAACTTTAATATTATTGCTTAAGATTCTAGTGTAGGATACGGTGACTTGCAAAATCAGATTCAGAGGTGTTAGATTTCTGAGTTTTGAGTTTAAATTAGTCAGTTGACTGTTGCTCTTTCAAATATGTTTAACATGATGCTTCTGTTAGTCAATTTTTTTCAAAACGAGTTGGTGTTTTTAATAGGCAGCCAGCTAGGTTTTGTAAAATGAGGTTGAAGCTTAAAAAATAGACAAGATTGCCATGATGGCCATTTCTTCACTCACCTGAGTAAAAAATGCTGCATCTAAGGTTTTCATACCAAGAACAGAGACAGGCTCTTAGTGTCCAGTGCTTATTGTTTATTACAAGAAAAGATATGCACATTCAAAATGTATACTTTGACTAATGATTTTGTGAGGAGCTAGTAAAACAACTTATTTTCATTCTACTTGAAGTATTTAAATTAATTAAATTTAGACTGACTTTGCCTCTGGCACAAAGTACTGGTTCAACCAAGGAACCACCAAGAAGGATTTAGATTAGTTGAAATTAGTCTATTTGCTTACATTTATTATGTGTTCCTTCTCTTCCTCTTTAATGTTTTGATGATGAGAAGTCAAAATCCTGTAAGATAATGAAAAACCTGATTTTAGATAATGTATATTTTCTTTTAACCTAAATAATACTGGCAGAATGTTATAGCTAATAAAGGAACAATCACAATTTGTTATTTCATGGATATACAATATTTTGGAAACAGATGCTGGAATAATTGGTGTGCCATTCATAAATACTTGAAGAGATTATTTTTAATACATGTAATTTGTAATAGTGTAAATATGTATACATCATATTTGTTATACTCTAGACTAAGGCTGAATTTTACTGTTCACACTAGTTTCAGTTGTACAATTTTTAATTACAATTATACTTATGAACTGTCATTTCATTTACCATCAAATTTCTTGGTTTGTACTAACACTAAATACAGATCATTCAACAGTTGTTTTGAGCATTAATGTAATCATTATTCATTCCCAGAAATATCAACATGAACATTTAATTATTGATAAGTTATATGTATAAATCTACAGTACTTGTAAACTCATTCTTTGAGGGCTCATAAAGTGGAGATGGCATTTCTTTGGTGATGATTTTTCAGCCTTATGCTCCGGTGTATAACTGTAAGGATCTGCTTGAATCGTGTCTGGGAATTCCTGTGTTGACCAGCTTCGGTTGACAAAATCCTGCAAAAAATTATTCTGTTGTCACAATATTCTGTTGTTTATGGAAAAATCACAAAAACAGTGACTGTTAATAAAAACATATTTATATTTACAAATTTTAGTTGAATTTCTAGTATTTCTTTATATCCGAGGTAACACACTGAAGAGAGGGAGAAGAAAACGACTCGTTTTTGTACAATAAAACTAATGTTTTTGCGTGAAATATTCGAAATGTTGTTTACTCCGCAGGAGCCTACTAACTGGTTTCGAGCTTCGTACATAAAAAAGCTTGTCAATTATACAAAGAGATAACCCGACATAAAACATGGCGGATGATGTTTCCCGTAGGAAACCCTTTAAAGGTATTTTGGTCCGCCATGTTTTGATCATGTGGTAATAAATTTTCCTTTCAGATTGGCTTAGAGCAGGCGGTGTAAGGGAAGAAATGGTCAAATCTTGTTTATAGTATATGTCGCCGTGCGTGAACGGCGACAATTATTGCAGTCTGAACAATCTATTGCCTGTAGATGCACAACAAACGTACTGAAACAAAGCCAAAATAAAATGTTATGTATCTGTCATAATTAAATGCGTGTCCGTTTGTTCAGTATTTTTGATACAATGTAAATAATTCGTCAAAGCAAACCTTCGAAACAGCAACATACATAAGACGTTTCCAAGAACATCGGTTGATGAGAGAGGGTGTACGTTATTTTTATTAGCATGTATATTCGATTAACATTGTACATTGATCGAAACAACGGTATCTTCTGAAGTATTAACAATTTTTTTCTAATATAGACACAAGATAAAATCACAATTCACACTATATCTTGATTTGTTTCAATGACATTTGTGTTGTTGACTTTGATTGGCCGGTTGGGGGTCCGAATTTTATAACCCTAGGGTCTATTTTTTTATTTTTTCCACTTATTTTTATTTTTCTTGCATCATTTTAAAGTTAAAGCTCTCAGCTTTCAGAAAATATTAACTTTTTGAAAATTGATTCAGGGAAAGACCCTAGGGCCGTAAAATTCGGACCCACAAATAAGCGACAATTTTTATCGAAATTTTGTTGAACTTCACACGGCTCAAAAACATATTTTCACACAAGATATATTAAATATATTTACATTTTCTGAAAGCTGAGAGCTTCATCCTTCATTTTATATGCATTTTATTAAAATCGATTGAGAAATAAAAAAAAATAAAACCCTAGGGCCGTAAAATCAATTAGTTTTTCCTTTTTCCCAGTGCTAGGGCCGGGGAATACACTTTGCCCTGTGTTTTGATTAGATATTCAATAGCCCCGCCCACATCTCGGTCGCCTATATAAGCCGGTGACACGACGCTCCGCCCATAACCTCTTGAGCATTTGCCTAAGAAAGTTGTACAAAAAACTCTCTCGCTATGAACACTGATATTGTTGAGTTTTCATCTGTATTACCGAACGACTGTCTGCCATATGACTCGTAAGTGGTGTCTGTACATGTTTTGCACTTTACAACATTGAAAACAGTTTGATTTATCCCAATAATTGTATTAATGTAATGTTCATATATTTCGTTTCCAATAGTCAAAATTTCAAAAATGTCGCGGGTCTTAAACATGTTAATTGCGCAAATATTTGTCATTTAAATATTCCTCCTTGATACTAGAATACTTATCGTAAATGCCAACTCATGTATTTGTCCCCGCTTTCACCCAAAAGTAGTAAAAATATGGATTTTTGATTCCTTATTGTTGTTACTACGACTGATGCGGTTGCTAGGTTAGTCCAACTTCCGGTGTCCTATGGCTATTGTTTCCTTGTTTTTGCTATTTAGGGCTCAATATTTGTCACGTTTCTTATCCATCCATCCATCATCATAATTTGAGCGATACAGTTGTTCTTATAATAATAATCAGCGTTAAATGTCGTAGAAACTTCGGTTTTTGAGTAAGTGTTGTGAATTGTCACAATAAATGTTATTTTAATCGTGTTGTTGACAAAATTTCATTGGTAGAAGTGTTTAATTTTTCAGTCTTGATTCCAAGTTTGTTGGCACATCGAAGTCTTTCCCAAGTTCTTCCAATGAATATCCAGAACTTTGGGGAACCTTGTATGAACTTCTTTATTTTTATGTGTTTAATTTTGACTATGATTGAGTGTATTCAATCATTGACTGTTGACCTGAAAATACATGAATTGATTTTGCATGAAATAGTTAGTTTTGTCAACTCGGGTTCATCTGATTTTTAAATGAGTGGTAATGGATACTATGGACATACATGTAGTGTCATGGTTTCATATATGTGTGCATGTATTATGTGACACATTTTGTATATTTGTGATACTAGTCATTCTGCTGATTAGTTTATAGCTTAATTGCTGAATATTTCAGTTAGATTTTATGCTGTTACATGCATTATTTGTGATTGGTGATTTTTTCTTTTTATTTATGATTTTCAGTATGAGTACTGAGATGTGGAAACAGCTTGCTGACTGGGAGAAAGAGTCAGAAGCAGATGCAGCTGAATATAGAAAAGTTGCTACTGTAAATAAGCATGATGTTAAGGTAAGTATTGATGATGTTGATGTATGTAGGAGGAGTAAGAAGAGATCCCACAGTCCTGAGGAAGGTCATTCCCAGGCTAAGAGACCCAGATACAGCAGCAGTAGCATTAACCAGTATTCTCATCCTTCTTATTCCAGGTCTAGGTATCACTGGAGCAGGACTCCAGATTTCCGTCCTCCCAGGTCTGCCATGGTGCATGTGAATAGGAATCATCCTAATTTCCATAAATTCTTTCATTATTAATATATTTTACTTTCAGGAAATTCATTGTAGACTAGGTAATATTAGTATCCATCATGTGATTGATGTATTTGATAATAAGTTTTTGTGGTATTTTATGATATTTACATCTTTTTCTTTTGCTTAGATTAGGTATATCTTCATATTGGGTTTGCCACTTTTGCCTGTAATGATATTTTGGGTTGTAATCTCATGATGTCTTTATTCAAAGATTGGTGGTTCAACTTTTTGTATCTTGTGGTTTTTTTTAAATCATCATTTTTTCTGTATTCCAGTGATGGTAATGAATGCATTGGATTGGTATTAGTGGTTATATTGTTTACAGAATAGTGTTATTGGATATGGGTTGTTTGTTTATAGAAGACCTGAAGACTCTGTGTTTCCATTTGTACATATCCTGCCTCTGTTATTATTTAAGAAAGTACTGGTCAAGATCTATGCCAGGAAACAGACAGTTGTTTGAAATGAAGGCCATTTAATATAGATATGTGTATACATATGTTTGATTGGTTTGTTACTGTTTAATATGCATAAGACAATTTTGTTTAATTTAGTTTTTATGACAGGTTATCACATGATGGTATTAGATAGCAGTAGTGCTAGGGTTTGTTGCAGTATTTGTACTATTGTAGTTGCTAATGCTATAGTGAAGATTTAGTATTTTGGGCATTTGATGTTTGGTAGCATTAAATGTAAGGTTTGTTATGGTACACACACATGAATTACCTACCATCTTACAGTTAGTACTTATGTTATGATGTTAGATAGTAGTAGTGCTATGGTGTGTAACAGAAGCTGTATTATAGTATTGTTATCTACTAGTTTGTTTTAAGTATTTTTTGCAGTATTTAGAGTAGATTTAGATCAGAAGGTGTGTGCTGATACATAGGAGTACTTGTAGGTTTATATTTTCTTCATAGTGTAGGTAGGTCTGAGGGTGGTTGGTATAGGATAGGGAGTAGAGTATTTAGAGTTGACCACACCCTCCAGTGGAGCACTTTTTTTGGCTGGTATTTTTTTAACTTCAGTCAAAAATTGTGAAGTCTTCTGGAGGACTTTAATTAGGAATGTAACTGAACTGACTTGAGAAGGACCAATGGAAACAAACACATGAGAAAGATTAATGAACAACTACAGCTAAATGATGTAGAATGTCAGAATTTTGACAGGATTTTAAAAATATATGGAATGCCTAATTCCAAATTTTTTTTTAATTCTGTACTTAATGTATTTCAATTTTTTTATAACAGACTTTGTTAGCTTGTCCATCTATTTGATATGTCTGGATAAAACTTTATAAAATTTACTGACATTCTTCATTTTAAATAAATGTTGTACACAAAATTGTGTGGTATCATAATTCAATAATACAAAGATTTCCCATTAAGTTTATCAAATATAACTGAATGCCATGTTTGTCTTGTAAATATTCATACAAAGGATAAAGAATATGCATTAGTGTTTTTCTTTAACTGGTTAGTTTCATTCGACAAATTGTTTTTTATTGAATATCATTGATAATATAACGATAATAATATAACCTTATATGGAGAGATTGGTACACAGAAAAGTCAAAATCATCAAAATTTCTTGAGTTGAATGCAAAACTCTACTTTTTACCAAATTGACTTTCATTCTCCATACTTTCATGACCTTCAATGCTGTAAAATTTCTGTAGTTAGATTTCTACACTCTAGCCATGTACATGTCAAATACATTTCCACAGCATGTCAATATAGTAATATCTTGCATTAATTATAATGGTAATTCAAATAGATTTACAAAACTGAGCAGGTTGTGTGAAGACCTTCATTATTTTGTTTGGCCAAATTGAATGGCATGCTTTATTGGATTTTCAGTTTTTAATATTCTAATCTAAGTGATTTGATTTTAAAAAATAATTTTAGTATTTCTAAGATGGTGTAAGCTATGTGGGGAGGTCATGAAGTTGAGTTTGTGATGATGGAAAGTAAAAAATTAAGCGCTTATGAAGAAAAACTTCTGGTTGCGGCAGGTTGTGCCTTTTTACGAAAATTTGGCAAAAATGTTGACTTTCTTCCATATGTGGAGAAATTGCCGACTCTGGTGGAAGAATAAGTTAGCGTTGGTTAGTATACAGTCCAGGAAAACTGATTAGTGACATGTTATGGTTTATTATTTGATTCAATAAGCACTAAGGCCCACGAGAACAGCACATTTATATACATATATACACAGGTACATAGAAAAATACAAACGTAACAAGTTGACTGTGAAATGATACAATCTTACCTTGGTGTTAATTACCAGATAAAGTATAAGCGGAGAAGGTGGACACTAATAATAATAATAAATAAAATAAAAAGTGAAAATTATTTACATTCATACATGTTTTATGATAGTTTACCGTAAATTATACAAGAAAAAACGATTGGCTAGGAATAGTATCCACTATGAAAGTGATAAAAACGATTATATTCAAACAATAATTAAATATTAAATAATTAAATATCAGGGTAACTATTAAATAGTAGAAGAATGTACACACATGTAATTAGACATGTATGAGGTATTTCCTTGATTCAACAGGGGACCAATTAAACAGAATTTATCGTGAATAATGTAGTGAAATTTTGTCATATAAGCTGTGAATGTAAAAGTACGTAAATAAAGGAAATAAATTTAGTTCATATTGTTTACAACAATGTGACATATATTAAGCAGTAGTGACAGATCGATACATGACTTATAAATTTAGTTAATATTTTTTACAATAATGTGACGTATATTAAGCTGTAGTGACAGGATTTATATATTTATGTATATATGGTGAAGTTAATAGCTAATGTTTTAACGTATTGACACATGATACAGTTACATCTTAGTATTCATCATAATCAACAAATGACAGTTTAAATATAAACGATGGGTATAAATATTTGAAATGGTATAAGTAAGTGTATAACTATATTGACTTATAATTGAATATTGTTTCTTACTTCAAACGCTATAAGAATATACACAACCAATTTCTTAATGACGGTCTCATTTTGAGTCTGGAATAATTGTTTTAATCTAAACATGCTAGGTCTCCTCCAATAGTAACTATTTATACACGTATTGCGTAGATCATTAAAAAGAACACATTCTAAAACAAATTAAATTCGTCCTCTAACTTGTTACATATATTACATTTACGATCGTCTCTTGGAATCACTGGTCTTTGCCACCTGCCAGATTCTATATTTAGGTTATGGGAAGAAAGTATAAGTCTTGTCATAGCAATTCTAAATTTTGGTATAGTTAAAAGACAAAGAAAGTATTGAAAATTGTGATTAATTACATTATTGTACAACAATGATCTGGTCGAATTGTCTATTCCTGCTCGCCAAGTGTGCAGGGTATTGTCTTTTACACGTTGTTTGAAAATGCACATAAAATAATCAGAATTGCCTACTCCTTGTTGTAACCACGCGTCATAGAATCCAAGTCTAGATAGTAAGTCTCTAACAGAAGTAACCCATGAAATTTATTTGGATTTGCATCGGCGTCCCGTTTCAGCGTGTCATAAATTATTTTACGGAATTTATGTTTATTACTATTGACAATTTTCAACCGAAATTTTATTATCCGAAGATAACGTATATTTATTGAACTAAATCTGCTTAAAACACCGTTTATATTATCATTTAGTGTTGAACGCTTAACACGTAATATATTTTTAAGTATATAGTATGTATACGTTCTATATTAACCACTGTATGGAAACCTCATACTTCACATCCGTAACACAATATTAACAAGATTATTTTGTTGAATAATTCAACTTTGTATAAAACATTAAGATTTTCAAATTTAAGTAAATGTTTATTCAGTTTAAGTATGGCTTTTAACGCTTTATCCGATAAATTTAATTGAGTTTCTTTAAATGAGCCACCTTGAGTAAAAATAATGCCTAAGTATGAAAATGACTTTAAGATTTCAATAGGGTTATTATTGTACAAAAAATCAAATTACGTGGTAAAGCGCCCATTCAAGATTCTCAATTTATATGTGTTATAAATAGTAGCGACTGACTCTAATAAGCGGTCAAAAATATTTTGATCTGACAGATTATATCTATTACTACGTTCAGGCATGACGTATGACCGATGAATAAGTCGTTTTCGAGTGAAAACATTTTACCGTCTAATCTTAATCATGACAGATCGTCATCACTCTGATAAAATAACGTTTTATCACTTACATACTGATTTCTAACATATATACAAACACCTCCGGTTTCACGTTTTGAACTATTTGATCTTTTTCTGTGTAATGCAAAACATGTAAAATGGTCTACATTTATATTTTCTTAAGCACTCGACCATGTCTCTGTAAACATGACAATGTCATGCTTTTTGAACAACAATAAAATATTTGAACTTTCAAGTTTAAGTGTTTTGATATCAGACATAGCACATTGAGGAGACAAATACACATGCACAAAATGGCATGTCACCATTTTTCATGTTAATCATTCACAACTTACTAAATAAACATTTATTATGTATATAATTAACATCTTCTTAATAACTCGCTGTAATGCAGAAGTTAGATGTTGAAGTTCATGCTACGTATAGGCTTGAGCACCTGACTCAGGTTTTTGTTGTCGAGGGTATGAATCTAATTTTGAGTAAGTGTATGAGCGGATAACCAAATCTACAAAGCTTCATAAATTCCTGAAACATTAAACACTAGTCGTTGTTTCTCAGAAACAACATAATAAGGCATGTACCTAATATAATGATATGAGGACATAAAGACACGAGATATCTATTTGGTATAAAAATGCACCTACGAGATAGAAAAATGACATAATGAAATACAAAGCACATAATAAAACTGTATACACAAATAATATACAGTGCACAACTTAATGCATAGTATACTAATACATTCAAATAGATACTGATATTCGTGTCTACAAAAGACAGTCTCGACGTTCTATATTCGTTGACAAGTGTGAATGTAGTATGTTTACCGCCGACAAAGCAATAACGTTTTTTTTCCAGATCAATTTGTATGGTCGTAGCGTCTTTGTACCAAAATGGATGACGGATATTTCTTGTATTTCTCTTTATATGCATGCGGTTAGTTCCTATTTAGCATTTGTTTTACTTGATTTTGTATTTATAAAGTTTAGTAGTCATTGAACGTCATCAGACAATGTTTTACTCAACAAAATATAACAAGCAAACATGTCCCGGTGTATTTTTAGTTTGGTGCCGATAAACGGATCGTTGTCATATTAATATACATGTATTTGATGAGAGGTAAGATTATTTTGAAACTTTTAATTTAAACGACACAAACACAATATTAAGAGTTACTGTCGAAAGCCGTGTTTCCTACGCTGCTTATTTTCATCTCTGTTTATAAGGAGGCCATCCTTAAAAAATGCAAGTGTCGTAATTAAGAATATAGGTAATTTCAACAACCTTGCTGTTGGGTTAACTCTATAGCGACGTGATTGAGTGTCCGCCTACAGCGCTAGGGGTACTGGGTTCAATCCCCGGTTAAGACTATGGATTTTTCTCGCTCCTAATTTACTCTAGTGGTTTGCGATTACGCAACCCAAAATTGGTGGACAGGTAGGTAGTTTTTTGTTAACATTATGTGCTTGTACTGAAAACAAAAAGTTGGTGTAAAGAACGAAAAAAGTTTGTTAAAGTCACTAAAATGTTTTTAGTCGGGTGATTTTTTTTATTGAAACTTCATAAATATATACAGTTGTGACGGTTCTGTGATTGATCCTTTCTTGAATCTTATACTTTTGTACATAAGTTTATTCATTACTATAGCAGAGAAAGGTTTGTATGTTTGTGTCTAATTTTATTGTGTAAATATAGACCTTGAACTACGGATCCCAGGTCCTACCCCCTGTGGGTCCTACTGAACATTAATATTGTTTCTAAATGAATGTTTTAATTAACTAAAAATACAACGAAGCAGTTCTTGGTTTATTGACGTTTTTTACAACGTTAATTTCGTAAAAAATTAAATCTAGTATAAAACATAACCAAACGTGACCCACGACATATATATTACTCATTTCAATCTGACCTATTGAAAATAAAGTGTGTTTCCACAAAATAATGTCCATGACAGAAGTAAACGAAGCCCGCGATATAAATAACATTCTTTTTAATCTTCGATATTAACAACGTAGCAAGTTTATTTTCAAGCAAAACACCTCGAATAAATTGGTACACATGTCGTTCGATAAGTACACTATTGGTGAAACGTTGTATACAATTTATTTTCAACGACAATTCATTATATTTACAGTCTGTAATAATAGCAAACCTTTTGCGCACGTTTGTTGATATAAAACGTATTTCTGAACGAAGACTAACAACATACAACTAGTTAGCAAAATATTGTATCCCCTTGATCGGTGTGGTGTGCAATTTGTAACACGTTGGAACGTCGGTTGATGAGCAAGGGCCATGTTTTACTCTACTATTTTATTCTGATTAGGATACTTAAATACCCAAACATGCAATAAGGCAACTTCGATGTCGAGACTAATTTATGTGAAATAAACAAAGCAAAAAAAATCGATCTATGACGTCTCACTGAACATTTCAATTGCTACATCGAAGTGTGTTTTGGATACCAACATTTAAATGACATATCAGAAATATTCTCAATGGAAAAACAAAAGTTACTGTCTTACGGATTTGACTTACGATATTCCATCATTGCAAGAAGTATTTTAAGTTTAAGCTCACCGTAAACTAGTGAAAAGTCTACCTTTTTACCAATGTCAGTAATCTTTTTAAGTCTGAAATAGCATAAAATAGACCTTTGTAACGAAATAAGTAAATACTGAAACTCATTTCTACTTTTTTAGCATGCAGATTCGATCTATGTTGTACACTAATCGAAACAATGATATCTTTTGATGCGTTAACCGAATTTTTCTAATATGGACTCAAGATAAAAACACAATAGTTTCATAACTAGATGTTGAATTTTTTAATGATAATTGTGTTGTTGAGTTTGATTGGTCATTATTTGAAAGCTGCGTTTTGATTGGATATTCATTAGTCCCGCCCACATCACGGTACCTTATATAAGCCGGCGAGACGACGCCCCGCCCATAACCTCTTGAGCATTTGCCTAAGAAAGTTGTACAAAAATCTCTCTCACTATGAATATTAAAGTGCTAGAATTTTCAGCTAAATTACCAAATGACAGTATGTCATATGACTCGTAAGTATGATATGTAAATGTTTGACACTTTAAAACATTGAAAACAGCCTGATTTATCTCAAATTCCTCTTGTTATTGTGATGTTCAGATTTGTCGTAGCCAGAAATTCAAATTGTTCGCGGGTCTTAAACTTGTTGATTGAGCTATTATTTGGCATTTATCTGTTTCTTCTTGAAACGTGAATACTTATTATAAAAACTATATCATGTATTCGTCCCTGTATTCGCCCAAAAGCAGTGAAAATAGGACTTTGTTTTTTTATTGTTGTTGCTACGACTGCTGCGGTTGCTAGGTTAGTCAACTTCCGGTTTCTTGTGATTGTTGTTTTTGCCCTATCGGGTTCAGTATATGTCCATATGTTTCTTATCCAACATCGCTACGTTGTTCTTCTTTGTCCCTAGATGTTAAAATATAGATTAATAAACATAGTATTGTGAGTATAACAACTGATTGTATTGTGACCCACTTTCGGTTTCAGCTGCTTCCCTAGTTACCACTTTTATATTCCTGCCTTAAAATCTTACAATTTGAGCAATACAGTTGTTTTTGTCATAAGACTCGGTGTTAAAACATTGTTGAATGTTGAGGATTATCACAATGTGTGTTATTTCAATCAAATTTTGACAAATTTCATTGACATTGGTGGAGGTGTTTAATTTTTCAGTCTTGATTCCAAGTTTGCTGGTACATCGAAGTCTTTCCCAAGTTCTTCCAATGAATATCCAGAGCTTTGGGGAACCTTGTATGAACTGCTTTATTTTTTGTGTTAATTGTTGCCATTTGTTGAGTGTACTCCATTAGGGATTGTTGACTAGATACAAAATACTGTTTTTGTTTATGTTTTTATGCTTATGAACTAGTACCTTTGAACATTTAACATACCCACCGACATCTTTCATTCACTTGCATGTAATTAAGTGAAGTTCATAATGTTATAGTAAATTGAGAGTGAGAAAACTCCATGGTCCTGACCGGGAATTGAACGCAGGACCCCTAGCACTGTAGGCGGACACTCGACCACATCGCTAAAGAGTTAACCCAACAGCAAGGCTGTTGAAAGTGGCTTATATTCCTACAATCACTACAATGTTTTAATAATGTGATGCTTTCCCAGTCAGTTTTGTCAATTCAAGTTCATATGATCAGGACATGAGCCAAAAGTGGATATCATGTTATAATTTGATTACTGAATGTTTCAGTTAGATTTTATATTGTGGTGTGCATTATTTTCTGGTCAGTAGTTTATTCTTTCATTCATTATTTTCAGTATGAGTACTGAGATGTGGAAACAGCTTGCTGACTGGGAGAGAGAGTCAGAAGCAGATGCAGCTGAATATAGAAAAGCTGCTACTGTAGGTGTTGATACAGTTCAGGTAAGTATTGATGATGTTGATGTATGTAGGAGGAGTAAGAAGAGATCCCACAGTCCTGAGGAAGGTCATTCCCAGGCTAAGAGACCAAGATACACCAGCAGTAGCACTAACCAGTATTCTTGTCCCTCTTATTCCAGGTCAAGGTATCACTTGAGCAGATCTAGGTATCACTGGAGCAGGACCCCAGATTTCTTTCCTCCCAGGTCTGCCATGGTGCATGTGAATAAGAATCATCCTAATTTCCATAAATTCTTTCATTGATTTATTTTAGGAAATTCATTGTAGAGTAGGTAATTTTAGTATCCATCATGTAATTTTATTTTAATTGTGTATTTGATAGTAAATTTTCATGATATTTATGATATTCACTTCTTATTCATCTGTTTAGATTAGGTGTGTCTGCATATTGGATTTTGACTGCTTTGATACATTTTATTTAATCCCAGTGATGTTAATTTTTTGAGGATTGGTTGTTCAATTGTGCTCTGTGTATCTTGTTACATTAACTTTAGAAGTTCTTTTCTGTTTTAACCATTTGCCTGATAATACTGCATATCCCTGCATCTGAAGCAGACGACTTTTGAAAACATTGTGGCAAAAGAAGCCTTTGCCTGTAGTGAATTTGACTTCTTTTGCTACGACGTTTTCCATTCTTTCATAGAGAAATAACCCAATTTTCTTAAATAAATTGATGTTTTGTACAGTAGCTTTGAATTTGGAAGAGTCCAAAATATGCTTATGAGGCAAAGGGTTAAAGTGATAGTAATGAATACATTGTGATTGGTATTAGTGGCTATATTGCATATACATGTATAATGTTGTGTTGCTGGATATGTGATGTTATTTTTGGAAGAGGTGAAGACTATATGTTTGTTTTTGTATATATCCTGCCTTTTTTATTATGTAAGGAAGTACTGGTCAATGCCAGGAAACAGATGGATTGTGTTGATGATAATTTTGGGTAGATATGTGTACATGTTGTTTGGTTGGTTTGAGTTGCCTTTGTTGTATATGCATCAAACGTTGTTTGGAGTTAGTTCTAGAATTGATTGGTTAACACATGATGATGTTAGATAGTAGTAATGCTAGGGTGTGTAACAGAAGCTGTATTATGGTAGTTGCTAGTGTTTTTGTGAATATGTAATATGGTGGATATTTAACTTTGGGTTGCATAAGTTGTAGTAGCATGTAATAGTACATGCATGCACTATCTACTAGTTTGTTTTAATTATTTTTCGCAGTATTTAGAGTAGATATAGATCAGAAGGTGTGTGCTGATACATAGGAGTACTTGTAGGTTTATATTTTCTTCATAGTGTAGTGTAGGTCTGAGGGTGGTTGGTATAGGATAGGGAGTAGAGTATTTAGAGTTGACCACACCCTCCAGTGGAGCACTTTTTTTGGCTGGTATTTTTTTAACTTCAGTCAAAAATTGTGAAGTCTTCTGGAGGACTTTAATTAGGATTGTAACTGAACTGACTTGAGAAGATTCAACGGAATTGATTAGAGAAGAATTTGAGTGAAGAGTCGTTACCAGGGATGTGTTTGTAAAATGTTGGAATTTTGACAAAATTTTACAGAAATAGGAATGCATTATTCCAATATTTTGCTGCTCTGTAATTAATATACTTGTCAAAATATTACAAGTTTAATAACCATTATGCAGACTCAAGATATTAATGTTTAGTCATCTATCACCAAATAATTGTGTGTGATATACTGTAACTAACAGGTATGTCAATTTACATCTTCCTAAATGACTTTGTCAAATAATTCTAAATGTCTGCAATTGTCTTGTAAAAATTCATTTGACTTGGTAATAAATATATACCATATTTTTTATCTGATGAGTCATCTGTCTAGTAAATTAATTTACTTTAACATACTTTGTTTTATGCCAATGGACTGTAAATATTGCATAAAGAGCACTACTGTTTGTTTCCTGTTCAAAAGCCTTGTTCTTGTCTGAAGATTGTTGATCTGAGCTAGTTTCATGATTACAATCTCGTGATTTGTTTTGTTTCCTTTCATTCTGAGACAGTTTGTATTGTATGACTGCCATATCAATATTCTCCTTGACTCAAAACCAGACTTTGTGCAACACAGCTCTATTTTTTCTCTCTTCCTATCAAAGTCTGCTTTTAAAGGCTTAAAAAAGAAAAAGAACATGTTTTGACAGATTATTATAAAGTATAAATCAAATTAAGCTTTTCAAAAGCATTTCTGACATTAAGTTAGGGCTGTCATTGATATCAAATAAGAATCCATAACATCCCAATTTATACTTCTTAAATATATATATATTGTACATTTCAATGTGTAAGTATTCTTAGCACTGAAGAAAAAACAGTAAAAAATGATTCATTTTTCAGATGAACTTTACAAGATAGTATAATCTTTCATTAGCCCCAAACAAAGCTTCTTTGGTATTAGAAATGCAAACATTATTCATTTCTACCATAATTTTCGGCCAAAATATTGATAATTTGAAATGTTTATCAAAAATCTATGGGCAGAAAAAAACAATGTATCAATATCATTCAAATCCATGACAGTCTCTGTGTTAAGTAATTACCAGAATTTGAAAAGAATCTTTTTAATGATATCCACAGTTTAATTGTATTTTGTTTATTTTGTAATTGCAATAGGTTTTTGATTGATTTTGTGGTGTGTGTAAAAGTAAATCCTATCTAGTTAAACATTTCATTCATTTGTGGTTTTGACAATTTATTGTGTAAACTGTTCTTTAATAAACTAGTCCAAGTCTGCGTGTGTGTGCGTGTGTGCATGTAATACAGGTGTACATGGACTTGTTTTCATACATAAATGTACATTTGTATTTACAAAACTGCAATTTAGGAACTTTAAAGTTCCATTGATAGCGCCTGTATTGACCAAAATATATTCTTAATAATAGACTTCATGCTAACCAACTTATAATAGTAAGCCTCAAGTTAGTTAATTTCTATTTGAGCAAGTGAACTTTCTCAAAGCTGTGCATTCGGGCTAGCGATGAATAATTTATTTTAGCCCACTTCTAGTTTGGACAAGCGCTTTAAAAAGAACTAGATTAAACACTATAGTTATAGTGGAGTAATAAAATCAGAGTACAAAAATAATGCATATAACTCACTATTTTCTAAAAGTTGCCTGTATATACATGTATTGAATTATATAAAGAATTCAAATGCCACCACAAAGTCTCATGATATCGAGGCTTGATTGAACTCACAGATAGAATGCAAGCCTGGTGTTCCACAAAAACTTATTTTTATTAATTGTTTGAAATGAAATCTCATCAATTATTTTTAAAGCTGAAGATGAGAATAATGGTTCAATAGCCAATAGCTAGTATAATAGCTAGTTCAGAGTGCATCTAAGGCCACCCCTAAAAAATAATTGCTTTACAGTTAAGCAACTGATTCATCAAATAATCTCCCGACCCATAAGATTTTTATAAATTTTAACAAAAAAATTGTATTACTCCAGTTTTTCATACAAGTACATTATGTTAACAAAAATAAATAAATAAAAATAATAAAAAAATGCATGTACCTATCATCAAAGGTCTGTACTACACATGTATAGTATAGGTATTTTTATCTACCCACTATTAAAAGTTTGGGCTATGTAAATTGTAATTAAACAAACATATTTTTAAAAATTGCCTAATACACAATGTTTTATTCAAGGTCAACAGAAAGAAGAAAACTTAATACTAGGACATTGGTGATCATTTTAATGATTTGATAGTTTCACTTGCCTAATCAACTCTAATTAATTGAACACCTGCTTCAATTCAAGTAGACTAGATTAGTAAAGAAAAGTATATTGCCGTGCCAAGAATTGGGATTATCATTCAATTAGATCAGACTGGTATTACAAATTGCAAGCAACTACATGCAATTACACACCCTCCCAACGTACCACACTCACAATGTAAGCAATACAGGAAGTTGTAAACATATAAATTTCAGTATGTTTCTGATAATGATAGTCAATGAAGTATATTGTCTATACAAGATTATTTTGTTTTCATGTCAAGTTATTCCCCACGCTATAAACGTCGTGAAGGATGAAACCCAAGCCGTATACTTCAGATAAAACGCGAATTTCAAATAAAAACTCAAATATTCGGTAAATGACTGAACTTGATTCAATAACCGAGCTTAATTCACCAACATTTGCAATGCACCTTTATTAGCAAAACTATGGTAGTTCATAAACATAATGCACAGATCTATTTTCAAGTTCCGCTATTTCTGCGGTTGTTCAACGCAAAATATACCTCACGTGTACTTAACTGCAGACTTGCTATTTACTTTCCGCTCCGAGAAAATGCATCAATGTCAGGATTCAACAAATCCAATTTCAGTAAATGTAGACTAAAGTCAATCAATCTTAACGCTTGTAGAACAATTTAAACGTCTACATAACTGTGGGACAATATATGTACGTACTTAGAAGATCTCTTGATAAATATTTACCAGGAAAGAAAAGAACATTCAAGTTACTGTAAAGCAATCGTGACAAATCAATACTATTCGATCGGATATTTATTTATATACAAACTTTACTGGGATATATCACCGATTGTTCATTGCGTAAGAGGAAATTGATTGGTATACAACAGCGTGTTTTCACTCACTTGTCTTTACACGTACGTCGACAGTGAAGTTTATGTGTGTGTCCTATTTTTACTATTACCCAGAGAAGACAACATGCGACCTGGACTGTTTAAGTGAACAATGAGCCTAATGTACGAGTTACCATATATTCATGTTTAAGTGAGTTAACAGGATATTGCGCAGACATTTCAACAGATTCAAGTTTCGGTTTCGGTAAAGAGTGAGACATCGACGGATTTAAAAAAAATATGTACCTCTGCAATTTCTTGTTCTACCTTGTGATATTCTTCCAGATCATTCATGTAAGTGTACCGCGTTGTAATGAACACAAGGATTGCAGAACATGCACAAGTCATAGAACTTGGAGCCGGGAATCATGTCGGTGGTGCCCTCTGGATCAAGAATGTCACGCAAAATGGTCGCCCAGAAACCACTGTAAGAGAAGACAGAATGTTGTAAGAGTTTCAAAATGTGACACCTACAACGGAGAAAAATTTAAATACAATGCTACCGAGGCTTACAAGTTAGCCATGTTCTCGGCTATTGCTTACTCCGACACACCAACCAAGTGTTTACACGCTTTGTTCCCAAAAAGTGACTACAACGTGGTGTCAACTTTTCGACGAAATTGTGACGATTATATTTTCGATTATGACAAAAAGTGCTTGGCATTCTTAGTATATTCTCATAGAAATAGGGAAGTGATTGTATCTTTTCGGGGTACCCGAGGAATAAAACAAATCGTTGAGCAGGTCTTCACTACTATTGGTCTGCCTTCAGTTCCATCAGCTGTCGGAGGAAAAGTTCAGCATTACTTCAACAATGTCCAACAAAAGTTCTATCACTCACTGAAAAATTTGATAAACGATTTGAAGAACTGGTTTCCAACATACCGCGTCAAACTAACAGGCCACTCATTAGGTGGGGCAACAGCATCAATCATCAGCGCAATGCTGGTCAAACAAAATATTCTGAAGCCGGAGGACGTGTCTCTGTACACATTTGGAATGCCGAGGGTTGGAAACAAGCATTATGCCCTTGCACACGACAAGCTGGTACCCGATAGCTGGCGGGTAGTAAGACTCGGAGATATTGTTGCTAGGTTACCTACGTGCGGACCACTATGTTCCTTAATCGATGGACCTTATCACCATGGTAAAAAAGTCCTTTACTCCGGAGCGAAAATGACCAATAATTCGATGTATGCTGTTTGTGATGGTAACGAGGATTCGTACTCAGAATGTAAAAAGAGTTCCAGAAATAAGAGAGAATTAGCTATGAAATTGAAGCGGAAAAGGAGAGAAGTTTTCAAATATTCATTGGACAAACACAAAAACTTCTTTGGGATACCGATAGGAACTTACTGCAGGGATCATGTTTTAAAACCTAACTGACGGAGATGGTGTATGTGTAACATGATTCCAAACAATTTGATTTGTTTTAAGTTTGTATAGTTTCTCGATCTACATTTTGTAATTTTGTGAATATTAATTTGCAAAAACATTCTACATTGACCTGAGTTTCTTAATGCCCACCTTGCAGTATATAGCACTGGAGGAAAAACATTAACACTCATGATTGATTACCCTGTTGACTTTTAATATTCCCAATCCAAGGTTTACTTTGAGTACTCAATTTCTTGTGTTGATCGATTGTAAGCACAATTGTAAATCATAAGTATTAATTAACTTATTTGGGTCCTTTCAACTTCAAGGATCGAGTTTTATTAGATGTTTAGAAATTGTTCGTTCAGAAATTTGTCTAATTGTATGTATTGCATCATTTGTGTAAAACAATATGTATGCGCCATTGAGAGAATCATTGCAAAAATGTGAAACATGTTTGTAAAATGTGAGTGATGGATGCCAAATCCGTGTACAATGTGTGTATGGATAAAAAATCAGGGTACAATGTGAGTTATGGATGACAAATCCGCGTACAATGTGAGTGATGGAGGACAAATAAGTGTACAATGTGAGTGATGGATGAAAAATCAGAGTACAATGTGAGTGATGGATAACAAATCAGAGTACAATGTGAGTGATGGAGGACAAATATGTGTACAATGTGAGTGATTGATGAAAAATCAGAGTACAATGTGAGTGAAAAACATTAAAAGCAGTGCACCATGAATGAATGCTACATGAAAAATCAGTGTATTATCATTAGGAGCATTAAAATCAGTGCACCATTCTAAGTAGCATTATGAGTCAGAGCACCATTTTAAGAAGTATTAAAGTCAGCCCACCATGTATTAATGTTGCAGCATTCTGAATAGCATTATAAATCATCACTTAGTTGTGTCGTGTTGTGTCGCATTAAATTATAAATGTGTGAGGTATTACATACTATTGCAGTATTATGAGAATATTATATGCTCTGTACATTTTAATGATATGAAACATTTGAGTTTACAAGTATTATATTGTTGTTCATGTAAGACAGTGATTAAACAACATTGAAATGGCTTCACTTATGTAGGTTACTGTAGTCAACTTAGAGAATACACATGTAGTTGTCTTTGTACATGTAGTTACTATGTATTTATTAATTAAGATTTAATTTTTGATGCAGATTCACACATCAAAGCAGACATGTGCTGTTTGCTTGTATCGCATTTATCTTTTTCACTTACAAATTGTTCATATATTTGTACATTGTAATTTATTTCACAACTTCCTTACTATCAAACATTACTGCACAATTGTCAGTAGGTTTGTCTGAGAGTTAATTACATAATTGGTACATGTATACATACCAATTATAATTAACAATACAATGTACTTAGTGCTCATTAAAATTATGTGTTAATGAAGAGATTCATTACTAAACTACTGAGTTTAAAATACATAACAACACTTCAGTTAAAAAAATATCTTCTAGCAATTTTTGTTTGTATCATTTGTATATTTACTAAAGTTTGGCAGCTAAGGTTAAATACAAGGAATGTTTGATTGCATGAAATATAATACATGTATACCTTTGTGATAGAGTGGTTATGGTCTCCGACTAGTAATCACGTGCCCTTCACCACTGCAAATTCGAATCTTACCCTGGAGCAGACAAATTTTGCGTGTGACGATGCTGTCCTGCTAGCTTATGAAAGGTTGGTTGTTCTGTACACCTGGAGTCTTCCTTCAACATTATAACTGGAAATTCGCCGAATGAAATTGGCTGTTGATGCGATGTTAAACCCCTATGAAAATGGTTATTGCATAACGACCATGTTTGCTTGGCTCTTCAGTATATTTTCATAGTATCTTTTAACATAGATTTAACTAGTGAAACATATATATGGGGGGATTGTTTCATAGACATATCTTGTTAAAGATAAATATCTTTCTAAGCCTTGTTTGTGATAAAAAGGTTTTATTCTATTGCTTCGGGGATCTATTGTTAGATGTTTAATGCTATGTGTTGAAAATGCATAACTTTGGCAAAATGTTTACGTTTTAAAATTGTTATCTTAGTAAAGATATGCCAATGCATGTAGATGAAATGGGCCCAAGCATTACTACGGTATTAAGCAGATGAAACTCTGAAAGACCAATGTGGAAAATCCTCAAGTTAGGTTCAAGTAAGACTTTTGGACACATTTAGGCAGATCATCCATCTACTGCCATCAAATGATGAAGTATTGCTTTATTTCTATGCTACAACATCATGCAGATGGTAGCTGCCTGACTCAACAGTTTTACGTTAGGAATACATGTGTTTCATACATATGTGTACTAATAAGACTTAAATTCATTTTGAACAAGTGCATATGATCGAAGGGAAGTAATTATGAAGTCATAAAGTACTGCATACTGTAGGGGTTATCTGAAAAGTTTTGCAAATTTTCGCCGTCAAGAGCTGTAAGAATAGAGAAACTTCAAATGCATTAGAACAACAAGAATACTGTCTACTGTGTGGATTATACACTTTATTATGGAATTTCCACAGGCGAGTGGTTAAAGTTTCTTACAAGTTATCACTAACCTCTCTCTACTGACTTTGAATCCAACCAAAAACAAAATTTGTATACGAGGGGGATGTTTAGATAGCTTACATTCGGTGGTTTTACTTGTGTATATTGCAGGGGTTTACCTCCGTCATTAAAAAAACTGGAAGTCACCATATGATCCTGGTTGTTTTTGAGACTTTTAAACCAACAACAAATTCATAATTATGTGGCTTGTCTGTTGTCAGTCATGTGGTAAGTGTAAACAAAACGTCAAGAATCAACATCTCACTTATCTAAAAATGGATAAATATGAATTTGTGAGAGATACACACACTGTAATCACTAATATATAATGTTGACTAAAATGTGTGAAAACAGTTTTTTATCATTCATCTGATAACCAACTTCTTTCTGGCAGAAATTATTTCTTCTAGCAGTATAATACAGTAAAACCTCAGTAAGCAACCACCCCAATATTAAGACCACTTCAAAAAATGTATAGCTGCTATATATTGCCATACTAGTTTTCAATATTTCCTTTAAATTTCAACTTGATAATGAGACCACTTCGATATTAAGGTTTATATGGTATGAAAGTTGATCTAGATAAAAATGTTTTATTGTACTTTACTGAAATGGGTCTGATTTAAAAACTACAAAACTCTTTTAAACTCTCTTTTTAAGAGGTGTGTCACTTCCTGAAAGCTGAAGTCACATTTTCAATGTCTTCCTAGGAGACGTGTCATTTCCTGTTGTGGGGAAGTGCAACAATTGAAGTGTGTTTAGGTATTTATGTTCAGATATTCATGAAAATTCTGAACCATATCAAATCCAAATACTCTCCTTATGTGTATAAAGATGGAATGCAATAGACAACTTAGACCACATGATGCACACATTTTATTATCTAAAACATAAATATAAATAAAAATTCAAGTATCTGCGGGCAATGGGTCGAACCCAAGAGGATTATGCGAGCTGTTCTTATTTAAAACTGCAAGAAATTTAAATCTTTCTCCCATTTTATCAGCGTCTGTTAATGTATGAAAGGATGAGAGTAGTTCCTGTTTTCCTTTGTCGTCTGCTTTATCATACAACATCTGAAACAGAAGAAGAAATTTCAGTCCAAAATTAAGACAAACCTGGGCAAACAGTCATTCTCTAGTTGTGCATGAACTTAAACCATTCTTTAGTTCACATTCTTAAAAAAAAATTTCACCAAATAAACATCCAAATAAAGACAGCTCATAAAGGCTCACATTACATAAAAGCTTACATAATATAAAAGCTTACATCATATAAAAGCTTACATCACATAAAAGCTCACATTACATGAAAGCTCACATCACATAAAAGCTTACATCATATAAAATCTAACATCACATAAAAGCTTACATCATATAAAAGCTAACATCATATAAAAGCTAACATCACATGAAAGCTTACATCACATAAAAGCTTACATCACATAAAAGCTCACAACTAAGTTACTGTAACTTACACATATACAATGATGACTAATAAAATGACTAAAATTCTAAAAATTCATAAAAAAACTGTTGACAGATTCATTCAATCAATGTGTTGGTGCAAATACCAGCCAGCATGTGCGTAAAAGCTGAGATGCATTAAAGTTCATCTGAAATTTCATGTTTCAACCATGCCATCAGTTCCTTTGTTAACAGATGACTTACTTGGGTATGACGAAACAGCGGATGAGACCCTTATCCACCTATACAACCCATGTCCACAGGTATGAGAGGAAACGACTTGCATTTTCAATGTATAAACATTCAGGCCATTTCTATCCATTTGACATGTTTATCTTTAGAATTAAATACATAAAATTTATTTCCATATGTTTCTTGGACATGAATATTTTAAAAATTTTAGTGAAATAATCATACCTGCTCGGGTAGGTATGAGAGTACAAGCACATATATGCACATAATAGACTTGAACTTCCTATTTAGAGGGGCATATGGTGAGTTCTCTTCATTAATAATTTAGTTAAATGATTAGTTTAACTTATTAGGAATGTATTTCACATTTTGGTATATAGGTTCTAGCAAAATGTTAATACCCACATGTAAATGACTATGAGTCTACTAGCAGATTGACTTGAATTTCTTATGTAGAATTGTTTTCTCCATTAGTAATGTATTAAAACAATTTTTTTTATTTCATTGAAATATATTACACAATTTAGTAAACATTTAGAAAAATGTCAACATCCACATATAGATAATTATACATGTACAGACATAAGAGTGTACATGTAGATATGACTCATATTACCTATTTAGAAGAGTATATGGTCTAATCATATAAATAATGTATTTAGGGGATTTATTTATAAGGAACAGATTTTAATATTTTAATTGTTGAAGTGAAATGGCTATATCTGCATTTCAATTATATATACAAATGTGTACTGAACTCTGAATACAGGACTCAATGAAATCTATTTTATATTGTTCTGATTCATTTTTTGTTCAATTAGTAATATCAGTTTAAAAAGAAAAAAATTTTTGAAATGGAAAATGCAATTGAAAAAGTCATATTCACAGATAAAGATCATGATCACCGCTTTTCTTATACTTTAACATATTTCATATTATTACATCAACTTATTTTTTTTTTCAAAATTTAAAATTAATGATTTAAGTACAGTGCAACCTCTCCAGAGGGCCCTCTTGAGCAACAACCTCCCACCAACAACAGCATAATTTTGTCCCACTTTATGATTTAATTATTATTTTTAATTTCTCTCTAAACAACAACATTAATTTGCTTCTCCCAAAGGGTGTTGCTTTGGAGAGGTTGCATTGTGCAACATTGGTGAAAAGAAATGACCATATTCACTTCTAAATACCCATTATATGTGTAAGTACTATTTAAATGCATGTCTGATAACAATGTTCCATATGAATTTTCATTTTAATACAATATTAATGAAGGTTAACAATCATGAATTTTTCTCAATAGAAAATGCAAGTCATATCCACTAAAGTCTGCAGATACAAAAAATGAGGCCATTAAATCATTTGAAAACTGGACAATTCTTATTCCCAGATACTCTTTTATCATTTATATAAAATATATGTGATTCACCAATATTTTAAACACAGTTAACACATAGCAAATTGAGAAATATGTTTCTGATAGATTATTTACAGTAAAACCTCACATAACTCAGATAAATCAACATGATAATAGAATCACCTCATTATTTTGACCAATTTTTCAGGTCCCCAAGGTGGTCTCAATATCAGGGATTTACTGTAAATCATTCAAATAAATGACTGATGCAGAGATACTTTTTAATGGAAAATTCAAGTCATATCAGCAATAAAGGATAGGCTCTGAGTTGTCTGTACACGGATATGGTTGTTTTTTTCCAACAAGAAATCAAAAATAAGCAATGAAGCATATCAGATTGAGTGACATGTTTCAAATACTTATATTTTATCATTGAAATACAGTAGTGATGAAGAAAAACAACAATATTGGCTAACAGGAAATTCAAGTCAATTCTCTTTACATCCTGTACTTCTACTCACTACCCCTTATACCCCTAGAATACATGCAGCATATATGATAAAATACCTTAAAATCTGTCAAAGAAACATTAAGAAAATGTATCTGATTTTTTCAATTTTTTTTTTTTTTGAAAAAAAAGTTAATCAGTTAAGTACAATAATAATGACTATAAATGTCTGTAAATGTTTATGATTTATTTAAAATACAACCAATATCTGCTAATATCTGCTAATGTTTGCTAATATTTGCTAATATCTGCGGACCTTGCCTTTTGTCATAAACCAAAAAAGCTCAAAACATTTGTCCTTGCACTTCCCGGAAATGGAAAAAAGCATCTCTTCCCTGTGAGCTTCAGAGACAACACAGCAAAGATTTACTCGGAATGAAAGGTGACAATCAATTTTCAGTAAAACAATTGATTGTCAGTGACTTAAGAACCAGCGATGATTTTTCAATAGTCGACATTTATAGTTTGGCTACTATTTATCAATACAGCTGCATTTGCTGCACAAAAGAGAACATTGCTGTAATACATGAATTTAAAAATTAAGCCATGTTGAATGAAAAGATCTTAAATACAGACTTTCAGGCGTCCAACATATCAGAACAACTCATTTCATCAATATTATTTCATAATCATAGGACTAAGTAAAATGGCTACCTTCAGTCTGTAAGCAATACCAAGATTCTGTAAGAAGGAAGACTGTGTCACAGGACCAAATGCTCTCACTGCAATGAAAATGTCAACATTTCAAGAATTGTGAACCAGTCTGATTTCTGTTATGATTGTCCAAAATTGTTGCAATTTTTTGCCAGAAGTCATCTACCAATCACAGTCACTATTAAGTGAGCAATATTTGACGCTATTTATACAAAAAATATCATAGCTTACAGTTTGAAGCAATGGTGAAAATAGCATAGTTCATAAAATACTATGGGTATAGACAAATGCACTTCTTTACAAAAATATTTTATCTCTTCTTATGATACAATTTATGTTACACAAGATACCGTAGATAAATCAGCACATTTAACAAGTTATTAACAGTATGTACATTGTATTTTACAAGACTTGATTCAACCTTTACAAGTACAAATGGACAGACTTAGAAAATGAAATTTAGCTGGACTAAAGAATATCCAATGTAGAGCTAGAAGTAAGGAGGCAGCAATTTCATTGGTTGATTTATAATAATACTTTGAATAATAAATCAGACAGATTAGCTTTTAAACTCAAATTATAAAAATACCTGTATCATTAACTTGTTTTTTCAGGTAAGCAAAATCAACATCAGCTGTTAGATCAGCACTTCCTGGATCAACAAGTACATCATGTAACTTGTGGTTACTAAATGCCTGAAAAAATAATATATATACATGTACTATCGGTATAAAATCTTAAATCCACCATTTTGCCAAATTTAAATAGTTTAGGGTATGGGAAATCTCACTTATGTGGATTCGACTCCAATATAAATAAATAAACCACGGGTTCAAAAAAATTCTCAATTATTCTTGATGTCAAATATTTTAATTCCAGTGAAATTATAATTTTTAAATCACAACTCTCACAACTGACAGTGTCATTCGTATGTGTATATATATAATACATCCCACACATTATTTCACTGGATACATATTCTACACATGAAAATATCAGATCTTAAAATTTTGATCAAGAGACAGATCCTAAAAGTTTTCATAAAATCATGGAATGTTTGGGGCAGGTTACACTTGCAATGGTTAGGTCAGCTACCTTCCCTAGATATTGGAAATTCTGTTGATAAAAAGCTTCAATCCAATGTAAAGGAATCAAATTATGTAAATATGAGACATAACTAGTGGTTCTCACCAAATAAAAAAATTACTTTTATATTTTTTTATGGGGATTACACCCGCTTTAGACAGTATTTCAATTATAAGCTGACAGGAAGTTTACTGAATCAATTTTCCTGGATTCTATACCAGTATTAACCTTTTCCCCACAAGTAACTGTCAACTTCTTCACTCGATTCACTAAGATCAGGATAGCAGAACAAATGGCCTTAAACACATTCGTCAACCAAATTGTCAAAGAGAATATGTGCTGTAACAAGGGATCAAACTTTTGTATCTGAGGTCCGTAGATCACATGCTGAACAAAGTGGACAGGCGTGTGTTCCCATAAGAAAAACTCATTCAAATTTTCATTTATAATTTGATTAATTGATGAGCCAACCTAAAAATGTTCATAGGTTGAAAACATAGGCAGTGTTCCCACTCACTTCTGACATTGGGGGTAAGCTTACCCCTTAGGTCTGAAATCTGGGAGTAAGAAAAGTATTTTGGGGGATATGAACATTTGTTTAAAAAAGCATACGTATACGCATACATCATAATGGGTGTTTCCAGAAAATTGGCGATTCGTCCCTAAACATATTCATACATGTGCAATCTCACACCAGATCAAAATATATTGCGTGAATTCCGATTTTATTGCGGGGTTGACGCCAAATTTTACATGAGCGGGAACACAGCAAAGGGAATTAGCATGTTGAAGGGATGTTGTTTGAAGGTCTAAAATGGTCTCACAGACCCAAATATCCTACACAAGGGTTTTGACATCCGAAATGACGGTTTCTGCCTCAAGTTTGTTTAATACAGCTTAACTTTCTAAAAAGAATTCACATAATAATTTCTAAAAGCTGGTGTCTACAGGTATCTAATACATTTTACTACTAACAAATAAGCTCTATATCCATTTCAAAACAATGAAGTAGTGAAGTAGAAATTTCATCTTTTTTTTGTTATCTGTATCTGTACAATCATTATGGGCCTTAATATACCATTATACACCATCTCTTTAAAATGCTTGCCCCCTATGATCGGAATCATAAGGTCCAAACTCACAGATTTTAGTAATATCATCATTCCAAGGATTAAATGAGCTCAAACCAATGAGTTCAGACCCTCTAGTAGAAATTAACAAACAACTTTGCAGACATCTTTAGTATATATTCATTGATATAATATATAAAACCTAGAATAAAATCCAAACTAAGAAGCCTATCTTTCTTTCACATTGTTTGCAATTGTTCAGAAGTTGGACAGTTTTCTCATGTGTGAAATTCATCTTATGCAACGTGGGATTCGAAGTAGGACATGGTAATTTGCAGTGTAATAAGGTTTCAAAAGTTATTTTATATCATACGCAAAAAAAACTAGGACATCAATTTTAAATGCATCACTTAACTAGAAATGTTGAATATTTTCTGTCTTTCATCCTGGTGATAAATCAATTTAATGTTAATGTCAATCCTTCGTTACTTTTTACATTGTGTGTATGTAACATAATGGTATACATATCACGTGTTGTTCATGCTAATTTGTCTGAATCACACTTCAGTGAAGAACTATACAGTGTAACCTTGATATTAATAATTCACCTATGAGAAATGATAAAACTGGTCTTAATGTTGGCAGCCTTATTATCTAGTTGAAAGATGGAGGAAATATGAAAACCAGTCCGTCCTAGGATATGTGGTTGTTACAATTAAATTGTTGCTATGTGAGGTTGCACAGTGTATAGCAAGGGGCCTTCTATGTTAAATGGGTATGGTCTATGACTATTCTTCACTAGCCCCACATTACTGTGAGTTTAAATCCCACCATACGATTTTCACTAAATTGAGGCCTGTGGTCTTTATCCACCCTAAAGATGGAAAGTCACCAAATGACCGTGGCTGTTGGTCCCCAGAGAAAAAACAAACAAACAAAAACACATATACCTTATTTTATTGTGGTAAAATTTTACAAACAATAGCAAAATGTCATCTTTATTCTGAAAATCTATTTCTATTAAGGTTATACAACTGGACAGATGGCCATAAGGTTATAAAACTTGAGATCAGTCTCCCAGCTCAAATCTCAAATTTGTGTTTTCAATATTCTCAAGTTGTTCTTGACAAGGTGATACAGTTTCAAATAATATTCCGTACACAAGAATATTTACATACACTTATGATAAAAAGGAATTATGCAGCAGAAAACTTGACATAATATTTTGACGTGAATGAATAAACAATGCAATAAAATCTGTTAAAGCAAATAGATTTGTTAACATATAATATTATAAATGGAAAATTGCTAAAGTTAGTGGAGATTCAGAGAAAAGAATAAAAAACTTAGAAACAGTTAATCAAATTGAGCCCTAGGATACTACTACAATAAAACTAGACTTAAACACAACATAGATTAATAATAAGTTTTCATTCAAGCTTGACATTATACGCAACTGATGACGAAAATGAAATTACGGAGAAATAATGAATAATTTTTTTCAAAACAGGATATGGCAGCGTAGTATATAAGTCGACTAATACAATCTGTTTACCAGTTGTGTGAAAACCTATCAGCCATGGAGTTACTGAGCAAGTTTCTAATTGCACTTCTTTGCTTAATCAAGATTCAAGTATGTGAATCTAGTTGCAGTGACAATTTGGATTGTAAAACATGTGCTAATTATAATGACTTTTGGGGTTCATGCTCTTGGTGCACGCTCACAAAAAAATGCCATTTATCATGGTCATTGTTCAACAGATGTGTAGATAGTCAAAATGTGAACAGTGCATCAAACTGCTTAGCTGAAGATAAAGATAAGTACGACCCAACTGAAGCATACAAATTGGCTTTGTTCTCCGCTGTGCCATACTCTGAAGAGCCAGAAAAATGTTTAAAGGCTGCATTTCCTGGAAATACGTACACCATGGAGTCGGTGCTTTTACAACAGTGTGACGATTTCATTCTTGATTATGATAAACCATGTACAGCCATCGTTGCATATTCACATGTTAATAAGGAAGTGATTATCGCTTTTAGAGGAACGATAGACACAACGCAACTCATTGATCAAATCATATCCACACTTACAACGCCAAATGAAAAGTCCCTTATTGGTGGAAAAGTTCAGAGTTACTTCAACAATATTTATACTAAGTTCTATGACTCTGCGAAAAACTTAACAAAAAAGTTGATAACAAAATATCCAAATTACAAAGTCAAACTGACTGGACATTCCTTAGGAGGAACAACGGCATCAATCACAAGTGCAATGCTTATCAAAGAAAACATTTTAAAATCCAGCGATGTTTCTTTGTACACTTTTGGAATGCCAAGAGTAGGAAACAAGGATTACGCTCTTGCTCATGACAAACTGGTAAAGGATAGCTGGCGAGTAGTAAGAGAAGGTGATGAGGTTGCCCAGCTACCAAAATGTTTACTACTTTGTACCATTCGAAATGGACCATATCATCATGGTAACAAGGTTATCTACACAGACACAGTTATGACAAAGAATTCAACTTATGCAGTCTGTAAGGGCAATGAGGACCCTCTAAACGAATGTAACAAAATTACACCAAGTTTGATTCGCAAAAAGAGGTTTATCGGTGAAGCACTTAAGAAACATACACATTACTTCGGAATTCGACTGGGAACTTACTGTCAAGATCTTTTGAATCAGACTAAAAAAACTGTAAACAGCACAAAGTAATTCTCTAATCAACTGCAGGAAATTTCAGCTGCTTGATAAAATAGTTACAGTTGCTGGCAGACTTTCAAAAACTGTTGAATACAAAAATTACTACATAGACATTCATTGTAATGGGTCAGATGAAATACGCAGAATGTCCAACAAATAATGAATTAGTTATTTATCTTTAGCAATATATGCAATCTATTTGTAATCCGCATGTACTTTCTTTTTCACAAATATATCAGTTATGAAAATAAAATCTGTTGTTTTTTCTTTACTTCAAACGCTATAAAATGAAAAGCAGGATAAAACTACAGTATAACCTCAAATAGCGACCACATCAATTTTATGACCAACTTGTCATAATGACCACTTATTTTTGGACAAGCTGTCAAAAACTCCACTATAATTCAACTTGATAATGAGACCATCTCATTATTACAACAGATTGTAGCATCCCAAATATGGGTTTCATTATCGAGGTTTTACTGTATTCATTAATCAATTTATAAAGTACCAACATCAACACGACTAAATTGTATGACAGAGAGCAGAGAAACATAACAATGAATTACAGAATTATTCTTACAAACAAACAAACATAATTTTCTAAATGACATGCCATTCTTTTGGTAAAATACAACTTGGCTCTACTGACTGTTTTGTTTTCCGATTTCCACTTGAATCATGGGTGATGTATTTCAATAGATCAGTCTTTAATTGTTTTAACTATTCGCCATTAATGAGGAGTGTCACTATTTCCTCAAGAAATAAGCAAACTTGTTTTAACATAGTGAAGTCAATAGTTATTAATTTATTACCTCACTGTCATGGGAACAAGCATGGTAACAGACATTTGATTACATCTAAAGCTGTCATTAATGAGAGAATATGTTCTAGCACAACCATGTAACAAGCATAGAACACAATAGATAACTTTTTTGTAAAACCATTCATAAACTATTTTTATTTCTGGTTTAATGCCCGTTTCAAACATACTTCAGTTATACACCATTAACCTCACAGTCTTTATTAATGGACCAGCGAGAGAAAAATTGATATCAAAATGATTTAAACACAATTGAGCCATTACCTAAGATAAAAAGTATTGTTAAAAAATACACACCAGTCCAATTAATGTATACCCATTTGTATATTACTTTAGGCAAAAAAAAAATGGGTTGAATTCAGGTGTTTTAATCATTCTGATCACGATATTACAATCATAAATCCATTACTACAACCAGCAGTTTGCCTAACCAGTGATCCTGTATTCTGTACTAGTACAAATCATGTTCTCAGAAAGCAATTGCCAATTTTTCCACATGAATCCCTAAAATTAGCAATGAAGAATGAATGGCCTTAGACAAAGTGTCTGCAACCAAACTGTCACAGAGAACATGTGCCATATCATGGGTTCAAACTTATGGACCTGACATCTATAGACCAAACTTTTTCCCTATCTTAACCATGAACTGAGTTTTCATATACTTGTATTTTTACAAATATTTGAATACTAAATCAGAATATGAATATTCAGACTAACAAATGAATATTTAAATACAAATTTTTATGAATATTTAAATATTTAAATACAAATTGTTACGTGGATTAAATTAATATGCTGATATTATTCCTTTGTTCTGTCAGTACCATGTTTTTAATGCAGTACAAATTTACCTGATAGCCATCCAGTATTACAGTGTAAGTCCAATATTAAGTGTGTATATTTTACAAAAGCATTACTATGGTCATTTTGCAAAACGCAAAGTAACGCATGCTCTGGACATTGTTTCATACAAGAGGCTTCCCCTGGGGTTCATGCAAGATTGAATGCTATTTGACATAACGTTTAAATTTTACTTCTTCTATCACCAATTTATCAGAGAACCTGCATTATCTGTTGTGAACAAGAATTTGCAGGAACATATTTAGTCATCTGTTTTTACACTCGTTTAACCAACATCCAATTAATTGATCTTTGACTTCATGTACCTCGTCAATATGCTTAATTGACCATTTGTGTTTCTGTTGTACATGTAATTGATACAGTGTAAAACCTTACAAATAGGCAGTTAACCTAATTGGTATAAAATGGGAAAACACTGAACCTGATTTAAACAGACGGGCTCAATACTCAACATAAAACTACAGAACAATATTGCCATCTGTGAGTCACAATTTTTCATAGAATACAATGGGCAGCAAATGTGCAGACAATCACAAAATATAAACTGTATAAATACAAATGTAGTTTACCGGTTGTAGAATAGTTTAAACATTCTATTGACTTAATACATCAACAATTAGGGAAACGAGGGTTAAAATTAAAATTAAAACTTACATATACATCAATCAGCAATCAAAATAGGATTTTCAAATATGATAAAATACAAGTAGAACAAATATTTTGAGCAGATACGAAAAATTGGGGCAATGATAATTCAGATCGTGAACCACATGGAGATAACAAGTGTTAAGTAAAACAATGCAAAAAATCCAAGACGAAAAAAATACTTAATGGAAAGGAATGAACATTCTTAAAAATATCCTACCATTAATCTTTAGCACAAACACTAAACTTTTTAACACTGGACACCTTTGGACAATTTGGTCTGAACAAAATTTGTCTTCAAAATAAAACAAAGGGAAGTAACTTAAAACATAGATGAGATAGGGTAATGGGTCATGAACTTAATTTCATTGCCTTGTGACCAAATACCTTTCCGAGTTTTGCGAGTTATCCAGCAGACAAAAATTTTGGATAGAGCCAACGGATGCATAGAGACCATTACAATATCACCCTTTGAATAAAATGAATAACAGCACAAATGACAATCATCTGCCTTAGACAAAAACTACAAGCAATAACCATAAATTTTCTCACGACAATGAGAACATCTCATCATCATTACACATTAAAATTGTCATTAAGTGATAATTACTGTAATTAACATTTCTTTAGATAAAGAGTAACTTATTTTCTAACAAAACATTGTCCAAATTGAGTTCATGTGTACAAAACATGAGCCCGCAATTAAGAATGATTTCGCAGCTAATAACACATCTTTGTACACATACGACACATGCCGAACAGACTAACGTGGTCGTGGTTGAATATGTTGAGACATAGGTTCTTGGCTGTATGATATAATGCAGATACAGTACATGTATTTCATAAAATCCTAACAATAGTGAAAAAGATTTGCTGTTTGCAATCCAGAAAGATGAATAATTGCCAGCATCATGAGTTCTAGACTTAATTGATAAGTGTGTAGTTGAATAATATTCTTCTAAAAATCAAACAACAATGAACAATTTCTTTTCAGTTTACACCAAATAAATGTAATGATTAACAAACTGCTTTTTCATTTTGTCCAAAGAACTCATTTACATATAAGTTATAGCTTTAATGCCACAAGTATTTTATTTGTGAGATTTTAATTAACATTTATCATACTTATTTACATGTTTCATTTTACTGTATTTGTATTAAGAATGATTAATACTACTGAACAAAGAAGTGATAATTTCTTTGATATAAGTAGCTCCTTTTCGAAAATCATCACTTTAGTTTTCTTTACGTTAAGTTTAAGTTTTCCAAGTGTTACAATACGGCTGTATATCATTCAAAATAGATTGAAATTGGATCATGCGCAAATACAGCAGAGTCGTCGGCAAATAAGAGAAGAATTCGTAGATCGTCAAACGTGACAACGCCATTTATGTTAGTGTTAATATTATTGAGTATATCGTTTAAATAAAATAAGCATAGTATACTACTTGCTGGATTGTCCTGTTTAACTCCTATGTTTGAAATTATAATATCTGATGACATTTTACGTAAGATTTAATACGGGAATACATTGATTTAACAGCATTCGTGAATTTTGTGCTAAGATTTTCATTTAGTAGTTTTTTCTATAACAGTAATCGATCTATTTTATCAAACATTTTTTCCCAATCCAGGAATGCAACATATAATTTTTTGTTTAAGGATGACGTTTTTGCGATGATGGCATGTAGAATAAATAACCAGTCTGTTGTTGATTTGTTTCGTTGAAACCCGTATTGATTATCAATTATCGTATGATGTTTATCAGTCCATTTAATTAATCGATTAACGATTAACTTTTAGTATATTTTTGAAAATATTATTATTAAGAGTAATTCCATGGAAATGTTTTGCTATGTGAGTCCCACCTTTAAATATTAAGATGACAATGCCTTCTTCCCATTCCAACAGAAATGTGCCATCATTAAATAGTTAATAAAGGTGAAATAACATCAAATGAATGTCTCTGCAATTAACTGATCGGTGCCAGGGCTTTTTTTGAGTTAGTTTGCGAGAATACTGCATCTTTAATTTCTTCTTGTGTAAAATTTATATCCAAGTCATAGTCTAGAACATTATTTTCATGTGAATCATCACTGTGATTGTCCTGGGTACATGTGGGTATATTACCATATAAATCATTAAAGTGTGAGTGCATGTCTTCGATTGTTAAATTTTGTGGGTTATTTTGTTTATTTTTATATTGTGATTTAATATTTTTCAAGGATGATTTGGGGTTTGATTTCAGTAATTTTGTGATACGCAAGCCTTCTGACTTTTTATTGAGTCTTTTTTGTTTTTTCTTAATCTTTGCTTAAAAAAATTCATTCTATTTTCATTATTTTTACTTCTTATAAATCTGTGTATAGCTCGATTAAACAGCTTACATGCATTGTAACATTCTGCATTGAACCACGTTTTTTTTTATTTTATTTCTATATGGTGAGTTTAATTCTCTATGTTAAATAAATTTGTGGTTTTACATAAGTCAATCAAGTGCATCCCATGTCTATCAAAGCTAATCAAATCGGATTCATGCACTGTTTAACTGTTAAAATCACCAGTTGTCATGACTTTGCCCATAGTTTTATATTTCCAAATGCCTAACTCGAGTTGTTCAAACATATTAATATGAAAGCTTTGAAGTAGTTTGGAATCGTGTGGAGGAATATACGCAGAACATAAATATACATCTTCATTAAAATGAAAAAGAGTTTTACATAGTCTTAACCAAATTATTCCATACTGGCATTTGTCAACAATATCTTATTTTTTAAATTACATTTGTAAAAAATAGAAATTCCACCTGAATAGCGTCCTTTGCAGGTGTTTGTTGTTTTATTTGCATACAGACCATTCTACATAATATCCATCGATGTTTAAGTTGTAATAAGATTTTGATGATAAACAAGTTTTGGTTAGAATAATTATGTCATGATTGTTAATAATTGCACTAAAATCAGGGTTTGATATTTTCTGAACTAAACTATTAATGTTCCATGAGATTGCTCTTCTTGATGTCTCTATTCATTAGATGCTGTTGTTGGTACTTTATACTCGCTTCTGTTGATAAATAATTTGTCACTGATGAACTTGTTGCCTTGATCCTTCTCTCTCTCTCTCTCTCTCTCTCTCTCTCTCTCTCTCTCTCTCTCTCTCTCTCAAAGACATAACATAGGTTCTCTCTGTTGTCGCGCCATTCTTTTGGAAGCTGTACTCAAAAACACTGAGATTTTTATTTTTAAGTTCTCTTTGGTTGAAGTGATGAAATTTGACGATGATTGGTTGCAGTTTCTTGGAAGTGCTTTGGTTGCCAAGTCAATGAGAACGATCAAATATGATTTCATCAGATTCTATTTTCAGTGAATCTTTTATGATTTCTTTGATGATACTATGCGAGTATGGTGTACTTGTAAATAAATAGATTTGTTGCAATTCTGAACACACCTACATAACTTGACTTTCAGTAATATTTGTTATTCCCATTAATGCTAAGCATCACATTTCATCTGCATCAATAAAACTAATTGACTTATTGGTTGAGCAATTTATAACTGTGAACATTTTTCATTACCATTTTAATTGGAAACAGGTTTTTGGTAATATGTGGTGTCAGTATATACCTGGTTATTTTTTTCAAAATTTTCAACAGACCAATCAAATACATTGAAAATGCCCACAAACACAAATAGTCATAACTTTTCACAGTGTTCACCAAAAGAACAATAGTAAACCTTTTTTTTCAATGGGGTTTAATGTTGCAACATCAGCCAGGGTAATTTGGCGATATTTCCAGCATTAATTTTGGAGGAAGACTCCATGTACCAGGAGAGAATCACCAACATCTTGTAAGCTAACAGAACAGCTTCCTCACTTAAGAAAACTAGTCCCAGGTGGAATTAGAACACAAAATGGTGGTAGGCTAGTGATTACAAGTCAGCGACCATAACAAAACAACCACAGAGACCCTATCAATAGTCAATCTACAGACAAAGGTAGCAAAATATATGAATCAGGTTACTTCCTAATGCGGTAATTTAAAGAAGAAAATTTGTCAGGAGTTCAAAATGACCATTAATGACAGGTGACCGCTAATGCCAGGTGATAGTTAGCACAAGTTTAACAGTATAGTAGTGCTCAATGAATTTAAACATGCTTAAGCCTTACTGAATTGGTGCTCAGAGACTGCAAACAAGCGATTTACTTTATAAATAAACAACACATTTTCCCTTTCATTTAAGAGATTTTGTCCATTTCGAGTCAAAATCGTCCCTCTTACCTAAATACAACAACTTGAATTTCAGAGCAACAAATGAGGAAATCAGTACAGATACTAGACTTTGTGACAGAGACCCAAAAATTCTTACTCACCCTAAATGTATCTTCTTTATGGCCATCATGTCCATAGTCTATCACCAGCCCACATCCACCATTTTCATTTATCCTATCTGACATATGTTTCATGATAATTCCAGATTTAGGGGAAACTTCTATATGTTGTCTGTTTTCATCAGAATCAACCTGAAACAACAGAATGTAAAAAAAACTTCTATAACCTGGAAACTTCTCATAGAAGACCCATACATAAACTTAAGTAGAACCACCCACCTTCTATAATTTAGCTCAACTGCTTCTTTATGTTCATTAGAATTTGTCTGGCCCCACTGACCATAGAGGCCCCTTAAGCCAGTACTAACATGTTTTAAAAATTAACAAGATATGTGAAGCTCATGTATAATGTCTGGCATATTTGTGATAAATCAATTTTTTTTGCCTTTTAAAAATGTTTGACCTACCTGCAGAATGACTTTAGAAGCTGCAGATTCAGTGGGTGATAGAACAAAACGAAGTTCATCGTTAGATTCAGGGTTTATATCAACCAGAACCTCCCTCCAACCTCTCTCTGTTTTCTAAAAAGAATAAATTCAATGGTACCAGTTTTCTAATTGCATGAAATATATCAGAGCATGTGTACTGTAGAGGCCGTATAAAGGGCTGTCTCACTGAATAAATTTAATGGTATCGTTTTTCTGATAACATGTTTACAGGAAAACCTTGATAATGAGACCAAAATCGGTCGTAATAATGAGATGGTCTCATTATCAAGTTGGACTATGGAGGAGTTATTGAAAGCTTGTTGAAGAATAAGTGGTTGTTATAACACTGTGGTTGTAATATTGAGGTGGTCACAATATGAGGTTTTACTGTGAAATAGACACTAAGACAGTGCTCAAATCTGAAAACCACTCAGTCACTTATAAGCAGCAGTCTTGATAAAACAAACCAGACAACCAGGGAAATGAAATAGATTTTAGCCAAATTGAATTTCACTAAGATTTCCTTATTGGGCCTTAGTCTAAAAAAGGGTTTCTTCTTCGTTGTATAATGAGCTCTTTTGAATGCAAACCAGTGGGTGAAACATTTGAGTTTATTTCATTAATACAGTACCTTTCTAAAACAAAGAAATAAAAAGTTAACATCTTCTACAAAACATTTTAAATAATATTGAGAGGGATGGGTAGGAGCAATAAACAAACAATACTTCAATTTTGGCCTTGCTGATGGCAGTGTGGAAGGCATAGGGTGCTAGCACATTGAAGGGCTGGTGTATAATGATGTATTAGGCCTAAAATGGCCATACAGACAAAAAAAACACATATAATATATATACATCATACATACATACATAATACACCTTTGTCCACCATTCCTTCAATGTGCTAGCCCCCTATGATGGAAGGTAGTGAACTATTTTTTCAGACAAGTTCTAAAAGGCTTATAACAAAACACAGATTGTGTACATATGAATAAAACATACCCTAAACAATAACACAAAATGTATTATATAGTATATAAATGATGTTCAGATTTATCACAACCAATCTGCTACATTAAGCATGAACTATTTTAGACGCCTTGAGGTAATGAACAATTCAGACAACTATATCATTTGCTGATAATAACTACCATTACAAATATTTTATTGCATTAAAACAAATTACATGTTTTATAGCATAAGTGAATAATAATTATTTAGCTTATTTTTTAAATCACACCTGAATAGCGTCCTTTGCAGGTGTTTATTGTTTTATTTCCATATAGATGTTCTACACAATATTCATCAATGTTAAGTTGTAATGAGATTTTGATGATAAACAAGTTTTGGTTAGAATAATTATATCATGATTGTTAATAATTGCACTAAAATCAGGGTCTGATATTTTCTGAACTAAATTATTAATGTTCCATGAGATTATTCTTCCGTTCCGTTGATAAATAATTTATCACCAATGAACTTCACAGTGTTGCCTTGGTCCTTCTCTCTCTTAAAGACATCATGGAACTTTTTTCCATTATCGCGCCATTCTTTTGAAAGCTGTACTCCAACACCGAGATTTTTATTTTTAAGGTCTTCTTTCAAAGTGAATGATGCTTGTCTGATTCGTTCTCTTTGGTTGAAGTGATGAAATTTGACAATGATTGGTCATGGTTTCTTGGAAGTGCTTTCGTTGCCGAGTCAATGAGATTGATTGAACATGACTTTATCCGATTCTATTTTCAGTGTATCTTTTATGATTTCTTTAACGAGATTTTTGTTTGTTTGTTTGTTTCTGTTGTTTAAGGGATTCCGTAAAATATTAGATTGTCTCTCATGCTTCTATACTCCTGATCTAATAATTTGTCTTTCATTGTGGTCTGCTTTTTGTTTATATTTTGTATTGTACAGTCGAGCTGGGTACATGTTTCTTGTAGTTTCTGGATTCTGTCCGATGAGGTCTTCAAAGCGCTGGTAGCCTCAACTTCCTTAACTCGGAAATTGATCATGTTCACTTTAGTTTCTAGGTCACAAAGTTTTAAATGCATGGAGTTGACAGTTTTTTCTATATTTTTTATTTTCTCAACATCAGCTTTAATTATTTTGACATCCTCCATAATGTTAAGAACCTATAGTGGTGGTGGTTGGTTTGCCATCTGAGTATTATGAGCAATAATCTGTTGATTATTTGGTAGTAACAGGGTAGTATATTGCTGGCGGTATTGGTAGGGTGTAATCCAAAGTTTTTATTTGTTTTCACATTATTTGATAAATTTCACAGAGATTGAAATCCGTGTCTTGTCACCGAAGGAGATATACTTATATCATAAGGTACAATTAAAATATGAACTAATGGTAACACTTAGTGAGGTTTCCAAATAGAAGATATATCATCAAGTACTTAGCGATAAAATAATGATGAAACAGTTGAATCATGATATGCTATGAAATGATAAAAGATATATCTGGCCCACATTTTTTCCACAAATTAAAGCAAAAAGTGTTCGTAACAAGCTAAAAGTGATATTTATGGCCCTGTTTCATCAGAAAATGGCAAATTAAAATTGTTGCTGATGATGATGCAGATGAATGCTTTCACAACAGGCAGATATTCGCAAATCTTTAATTTATGCATACTGTAAGTTCACGAAAAGTCAACAGAAACAAAACAAAATTCTGTCAGAACTGACTTTTGCTTTCCAATAGAGAAATATTGAGCCATATTGGCCATGTTTATATTATCTACATACAGAATTTCTTAACTCCCGTGTTCTTCACTTTCTAGAGTTGTTGGTTCGAAAACTGCCAGAAAAACTTTTTGAACAAAGTTTTTAAAATCTTTTTTGCTTCAAATAGAATGATTCGCACATGCAATTACAGATTCTTGTGAAATAAGTCATGTAGAACATTAATGATGGCTCCATTGACACCACAGTTGAAATGTTTTCTGTCGCAAATTGATACCTGACATGATTTGTTGTGTTCATGTTTATATCGACATCTTAATTATCATAACATTGCCAATGTAGCTTGGATCATCCATAATTTTATCTAATTAATATTCATGTCATGTGATTTGAAAATCGCATCACTTCACTATAGTGATTTAAGATTAAAGATTTAAACATCGTTTTTAGACATATACCAAGCAATTCATTGTGCATGAATTCATTCAAACTATTAATTGTCATATCAAACACTTTTAATGTGTAGCCTCAAGTTCTTTGATGTCAAATATGAACCAGGTATATCTTTAACAGCAAATATAATTAGAAACTAGTCAGGCCAATGAACACTTACTTAAAGTTATTGAAGTTAAGTGCATCTCTCATACCATTTAATGTAATATTAGTGTGATAATAAGCTCTGATAGTCAAAGGAAAATATATACAGTAAAACCCAACATTGAAACCACCTCAATATTATGACCACCTTGTTATAACAACCACTTATTTCCAGGCCGGCTTTCAATAACTCCCCAATAATTAAACTTGATAATGAGGCAACCTCATTACTAAAACTGATTATTTGGGTCCCAAAGGTGGTCTCAATATCATATAATTTCCTGTATAATTATCATCTACAAGTAATAAAAACAACCACAAGTTTAAATTCACAAATGCAATCAATTCAAATCAAGAGGTTTCTACATAAAATTAACTGCCTTATACAGGACATACTTTTTACACCCAACTGCACAACAAACACTTCATGCATCACCGGGAGAGACTGACAATAAGCGCAATAAGGGTATAAAAACACTGAAGAAGTTTCTGAATCTAATACTATTTCTTGTACAATTTGGGCTGATTGGACAGATATTTTAAACTTCAACAATTTTAACATCAATCCACTACATAAGTCACTTGCCTGATGACTAGGACAAACACAAAATGGTCATTTTCCACTCCAGTAATGTAGATGGAAAACAGTCTATCAGAGGTTTTTTGTTGTTTTCTCTAAAGGTTAAACATTGCACCAACAGTCCGGGTCATATGTAGACTTTTCCAGCTATAATGGTTTAGGAAGATCCCACACATACATCTGGGTGGAACCACTGACCTTCCATTAGCTAGCTGGACAGTTTCCTTGACATATGAAATTTGTTTGGCCATAGGTAGGATTTGATCTCACAGTGGTGAAGGTCTAGTTATTACTAGTCACAGACCATAATCTCTTGAACATAAGAGGCCTCTCATATCACAGTTTTGGACAATCAGTTTCAAAAGCTTAAGTCCCACACTTCTATTGTTTAAAACAGGTGAGTCCATTTACACTTACCTGAAATTTGTGAATTGGCATCGCATCAAAGAATTCATTAGCAACAAACATAGTATGACCAGACGGGACATCAGCGATATCTCTGTACCAATAAACGCTAGGACCATATTTTGATTCACATGTTTTGTAGTATGATATATCATCTGATTCAACCTCGGTGGAGAGAGAGGATGGGTTTGTAGATAAGTTTTGTTCCTGCATTTCACTCAACTTCTTGCTAACTTCAACCAAATGCAATGACACAGATTTCGTCAGCTCAGGAAATTTTGAAAATGCCTACAAATGTAAGAAAACAAATGAATAAATCAATAATAATAGTATAATGGTTCAGTATTCAAGTCTGTATCTTCAACATAAAATCAGCTGTATACTAACACAAAGTTAACAAAACTAGTATTTCTGTAGTACTAACCATGTTCTATGTAAGTTATTGCCAACTTCAGGAATCACTAAAATAAAGTGAACAGACAGCCATAGATGTAATGTCTTCCACTAAATTGTCACTAAAAAATGTGTGTCACACCCAGTGCTCAAACTGATAACCCCAAGGCTTATATACCAAAAAAACTAATGAATTTAACAATAATATTTGATTCAAATGATACAAATCAATTGTATTAAGTAAAATAATAAATTCTGGTAACATTTAATATAATAGATGTGTATAAGGGTCAGCATACCAGTGCTAAATGTAAATGATTTGTACTGACATACATTATTTCTTTGCAGGAATCTGATGGAGAAAAAGTACAAAGATATCATCGTTATTAAAAGACAGAGTATTAATAATCGCTTCTTTCAAAAACAACATTGCCGATTGATTGCTAGCCTCTCACTACAGTAAGTTTGAATCCCATTGGAGACCAAGTTCACATGTGGAGAAGTTGGTCAGATAGCTTAAGGGTGGTCAGTGGGTTTACCCATGTTAAAAGTTGGTAAAGTTGCCATATGACCCCAGTTTTCAATGCAATGTCAAAACCCAACAAAAAAAATCTTTGCCAATTGGGCAAAATGTTCTAACAAATATTGAACCGTTCAAACTGATTGTGTACAATTCAAAACCATTCCATGTAAGACAGTGTTAAAAATTATGGGAACAATATTTGCTAATCTTTCTTACCCTAAGAACATCATCAGCCATTGTTCCACGTCCGGGTCCCAGCTCTATTAGTTGTACATTTTCAGGGGAACCGGCCATCATCCACTCATTCACAAACCATATAGCAACAAGCTGAAACATATATAATCATACACAAAATCAATTGTTGTGATAGAATGAAGTGGACAAAAAGCTGCAACATATTTTATTATACTGATGCAAGGGAAACAACTCTTACTTAAATATACATTTGCTGCAAAACAAATGCATAATTTACACGCATCTTCAAAAGAAAATGTTCAAGAATATTTCCTAAGCTGCATTCTCAGTAACATTTGATAAAAATATCAATTTTAAGCAAATATATGTAGAATCGTGCTTATGTTTGCATTAGGAAAAAAGTTTAATAAAATTTCATTCCTTGAATCTAGCTATCAAGATGTTTCTATCAGATTAACAGATTAAAAAATAATTGCGGTAAAATGGCTTTAAATTAATTATCATTACTGTTAAAATGATAACAATTAGCAAGCTTTACAGAAAACCTGGCATCACAATATGATATACATGTACATGGAATGCCTATAAGCAAAATTATTCACCTCTCCAAACATTTGACTAATTTCTGGTGATGTAGTAAAATCTCCCTTCTGACCAAATACATCTTTGTGAATATAATAACCCTGAAAATAGTTATAACAGGTTACAATCAAAAGTCACAAGTCTTGAACCAGTAATCTGTTGATCAACAGTGCTGGTCCTGAGAGCATAAAACTTGAGATCAGTCTCCACGGTAAAATCTCGATTTCATTCTCGAAGCATTCTGGTTTGAAAGATATAACAGTTCAATGTGTAAATACATTTTCAGATCATTGATGCTGGCAGAACAACACATGGCTAATATCTTCATTGTTTAGTCATAATTTAGCTTGATACATTAACAGACAAAATGTGAGATTTGAGATTGGATATCGATCTCAAGTTTTAAAACTGTGGACCTAGAACTTAATTTAACTGAGCTAACCAAGCAGGCTGGAGTTGTATCAAAAATGTGGTTATGCTGTTTAAACAATATGACATAAAGCGCTGACCAATAACATAACTCTTAATTTAAATTAAGGCTGGGAAAGTCCACTTGCTTAGCTCAATAAATGGAGTGTTAGGTCTATGGACCGCTGGGAGAAGACATGCCTAAAATCATTTGTTCTCCATTGTTCATCATTCATGTAAAGAAGTGGGCAGTTAATTGTGGAGAACAAGGTTAGTGCCAGTCAGGGGTGTAGAAATGTTTTCATGTGGCTGGTAAGCTACTAAAAGTAGAAGGGGAGTCTGGGGATTCAATGCAGTGTGGTGCCCATTGTTTCATAAATAGTGGCTGGTAGTAATGCTCAAATAGCCAGTTGATTTTTCCAGCTTCTGACTCATTTCTACACCCCTGTCAGCACAGACCTAGAAGAACTAGTCAATCATCTGCTGGTATATAACAAAAATACAGTAGAAAACGCCTGAAAATTTACAAAGAAATTTTGAGTGACCATGAGATCTATTAACTTACTAAGGAAGCACTTGACTTGTATGTTTGCAATGAACAAAATCAACACAATATACAAATTACCTCTGCTGTATTTGTCAAAGCTTCCTTCATGTAATCTGCAACTGTTATAGGGCCACTAAACTTGATCTTAGCTTGCAATTGTGATAAAAGTTTTCCTGAAGATTTTGGCTCATCTGAACATAATCTACATTGACTACACAAAACAGCATCTGAAAAAAGATTGCATAATAATGTTAACTCCATAATCTAGTGAGGATCAGTATAATAATATCTTAATATCTTATTGCTTCCATGAATATGGCTGAAATATTGCTTGCAAACCTAACAGCAATCAATGGCACATATAAACTAACATAAATATTATCAAATTCTGGCAAATTTATTCCTATTCAATGAATAGGAACGTCAGGATTCAATTTAAGTCATTCCATACAAGTCATTCCAGACAGAAAAACTTCCAAATGTCTCGTCAATATTTAAATATGAGTAAAATTAAGACAATGAATAAGCATTCATTATGTCACAATACCTCAATTCATATGGAGTCATGGCATTTCCACACAAATTTCAGTAAATGATAACAATGGCAATTTCTTGCATAAAACGAAAATATGCTTCTTGGTATGAGTATATGATAAAAAGTCCATTTTGGTATATATTGTGATATACGAAGAAAGGCATATAAAATAAGATGCCATATGCCAGTGATTTTTATCCAATTTTGGGAAAGGGTTCGGGTCCAGTTCAATTGGGTAAAAATGCAGTGTGATGCCAAAATTGGAAATTTTTAGGTAAGAATTGACAAAAAATGTCTCTATTTTCAATTGGGAAGGGTCAATTTACCAGGCCCAAACAAAGAAGGAAATGTTGCTGTATGCCATACATATGTCAATACTTGGGAGGACACGAAAAAAGGGTTCAAATAGCACCTAATTATTTCCATTGTGGTCCCTGATAGTAATACTGATGGCATAAACACTGACATGGAATACATGTTTACTATGTGTATCATGTAATAATAATTGAAACAGAGACCCTATCTCTTTCATTACAGAATTTGAATTAACTTTTTGAAAACATGTACAAGAAATAGCCATTTGTTCTCAGGACAGATAAACATTGACAAAAGGCGCAGACATTACATGACGATCATTTATAAATGAGAACCACTAAAATAATAAAAGTTGTCAAATATGCCACAATCTATCTCTAATGCCTTGATTATATTTTGAGCCTGAGAAAGTTTTTCTAAGCTGTCAGTTCAACTTTTTCTGTGAAAGTGATGTTTGCATTTAGAATACTTTGGAACACGACAAAATTACATGTTGCATAAACTAAAACAATTTAACGTATAGACTAACTCTTTCTAAAGCTACGAAGTAGACTTTTTCGGCTATAAATACGAATGACATTCATCCTTGTTTTATTCGAACATGCTCTGTGTCACGACCGGCTTGGGAAATCCCTGATGAAGGGAATCACCAGCCTCGTTTCCTTCTGTTCGCCACGTTCACTTACGTCTAGTATACATACGCGAATAAATATTGTTTTAATTTCATTAGTGTTTTGAACATGAATATTCAGTATATGTTATAAAATAATTATGAAAATATGAAAGATAGATATAGAGATATCAAATAACCGCTAAATAACTATAGTGTTTGATAGAAACATAGAACTATTTTTTGTATGGAAACTCTTCCGGTGAGGTGTTGCAAGGCACCAAAACAAACCATGTAATGTGATGGTTTTATACAAAAATTGCCATTTTACGCTTACTTGTTGCATTTGACACTTATATTGCAGAGATTAAAATGACGTCATATAAATTGACGTGTTTTTGTGTTTTAATGACAATTATTTCAGCGACATTTGCCTTTGGAAATAAAAGTAAATTGAAAAAGGAAGAATTACTGAGGGATGATGGCTGTTTTTGCAAGGTACTATTATGACATGTTCTGGGGTGGGTGTAAAACGTAGACGCACACACAGACAATATAGAAGCAGAGAGGAAATGGAGAAAACAAAGAGTGTAGAACCAAAATTATGCATCACAACATTTTCATTTTGATAAATAATTCTAAAATTTGTTCAAGCTTGTGACATAAAAATGTATCAGAATAATGGTTACAGGTTAGAATTACAAGTTGAATTTGTGTTGTACTATCAACATACATGAAAGAAATTGTCTGAAGTGTGTTTTGGTACTTTTGTACATTTTGCATTTAAAAATACTGGTAAGAAACAAATTGGTTATCAAGCGGAATGTCACTTTATAAATTGTTTTAACTGAGAAAATTTACTGAAATGGCAGTGAGGTGGAGCACTAGTGTAGATCTGTTTCACTAATTAACACACAGACTTCAAGAGTACATGGGAGTTCATCATAATACTAAAAGTATTAGTCATACTAAGATATTATTATAGATGTTATGAAGTTATGCTTAAGTTTATGTTTAAGTTATGTTTAATTTCTTGGTATTTTTGTGTTCAATAGCTTGCAAGTCCTCCTGGCTTAAGCAAAATGCAATTACATTTTGTGAACAACTTCATGATTTTTTTAAAATGATTATTACCACTGAAGATCACTTATGAATCAGTCAAAGAGGTTGCAACTGTTAATACAAAAGTCCTTTTCCACATAATTATTTTCTTAGCTTTTGATAAATTTTCTTTCAGTTGAAAGGTGAAGTGGATGATTGTTCTTGTAAAGTTGAAAGTCTTGACTCTCTAAATAACAGAATGGTTTATCCAAGATTGAAGAGTCTGTTAGCAAGGAATTATTTCAGATACTTCAAGGTATGTCACTTGATTTTATTTTCAGCTTTCATCGTTGAAGTAAGAAATGTTGACTGTCAATTTAGACCATTGGCTTGAAGGTCAAGGTCACCATGGATGTTTGTAAGTCAACAGTTTATTCCTGTCCTATCAATATCTTTGCCGTCAATGCAGAGATTTTAATTAAACTTGACTCAAATGTTTCCCATGAGATGACACGTCATGTACAACATCCAGACTCTTAGCTCTAATGTCAAGGTCATGGCAGGAGTTTGAAGGTCAACTGGTATTTTTCCTGTCTGGTCCATATCTCTGTTCACCTTGCCTCAAACAACAGTCATAGAATGTGTTTCCTATTGTGACAGTTGATACAACATTTGTATGTCACTATATCCCTCCCAAAGCAAAATACAAGATTGTGAAACCAGGAATATTTTGTCTACTAAATTCTTTCCTATCTAGTTGGAGACTCTGTATTGCATTGCAATACTCCATTCACTTGTTACCAGATTGTTTTGTTTCTGGTGTGTGAATTGTGATATTTGATTTTACAAGATTTATCATGGTGACAAACATACAGTATTTTTGTTTATTTGATTGACTCCTACATGAAACTCACACTTCATTAAGGTTTATGTATATTCTACTAAAGGTATATTGGTATATACAGTAAAAGCTCACCTTACAGACACTACACAATTATGGACTACTGGTATTACAGACAACTTTTGAAAGAATGGACACATTGTCTTCATTCTTCAACCTTCATTTGATTCAGAAATACAATACACCCTGCCACTCCAGTATTACAGACACTGATGGCAGTACCAAACTGCATGTTTACACTATAATTGATCCAATTATTATGGACACATGTTTTGACCGGATTGTTATTTAAACATATTTCAAGTAACGAAAAATGACTTTATTGTCCTTAGTAGGTGTGGATAAACCAAATGTGCCTTGAAGTCAATTTGAATGTGTTTGTTTAGCATTTATATAAAGTGTTAATAACCTTTGTTTATCTCTGATAAATTCCAAAATATATTGTTATTCAGTGAGGACATTGTTATAACAAAGTGTTTTATTATGAGAATATCTACAGGTGTTGACTCATATGTTGATGTATATCTTTGCAAAATGGATAATGTAATTGTGATAACACTTGTTTCCAAATATGGTATGTCATAAAGTGAATGAAAGTTTAACCATTGAGTGCATATCAGGGACACATATGTTTTGTATTTCATGTTGAAAAATGTAAATTTACATATTTGATCACCCACACTCTTTCCTTCTCTACATTCTGCAAGTATTCCAGTACTTATGCTTTAGCTGTGATGATTGTTATTATAAAAAAATGATATTGCCTGTACTCTAATGTTCTCCATGTTCATGAGGCCTGCTTAGTTCAAGGTAATTGATAGATGAAAGTAAGACATGATCAGTTCAAACTCCTTGGAAATAAAATTAGTGGTGTGAAAGAGGAAATGTGACCAGGAGTTTAGCAGAGTTTGAATTCACTTAATTCTGTGTATAATGGTTGTCATCTCAGCTATCTTTCTATGATCTCTACCAATGTAATAAATACATTGTATTATGAAAGAGAAATATTGTTAAAAGAGAGAAAAATTATCAGCTATCTTCTCAATGATATGCTTGACTAAAGCTAGAGTGTATACCAAATATTACCTAATAAATGCTCCTCCCTTAATTAATGCCCTACCATTACTTAGATTATGGGAAATCCTAATTTTCCATAGAATGATGCTGATGTAATACTTCAAATTTTACCACATTCATCAAAAAAGTACTTTGGGCATTAACTCAAATAGTTGTGAAAAATCTGTTGAATGTAGGGCATTTTTGGGGGGAATATTTAGTATTTTGGTAATGATGTGAATAGTATTACAAGGTGATATATTTTTAAATTAAGTTAAATCTTTATTAATGCCATCAATCAATTGGAGATGTTTTCTGAATAAGAATTATTCAAATTACATTATCAGTACAGTATACATCATGTTGATGACCAACATTTTATTATCTTAAAAACTATCAATATATATTATGTGAAAGAATCATTTATGTTTATGATCTGTATTGCATTATTCTGAGATTTGCAGTAAAGTTAAATATGAAATTATATTTTTATAATTGTAAACAAGGCTTTATCCCAGTCATTATATACCGTACTTGTTATATTATTGATGTTATGGTGTCAGCTGTGATGGTTGACAACATCAGCTGTTGATGTAACAAATTAATTTTATACTGTATAATCCCTAATAAACACCCCAGGGGGCGTTACATTTTTGAAAATGTGTTTGTGTCATTCTTTGGATTTAAAAAGTGTTTTCTACTAATTTCTATTGTTCATCTCGGATTAAAATAGCCTGTCATGGCAAGTCACTTTTGTTTTCTCTTGTCCAAAAAGGGGGGCATTTATTAGAGGAGAGGCGTTTATTGGAGAATATACGGTAATTGCAATTTCACTTGCCATACAGTATGTATCATGACAGAGTAGGCAATATATATTACTGTACAATTTTACCCTAGAATTAGCATTCAGTGACCATTTAGGAAATTGTTTTTGTAATCCTTCAAATTATACCAAGCCATTGCCTCAGCTGTGGATGTAACTAATTACATGACAGATCCTCATCATGATCTAATGAAAAACAAAATTAAGGAAGCTTGTTGAAACCAGAAATGTTTGTACAAGGCTTCGGGAATATTATATTACTAGTTTGTCTTTTTAAAAGTCCTTCATAGCTTGTTTTTATGAATGTCAGAGTTCACCAGTGTAACAAGAGATGTAAGATGGGGTTAAATTCTTCCTCATCATAGGATTAAACTTCCTGTTTTCTGTGCTGACCAAATGTGAATGCTTCAGAAATACACACTGGTTACTTGTGTAATAAGTCTTTGCTTCCATCATTTTTATATACTTGTAATTCTACATGTATATTTGTGAGGAAGTACAGCCTCAAACTTGTGTTAATACCTTTGTGTAGGCTTTGTTTTGATACATGGAATAGGCTTTGTATTAGTTAAAACTTTTAGAATTAGCCTTACTGGACATATTACTTGGCAAAATAATTTTACTGGCAAAAAAATTTTAATCCATTTTTTTCTGCCATTTCGGGAACTTATGTAGACTCTTCTCTTACACAAAATTTCTGACTTGATCAACAAAATGATTTGAATTGTCCAGATTTAAGTCCACATGACTTTATGTGACTTTCTTTACAAAAAAATACTGTTAATATAATTATACAGTGACACTGATTAGAGTTTTGGGGTGATAAAATTTTGGAAGTATGGATGAAAGGAAGAGCTTAGGGTTAACAAAAGTGTACAAAAACATACAGGGATTTCCCAGATGCAGGTCTCTTGCATCCCTGATGCGATATTCAGCCGAGGGACTCACATTGAGAGTGACCACCGCATCCTGGGACCCCTTCTGAATCGGAATTTGCCCTTGGCATTTTCATTGTGGGACCCTCAAAAATCCTAAGGGACCCCAAAAATGTTGGAGATGGGAATCCCAGGGACCCTTGGATGAAAATCTTAGGGAAAACCCTGAACATTTAAAATGTACTTCTTACAAATTTTGTCTGTCATCTATGGCAATTTACTAATGTCTCAAACCAGCTGGTTTTTACCTGAAGTGTATAAATTGGCAGCATTTTACAATTTTGCACTATCAGTTGTAAAAGTATTTCTCACATACTATTTCAATTCTGGATAATTTTACTGTTGGACATTGTATTGTTCTTTGATATTTTTGGCTGATGATGCTTGTTATTATCTTAAGTTGCTTGTTAATGTTGTTAAGTATAAAATGCTGTATGATGTTCACTACAGTTTTGGTTGATAATTTGCATTTTGTTATGTTATGATTAATTGGCTTGTCAGCATCAGGGCCGTGGGTCATTTGATGTCAAATGAAGCTTGCCATTTTTTGGCATTTGGCAACTTTTTCTATCTGAATGGTGGAGGAATACCCCAGACATAAACCAGGGTAGAACCACCAACCATCTATGATTTAGCTGGACAGCTTCTTCGTATTATTATAGCCTGAGTTGGCATTGAACTTTTATTGTGAATATTTATGTTTACTTGTATTATTTCAGGTGAATTTGAACAAAGAATGTCCTTTCTGGGCAGATGACAGTAAATGTGCAATGAGAAACTGTGCTGTCAATGTATGCCCTGAGGTATGTAATCTGTCAGTATTGTTATATACTATACATATTATTCAGGTATTGACTGTTAGTACATTGATCCAATCATCTCTGTGACATCACTTACCCCAGCATTGTTAAATTAGCATATGTATACACCAATCAGGTTTTTTTCATGGGTAGGGGACAGGGCCTTTCTTAAATTTGGGGAAAAATAACACAGTATTTTTGCAAAATGGGAAGAAAAAACTTGATACAAACTGAATTTAAGGGAAATCTGCATGAATTTAAAGATTTTTCCTGAGGGGAAGATACCTATAAACGGCCCTTGCTATAGAAGGAAAAAAAGCCCAGCACTTACATGTCATACTACTTGAACCATCTAATGAAATAGCGGATCAGCTTTCTCACATGTAAAATTAGTCTAGTTCTGGGTTGGATTCAAACTCACAGTAGTGAATGGTTAGTGATTACTAATCAGAGACTATAACCACTCAATCTCAGAATCCTCCTTACTTGAAATAAAGCTATGACTTTCTGTTTTGTGTTTATTTTACTCTGTCTTATAATAAAATATTTAATGTGTATGTATATTTGTGTGAGTGTTGGTTGACTGTTATAAAATCTGAACTGGAATGATGAAGATGAAATTTTTCATTAGAATTTTATTGTTTGATTTCGTATACTGATCAGGATACTAGTATGTAGGGTTCTCACTAGATGTCAAAAGTTAAGGGTAAAAAATGACCCTTGGCTAATAATTTGAAGCGTGAACAGTATGCATCTTATTAGCCTCAGTCATGAATCCAAGTAATGTATGTATGGAATTCTGAGGTATCATATGAATTTTGATGAACTTTCAAAACTAAAATGAGTTCTTAGAATTATCATCGATGACTGGCTTGCATGATTCATTTGGATCTCTTCAGCAAAACTAGAGTTGTTGCCCTTTAATTGTTTCCTCTTTTTAATTCATAAATACTTTAAAAACAGTGCCTTTTGGCTTGTACAGCATCACAATTAATTATGAACATTGTGTTGTTTTCAATATTATTGATAACTGTTCTTGTATTATATTAAATCAGGATTTAAGTTATTCATATAAATGTTTGTTGACAGACATAAACACCAAAATGTTACACTCTAGGTAAAGATGATTGAATTGATAAACATTAATCATCAATAAATTGAATAGATTGCTTTGAAACAGTTTCGTTTGGCAAATTTAATATAAATTGTCAGATTCGTGAACATTGGCCACGAATAGGGATAGAAGAAATGTTGGCCTTTATTTAGTGGTTCTTTTGGTCCTTATAACGATAAATTTGTCCCGAGGAAGGACTGTTCATAAGTGTCCACTTTTACATTAAGACAACCTCTTTATAATGAACACTTTTTAGACCAGTTTCAATAGATCATTTTCTTATAACTTAATAGTGAAGTCACTTCAATATTAGGACCAATTTATTTTGACCTGCAGTATCATGGTTTATGGTATGTGTTTCTAGTATGTGTGTTAAAACTGACATTTTTTATTCTATTTCATAGTGAGATGATTACAGAGTGGTTTAATTGCTGAGGCTTTTATTGTTATACAATATTGATTAATCCTGGCTTATAAATTGTACTTACTGTTGAGTGGAGTGTGATATATTACATTTTATTTCTCATTGTTAAGTGGAATATGATAAAAGCTTAATGACTGCTTTGAATTCAGGTTCCATTAGCTGCCATTTAGGCCTTGAAAGCAGCAGACCATTTCCTGTTGTTAATGGATTTGTTCTGATAATCATTCCAGACAACCAAATTTTTTTTGGTTTGCATGTTTTAGATCAGACATTGCACTGGAAAAAGGACATTTATTTTGAGACATTGAACAGTTGCAGGTTTTATTTTGATGATCTGTTTTAATGATCTGGACAGCTTCCTTTTATGTAAAATTGGGTCCTGAGTGGGACTCAAACTCATAGCAGTGAGAGGCTAATGATTATAAGTAAAGGACCATAACCACTTGACTATGGAGGCCCCTTTCTCATTATTAATGTGCCTGGGCATGATATATTTAGAATACAAGGCATGTTTATTTAGGACCAAAATACTTGAAATCAAAACTTCAGAAAATTACCTTAAAATGCTTTTTTCGGCTAAATGAGGTATCCAATTGATAAAGATACTTTTAAGGCCTTTAGAACACCCTTTATTTGAAATTAAAGATCGTTCTCTCCATCTAAAAACATTGGATTCAATATGGTATTTGAATAACGTAAGTTAAACGCTTTATACCTTATACAACACTGAATATGTAGCTATACACTTGTAACTTAAAAACATGCAACCTTCAAATAAGTTAAAATATAGTTTAACAATGTCTAGCAATCTTAAATTTAAAAGAGTCTTTCTGATGATTTTAGAATAGGATTAGCCATTATCTTCATGTAAATGTTCAAAAAACATTATCAGACTTTAAGTAATCAGCCAAAATAGAATAGCCGTTTCCCTTTTATATGGGTGGGGGAGCTTTAAGAGTGAAAGTACTAATAATGAGAAATATGATAAACTTTGCAATTAACTGGTTTTGAGTATATGACCAATGTTGCTTTTTGTGCAAATTTTGTAAAATAGTACCAAAAAAAGACAAAATATTCTGCACCTTTAAATTAAATATAATAACTGAGTTGTTCAATAGTCAGTACAGTCTAAAATATTTTAATATTTTGAATTTGTTTCATTATAATTTCAGGAACAAGTGCCTGATGGCTTGAAGAAAGTGTCCCAAGAAAAGAACAAGGTATTTTATTCATAACTTAATATGACATTATTTGTTATTTGTTGACATTATTTATAGGGTCTGGTTGCTGAAATTAGTGGCTATAGTCCAGTGGTTAGTGCGCTGGACTTGTAACCCGAAGATCAGGGTTTGAATCCGGGTCACAGCAGGTCGTACCCTTCTATGAAAATTTGACAAAAATGTTGAATTTCCTCCATATGTGGAGAAGTTGGCGGCTCCTTGTGGAAGGGTAAGTTAGTACTGGTTAGTATACAGTCCAGGAAAACTGGTTGGGTGAACCAGTCACCGTATATAACTGAAAAATTGTTGAAAAATGGCATTAAACCCCATAAAAACAATAAAACTGGTTGCTCAAGTAATGGGCTGAAGCTTGCTTAATGTCCATGTATGGGTATTGAAGATTTGAGAATTTTGGATGAAAAAAAATAAACGATTGAAACATTGTGCTGTATTATTTTATTTAGGAACCCTCAAAGGCCAAGTTAGAAATACAGAATTTACTGAATTATTGGCTTCAGTGGAGCTCTTAGTGTGATTACAATTATCAGATATGTGTAATTATACAATGTACATACAAACATGATTTCATTATATTAATTGTCAGAACTTTGTACCATTACCAAATTAGTTGATAGAATGATAGTTATCTTCTGGTGCTGTGGAATATGACTTATTGGTCAAGTTATATGGTAGAACACAATTACAGTGAATTCCTAGGGACCTGAATATTTACTTCATTATAGCTGAGTTCATTATAACATTGTTGTACTGTACTCATGGTTTCCATGTAACAGATTTAAATCAGATCTACCTAAGCGTAAAATGCTTAATTTAGTCTGGGAATGTTTTTTTGAAGATGACAATAAATGCTAATTTTCAGTTGTACAGATGTCATGTAATTATGACTTAAATAAGGTTTAAACCTGCAACCACTAGGTGGCTAAAATATTTAAAATGATCAGATGTGAAGGACAGCTGCATTTTTCCACTCCCTTAGATGAACTTTGTTCGTAGGGTTCACTGTACCGAAATTTAGAAAATTTTACACTTTTCAGACGATTTTCTATAAGCATAGGTGATACAAAACATGACACTTAAAACCAGGAAGTTACTTTCACATTATTAATTGATTCATAATGTCCTATGCTATTCATTTACATATCATGTATCTATTTTAAAGAAGGTTAGTCTAAAAACATACATACAGTAAAACCTTTGTATGAAGACCACCGTTGGTACTTAAAAAAACTTGGTCTTAATACTGAGGGGGATTCATTGTTAAGTTTAAAAGTAGAAAAAGTTTTGAAAATTGGTCTATAAATAAGTGATCATTATAATAAAGTGGTTCTTATATTGAAGTAGTCACTTGATGAGGTTTTACTGTATGTGTATAATGAATAACTAAGGCTTAGTGATATGATCTAGTTTCACTTGATTTGCTTTTATTTTCTTATTATAATGAGTTCTCATAGTAGATTTTATTTACTCTCTATTCTAGTTTGGGACTCATTTCATACATATTCATATCTTTGTAAAAAAAGTGTAGCTGAAGAATTTCACTTATGTTATACAATTCAGACTTTTACCTTTAAAAGCTGACAATAAATTCCAACAACAGTCAATTGGATATAACGCTTTGTATTTACAAAAAAAGGGCTGGCAAGATTTTAAATTTAAAAATGGCCATCATAGCTTGAAGCTATGTCTACGAAACTGGCCCCAGATAATTTTTTTCTTGATTTTTCAGATTTTTATTTTAGGTCAATTGACATTGTAGACTCCAACATATAATTTGCTATACACATACAGTGATATCCCTGACGCAGGTTTCTTGCATTCTTGACGCAATTTTTAGCTGAGGGACTCGCAGTGAGAGTGATCACCGCATCCTTAGGACCCCTTCCGACTCGAAATTTGCCCTAAAATATTGGAGATGGGAGTCCCGGGACCCTCGGGTGAAAAATCTTAGGGATAACCCTGCACATATTATTAATTGATTAACTGGTGTTTGTTATTTTGTCAGTATGTTGAGAAATCTCAGACAGAATCTCATGAAGGAGAAGATTGTGATGGTGATGATCTTGGATATCTTAATACAACCATCAGGTTTGTATGCTGCTATCAATGTAATGGTTAAACATTATCTGTAGTTTTAAGTTATTATTTTGTTATTCATCCATCTGTTATTTTGTTGTTTGTCCTTTTGCTGACACTGTTTACAGTATTTTCAATCTTAATGTTACTTTAAACAGTTTGTTTTATGATGTTTTTTTTTTATTAAGTAAGTTTGGTTGATAATGAGATATTAAATTAATATTTACCTCACTACCAGAGGTTGAATTGCATTTATTCAGCTTTTGGTTGTTGCCTTTCTTCCTTATGAAGTGTTGTTGACTTCAAACAAGGCAAGCTTATATGATTTTTCTCAATTTCAGTCAAGAGAGCAAAATGGCTTTTGAAAATTGGACAAAATATGATGATGCCCAGGAAACATTTTGTGAGATGGATGGTTAGTGTTTTATTTTGTATGTTTGTTGACGCTTCGTCTTATTTTACAACCTCGTAACTCAGTTTTTGGCGATATTGAGATTTTGGCATCATTTTTTTCATCTCAATGAGCCTTTACAATGATCATAATTACTTGCTTGTAGATCTATCCTAAATAGGGTTAATTCCAATTCTACTAACCCATAACTCATGCAATTTTCTCAAAATTGAAAAAAATACGGGTTTGTAGAAATAACCTGATGACTTATTGGAACTACATAATTATTAATTTAGTTAGCCAAAACAAGCCGACCTTTACATTGAAAAAAAGTTCATTGTCTAAATGTAGTCAATAATTGGTATACGGTTTGCTTTTTAAATGTCAAATTGGACCAGAATATCTGGTTAGGCCAAAAAAAGGTTTGCTTCTGGTTACCTGACCAACCCATCTTTTACCTGCTGACTCATGATTTTTTATGGCATCCAAATCTTATATTGTAATTTTCACAACAGTGTTGCTGATATATGTAAAAAAAAACCAGGAAAAATCCCTACCTACCGACCCATATTTTTTTGGGCATGTAACTGGAAACCAACCTTTTTTTTGTTTAGACCTTATTATCTATTTATTGTTTATTTCCAGTCAATTCCATTATTTTTTTTAATTTTTGTATTGTTTCTTCAAAAGATGAGAATCAGCCACCCCTCACCAAACCACTTGTTCATGATTTTCATTTTATCATGTATTTGTAATGGATGCCTATATTTAAACGCTTTAAATTAACCTGCTTACTAGTTGGCAACATTCAAATGTCGACAACAAATATGTTCACTGTTTTATTTAACCAGTAAGATGTAAAAAAATTGTTTTTGTTTACCAATATACCCTGATTTTTCCTGTGACCCTATATAAAACATGTTTGTGTTTGTCTTTATTCCTAGATGACACATCACCTGACATGAAGTATGTAGATTTATTGTTAAACCCTGAACGTTACACAGGGTACAAGGGGGACTCTCCTCACAGGATATGGAATAGTATTTATGAAGAAAACTGCTTCAAGTAAGTATTAAACAGTCTTTGAAGAAACCCAGTTAAAAAAAGCATTGGTGTACTTGGCTAAAGAAAAGTAACTGTTTGTGCTGAGTGAAATTGGTGTAAGGCTACTGTTTATTTTTTGGTTTGTCAAAATTTTGTTACAAAAAAATTTGGTTGGAGGAGAGAAAAATATCAAAAACGAAACACTAAACAATTCAATTTCAGTTGGAGTCTCTATTTTGGTGGTGTCCATGAAATCAACTTGATGTGAGAATCAGTAAAAAGGGAAAGTATTCTACCAAACAATAAAATAGCCATGCACTTCTGAATTAAACATGTTTGGGTCAAAAAGATGTTACACTGTATCTTAATAATATCTGTATCTTAGTTACATATTTTGCCTATCTTAACATTATTATACATGTGTTGATGATATTTCGTATTTTCAGAGCTCCAGAACAACCTGTATATAACCAACAAGCTTTATCAGGTATGGAAATATTTCTAATTTTATTCCTTGTAGAATAAAGTAGACTACATGTACAATTGACTTATTAATTATTTATGCCAACTTCAGTTGCCAATAGCTACAAATAGGTTTTTCAATTTTATCAAAGATCAAACTTTTGGTTGTATATTACTAGTTGCCTCAAGGAGAATTATTTATCACTTAAAATGTTTTTGTCATTATGATGATATGATATAGGAATAATTAGTTATCTTTGTAACACTGCCTGTTATCATTAACTTTGGTAAACAAATCTGTTGTAGCCATGAGCAGTTTGAAGTTACATGCTAATACTTTCTCTTATGGGTCTTTTATACATTGATTCTGATGTACTTCCAGAAATTTACCTTTACACTTGAATTATTTACCTCAGATCCACAGATTGTTGTTTTAGTCAAAGACAGTTTAGTGAATAAGTAATGAATAAGTGCTAATGTTTTATCAGTTGATTAAGTATGGGCAGATGTTTTACTGTGTATGAATTAAATCACAAAATGCTTATACAGCAGAATGACTGCCTATATAACTGACATGTTACTACATTCATTTGTATAAGAAATCTGAAAATATTGAAGTTTAGGATGACCAACAAGAGATCGTGTTTCAGTGCATTATATGATAAGTAGCAATTGTACCTACTTCCTATTTTGGCTAGAAATCAAGACAACAATTTAAATAATAGATTTAATAATAATAATCTCAGTTAGTGTATCTGCTTACTAACTTGTTTCGTATATATAATTATGTTTTACTTAATAGAATGTAAAGTATGATACCTGTAACTTTAAAATCAATTCATTGATGAAAATGTTGCAACTTCATCATTAATTGTCAACTTTTTTATGATATGATGTGCATTGATATTTCTCCATGTTTATTAGGTTAAGTCAATTAGTTTTACTGAGAAAGCATTTCAGCCCTCTTTAAAACAGCATAAAGACATGCCTATCTTTCATACTCCACCTATATTGTTGTCTGTATAAGACTCAACTTTCTTATCATAAATAATCTGTTGAAGGCTTTTTAAGATTCATTAATCATGTATTTGAATTATTCTTTTTGCAATAAGATGCACCACATGTCAGATGTATGTTATCTAACCATATCTGAAAGTCTTTGTCACTGGAATTTTTTGTAGGAATAGTTTTAGCTAGAGGTAAATGAAAACCTGAACCTTGCATATAATGACCTCATATATTTCTGTATCTATTACATACACATTTGTATTACACAATGTTATCATATTATCATGTTGGAGTTACAGAGAGTGAATGTGTAATCTTGACCTTCTTGTATAATTAGGTCATACCGGTATTGGTCTTGTATGTACCAAACTATTAACAGTTCTGTTGCTGTATTTACAAAGCTTACTATGTCCTTCTGCATTAAATTTGAACTAAACATCCTTATAAGGAAATCTACCCAGTATGTTTTTGTGGTAAACAAAATGCATTGTTTGATTTGCTATTTAAGCACATTTATTTGAATTGATTTCTGATATGACATATTGATTTATAATTAGGTGTGATTATTAATTTATTTATGTTTCTAGAGCCAGTTATCATTAATTTAATTAGGCTTTTAGAGTCAGTTATTAATTTATTTGAGGATCTACGTCTGAGGCTATTTATCGTGGGGTTTATTTAGGCTTCTAAGACCAGTTATCATTCATTTATTTAGGCTTCTAGAGTCAGTTATCATTAATTTATTAGGACTCTCAAGAGTTTGTTAGCACATATTTCATTTAGGCTTCTAGAACCCTGTAACTTTGATTTATTTAGTCTTCTAAGGCCTGCTATCATCCATTTACTTAGGCTTCTAAGGTCATTTATCATTGATTTGTTTAGGCTTCTTGGGCCTGTTACTATTGATTCATTTATGCTTTTAAGGCCAGTTATCATTGATTTATTTAGGCTTCTAAGGCCACATTTCATTTGTTTTATTCAGGCTACTCAGGTCAGTTTTAATTTTTTATGTATTTTTTTTGCCTATAACAGTCAAATTTGCTCTGTTTATTGCACACATCAGTTCTGTTAACAGGTGAGATTCTCACTAACTGAATGAATGGGAAATTTAACATTATGAATGTACTGACATTGTAAAAACAGTAAACTTGCATGTAATCTGCCTGTTGGAATATAGTTTAAGATTTTTCCTGTGGTCTGATACTTTTATCTCAATTACATTGCATTTCTAATGTAGTGTATGCCATTCAACGTAATAACATAGGGGACTGTCCAAATTGTTTTCTTAACTTACTGGTACCTTTACAAAGAGGTGTACAACATTAAAATGGACTGGCCCCTGTGGGCTGCTGTATGGTACCTCGAATGTTACTGCTGTAAGTTTTACTGTCAAAAAATGTCTGATACATGTCAAATTTTGACTGATCATGATTGTGGGAAATTATTAAAAGTTGGTCACAATGTTTAGGCTGTTTTTGCTCTGTTTTCCTGGATGGCACTATTTCAAATAAATCATTCAATATTTCAGGTGAGATTTGAGTCTCATATTTATTTGGATATTTTGTTTCACTAATAAGGCTATTTAACCTTAGCACTGTCACAAATTGCTTTCATTTAATTCTGCCAATATTGGAAATTTATTGAGAATTTTATATTGATTTCAGCTGTATTGTTTGGGTTTTTGTGCTATTCCACTAGCCCAATGCCCGGGCTAGTAAATTTCTATTCAGGCTTGTGAAATTTCTCAAAATTTATTGCGCATTCAGGCTAGTGGAAACTTTTTAATTTTCATTTGCCCACTATAATTTGAGCTAGTGCCTTTGAAAAATTGGTTTAAACACTTTCTTGCGAATTGTTCTGATTGGTTTATATCTTGCAGACATCAAACTGTTGGGTTTTCTGTCTAATTTATTCATTTACCAGCCCTATTCCAGTTTATCACCCCTCACTACAAAGTATATCTCTGTCTGTCTGACTTACAGGAGCCAGTATGTCACTCTCAGATGTACTTCAAGTTTTTACTTGTAAATTTTGATAGTTTGTTATGATTAACATTGATAATCCACTTACAAAAAATATTTTAGCCAGTATTCCTGTTTTTTTTTCTTTCTATGGTTGAAAAATCTCTTCCATTGCAGAAATAACATTAGTCTTACCCTTACAACCCACTGTGAAGGCTTTGAACTATCCTTAATTTATACATCACATAAATTATTATTTATAATTATAATATTCAATTATGCAATCGGTTTTAACATTTTTGCTTTTAAATTGTGAGTATATTTCTAATTCTTTGTCTAATTTACTTGAGAATTATCTTGTATTTATATAATACTTGTATGATTTCCTACACAATACTTTATGAACTATTTAGCACAAACCTTGTATTCATTTTGTGCAATATTTGTTTCTTTTAGTTTACTTTATTGGGTGAATGTATTAAGATATATAAAGTTTTCAATTCATGTTGTAATTGTACAATGTGTATTTTTGGAGCTTTTTGATATTTTGGGTGGTTTGTATTACTTGGGTACTTATGCTTTCTTTCTGTTAATTTGCAGATTATACTTTGGAAGGTAAATTGGTGTTCTATAGTCCTAATTAATATAGATTTACTCTAATATTTCTTCTCATTTCTTGTACTTTTTCTGTTCGTATTTATTTTGTTGACATTTAATGTAGAAATCTAGCATAGATATTTTTATAACTTTACCAGTACACAAATATAATATATTATGGAAATATTGTCATCATTCTATGTTTGAGTTGTTTCATATTTGTCATGTAAAGCATCTATTTTTCATTTTAACATTTTACTATTCAGATAGAAATAGCTTTGTTTTACCTTAAGATATTTTCTTAAATTTCAAAACATAATTTCTTGGCTGGTTTACATCAGAATTATTTTGTGACCTGTCTCTTCTTCATTTGTAATTACATGTTCTGATAAAGATGGTTTTTGAGACTTTAAAAAACTATTTGATTATTTAAATTGTTGGCATCACCATGTTACATATATCTCTAGTGTATGTCAATGCCCTTTGATTGTATCATTTCTGTAGTTACTTTTTGAATGTCTTTGTCTCTATATGTCTGTAACATTATTTCAATGGTTAAATACAAGACTAAAATATTACTCAGTGTTACTCAGTTTTGGTGCATTATCAATAACATTAGACGCACCTGACTAACCCTTGATATAGCATTTCTGTGTATGAGATTTATTTTTGCATGGCACGCAGTCTGGATTTCACAATTACCCTTGGTATTTATGTATTCTTTACTTATCACACATTTAATGAACAGTCAAACCTGTGAACTAAGTAGGGCGCTCAGTGATTTAGCATTTATATAACAATAATATCAATATATCAGGAAATCAGAACGGACAATACATTTATTTGTTTATTCTTCTATAATGAACAGGCCAATAATGCCACTGTTCCCATGTTTTGTATATTTCACGATGTTAGTAAAACTAAAATAATGTTGTTCTATGTATAGTCAAACTTGTGAACAAAGGCCAGCCTTGGGAAAGACAAAATGTGGTCTTTATTGACTAGTGGCCTTTATTCAGAGGTCAGTTTGTTTTGAATAATCAGTGATGGTTTTTCTAATAATGGCCTGTATTCACAGGGTGGTCATTATTCAGAGCTGGCCACAAACACAGGTTTGACTTTGCATCAGATGAAATAAGAAGTAAAAATTATTTTTTAGTGTTTACTGTAATTTTTCTACCAAAATATTGACATTTTGAAATGTATATTGAAAATCAATTTTCTGGAAAAGTCAATGACATTTCAATATTATTCAGTCAGAATGATACGTCAGTATCGTGAAAGCCCCAGAACAAAAGCCACAAATTTTGAAAAAAATGTCCTTTATGAGCAGTTGGCCTTTATTCAGAAGTTTATATGGTGTTTAATTTCAATACGTCAGGACAATGCTAAACAGTGTTTTTGATCACATGTTGCTTGTTGTTTTTTTTCTCCCCAGAGGTCTGTTAACACAGGTTTGACTGAGTTTAAATAAGATAGCACTATATAAGTTACATTGTGTTTGATGGATATTTAACAGTTACTGCTGTACATGTATCTGAAAATCTGCCTAACTGCTCATAAGCGCAGTAATAAATAATAACTAAATTATAATATCTGTATTATCAAAGAGAAAATATGCAAATATGCATGTCTGGTGTTTCTGTGTTTTGTCGTCAACATCAAAGAGAGAAATTATTCACATCTGATTGATATTTCATAACTTCAAGCATGGCATGATCTGATGTCTAAACTTAGCTTAAAACTTTAGTCTGAAGTTTATTTTCTTTGGTATTTCTGACTACATGGATTAAAATCTGTTGTTCTGTGGAATGCTATCATTGTCTGAGCATGAGTAGGAATCAGTAAGCAAAATGTACTCAATATCAAAGCTTGCTGACAATTACCCATGCTTTATATAGTCAGAGAAAATATGAACTTTTATGTAAAACATATTCACTGTCGGTACATATTCTTGTATGGGGATAAGTTTATTGTACAGTTATAAAATTTATGTTCTGTTCATATACTAAGGAAAAAAATCATCAAAAATTTTCTGTGAATTTTGTAATGAATAGTTAATGTATTACTGAATTGTGTGGAGAAAATGAAGAGCTGCACTTGTAGATGTTTTAAGCACTTAACAAGATCACTGTACTTCTGTTACAGGAATATATATCCATTAACTGTTGTTAACTAGTTCATATTTAATTGTCATTCACACAGTTACTTTCAACTATTTTAATGAGTCCACTTGAAGAAGTTAATGGCTACAGTTGAACACAGTTATAATGAATTCTTTAGAACTATAATATATACTTCACTATATCCACATTTTTACTGTATCCATTACCTTAAAATAGAGAAGGGCTTGATCAGGGGATGAATGTTTCTCTTATATTCGATTCTTCACTTTATCCAAGTTCACTATATCTGAGTTCACTATAACTATGTTTTTCTGTATATTTTTCAGTTGAAGTGTATTTATTTATGTCTTCAAAAATTTATGAATAATTTTTTTCAAAGTGTTTTTTTATATTCATTTCTGTATAAAGTACTGATAACTTTCTATTCCTGTACATTTGATTTATGAATGTATTATTCATGAAACATGACCAAAAATATTTTGTACTGGTATACAAATAAGTTTTCTGTTACATAAATGTACAACTATTTTTATGTACTGTTTATTTTATAGGTTTATGTTTGGAAAAAAGGGCCTTTTACAGAATGGTATCTGGTTTACACACCAGCATTAACATCCACCTGTGTCATAATTACTTATTTCCAGGTAAAGATATGTTTTGTAAATCTGTCAGTTTGTACATTCCTTATTAATACACTTTTATATACAGTATTACTTATGCTAATGGACAACCCAGAACAACAGACACCTGTCTACAATGGACACTGTAATTTCTGTCAATGAAAAAGGCTTATTAAACTGCTCTATATAGCAGACATAAGTCTAAGTCATGTATGTATATGTAAGGCCAAATAAGTAAATAAATACATGTACCTGGGTTCTGCTAACATGAAACATGAAAAGTTTCATAACTTTAATTGTACAGATAACATTTATTCTGTATATATTTATTTTAAGCTTCCACATGCTATGGTAAGGAAGAATGGGGTGCAAACCTTGAAGAATTCCAACGAAGATTTGATCATTCACAGACTGGAGGACGTGGACCTCAGTGGTTGAAGAACCTATATTTTACCTACCTTGTGGAATTAAGGGCCATAGCTAAAGCTGCCCCTTACTTTGAAGAGGTATGTTTTTAGCTCACCAGGGTGAGCTGTTAGGATGGGTAGGTGGATGTTCCGTCGTCCATCGTCTGGCTTCAACAATGGTCTTCTCCTCAGAAACTACATGTCGGATTTACTTGGCAGAAGCCTTTTGACATTCTAACTGCAATTTGCTCATATTATACCAGTTGGCCGCTTTTAGGGGTCACTAGAGCTAAAAATAGAAAAACCTTAAAAAATAGAAATACCTTAAAATGACTTCATTGGCATCCTTCAGTCATCACAAATGTTCCTTTTTGTAGTATCCTTTGATGGTCCTCTATTAAGTTTATTATTGTTCTCATTCATTTGCCCACAAGTTTACCTTTATTACCTTTTTATTAACCAGTTAATTAACATTTATTCTGGTGAGCGATGCAGTGCCATCATGGCCCTCTTGTTAAATGTACCAATCTATTCCAATTTTGTAGATTTTTTATTTTTTGCCATCTGTGATCATCTTGGTACGTTATTATTATTATTTATTATTATGTATAAATGTATAAGTATGAATTTATTCTAATCAATGCTTAGAAATATATTTTTCAAAAATTTACCTTGTTTGGAATTTTATGTGATTCTGTACATACTATTTTTTTGTGAAATGGCACTTATAAATTTATTAGCATGTGTGCCAAAATTTCTGTTTTATATTCAAATGTAACTGTTTTGTACTTTCTACCAAAAACTCAGATTTATTACAAATTTATTTCCATATGTCAAGTTAATCTTTGGACACAATGGATATAATTTGAAGAAGTGCTTGTGCATTTATAATGTGTGATTATTGTTCATGTTGTTCAAAAAGGGATAGGGCTTTAATTAGGGTAGGGACTTTTAATAGGGAATATTTGGTACTAATGCAAGTAATGAAAAATACCTGCAAAGGTCATTAGTCATGTTTAACTATATTAAGACATAAACATTTTACGTTGTTTTTATATTAACAGGAAGGATTTTTCACTGGTGATGATGAAGAAGATTCTGATGTTAGAGATGGTGTTCGTGATTTGCTCAATGTTGTAAAGTATGTGACTGAATCAGTTCTTTCTTATTGTTCCAGTGCATGGTATTCAGATAGATATGATTAAGTAATACATGGTACCCTGTATCTCAGTCAAACATAAGTTGGATGGTTGTGTGTGTGATATGTTTTCTGTTTAATTTATAGTTTCTGTTTATCATTTGGGTTACCAAACAGTAGTTGCCTTTACTCTTTTGGTGTCATTGCTAGAAGTAGACATTTGTAAAATGTTGGAGTGTTTATAGGACTATCACTCATGATGCATGAGGAGTTTTTCTTTCAGCTATTTTCTCTGCCTTAGTTTTGTGACCATTAGAACCATGGCCTTGGCATTTACTGTTTAAAGTTAATTATTTTTTCCATTTCAGAAAATTCCCAAATCAGTTTGATGAGAGTAAATTATTTGTTGGTAATAAAAAAGAAGCTAGGGCATTGAGGGTAAGTGTAAAATATTTTATTATTTTCTACATAAGAGTAAAATTTCTTTCATTAGGCCTGAAAAAAAAATGTAAATATGTTTACAGTTACCTGACTTATCCAAACTAACCAAAGTACAGAAATAATTTAGGATGAATTGTACCTCCATAGTAGGTAGGATATGTCTGGATGAAAATGAACAGAAAGTTTTGCAAAATGCATTACTGATCTGTTTTGGTCAAATAACCGTACACACGACATTTTCTAGTCTTTTCCAAGTGGTGAGGGGTTAGTGATTACGAACAAGTCAGAGACCATCATCACTTAATCAATGTGGTCTCAAACGATGAGTATATAGCTGAGGTACTGTTGAAAATAGGTGCTAAAGACAAACAAATTACTTACAATAAGATTGTGTATGGTCGAATGACAGGTTTTCGTGGTATAACGAGTTTTCGTGGAATTTTATGTATGCCTCGTACCTGTTTGCGCATGTGCGTTTTCCCGAAAATTTGTCACCAGATCGTCTGATAGTTTTGTTAGCTTGCCAATTTTTGCCAATAATATGCCATGAACAGGTTATTATAAACTAATTTTGTTATTTTTGTGACAGCGTAGTTCCGACTCTTAATTGTTCAATGAATTCTTATTCTTTTAATTTGTGTACTGAATATTCAGTAGATAGGTGGAGCTATCGACTGGTTCCTTGCATAGGGGACTGTTTCAGACATATTAAGATAAACACGTAATAAAACCAAACAATCATAGTGTAATAGAAGTAAATTTGGGGTAGTTTGAGGCAATCCACGAAAACATAAGTCCAAACTTTTTACGTCTCCACCGTTGACCTAGTTTACTGAATCTGCTCAAATGAATATATTGGAGGGAATTTTGTTTTAAAAACAGATGAGATTTTTATAATTATGAATTTCTATGATGATTATTTGTAAAATATCCTGAAATAACGAAAACTTTGCATAAAATAGGGCAATGTTTTGTTAATACCACAAAAACTTGTTACACCACCATATTTATTCTTGCATTATTTATTGTATTAATAGTATAATATTCAGTAAAATTATTTCTCAGTAAAGGCCAAAATTCATGTAGTGTATCTACTTCAAAATTGTCTTAAAATGTGCCATTTTACTGAACTATCAAAAAGCTCGGAACAAGTTTCACATCACAGAAACCACCCAGTATAAAAGTTTACATTTCCTGTGTACAGATCTTGGGTTTATTTCATTTGTTATGAAGAATATTATCAGAGAAACTGAATAGTGATACTTCTTGATATTCATGTACAATGTATTACAACTAAACCTCAGTATTAAAACCAGGCTTGAGAAACAGAAAACCAATCTTAATATTGGGTGATAGCATTATAGAGTAGAAATATAGACAAAATATCGAAAACCAGTTTAAAAATAAATGGTTGTTTTAATGAGGTGATCATTGTGTTGAACTGGTTGTTAAAGTGAGGTTTATTGTTGTTGTTTTTCAGAGTGAATTCAGGGAACATTTCCGTAACATATCTAGAATTATGGATTGTGTTGGTTGTGATAAATGTAAGCTCTGGGGAAAGCTGCAGGTAAGTCTTGTCATTGGTCAGTTAAAGACTGGAAGTAAAAAACAAGCAATGAGATCTTTGATGTTAAAACTGATGAAAAGCTAACTGTAAAAACTGATTTGTGAGCTCACTGTTAATGCTGATTTTTTGTAAGCTTACCTCTAAAACTGATTTATAAGCTTATTGTAAAAACTTATTTGTAAGCTCTATACAAACTGATTTGCAAGCTCAATGTAAAAACTAATTCATAAGCTAAATGTAAAACTGATTTTTTTAGTTTACTGTTGAAACTGATTTATAAGCTTTCTGTCAACACTGATTAATAAGCTCATTGTAAAAACTGATTTGTAAGTTCGATGTAAAATCTGAGTTATTAGCTCAACAATAAATCTCTTTGTTAGCTCAATGTTAAATCTGATTTATAAGCTCAATATTAAAACTTCTTCTTGTTCTGATAAAGTTTTACTTGTAAAAGTTTTATAATTGGTAATACATTGTGTTATAGGTGCAAGGTATGGGCACTGCTCTGAAAATCTTATTCTCAGGAGATGGAATGGGACCACTGTCTACAGTTAAAGCTGGGTCTAAGAAAAAGTTTCAGTTGCGAAGAAGTGAAATTGTTTCATTATTTAATGCATTTGGAAGGTATTGTTTTTTTTTATTTCGTACATTACACTTTGTCTTTCCTTTTTCATTCAATACTATGAGGTTTTTGTATCACATGATACTTAGCATGTTTTATACACTAAAATTTGAAATGTACAAATTTTATGTCTCAAGAAAATGTCCTTTTTAGTGTTTGCCTGAAAGTTCATGATAGCAGAATTAAATGAATCCACAGTATACAGTGGCCTCTATCTATTTCAATCAATACAATGTATGTAATGACACGTACAAAAAATATAAAATCTTTTCACTCAATATATAATCCATTTACTCCCTGTTCTCATGCTATGATTACAGATTGTCTATGAGTATACATGCGATTGAAGAATTCAGACATCTGCTTAGATGACATGGTTCATCTGATAAGTGAGAGCAGACGGCCAATGTGGGATAGTGCATTTTTCAGTCTTTCTCATTCAAATTGGACTCTTCTATGGAAAACATGGCATGTGACCACATGAATTATGGGCAATACCGGTGAAATTGTACCTGCTACATCTTGTACATGTCTGTTATTCCCTGCCAGCTATCTTGAAGTAATTTGACATCCACCATTTTGTGCATATCATGGTTTCTTCAATTTCAAATTTTTGTCAATATAGCTTAGCAATACCATATTCTAATTTTTTCCTACTCTGTTAAACTAAAAAAGTGTAAACCTAAATTTTTACATTTTGCAGTTGCAATACCTGATGTTCGTGAAAAGTATTTTGCTTGAAAGATTTTAATTTGCCCTAGTTTCAAGCTGAAGAACCATTCCAAATGTGCTTTAGTGTTATTAATCTATATATACTGGGAAAAATAGTTACCCTTTATTTGTTATTACTGCCTGAAATTTAGGCAAAGTGGCATGTTCTTTCATCTGAGTAGTGTGTAATTGATTATGAATGATTATAAACTTTAGTAGAAATATTTATTACACAATTTGATGGGTTAGCTGTTTTTGTTTGATTATTGGACCATTTTTAGTTTAAAAGCATTTAAAATAGTCGAGCATCAACTGTTGGGGATAATGTATGCTTATAGAATTTTAGACAAATATTTCTTGTGATATTATTTTTTTGCCATTTTATTATGGATGTTTATGTATGATATAATTATTTGAATATGGATTGCTGTCTGAGAAATTTAGCATATGTAACCATGGTTACACTTATTTCTTTGCTGAATGTAGTCTAATTTTAAGATGAATATGTGTATATTGCTCTTTATCTTCTATGTTTGTCTGTCTCTGAACATAAAAGGACAGTGCTGTATCTTTCCTGCTCTTAAGTGCTTTTTGGCTCAATTTCTTATCTTGTGGTTCATTTTGAAAGATGCTTATTTGTTGTTGATTTATATCATTTAGCCATTTTATTAATGTCTCCTTTGAATTACTATGCCAACATATTTTTACCATATTTTGTCAGAAAATCTTTATATTGTTGATAAATTGTTACCAACTGAGGATGAAAAATTATTACTTGGCTGATTAAATCCTCTTTCCTTAAGAGGGGATTTTATACTGTTAAAACTGTGCCAAATTTGGTAGGAGCAGAGTTATTTTGACCTTTTTTTCGTTATGTAGTAGGTTATAATGTAGTTATATGTTACCTGATTTGAAAATGTGATAAAAAATCTGAAAATTTTACCAGAATGACTTTGTGTCATGGTGGATATATCCTATCTTGTGTGTGGTCAATATAAAATGGATTATGTTGTAATATTCTATGTCTAATATCATTGTCCCACATTGTATGCCTGCATTGGAATTTTTGAATTTTTGATCTTTGTACTTGATGATTGTTTCTGTTTTACCAGTTCAGCTGAACACCTTTGTATAGTGTCCCAAACATTCCAGTTTCTTAGAATACAGGTCACACTATCATGTCACCATTATATTCCAATACTTGTGTATCTGATGTACCAGTTTTGTTCTAGCTGCATCAATTTGTGGAACATTTGTTTTCGTGAGCCTGTTAATCCATTGTAATCTTCTCACAAAAAACCTTTCCATTCTTTAGTTTGATGAAAAAGCCTCAAAGTTACCAGTTTACATCTACAGTATGTTAAAATATGTAATGTTTCTGGTTAAGATTCTAGAGATCATTCCAGAAGAATAGTTGATACAGTATAACCTCACTTAGTGACCACTTTAATATGAAGACCACCTCATGAAAACAATCAGTTTTAATATTCCTGCTATTCTGCTGTTTTGTGTTGTTCCAGAGATGGTAGTAATACATGTATTGAGTTTTTATTTGTACACAATTGTATCAGCCATGACATATTTATGATATGTTTTTTTTGCTGTACTTAGGTATACAATGTTGTTGTAGTTTAATACAATGTCATTGTAGTTTTTCATGACTGGGGTTTAATGTTGCACTAACAGTTTCATTCCAGTTTTAATGGTGGAAGGAGATCCCAGGCGTTTTCCTGGGTAGACCCACCTATATTCTGTATGCCAGTTTGACAGCTTTCTCACATTATGAAATTTATGTGGTCCTGGGTTGGATTTGAACTCACAACAATGAGGGGCTAGTGATTGCTAGTCAGACCATAACCACCATTTATTATTTGTGAATGTTTGTTCATTTAGTTTGGACTTTTTGAAACCAAAGATTTTTTTATGGAAAATCCAAATCTGTCTTAAAGTTGGGTAGTTGACTGTTAGCCCAGGATGCTTTCATTGACATTTATTTTAAGTTTGCTTGTCATACAGAAAAATCTCACATAGAGACCCCACCTGATGATAATGACTGCTTATTTTTGTACCCAACAAATATTTTAACTTGATAATGAGACCACCTCAGTATTTGGAAATATTTTGTAAGGTGATTTTAATATCAAGATTTTAGTGTATACGTTTCGGTATGAATTTTTACATTTACATTGATGTATTGTAACCCTTTGCCTCATAAGCAAATTTTGGACTTTCAAATTCAAAGCAATTATACAAAACATGAATTTATTTAAGAAAATGAGGTTATTTCTCTATGACAGAGTGGAAACATTGTGACAAAAGAAGCTGTTACTCATTACAAGCAATGGCTTCTTTTGTCATAATGTTTTCAAAAGTCCTCTGCTTCAGATGTGGGAAATGCGGTATAATGAGGCAAAGGGATAAGTTCTGTATGAAATGATTGTTAGTCACTAAGATAAAAAGGCAACAAGGTGTACTGGAATTATCTCTTGTTATAGTTTGAATATTTAGGTGATAGATAAAACTAGGTGATAGATCCATTAATTTCTAACTAGTGTCCCAAGTTGTTTCTTTTTGTTTTCAATGCTCTATTTCATTGTATGATTAAGTGTTCAGTTATTTAAATTGTGAGTCAACTTTTGATCATTCATTTTCTCTGTCAGGTATCGTTTTTCTCTTTGTTAATCCAACCTACCTGCTGTATGAGGGTTTTGTGTCACTGTGTGTATGGAAATATGTGTTTTGTTGTTGTTTTTTTTCACTAGGATTTAACATCATAGCATTTTTTAGGGTTATTTGGCAACTTTTCTGGCTTGTAAAGGTGGAATGTCACCCAAGGTCTACCTGGGTAGAACCACAGAACTTCCATAAACTGGTTGGGCATCTTCCTTATGTGAGCAATCTGGTCCTGATGGAATTCAAATTACAGTGATGAAAGGCTAGTGGATAACAGTCAGAGACCATAACTACTCAACCAATGTGTCCTTTATCTTTTTATCATAAATGTATTTAAATTAGGATAAGTAATCATTTGTGTCCCCAGGAATACCCTATTACTGTGTTCTACTGTTTCTTATGACTTTGTGTATTTTGGACATGGATGTTTGAGAAGTGATATTTATAAAAATAGGAAGTTTGGTCACTGAGGATCACTTTGTGATCTGATTCTGGTTTTGCTGTGTAGTTCTGTGCTCTAACTACCTGATTTAATTCATTTAAATTTTATTTACAGCTCACTGTCATATATTCAACCAAATTATCCATTGTAAAATATCATTCTACTTTATATGGATGCTGTCATGGTTACTGGTGTTTGTTATTTATACTATTATTACCTGTAAAACTAGTCAATAATTAAGACTGTCATTCCTATGCTAGACTTTGATAATGGGAATATTTAATGGCAAAACTTTGATAATGGGAATATTTAATGTCAGGACTTTTATAATGGGAGTATTTAATGGCAAGAATTTGATAATGGGAATATTTTATGACAGGACTTTGATAATGGGAATATTTAATGGCAAGACTTTGATAATGGGAATATTTTATGACAGGATTTTGACCTTGGAAATTTTTAGGTATGAAAGTTTTGGATATGAAATTTTTTAGTTGTCACGGTCATGACTATGGAAGTTTAGCTACTCTCAAGTGCTCTGATACTACTGGGTGATATATTGGTACACACCCACACAGGCATAGATGATGTTGTTATCATATAGTTATATGTTTCTGTCTAAAACATTTTACACAGTATACATAGAGCTTACTATCCATGAAGTAGCCTGTGATTATTTTAGTTATCATAAAAAGATTTCTTGTGTGTTGTACTTTTAGTGTATCAATGCATAATCACCCAATAGTGTACATTGGGTATTTTTCTGATGGTTTAATTTTTTGTTTTGTTAGAAAACCCCTGTTATTATTGCAGTTTATTGAGAGTTCACGGTCATTAAAATAATGTATGATCCATTTTTATCCATAAGGATTGTGTAACAAAGTTATCTGAAGTTCTGATTGTATTTTAAGCAACATGTTCTCATATTTACCAAATTTTTATATTTGATTGTCATGTTTCTTTACAAAATGTGTTTTTCTTTGTGTTCATCAAATCTGGTCAATTTATATTTTCTACATGCATTTTATATTTATATCAGTACTAACTACCAGTAAATTTATACTGCTGTCTCCATGGGGTTTTCTGAACACAGATTTAGGTTATTAAACTGCTTTATGAGACAAGATTGTGTTGGTGGATTTTATAAAAGATGAACTAGAATGGACAATAAGTAGACAGTAAATTCTACCTGAAGTTTTATCAATTCTGAAGAATTAGCAATTTGTCTTATTTTGGAAAAAAAATGTATGTACCTGTATGGTGGAAATCTAATCTGCATTTCTCCATCCTATGGATCACCTTAATCCTGACAAATTTATCAATATTGTTATATATTCAATATTGTTTATGATTAAGTGATTTAACTTGTGATGCTCACAATTGTATGTATGTATGTACATAATGATAAGCTGTTAAGCTTATGTTAAAATGATGTTTTGTTCTGTTCTGTTCTGAATAAATTTCCTTTGTATGGTTTTGTTTAAAGATAAAAAGTGTTTCTTAGATCATTTTAAAAAAAAACATTGGTTTGCAGCTTAAGCACCTTCTCATCAAAAAAAAAGAAAAAATCGGAACCCCAAACTTTTTTTGCAATTATGCCATGAATATTTTTTTTTCATTTTGTAGTCCAGCATTCAGTTTTCAGTACCAGCATATAATGTTAACCAAACAAAGTGCCTATCTATTGACCCTCAGTGAACAGTTTGGGTTGCGCAACTGCAAACCAGCATTTTTCTTAGGATGACCTGATCCAGAAACCCTTTTAATATTGGTCTGTACAACTCTAGATTAGAGTGGTCATACTATTTGTGTTATAAATGTTCAGATATGACACTTCTATTATTTATTGTTGCTATTTTATTGTGAATTTTGTTATACATGAAATTTCATCCATTTATTGAAAATAAAATTCTATTTATTGATTACAATCTTGTGTTAATGTTTTGTGTTGCGCTCATTGAGAACTTGTGCAATCAACAAATATTTTGTCCATAGGCGACAATTGTTCGGTCTACCTGTTTAAAGCAGTCAGTATCAGGTGGGACAATTGTTCGGTCTGCCTGTTTAGAGCAGTCAGTATCAAGTGTGACAATTGTTCAGTCTGCCTGTTTAGAGCAGTCAGTATCAAGTGTGACAATTGTTCGGTCTGCCTGTTTAGAGCAGTCAGTATCAAGTGTGACAATTGTTCGGTCTGCCTGTTTAGAGCAGTCAGTATCAAGTGATTCTGCTTATAATTACAGAATGTGAACCAGAGTTTGCTGAAAGATGTTTAGGTCACCTGAACATTATTCATGAACTGAAGTAATGGTTAAAAATTTAACCGATTATTATTAGGCAATCTAAATCAGTGTATATTGAGACCTAGAAAAGTTTGTGTATGTTGTGAGAAAAAGTTTCAGTCTTTGAAATGTTAAAATTTAATTTATCACATGCATGTACTGTACACTGCATTCAGTGATATTCAAACAATGATACGGCAATGAATATCACATCTAACAAAGAGACAGACTGAACAGGAATGTGATGTGAAAAAATTCAACAAAAGATCATTAAATACTAGTAATAAGTAAGATAGAGTTAAGATGCCTGTACATTGCTCTTAGTCCCAAAGTCCTTTATCATAGCAAAATGATTAAATTCTTTACAATTCATTCATTTGCAATTTAACAGAAATAATGTAAGGGGAGTAATTCAGAAGTAGGGAGGATAGAGTTATGGTTCTTGAACGACAAAGTTACAGACTGGACATAGAATCCCGACTAATGGACAGACAGACGCTGCAATCACTACATGCCACCCTGAATCCAATGGAAGGGCATAAAAATCATCTAAAGTGATTCATTTGATGAATCAACAAAGAACAAACTCATGAAAAAAGAGGATTGATGAAACACAATCTTAGCCTGAGGGTAAGTAATAAATTACCTAGTTAAGTTCTCAGTTGGTACGAAAACAGCGTTATGTGTATAATGTAGGATTCAGCCATCTGTACAAAATGTACTACTTGATTGAACAACCAGTTAGATTAACACAATTGCAAAGCACTGGATTTGATCACCATGTTGTAGATTCACGAACCAAAAGAGGCAAATTTCACTCTGAAAATTCAAAAGAAGATGTTACATCTGAAGTCATTTGTGTTCTACATCTGATTTAAATACCATGATGGAAAGTATACCAAATGGTAACCACTTGTGGGGGAAGGGGTCTGTGTAACATGGACATAGAGAATACAATACTTGGAAGAAAGTTGTTCACAAAAAACACCATGTCTGTCATTGCTAATGCAACTCTCACTATTTAATTTTTGAATAGCCAAACTTCGGTCCAAACTTTACTACTGATAAAATAATGGAACGTTCTTATCATTTCTTAAACAAAAATTTCAGGAACTTTATAAAATCCTTGAATAGGCCAAGTGCTCATGCATGATATTGATACTCCTGACAGTAAAACAAGAAAAAAACATTATCATGCTTCAAGCTTATATTTCTTATCTCATACAATATACTAACAATGATTAATATATGAATAAATAAACATTTTTACACAATAATTGCACTCATCCTGATTAACTTACAATTTACAGTGTACTAGAAAGGTTTCATTAAAAACATTCATTAGTGAACATACAGGTCTGACAACCAAAAATTACCCCCTGTTAGATGGTTAAACAAAATTAAACATAATCTACCAAAATTTCCCTAAATTGTAGGAAACTGATTATATTTAAACCAGAGTGTTGTTTCTAATATATACATAAACTAAAATGATGGTGCTCTATAAACTTATACAAACAGATAAATAGTGCCATCCCTGGAATGTGAAGAAAAATTGACATTTTCTAGAATTTTTTCTTGGGTGTAAGTATATTCAAAGCTGTAAACAGTAAATGCCAGAAATGAATACCACACTGGTTTGTTTTTTGTGTTTAAAAACTGTTAAAACAATACAACAATGCACTGATGGTCGTTTTTTAATACAGTCCAACTTACATGAGAAAACCAATTAGGAGACCAGATATGATAAGAGATCATATTTTGTTCTTCATAAAGTCTTCAAATACAACAAGACCTGAACTCTGATATCTGAATCTCTAAAAATCATTAAAAAATCATCAGGTTTTTTTTCAGTAAAAATATCATCACTGAGAACAACAATAAACAATGAATTCATATTTTTGTAATAGGTACAAATATATGTAAAACGGGGGGTGTAGTCTTGCAAGCCATGGATAAGCTGAAATTTATGTATATATGTATTTACATATAACAATAACCATGGTATACACTTAAGGCACTGATAAAATATGAATATCTACACAAAACATGTAGATAAATACAACTATCATTATTTATTCAAATAATTTAAATAACACATGTCTCTATGTGGTGGTTACAATTGGAGTGTATATTTATAAAACATATCAATTTGTTAATATATCAAATCAGAAAGCAGCCTTGTCATTGGTCCATTTTAAGACTACCCTCAGCACAAACCAATCAAACAACTTAAGATTTATAATTCATTGTAACTATGAGTACAAAAAATAACTCTGTGAAAAATCATGTAAAAACAAACAATACATATCTGTCTATGAATTCTTACAATACACAAACCGGAAATAAATTTGTTTCTTCAGAGAAACAAGGTGATAACAATGCATATACATATAGATAAAAACAAGATAAAACAGGGTTTTATTGATAGAATGAAATGTCTTCTATACTCAAAAAATGGAACTATTTTCTACATAAAATAAAAAATAATAAAATTCAAAATAAACACAGAAATCATCTTCGTACCAGAAATCATCACTATTTGTAATCTTATACCGTGCATATCAATGATAGAAAGCAGAATGTTTCTATTTCAGTATGTTTATTACAGTTAAAAATGTACACAAAGGCCAGCAAAGGAAGGGAGACATATGGTATAAATACATGTTTGTCCTTTATACATAGATTTAGTAAAGCTATCATATCATTAGATATGTGCTATAGAATGACCTTTATTCACAGTTGGAACATATTCATAGACAGCCATACTTCACAGGTGGTCTTTATCAACAGGTGACTCAATTCACAGGTGACTTAATTCACAGGTTTCCATTATTTACCAGTGACTTCCACTCACAGAAGACCTATATTCACAAGTGACCTTTATTCATAATTGGCCTAAATTCAAAAGAGACTTGTTCACAGATGACCTACATTCAGAATGGCCTTTAGTTGATGACCTTCATTCATAGGTGACCTTTAACTCAGGTTGAAAATAATAAATAACAAATAATAAAAGCTGAACCTTTGTGCTTTTAGTCTGTCAAGACAAAACTTTGTTCATTTTATTTTTTCTGTATAAAAATATGTGAACATTATAAAATCAGTTTGTATGATCAAAATAAAATGACAATAAAACAATTTCGTGAATTAATGAAAGAAAAAGAATGAATTGGTAATACTTACAGCCTCAATGAGATGAATGCATCATTACACAGCAAATGTCCGAAGTTATGGCTGAACAAATATGTATGTTATCACAATTTTAGAGTTTCCTTTAATAAATTTATTTCAGAAACATTGAATTAAAAAAAAATAAAGTGTACATAATTATATCTATTAATATGATAATATTAGTGTAATATATTATAAATGTTATACTGACTAAGTTATACATATCACAGGTTAGTAATAATATTGACTAGAAAAGTTATTGATTGAGTCCTTCCATGATGGGCAATATAAATAAAATAACAAAAAAAAACATTACTGGTCCCAGGGGAGGTAACTTGTGTACTGCTTTGTCAACATTTTTTCGCTGGGTTCAAAGTCGCACCAACAGCCTGGGTCAATTGGCAACTTTTCCAGCTTTAACAAAGGGGGAAGACCCCAGACATACACCTGGATAGAACCATGGACATTCTATAAGTTAGCTGGACAACTTCCTCAGATGTGAGATTAGGTGCAAGATGGAATTCAAACCCACAATGGTGAAAGGCTAGTGATTACTATAATGAGACTATAGTGTAATTATTTTAGGACATATTATACCCAATGAATGATGATATTTTCCAGACTGGAATACCTCTGATTGATCATTAAGATATTTACTTAAGAATACTTACAATAGAATTATAAATCATTATCAATAAGTACCACATAAACCAAATTAAGTTATTTTGGGGGAAAAAGTTACAGTTTTATGAAAACTTTACTTTTAACAGATGGATAAACATTTTGCATAAAAAGTAGGTATGTAATCATAACAAACTAGCCAGACAGTATGTAGATTTGACATAAATTATCAGCCTAACTGTGTGGAAAGTATGTAGATTTGATATAAATTATCTGCCTAACTGTGTGGAAAATATGTAGATTTGACATAAATTATCTGCCTAACTGTGTGGAAAGTATGTAGATTTGACATAAATTATCTGCCTAACTGTGTGGAAAGTATGTAGATTTGACATAAATTATCTGCCTAACTGCAGAAAGTCATTAAATGCTGTGGATCATGGAAATCAAATCATCTCATCATTCTTCTAAGTAATAAAACACAATTTAACCTCCGTATTAAGACTATCTCTGGAATTAATCAAATTGGTCTTAATATAGAGGTGGACTCATTATCAAGTTGAAAGGCAGAGAAAACATTGAAAACCAGTCTGTAAATACCAGTAAGTTGTTGCTTCAATGAGGTGATCTTTACAATAAGGTGGTTACAAAGTGAGGTTATATTGTACATACATATAACTGATTCCTAGTCAATATTTTAGACATAAGCTTCAAAAGTAACAGACACAGATGTGAGTTACATGCTTCACATGCAGTGCACATCATATTTTGGTCATAAAACATTCAAAAACCAAATTAATTATGAAGTTAAAACAAAAATAATTACAAAACTTAAAGTCATGAAAAAAAATAAATAACACATCAGATAATATAAAATACAATTCATTTACAGATGGAAATTATCCTATATACAAATATTAACCACAAATTGAGACTTTCATATGCGAAGTTTTCTTAGGAAGTTTGTGACATGAAAGCAGATGGAATGTTCTTTATGATCAAGTGTATAACTGTACATACATGTAAAAATAAAGTATTTTTTGTCAATAATAAATGATAAAATGTGTACACATAATCTTAACGGAACAGAACTTTCACCAGGTATAAAATATATACTTGTACAGCAAAGTAGTAATTATTATTTATATTTATAATAGAATAAAATATAACAAAAGAGCCATAATGGCTCTAAATTGCCCTATAGAGTTCATACCTCAAGCAAATATTCCGACAGTCATGTTTTTGTCTAATCAGAATAATCTGAAAAATCCTGGGACCAGTCCCCAAGTCGCATATGTGTTAAATTGATTTAACAAAGTTATTACATACACAAGAGGCTGTGTCCCTCCCATCATTAGTTGATATATAACTCTGATGTCTTGAAACATTTAACACAGTAGCAAAGGATCTCTACTGGAAATATTCTAAATTCAAGATGGACATGCTTTTTCAACAGATAAAAATGTTAAAGATCCATCTTATGTAGTCACCAAAATAAGTTTGTGAGAAAATATGTGAATATTGGACGAGTGGTTGAGTAGAAAACATGTATGTTGTTTAATGACAGTTCCCCTATTTCAGCTCTTGATTCTGTTTGAAAAAAATGTAGCAGATGACAGATGGTGATAGAACAAAACCGACACACCAAACTCAAGTGATATTTCAAGAACATAAAACAATCAACAACAGAGAAGAGCTATTTTTATGTAACACAAATAGCTTTTCTGTATGGCCCCATAAATGAGTGATCAAAATCCATGGTAGAAGGTAAGTCTTCAGTTATACTACTCATTACAAGATGATGAAGAAAAACCCCAAATTGATATCTTTGGATTATAGCAAACATAATGTCATGGTGACTATTTAAATCATAGGGGCTAGCATGTTGAATACATATATATATATGTGTGTGTGTGTGTTTTGTCTGTATGGCCATTTTAGGCCTAATACACCATTATACACCATCCCTTCAACATGCAAGCCCCAATAATTTAAAGTATTGAGAGATTGTGCTTGATAGTCTTTAAAACAAGTCATATTTTGATAAAGACAATACATAATTCAACCTTAGACAGATACATGGCAGACAAGAATGAAATGTAAAAATAATGTACATTTGTAATCACAGAAATTTATACAACTGAGGACTTCTGTGTGATATAGTATTTCCTCGGTAATATGGTCTATTCACAAAATATCACAATGAACATGTAACATGTTCATACATACTATACATAGCTGTTTCAAAATATCAACATCATCTATAGTCTTGTAATTAATATCAGACAAAATGGTGGGTGTTTGGTACAACAGAACCTAATTATAAAGAATTCCTGAAGACCCAAATAATGATTTCATAATGTCTATAATTCACTTATATTGATAACAATCAAATAAAGAAGTACATTTTCAGGGCAAAATCAATACTTTACTGAATCTGAATTATTCACCATATTACAATTCACTATAACTGTGTTCTACTGTATTTAAGTCGTTCATACAGGCCAACTAATACTTGGACCACTAATAGGAAGGAATCTTATCCATTGGATAAGCAAAAGACATTAGCATTCAAATTTTGCCTATCAATACAAGGTCACATGGTATTACTACAAAATGTATTTGCAGACTAAACTTTTATTGAGAGACCCGCATAATGCTCCCTCAGTGTAGGCTGTTGATTATGTTCTAAGAATAGTGTAAACACATCAAACATAGCACAATTAATAGATTAATCTACTAGTTACAGTATGACAAAATCTCAAGGGGTGCCTCCATAGGGTCTCATAGTCTGGCATACGAAACTAAAACTAAAAACATGCCTCTAACGAACCCAAAGAATGAGTAATATCACAAAACTGTACACTGACCATCAATGAGTTGAAACATCCAAAAACCTTCAATAAAACAAATCAATGATCCTACGTTCTAATGTAGATTTAAATGAATTTCAATAAATCTCACTACCTACTGAATATTTGTTCAAAAACATTAAATGTCTCTAAATGCAGTACGTAACTCCTTCATCATCCGTTGATTTGGACCACAAATTGCACAGTTATCATACAAACCAGTCATGACTAATTAATATATATTCCTCAAATATTTGAAGGAGAATGTGTGATAGGTGACACGCTGTAACTATAGTTACGGTCTGCTGTCATGACAGCACCATATCCAAGTCTGTGAGTTCGTGTTGGAGTCACACTGAGAAAGTCATTAGAATTTTCCACTGCACTGTCATTGATGGAGTATCTCCCTGGACTCAAATTTGAGTGACTGAAATTAACGTTGAGTAATACATTATACAACAAATTGTGACATGCAAAAGAACTGATAAAGTTAACTGGAACACGTTAACGAGATTAAATATCGGTATAATATAATAGAAACATTTCATATGTTAACAACAAGTTTGTAACATAGACAGAGGTAATCAATGTAGCTTTTTTTGCATAAATTAATGATGTTGAAACCAAGTGTTAGACCAGAAAAAATATCTTTGAATGAAGGCAACCATTTAGGACAACACCACTGTTTAGCACACTTTTATTATTATAATGGACAAAAATTTAAATCTCTGTATATAAGCAAACTAATCATAAAGATGGTATCTCTTCACTCCCTCTTGTGGCCTTTGTTCACAGGTTTAACCATAATAAAATTTGGACTAGGTGGCCCTGATTCAAGAATAAAACCAAAATTCTCAAAAAATGACAGTTCCATGTATTAGCAATTTATGCCTTGCAAAACTATTAAACATTCAACAACTCTAAGATTGATTTTTATCCAGGGATATTGTGGTTGCATCTAATTTCAATGGTACCAAATTTTGTGGATTTGACTTAATTGCCAATTTTGTGAGTACTTAAATTAATTTTCAAATTTTTGACAGATGTATTTTTAGATACATTTGTAATTTTACGAGCATCACAATTCATGGATACTTGAAATTGTGTTTAAGCTCACCTATGAAATCAACAAAATTAAATGTTCTACGAAAATTTGTGATTCCACAGTAAGCATTCTGGCAACTTCCAAATGTTTTCTCAGTAAAAAGAACAACAAAATTTGAAATTCAAACAATTCACCTGTGATGATTTTCATTTCTGGTACTTTCTTCATCGTCACTATCATAACGTCTGGGGTTGTCAAAAAAGTAGGCTTTTGTATCTTGACTAATTGATGGCAAATCCTTCAGTGCCTAAAAACACACAAAAATATATAAAAAATCGAATCATATCATAACGGACTCCAATCATCATAATATAAAATAATGACAAAATCATAAAAATCATAAAAAGATCTATGAATATGATACTACATTTATAATTTTTGTCAAAATCTACAAACTTAATTTATTAATAACACAAAATAAAATCTCATCGTATTGTAGATAATAATGTCCATTTTATTTACTCCAATCTTAAATATATCAGAAAAAATTTTATGATTTCAGTAGTACAGTAGAAATAAATAATCTGTAAACCTAAAGTCCACCTTTTTTCACATTTAGTATTATACAGTTTAGCCGATATATATAAGAACAATAAAACAGTTTTGCATTTTGAAGATTTTTTCATTACAGTAATTTGATGTCAAAGGACTTGTCTCCACTATATTTAATGTCTGTTATATAACACATAAAATAGCAATAGAATTCTTACTACATTTGAGTTCCCAAGAGTCCTGACTCTAAAGAAGATTATCACAGTGAACATTGGTAGAATTTCCCACACAAACAAAACTATGGCAAATGATAAATATGCATAACCATGATCCAAGTTGACAAAATCAGCCTGTATTATAATCAAAAAAATAGATTGTTGTATACACAATGGAAATATGCTTCAAATGTTATTTGATCTCTAATAATTATAGTACGAGGACTCCATTGTAAAGTGGTCATAGTCTCTGATTGGTAATCACTAGCTCCTCACTGCGGTAATTTTGAATCCCACCTGATACCAGACAAAGTTCACATGTAAAGAAGCTGTCCACCTAGCTAGGTCTTTGGCTCTACCCAGGTGTAAGCCTGGGGTCTACTTCCTCTGTTAAAAGCCGGAGAAGTCGGCAAAATGACTTGTTAGTGAAATATTAAATCTTTTGTGAAAAAAAATCATAGTAAGTCAGCACAAATGATCCCAGCATACGTCAGCCCATTCTGGAACAGTTAATAAATACAGATACAGTCAAATTTGTGAACTAAGGTTATAACAGAGAGAGAGAAAATATATCATTTAAGCAAGGTTGGAAATTATTCATACACTTACATGTTCTATTTTATCAATAAATGCATGCACAAAATGAGCCATTGTTTTAAAACATGGCATCTACAATTCTATTCATAAATGGCAACCAACACAAGTTTGGCAATCATCAGTCCATAGATTGCATTAGAATTCTGAATATGACACAAATTAAAAACTATACAATACTTATGTTTAAATCATAAAATGAAAGTGGACAGAAGTTTAACAATGTATTTGTAATAACTGAACTTCACGAACTAACCTGATCAGTAACACTAATCCAGCCATATCCAAAGCTTGGTAGTGTATATGTATGTTTACTCACAAGACAGACAGCGATGATGTTGTATACAGCACGTGATAAATACAAAAACACGATCAACACACAAGCAGCCAAAGCTTGGCATATTGTTGTTCCCTGAAAAAGGTTAACTTCTATCGTACAGTCAAATTGGTAACAACAGGTTCGACAAACATTCTTTAAAAGAAGTCAATGCAAAATGATCAGATGAAAGTTTGGCTACTGTACTTGATTCATTTAGGTTGTATTATCCAAAAACATGACAAAATAATATAATAAATAAATAGAAAAAAGCTTTCAAAGATTGAATTACACATTCAACCCAAAACAATATAATATCTGTACACAGAATGAATTAACTAAAAGGTTTGAATATCTATAAATAGCAGTAAATTACTATAAAAGGATCAAAATACATTAAATACCAGGTATGTCAACTGTATTGTTCACATTTAATTTCAAGTTCATTGGTGCATGATGTGACACTTTATCTAATAAACTATTATCATAATAAAATACTTAAATCAAAACCAAGCATCTTACCTTAGCTTCTAACACAACACTGGCAGCAGACATTTTAGCCATCTTGTATATACACATAGATAAAAAAACACTCATAACAATAAACAGAGTGTCATTGATGGCAACACGAATATACAGCATATAGAGAGGCAATGCTCGTCCTTGATACGTCTTCGAGATGATAGCACAACTAATATTTGTAGAGAAAAAAACAATCACAGCCATAACTAAGCCAGTTTTCACTGGATTTCTGAAATACAGATATGCATATGTAAGACAGGTAATTCCTTTGTACACATATTGGATCAAACAAAATACATGAACTCTTTTAATGTTTCCTTTAATAGATTTTATGCAACATGTTGAAGCTTCAAGAAGAAATCATTACAGTTATAAAATTACATTTAATATGAATAAGAATGTTACTTCAGTGAATAAAACACTCACTTAAATCTATTTGGTTCATACTTCACTCTTGCCTTGAACACAACCTTAAAATATAAATTAACATCATGGGTCATTCATAAAATGAATAGCATTGCAATAATTAGCTTTTAAAGAGAAGATTCTCAAACAGAAAGAAACCAGAGAGATTTCCAAAATTCAATAATTTTCTTCCCATTTACAACTTATCACACAACAGTTTGCCTGCACTAATTAATGAAATGTTTCTTGTCTACACAATAGCTATAGAAAACCAGGTAGGTTCCCTTGAAAAATTTAACATTTGAAATTTAAACTATCATCTTTATATATATTCTCTGTTTGATTGATGTTGGACCCTTCAGTCCATTCTAATTACTTTCCCAACAGTTCAATAAGAAGTCAGTGAGCACATTAATAAATCAATAATACTCAATAAAAGAGTAGATATCATTATAAAGACAGAAAGATTTATTCAGACTTCTCATAAAACAAGCCAGTAGTCATCAATTAGTTGTGACTAAAAGAGAAAATAAAAGGCATGTGCCTGATTCATAATGGGCTCTGTTTCGATAAGAATTATCAGTATGATATTTGTATCAATACAAAATGATGATATTCAATACATCATAGATATATAATATTTTCATAATATTATAATGGTACATTAGAGCCAGCAAGCAGTAAGCATGGCATAGATACAGTAACAGGCATTCTACACAAGGAAGTCAGCTGTCATAGAATTCTTTTAAAAGTCTCTGCATCTATAATCAAACCAGTCTGCATCTAAAGAGTCAGTAGAGGATAAGTCGCCTGAGGTTGAGTATACTTGTTCCAAAGCTACTAATAGGCATCCAGATATTTAGCAGTTTTAACTGGTGCATAACTTATATATTTGTAACAGTTAAAACACTCTGTGTCTCTACAAATGTGCAGACATCTTTTTGAATTTCACACTGCTGCGCTTGATTCATTCATATACTGATCATCAAGCTCCATCAGAATTGTTTTGTTTATAAAATGTATTACGATATCAATATCTAACATGTGTATGCGTGTTGATAAGAAAGCCATTTTTTTTACTAAAGAATGATAATTGTTCAATTCACTCAAAAAGGGCAAAAATTATGAAAAACTTTATAAAACAAGCATGCTAAAAATAATCAAGCTCTCCCCGAAGAGAACTGTACGAAGTGTTCCATTTGTTTGTCTGTTCTCTGGAAACACAAAGTGAAAGTAGACAGAATTATATAAATTTGCATGCAAGGCAGCCCAAAAACTTAATCAGCGCAGTTCTTTCAATATTTACTTTGCAAATAGAAAAATAGTACAAAATTAGATAACATTAAAAATTTCATAAATATCATGACTCATATGATGGGCTAAGGCTTAACAATATCAGGTAAATAGAGATTGCAAATAAAGAATTGCTATACCTGAGCGAAAAATAGCACAAGCAGGCAGAGAATGACAAACTGCAAACAAACAGGAGAGCAAAACATCAGCCAGTACACAAATGGTGGAAACAGATTCACGTATGTACAGTCTTTAAAATAATACGCGAACAGAGTCACACGAAGTCCACTCCAAATTAACGCTAAAAACAAGAACACAGTTTGGTAACTGAATCGTTTATGCCGATAGTACCAAATCATCCAGAGTTGAATATACACCATGAAAAACAGAATTCCGTATAAAGATATGTATGTACATGTTAATCCAAGTTGGACAGTTGGTTTCAATGCTGGTGCAATAGTAACGGGGGGAAACGTGAAATTTGCGGGCAGAGTTGTCGTTTCTTTCGGGTTTGTATAGAATACATGTAACTGATTTGGTGAATGTTTGTTATGATAAGTTGTCGGATACTCCATATCGCTGAGATCACAGTCTTGGAACGTTGTAAACAATGATTGTTGACATTTTTGTCGATCTTTGGACTTTCTGTTTTCACCGGAAGTCGGTAATCATCTGTGTCCTTCACCTTCAAATATTCGTCCTCAATTATTTCGAACATTGATATTCGTACTGCAACCAATTTGTTCATATAACAATGAGCTTTGTGGAATAACTTCAATTGAAAATTATCGGAACAATGCAAACCCTGCTTATCAAATATTTTACAACGTAGTATATTTTATATGCCAAAACGAATGATGAGTTCAAAATAAAAGTTTTAAGTTTATACAAATAAAAAGAACGTATCCTAGACGATTTTGTCAACTCGCCACACTTAAATAACAACCCGCTTCAAAGTAATAACGATTCGCCAAAAAGTAATAAAGACTCGCTATAGAATAGTTAGTTCCTCATAACTTGTTACTATTGAGTGTGATTATCATTTGGGTGTCTGATTCATATACAAAGAAGTGTCAAAAACGTTACCCCATGTGTAAAATATCTTACCAATTTTTATTTAAGACCGTTTGAAAAGTTAATCTAATCATCAATGATTAAGGTGTAATGTTGTTGGCAAGTCTATAGGTGATAATCCCATCACCGCTGTTTAATGGGTTTAAATATCAATCAAGGTGATAATAATTCCCCGATCATTATAAAATTATATAAGAAGTTTAAAATGCATTAATATGCATTTCATACACCGTACAAATCGTGGAAAATGCAAAGTATATGTTTAAAGTAAATGCACTGAATTTACTGGTAAAACATTACATTTTGTGTCATTATATTTGTCTGTTAGACAGATAATTCTTTCATTATGACTGTAGTATGATCAACCAACCGACCGACCGATCGATCGTTTATTCTCAAGTCAGTACATATTATGCCAATATAAGTATACGTAATCTTATAATGCAAAACACCACTTTTCACGTTTCTTTAAACGGTTAACACAACAATTACCAATTAAAAGGGGTTAATTTGACGTAACATTTAAACATGTCAAAAGATATCAAAACATAACTACTTTATTGTCCAACCTCAAGTGATAATAATGCCGTATCCAAGGAAAATTGTAACGTAAGTAGCACTAAGACAAAATCATGCTCGTGTTTGAACGGACTTTATTGAATATATTGAAATTTAAATCAAATTCAAAGACATTTTCTTAATTTCTTTATTGCCTAAATAAACATAAAAAACTCATTAATGAACGAAATCTTTTATTAACGTGTATCTAATATAATTTTATTACATTGAAAGGTATTTCTATTGTTTAAATAGCAGTTTGACTTCATGGCAGCTATCAACAGTATTTCAGTATAACGCACCTTAATTTGCCTCATAAGCATACTTTAGAGTCTTCCAAATTCAAAACAAATGTACAAAACATCAATGTACATTGTATTTAAACAAGATTGGGCTATTTCTCTCTGACAGAGAGGAAAACATTGTGGCAAATGTCTTTGCCTCAATGTTTTCAAAAGTCGTCTGCTTCAGATGCAGGGAAATGCGATATTATGAGGCAAAGGGATAATACTTAAAGACTCGCACAGACGGACAGATATCCTAAACAGTATTTTTGGAATCTGTACATGCGCTAAACTTTTTCTCCACAAGAAATTTATCAACTTCTCCACACGAATCACTCAAATCAGTAAAGATGGACGAATGACCTAAGAGGCACTGTCCCCGAACAAATCCTGACAGAAAACATAAGCTGCCCCTAAAATTTGATCTCACGATCTCGAGGTCGAGGATAAAAGGCCTGACACTATTTTGAGCTAAGTGGGCAGGCTCCGATAGATACTTGATACGAAGCGGGGTTTACTGAGTAAGAAAAGTCATAATATTTCTAACATAACTTTTAATGAAACAACCCAGAGTTCTTACTACGACTACATGTTAACGTTTCGGATTCTAAGCTCCGACTCTAAACAGAATCTCTGGTGAATCAGCTCAGAATGAATATACAAGTAATCAATATATCTCCTAAAATCTCATCACGTGGCATACATGTATTTTACATATTTGGTTATCTGATCAGGGCTACCCGTCTATCTGTATTTTTAATAATGGAAAATTCTGCTGACCACTGTGTACAAGAGATAATATCAGCCTGTAAACATGTGGAATTAATTAAGAAGCAGAAGTAACCCTCTACACATACAGAATATCTTTATTTATAAATCTGTAGAATTCATATAATTTTGTTACATACTGCTCGAAGAGCGTGTGTAAAAATTCAAAGGGATTCAAGTTATTCAAGTAATCATGGAGATTTGTGGGATTTGTAGACACGTTTAACGTTTACTTAATCATAAGAATGATATTTAGTCCATCTGGGCATTTTCATTTATTTTTGTACGCATCTACTGCTTATAATACTAATCATATTGCATGTACATTTTGTAGATTCTACCCATTGAATTAAAATTATGACATACGATGATGTGAATTTACTGAATGTATTCAATTCATTCCGCGCAATGTATAAACGTATTTGTTATACGTGTAAATACTAACTGTATTATTTCTTGCTAGAACTGTCATAAATTGTCGAACTGTTGAATTATGCAACACGATGTCATTTCCAGTCTTCCATACATTAAGGAGACGATTAATTCTGATTTAATAGTAGAATAAAATTTGAATTAATTACAGAAAAAAATGTCAATTCAATATATTCATGTCTTATAACAATTATCTTGTAATCAAGCAAAACAGATTACTGTTTTAACACAATAATCATTATTGATTAACAATAACAATGTACACGCACATCAAATAAATTGTATCGGTCTGTCAATATTTGGACACCACTTAATTAATAACATTAATAGTTCTATCGATAAAACATGGCTATTTTTTACAAAACAATTACGCATTTAACTATACTAAAACACATTAATTTCTTTCCAGATTCAATATGACTTTAACCATTGAAATATGCATATAATTTTATTATTTCATTTATCATCTTAAGGTATTATTTCCACAATACTGTACTTTTTCAACATATCTACTCTATGCTACTGAAATAGTTTGATATAATAATATATTACCGCCAAACTATCGTTATTTCTGTGACAGATATCCTAAATATTTTTATTTATTTGACGACGCATTTTGAAAATTTTGAGAGTGGTTGCTCTGGTTGAAAAACAGACACATGTTAATTTCTGAAGATATTGAGTGACTAACATTTTTATATATTATCTTAGATTGGTACAGTTTTTAGCATCGTTTTACCGCAAGTATTTATTAAAGTTGACTGTCCTGTTTCTTTGGATCTTTGAAAATTTGGCTTCTCGCAATGACTTCAATTCAAATTTAAAGGGACAACCACTCATAGGATTGTCATTGTATCTGAAAAATCTTACAGAAAATCATTGCCTAAAATGAAAACCTAAAAAAATGTAAAGATCCCCAAAATCTGTCCGCTCCATTTTGAGATGGTTATGTTTGGACATTATGGGTGAAACACCTTACTGTTGCTCTTTTAATGGAAAAAGTACGCCTTTGTTGTACTAATCAATGTGTTAATATTAAGTACATAAAACGTGTACAAAGTTTTCTGTGTGTCATTGTAGTACGATCATAGTTCTTTAATCTGTCCCAATATCGTATTCTTAATTCTTGCATTGGTTTATTTTATTAAGACATTTAGCCATTTTAATCCTTAAATAAATTAAGACATATTTAACATTGTCCTCTCTACTTGTTATTTTTCTTTTTAATGTGATACATAAGAACATGTGTAAATAAAAACACGCTGATAAAATAAAACTTAATTGACTGGCATTGATCAGTTTGTTTCTAACCTTATCAGGACTGGATTTAACATAAAGCCATACGCAATATGGTAAGTCTTTTTTATTTTAATTCATTATACTTAATATTTATTTCACACCACACATGAAACATGTTCTTCGAAGATCTTTAATTAATCAGTCTTGATGTCTACTTCCTGAGTTAAAATCCCTCCGCTTAGCTCAACAAGGGCATTTAGGTAATTTAAGAAAAAAAACTGTACAATAAATGTTAATTAAAAATCATAATACAAGTCTGATTGATAAAGTTTCCAAACCTCATTTTGTGTTTCCATGTGTTTATTATTCCCTTAAAGTTTCAGAACAATCGGACAATTCATAAAAAAATATGATAAAAAGTGGTAAAAGATGTCCAGAGTGTAAGACTTTAGTGTGAAATTTTCACAGAAACACTTTTTAAACTATAATATAATAAAACCTTGACTACTTGGAAATCTAATCTTTTCTGTTATTGTCACTTTGTGGTTTCAGGTATAAGCTAAAAGAAGTTTTACTTACAAAACACTATTTGTTGTATGCATACGCTAACAGTCAAGTTGAACACCCATAAAATATTTTGAGCATTAATTAATATATCTATTTTCATTATGAACTTTCAGTGTTATTACGTATTATGATTTAATTTAACATTAATTGTTTGGCTTCATTTTGTTTTGAAATTGCCCATTTTGGTTCATGAGTTTGAGCCCAAGGTGTGGCACATGTTTTCTGTCATTATTTGGTTGAAAACATTATGTCTAATTACAAGGTCACACGTCCTCCGCAGCTGATTCAAGTGATTTGTGTGGTGAAATCGGCAGTTCATGCCAACGTTAACTGCCCTTCATTACAAAAAGTACATACATATATACATGTACATCTGAAATACTGCTGGAAACAGGCATATTCCGGGGTTACTCATCGGTAGTGTCACCTAATCTTGTGAAGTTAATGATGTGATGTAGCCTAGCTTGGCCTTCAACGTTTGAGCCCATGAGTTTTGGATGTAGATTTCGGAACTTTATCCATCGACGCACCTGTCGTACGTACACAGCATACACTTTTGAAGTTTACAGAACTCTGATAACAATGTTCATGCACAATTTTGATTAACTTTATCATATTTAAAATTGTTTAACAACAGGAATGTGGATGTGATTATGTTGTTTTTTGTCGACACTTTATAAACAAATAAATAAAAACTTTATTGGTATCTTAAAACTCATGCTTTGATGCCTCTATTGTTATAATAAAGTGTAAGAATTATGGTGGGTATTTGAGAATAAGGTGTTTGCCTGAAATTCGACTTCAGTAAATCCTTACTTAATGACAACCTCAATACTACGGCCACTTCTTCATAAAAGCGTTGTATTTTAGGACTGGTTTTCAACACTTCTTTAATATACAACTTGATAATGAGACCACAAAATTATTAACACATTATTTTCTTGGGTCCCAAATGTGGTCATTATATAAGTTTTACTGTACATAACAGAAGTACACGTGTTTATAAAACACTTGTTTAACAGTATTGCAGTTATAATTGTAATGTACTAACAATGATGTATTTTAGATTTACCTAGATTCCGCAGTTTCGTTTCTATGTATTTACAAATATTTTCAATCTTCTTTCAGTCTTCCATGACAAAGGAAGGTACGTAAAGTATTTTTATAGTTTAGATAATACAAACATGAACATATCTACAAGCAATTTAATTCTTTTGGAATTAAAATACAAAAAACAATTTTTATACATATTCAGTGGTCTTATGTCTGTAAACAATTATATCAAAATATCTTTGGTAAACCTTCTGACCTTATTAAATGTTAAAATGATTATTGCACAGAAATATTGTATTGTAATCCAATGTTGTCTGATTTAGATTGGAAACTCAAGTTTGACAACTATGATAAAGACAAAGATGGTGTCATATCTGTGGGCGAAATAGGAAAATTGCTGCAATATTTGGGCTTCAATCCAACGAAACAAGAAGAAGAGGATTACATGAAACAATTAGATAAAAACAGTATGTACTCCAAGAGTCCTAACATTTAGACACGAAATGTTTTGATTGGTTTTGTACTTGGCAAATTGTAAGTCTGAAAATATAAAAGACTATTAATATACCAAGTACAGATTGCATATTCTGATTTAGGTTGTAAAATTTATATAACAGAGGTTATGAAGGCTTGAAAAAGAATTTAACATGGAACAGTCAGATGGGCCAGATACAGTTTTAATCTACTTACATATATATATGTATATTTTTGTTGGCTGGCTCTGAGAGAGCAAGACTAGAAACAAGGTTACAATTGGACAATACTTTGCCTTTTACTGCAATTTGGTATTACTCTCCCTTGTATATTTACTAATGGATTATTTCCCTTTAGTCAAATCAAGTCACTTCTTGGTTACTAATTTTGTGGTACAACCACACATAATACAATGTTCATTAATCACTAATGAGTGGCAGAAATGAAGGATTTTGATTTTTTTTCAAGTTCATGGATTTGTCAGATTATTTAAGAAAACTAGTGTCTTGTGATTTTGCTGTGTATCTGGAGAAATTAACCACAAAAATTAGGATTTTACCTGATCCTTAAAATGCATTAAAACATGTGAGAAGACAATTTGAAACTTTGGCCTGATCTAACTTATCCAGATAAGTAGTGTTCATTTTGTTAGAATGTTACTTATGACAGAAAGACATTAAAGAAAGAGGGCTGAAGGCAGCAATGTGATTTTCCTGCATCTCACATTGGGATACACACATGTTCAATCTGTCCATCTGCATGTTTTCTATTAGCATTCTGTTAGCATTTAGGAATTTTAGGAAAATATTTACCAATAAACTTCAGAACTTGCTTTACTGCAAAGTCAGCCAACAACAGCCCTCTTAGTTCTTTTTGATTTTTCTCTGTGGTTTAATTTCACACCAACTGCCCCAGTCATGCAGCTCTAGCGGTTATTCTAGCATTCATGGTGGATGAAGACCTCTGACATACACATAGACTGAACCACCTGGCTGGAGAGCTTCGTCACATATGGAATTTGGTTGTTCCTGGGTGGGATTTGAACTCACAACAGGGAGGGGCCAGTGATTTAAAGTCAGAGACTATAATCACTCAACCATGAAGCATCATGTCTTATATCACACCATATACATGTACACTCTGTTAAATTTGAATTGATGACTTTTATCCTGGTAATAATTAAATGACTCATAAGTGCTTTGACCAAAACTAAAAAGTAGAAATTGAAGAGGAAAATTTTGAATCAGGTATTTTTACCTGGAAAGACTTTTTAGGCTGCATTCAGAATGTAGTACTGGTTATCTTGTAGATGACAATGGGTTAGACTTCGAAGAAGTGTATGCATTTATACAGGAGCTGGATGATCCAAGTGGAGAATTAATGGATGCCTTTCGATTACATGACAAAAATGGCGATGGATTTATAGATGAGAAGGAATTGAAAGGTATTACTTATATAAGTGTCTAACTTGGCAGTCTGCTTGAACAGCAACAGAGTTTCTGCAATTAAGTACCTTTAAGACTGGCATTTTTGTGTCCAATTATACATTTAGCTTTGATGTGGAGAAACAGAAGTGTTTGACATCTGGTGCCAATATGTTGGTCCCAGTAAACATGATTATTGGTATTTTGCAAACTGTGACCTTGACCTTGGCACTGGTGACAAGGTTCTCAGACATAGCATGTTGACAATCATTTGTGCCTTATAGTGATATTGATGTGCATGGCCTGAAAGATAGCCTTATTCATAAATTGATATTGTATTTATTTCTGTATACTGTCATATAATCAAAGTCGTCCATCTTGATTTTGGGTATGATATATATTTATAGTAAATAGATTTTTTCCCAGAACACAACAATATTGACATGCGAGAGGAGATAAATGCTGATTCAAATGCCTTATCTTTGTTTGTGTACATGTATTTAGTAAAACATATGATAATTTCCTTCATAGCTTTGGAGTCAAATGCTTAATCATATGATTCATAATACATACAATGCAGTACAAATATTCCGATATATCATATGTATGTGTTCTTTCAGCCATATTTACCAGTGGTAATTTCAGTCCAGATGATATTGATGGTTTGTTTAAACTTGTTGATGTGAATAATGATGGCAAAATAGAATACAAAGGTAAAAATCATAAAATCATCTCATGATTTTATAAGTTCTAATCACCCACATATGGGACTATTTTGGTGTGCAGTCATAGATTGTCTCCCTTTAAGGATCATGCCAGTACCAGTAATTGAATCATTTCCCCTTAGCACATCATAACCATGTACATGTTGCTTGTCACCTATCATGCATTACACAGCCATTGGAAACAATATAAATTTATACAGGGCAAGTTTTATCTGATATTGGAAATTAGTTTTAATTACAAAAGAGATAAAGCATTGGTTAAGCCAGTCAATAGAACAAAGTAGTCCCTTATGAATGTAAAATTCAAACTGACTAACTGGCAGACTTTGCTGATGATTAATCTGTATCATTTCTCATATTAATACCAATCCATATCCCCACTAATCACACCCATTTTACTCATTACCCGATGATACTGTAACAGCTTATGACCATTTGGTTATAACCTGTTGATATTTTGGTATCTCATAACTCATCTATTTTACCCAAGAGAGTAACTTGTAGATGTAACACAAAGTCATAACCATTTATTTTACCATTGCTCGTAACTCAACAAATGATACTGCACTAGTTCATGACTCATTCATTCTAACCATAACATAAAAATTTGCCATTGCTCTCTGTGTCAATACAATACTCCCCGTCAATGTGGTGTAACTTTGTTTGGATCATTTTAGCAAGCATAGTCATATTTATCTCCCTTTATTAGCGTATAAACTCAAAAAGATAGGTTGTATGGTTTGGCACTGTGGTTTAATGTACTCAAATTTTTTCACTTTGATTGAAGACGCATTTCCTTACAATTGATATCAACAGAATTATTTTATGCCAAATAGATAATTTTTTTTTCAGAATTTGTGGAGCTATTTTCACAGTCAGTATAAAATGACGTCAGGATTTCTTCCAAAACTTTCACACCGAGACAGGAAGTGAATTTGTTGCAATAATCGTTTCATTTTATTTCTGTTTTTTTCTGTACCTGAATGAGATTTTTTTTGTATCTGGATAAGATTTTTTTTTTTGTACCTGAATGAGAAGATTTTTTTGTACCTGAATGAGATTTTTTTTTCTGTACCTGAATGAGATTTTTTTCTGGAGACAATGTCTGCAATATAAACATATCAGACTCTCCTAGAGTGATTTGTTTATGTATCTTGTACCAAACTATGCAACATCAAATATTGTCATAAATTTTACTTCAAAATTTCATTGAGCAGGAAATATCTTGCCAAAAAAAATCATGAAGAACACCCATCCTAAAAACTTTCTGGACAACCCTCTCATTTTTCATCAGAATGCATCACCTGTAAATTCAAATACGTATTGTATCTTCATCTTTCAGAGGACATTTCTTCAGTTACTTAAAAATGTATTTACCACTAATTTGATTAAAACATGATAAAAAAAGAATCTTCATCTTTTTTTTGTTTCTAAACACACAAGAGTAGAGGTGACTCCTTATGGGTTAAGAATAAAAGGGCCAAATAAGGCATGATTAGACGACTAACGCAATATCATAGTTGAAAGGAAGCAAGTAAATAAAACTGAACACAGTCTAGAAAATATCATTTATTGTCTTGAAATCATTTACTTTGACTTCAAGAATGAAAAAAAAACTCAAAAATACCCAGTTTATACAACTTCACAATCAATATAATATTACTTCATATCAAAATCATAGCAAGAGATAATGTCCGTATGATAAATGAATTCAAAACATACCAAGTGATGTCTTAATTGAACATCAATTACAAAGATAATCCACTATTAGCATCTAGTAATGAATACAGAAAAATATGAATTCCTACTTTTTTATAAGAATAAACAAATACTCATTGAAGGACATTATGTCACAGTATCAAATATTTCATTGACTTGGTCTAAATATTTCTATTGTTTTAATTATAAGAAACAAAGACATATTTATTAATAAATGAATATGACAAAATTTATTCAGCAACAGGTGTAACATCAAAAAAATGTCCAGCTATTGTGAGAAATTTTGACATCTGCCTATAGCTAACACTGAATTAGAGGAAACATAAATAGACTTGTGACCCAGGGCAGCAAGTTAGAAACTGAATCAAGAATAAAAACAAACATATAACTGGTATACAGTCTGGTTTTAATAATACAAATCAATCAGACTGTCTTGCAAAAAAAAAATCCAATAAAATAGTTGAAACTAGAAATGTAGTCATGAGGCATGAATGCTCCCCTTTATGAAATGTGAAGACACAGAAGTATTTCATATGAATAATGGTATTTGGCTAACTGTGACCTTGACCTTTGCATTGGCGACATAGTTCTTAGATGTGACATGTCATCTCATCATCATGATCATTTGTGCAAAATGTTTTTTTAAATCCAATTTTGGATGGTAAAGCCAAACACAATTTGCAAACACAGACACACACACAAATGCAGACATGGAAAACAATTGTATACCCCCAATTATCAATGATGGGGGCAAAATAAACTGGGTACTGATCAACCAATTGCTCAATCAATCAATCAATCAAGCAAGCAAGTAGTACAGTATTCATATATATAAATAATTGAGCATTATATACATTGAATAATATTACAGAAATATACAAATATTCAACCTTCATTGATGGGCACCTATATACATATATTTACAAACTGTACAAAAATATTTGTATACATATTTCGTGAATGGCGGGTCATAAAACATTTACAATTCTTAATGTTAACTGTTTGATTATCTCACAGAAGTATCATGGAAGCCCTGCTTAAAAAAATATCAGCATAACCTAAAATTAAGCTGAAAGAACACTTTACAACACATAAAACCACATTTCAAAAGCTGGGAGCATTTCACAGACATATCTTACTAAGACAGCACTTTTTAACTTAAAATCTAGTCAATCAAACTTTCAGTCATTTACCATAAATAGCAGGCAAGTTACTAAATAACTACCCATAGAATGTTATTTTTTATAACGAACAAGAGTTGGCTATATTCTATACTCAGAAATTGCTAAGTTTGCTGTAAGACATACTCCTGATTCTTACATCACACTCTGGTTTTGTATACACTATTTACAGAGAAACATAAACACACATTCATAATGTACAATTTATCAGCATTAACTTCATCGAAACGTGTATCAAAATGTGAAATAATGTGAAAAATAAATGTACACGTAATTTATACCATCAGCTTATATTAATAACATGGGCATTGAGTAGTATACACAGTAATCACACTTTAGACTTTTTCATTCTAATTTACCAAGTATACCCTAACAAATGGTCCTCCTCTAATTAATACCCCCATGAAAGCAAACTGATATGAAACTCGCTTCATTAATTTACCCCTTTGCCTCACAATCGCGCATTTCCTGGCATCTTAAGCAGACAACTTTTGATAACATTAAGGCAAAAGAAGCCAATGCTTGTAATGAGTAATGGCTTCTTTCGCCAAAATGTTTTCTACTTTGTCAAAGAGAAATAGCCCAATTTTCTTAAATAAACCGATGTTTTGTATATAAGCTTTGAATTTGGAAGAGTCCAAAATATGCTTATGAGGCCCAGGGTTAAAAGACACCAAAGAAACACCATAAATGGTTCAAATTATATCTAATGTGTCCAAATATCATTTAAAACAATTCCTCAACAGACTGAAAATGATCAAAATTCCTTCAAAAACTGATCCTTACAGTAGGGGTAAAATGTACTGCCCCCTTATGGCAGTTAAAAAACAATACAAGTAATTAGTATTACTTGATAGATCAATGTACAGTGTCCAAAGAAAAATCCCATGAAAAGTATTCCCTTTAATTTGAAAGACAGATCCATTTCAACACAGACAAAAATGCAATAATTTAATATTAATATTACAGACTTTAGATCACTGCATAATATTTTTAAATACTGATAAAAGGAAAAATATTTCAGTTGATACATAAATCATTAGAAATATATTAATAAAATTAACAAACAATGCTTCTAATTGTTCTTGTAAACACCTAAATCAAACATGGCTTTGTCATTCAATAAAAGAAAATGCATAGTTGATTATTCATAAAAACAGCAAAGATGCATTGCAAATAATAGATAACAGTATTACAAAATAATGAAGAACAAGTGTTCAGAATAAATATTTAATAACATTCTATTCACAGTCTTATATTCCTATTTTTTCTTTTTTAATTCATTCCTGATAAAATTGTAAATATCTTAATATTCAACATTTGATTTACAAAATAATATTTATCAGATAAACTACTGGTATATCTGCCATTAAATATTCAACATTACTTTTTAAAACAGGAATCATTGCATAGATATTCGTTGGTGAAATAACATTCAACACACACAAGATAACTTATGCAGATATTCAGAGAGTTCTGTGCATGGAAGACAGAAGTTAAATTTATACTTTTCATGCAAAAAAAATGACATAATAAAATAATATGATATCAAGGTTGAATAAATATAACAGCTGTGTATGACTGTGTTAACCAGTACAAATGTTCTCCAGTATGAGCCAATAACAAATATAATGCCCTTATCTAATTACATATAGTTTTCCAAAACAGAAGTTTTTAGATAAAGAACATTGGTAATATAATTTTACACATAAAATGTTCTGGGGGACGTAAGGTCATGTAGTCATCGTCACTGACTGGTAATCACCGACTCCTCATCGCTGTGAGTCTGAATCCCACCCAGGACTTGACAAATTTCACACGCAAGGAAACTGCAGCCAGCTTATGGAAGGCCTGAGGTTCTACCCAAGTGTAAGATAGATTCTTGCACCACTGTTAAAGCTTAAAGACGCAAAATGACCAGAGCTATTTAAGTGACATACAACCCCAAACAAACATTTAGTTCACCCTGAAATCAAACATTATTTTTAGACAAGTGAATGGTTACCATGGTAACCATAGTAGTCTCATTTGTTATTCATAACTTATGAAAGTAAAATAAATTATTAATAATGAAATATGATTAAGAGACCAGACTTAAAATAATTTACCCATACTGACCCAAGTGGTTTCCATCAGTAAATAGAGGTATTCATGTGGATAACAGAACAATTTATATTAACCACTAAAATAAAGCTTTAGCTTCAGTTTTATAACACTGCCCTAGTAAAATGGTTTGTCTGATAGTTAGCAAACAGTTTGTAATTTATTTATGATATCTACATCAATACACTGATATGTTAAATATTTGATATGCAGTAACAATATCAATAGCTTTACCTATGTCCACAGGACACAGAAGTTTCACACACTCCATTTTCAATCATGATAGGCAAAGTTTGTAAAAATGCTCTCCCTAATTGCTATAAGCTACAAAAAATTGCTATTGTAAATGTAAAATGACTAAAGACAACTCAAAAACATTTTTGGCCACTTTTAAGCAAATAATTACAGACATATCGATTTTCGCAACTCTAAAATTTTTTGCATGACTGTTGAAAGATATGAGCTTTAAATATCAATGTCAATTTTTACAAAGAATTAGCAATTCCGTATCATTTCACTCATGAGTGCATGATGTTAAGAATAATAAGTACATCACAGGAATAGATTTCCTGTACTTGAAGGAACAAATATGAGATATATCAGCTATATTTAGTAAATAGAATCAAATCATCAAATTGAATAACAATCACACTTAAAAAAATGAACCCTGTTCAAATTGGAAGACAAATAAAATGCATACATTTGAACATAACCTTGATTACAACACTGTAACCAAAGCACTTTAATCATTGTAACTGGAATGTTTTATGATATTATTCGTTGATCTCAAATTATCACATTCATACAAATGTTATAACACCCCACCCACCCACTCAACGCAAGTCATGTAATATCTCAAGGAGCAGAAAATGTTCCAGTCTGAATCTATCACTAACAAGTAGGGCAAGGACTAATTAAGTTGAGCTTTACAGAAATTCAACACTGATTGTTGCATACATGAAACAGAGCAAATATATTACAGAAAGAAGTATAAAATTCATATGAAGAAATGCACACATATTCATTGAACTGAATATAAGTCAATTAACAATCAAAATGTGAGAAATCGTCATTTCATTAAAGAAATATAATTCACAACCAACAACCATTACATTAAAAGCCACATTTAATGACCATCTATAAATATAGGTCACCCTGTGAAAAAAGTGCCACATTCATTAATTGAATTAATTGATTTACATAAATTCATATGAGAAAACAAATTACTAAAGTTAAAAGTCAATTCATTCATTAATTGAATTAATTGATTTACATAAATTGATATGAGAAAACAAATTACTAAAGTTAAAAGTCAATTCATTCATTAATTGAATTAATTGATTTACATAAATTCATATGAGAAAACAAATTACTAAAGTTAAAAGTCAATTCATTCATTAATTGAATTAATTGATTTACATAAATTGATATGAGAAAACAAATTACTAAAGTTAAAAGTCAATTCATTCATTATGACCAAAAAAATGTCATAGTTTCTGGTCTAGTTTTAAAGGTGACAGTACCAGTAAAACTGAGGTGCATAATAACATGGATGATGTCAACCCAAAGTTATTCTATGTAACACCCAATCAAGACAGTCAAAATTGAAAACGGTTGAAAACTGTTCTTTAACTTTTTCTTACAAATAAACAAGTTGATAGTGTACCACTACATGACTAGAAAAACAAATGAAATTCACTATTAGTGCTACAATATTAAATCATAACTACATGTCTTTTCCATTTAGCACAGCATGGTTGTAACTTATACAGTCCAACCTGAATTAACAGTCACCTGTTGATAATGGCATTCCACCATGTGAACAAAGGTCACTATTTAGGACACCTCACATGATCAGCCTCTGAAAATATGATCAACAGAGAATGAAATCCATGTTTTCCACTCTTTTTGATGACCTTTGTTTCCAGGTTTGACTGTACACAAAAACTACAGCCATGTTTGTGCTGTTAGGATGATGTTGAATATAAAAATTGAAAATATAAACAAAATTACATTTATATTTAAATTTCTAACTACCTCAACAATTGGCAAGTGGCAACTTAATGTAATGCAATCCATATCTTTACAATGAATCATTAAAGAGGAAAATCTAAGGCAATAAATAATCATCAGATTTTGACAAATCCACTCGTCTGCTGGTAATTACTAGTAGAAAATGACTCAGGATGAGTTGAAATTGCTGCTGTAGAACTAGTTAAAATTCTAAGCTCAATGTCCTACTATATGAGAAGCCAGAAGAAAAGTTGGTCGGGTCCTGATTTCCTTACAATTAAATAATAACCAATTTTCTGATACCAATATTTGTAGCCCTTATCAAACATGGTGAATTATCAAGCAGAAGCAATTGGAATTTAAAATGACATCCAAAGATATCAGCTGACAATTTTCCATAAAAGCAAAGGAAACATTGACTCAGTTCTTAGATAAATCACCAGTGCATAAATAATCAAATCCTGAAGGAAGTGAGAAACAACAATACTGCTGATGAAATAGTTTGTTTCAATTTCTACAAAAAAGTGAAATAAATAAAAACATTCACAACTTAGAGCAGGTATAAAAAAAGTTCTGTAAAACTTCGGATCTAATAACAATACACAACCATAAAAAACGCATGAAAATTTCACACAAAATCTGATGCAGCCTTTGAAGCACATACAACTAGATCCAAGTCATGTACCAGAAAACACATCAAGAATTGACTAGGTCTTTTACTTTCTGCATATTTCTCTGAAGTTCATCAAGCGCTTCTTTAATAATCTCATCTTTTCCAGTAACAGAATTAAGAGATTTACCAAAAGTCTCACAATAAGATTTACACAAAGAACTGAATCGTTGATCACATTGTGCCATTACTTCTGCGTAAACATTATCTGGGTTTTCCTGCATCTGAAATTTTTCAAAAAAAAATATCAACAGACAAAAATGAAACACAAAAAAAAACATGATAAAGTTGACGTATATATGATGTACCTTTTGTTTTGTCCATTTTACAACTTAGTTTACTTGCACCCCTGTTGAGGCATACTTGATTTTCAAGTCTTAATATTCAGGCGGTCTCTTTTTTTTCTAGGGTTCAGCATTGCAACAACAGCCAGGGTCCTTTGGTGATTCTCCCAGAACCCGGGCTTACACCTAAGTAGAACCACAAATTTTCTATAAGCTATCTGGACAACTTCTTCACATGTGAATTTTTTCTAATCCCAGGTAGGATTTAAACTCGCTCTGGTGAGGGGGTAACAATTACTAGTCACAGACCATAACCATTCAACCATACATGCCCCAAAGGGGGTCTCATTATAAAGTTGAAATATAGAGGATTCCAGTACACAGAAAATAAGTGGTAAGTTAAAATGAGGTGGTCCTGATGTAGTGGTTGTCACTATGTGATGTTTAACTGCATTTAAATTTTACTCTGCACTCCAACAACAAATATTCTATAAGTCGTAGGTAGATAATTAACTATTGAGTAAATGGTGCTTTTTACACTACACAGAATTTTTTACACGATTTTAGGTAACAATGTCCTCTGATGGATTCTAATGGACACATTATTGGTTGATCCTACCTGTTTGTGTTGTATGGAGATCTGATTCATAAGAACTAACATTTGATCAAACTTCTCTACCATGGAATGTGAGTCGCCTGAAATATAATGTTCACAAATAAAACAACAGTAACAACAGACACAAACAACAATATCCATAATGATATTTCTTACAGATAAAAAAATGAATCTGTGATAAAAATGAGAGAAATTCAACAAGCATTGAAATTTCTTAAGATTTTGCTTACAGAAAGATTCATTACATCTCATATTGGACAAAATCTTCAACATTACCAATTCTTTGAAGCACAAAAATGAATACATACATAAAAATTATGTCTTAAATATTTCAACAGCAATTTGCAAATACTTATATGGACAATAAATAGGTGTGATGTTTCATGAGGATAAAATTTGGCAACTTTCAGTCAGTTTTGCTTAAGATGACACAGACAAAAGAATGTGATTTGGACTCTATAATCATCATTAGAATGAAAATAAGTCTTTCATGAAAAATTTCTTTTATCAGACGACATACCTGGTCCATTAAATTGTCCTCTTCTGAATGTTTGACTGTAAAGATAAAAAAAATTTACAATGACGTAGTCTTGCACCAATAAGTTGAAATAACATTGACAAAAATAGTGACAATGATTTTGAAGAATGACAAAGTCAGGTCCAAATTTTAAGTACAACTAAAGCTCATAATAGCAAAAAATGTAATAAATCTCCAATACTTGGACAGAAAAATTATTTAAACGAATTTGTACGCCATAATGAAGATGGATTTCACAGGAGAGCCAATAAATACCAGTCATGCATAAAGAAAACAGAATTACAAAAGAATAAAAGCAAAGAATTCAATATAACATGAACAGAACAATGTTATACTATTTACCTATTTTCCAGGTCTGTATCTGAACCGAGACCAGTATCAGCAACACTACGTGGACTGCCATTACTCTGGTTCCCAGGAGACAAATGATGAGACAGTCCCTCTGAATCAAGACTGGTTCCCATACCAGAAGGTGGACTGAGATTTGGATTAGACAATGAAGATGGACTGGCACCTAAATTTTGATGCAAATTGTAATTGTTGTCACTAAATGTTTGAACACTAGATTGGAATGAGTCTGTGCCTCTAAGAGGTGAGACAGAACTACCTATTGTTGTCATAGAATCAGCAGTGGTTGCCATGGCTACAGATGCTGATGAGCTAGTTGATACAGAAGATTTACTTAAGCTTATCTGAACTGTTGATGTTTGACGTGAACTGCTTGGTTCGGGACTTTCAGCCCGATTCTGGTCCCTTAATAAACTGTGTGGGTGAAGTTTCTCTGAACTACCAGCATGTTTGTTCAATCTGGCAATTCTTTCTTTCACACTAGGAGATGGACAATCCTCCTCATCTTGGGTGGACACTCCAGAATCTCTTAATGAATCCTTATAATCATTGTTCATACCTTCATTATGATGGTCTTTAGCAAGAATAGGCTTCACACTGACCCTAGTAGGACTTTTAGCTGGTCGGCCCCTATTTTTATGAGTATCACATTCTGAAGATGTGTCTCCATCTAAAGCTTCAAACTGATCAAGTTTGTTACCTAAACTTAGAACAGAACTGGACGAGGACTTCCTCGACTCTACTGAAGACATTTCAGAGTCTGTTACATTGTTAGATAAGTCACTTTTAGAAACCACTTCTTCACTGTCAGTACTTTTTACAGCTTTGGATATATTTCTAGAAGGTGAAATAGAAGATGAACGTTTTTCTTTTTCACCTTTACCATTCAGTATGCCCGAATTACCTTTGAGAATATTTTTCGCTTCTTCAAAAGTAAGTTCTGAACCACCGGTAGTTTTTCTACGAGGTTGCTGCGCTCGTTTCATGAATCTGCTCTCTTGTTTTTTTGCAACACTTGTAAATGTGGGAGGAGGCATGAGGTCTCTATCTTTGCTTTTATTATCTAAAGATCGCAGATTTGTAGCACTCATACCAACCTTTCTACTGAGAGATTTCTTTTCCTCACTTTGGAGTCTACTTGTTGAAGCAGCTCGGCGAGTTAACCTCACATCAGAGTCACCACGTGACCCAACCTGTGGGCTTTTCTTTGTGGTGGGTTTCACACTTTTTTCTTTCAAAACATTGTCATTAATGTCTTGTTTATTTTCATCAAAACTGACTACTGCTAATTTACCATCATCATCAGGATTCAATAAGTTTGGCACTGATGCAAATGAAGACATTTTAGGAGTTGACCATTTAGATCGTGATTTACGATTGGTTCCACGTGGTGTTAGCTCCAGCTCGTCATCTTCAAAGGTCAAGTTATGCATTGAATTTGATTTTGATTTTGCTAAGTTACTTCCTGAAGATGAACGTCTGGGTTCTGGGGACACGATCTGAACCTTACCAAGGTTTGGTGTTGACAGTCGTGTGTTTTTCTTGTACTCAGACAATCTGGTTGACTGTTGAGAACCAGTGGGTGTGTCCTTCCTAGTGGTTGTGCCACTCTTTACAGTCATTTTATTGGTTGATTTGTCAGTGGGCGTTAACCTACCACCAGATCTATCCAATGGGAGTGTACGAGGGCGTGATGATGATGATGACAGAGATCTTCTAGAAGAGGTAGGTGTGTGATGTTGATCACTTGACTTTGAAGAAACACCAGCTGAACTTGCTGAAAAACATAGAATAAGACCATTATTGTTGAGCAAAAGACTGATTTCACTGATTAAACAATTTACTAAAGATTGGATGATCTGCAAAGAAGTTGTTTTATTAACTTAAATATAAACCAGCCATTCATCTAAACAAAATTAAAATTTCACAACACAAACTAATCTTAATAAAACTGGCAAACTAATCTAGCATAAAAAAGGTATAAAATGAAAAAAAACCAAGTCAAGTTCTAGGAGCCAACAGAAACTGCATTCTGAAGCAAATATGATGAAATAATATGAACCACATATATAAATATAACACTGTCTGAAAATAAAAACATTACATAATGAACTATTGACTGAATTACTCAGCACTAAGTGGTTCAATCAACATTCAATAAAAAATTATCCAGAAACAAACTAAATATACAGAAATCTATAATTGAATGATTTTTAATCAAGCATAAAATGTTCATGACTTCTGCTAACAGACAATATTTTCCTTGCTGCAGACCTGACACTTTTTTCTGTGTATGTCAATTTTTTTCTCACAGATATTTTCATTTCATATCAACTATACCTCCAAACAAAACATAAAATACAAGAAAAAGTTCTACAAACTTACTGACCCGGTATTTTTTCAGATATTAACAGAAATCAGGAATTATTCTTTCGCCAATTAGAGCAAATACAAAAATTATGATTTACATGAATTTCAATTTTTGTTTACTCTGAACAAATTCAGCAAATATACACAGACAAAGCAGTGATGAATATCATTAAAGCCAATTAACCACTTATACATATATTTGACACATTATATGAACTTTTATCATTTTTATTATGTTGATAATAATAAAATGTACCATGTAAATCCTACCTCACTTTTTAACAAAACATATCCAAATTTCCCTTTAATACATAGTTTATATGTTTCTAAAGCACAAAATATATTGATTAATACAAATGTTTAAATTTGTTATTCACACAAAGCACACATACTTAAATGGTGCACACTTTCAACAATGAACATTTAATGTAGACATAAGGTTATAAGGACAGAAAATACACAAAATCTTGTTACCATGACAACCATAAACAACAAAGTCATTCAATTAACAGTGACATCTGTTAGTATGGACGTGAGAGAACAATTTAAGTCACATATCATTAATCATTGATATACAAATAACAATTAAATAAAATACTCCAAGAAAGCCAGACATTATGTAGTGTAGTAGCTTAAAAAATAGAATGGAGATATTATTCGTTAATTAATTGAATTTAGTGCAACTAAAAACATTCAAATTACAAAAAAAGAAAGAGAATTATGTTTAACAATTAATGATCAATGAAATATAATTTATCTAAAACACAAAACTTGGGTCAAAGCAAAAGTACTACTGAAACTGCTAAAAATTCAAAACATAAAAAATCAATTTTTCATTTAAAATATATAAGATTTTTACACTGAATTCATTTCAAATATGACTAAATTTGTAACATGGCATTTTTAAATTAATTCCTGTAAGTTCATAATTCCATCAATCAGAAAACTTGAATTTTTAATCATTAGTGATTAGGAAGACTGTTACAGATGAAAAACAGGATAATTACACAGAAATTATTAAATAATTAATCAAATGTTTAAACTGAATGGAACAGAATAGAACTGGTTATAACAATAAACACAGTACATGTGTACATCAGAAATTATGTTTGTTAAACAAAATCACAGACATGTTCACAAGTACAGCAACAAACATACTACTTAGTATATTATAGGATTAATTCAACATTGAGAAAATCGTTACTACAAATAAAACCACTTTGGATTTTCACACTAAAACAATTGAACTAACATATCGTAGATTAGCAAACATTATTGACAAAAAAAGCCCTACCAATACTAATATTATTGGTAATTACATATTAATTCATACAATAGAACAGAACAGAATAGATCATATATATTACATGTAATTATAGCTTTTGGCTATATTTACAGTTGACTGTTGGAACAATCATATCATGCATTATTAAATATCACACAACCCTGTGGTTACCACATACCAGTGCAGACACTTGTGTGAAATATATTCACTGAGCATATTCTCTAGTTTACAATGATTATAACAATGTCTTAATTGAAGGTATTCAGAATTTGATACTCAAAAAATTCCTCCACCCTACTGAAGATTTTTTTTGCAGATTTAACTGATTTTAAGTGATTTTTGAATAGTTGAATCTAGACACAGACCAATGGTAACTTTATTACAAAATATATGTCAAAAGTTGATACTTTATAATTACCAACATATTATAATACGGATAATAACTTATACAGTTTATATAATTAAGTGCATCCATTTCCATGTAAATAAATACAAATATACAATAATATACTTATAACAGTATACTGGTAGCAGTATATATTACCTTATGAATAAATATGAAAGCAACATACATAATTATATATTAATATACACTTTATATTATACACATACAAATTATATAGAAATTCAGATCATCACAACTTAAAGGGGTAGAGTCGCTGGTAATGTTTAAATATTTCTTTCTCTTAGATTATCAATGAGTAAATTAGCATATAACACAATTCCAACACTTTCTGTAGCAAGAACTATGCAACACTTCACAAATTTCAAATTTGCAAAACATGCTGGTAAAATATCCAGGCTATCTTTGTAAACTATGTATGTTTCTATCAACATCTCATCAAAGCATTATAAAAAAGCCCCTTTCCCACTCACAAAATAAAAGGAAATACATATAACGCACCTGTTTATAAATTAGGAATCATGGAATGTTATACATACATCTATGCAAGTTCTTATGTAAGAAGTTGGTATGTACAATTCTGTTCTCCAAATATTGTTTTACCTATATCATTCTGATACTTTCAAAAGTAACAAATTTGATAGCAGACATTTTTTTCAACTAAGCATTTTGTAGACAAGATTCTAAAGTAGTAACAATGAATGATAATGTAATGTAAATGAATCTTTTAAAAATACAGGACAGAAAAAAACAAAATTTATACATATTTTTTTCGTAAAATAGACAATTGGCTTGATGGAAAATAGTAAAACTCTGTTAACATAAGAAACAATTATAACAGTTTTGCATCAAACCCCAATGGTGTACCAGGGTCGGTGGATATAAAACTTGAGATAAATCTCCAAGCTTAAATCTTAATCATTTAGTCCAAGAGTTTTCAAATTAATTATAGTGATACTAAGAAATTAATAATTCAGTATTCTGCAGATGTAAGTATTAAGCCTTATTTAAACTAAAACAAAATAAATATTTATTCGACAGAAGAGAGTTAAGAATGACAATGAGATCTGAGTTTGGAGACTGTACTCAAGTTCTATGACCTTTGACCCAGTGGTACTTAAGATCAAAGACTGATCTCAAATTCAATGTTGGGTGAAGTGCTGTGATGTAGATAGAAACAGACATGTTTTTAAGGTTCGAACCATGCAGACAGACGTCTAGCAACTTTACCCCGAATTGTAACGCTCCATGAAGAAGGCTTTTTTGGTGAGTTCTGTCTAGGAGTCGGTATTTTACTCCTAGACGTACTCTTGTTACAAGATACTTTTTCTATGACTATAACAGAAGTCGGTTTACCGGATCTTGTCAAAGTCGATTTTGGTTTTGGCGTTGTTTTTCCTTCAGGTATTGGTGTCTTTGGAAGGTCGAGATTCGACCAACAACGTCGTAGAGACTTAGGTGTTCTAGGGCCTACAGTTAGCAATCATTATTTACACTATGCATGACATATAAATCAATAAATGAAAAACTTGATATTGGTTTATATATTTCAAGTAATAAAAATGCCACATTCAGTTAAGATACCACAAATAGAAATTGCTCATCAAGTATAATGCAGTAATTGACTGACATTCTTCTGTATATCATAGAGCACAAGACTACAGTACAACAGATGGTGAAAGGGATAGATACATAAGGTTTAACACTGTTCAATTCAATTCTTTATGATGTTAAATATAACCTATAACATACAAAACAATTTGATTTGATATTGTAACTTCATGTAAAAATCTGTGCCATTCCAGAGCTACATAAGCAGAATATTTCAATACACTTTAACATCATATTATAGTTTCTAAACATCAAACATACAACTATTTCCTACGTTCTGTCCTCCAACCATTAAGTTCAGAAATAATTTATGCAATATACATGTTTATTGTAGAAATTCACCATAACCAGTCAATCCCTTTAACAAATATGAGGAAACAGAACTAGCCCATAGCCAATTTAGTAATGAATGAATGTAAGTACATAAATTGATTCATTAAGTATAATATCATATATATAATGAGCAAGTACCAATAAGATAGTAAACCATTGTAATTGAGTATAAACCAAAGAACTTTCAGATTTCAAAAGAAGACCATGCTATATAAATGTGATGCATGCTTGTATGTCAAGATCACCAATGTATTTGAATGGTTCAGATTTCATCTGATTAGGACAAAAGATATTATCAACATTTTTTAAAGTTTTTATAGTATTTGTCTGACATTTAGTTTCAACTTCAGTAATATCGCATCCTGAACATGAATAAAAAATCACATTTATTTAGGGACAATGGCATGAAAATCAAGTATCAGTCAATATTTTCAATAGAATAGATTCACTTCAACAAAAACTTGGTTTTATCTTTATAAATTAAAAGATGGACAGGAATTCCCCTTTCAGAACACACACACAAAAGCTGTATCTGAGATCCCAACAACAGTACAAAACATTACAATAATTCACTGATTATTTATTCATCTACAACTAATATGAAAGGGAAGTAACTCTAATGCAAAAGCTAATTTAAACTGGTACCATGTTCTTTGATTTCAACCACCCAATATAGCAAGAGTGAAGGGAGAACCAGACTGAAGTGATCTAATTTTAACCATAGCAAGAAAAAAAACATAGAAAAGTAACCATTTTGTACATTAATCTAAGTATTGATAAAATCAACAATTGTGAAAAACTGGTGAAATGTTTCAACATTGTGTAGTGAAAATATTTAGACGTGGTGTGGAACAACTGAAAGTGAAATGTTATGATCAAGTGTTCTGAAAGAGCTCATCACGAAGTAACACAAAGAATACTCACTCGGAGGAGTGGGTTGGTGGTCTCGTATATTTAAAGCTGGATTAATTGTATTGTCATCACTCGGGGTAGTTGATTTGCTTGAGAACTTGTCCTGTAAAATGAAGATTATTTTCTATGTTTGATAAACAACACAAAGATGTGAATTAGCTGGTATTTAACAGCATCTTCAGTATCACTTGGCAACATCCTCAGTGTTAAACTGACCTTAGTATAACAACCACTTTTCTTCAGACCACAGCTGGGTCTGCATTCAGAGGTTTGTTTTCCATAATGGATGTATTCTAGCAGTGACCATTATTCAAATGGTAGCTATTCTTTTATCAAAGGGCTAACTGTACATGGTATTTCCAAATTCAATCCATGTCATGGAATTTAAATCCATACGTAAAACTGTTCACACCAGAACATTATTGATCAATATTAGGACAAATGTTTTCATTAGCCTAAAACAGGGAAACAGGCCTGGGGTAACAGCTACATGTGGACACCAGCTACTCTTTAGCATATGTTTGATGATATAATAGTCTAAATGAATCTCTAAATAAAGGTCAACTGAGTATAAAGGTCATATTTCGTGTCGCCTCACAGCTGCTCTAGTTCACAGGTTCGAAATCAATTCAAACATTATCAAACAAATACAGCAGACATTCCTAACATCAACATTACCTGGTTTTGTTTGCGTGTAACATGTTTAGGAGAGGTGGGAGGTTTGTGAGAATCTACAAAAGGATCTTCCCCATCAGTCTCTGGACTCTCTTGTTTCCAACCCATCTGTAAAATGTAAATAAGGGTACTTGTGCAGTGAGACTGTAGTACATGGAACATACAGTACGTGATAACAGGCTTTGGTAAAATCAAAACTAATCTATTGAATAAATAGGGGCCTATCATTTAGATGTGCATTTTAATAAAAGTAAGAGTGAGAAAATTTATGATGATCACTGATAGATCTTTTATACATTTTTTTATGTCACATCCAAATTTGATTTAAAGAGTTTCATGGTATCTAATATTAATCTAGTTTTTCATCCAGTGGAGCATAGAATATCTTTATTTAAAGTCAATGTTTTGTAAAATTGACATTGAAATACAATTTTTAAACATACACCCCTGATTGGTTGATTCTGATACAGTCTTAAAATTGACCAATGAAAAAGCAGCATTCTGAGAATGATGCCTGTATTCATTAATATAAGAATGCTGATGTAATATTACTAGAAATGAGGCAGTAAAGTATTCATGAATATCAAATGAACAGAACTATTTGAGGGTAAAGTCTAAATATAGGATGAAAATAAATCAAAGTACTCACAGCCATCAACATTTTACGGCTTTCATCGAGGTTTCTAGCCATGTTATCTTTTCCCCTTTGCACAGACTGAAATAAGAGCGCGTGAATTTTCAAACATTTGTATTAAAATATACAGTAAAGCATCATGATTTGCTCGTAACTAGCAATGGCTTCTTCTGTCACGATGTTTTCTACTCTGTCAGAGAAATAGCCTAATTTTCTTAAATAAACTGTTTTGTATATTTGCTTTGAATTTGGAAGAGTCCAAAATATGCTTATGAGGCAAAGGTTTAATAAACAGTAAAAGAACAAGAGAGAAAAATATACATAACAAGTAACACCATCAATAAATTAAACAATTATTTGATATCATACTTATTAAATAACTCTACAATACCAACAGATAAGTGATTAATTAACATACATCACATTGAAACTAGTCTAAACAATTTGAGACTTTAAATTATGGGTAGTTATTACAGAATAAATAAATAACTTCATGATAGCTATGTTTTCCATACATATATTTACCAAATTTCGTTTTTCTAAGAAATAAGTAAATAGTTACTGATAACAAGGAATAATTTCAGATATGTATTCATATTTACAACTTTACATACAAAATAAAATTCAATCTGTTCACTCAGGAAGAAACACAGTTTCTGTACACAAGGACCAAACGTGTTAATTTTATTAATGGAAACATAGTGATTTAAGACAAGGGGCAGTAACTCATGTTAGTATTTAAAGCAACTTATCGTGATCTGGATAAATGAAAGCAAACAAACATAACAACAAGGTGGGTGCATTATATTGACAAGAACATGGTCAAAATGCTTAGTTTGAGGAGTTCTTGTCAAAATATTTAGTTTGAGGAAAGATCAGATCAATTTAAAATAAAGGTAGGTCTCTTGAATTGTAGTTGAATTCATAGTTGATTAAAACAGCCTGAAGAACAGCCTAGATCTGCGATTAAAAAAGTTTTGGGACCAGTCTAAAACAACAAGATCTGATTGGATGATTCAGAATACAGACTAGCAATTGTCCAATGGCAAAGCAACATTCTTAGATTGGTCTCAAAATATAGTATAATAACTGTGGGCCAAGTATACTCAAATACACACTTCTAAGAATTAATTGTAATATAATCAAGTACTGACATTAAATTCAGAGAAATTATGCAACAGTATTTTGCATAAACGACTTTGAAAAATTGTCAAGATGAAGTATAGGTTGAAATCAAGACTTAGAGAGACCATTATAAAGCCAAATCAAGAATGGAGATTTCAGATTTGGGTAGTTAGCAGAATAGAACCATAAATCACAAACTATAAAAATAACTGGAATAGATTAAATACATACATTACTTCCCTGGGGCTAATTAATAAAACAGATAAAGCATTTAAAACTAAAATAGCATGGTCTGTAATACAGAATAAGATATTGCAATAGATATATGTCCCCAAAATAAAAGGTTAAAACTTTGACCAAAGCTAAAATTTATATGAAAGTAAGTATACACAAGACACTGACTGGACAAAACAAATGCGTGAATTAGTCATTTATGCTCAATCACTATATCTGTACATCTTAACGAATCACATGCTTAGTTTAATAAAAACCCTATATACTTAAGTTTTATCACTGAGAAAAAAAAAACAATTTGAATTTACAGTAATAATTTCTTCAAATGCAAGTTTTCTAGACAGAAACTACCGAACATTGAAAAGTAAGTCTTGTATCATGTAAGTGTTGTATATACATGGTCCACAAAGTTCATTCAAAATGGTAAGAGTCCTTGGCACAGTAAAAAACACTCCTAACCAACACTACAGTAACATACAGACAATAGCTACTCTGTATGATAATAACAATAGTAATAATAAAGACTTTGTTTGTAAAGGTTACAAGATTAGATGTTCCTATTCTTTGTTCGTTCCATCTAAATTATTTAATTATCTGATAAATTATAAATATCATTAAAACGCTGTTAGAACTATATCATTTGAAAAATAGCCATTCACAAAGAAATGTATTAAAATATAATTAACAGAAATATATTTTCATTATGTTAATATGTCTACTTATCTAACAATCACTATGGCAACTAAATAATACCACGGCTAAGAAGGAAGCAAAATGATATCTCTATGAATAAATATTACATCCCGCAGCCAAAAACTTCAAACCATACTAAAAATTGGCCGTCATTTAAAATATCAAAAACAAAATGAAAGACTATTTTGCGGTAAACTTTACAACTAAATGCAAAATGCTGGTTACACAAAATCAGTGTACCATTTGCCACCTATGTACTGGAAGAAGTCGCAATAATATGCAGTAACTTGAATACACGCGCTAAAAGTAAAATACACAAATTCAAAAATTAATACATGATATTATGCCAAAACAATGATATTTCACTGTTTCGATATCAAACAAATTTTATCTCTGGGGTTAAATATTGCACCAACAGCCAAGGTTATTTCCAGCTTTAATGGTGATGGAAATCCCCAGGCATACACCTGGGAAGAACTATAGACATTCTTTAATCTAGCTGGACAAACTGTCAAATTCAGACTGGGATTTGAACTGACAGTAATGAAGAGCCAGTGAATAGTGGTCAGAGACCATAACCACTCAATCATGGAGGCCCCATAACTGAATAATTATACAAATTATTACTTAAGTTAAATTGTTTCAGTAACATGAACTATAAGAAATCAATTAGGTCAACAAATGTTTAGTTGTTCATTAAAATAGCACAACCCAAAAAATGTACAAATGGGTGTCTTAATTTGGAAAATACAGAACAGAAACTCAATTTTTCTCAATGACAAAATTAGCGATTCTGTTTTTCTTAATACTGCCAGGTATTTGACAAAGTTAGCAAAAAGTTAATAAACTCCAGGACAGAAAAGTACTTGTTCCCAGCCACCAATCAATCAATGCTGAATATTAACGGACGTCATTGGATTAGCAAACTACGAATCAATTATCCACTTCAAAATAATCATAACCAAACATTTAAACTGGACACAAATACACAGCAATATACAGTCTAAACACATTATTTCTGAAAGTAGAAAAATCCTACACAGGACTACATAAAGGTAGAAAATGTGAAAACAACAATGAAAGAACTGTGAAGAATTTACATAACAAATCAAGAGTTTGTCACAAAACTGTTATATCTCATTTTTATCAAAGCATAAGTTGTGGTAGTTTTGCGCCAAATCCTTGAAATAACTACAAGACATGTACACATAACAACACATGTAACAGATTAAGCATTTTAAAAACATTAAGCAAATAAACACTCCTATAATACAGGATAAATGTGATTTAACATCCGGCATTATCTGACTACAACTGATTGTGAATAAAGACTTTATTGCAGACAATATTCCACTGATGGTATAATACACAGTATCTACAGTCAAACCAGTGAGCAAATACAACAACTAGGAGAGAATCAATACATAATTTATACATACAGTGCCTTCATACAGACTTTTTTGTCTATTTTATCAACAAGAAATGTTTGATACAGTGGTCAACATCACTCGGTGACATTTATTAACAGGTGGATGGTCATTAGCTTAAGTTTGACTGTATATGTAGAATGTAGAGTAATAACATTCAATGCAGATTTTTAATCTAACTATCTAACTGTATAGTAAACAACAACAAACAGTACAGTTTTATTTTAATGTTTGGTAAAATTTCTAATTATCAAGAGACTACAGAAATTATACAGCTAATAATTATTCAATCTTACATATATATAAATATATTAATATAATATTTTAGATGCCCAAAATTGTGAAAATCAAGTTTTTTTAAATAAATAATATTAAAATGGCAATTCCTACAGGTCCAATACAGGTCAAATACATCTGGCAAGGGTAGGCCCCTTGTTTAAAATCTGGGACCAGTAAAAATTGGTCAAAGACTGATTTTAAGCCCCTTGTTTAAAATCTGAGACCAGTAAAAATTGGTCAAAGACTGATTTTAAGCCCCTTGTTTAAAATCTGAGACCAGTAAAAATTGGTCAAAGACTGATTTTAAGCCCCTTGTTTAAAATCTGGGACCAGTAAATTGGTCAAAGATTGATTTTAAGCCCCTTGTTTAAAATCTGAGACCAGTAAAAATTGGTCAAAGACTGATTTTGGTAGTAGTTTACTTCATGTAGTCTTTAAAAATAAAGTATACAAAGTAACACAGAGTTGAAAAGCAGTAAGTATCAAGCAACAATATTTTAGTTACCTTAGTAACATAAAATATACTTACATCATACCAGTTGTCTTGTCTTTGAATATTACCACAAGGACCCAAACCTCTGAAAATGTAAAAAGAAAACCATTTATTTCAATGATCATCAAGAATCATCAAACAAAGTCCACTAAAATCATCAATGTAAACATTTTAATCAAAAAGATTTATTTCAAAATTCATGGACAAAAAACTGATGTCAAGTAACTGTAGCCCTCAGAATTAGACCAAAGAAAATATTTCGTAGTCAATAAATTCTAACAAGTATTACTAAAACACCATAAACAAAGACCATGAAATTAATAGCGATCTATGGATGAATATGACCTTTTATAGACAGTTGGCCTTTATTCAGAGATCTACATATAAATATAACCTTTATACACAATTGGCCTTTATTCAGATATCTACAGATAAATATAACCTTTATACACAATTGGCCTTTATTCAGATATCTACAGATAAATATAACCTTTATACACAATTGGCATTTATTCAGAGATTTATTTGATCTTGTAACATCAATCAATGTGTTCTAAAGTATGATGGTTGTTCACATGGAGGACTTTATTCGCAGGTGACTATTAATTCAAGTATGACAGTACAGACATTAAAATTGCATCCAAATATTCATAAAAATATTATTACAAAACTTCCAAACAGAAACAACACACCAGCATTAGTACAACAAATGTCTTACCTCACAGCCTGAGATTTAGACAAGAATCTTGCGGACAGACTCTGACGAGACGTGATCATTCCAGCAGGTACACTGTCCATTTCTTCCTCTAAAGTTTCAAGACCTTTAACAAACTTATCTGTCTCACTGGGAGTGAAACTCAAGTTCTCAAATGTATCCTTCAGAAACTTCTCCTAGAAAATGAAAAGAATAGAAACAACTTAATAAATGACTATCACTAAATTTTTGGACCAAGAAGACTTCATAAGACATCTAAATAAAGTGGGACTTCAATAACTTTAAAAACCAAGGTCAAATTGTTTTTGATTTTATAAATTTAATACTTTTTTTGCCAACAATATTTTTAAAATATGTACCTTAAAATATTAATAAGTAAGTATCCTGCATTCACAGTTACATTCATGATGAGGTACTAGGTTCTATTAATCAATACAGCAAACTTCATGACATGTCAGAAGCACAGCACTGTGATAACAGACAATCTTGTCCTTATATTAAATGTTTACTGGTATGTTGATTTAAAATTCAAGGTGAGTCTAATACTACTTTAAGTGATCACAATTTAACATAACCGATTCTTATAAAATATCAGGAGCATGCAATAAGCTAAGCAAGTATGTTTTTCCAGTTTACGAACTTTGACATTAATATCTTACCCTGTTCTGTGATTTAGGGGGTTCATCCATTGGAGTGGTTGGTACAGAATTATTGGAATCATCATCATCATCAATATCATCTAGAGACACTGGATCTGTGGTCTCAGAGTCTGTAATAAAGGAATTGCTGACAATGACACACTGCAAGAGTATGTAACAGAACTTGAGTTACATTCTGACCAGCTTCTACTGTACACAATTTTTTACTGGTTACCATATCTAACATATTGACATGTAAAAGAGGGTTGTCAATGATGAAGAGGGTTGTCCAAGCAGTTTATGACAAAAGATAAACACTCCTTAAGAAAATGAGGGTTATCCAAACAGATTCAGACAAAATATAAACACTGTCAGAAAAACTGTGGTTCACATTGCCTGAGAAACTGAATACTAAGTAAAAATCATTTCACTTGTAAAACAATGGTAGTATACATCAATTTTTTTTTCTTTTATGACTTCTGAGCAAACATAATATTCAAATATTGACAAAATATCATATGATGTACATGAGTTGTCTACTCTGAAATTCTTACAGTGAACACAAATGTTCAGATTTGCTATCATTCTTTGAAATGTTAAGAAAAAAACTGACTCATAATAGGAATTGAGAATGAAATGATTTAAAGACATCCAATATTTACCTCCATCAGCATTGCTGTTCATAGATATGGAATGTTTAAACTGACTACGCCTTCTCTCAGAATTAAGACCTGCATCAAATACTTGGTAAGAACTGTAATACAGAATTATTAATCACAGAGGTATCTATTGTATAAATATCTGTAACAATGGTATTAATTATAGAGATAATTGTTACAGAAATTTATATTTACACACAAAAGAGAACATGGCATACGAGTACATAATATACAGTAAGCTCTTGATATTAAGACCACTATTTGGGTACAAAGAGAGTAGTCTTAATGTTAAGGTGGTCTGATTATCAAGTTCAAATTTCCGAGGTCTAAAACTGAGTGGTCAGTATAATGAAGTGGTCATTATAATGAAGTGGTTGTTATATTGAGGTGGTTGTAAATGGAGGTTTTACTGTAATTAATGCACAATTAATTTTATAGAATATCATACCTGGCTAGAGTGTCAGAGCCATCACTTTCTGATGGTGGATAATAAATAATCTCAGTATTCTCCCCTTGATCCCCTTCATCGGCATCAAAATTATACAACTGTAATAAAAATATGCATACACAATAGATTTTCAATCTATTTCTATGTTTATTCAACATCAAAGCTGAAATTCAAAGGAGGGAGGGAAAAGGGGGAGGAGAGAGGGCTGGTGGTAGGTAATTACAATTTTTACACAAAAAGTCAAATCCTTATAGGAATTAAGTAAGTTACTTCCCAGCCCAGACACCTAGGTAATAAAACTTGAGATCGGTCTCAATTTCATATCTTGTCTTTTAATGTTCCTACATTTATTATGATCACATAATAATGTTATTATTAATACATGACTCCATCAGCACAATTCGCCTGAATATGTATTTACACATTAATCAGCTCTATTATTCTAACCATAGTACTTTCAGAATGGATTTGAGATTTGAGCTCGGAGACTTCTGCATCATATTGAAGACTGTGTAAGAATTGGTTCAAGTCATTAATTTCACATGACTTTCAAGCAGAATTCATCCAAGTAAAATACATGTTAAGGTAATCTTTACCACAGAATGAACGACTCAATATCATAATCTCATAAATCCGGACACTGATCAAGTCGGTTTAAAGTCTAGAAACTGATAAAATTCCAGATTTGCAACTAATTGATGATAGATAAACCATGTTCTTCCTAAAATTTAAAATACCAAACTTCACTCAATTCATTAGTCATCTGTATTGAATATATAAGTAGACTTACATCATCCCAAGTAATATCACTCTTATCTTGCGTATCTTGCTTAACAAACGTCTTCGACGACACCGGAAGAAAATCATCATCATCATCGTCATTACCTTCGTCAAAAATCACCGGCATATTCTGTAAATTGTAATGATAGATTTCATATAAATCTTCATTTTGATTCATCTCTGGTATTTCAATATAAGTTTATAATCAACACGTCCAGCTATTTACACTGTGCAGGCCCTGAGGCATAGTGACATTATGTTCATAGGCCAAGATTTCAATTAGAAACCTGACTGATACTCTGTGCAGGTTGACATTCAAAATAAACCATTTAAAACATGTTTTACATTAATGACACTTTGCATTAACCGAATATGATTCATGTTTAATTTTAAGGCAAAAAATCAAACATCACTGAACAGAGGCATAGAAATGTTTTCATGTAGCCGCTAAAAGTAGAAGGTGATTCTGGGGATTCAAGGCAGTATTGAGTCCGTTGTTTCGGAAAAAGTAGCCAATGGGAATGCTCAAAAAGCCAGTTGATTTTTTCCGGCTTCCGGCTCATTTTTACACCACTGACAAAGAACTAGTTTTACTAACGCTGAAAAAATGAACTAGACCAATTAATAGACAATTCTTTATTAATATATTTGTGACAATTTTCTCAGCAATTAGATCATGTCTGAGAATGTGTTATACCAGTATGGTATAACATGGTAAAGCCATCCTTTAAAAATTGTTGATTTGCAATTATGTAACTGACTCATTAAAAAATACCCTGACTCAAATCTTTTTTTGACAAAAATCTTTTTAAGTGACAAACAAAGAATTTTCTAGCTATTTTAATGGTTTTCTTTCCTTATTCCAGCTTTTGATTTTCAGAGCAAACGAAGAATAATAAAAAATAAATAAAAAAGCCAACTGACACTGATAAAAGTTAGGGTAACCATTTTTTAAAGAATAGCCTCACATGTTTTTTGTTATAAATAATTGAAAGATAAAAAATGTTTAGGAGAAAATGTTAGTGCTAGGGCTCAATGAATCACTAATTAAATGTTGCTAAATCAAGACAGAGATCATAGCTCTTAAGTTAATAATCTCATACTGCTTATGGTAAATAGAAAACAACCAATACCAAAGCTAGCATATACAGAATTAAATATTGACATCTATTGAATATTTCAGTTCACAGGTTATAGTAATTCAGTCACTTATCATTCATTGTTATATTTAAACCCACGACCCATATTGTCATACTAAGACCTAGGACCCACAAACCTTCTTAAACTGTCATAAACAAATCATAATAAGTAATAGTCGCAACAAACGTGTCTTAAGTTTGTCACAGAGTTGTTAAGTTAACTGTCGCAAACACACATTACGGAACAAAACCTTCCTTACATAATTATGGCTCATTGAAGATCTGCGACATTAAGCCTGGTCAAACAGTTGATAGATAACATGGCATGCAGAGGCTTAGACAAAATTCCCAAATGTCATCCGATGGGTCACATGACATAAAATACGAGATTTTAATATACCTATCATCGATACTTTGGGAGATAGATCAATACTTAAATACCTTCAAATGCCTGCATCGGTCAATTAAACCATTTTTATTTCATTTTAATTATGTTTCTCATGTGAATCAAGGACTACTTGAGTCATAGATTTCACATTAAAACAAACAAGTTTACTTGTACATACAAAATCTTACAGTGCATAAAACACTTCTATACAGTTGTGCCGACAATGCATCCTTTAGTCAGAATCAATGATTAATCTTATACAATAACAGATACAGAGTGACCTCATTAAGTGACATCATCAATATTAAGATCACCTTATTATAACAACCACGTATTTTCAGACTGGTTTTCAACATATCCTCAATATTTTAACTTGGCAACGAGACCACCTGAATATTAAGACTGAACTTGTGTTCCCAAAGGTTGTCTTAATATCAAGGTTTTACAGTGCAGAATTAAACACACACAATTTGATGTTTTGTTTTATGTGACTCTGTCAGTTTAATACTGTTTTTCAACAATTTTTCAATTAATTTCAGTTAGTTCACTTAACCTGTTTTCCTGGACTGAATACTAACCAGTACTAATTTACCCTTCCACAAGGAGCTCGCAACTTCTCCACGTATGGAGGAAAATCAACATTTTGTCAAATTTTCATAGAAGGGTTATGACCTGCCATGACCAGGATTTGAACCCAGATCATCAGGTTACAAGACCACCCCACTAACCACTGGACTACGGTCACTGCTCCACAATTTGAAACTAACAAAAAATATAGGTGATCTCTGTGAACTGCTTAACATTTTATTCAATTCATTTCGAAAAAGGTTTGCTTTAAAGTTTTAGTAAATTTCAGGACCAGATTTACATTATTTCAGCAAATTTCCAACACTTTATCAATAAAGACATACTTAAGATAGGTATAACATAGAGTTATTTTTAACCATATAATATTCAGTATTAACAATGAGTCATAGATGACAAATAATTGATTAAGTGAAACAAGACACTATGCATTCCTTCAACTTATACCGTATCAGTGTAAACAGAGTTTTTACCAAGTAGAAATAATGAAATTGATTCATGAATATAAGCATTAGCAACTTTCATCAAAACAGAAAAACTGGTACTGTCACACCTGAGAGGAAGAAACATGGCCTCCATGCACACTCTGTTGTTCTTCAGAAGTTTATTTGGCCCTTAATATCAATAAATGTGTTACTTTAACCCTTTCACTGCCAAACACCTATTATCTACATCGTAGACTGTACTGCCAGGTGATATTTAAGAAATGATAGTTTATTTAAAATTGTAACCAATACTACAAACGGGTATATCTGTAATGTATGTCACGGATGGCCTTCTTTATGTATTGGTCTTTATTCACAGGTAGTCATAAAGTAAAGCAGACAGACGGACAGAAACAAGACCTTCTTATCAGAGATTCAGTTCATGAAAAACATACATTGTTTAATTACAATTAAATCTAAGTCTACATACTGTTGGTGTAATTTCAGGTCTGTTAAGTACCATAGTTTCTCGCCTGACATCTGCTGAATGACTGTTAGCTGCGTCTGCTTGGTATGAGAATCGTCGACGATCTGTAATATCGAAATAAGAATCATTGTAATATTCATGGGGTAATGAACAAAACCTAACCACCTTGGTCCTGTGTGGTCGCATATTTTTGTCCCCATGGTAATTCCATTTATCATTCGACATTCTATTCCTTGAATTCCTCACAACTCAAATGTTTGTCGCCAGAACTAATCAATATTCTAGAACATGCTCTCCAACCGTATATAATTATTCCAAGTAATTTTCAATTATAAATCAAACAAGGTCACACAAGTGTTGTTACAATATGCTCAGATATGATGCCCAGTACTGTATATACTGAATGCCACAGCCAATGACTCTAGCTTCTAAGAAACAAAAAATCATACATAAAACAGAACTTTAAAGACCCAACTTCTAACAGTCACAAATATTACACTTAAGTCACTTTCCAGCACTTAAATAACCAACCAAGAAACAATTCCATTCAGAAACAGACAACACAGCAACACTTGCATATTTCATGATACAAGTCAGATCACAAACTAATTAAAAAAGAACAGTCATCCATTGAATTTAATCCATTTCTGAAACAGACACTAGCCAATCAAGGAACTTTCATTGAATATCAGAATTCATAATCCAATCCACATCAGAAACATTACATTTTAATCATGCAAATACTTTGAAATATGATATTTTTCATTTTATCACAAACACCATATGCGGACAAGTGACATCAAACACCTCACTAATCAAGACAACAGAAACATGTGAGTACATGCCATCTAATGATTAAGACAGGCTGATATACAGTCTGCAATCAATAATTGAACCAGAAAATTCCACAATCTGTATCACGATCTGACTCAGTTGAAAGCCTCATCAGAACACTGATCTCAATTCTGAACCTTAAGTCACGTATATTAGTCGTTAAAAAATAACAAAATGAATTCCTATACATTTAATGTCTAATTTGTCTTACATATTAGACACACTGTGTCACAAAATACCTGGAGTTACCAGCATGCAGAGACAAATTATCTCCTTACAGGATGTTAATTCAAACACAATGATTACCAACGTACTGACGAAAACAGCCAAACCTGTGAATAAAGGCTACAAAAGGAAGATACAATATGGCCATTATGCTCAGTCGGCCTTTATTCAGAGGAGTGTTTGGTCTGTAATATGAATAAATGTGAGCTTAAGTGAATATGGTGGTCCTTATTTTGAGGGTGTCTGGTCATCCAAGGTTGAGTGCATACACATAGTTATACAATGTATTTACATTGAAACCTCATCATACCACCAACTCAGTATTAAGACCACCTCGATAAGCTAAAATAAGGGGTCCGGCCCTTAGTTAGGTGTAAAGTAAAATCATATAAAAAAGTAGTACAAATTAATTTGCCTTTCTCATAATCAATGATTTACACTTTTTGGGGTTTAATTCACTGTCATAGTATCATAAAGCCTAATAGGTAAGCCCAGGTTGTTGAAAGCACAACTATAACAAATTTTATTGATTTTGAAAAAACTGAATGATGAGAATATCGTATGAATGTGATGTAATGATTTCACATATGATAATTTGTTCATCCAGGGATGTTATTTGACCTTTTTGGGGAGGGGCAAAAATAATGCATTTCTAGATAAAAAAGATTTCCTTACAAATCTGAAAACTCCCAAAGAGGATCCCGACTCTTTTTTCCCAAACATTAGTGAAGGCCTTGATACCGGTGATTAAATGTGATTTGTCTATTATCACAGACTATAAGCATAATGACAAATACTGTTAGGAGTCAATTAAGAAAATTTGGTAATACGCAGTAACAATTACTAATTAAAACACTGCTTGTTGAATAAAAACTCCTTCCACAAAAGTCAAACAAATATATTCTATTTTGTTTCAGTATTATCAAGAAATGTTTTCAACATCAATAAAATTATGTATCACAATCATACTACTATAAATGTAAGGAAAGTTTACCGTAACAAACGTAATTAAATTTAAGTAGGAAATGAAAACTATTTATTGCTATTAAGTCAACATATACTTAGCAAAAAAAGAGAAAATCAAACCATATTTTCAAATAACTTCAAATAAATTTTGCAAGTGTAAGCAATGAAGTCTATCCATTTCAAGTGGTCAACTTCAAATAAGTGAAAACAAATACCCACATATAAGATCACATTAAAATACTATTGACTTTTAAACAGGCAACGTGCATTGTTTGAGGAACACTTCATTTAGAAAATTCTAACATAATATATTGAACCAACAGTAGTTATACAGTAGCTTTTTCTCACAGCGAACCAATATAGAATATCATACTCTTTCATTTGATGGAAGTCATAAGTTAACTTTGTTATTGTTTTAAACAATATTAAAGATAGAAGACAGTCAGCAGGACCAATACGGTAGTCATTCAACATTATTCTTTGGGTGTGATACAATTCCTTCTGTTCACTACGCATCTTTCTCTTTAAAGAAAATATTTCTTTTCAATACAATACTTTGGCTTCAATGCAATTACATTTCAATATACAAGCACTCTACAAAGGTAATGATGACATAGCAAGCACTGGACAATGAAATACAAAACTACCAACATTTTTTATTCTATATATCTTCAGACTTCTGATGTATATTGTTGTTTTAGTTCAATAATTATAGAGAAAAACCTTCCATAAGACAATTCTATCAACAAACCCTGCATGAACAACCCCACACAGAACAAACAAACAAAATCTATGACAAATTACAAGTATGAATGACACAGTTTTCTTATTTATGTGTTGTTTGTTTGTTGTCAATAAATAAGCACTTCAGCATAAGATAGTAGACGAATTAAAAAGTCTCCAAAAGTAGGTTGCTAATGGCGTTTAGTAAGTGGCATGCATAGAGCAGTGTCCTGTATGTTCATTCTAAATAGTTTAAGTTGTATGTGAATAACTGACATATAAAACTTAATCCTAGGCACTACAATGTATCTACATCAAACGGACCATTAACTATAACTTACAAGATGTACCAGTGAAGATTTCACTGGGTAGGGCATCTCCAAACAACAAAATGACCTCCCATACACATTCCATACACCAAGTACATAGTTCGATCTGCTTATCTCATTTTCTACTTTTCATTTTAATCAATCAAATACATGAGTCAAGAGGGTCGCCAAAATCAATGATCCCTACTGTACTGTGAATAAGGTATTATGCTTTTATGCCACACTGTTAAACTAAAAACACAGCTCTTGTCAGTGACAAAATACGCCACTTGACATAGGTATTAACCATGACACACGACGGCTCTGTCAAACACGAAGCTTTTTATCATCAATTTTAATCTTTTTTATCTTAAAAACCTACAGTGAGATAAGTCCATTAAAACAATGAAACTACATATGTATACTTGAATAATACAGAAAATCAATAAAGGGGGGTAATAAAAAAAATACAGGAGTTATTGCCCTTGATTACAGAAGCTCATCCTAGTGTGTTCAAAACCCTGAAAAATCATTGTTCAAATATTTTTGAGGAGTTTGCAAACAATGACAGAGTAGCAATCATAACAACTGAAAATTTTGTAGGTTATGTAGAAACATTGGCAACAACTAATCACAAAGTAGTGTAATAACGATAAACCCTACTCAATATAGAACGGTTCGAAAACCAAGTTTATACAACAAACCACTTAAACAAGCTTAACGTTACAACTTAACAACTTTTGAAAAATGTCAAACATTGCCATAAATGTTTTTTCTATCAGATCAATAGAGAATAGCAGTCTTACATTCTAGAAGTCTACTTTTGCACTAAGAGAGTTAAGGGTTGGTAATTGAAGTTGAACTGGGTATCCCCCAATTTTTTTATTACAGCATACATCAACTAATTTCTGAAATTGTCTAAGGCAAGACTAAGGACCATATCTATATAAATTTGTTAACATCAAAATCTTGATAAAATAATTGATAAATAATTGTTTCAAAGTCTTCCTACATCTCTATGCTATATTTACAGGCAGATAAAGATTTGAAATATAAAAGGAGCACTTGTAGGGTGTCATCAATATTTCGTTTTTGTCCTAAAACCTTATTTTTGTGAAACATGAAAAATAATTACAACTAAGCCCACTTTAAACATTGTTTCTTTAAAAATAAGCAAAAACATTTTGTTTTCATTAAAACAGCATATCAGTTACAACATGCAGAAAGAAAGACAAGAAACAAAGAAAGCATCTTCATCTAAAAGCACATTTTAAAAATGGACCCAAATGGACCTATTTCTATGGACAACCCAATACTTTTTACAAGTCAGTAAATTATTTTCTTGCTGATGTTTCAAATCCTATATGAACTAATCTCAGAATTCAAAATAATATACAGTAAAACCTCGTTATCTCGAGGAGTCATCAGAATAGACTAACTGCTTGAGATGAACCTAGTGCTCGTAATAACAAGATATTTGTTTGTTGGTGGGAAATTATACACAACTAAAAACAAACATTAAAGAGACTGTAAAAACCCCTTGAGATTAGTTGGGTGCTTGTGATATCAATGCTCGTTATAACAAAGTTTTGCTGTATTTGAAAAAAAAAAACATTCTGCTGACCCTCATTTTTTGGAGATGTCAGTGAAAATCCAGATTTTTTTATCTTATTATACCAGAGTTAAAAAAAAATAAGGAGATTCACAAAAAAACTATGGAGATTGATATTTCGCGAAAGGCTGCCCATGGTGGTCTAGTTTACTATCTTGAAAGGATAACATTTTAATACTTACATGCTTTTCTATTCCTCCATCTCCAACTATCTATAACACATTGTATATCAATATCATCCACAGTCTTTCCCCAATCCAATCCAGACCCTGTGTCATTACTCGACACATCCACCCCCCCACTCCAGTCAATTTTACTTCCATCATACATTTTCATCTCCTCCCCGACTCTGATCCAATCTAACATAGTACCCATTAATAGTTACTGTTTCCAAATATTATATCAATATATTGATAGATTCCACAAAACATCCATGAATGGTAAGACACTTTTAAGTCACTTTTACCACAAACCTTTTACATTTTTTATGTAACACTCATATATACATATCTACAAGTCATATTATTTCAAAGTGAATAATCTAAAATGGCAAAACACTTAAAAAATTTACATCAAGAACAGAACAGAACAGAACAGAACAGAGTATTATGTTGTTTGACTTGAGCATAATACTCAGATATACATTATATTTACATGTGAATTTATACAAAATTTCAAGTCACATTTACCACAGCATTTCTGGCACTACAGATTTTTTTCAACAATGTCCTTTCATAACACATTGACACACTTTTTGTCTGTACCACGGACACACTAATTGTTTGGTGAATAGGCATGAAGCACATACACGATATTAATGATGTAATATTGATCAAAGATAATCATAAACAGAAAATAAAAAAATAATCTATTTTGTCTCACAGGCACTTTTTGTCAATATATCAGTATCTAATAGTCAATTTAATTCAACAATAACAGAACTCTTTTTGCAGTTGAAATTTCATACTCAACAACACTGTTACATATGTCTGTTAACTTGCAAATTCTTATTTTCACACATTAAATATATACAGCCATATTGCCACAGACATTTCAGTGCAATCATAATTTTTCTTTTTTTGTGGCAGAAACCAACAGTTTTCCTATTTGTTCATCGGACATATTTTTTCCATTTTCTTTTGCATTCATTAAACACTTCCAATGAAGCATTTTAAAGTCACTATTTTTCTTCCGTAGGTTAACACAGCAATCAATCCTTTATTCATCAAGGAAAAGACTTCAAGAGTCAGTTTGAATTCATCAGATTTTTATACATTCATCCAATTCAAATAAATAAGAATAAATCATTAAGTGCAGCCAATACAACTAATTTTGTGTTGTTTTTTTTATTTTCATAAATAAAAATCTGCATATCAGCTTTTTTACATCCTAAACACAATATAATTTATGCGTAAAAATTATTATAACTTTGTGACTTTTGTCTGTCAGTCCCAAGAGATTGTAAACACTACACTAAAATTAAACCAACGTTTTCAACCCTAGATTGACTAATAAATAATATTTTCAGATTTGATTATGAAGATAAAACTGGTCAATTCAAACAACTGTTGACTACCTTCTACAGAAGCAGTACCCAACTTTTAACAGAATTAAGTGTTATACAGATGTTTCCGATTTCTCAAATCCATTCCAACTTTCATGAATTAGGTAACAATAAAGCCAACAAAATTAAATTGTTTAAAAAAACATTTGTTAAAAAATTAGTTCATATAAGTCAAGAATCACATCAGATTTATAACCATATGTTCATTTATTTCGCGTCAATGCCTTTTTTATTAAATCAAATCAGTTATGAAATCATCGAAACGATTTGATAACACACTTCATTTCACTAATAGCTCTAATACTATTACTCTTATCAAAAACATTTGAACAAATGAAATCACTAACTGTGAAAACTCTGTGTGTACCAGTCCATTTGTTAGTTTTCGGATTATCACGCTTTCACCTGTCAAAATTGATAAACACCAATCAAAGACAAGGACTTAACGACTAACATTCAAACGAAGGCAGTCTCGATACAAAGAAAGAAACATTGTTCAATATATTCAGTAACTAGAACAAATGAATTAATGCAGATTGAAAATTTCAGCCTTATCTTTCAGTTGCTTTGGCGCCTACACATAGATTATGTATCCTATTTTACAATAACATTTTATACAGTGAAAACAATCAAAATTGTGCAATGATAACAAAACTTTTTTAAATGTTAAACATGTTAAACTGAGGAATTAGAATCAAATACATTCAGTCTCATTATTTGATCCTGGGCCTTTGAAAATACTTAAAAAAAAAAGTTTTTATTGTATTCATAAAGTGAAGACTTATTTTGGAAAATACAGCCAACTGTTGTGTTTTCATAGTTTTTAAGTCATTAATAACAAAGATGCAATGCTTTTTGTCACTGACTTGTTTCAGAATTTCCTTGTTTTAGATGGTGTGGTTACATTCTTCGCTTAAACTCAGCATGAAAGCCCATATTCTTATAATTATGTTTAAATTAATCAGAAAGTATGATATAACTGGATGATATTTACACAAAGAAAGCCCCCATAAAAATAGCTGATTTTTTTTATTTTACATTAAAAATCAAATAAAATCAAACAAAAGTCATATTGGTCAGCACAGGGGTCTCAGTGGTCCAGTGGTCTTGCACTGTGACTAGTAATCACTAGCCCCTCATCACTGTAAATTTGAATCTCACCCATGACCAGAGACTCAGAGAAAAAAAATTGGTCAGCATATGAAGTTGCAACTTTCATAAATACATAAAACTGTAGTAACATGTTTTGTGATTGGCCTTTAATCTCAAATATCATTTTTTTTTTGTATTTTCAAAATTCTCAATCCCAAACACAGTCATTTACCACATGACATAATTAGCTATGATCACGCAAAAGGAAGACCATGAGCTGAACAAAACCGACTTCATTGACCATTTCCATGTTAAAATATATCTACATTGTAGTAACAAAATCTACAAACTACATAAATATATTTTCTTTCTCACCTCTTACATTCAGACATAAGTACCCTACAAGTGGTACTGGTAAAAGATTTTAACTGTCAAAAATATCACCTCAAGTGTTTTAAGAGAACGAGATCGCTAAGACATCAAACCCTATCAGCGACTTAACTTTCGATAACCTATTGAGAGAAATACTTAATTACGCAACTCACCAGCACATTAACGGATCAAACATATTAAATTGTCAATTGTAAGTTTAGATTAAACTTTTAACACCTTGACTAATTCCTTAACGAGTACTTTTAATTTATAGAAAAGATAAGCTCAGAAATCACCCCTGGAAGAAAGTAAAATCAGAATAAAGTATTAGAGAGTTTTGATTTCTGTCAATGTTGGAAATATTGAAGTTTAGGTTTTAAACAAGATAATAGAACTAGTAATATAATAATTGTAATAAAATACAACAATATAATAGATCTAATGATACTAAAAATAATATTTATAAAATGATAACATAATATTATTAATATAATGATAAAAAATAATACTAATGTAATAATGATACCAAAATAATAATAATAATCTAACAATCATAATAAAAATAACATCACTATAATGATGAAAATAAAAATATTAATATAATTATAATATGTAAAACATTAATATAATAATAATAATAATGAAAATTAATATCAATATACAGTAATACTTCGATAATGGGACCACCCAATGAACCTGAAAAATCAGTCATAATAATGAGGCTGTCTCATTATCAGGTTGAATTATACAGAAGCTCTCTGAAATTAGTTGTAATTAAAACAAGGTGGTCATAATATTGAGGTGCTTGCAATTTGAGGTTTTACTGTAATTATGATTGTAAGAAATAATAATATTAAAATATTGATAAAAAAAGATAATATCAATATAACCGTATAATGATAATAATAATAATGACAATTACAATTCAGAGCAAATTCACAAGACTGGACAATCGATCTTCAAACTACTTTGATACTAAATTTTGTAACAAGTACCAGACCTAAAAAGCATGTAAAACTGACTTATTTTTTATAAGACAATAATCCCTAACATATTCTCACAATTCTTCCTTAAAATTAATCCATCTAATTCTTAATTTAACACCTTGAGATAAATATTCTATATTTGACGGATAAATCCATTTTAATCCAACAACAACTGAAAGAGTTATAAAGTTCGCTAAATCGGGCATTGACATCAATCAATGATTCCAAAATTTAGGTCAACAGAGCACGTTAGGGTTAGGGCACTTCATAGAAGAACTCAGACTAATCTTGTTATTGATAAAATTGCAAAAAAAACTGTTCATCAAAAAAATTATTATGTTGCTTTGATTTGATAGCAATGTTAGTCATTATTCTGATGACACAGGGAGATAGATGTTAATCAGTGTTCTTGTGGAACACAGGGGATATATGTGAATCAGTATTCAAAGTGGTACAAGGTAGATAAATGTATATCAATGTTCAAGGTGGTAAAAGGTAGATAAATGTTAATCAGTATTCAAAGTGGTACAAGGGAGATAAATGTATATCAGTGTTCAAGGTGGTAAAAGGTAGATAAATGTTAATCAGTATTCAAAGTGGTACAAGGGAGATAAATGTATATCAGTGTTCAAGGTGGTAAAAGGTAGATAAATGTTAATCAGTATTCAAAGTGGTACAAGGTAGATAAATGTATATCAGTGTTCAAGGTGGTAAAAGGTAGATAAATGTAAATCAATATTCAAAGTGGTACAAGGGAGATAAATGTATATCAGTGTTCAAGGTGGTAAAAGGTAGATAAATGTAAATCAATATTCAAAGCGGTTCAAGGGAGATAAATGTATATCAATATTCAAAGTGGTACAAGGTAGATAAATGTAAATCAATATTCAAAGTGGTTCAAGGGAGATAAATGTAAATCAATATCCAAAAAGGTACAAGGGAGATAAATGTAAATCAATATTCAGTGGTAAAGGCAAATAAATGTAAATCAAAAATCAAAGTGGTTCAAGGGAGATAAATGTAAATCAATATCCAAAAAGGTACAAGGGAGATAAATGTAAATCAATATTCAAAGTGGTTCAAGGGAGATAAATGTAAATCAATATTCAAGGTGGTACAACTAAGGGAGATAAATGTATATCAGTGTTCAAGATTTATACATACAAAATATAAATATAAAAAATATAAAAGATACATTTATCAATATACTAATCAATATTCAAGACGCTACAAGGGAGATAAATGTCAATTTATATCATTTATATTCTGCAGGTTGAAGAGACATAAATGTAAATCAGTGATCCGACTTGCGCCAAATAGGTCAGTGTCTATAATTTGATAAAACATTTATATGACAAATCACAAATAGATTTCAAAGCAGGATTAGAAAATGACAAAGTTCGACCATTAAGAATAAGTAATAATGGTTTTCACAAAAACAAACTGACTGTGATTCCATCTCAAAAATGTACACAGATAACTCACCTCCATCAACTTCGACAGACTTTCCATCTTGTGTCTTTATAGTAGGGCCCTGTCCATCAGCCCTTTGAGCCCATCGTCCCCTAGGTGCGGGGCCTGACCCTGATTCCTCGGTACTGGACTTGTTTTCCGTACCATCGCCATCAAACTGAGACGATATAAACATATGATATCAATATAAAAGTACTGTACCAAGAATATGAATATAGACTTTTCTTAAAGCTGGAGAAGTTTGTTTTATTTTTCCGAGCCTAAATTATAGTCCTGAACTACCTGAAACAAGTTTTATATCTCAAATAAGGTCCTGTAATGTTCAAGAAAAAAATGAACTGTCAAACTGAATATAGAGCTACTTATGAGCAAAAATATCAAAGATAAATATGAAGATAAAAACATGCAAGACTTTTTTTAAATTGTTACTAAATGCTTCAGTGGTGTTTCATTCACAAGAACTTTTTCAGTTTGTCGGCTTTCTCTTTAAATATTTTCTGATGTGTGGGATATATTTAAAAGTATTTATTAAGAATCATGATTTCTCATTTTTCTCAAAAATGGTGGGAGCATTGACTGGGAAGATGCCTTTATAAGATGAGAGTCATGTTTTGAAACACAAGAACATCTATGGCTGAATACAAGCATCAGACAATTTAACTGACAAAGCATTTATATATCCCCACAAAAGAATTATGAGGGTCAATCTGCGCTTTAAATAAATAGGAGATGGGCAATTTTCACTCTAAGGCGGAGAAATATTAAACAAAATCAACATTACCTTTTTCTGGGCCCAGCCTGGAAGCTGACTGATACTGAACCGGAAGTCAGTGTTGTCTTTAGGGGATGGGGATTCTTTGTTACTATAATAAGTTGGGTACATTTCCTTTAATATTCGTTCTGGGCTTAAAAATTCCCTATCTCCCATCACAGCATCAACCACGTCTTGGTTCACAGATGTCAAAGTGTCAGGCCTGTAAGAGATATTTCCATAATGAGATATTTCGGTAATAAGCTCAAAGTTTCCATTACAAATGTAAAAAAAGAAGGAATGCCATGAAGTAATAAGACGTTTTACTTACTTTCAGGTCATGTATGATAACCATGTATCACTCAAAGTGAATGTGTACATTGGATAAAAAGAAAACATTTTTGCAAATCAAAGACAAGTAACTCTACCATGAAACATTTTTTTGCAAATCTAGGGGAAGTAACTCTAACATATTTTTTTTTGCAAATTCAGGGGAATAACTCTACTGTGAAACATTTTTGCAAACCAAGGGCATGATATAATTGCTTATTTATCATTATGTACCACTGTGTATGCAGTACATGATAAATTACAATTGTTTATTACCTGTACAGTCAGATTAGAAAGTACATGTATCTATATGGTGAGGTTAAAATATAGTTGTGCAATAAAGATAAAGACTACATATCTTTTGAAACATATACACAAACATATTCCCGAATATCGATGGCAAAATACCAAGTCATAAAGGGCTTCATACAGCACTAAATAGTAACAAATACAAATAAAATCAGAACAGATAAAACAAGATAACAGAAACTGTCACAAAACCAGGTTTGTATTCTCAGATGCTTCCCCTATTCCAATCTTCAGTCATAGGGTGGAAACATTTCGCCTATGGCATGTCTGATTTTAACAAATCATACAAGCAAACTGAAACAAAGGGCCATAATTCCATAAAAAATAATTGAATCACAAAGCCCAACAACATTTGATGACAATAATTCTTTGATAGTTTGATCAATATTCTTTATTGTAATGTTATGAAGGAGGAGGTGTGCACAGATAAAAATTTTTCGATACATGGCATATGTGCCAAATAAACAAAGGGCCATAAATCTTCCGAAAATGATCAAATCACAAAATGCTGACAACAAATGTGGGGGGTCACTTGATGACAATAGTTGTATGAAAGTTTGATCGAAATTCCTAGAGAAATGTCAGAGGAGTTCTGTACAGAAGATTATTTTTCTATATGTTACATGTGTGCAAAATACACAAAGGGCCATAATTCTGCCAAAAATGAACAAATCTCAAAACCCCAACAACATGCCCTGGGGAACGTAGCGAAAATAGTTTTGTAGAAGTTTGGTAGAAATCCGTACAGAAATGTACTAGGAGTTATGCACAGAATATTACATGTGCAAAATGCAAAAAAACAACAATATGCACTGAAGTACTTGATGATGGTAATTATGTGAAAGTTTCACTGAAAGCCCTTGAGAAATTTAGGAGTTGCTCTAAGAAGAAATTGTGGATGCAACCATCCACCCACCAACATTCACCACTTTAATAAACCAGAATTTTTCCTTTGGAAAACCTGGTTAAAAACCAAAACATGCATAATTTGTTAAGGTCCTGGCAAGTAACAGACATGGGGCGATTACTCGAAAATATTAATCGATTAGATTACTGATTATTGAGTTTTTTTTTCAGTAATCGATTACAACATGATTACTGCATAATTTATCATTAATCGATTATCATGATTATTTTCATTGTTGTTAATCATGATTAATGATTATTTTGTTTTTAAAATAATGGGGTTAACTATAAAATTGTGAAATTCAGTAGAATTTATTATTTTATCTTTACAAGGAACTGCACATAGGAAGTAACTAAGATAGTAGTATACTATCTGTAAAGTATATAGGCTGTATAGTAATAATGAACTTGTGTATATTCTAATATTACATTGTACAAGTCAATGCTCAATATGCATCGGATGATCCACATTATTATGTACATTAACTGTCATAATGATTCATTATAAAGTATTAAAATACATTGTCTTACCTTCATATGCGTTATAAAATTGGATGTTGATTTTACAGATCCTGATATGCGCGTTTTGCAATAATTGCATTTTGCAAATTGAAATTTGATCCATTAACATGAATTTTTGTTGCTTTTTTTCTAGATTTCTATTCCAATTTGACATCAACAAATCTTAATACTAAATGAGTTGATAACTTAAAAGCAACTGTTCTGTAACAGATTCTTAAGGAATGTGTAAAATTACACATGTTTATTACTGATCTAAGGTTAAAAAGTGAAATACAAATTTCAACATGACCAATGAAGTCAACTGTTGTTTCAGGACACTGAAAAGGTAATATCTTCCATCAGAAGTTGTCGCTTTAAAATGACTGTATAGTCTCAAGTTATCTATAATGATTGGCACCCAAATTCCAGCTTCAAATGATCTTGAAAGAGACAGCTATTAACAAAATCAAACTGAAAGTGACAGCTATAAATGACAACAAACATGCATTTACAATAAAACCTCATTCAGTGACCACTTTAATACAGCCATTTCACCTTGATAATGAGATCAACTAAATATAAAGACCAATTCATGTGTTCCAAAAGTGATCTTAATACAGCATAACCCTAGAAAACCTGACTCCCTGAAAAATGGAATTCTCTGAAAATCAGATGATATTTCAAGTTCTATATCTTTCTTTTTTAACCCAATACCCCTTACAGATGTACCACTATCTATTGTCAATAACCATTACAGTTTATTTGGAAAATTTGTAAATCTGATGTTGCGTTTGAACTAAATTTACTATTATAAAACATTCTTCAATCACATTATGATAAATTCAAAGTTTGTAGAGAATAAAATTTTCTTTTTTTATGGTACCACTCTTATGTCTGAATTCAAATCGAATTTTATGTAATGGAGAAAAATAAACCAGACAAAATTTTATTATTTGTGGTAAGTAATGATATTTCCAAATGATATTTAGGCTAAACGGAAAGAATTCAAGGGAAAAAATAAATATTTTCACACCTCATCTCTTGTTATTTATGCTGATATTATGACATCTAGAATTGATTTTATAATTATGTCCACATTATCTTCAAATTTTAGACAACTGACACTTACTGTTTTTTAATTCATGCCACATATGTAAAATAATCAAGTTCCAATTTGCTACAATTACTCCAATTTGCATCACTAATAAGGATAATAATTGTAAGGAAATTGATAAACTTCATATATGATTTTGCAAACACATTCTTGGTGTCAATTCAAATATGCCTAATTTAGCTGTACTTAGAGAATGAGGAAGATTTCCACTTTATGTATTAGCTAAAGAAAGATCCTTAAAATTTTGGCAAAATATCGTGTCGACAAATGATTTGTTTATTAAAAAAATTTATGATGATCAATGTACTTTTAACAATCCAAATAATTTGGCATTTAAAATGAAAAAAACAATTGACTCCGCAGGCTACTATTATGTTAGGAATACTTACAACATAAATTGCAGTTATTTTCCCTTACTTAAAAGAACATTGTGCGATAATTTTATTCAGGAATGGAAAACAACGATTGATGACATATGACATATAGATTAAATTATTTTAGTAAATTCAAAAATGACTTTTCATGTGCTGAATACATAAATATCATTGATAAAGATAAGAAAACAAATTACATCCTTTAGACTTTCATTACACAAATTATTTATAGAAACTGGGAGATATTACAACATTGCCCATGAAAATAGACTGTGTAAATTATGTTCAGAGTTTCATTTTCTTCTTTTTTGCCATAAATATTCATTCATTAGGAAAAAATATCTTCATAACATTCCTTGGCCATATATAACTAAATTTCAATAACATTTTGAGTGCAAACAATAAAAAAAATCTTATAAATTAGATTTATTTCTAAAAGAGGCATTTTCACATCGCAACAAATATTTCCCATCCTAATTTTCATGGTTAAATTTATTTCCAACCACTGAATGTACTGTACAGATGTATTAATGATTTTGTGTTAGTTTTTGTATGTATGCTTTTATATTCCTATCATGTTTGTACTGCTTTTGTTCTGCTTTGTGTACCATAGGCAAGTATTTGCTGATTTGTAAATAAAAGTTCAAGGTAAACTAAAAGTTGAAATTAGATAAGCTATAAATAACATGACACAGTCTCAGCATGTTTTTATGACACCAAATATACACAGGAAATTAATTTGTTATGACAGCTGACTTCAAAAACAAACATCGACACTAAGCATATGCAATATGGAAAATTCATGTGTGATTGGGTGATTAATTATTTATCAACTTTTCATTGGCTGCTCAATTTGAAGAATGACCTTGAAGTTGTTTTCTGCACAAATTGTGTTAAAAATATGTGTGATGCAATATTATGTCTGGTTTTGTCTTGTGTCCTAATTTCATCTGAGTAGAAAATATTGACTTTTATAGAGCGTGTACTGAGAGTGGAAAAGGAAAGTGCAATGATTAGGGATTAATAGTTTTTAGATGTAATTTACAGCAAAGTTTAAAAAGCAAGTACACATTTTTTAGCTTTTTTGTTAAATCTATGTTTAATGTTTATGAAAATGTAAGATTGGCAGGATGAAAAATGATTCTAAATACTAAAATATACATTAGAAACCAAGCGCATAAAAACGCATATCTGGGCAGCTATAGATAGACAACAAAATATGCGTATCCCAGTGGTAATGGGTTAATCTCTTCAAGTTGTGCTCTGCTACCTTGTGATGTAATGTGTAGAGTAGAGTTGTGTAGTGAAGTAGTGTGTAGTGCAGAGTTGTGTAGTGATGTAATGTGTAGTATAGAGTAGTGTAGTGAAGTAATGTGTAGTGTAGAGTTGTGTAGAGATGTAATGTGTAGTGTAGAGTTGTGTAGTGATGTAATGTGTAGTGTAGAGTAGTATAGGCCTTTTCAGAAAGTAGGTTATCTCCCTTGAAAAAATCTGTCTCATTCGGAATCCTTCAGACACTGGGTAGTATTTTTGATAATGGCGTCTCGAGACTTACAAAACCAACATCGATATACTATGTGTTGAGGTACCAAGGAGGGCATTAATTGAAAATAATTGATAAACACATTAATCAACTATTTAAAAAGATGTTAAATACTGATAATGATGGTTGGTTGAAGTAAAATTAATGATGCTACCTTGTTCAATATGTTTTTGAAGAACATTTAACAATGACAAAAGGTCAATCATCATATCAGAGAGGTGTAAAACAGTTACGTTAAAATTTACGTTAAGTTCCTAGCGGTACTTCATGAATGCATAAATGTTGGACCCACATTTAGAATTGATTTAATAGTTTTAAATGATAATACTATCTTACTATACACATAATATATTTGTGACACTAAAACAGATATGCGCAAATACAAGATCAAACAAATATAATGGCGCACATATCTACAAGAATGCATTTAATAAACGATATTTATTACATAACACTTAAAAAGTGACCATATTATGTATTCAAACTTAAAAATCGATAAGAGATCAAATGGTCTTACTAAGTATAAAAGAATCGAAGTTTAAAATGACAAATTCTTTCTTAAAAAATGTTTTAAGCATAGAATCTGCCATTTCATTTTTTTTCGTGTTTCTCAACACGTTTAAAAAATTAATAAAACATTGTGAGAATGATAATTAGTGTTTCATGCATGCCATGACTGATTAAATATAGACCATGTTTGACCCCCAGACAGCTGTAAAAACAATGTAGATCCATAAAACAATGGGTGGTATAAATATATGACTGCATATATTTCTGGCTTAATTAATTGCTATCAGTAAGGATAATGTCACCCAGACTATGATTTGACAACTTGTTGATATTAAAGCAGCAGATTTTACTAAGATAAAATAAAAACACAAGTGCGTGGAATTTGCAAATTTGTGACCCAAGCCATCAAGATAAATCACAAAGATAAACATTCTTGTTTAATAACATTAAAATGTAAATCAGTGTTTTTTCTACAAGCAAAATTTAGCCTAATCTCTTGCACGCAAATAAAACGAATGATAACACATAGCGGTGAGTGTGTTTTTTATCCCAATGAATATAAATGAGTGTACATCAGTGTAATACATTGTTGCATATTTCATCTTCTTTTTTTAAAAAAATGTTCTTTTCAAGTATTGGAAGGAGGTAAAATGATGGACACAAATTAAGACAAAGAGTCATAACCACTTTTTTCTATTGCAATCCACAGATCAACAATGTATGCAATTTTGCATACAAAGTGTTGCAGTTTAATTTCAGAGTCACACATAAAAGAAAGAATAAAAACAGTCATATGAAATACAACATCGGTTTGCCTGATCGCTGTTTACGAGAAAACTTTAATTACTTTATATTTCATTAAATATTTTGAATTGTTTGATGCACCCAAAGACACAATCGAAAAATGACTGTGCAAATTTCATGTTTTATCGGTAGGAAGTATTAGTAAATATCAAATACGTACACTGCATCTTTATCAGATAATGCCTGAAAAGTACATGTAAAAAAATCCAAATATTTTACCGAGAGTTTCTTGATTTTTTCACTCACACCTGCTCAATGGAACACACAGCCTGGAAGGACATGGTTTCCCTTTATGGGTCCAAAGTGTCGGACCAAATGTTCTCCACACAACATGGTTTGGTCACTATTCCCAAACACAAAGTTGGATGGATTATTCTTACAATGCTTAATCCTGGCCTTACTTGCTCGTAAATCAGTTCGAAATCAAGGCATCAGCAGCTTTTTGTCAACCAGTTTCCCTACAAAGATCTTTCATACCCAACAATATCATTGGCGAGATAGCATAGCTATTTTTGTCTATGAAATCAGAATGTTCTATCCCTTTGAATATCCTGTTCCTTCCGGGATATTCGCATGTGACGAAATTCACTAATTTGACAATCTAACTTATTACACAAAAAATTTTGTTCACCTCAGTAATAAGCTATATTAATGAAGGTTTGTATATGTGTCTATGTTTTTACTCGTTGTATATTAGTTAATTAATACACAACCTTTTGAGTATTTCCGTTCTAAATAGCTATATATTAACACTTTCTTTGCTATTATAGCTTTTTAAATCTGTTTTAATTTGCTTTTTCTTCTATTATGTCATAACAAGGATTGGAAACTACTATATAAATACATATACAGTAATTTTGACATTAGCAACCAGTTTGACATATATTTAATTAGGATACGATATTTAGCCAGTGTTAAAAATCATACACCTAAGAAGCGCATTACTACCCTGAAGTAGCAGGTGCGCGTTTTTTATCTCCTAATGAAGAGCTATCAAGGGCACATAAATCATGTTTCTGAAAAGGCCTATAGTGATGTAATGTGTAGTGTAGAGTTGTGTAGTGATATAATGTGTAGTGTAGAGTTGTGTAGTGATGTAATGTGTAGTGTAGAGTAGTATAGTGATGTAATGTGTAGTGTAGAGTTGTGTAGTGATGTAATGTGTAGTGTAGAGTTGTGTAGTGATGTAATGTGTAGTGTAGAGTAGTATAGTGATGTAATGTGTAGTGCAGAGTTGTGTAGTGATGTAATGTGTAGTATAGAGTAGTGTAGTGATGTAATGTGTAGTGTAGAGTAGTATAGTGATGTAATGTGTAGTGTAGAGTAGTATAGTGATGTAATGTGTAGTATAGAGTAGTGTAGTGATGTAATGTGTAGTGTAGAGTTGTGTAGTGATATAATGTGTAATGTAGAGTAGTATAGTGAAGTAATGTGTAGTGTAGAGTTGTGTAGTGATGTAATGTGTAATGTAGAGTAGTATAGTGAAGTAATGTGTAGTGTAGAGTTGTGTAGTGATGTAATGTGTAGTGTAGAGTAGTATAGTGATGTAATGTGTAGTGTAGAGTTGTGTAGTGATGTAATGTGTAATGTAGAGTAGTATAGTGATGTAATGTGTAGTGGTGTAGAGTTGTGTAGTGAAGTAGTTTTTTTGAAGTAGCAGTTTTTTGTATTGTAGCACTGTTTCATGTCATGTAGTGTAGCTTGTATCTTGCAGTGTTGTGACTGGTAAAGTTGAGTGGCATAATTTTGAGTCTAGCATGTTGTGCAAAAAAGTGTTGTGTTTCATCATCCATAATGTGCTAATTATCAGTTTATTTGACAACACACTCTTTTTTTCTAATTTCAAGACTTGTATCATTTGGGTAAATATACAGCCTCTACAACATAATTCAATGCATAGCCTTTTAAAATTCTTTGAGGACAAAAATAAGATAGAACTAGGTGAAAGTCAAACTGACACAGGGTTCTCTCTATCTTTTGGAGGACTGGGGCCAGGGCCCTGGCAGGGGGGAATTTCACATCATTTTCAGTTCAAGGGGGAATTTCAAAAGCCTAATTAACATAACATAACCTGCTTAAAAATTCATTTTTTTCTCAGGTGGGGAAATTTTTACCAAAAATAGGGGAAAAAAGTATATTCCAGAGGTGGGGGGAATGGGGCCTAATTTCAGATCTGGAGATCAAGAGCCCTATAACAGTTTTCATTGATTTACAATATAGTAGCTGTGTTGAAATTAAACTTGAATTGCTGAACTTAAATCAATTTGCCAGGCTCCGACCATACCAGAATTGCAACTATTGCTTGTTGATTCAGCTACGAATTATTGAAAAAAGGGAAAATATTCACTAAAATGTAATACTCATTACCAGAACTCCTTAAGATGGGTAATGCAGTACATCTAATCTATTCTATGGGCAACTTTTTATCTAAAATTATTTTCTCCACTTCAGAAATGGCCACATCTAATGAAACTGAGAGTAAAAAGTTTTCTTCAACATCTTTAAGAGGATCAGAGGAAGATTACAGTATAGTGTGTCTACCATGCTACAGAGATGATACAACAGTACCAGCATCTGGTTATTGCATTGATTGCAAAGAACACTTGTGTCCAACATGCTTCAAATTCCATAAGAAAGCTACACCATCAAGACATCATAAACTACTGGACAAAGACACCATGCCAACTACACAGCTTCTAACTGATACATCCATTGATGCTGGCATAATTGACAACCTGACAACATCCTGTCCTCGTCATAAAAATGAAATGATCAAGCTTTACTGTCATGATCATGGTTTCTTACTGTGTTGTATATGTATAGCACTGGAGCACAAAACATGTCATGTTGACTACATACCAGAGATATCTGACCAGATGATAGACAGCAAGGATTACAAAGAAATCATAGAAAGAATAGACAAGCTGCTGATGAAATGTTCAACAAAAATTACTGAAGCATCCAGAGACACCAGTAGTTCTAATGATTCACTGGAAAATGCTTTACAAGAAATAGAAACATACAGACAAAGAATCAACAAAAGAATGGATGAATTAGAGAAAGCAGTCAAAGACAAATATGAAGCTTTACGACAAGAAAATGATCAGAAACTGGAGACCATTAAAACAGTAAGTGAAGATGTCATGAAGATGATAAAGATAACAAACGACAACATGAAACACTTCAATACATCAAAACAAGGCAATAAATTGTTCTTAGAAGTAAAACAAGCACAGAAACAATTACAAGACTATGAAAACAGCATCAGTTCCATATCAGAAGAGAGATTTGATGAGTACAAATTCATTTCAAACCAGGCACTAAATGATGTACTTCAGAATGAGAAAATGATCGGTGACATCTGCACCAAACATCAAGCAACACTTGCTCAGGCAGAAAAATCAGTTTCCACAACAGCTGATGATATCTTAACACCTATGCTTGTAAATGAAACTGATGTCCAGACAACTACAGACAGGGATGTCTGCTTTATCACTGGTATAACAATGTTACCACCAGATAGACTTGTATTGGTTGACAAAAACAACATATCTGTCAAGATGGTAGATGTTAACAGTGGATTTATCATATCACAACTTTCACTGGGCACTGATGATGAAGATAAACCATGGGACATCACATCTATAACAAGTACACAAGTTGCTGTTACTGTACCACAGAGACAACACATACAGCTTGTGTCAGTTTCTGATGAACTCAGTAAGCAAGGTACAATACCTACTGATAGAGATTGTCATGGAATATGTCATTACGAAAACAAAGTTGTTGTCACATACTATAATCCTGAGAAACTTGAAATACTTGATATGGAAGGGGGAGTAATCATCCAAGTTAAAACAGATTCAACAGGAGAAAATATCTTCATTGATCCTCAATATGTTCAAGCCAACAGTAGTTCCATCTATGTTTCTGATATAGAACAAGGTGAAGTAATCATGCTCAACTGGCAAGGTGAGATAACAGGCAGGTATGAAAACTTGGAATCTCCCACAGGACTAGCACTTTTAGGTGATGGAAGTTTAATGGCGGGTGATTTAGAATATAGTAAAATATATCAACTGTATGGTGATTGTAAAAAAAGTAGTGTCATACAACATGTGAGATGTCCATGGGCTATCTGTGTGGATGATCAACAACACAAACTTTACTTCAGTAGAAATTCCTTCTTGAATAAATACAACAACATCATTGTTGTTTACAACATATAAACCAGAAATTGAAGTGAATATATGACAAAAGCTCTTCATTGCTATCTCAATTAAGGATCATTTAGTTACAGCTAATTATGCCAATCAACAAGTTTAACTTCACTCACAAGAATATCATTGAATCCTTCAAGGTAGTGTTGTCTACAACTTTCTGTTTATAAAGCTACAGTCCAAGTTGTGGCATGAAATAAATGTTATATTACATTAGCAAATCTGTGTGGGTGATCAACATTATAATTCTACATAAGTAGAAAATCACAAATAAATACAACAATACTGTTGGTGCATATGATAAACAGTTCTATATAATACATTCCCTGGGTAGTGATAATAAATGTGATGTCAGAAGGTTGACATGTATGAATCAACAGAGAACTACTACATAATGAACTCATGACTAACATTAACATGATAAGCTATTGATGACATTCATTGTTGTTCAGTTAAAAATATGATAAATAATCATTTATTCATCAGTTCAATTAGTAAAAAAGTATATTTATTAATCAGTTCATTCACGGTGAAAATGTATATTTATTAATCAGTTCATTCACGGTGAAAATGTATTTTTATTAATCAGTTCATTCACGGTGAAAATGTATATTTATTAATCAGTTCATTCACGGTGAAAATGTATTTTTATTAATCAGTTCATTCACGGTGAAAATGTATTTTTATTAATCAGTTCATTCACGGTGAAAATGTATATTTATTAATCAGTTCAATCACGGTGAAAAAGTATTTTTATTAATCAGTTCAATCACATTGAAAATGTATTTTTGTAAAACAGTTCAATTACAGTCATAATGTATAATTGTTTATCAGTTCAATTACAATCATTACATGTACTTTTGCTAATTAGTTCAATTACATTTATAATGAATCAATGTCAATTCATGATGTATTTTTCATATTAATTTCAATTACAACAAATTCTGTCATTTAGTTAAATTACAGGCATAATATATTCACAATTTGGTTCTGTTTTTTATTTTCCATATCATAAACAGACATAAAATTATATGATTGTACTGTATCATTCACTTCAATGGTGTTGACTGGGTAATCAACTGCACTAAAAATAGCTCAAACAAGAGGGCCAAGCTGTCCCTTTTTCGCTCACCTGAGTAAATATTGCAACTTTTATGGTTTTCCTGTGATTTGATCTGGTGACCTAGTTTTTAACCTGAGTTGACCCATGTTCAAACCTCTTTATGATATCATTAAGACAATCATTTTGACAAGGTTTGGTGAATCTCCAATCAAAACTGTAACCTACAGAGGGTTAAAAGGTTTCCAAAGATTTGACCCGGTGATCTAGTTTTTGACCCAAGATTACCCATATTTGAACCTGTCCAAGACACAAGCATTTTGACTAGGATTGGTGAACCTCCAATCAGAACTGTGACCCCTAGAGTGTTAACAAGGTTTTTCTGTGATTTGACCTGTTGACCTAGTTTTTGACCCCAGATGACCCATATTAGAACTTAACCAAGATATCATTAAAAAAATCACTTTGAAAAGGTTTGGTGAACCTCCAATCAAAACTGCGACCCTTACAGCGTTAACAAAGTTTTTCTATGATTTGACCTAGTGACCTAGTTTTTTACCCAGATGACCCATGTTCGATCTTGTCCAAGATATTATTAAAACAACCTTCTGACAAAGTTTGATGAAGATTTAATCAAACTTGCAACCTCTAGAGCATTAACAAGGTTTTCTGGTGTGCTGACCTAGTGACCTACTTACTGACTGGAGATGACCCATATTCGCCTAATATAATACAAACATTCTGACAAAGTTTCATGCAGATCCAATCAAATCTAGAGCGTTCACAAAATTTCCATTCTATTTGACCTGGTGACATAGTTTTTGACCCCAGATGACCCATGTTCAAACTTGTCCAAGATATCATTGAGACGAACATTCTGACCAGCTCTGATGAAGTTTTGCTCAAAAGTGTGACCACTGGTGTATAAACAACCCCCAGGTGTGGATGACATCCGACGGCAGATGGACACCGGAGTAGACTGACTGATGTCTATAGCTCACCGAGCACTACGTGCTCAGGTGAGCTAAAAACCACAACATGCTTACTTTGTTATTGTCTTGTTAAGTAAGGAAAATTAATCATACAGTCAACACTTCTGATAAAATCACTTTCGACAAATTTTCCATTATGTCACACCATATTCAAGTATCAAATTCTTCTATTTCATAGTATACATGAAATTTGATCTATACAGACTATTTTTTCCGGATTTCAAATCTAATTTGACATTAAAAATCTGAATACTAAATGAGTTGATATTAACTTAAAAGCTGCTGTTATTTAACAGTTTCTTAAAGAATGGGAGTAAAATTACCCGTGTTTGATTGCTGATTTAGGGTATAAAAGTGAGATACAAATTTAAACATGAAGTCAACTGTTGTTTCAGGATACAGAAAAGGTAATACTTGCAATCAGATGAAGAAATAACTGTGGTATTTGTAAAGTCTCAGGTTATCTATAATGATTGACACTCAAAATCAAGTTTTAAATGGTCTTGTGAGAGACACCTATTAACAAAATCAAACTGAAATTGACAGCTATAAATGGCAATAACATGCATTTACAATAAAACCTCAATCAGTGACCACTTTAACAATCACCAATGTTCAGGACAGTTTTCAGTAATAATACTTCAATATTTCACCTTGATAAAAGTGGTCTTAATACCAAGATTTTACTAAACTTCAAGAATGGATGTGAACTGAATTATGACATCACCACAGAACAGGGCGCTGAAAAACTGAAAATTTGCCATTCCAGACCGAATTTCAAGTTTCCAGACTGATTTCAGTTACGAAGTATGTGCAAAATATCACAAAACTTACTGTATGTTGTTCACATGATTCTCAATACCCCTATTAATGTGTTAAGATAATCAATAGCCTAGAGCGATCATCTGCTAATCCGATCAATGGATGTCTGTCAATAGGGGTCGCTTGTAATTAGTTCAAAACACAGAACAATCATATTGTGTACAAGCAAGCATTTTGCTCCCAGGACATCCTACTTAAGTTGAGATAAGAAGAATTGAAAGAAAAAGTACCAACACTCAATTAGATGCTTACTTGATTCCACCGTTTGCTAATTGTGGACTTATATGACCAATATCCTTCAATCTACTCTGCATCTGACTGGTCATACTTTGTGGTAATCTCCATACAAATATACATCTACAACAAAAAGAAATAAGACAATTTTCTGCATAGTAACATAATATTTATCGACTGTACCACTTACCTTCAATGACCTCAAACCCTTGGCATGAAAGGAACAGAGACTTCACAATTAATTTATTTTTCATCAAGTTGTTCGCTTGTTTTTGATAGCATTTCAATTACATACCAGCAGGCAGTTCATATAATCAGTTTTTTTCCTGGATTCTGTACTAGTTCTAGCCTTCTGCTCTGCAAGTAACTCCCAAATTCTCCTCATGAATGTTCAGAAGTAGAGGTTAAATAGCTTTAAAGGCAATATCTTCAACATAATAATCAGGACAACATATGCCATATCCAGGGATCAAATTCACAAACCTAAAACTCTGAAAATTGAGCTAAGTGGACACACTTGGGGTAACACTAATTCTTATCATTGTTGGCATTGAAGTCAAACAATAATTTATGATGGATCACCTCAGAAAACATATTTTATGTAAAGTTTAATTGAAATCTTTCAAATTACAAAGGACATATTGTGTGTCGCTTTATTACGATATTTATATTATAAAGATGGTTCTTTTGTGTAAAGTTTCATTGAAGTCCACTGAACTAATTACAAGCCATAGTACACCATGAAAAAATAAGACAGTGGTTCAAACTGATTGACCAACAAATAAACAAATGCTGTCAGATAGTGCAATCAGCTCAGTAACATATAAGACATGAATAATTATTATATCAGTCATACATACTTTATCAATTCAAATATTTACTGTCTTAGCCTTGCAATCTACGAAACTTGGTTCTGTACTGTGTTTGGCATGTTATGAGAACTTACTTAATTCATTATTGACAATTGCGATTACAAATGATGAATTGTGACACATCTTCTAACAGAAAATAGCTGATATTGCTTTCAATGTATTAACTGGTGTATTTAATTCATCATGTAAACCATATTAAAACAGCAACTAACCCATCTCCAGATGATGAAATCAAATGCCGGAGGTCGTTCATGAATCGTACGTCTGTTGCAATTTCTGAATGCCCGAACATAGAGGCTTGTAGCTCTCCAGTGTAGAAGTCAATAATGCACATGTTTTTATCACTACAGCTTGTAGCGGCGTAAGATCCTGAAGGATCAAGTTTCATTTTCAGCAAAATTCCATCATCTGACAATGAACCTTTGTATTCCTTCTTTTTCTTTCCTGTTTTCACATTGTAGATTCTGAAAGAACCATTTTGTAACAACATTTTAGTAACATATTTCAGATTTTCATATTGTTTTTCCAATAATTTTTCAGCAATTTTGTAATTCTTAACGCAAAATTAACTGCTTTAGTAAAATCAGATATGATTACATACAGATTGGTTTTTTGTGTGTTTTTCCCCAATTTATCAGGTATATTGAATACAAAATTTTGAAATGAAAATGTTAGCACGAATTACCTGACATTTCTATCTTGGCAAGCTATAGCAGTGAACTTTTGCATTGGTTCAACATCCATATCATATAATGTCATTTTTTCAACTTTTTGTGTTGCCATGGAAAACTGGAATTCAGGGTCCTGGGAAAACAGAATCATGGAAATCCTAATTGCATTAAACAAAATTCACATATATGAAAATAACAAATTAAAACACAATTTTGAAATTAAAAAATATCAGAACTGTTCCGTCTCGCTGCCTACGGACACCAAACACCATCCATGGGAAATTATGGTAATTTAAATTTTAAAGAATGTTGACAATAAGTTACACATCATTACTCTAAATATACAACAATTTTGTTTCTTAAACTACAGAACAACAATTATTTCTATTTTAAATAATACAATGTTTTAGTTCTTACATTAAATATACACAGAATACATGTTTTATGGGCATAGTTTTAAGGTGTTATTACTTTTTGGGAAAACAGCTGATATAATGGGAACAGACATTTTGCTTATGACCAATCTGCTTTTGCAGTATACAGAAGAACATGGTTATAGTGACTTATTTGGGACATAAACAATAATCACTATATCCATATTTCACAATATATATTACATTTAAATAAAGATAGGGTTTGGTCAGGGAATACAAAGAGTTCACTTTAACTGTATTTTACTGCATACAAAAACAATTTAATTCCTGGTCATCAGACTATCTTACCTGTTTTAGATTTCTAAACATAATAGATTTGTCCGCACCACAACTTATCATCTTCAATTCATCGTCAGTATTCACAAACTTCACAGCTGATATCGATGATGAATGGTCGGACAATGTTTGTAACAATCCATACTGCTGTTCTACATCAAACACATGGATCAGTCTATCACGACTTGACGATGCCAACAACTTTGGACCTGAAAAATCATCAACAAATAACAATACAACACTGACCTGTTTCTTTTCCAACTTACCTGAAATGGGTTCCATACAAATCAAAAACATTTTTTCAACTGAATACAGCAGATATTTCACTTAGCCAATACTAACCAGTTCCTCCACATACCACTAGTAATTGACAACATTCCCACTCTCGATATTATGCAGTGGACAGCTGATTTTTCTAGTTCACAAACACATTAATTGATAAAATTCGAGTCCAATACATAACCCAGGCAGCAACCATCATCATTAGAGAAAAGTTGTAAAATTTGTTTCATAATCAGTACATGGAAATGAATTTAATGAGTACAAATTCTGAATTAGGTATATCATACCATTCTTCCAGTGTGAATATTCAAGACTTAACACTTCTGACTCATGAGCTTCAATCTGTTTGATTTCAATCAGTTTATCTAACTCATGGATTCTGAAATAAATACAAACATATTCTTATGTAGCAGAGCAGCGCAGGAGCAGAGCAGAGCAGAGCAGAGCAGAGCAGAGCAGAGCAGAGCAGAGCAGAGCAGAGCAGAGCAGAGCAGAGCAGAGCAGAACAGAACAGAACAGAACAGAACAGAACTTCAGACACATGGACCAGCAGCTATAACACTGAGCTTGGACAAGTCTCAAGACACAAGTGTTAAAATAATTTTCTGAATACGCCTCAACAACACAACCAAACATAATGGACAAATCTTAGCCTAATAGTTCAAAGCATATGAAATGAAGAGTTGTTTCTGAGTTGAGGAGTTGGACCTGGTCATAGTTTGTCACATTTATACAAATTATTGCCAATAATGCAAGTCTATTTGATATATACTATTTCCATGGTGTATTGTGGAAATCTTATAACAACCTTATCTTGCTGATACAGACATATGCCAAAGACACAAAGTGGAAATTAAGCAACAAAAATCCATGTACTTTCAGTATACACAGATCAATGATTACATAAAAACCATTAAAAGTCATAATATACAACTCATAAGGTTACAGAACAAGTGTTACCTAACATTTCCCTGTCTGTCACCAGAAGCCAAGTGTTGACCATCAGGACTCACACGTATAGATCTTATACCATTCTTGTCATCATAATTAGTGTCAGTCTTATCAGTTGCACCAGCTGAATAAATATATCATTATATTGTTATGACACATTTCTATTCAAACACTCAATCTAATTATATATCGAATAGGTCTTAAAAACAGGTACACTATACAAGACTATTCTTTCCCCCTGTGTAGCAGCAACAGTAACTCTGGTCCCTAATGTTTTCTTCTGGTTCCCATCACTTATATGCATATGACATTGAGAACTGGGTCCAAAATCAAACCCAATGTGTGCGTGAATCTGAGATTTGAGAGATAATTGATTATAAATGTTCAGTGTTACATCTGAGCAAGTTAAAACAATAATAGCTCACAAATATCGTGCTTCCATGGGATGTATCAAAAATTACAAAGACTATTTAACACTAGTAAGTAAAACAATCCACTGTTCAAACTTGAATCATCACACTCTTGACTCATAAGAATTGCTGTATACATGTACTAAGATTTAAGAGCTGTTATTTGAGTGCTTTGAAATTTGGAAGCTGAGGTTTGAATACAAAATTTAAGAGCTGAGATTCGAATACAAAATTTATGAGGTGAGATTTGAAAACAAAATTTAAGAGCTGAGATCTGTATGCAAGATTTGAGAGCTGAGATTCTGCAGTTGAGATTTGAGAATATGTCATGATTTCAGAAAAGAAGGTTGAGTACAGTCTTTATGATATAATACTATCTTGAAAATCAAAGAATCATAAATTTGGTGTCTGGTTCAGATAGTAATAGAAATACCAGATACAAAGCATTTGTTGAGTAAGTTCAAAAATAAGCATGGAAAAGTCACATAAACATGTACAAACAAAATTAATATGATTAAGAAAAAACAAAAAAAAAAAAACATGACAAGTATTTATGACAAGCACTTACAAGGATTGTAGTCTATATCACAAAGTGAAGTCAAACTTGGGTCCATGTACATTATTTTCAATAAATCCTGAAAAAGAAATAAAATAGATAAAAACATTTTTCAAGCATCTGTGCACGTCACATTTTGTAAACAATAAAGTACAATACTGTTCATTAACAGCAGCTTACAACTGCTGAATAAAGTAGTGATTGTTAATAAATGATACACATTTTACCAGAAATCTAGAGACTGGTACAAATACACATTCCTGATGTTAATTCTGTAATGTGACTTTTTTAGTAAATTTTCATAATTTTGATTTTATGGTCATCGGCAGTCAAGTCCTTAGAAAATTCTTTAAAAAAAACAATAAAAAAACATATACAGTTTTGTTTTATACAGTATTTTACTAATAAATTCTTTAAATTAAGACAAGTATCCATATTGCATGAAAATCAAGTTCACAACTATATGGTTATAGTAAACACAACAAACTGTGCATTTATCAAGAAAACAAACGAGAAAAAACCAGCTAACAAGTCTAAAGACAGAAGACTTTCACCATGTCAACAATATTACACTGATATACCAAGTACTGTTTAAAACACACTCAAGTTTAAATCACAAGTACAGTAAAACCTCACATAGACTACCTCCATATTAAGACCACCTCATCATAATGACCACAGTTTTGGATTGATTTTCAATAAATCTTCTTTATTTCAATTTGATAATGAGACCACCTTAATATTAAGACCACCTCATTATAATGACCACATAGTTTTTAGACAGGTTTTCTAAATTTTTTCTGCATTTCAACAGAATAATGAGACAACTCAATATTTAGACCACCATATTAAAGCGAGCACATGGTTTACAATATGTTTTCAACATTTTCTTTATATTTTAAGTCAATATTGAAACCACTTGAATAATAAGAGTAATTATTTTGGTCGCAAAGGTGGTATTTACGCTATTGTATATCACTAATAATCTAGACAAATATATCAATAATGTTATTATCTAAGAATAAATTCAGCACTTATATGGATGGAGTAATATATTTCTAGATCCTATTTTACTCATGACCTTGCTCAAATGACCAGATCAACTTTCATTCATAATACATTTACATAAATTCACATCCTTAATAAACACATTCACTATCAGACATGTAAAACAATCAATAATGTATAAACACTATGCATCACTAGTTAAGTTTAATTCTGAAGAAAAAAAGTCTTATGATTTTTTATAAAAATTTTATCAGACATGGTAATAATTATTAAGGACATAGACCATACAGAAAAATGACCTAAATATCGGCAATTTAGTGATAGAAGATACATGAACCACAGAAAGGGTTGAAGAAATATATCTGGGGGAAATTTTGAGAGAAAAGTTTTCTGGATAATACTGATACAAGATTAGGTGATAAAAAAATGCAGTGACCCAAGACACTGAATGAAACAATTCTGTCCCGAGACAAGAGGCCTGGCTCCAAATTGCTAATACTTACAACAAGCTGTGAATCCTTCAAGATAATGATTTAAAACAAAGTCAACAAGAAGTCAGTAAACTATTTTATCAAACAAAGTACAATGGTCCCCCAAAAGAACAAATAGGCAATTAGAGTGTCAATTTTTAAGCAAATCTAGCATCTTTATGATTAATTTAATAGACAACATATATAACATCATCAATTCAGGAAAAAATGACAAATTAAATTTATATTAAATTAATGCAGACTGGAACATTTTAATTAATCAAACCAGTCAAATTCTGACTAAACCAGTGTATCACAAACATAGGTGGAATTCATTAAAAAAAATGCTATGTCATGGTCACAGTTACTTCTAGCTGAGAATAAAATGAAAGTTATGATGAAGTCTTACATGAGAGTATATGTTGCCCTTATAGTTTGCTGTTTCCGCCATATGAGGGTCGAGGTTCCACACACGTATCGTATCATCACTGGAACATGTGAAGAATGAGTGTGGAGGAAGTATCTGCTGGGAACCAGTCTCTAAAGCAGGATAAACCTAGAAATACACCCAAGAAATGTTAACTACAGACATTTGTGAATAAATATGTATACTGACAAAAAACAAAAACTTAAAAATTCTGAGGACATCTATAACACTTTAAAAACAACTCTCATTTTGTAGACCAAACAGAATTGGTTGATCTTTCATGGTTTCGTTTAATAGAGAAGAAATCATGACAAAGAGCAGAACTTTTTCACTGCACCTAAATTTTAATGACAAATATATGTACCACAAAAATACCCCTTTGTTAGAGAAATCATAGACCCATAATGTTTACAATGACCACAAATAAGCATACCATACGCAATAGTGTATCTGGGAGGTAGTAAGACATATAATATAATTTCTCTTCAATATACAGAAACAGGTCATGTTACTATGGCAACAGGTAGACTAACACAATTATAACATCAATAACAGGGAATTCTTACCTAAAAATCACCTTCCATATTTAATGATATTCTGTGATGGAAATTCAAACTCCAAGCACTGATTTTAACATACCTTAGATAGAAAAATCAGTTTTAGATACGAAATTTGATACAAACCTCAATGCCATATACGCAAGAACTGTGATACAGAAATGACCAGGCTTTACCAATCTTCTTCAAATCATGGACGTCCCATATATACATACTGTGATCATTGTAGATACATGTACACTGTAATACACATAGTAGAAAAAAATAACACATACCGGTAACTAGATCTAACTTTACGCTGGGACACAGGTGAAATATCAGATAAGTGAACGGTAAAACATCACTTACGAACCACTTCAATATCAAGACGACCAGCAGCTGATGTTTTATACCTTACGCTTTCGACACAGGTGGAATATCAGATATGTGAACAGTAAAACATCACTTACGAACCACTTCAATATCAAGACGACCAGCAGCTGATGTTTTATGTTTACATACAAATAAAGGGAGAGTATAGCTGAATTGTTTAGTCTTTAAATGCAGATTTGCCATTAGTCATTGTACAACTAATATATTAATTATTCACCTTGCCATGTTCCTCATCATATCTTACACCAAGTGTGTCAGGGTACTTCAAATCTCCATCTTTGGCACTATTCAGTTGGCTGTAAATATAACACCAATTAAGAAAAGTCGCTCAAAATCTTCTTTGATAGAAAATAAAAATGATCAGCATAATTTAAAGCTTTTTCACTCGTGGCTTCTGGTCCACACAAAATGAACCACATTTCTCACATCTACATCCTATTCTAGATAAATTTTCAAACCACGGATAGTGTATATATATTTTAGACATTGAACAGAAAACTCAGTATTGCAAACTATAGAAATGAAGATTTGTAATTCTCTGAATGTAGGTTGAACTCAGCAAAACTTTCATCAGAAAAAATTCTTTTTTTCAGAGGATGATGGGAAAAAGTGAAAAAGAAAATGAGCAGCTTAAAAACCATACATACATCAATTTTTGCACACAAAGGTGTTCTCAAGGAATGCTTACATTGCAGACATATTTGTAAATAATAATTGTAATTTAATGGTAACTAAGAGTGGGAGACAGTCAAACACAATCAGTACTATTGTACAAACTAAAATCTAGAATGTCAGAATTGAAGTCCATTCAGAAATAACTTTAAGTTACATGCAATCAAACAAACGTATGAACTCTCCAACATGGAGGTAAAAAGTAACTAAAACCAACCAATAAGATCAGTATATAACTTTTACCTAGGATTGACAGCAGCAGCTATGTCCACTCCTAGATGATGTGGTCGAGGTAATGTGGCTACATAATGGAGTGACGACGAATCAAACACTCGTACTATTCCTTTAGCACAACCAACAAATATGTATTTACCAGCCACAGATATACTATTGGCACTTGTCGTCTGAAGTAAATACAAAATTACTATAAACATTTTTAGAGTGTAAAACATATTATATATAAGTATGTAAAGGGATGTGGGGATGCCCATAGAAATTCAAAACTTCAAAAAAATTCAATCAAATCTCATTAAATTTCAAATGTAAGTATTAAACTAAATTTAATATATATACAACTATTTTCTAGAATTAGCAGTAAAGTGAAAATTAGATACAGACTGAAACAACAATAATATATATGTGATCAAATTTTAAACCATAAATATTGCTTGAATTGTTCCTTAAAGAGTGGAATGGAATAAACACTCAATTTTTCTTCCCTTAATTGGCACTTACCCGTAACTCCACCCATTTATCCATCTGGCGTGTCTCGTTAAACTGACACAAAAACCCTGACTGTGTAATACAGAATGTCTGCTTTCCTTCGGGTCCTGTTCCCGAAACAACATCACAGAAGAAATTATTTTTGTGATCGCCCAGAAGTCCATTACGACCATTTAAAGGAACAGTCTCATTAATCTGAAAAATGACAGAAGTTTGTCTTAATACAACAAAAATAGATTTACTTTTGAACATATTTTTTGCAAAAAATAACTTGTATCAATTGTGTTCATATTCTGGTTTTGTTCTGTGACTTGATTGGTTCAGTCAAAATCGTCTATTAGTCCAATTTTTTCTATATTCAAGTCGAGCCTTCACGGCAACAATCCTTCATAATCAATACCTTTTTTACTCGTAAACTTACAACAATAAAACATTTATAGTGCACCCAGATACAGTGAAAGGTCGCATACAGTGAAATATTCGTTTCCTCGGAACACACCTTTATTTCATACTTACAGATATAGTGATATATGCATATAATTAAGTCATTTTTTCAGGTCGCCAGGAATTTACTATAACAATATTCTACTGTATATATACTATCATTGTAAACACCAAAATCTATCACAGGACTAACCTTTGATTTGCTATTGTCAAGATACCAAAACTTGACATGTCTCATTCCAGCCGTAACAAAGTAAGATCCATCCGACGAAAATGACACAGCAGTCACCTGAAATCAAATTCAAATAATACATTAGTAGTTAAATCTGGCGCAATTCATCACATCTTAGGAAATTTTATAAGCTAAAAGTTGTAATTTTTGTATGACATTGCACCCCATTGGCAAACTCAAAGAAACAAAAGGAAATCTGGTCCTGTTGAATAATGATCAATATCTTATTAGAAAACAAAACTTGAAATTTGTTTTAGATCAACCCCAATTTTATCCATACCGAGATGAGATCATTTACTTTATGGCAACCACTCTGTTGGAATATGTTAAAACTCGGTATCCAGTATCCATCAGAAAACCAGAACACTGAAAGTTCATACATCCTATACTGTATCATTGTACCCTGTATCTCCCCTTACCTTAATGGAAACCTTGTTAGATGCAACCTTTGACCCGGTCCTCCAATTCCATACATTGACCTGTTTATCATGTTGTGTACCAATAGATACTATGTATTTTAGATTGGGCGAAAAAGCCTGAAAATAAATTAACAATACAATGTATGATATACATTATTCATTTTAGGAAGTTGTTACTTTTTCTTACTGAGAACAGGTAAGTACTTGTTTATAATAAAAGGCGATAAGGTGATATTAACCAACCATCATACAAAACTAAGTAATGTATTAACAAATTAACCAACCATCATACATAACTAAGTAATGTATTAAAAAAATCACAACCAAAACTAACAAATGAGTCCAAGTTATTATTTTTTATCCAAACACCATTAAAAATTGTATAACCAAATAAACAGGATTTCATCTTGCCCAACATCCAGGACAAATAATGACGGTCCTATTTCACATTTATTGAAAAGTGAAATAAAAGAATTTGACAATCTTGGACAACTAGCATCAAAAGCTTTATTTGTGCACAAATATATTTTAAAGACAAATTTTGATGTTAAATTTTCAAATCCACAAATGAATGTAATCAATTTGAAACAAAATTTACAGGAGACAAAATTACCTTTTGATCAGTTACATTATACATGTAAAGTATTTTGGGTTTTGGAGAAAAAAAGGACAAATTTTGGATAAACCCTCATTTATATACTCAGACTAATTGTAACATTATGCAATCATTATACACACATGATACAGGGATCACCTAATGAACATTAGCAGTACAGCTAACAGATTCAAATTCTACATAGATAATAAATATTCTTTACGATCTTATTTGGACTGGCAATCCAAAACTGGAGCTTGTGAGATATGACAGAGATAAACTTAATCTTAATGAACTATTCACCAGTATAGGTAGATGGGTAACAGTGAATAGTTGACTACGATTTTAATTACACAGAGAAGGAAGTTTAATACATACATTTACAATATTTTAAACAACAAATACATCATTGTTTAAGACTATAGACAAAAATGTACATCCTTTATGTACCCTGTAATTTACAACATAAAACTAACACAGAATGTTTAAACGAGCACAGTGGGGTCAGAGGCTGTCTGTCAATAAGAGTTTTTAATGAGTGAAAAAATAAATTCAAATGTATCAAAAATAAATTTCTCAAAAAATAACTTTTGAAACTTACAGAAATAACTTCAACATAGCACTATGAGTGAGAAAACTTTCTAGTTTGAAATAAAATGGTGGTAATTATACATATAAAATTCAAAATTGTGTTAAGTCTAAAGAAAGTGCTTTGTTTTAATTACTTTCTAATTTACTAAATAGGTAATAAAAAGCCAGACGTGACCACGACAATCAATGAGGAGATCTAATTATAATCTCATATAATATTTCTTAATTGACATAACTACCTGATGCAGTTTTCAGACTTTAATAACAATTTAACCCACAATATCTTATTACCAGAATAACAAATGTTTAATTGACACAAATTACCCAAATTTACAAAAAATAGCCTCATGTTTCATAAAGAGTACAAAAACTGGCATTTATTAAGATCGTATGTAGATCACAATTAAAACAGACCTTAAAATATTTTGTAAATAAACCATCGATAAAAACTCACATAGTAACAATGGCAGCATTATACTGCAAGAAAGATTTACATTTCCCCTAAAATAAATGTTAAAAGAAAACCGCGTTTTTTATATACTCATTTATGGAGGCCATTGAAAAAAAATGACAGAATTTCAACATTCTGAAATCAAGCCATCGATCAAAAGTTTAACATGTTTAATGCATTCAGTTTGGTACACAGAAATCCTTGTATATAAAATCACAATAAATACTAATCTGGAAAATTTATTTACAAAAATTTGCACAGTGAAAGTTTAGTGGCCCAAAACTTTTAACATCCTCGGACATCAGACAAGTACTATTAATCCTTTGCCTCATAAGGATATTTTGGACACTTCCAAATTCAAAGCTAATATACAAAACATCCATTTATTTAAGAAAATTGGGTTACTTCTCTTGGGCAGAGTGGAAAACATTGTTGCAAAAGAAGCCATCACTCAGTACAAGCAATGGCTTCTTTTGCCACTATGTTTTCAAATGTCATCTGCTTCAGATGCAGAGAAATGCGGTATTATGAGGCAAAGGGCTAAACATACATAACCCAAGTGTGCAGATCAGCATAATTAGGTATTTAAACCATACCGAAGCATCAAACATTATATTTACCACACAGTTAATTCCAAATTTGTGACCATGGAATTCAGCGACTTGAGTTTTTTCGACAATGTCCCAAACTCGTACAGCAGGCTGATAACCGCTCTAGAAGTAAAAGATAAAAGTTATGTATGAATTTTTTTTATACACAGTGTAATTAATGGTTCCTAAGGAGCAGACATTAAAGGGTCAGACAAGGGAGTTAATAGGATTCTCAGAACAAGCAGATCTAAATGAACCTAATTCATAGATGAAAATTGGAACTTTGAACATGTGAAAAATATCAATCATTCCCAAAGCATTGGCATAACCATGGTAGCAGCAATAAAAATGTTACAGAATTGTATAGAAACTAATAAACCTGAACTCCCTCAGATGTTATTTTTACACAGGAAACAAACAAAAAGGTAAAACCTTGCACACTATCACCTCAAATAAATTTTGCTCTACATTAATACAATACCCAGAAGTAATGAATTGAAATCATTAAACTGTTTAATTACAATTAACAGTAATAACTGATCCAATCGATTACCAAGATCAACAAGTCATGAACAAGCATATATTGTATCATATCACGATAAGTCAATATCATTAACAGTTTCTCATTGACTCAATGTTTATCATCCACAGTAGAGCACATGTAATCTATAAATTATTCATCTAATTGTTTCTGTTTCCATTAATTAATAGTCAAATACTCATTACCCATACTATGAATTGGCTACTTTTATTATCTACAGCAAACTATTTTCCCTCAGAGTGATACAATACTTAAAAATTTGACTGGTGTCAGCCAATATCATACTTGTAATATAAATTACAATGTCCTTAAGTTATATTGTGCAAGACGTTTTGTCTACATCAGCAACAAAATAATTGAATGCACTTGAGACAATAGTCACGCTACATTACTACAATCGTATACAATATAGATAAGAAAAGGATTCAAAGAAGAAAACACATATACAACATTCTACCTTGATTCCCCAAAATATTACCTTTCCCCATATTCCTAAGCCCAAAACCCGTACAACACACAGGATCTTATTAAAAAATGGAGGACAAAGCACAATTTCCCTGAGGGTACAGCCTCGGAACAGTCTGTATCTAAATATACAAGTCGCAACAAAAGGAAGTTTTCTGTGTTTAATAACAGGTTCCCAAGCGCATCCAGAGCAATGAGGATTTAAAGTCCCCATAAGTTTCTGTAAATAGTACTTTCTGACATGCAAATAAACCTTAGCTAATTCTCCAGGATCATTAATTAAAGCAGACCAATATTGAGACTTCGAGTTGTTCTACTAGAAGAACTTAAATGATATGAACCACAAGGTGCCCAATCATTGTTTTGAGTTTTATCATCATATTGAAGTATGAACTTCTGTAAAAGTTATTTCCCATTACAGCCTGTCTTATTTCTATCAGAAATAGTTGTAAGGGATATATAACCCAAACTCCCAAAATTTTCTTTTCAAGTTTTGACAACATGGTAAAATCAACCTGGAGGTTGTTTAAAATAAAGAGTTTGGTCATTATACAGAAAAATTTCACCAATTTATCTTACCTAGAATACAATAGCACTGGTGAAAGTTAAAAATGTTGAAAAGTTGAAACAATAAAAACCAGTCCAGTTCTGACATACTAAAAACTGGAAATTCCAGCTAATGCCAGAAAACCTACATCCATGTAATTAAAAGGCTTCTTATGTCTCAAACGTCAGAACCTTAGTTAAGCATCAGTAAGTCACAGACAACACAATAATTAGATGTAAATTTGGCCCCCAAAAAACTTTACCTCTCCTGTAATAAGATGTTTTCCATCACCAGAGAATGCCAGGGATGTGATAGTTTTCTTTGATACATTAAATATATGTCCTTGTTTGTTCTTCTTTGGGTTGTATAAAACTACGACACATCTGAAAATATAGGACATTAAATAATGAATAAACTAATACAACATCACTGGTATACAGATCCCTTAAAACAAGAAAACACTTTCAGTAAACCAGCATGCGACCCTGTATGGGATGCTTTCATCAACTGGAACAAAATAAACAGAACAATCAGCATGATAAAGATAAAATATTTTGAAGTAATAAACACAATGAAGGGAAAGAAGTGAAAATTTCTTCTTATGATAACTAAGACAAAAGCACAGTGGTATTATACAGAACTGTGTCGAGAGATTACTCAGACTAAAGTTACAACACTAGGCTAAGTCTTAGGTAGTTACAATTTTATTGAGATTCATCATATCTATACAATCTCATTGTTTGCTTCCAAGAAGAGACTACAAATTGACCATCGGCTAGACTGTCCTTTAAAACAATTCCACAAACTGACAACTAGCTAGGCTGTACTCTAATACAGGTCCACAAATTCAAAGGGCTTACAAAACATATCCAAAGCCCTCCTATGATGCAAAGCCTCATTCCCCTATGTTGGAGATGTCCCAGTCTAATATACTCCCTCCCGTAGCTTATGCCCTCAGGGTACAAATTCTACTAGTGCCCCCCCCCAAAAATGTGTTTATGATGCCCCAAAAAGGCAGAAAATGGACAAAGTCACAGGATGGCTGGAGGTTGATCTGTGACCATCAGTAGTTCATCTGAGGCCAAGGAGACCTTGTTGAACACATTGAAAGAATTCACCAAATACTTATTTTCCGTCAGAAAATCTGTCAGATGCCAAAAATTTGGTGAAAAACACTGATGTACCAACATCATCCAATAACTGCTGGAAATGTGACTGGAGCATTATATCAGGGTATTACAGTATTACAAGACAAAAGACAGGATAATATTGATATGTATCAATGAATAATACAAGTACCTACATACAAGACGAGACATCTCAAGCTAAATGAAATTCAGAAACACTTGAATGTTTATTTTTATTCAACACTTCATACTACATTAAACTTTCAGCATATAATTACAATACAAGAGTTTATAGTGCTGTGTCATTTGGTCCACACAGACCACTGACCTTAATTTACAGCCAAATAAAACACTTCTATTTACATAGTCCTGATTTTACTTCAGTCTGTCACTTGTCATGTAAGGTAATAATTCATATGTATACAAATTAGCCACCCAGTTAACATCAACAATTGAAGGCCAAGGTATATACATGTACCATGGTTACTTATAGTATGGACGTCATTGTGAACTTGAGGTATAGGGACAGCAGGTGGAACAGACAAAGACAGAGAGACAGAGAGACAGACAGATGGATAATTGCATTCCTGAGTATTGTTTCTTAGACACATTTTATCACCAGCAGGATTTAACCTTTGTGTATATTTCAGTTGCATGCCTTTACAAGTTGTCAATAAATCTGAGGAACCATCAACAGAACAAAACATCTTTTTTTCATACAAAAGGGGTACCAAGAATATTAAGTTAAAGAGGTACCTTAACTAAGACATGTATTCGAAACATCTCTCTGCATCAGGGAACAAGAATCCTAATTCTAGCAAGCAGGATTTAACCAAAATCCCAGAAAGTGCAAAAACTGGTTAGGAATGCAGGAAGCTATCATTTTGAATTTTTGAATGAAGTTGTAAAAATAATATTTCACATTTGATGTAAATAAAAAAGATTCAGGGTTCACCTTGTCCTGAATTTCGGCACATTGCTTTTATAAACGACCTTAAATCAGATCTGAAGAGATCATGGAACTCACCTCAAAATCCTAACCAAAGAGAAGTATTTATTGAACAACATGAATATTTAGTTTTATATCAATTGAATTTGTTCAAGAGCTGAAATTAAAGATGATTGTATACATGTATTTACTTTATTCATGTATTTTCATACTTGCATTGAGTATAAAGATGTTACATGGACATATTACTCAATGATACATTATAAAAAAATTCTGGTCAAAATAACCCCTATGTAACACAAAGTTAAAAAAGCCATAATAATCCAGAACAATTCAAAACCTAGAAGGTATTGCCTAATCTATGAAGAACAAACAACCATTTTGAGAATGATCGTTTTTACACACTTCAATTGATATATCAACCGTAATTGTTTGATTTCAATTTTTGTGATGTAGCAGATTACAAAAAAGCCCTCCTTTTTCAAGCAGAAAATGTGTATCCTTCTATTTTTGTTATAACAATTTCCAGATTTTTTTTGCCAGGGTGAATGGATTCATACCAGATGGTACTTGTATTTGCCAAACAGAAAGAGGACCAGATTTTTAACAGTTCTACCAATCCTTAATAAAAACAGTTTCATTCCATCAGTCCATTGAGACATCCATAACCTACAAGGCACAGTAATAAAACTGAAGTTTCTGTCATAAATTTAATTGGGCAAAAAAAATTCATGTTCCCACTAACTTCCCCTAAAAATTTAGGGTCAGCAAGTAAACATTTTTTTTTTCAAATATTTTTTAAGCTCTGAGCTTATAGTTCATACGAAAATAAAAATATTTGAAAGAAAGAAATTGACCAAGACCTTAAAAGGTCTGGTGTCAGTAGATAATATAGGTATAGAGTCTGGTAAGTGCAAACCAGGAACTTTTTACTGTAAGCTGGGTCAGCCCCTCAAATGACCTGAGCTTCATTAAAGAATATATATCATCACTTGAGCTTCAAAATAGAGCTGCCTAACAATTTGTTTAAAGCCTGTTAGTATAAATATGAAGAGAGAAGAAATGTTGCAAACTATACCCTAAACAATGCCACTCCACTAATGAACACCTTTATCCTTTTTAGAAAAAAAGTCATGACTCATACATTTATTATAATCGTTCAAACTGTTTCAGTTATACACAAAAGGTAGCTTAAATAACGTCTTAACAAATTAAACAAGGATGTGTAAAATGTAACACTCCAGAGACAGTTATTAGGGGATATCTGGTAAATGTAATATAATTTCTTTTTCAGCTTAACAACAGAATTATACCTGCTACAAGGATTTAGTAAACCAAGACCCTTACAGAGCACATTTTGTTACCGATATTAATATCATATTATCATGTCAATAATTTCAAACATATTTTTAACAGATGTTACACCGCCCAGGCATGGAGTAAAAAAATGAGGACATGAATTCATGACATAACTACATTAATGATGTTATCAGACAAGAGAGAAAGAGGGTTACAAATATAATGAGAACAACAAACTTTAATACAATAGAGACATAAATTGCACTCAAGAGGTGATACATCATGAGGATTATAATGCACTCCAGTATAACACACAAAATTTTACTCAAAATTTTACCAACTGTTACACTACATACAAGATGCTAGGATTAGATAAACTCAGCATGACTGAAGTGAATAAATTATACATACAATTTATACCTGGCATGAAAGTTGAAAGTAACTAAGTGTCATATTTTTGTATACATGATATCACAAAATGTTCATTCATGTTAAACAGACTTCCTTAGTTCTATACCTTAGAATTTAACATCGCTTTCAGCCTGGAAAAAAGTTTAAACGATTCTCATTCAAATTGAGCCAGATTTAGTGCTTTCAATGCTATTGCTGTACCTCATGCTCTTGTTTTAAGATACATTTAAGTACCACACTTAACATAGGTTCTAAACAACTTATCATTTACAATGAAATTAAAACCATTGTCTAGAACTAAAAATGCCATGAAAGTAACCTGATTCCAGAATTATAGTTACCATGACACTGGTACTCGGCTCTCAATATGAAGAACAAAAAATTTCCTGGAGTGTGTCGGGACTGAAGATACTCATTCCATAAGAGTTTGTTAAATTTTTGAAGCTTTGAGTGGAGCGCTTGGTTCTTAATGTGACTTTGGGCCCAGTAGCTTACATTTAAGTGAACTACATCTGATTTGAATACATTTAATTATTCACACTGTCTGAAAACCGTAACTGAAATGTAATGACTCAACATTTTAAAATGCACACAATTTTCATTTACATAATGCAATAATAATTTGTTTACTTGCGTAGACTATTAACATATATTGGAAATTAAAGGTATGATATTTTCAATTAAGCGCGTGAAGTTAACTTGAAGATTGCCCTCATATTGTAAGTAGAAGTTTTGAAGTCATGCAATCCATTTTAACAGCAATGCAACTTAAAGAAAGGTTCATAATGATAGGTCAAGGTTGATAAATTCATCCGATTTCCTTGTATACAGACAAATATTCACTAAAAATGGACACACATACCAAATATTCCCTAATAAACATACATGGGGCATTACAGTTGGTCTTCAACCGAATTTAAAGTGTCAAGATATAGTCTGAATGAATTTTGAATGCAATCAATACAATTTATTGGATTATTAAATTATTTACTTTATGGTGAGACACTTTTTAAACATTTTCTCAAATCAGGGAGTAATCAAGAGAGGGGCATTCATTAGGAATTATTTGGTAGCTAGCAAAACAGCTTTTTTGTGTAATTTTTTTGCAGTTTTTTTTTTCAATTCATTAATTAATCTCACCACATTAATGAGTTATCAGCCCACATCAGGACCAGACAGTCAGGTGGAGAACACACAAATGTAACAATACAAAGAATGAATTCATGGATTATTATTCATCGTCCATTAACAATCTTTCTAATCTGATTCATGTTGAGAAGTTGTCGGTTACTAACAGAAATACACCTTAACACATCAAGTTAGACATCTCTGTACACTAATTAGGTAATCCGATGATTTATATTTGTTGTCAAACAGCCAACAACAAACAAAAAATTCCATCATTCATATTTATGAACGAATCCACAAATTTATTTAACCTTATTTAAATAATATTTCAAATTAGCTCTCATGGAAAAAAAGCAATACTGGCATCTTAAAGGATGTGTCTGTCATGCTATTTGATGGTTTTGAACCAGAATGATGACATAAACATTTGAAGGGAAGAAAATACCACACCTATCCATCAATAACATCATTTTTACCAGATCTGACTGGATCTAAAACCTTCAATTACTGTACAAAGATGATATCCTTTAACAAGCACATGTCTAGTTCAAACTTAGGAACTGTGACTTGAGTGGTCAACACCATGTCCACTGAATGATCCACTCCTATTTCAATAAATATGTTGACAACAAAAATGACTAAGTTAAGATGAAGATTTTACTGATTTGAACTATTCAATAGATAGTACTTTGATGTTTACAAAAGACAGGATATGGTGAACATATATACCCAATTAGATGTTGAAGAGAAGATATTTTATAGCTATATGTCTGAGATGGTATGGCTAAACCATCTTGAATAATGTGATAAGCCAGGCCAAAACAAATAAAAAAAATATCTTAAATACTTTCATAGACAAACTCACTTTTTGTAACCAGGGTAAATAAGCAAGTAATTTCTACATAAACAGAACACAAAATTAATGATCAGCAGCCAGTTGCCTATCTATCACTGCACCAAGATTTTATGATAGTTTCCATTCATGAAAAGCTACAATTAACCCTGAAATTCTAAATTATATAGTTAAGAGGTGAATTGATGTTTTTATACCAGTGTACAGATGTTATATTCTACCCAGTGATTAGTACAGAAATCAAGCACTGAGTGTCCATAACATGCAGTACCTCAGTACGCATTAGTCATTTTTGTATATTGACTGTATTGTATTGAGGCAAAAATTTTAGTTTTGTTCTTATCGGACAGAAAACTACAAAAAAATTGATGTATTTTTTCTCAGGAAAGTAGTAAGAAAGTGTTCAAAGCTTCATGGAGGGGTAAACTTAATATTTAATCCTCCAATTAACTAAGGGTCATTGTAACCCCCTTAAAGACCACACATCAGCTCTGCAAACACTTCAATAGGTCTAGTCCAGAACCTCCATAGAAACTGTAACCATTGGAAACAATGAAATATTTCACTATGTATTTTATGAGATGGTGTTACTGTAAACAACAGGTTGGTAAACATTTGACTTTGTTTCAATATTTGTCCTCTAAATTAAAACTAAGCAGTCAGCAAATCTAACAAAACTAATAATGTAAAATATGTCTGCCTCATCATACTACTATAATTAATATCATATCATGATATGGTATTATCATATATCATAGTTTCACACTGATAACCCAGCAAAGTATGAAACTAGGGCTGTAAGTCAGTGAGCCATGTTCTTAGTGAAGACGAGAGTTTGAGTGAAGTACAATCAGCATAATTCTTACAGTGCTCTGCTTCCATTCTTAATCTTATTTATCTTCCAGATATACACAATATTTGAGTCAATACATGAAAGTGTATGTTGCTTCAAGAGGCAACAGGTATTTCTACGGTATGCTAGCAGACTCAGATGTCATGTAAACAGTAAGAATATGAACACTTCAAAAATTGTTTCTGTACAGAAAATATCTGCTAATATTAACACTCAACCACAGTAAATACTAACTAATGCTAACACTCACCGCCAGATGTTAGTTACCCATGTTTTGTTGACAGGTGATCTAAATATCCTCAATCAACACATTAGAGGAACCAAACCAGAAACACAGACTTAGAGATTGCAAGCAAACCAAAACAAAAAGCTATCCAGTCATACATGAAAGGAAAGCTATTCATAAGGGAGAAAAATAAGGTCATTTGTACATGCAGTCTACCTATGTGAAGTTGACCATAATGCACAATTGACCTGATGCAAAATTGACCTTGATACTAGTATATAGTTGACCTTGAGGCACTGTTGACATTACCGCATAGTTGACTTTAATGCATACCTGATCTTGACACACATTTGACCTTTATGCATACTTGATGCACAGATTACCTTTATGTATACTTGATGCACAGTTGACCTTTATGCATACTTGATGCACAGTTGACCTTTATGCATACTTGATGCACAGTTGACCTTTATGTATACTTGATGCACATTTGACCTTTATGTATACTTGATGCACAGTTGACCTTTAAGTATACTTGATCTTGATGCACAACTTACCTTTATCTATACTTGATGCACAGTTGACCTTTATGCATACTTGATGCACAGTTGACCTTTATGCATACTTGATGCACAGTTGACCTTTATGTATACTTGATGCACATTTGACCTTTATCTATACTTGATGCACAGTTGACCTTTATGCAAACTTGATCTTGATGCACAGTTGACCTTTATGTATACTTGATGCACAGTTGACCTTTATGTATACTTGATGCACAGTTGACCTTTATGTATACTTGATGCACAGTTGACCTTTATGTATACTTGATGCACAGTTGACCTTTATGCAAACTTGATCTTGATGCACAGTTGACCTTTATGTATACTTGATGCACAGTTGACCTTTATGTATACTTGATGCACAGTTGACCTTTATGTATACTTGATGCACAGTTGACCTTTATGTATACTTGATCTTGATGCACAACTGAATTTTATATATACTTGATATTGATGCACATTTAACCTTCATGTATACTTGATGCACAGTTGACCTTTATGCATAGTCGACTTTGATATACCATTGACCTTGATACACAGCTGAATTTATTCAAATGCTTATAATTATGTGACCATTAAAGCAAAAATAGTGGCAGTTGTTCAAATGGTGGTCTGTACTTATTGAAAGGTGATAATACACATCTGACTGAAGACATCTATATCCCTTCATCCAGGATGAAGTCCCTGAACCAGAACAATACTCAAATCCTCAAACTTTGAGATCAACCTCAAAACTAAAATCTTTGACTGAAATTTTTCTGAAGTTTAATATATGGTAAGATTGCATTCATTCAGAGACTCAATTATCCTAGACTTAGTTTTTCGCTTTTAAAACAAGAAAGTTAGTTGAAACTTAATTAAAAAAATCTTCACACACATTCCACCCAAGTCAATTATCTGTCTCATGGACTAGAAGCGTTTGAATTCCAGGACAAAGAACTTGTTACCTGAAGAGTGCTAGAAGCGGTAGAGCTAGAATGATATATAACTGAAGGTGAATGTACTTGTTACACTGAAACAATGAACAGACCAGGAAAAATTGAGCATAGACAAAGGCTAGATAGAGTCTAAGAAAAAATAAGATCTTGTTTTTCAGTACAATTTCTAGAAACCAGAATAGCACACAAAAATCCTACACTGTACGATTAATTGAGCATACATCAAACACTTGGTGTAGTCTGGGAGAACAACTTTCGACAAGTTGCATTCAGCTTATTCCGCAAATTACCATCTTTAATCAAGCTACTGTGTGTCTGAACACCACAACATATTTAAGTTAAATATTAAATATGTCAATTATTGAAATAAAATTTCATTTAAGATAGATTGAACAATGTTATATCTAGCTAAAATTTAGTTTTTTATTGAAAAATACATAACAGCTTTTATCAAAAAAGAACTTGAACACTCACTAATGCTCCAGTCATTTTGAGTAATTCAAGGGTCATAACTCTACACATACATGAATGCACAAGGCAATGTTAACCTGTATTTTATACTAGAATACATTTAATGAAAGTTAGGCTAAATAAGGAATAATTTGTGAATAAAAAATTCATTCATTTTGAGAGATTTGCAACCCAATAGGAGAATGAGGATTTTTTACCCTATAAATAGGTAAAATAAAACAGACCAATTCCAATTAACAATAACACATTCTGCCCAATTTCAGGAAGAAAATCAAGACATTTTGCAACTGAAATGTTTAAATGTTATGTTGAAGAATTCACTTGATTGACAAAATTTTTCAGACAAAATAAATCAAATGGCACATTTCTGTTATTCATTTTTCAACCCTTCATAAATTGAGAAACTGATTTTTTAACACTTTTAAATGACATACTTCCATTCCTTTGTCATGTATTTGTGAGTTAATGTGAAACAAGATCATACAAAACAGTATTAGTGTAAAAACAACATAATTTTACCAATGCAATCAGTATTGGCACCTTAAATTTCCCAAATGTGGAAAAATCCCTAGGTGAAGTAGGAGTTTTCATGGGCTGAAATTTGGTCATACAGCCAATAATAAAGTGTTAAATCCTAAAATGTTATAACACATGATGTTCCTAAAACACTGAGAGCATAAAACTTTTTGTGTTTTATTCATGTTTTACAGATAACAAACACACTTGACAAGGAAGTTGATCTGTGACTTGAGTTTCACCTTGATGTCACCTAACAATGTCAACTGATGAAAAAACCTGATTTAACCCAAGGACACCTGACAGCAATTCATCTGATGATATATCAATTAAGTTGTTATCTGTCTTAATACAAACTGTTAAATTATGATACAATATACAATATCAGAGAGACAGTATCATTTGTATCTCTTTGAATACACATCTATCATCACAAAGTGATAATCATCTCTGGTAAAATCTGATAAAACCCTTCTATCTGATAGCACTCACATCTTCTATTAAAAGTCTCTCTCCCCATCAGTAATCATAGTAATTTGTACCACCATGAAAACCTGCTCTTGCTTAAAATTAAATGATATGAAAATAATCATATCTTAATTGAAATTGACAGTTGGACATTTCATGTAATTACACGGCAAGTCATAATCACCCTAAGGCAGCTGTTACAGTTATTACTGAAGTTATATTAGAACATATCACATAAGTCTGAACATAACTTTTCTGTCAACATCTCTATTTCCTTTTTCTATTACCATGAAGACCACCAGAAATATTTTCATTAACCCTTATGTTTTAATATTTCAATGAATTGATGAAATATTTTGCTATTGGTCAACTCACTCCTAGAATCAAGAAAGGTAAACTTATATCATTATACATTTGAATTCACATTTTTTTTTTGTTTTTTGTTTTTATGTGACTTATTGTCACTGGGTTTTAACATCGTTCTTCAACAATTTTTTCAACAATATACGGCGACCGGTTCACCTAACCAGTTTTCCTGTTTTATACACTAACCAGTACTAACTTAACCTTCCACAAGGAGCCGGCAACTTCACATATGGAGGAAAATCAGATTTTCTGTCAAATTTTCATAGAAGGGTAAGACCTGCCACGACCAGGATTCAAAGCGGGATCTTCTGGGTTACAAGTCCAGCGCACTAACCATTGGACCATGCCGCAGTTCACATTTTTGCATGGGTTTAATTTCACATCAACAGCAAGGATAATTTGGTGACTTTTCCAGATTTAACAGTGGTGTAAGATCCCAGGTGTACACTTATGTAGAACCAAAAACCTTCCAACAGTCAGCTGGACAGCTTCCTCACATATGAAGTTTGGTAGGATTGAACCCACAGCGGTGATGGGTTGGTAATTACAATTCAGAGACCATAACCATTCAACCACAAAGGACCCTACATCACACTCATAAAAAAACTCACAGGCACACATTCTGTGGAGTTAAAATGCATTGAAGAAAAAAATACACTGCATCCAGTCATATACTCTACCTATGTACAACATTCAGTATATGAACATATGAAGAATACTAACACACACAAAATACTTTCTAAGTTCACTCAAGAAACTCTTAATGTTCCAAGAGAGGAAAACTTGGGTCTCAAGGTTTTTTTACGGTGCAATAAATCTGTACTAGAGACAGTCCAACCCTGACTGATTCCCAATCTCTGGAATCAACACCAGAGATTCTAAGAATTATTGGTATTGCAGACTCAGACAATGAAAGGTAAAATCAAACCAGAAAAATATTTACACTTTGTTACTGTCAGCAACCATTACACACTATGAATTCTGCAAGTTCTGAGTTTCCCACGTCTATTAAAGCTAACTACAAACTTTGTTGTTTGTTCTTTTAAAATCTTTCACCAGAGTGGACAATTTTCCTCCAACATTTACCAGACAGACATTAATCATGTAATTACTGAATTAGACAGAGTCAGCAAAATCTTCAGAGCCAATGCTGGAAAATTCTGAATTGCTTGCTCAAAGCACATACAACAATAACATAATTTGCACAATGAAACAAACAGAGCAATAAATGTTTGTATTAATAAATGTGAGCTAATCTTGAAACATGCAAGACAGACAATAGCTATGAGTTAATCTTGACATACACAAAACAGACAATAGCTTGTCAGAACGGGTAATTTTCAACAGATTCTTGACAATACTTTTTCATCAACAAAAACACACCAAACATATGATAGAGACAATATTTTCCAATTCCTGTGGTGCAGTCAAATTTTATGAATACTCCCTAGCAAACACTCCTTTCTAATTAACACCCCTACCCCCTTTGAGCAAATGAAACAACGACATGGCTTAACTGTTAACAACGAATGCATTAATAATTCCTCAAATAATATCAAACTCATACAAGTTATTCAAATACCTACATGACAAATTAAAAGAAAAATAAATAAAATGTAACATCTGGGATGTTCATTAAGAAATATTGGTGTTAGTTCTTAGTAAAAGAATAAACTGCCAACTCATCTATGAAAAACTTTATTTGACCCAGAACAGCAACATTTGTTTTAAAATGCACAACAGATGGGGAAAACTTTAGTGTAGTACATTAAGGACAAGCAGACTTCATTAAGTTCATACTATAAAACAGAAAATACAATCACCCAGTACAATCAACCCTATGTTTGTTTGTTTTTATGTGACTTATTGTCACTGGGGTTTAATGCTGTTTTTCAAAAAATTTTCAGTTATATACGGAACTTTCCCTTCAACAAGGAGCCGGCAATTTCTCCACATATGGAGGAAAATCAATATTTTAGTCAAATTTTCATAGAAGGGTATGACCTACCATGACCGGACCTCCTGGTTACAAGTCCAGCACACAAACCACTGGATCACGGCCATGGCCCAATCATCCCTATGAAGAAAGGCAATCAAAAGGCAAAAGAAAACTATGTCCTTTATGCAAAATTGGCTTCTATATACAGGTATTTTTTGGTTATTCTATCAATAAGTGTGTGCCAAAATTTAAAATAATGGTTCCAGTTTACAAGGTGACCTTCATTTACTGGTGACACTTAACTTAGGTTTGCCTGTACCTCACTGTAATTTTATTGCACTTCAAACTGGTTCTAATTTAACTCAAGTATCTGCCTGACATGATTTATCAAATTATATCCCATGATAATATCTCCTGTTCATGTAAATATCAAACTAAACCTGTAGTGTTGATGCTCAATTAAATTCTTAGCAATTAAATATGAATAAACACAGATTAAATGCTAAAGAACAAAAATACACAATCACAAGTTCAGACCATGATTTGTGAGCTAAAAAGAAATAAAGAATATCAATTGATATCCTTACATATTACTACATAATAAAATTATTAGATTATCTGCCTAGAAACATCTCAACATGGGTAGCATCGATGATTGAGATCAAGTGAATTCGTGTTCAGACTCAGAATCAAGACCTATGCTGTCTTGTCTATTACTTTGCAACCATGGTGCACAAGGATTTCTGGGAGGGGTCTCCATTAAGTCAAGCGATTATGGTCTCTGGCTTGTAATCACTGGCCCCTCACTGCTGCCAGTCCAAATCCCACCCAGGACCAAATTTCATGTAAGGAAGCTGTCCAGCTAGCTTAAACAAGGTCGGTGGTTCTACACAAGTGTAAGCCTGGTGCCTTCCTCCACTGTTAAAGCTGGAAAGTCATCAAATGACCTGAGACTAGCTGTTGGTGGGATGTTAAATTCCAGTAAAAAAGTGTTTTCTGGGTTTTACATCTGTTTTCAACTGTATTTCAGTTATTTACCAGAGGGTAGTTAATCTAACCTTTTTTCTTGGATTCTGTACCAGTAGTAACCCTGTTCTCCACAAGTAACTACCAGTTCCTCCACATTAATGATCAGCAGAGGAGTATGAATAGCTTTCAACACAATGTCATCATCCAAGAACAAGTGCCATGTCCAGGGACAAACCAGCGTTGAGGCTTACTGTAAGGGTCGTGACCATGGTCCAGAGATTAGTGCGCTGGACTTGTAACCCAGAGATCCAGGTTCAAATCCTGGTTGCAGCAGGTCATACCCTTCTGCCATACCTTTCATACCCACAAAAATGTTAATTGATTTTCCTCCATATGTGGAGAAGTTGCCGGCTCCTTGTGGAGGGGTAATTTAGTACTGGTTAGTTGACTGTTTAGTATACAGTCCAGGAAAACTGGTTAGGTGAACTGGTCACCATATATAACTGAAAAATTGTTGAATAATGGTGTTAAACACCAGGGAGGCTTACAGTAAAAGTTTAATACAGGACCCATATAGAAGTCAGAAAATTTCTTATCAGAATATCAGAAAACATTCATCTATCAGATAACAAGACAGATAGTCACACTTCAAGTAAAACAACACAGCCAGTATAAATACTCACAGATCCTCACAGGGCTTAACACAGCAATTAATGCTAATGTTCAACAAACAATTAAGAAAAGCTAACATAATACAGGTGCAAGTGTAGACAATGTTATACAACAAATAAAATAAACAACAAAACTGACAATAGTATTATCCATCTTCTCTGTCAGTTGTCAGATCTAATGAAGACCACATCATTTACAAAGTAATAATCAACATGTGTACAATGCTGTAAGTAATCCTGGTGAATGTTGTACAAACATACATCAGCATGCATCTTAACTAATCCAAACTGGATTGATTTGAGTGTATTATTACATAATTTACATTCGAATTTTCATACTAATCTTATTTTTGTTTTGGTAGAGAAAAATATTACTTGCCAGGAAATTTATAATCAGAGGCATTATTGTATTTATTTTATCTTGCGTTTTTTATAGAAAGTGAAGCATAAATCATACTGAAAATTTATACCAAAGAACAAAATTTAAAGAAATGCACTGATATCTCAAGTACATATAAAACACAAACCACAAGTTTGAACAACAGAGGTCAAAAAATGTGCCTGCCTTGTGTGTCCAGAAAAAAAAGATTTGGTACGGAATAAATCATAAGAATAATTTTATTATGCACAATGACGGAAATAAATTTGGTTTGCTATGGCTGGTTCTCTAATGCAAACTGTGGAATTAAGGTGACAAACTCACTAACCAAGCTGTCAAATGTTACTATATTTAGAAATTTATGACAATACACAGAACTGGGAACAACAAAGTAGGTCCACACCCTAGTAACAGACACATGTGTACAAGTGTACTGAGGTCATAAAGTAATGTATGCCAACATATTGGTAAGGTTAATTCAGGTGACAGTGATACTAGACAACAATACATGATGTGTACATACTGCATGGCCTCAGGACAATGAATAATACCAGTTTGATGTACAGTATGTATATCAGTTCACTATGAACATTATATTGAGATAAATGAATATACATTATACAGTTTTATCACAAATAACTTTATTCACACAAAAACAAAAAAATTAGCTATTACAACCAATTCACAAACCAATCATGTTCTTGAAAACAAGGAACCTTTAACCCTTTGCCTCATAATTATGCTGCATTTCCTCGCATCTGAAGCAGACAGCTTTTGAAAACATTGTGGCAAAAGAAGCCATTGCTTGTAATGAGCAATGACTTCTTTTGCCACAATGTTTTCCACTCTGTCAGGCAGAAATAACCCAACTTTTTAAAAATTTGATGTTTTGTATATTAAGCTTTGAATTTGGAAGAGTCCAAAATATGCTTATGTGGCAAATGGTTAACACTAACCAGTCAGGTAGTTGTTTATTATGAATACTGAATGAGAAAAATAATCTCCAACTGGCAAATTGGGAGAACAATATGGTGTTATCTTTTAGGCACTACAGACTCAAGGGCTGTTACACAAATCTTTAATGGCAAAGGTTGCAATATTTAAAATTTCACCAACCCTTGTGTATAAAGGAAATTGTTTTATTCTTTTGGTTGTGGGACTTATTGCCAGCTCAAAAATCAAAATAACCAAAATGTACATCATTGATAAGATTGATGAATCTATCCATGTTGTAGCTATCTTGGATATGTAAATAAAACAAAGGTGTTTCACTGGCCTTGTCCTATGAAGGTGAAAATGTTATAGATTTCTGAAGGTTACAGCCTTATATAATCAAGCTCTGATGGGGATCAGACTTAAAGCTGCTCATTTAATAGTTCATAAAATCCTAGAGACCCATAATTAAACCTTACACCCATCCTTACAACACTTCATAACACAATAGTACAACAGCATGTATATATTCTTTCATCTATTCAAATTAAATTCACCGTACCAGCCTCCAGCCATTGAACGCTTTCATCCCTTAACAAGATTACACTGAACAATACCTTTCAACAACTGTAAAATATCCAATGAATAGACAACGATACAACTGATTTGATCATCAGTACAAATAATGACTAATTATTGAAATAGTATACTTTTTACATACAAGTGTCACAGACGAATTGAACGGGTGAAGTTGCATAATGCACAATAAACAGCCATGTCTCAATTCTAAATAACCTATAAAGTACATGGGTGGCCAGACTGCTTGTAAACAATAAAATTCAGCTTCATGTGCCTTGATGGTGTATGAGAGATAAAAATCTGAATCATTTCTGGAGATGAAAGTTCTCAACTGAAACACAATCCAATGAAAATATAGAACTGTAAACAGCCAAAACTCTGTTTTAATTATAAGCCTCTTAAATCTTTAAACACATACACTTATTACAATTACCGTGATTGTTTGAGACAGACTGAAAACCTCCCATAAGATGCAAAGATGCTTTGATGCGGTACAGTAATAAGCAGGAAATGACCCACAGACCTATATAAATGAAATTATGAATGAGGGTAGTATCCCAGAAATCATGAATTGTACATTTTTTCAGGTTTTAGTCTTTTTCAACAGACCTATACTGGAAGACAAAAAATGTAACCAGTGCCCCATCCATGGATATTGTACCAGTACTTATATCCTGTCCTCAGCAATTAACTGCCAACTTCAGCACATGAATCACTTGAATCAATGGAGGACAAAGATGGCACCAGACCAAAATTCTTCAACCAATTTACCAAATTATCACAGAGAACACACACAGGGTTCAAGCTCATGAACATAGGTAGAAATTAATTTTCTGACTTACCCTGCAGGATAAGCGATGAGACCAGTGTTGGGGTCACAGGCGAATGTTGCATTGCTGGTAGATGTCAGGCCTAAAACCCTTTCTAGAGTTACCTGAAACAGAAAATTCAATAAGCTTTCAATGCAAAATATGAAATATTTATGTTAGGATCCAATTATTTACTAACCTAACAAAAGAATTCCATGTATTACTTTCAAGTAGCAACACTTTTCTGATGCTTGTCTTGTTTTGGATAAAAGTTTCTCTCAGACTACATAGTGATGAAAATCATCTCATACCCCCTCCGTATGGCAGTGTGACACATCTCATACCCCCTCCGTATGGCAGTGTAACACATCTCAGACCCCCTCCGTATGGCAGTGTGAGACATCTCAGACCCCCTCCGTATGGCAGTGTAACACATCTCAGACCCCCTCCATATGGCAGTGTGAGACATCTCAGACCCCCTCCGTATGGCAGTGTAACACATCTCAGACCCCCTCCATATGGCAGTGTGAGACATCTCAGACCCCCTCCGTATGGCAGTGTAACACATCTCAGACCCCCTCCATATGGCAGTGTGAGACATCTCAGACCCCCTCTGTATGGAAGTGTGAGACATTTCAGACCCCCCTCTGTATGGCAGTGTGAGACATCTCAGACCCCCTCCGTATGGCAGTGTGAGACATCTCAGACCCCCTCCGTATGAGACATTGACTTGGTTGATGCATTCAACAGCATCTTTCTGTACACTAATAATAATCATATAATAAAAATAATAACAAAAGAAGTACAATTTTTTAGTTGACATAACTTATGTGCTGACCAAAGTCATAGTTCAAGAATCATGAAAATCAATATCTAATTAGTATCTCTAATTTAGGAGCCACGGCCGTGGTCCAGTGGTTAGTGTGCTGGACTTGTAACCCACAGATGCGGGTTCGAATCCTGGTCACGGCAGGTCATACCCTTGTTTGTGACAAAAATGTTGATTTTCCTCCATATGTGGAGAAGTTGCCGGCTCCTTGTGGAAGGGTAAGTTAGCACTAATTAGTATACAGTCCAGGAAAACTGGTTAGGTGAACCAGTCACCGTACATAACTGAAAACTTGTTGAAAAATGGCATTAAACCCCAGAGACAATATGTCACATAAAAACAACAACAACAAACTTTAGGTGTAAGAGTTTAAAAAATCTGTATTGTCAAGAAAAAATCTTTATTGATTGAATTTTTTTAATACTCAGTTTAAACATACTGTTTTAAGTCTTACAGTAAACAGGGCTGGACAAAGATTTCTTAGAATACACGTCCTGCAGGAAAACCAGCTTAGAGTTTTAACTAGTACTACAGCAATTTCAACTTGTCCTCAGTGGATTCCTACTCGTAAATATGAGTGGACGAGTGGATTTGTTGTGCTAATCTGAGTATTTTAATACACCATATCGATCAAACTCTCAAAGACAAAATTTAAAATCAAATCAAATTTTCTGAGTTATCCGAGTATTAAAGTAATGTATTTTGTCGTTAAAATAATAATAAGCTCTGAAATCCTTTGGTAAACATGTCACTTACGCCACACTAGCTGTCAACACGACGTAAGATATATATACTACGATTATCTACAATTATGCGTCCTTATTAAGCTTATTATCAACGATAAAAAATCCAATCAGATAAATCAAGTCTAAGGTTATTTGTTCGTAACAAGTTTATGAATAACATTTGTATACTTCATGATACTATTTGACTGTATAACCAACCTTTTGTGCTCTTAGTAAACTTGACTTAACCGATTTAACCACTTGAATGAAAAGAAACTTGTTAAGTCTATAGTTAAAACAGTTTTAGATATTTTTGTTTCAACAGTATGCAAGACTCTAAACGACAAAATTCAAACAAACTTAGAAAAACATAACATTGACCACACTCCCATGATTTATATAGAGTTGTGGTGACAAATTCTGCCATGCCATAATTTTAAATTAATCATAAAAACGTTAGTAAAAAAATACTTAAAACAAAACGTTATCCATTTGACAGACTTTCATTTCTACAACATGAAATTTAATGACAATAAAATACAGCCATTTATAATAAAAAACTTGATGAGTGAGATTTTTAAAAAAAGTACAGTAAAATCTCACTTAATGACCACCTCAGTATCATGACCACCTCATAATGACCACTCACAGAGCCCTTGTCAGTGGAATTCTTGGGCCGAATTTTGCCCTCCAAATAGTATGTTTTCCCCCCAAAATGAAGAAAGCATTCCTCCCAATACAAAAAATATCTGAGCCAAGAAAAAATGTTCTCCTCACACATATCTAGCCTCTGATAAATAGGGACCAAAGAGTAACAGTAAGTTGCATTTATTCCAGAAAAGAAATTAAAAAACAAAGGTTTAATATACACTCTGAACACACATTTTGTACACTGAAAATTTCTTGAACTGGATTGAGTGACAGGGGACCAAACTTATCCATAAGGATTGACAAAATATATTCTGATTCAAGTCCAAAGTTGTAAAATTTCTTCCATGATAATATTACTAGAGAATGTTCAATGTTTCCAAATAGTTGGCAAATCAATACAATCAATGTATTTTTATCTTACAAAAAAAACATAAAATTGCCAAACCATTACAATGGTAAAAATGTGTACACCTGTGAAGTTCATGAATAATAAGTTCTTTGTAAAACAAAAGAATTTCAGCAGAAATATTTTATGTTCAGAAACATAAAATATCAAACATGAACCAGACATCATAGTTTTATTGCTGGGCAGGATATTTGTGATATGGATATGAATAATAATGTTTTAAACTGTACCGTCAGTCTGCTTATCATAACTCATACAGTTTTAAAACTTATATTTGGCATAAAAATTAAAAATGTGTGACCCTTTATTAAGAGGAAAGGTTTGTTCCATTCATTTTTTATAATACATCCTTCTAAATAAGGCTCATGGAATCAACATGATGATGGTGCAGAACATTATACCATGCATATATGAACAGACAGACGGACACATATCAGTAGATACAATGACCATCAACACAAAATGAGACAAGAGTAATATTTTAGAATACAGACAATACCTAGTGGTATTATATATTAATGAAGTTCACACACTCTTCTTCTTACTGTACAGGAAGCATGAACTGTAAGACAACATGCAGAAACTTATGCATGAATTACTGGTAGTTCAATTGGGAACATTTTCAGTCATTTTATTTTTACTCAAAAACCTGTAAACAATAACACCAACACACTAAGGACATTTTGGTATCATATGCAATGTCAGTTTTGACTTTCACCTGTGAATACAAAAAAATATTCTAATTACAGGCAGGCTTTTTATGCATCAATATTTATCTTGTTTTTACTTTTTTCATTATAACGACATTATAGGCTTTCTACCATTGATTTCAAGGAAAGATCATACAAAAAATTATTACATGCAAAATGTCTAAATTTAGTTGATAAAAATGGGACAAGTAACACTGGAATAAAATACTCGGGTAGCAAAATGATCTATCTTGTTTATCAAACAAAACATTAAATGGACCAAAGTAACAATTGCCAGATTCATGAATCACAAACCAGCAGAGTATATGATGTTAGAACAACTTAAATATCCTTGTCATAAAAACTGTATTGTTTACAATGTCATAAAATCTTATAACTAAGAGTTGAGTATGTTAACAGCCTGATAATTACCTTGCCTCGGTTTTCAAACACTTTACCTACTCAGAAAGAGCACAAGGGTCAGATATATTAGTTTGTATGCCAGCAGTTTGATGACCAATATTGACATAGTTAACATATTAATGTCAAACGTATCGTTATCATTCTATTCAAACCTAAACTTTCACTCAGACTTGTATCAAAGAATTTAAATTTTAAATCTAAACATGGAATTATAGAGGATCTATTAACAACAGCTATAAAGTGTAAATATTTAACAAATATCATCATTACTTGACACATTTATAATGCACTGGAATAACAGGGGCATTCTAAGTGTCAAAGTCAGTTTACAATTACAGAGATTGAGGACAGATGATGCCCCCATACCCCCCCCTCCCAAAAATAAAAATCAAATTAACTGATTTTTTTCTTGAATGGTCCTACAAACTAAATAATCATACTGTTTACTGCATGACAATTTAACTGAATATTGTTCTCTACAATAAGTGGCTATATTATAGTTTGAAAGAAAAGGGAAAAATGCATTCAACTGATTCAAGAAAGCAGAACATTTTTTATGTGAATAGGGTCTATTGATGCAGTAAATTGTTGGGTACATTAACAGACTTTAACTTGAATGGCCAAGCGGCGACGCTACATAAGTTGAGCATTGATAATTGAATTTGTAAGACATTACATGAGATGAAGTGTCACTCAGTAAACCATATACATGTAGAGTAAAACCTTGATTATGAAACCACCTTCAGGATCCAAAAAATCGTAATAATGAAATGGTCACATTATCAAGTTGAATTATAGGGGAGTTATTGAAAACTGGACCAAAAGTAAGTGGTCGTTATAATAAAGTGGTTGTAATACTGAAGTGGACGTAATATCAAGGTTTAACTGTATGTTAATTGTATTTACAAAATTTCATAGAAATCTACAGAACGACCACTATTTTGATCCATTTCTCAACAAAAGGTTAGTATGTATTCCCACTAACTGTAAGATTACGTATAAAAGTACACGTATGTTTAATGTAGGTGTTTAATTCTATACAATTGCAAATGTTTTGATTGTTATAATATACAGCCAACACTGCTATTTGGAAATATTATTTATATTATCATAAATATTTTGCACATACTCAAGTGTATGAAATTCTTAAGAATCTATCTATGAAAATATCACTAATGTTTAATGCACTGAATTGAAACAGTTAAATAACCAACACTCCTCAAACATTTATGAAATGAACAATTATTAAGCATGAAATTGAAAATTTAGATAAATATTGCCATGAAAATTGATTCAACGAAGTTAACAATCTCCTGACTGAAGAGTAGTCAAACTCTGCTTTAATTGATACGTTGATAATTACAAGATTAAAACTGCCTATAAGCCTATTTCAAGTTATTAATTTCTTGGTCTGAAACCAATTTGTTTACATTTGAAAATCACAGAGTATTAAATTAATAAATAAAGTAACTCCAAATAACATAGAATTGAAAGACCCTATAAAATCAGACCAATTTGTTGATTAGCATACATTTGATCCTTAAAATGGCATTTTGACTCTTGAAATTAGTAAATTATAAAGCTTCTGACTTTTGAGAATTTATCATTAATTACAATAGTAGGAAATTTTATGGACTCTTCAAATTGTCATCAACCAAGGGTCATTTCTGACCCTCAACTCTTGACATCTAGAGGGCACTCTGTAAGGATAGTCTGAAAACTGCAGTTCAAAGAGAATTATAACCAGGAACCTTCATTTCCTTCACTTTCATATTTATAAACAATTGCAATAACTGAACCTATGTCAAGCATATGTTTGGCATCGAGAAAGTTAACACTCCAACTATGATGTATATCTAGGTATAATGTCGGTGTAAAAATATAAACACCATCAGCATTAAGAATCTATCTCATAGTTCCTACTTCTAAAGAATATTTGTAATAAATCCGAGCCAGATTTACACTTCAAATATAACTACAAAGATTATTTGTTATAACAAGGACAAAGTAAGATCAAGCATTATGGAGGATGGAGTTTTACAGACTATCACAACAGATACTTCTACTTACATTGTAAGTCTGCACACTGAAGTCATTCGATCTTTACATTGGGGAGTACCCAGGGCTTTCATTTGACACTTAAAACAGCATTTCACACTTGTAATTAGTAAAATAAAGCTTTTAACTCTTAAGAATTTGTACCAAAACGTCAAATTTATAATTAAATTAGAAGGAAATTTTGTTGACTTTTCAAATTATCATAAACAAAGGCTATTTTTGACTCTCAACTTTTGATGTCTAGTAAAAACAAATGGTTGAATCAATGCATACAACAATAACCTACAGAAAATTGAGTAATTACATTTGAAACATAGTAGTGACTATTGCATTATGAAACTGAACTGACTGTCTACAGGTTTGAGTGAAATTTGACACTAGTTCACCTTGTCTTAGAAATTTATTACGAACTGAAGATTTTTGAAACATAGTATACTTAAAGCACTGGAGTGGAAATAATATTCATATATCAACTTCATTTGTGGATAAAAGCAAAAAGAGAATAAAATCCATTCATGTTTTTATTGTATTTTATATAACCACTGTATGCATGTAACTACAAACCAACTTTGTTTTTTTTTTATAAAATCCTATAACCTTGATCATAGTACTTTATGCAATAGAATATTTCCAAAATGACGAAGTATACATTAATTTTATTGTTATAAATTGGAGTGAACCATGCATAACCACAATTTGTGCATACAAGATTAGCTATATAAATTAATGTCAGGCATTATACACAAAATATCTGGGAAAGAATTTAAAATAATTTTGTCTAAAATAGCCTGACATTTGTATTGGCTATTAGTATTATACCAGTCTACAAATTACTTCTACAAAATGTCTACAAATCTAATGAATATTTTTTGTGAAAGATGGACCAATTCAATCTTTATAGCACAGACATTACTTAGGCCTAAACAAAAACAAGGTTTGTGTCTAGTTACATGCCAAAAAAAATGGGTCGATAGTTTTTTTTACATATATCGGCAACACTGTTGTGAAAATTACAATATGGCACTAAGATTTGGATGCCGTAAAAACTTATGATTTGGCAGGTAAAAGATGGGTCAGTCGTGTAACTGGAAACAAACCATTTTTTAGGCTTTATACATGCATACCGTATGCATGTGAAGCATACAGTAGTATTTAATTGACTGCATAATAGCAGCTTATCGCATTGTCAAACCCTGAAAAGCAAAACATGGGTTTACTGGCACCAAACAAATGTAGAATCTTAATGATGCAAATATGACCATATCTTACTAAAAAATAACTCACAAATTCATTATTCATGACAGCTTGACAAAACCTAGTCACATGCCAAAATGTGCATATATTTACCAGTACGTAGAGAAATTTATTCTGTAAACATTTATCGATGTTCATCAATAAATCACAAGGTAATTAATAGCTAATTAATGCTTTTTCATCAGCAAGCATTATTATGTGTCATGGTGGCACATAATAACATTCCATAACTATATGCAGGCTTCAGTGATTTTTTTTCATACAATTTACAACCAAGAATCAGCTGTTTCCCCTAGCCAAAAAATTATGCATATTTTGGATTTTCCCCCTAAAAATGCTACATAATTAGGTGATTTTTTTTCCCAAATTTTCCCCCTTTTCTGATTTATCATACTATATTTCCCCCTTCAGAAAGCCACAAGTAGTTAAAAAATTCCAAAAAAATCAGAGCTTGGACCCTAATTTTTCTAACCAGTAAGTCCAAAGGACTATTTTCCACAAATCAATCTGAGAATGAGTCCTGTAAACAATTTATCAATAAAAGCTGGCAGACATCAGATTGTGCAGCAATTCATGTCAAACAACAAATTTACACTAAGAATCGGTCATGAACAAGAACTGGTAATAAAAGTTTAAAGTACAAAGGACAAATCAAATACAAATTTAGTTCTTTCGATTAAAACATTACAGAACTTTCAGATCAAACTATTCACAATCATTTACTGATGCAAATACATATGTTGGCACAGGACAACCCAGCAGACAATTGATATCAGTGTCAAACCTATATATGAACATACAGTAGAAGATTTGGTTTCAAAATGGATTGGGACAACATGTTGCACCAATAACAGTGCATGTGAATTTAGTTGATGTACCAAACTCAAAATCAAGATGAACTGACTTGAATGGGTATTCCTGTAATATTGTACAATTAAAAATTTGTTGTGATGTTTTAGTACAAATCAAATTCATTCTGTCACTAAAATAACACTAGTAGTGAGAAAAATGAATGAGAATTGAGATACCATGTGAGAAACTCCAGTCAAGAGGAGCACTGAGTTCAGAGACGGCTTCAACTGATTATGCCAGTGCATGCAGACATGGATGCATCTTCAATCATTAACAAAGCCAGTTATACAAAAGTTGGCACTGGCACATGAATGGAGAATGAAAGCAGGTCCTAATTTTTACTCTTAAAACAGCATTTTAACTTTTGAATGATATAAGTAAAATAAAGATTCTGACTGTTGAGAAATTGTACCAAATGACAAATAAATAGGAAATTTTGTTCACTTTTCAAATCATCATCAACCAAGGGTAATTTTTTATCGTCAACTTTTGACATCTGGTGAAAACTCTGAACAATCAACTCCATACAGCTGTCAAACAAATAATATTCTTTCGGAAAATGCCTGGATCGAAATATATCGAGAACGAAAACAAACAAGGATTTTGATATTAAAATCATTTCTTCCAAACCTATAGAGACTTTGAATTCAACCCATACTGATGTTATGAAACTTATAAAACAATTACTACATCGAAATATAGATGTACGCAATCATACTCATTGAATGGATAATTTTTGAGTCACCTGTGTTTTGATGAATTTTTACGAGGTGACAGCACCTGGATGTAAATTACTAAAATTTATGCATACCTTTTGGTCTTTCGGTATCAGTCGGCTTCTCCGTTTGGCAACTGGTGATTTTAAAATCTTTCTAGTTTGTTTACTTTCCATATTTTCACTGAATTTATTCCATAATTCACTTTATAAGTAGGAGAATCCCTAACACCTACATTTGTCCTACGAATATTCAAAAGTGTTCCGAGTGAGGAAGTAAATGTAACGGTAATTTTCATTGGCCGAAAGTTTCGCGGGATTTTTACTCGGACATCGGATATTTCGCAAGTAAACTTAGCTAGTGCGATCTTAGTGGTATGATATTTTGTGCGTTCGATAATATGTGAGTATCCATGATGATCTACAATAACGATTAATCTGTAAATTCACATATTTTATTCATCTCAATGGAATTATCACCTTTTTCTGCAAAGCTTTGGTTAAGCCCATTTGATAAATCCTGAGACTGTTCTTTGTCAGTCAGTTTGATTTAAATCATGAAAAAATATAACGGATTTAATGTTTCCAGGATTATGCTAGTTACCATATTCTTCAGCATTTTACTAGATAAACAGATTACTCCTGAGTTGGATAAGCATAAATATTTGCAAATAATATAAGCATAGGTCTTTGGTATATATATTCTGTCCTCTGGAATACAATATAGGTCTTGTATATATACATTCAACTTCCACTCTGTATGGTAAAAAACAATTGCAACAATATGATATTACCATATTTTGATTCCACCTGTTGATTTGAGTTTGTTGGTAACAGATGTTATGGATTATACTTTAGTTACATCAGCCAGACCTAATCAGGACCTATCGTTGTAATGGTACTAATTTTGTTTGGTTAATGCTTTTTGTGATTATGCCAATAATTTGAACATTGACATTAACATTTCCACTGGTTATTTTTCTTTCTTGATTCTATGTTTTTATACAATAAATTTAAGTATTGTTGAAAATGTTTAACCAATTGTGCAGCATATTTATTTCACTTACTTTTTTGTAGCATGTTATTGATTTGCAAACTGTCTTGTTCTACTTCTGAATGGAAATTCTGTGCAACTACAAATTCAGTAGAATTTTAGATGACTGGGTATAGCTTCAGTCCAGGATAATCAGATATAACACTTGGCATAGAATAATTATTTACAATTATAATTTAGAGATTGGACAAATAAAATCTCTGAACACTATCAGCCCTTATTCAGAGAGATATGCCTGGACCTCATTTTATGTATCTACATTTTATGTATTCTAGCTCATATATTCTTCCTATATATAATTAAAAGGAAAATATTTAAATGATATAGAGGATCTTGTACGAGTGCTCATTCCTTACCATTTTTATTTAACTAATTGACTAAATAATATAACATGAGGCTCTGCCAAGTGTCATATTGTTTTTGTCAACAAGTTTAATAAAAATGGTAAAGGATGAGCACGAATGTAAGATTCTATTTATCACATAACCATAAAAACAACCACAGAAAATGAAACAGACTTTAGGATGACCTATATATAAGACATCTAGTGTGGACTGTTCACTACTGTGTGCAAAAAAGTAGTGCATGTTTCTATTAACCGTTTGGTGATAAAATGCAAGATAAAAGACATAAACACTTAGTGTTGTTTCTCTAAGGATAACTGAAATTATTTTTTTACATGCAAAAATTTAAGAAAAAGGTTCTGTACCTTTAGGACTTCATGCCATGTATACAGATACAGATAAAAATAAGTTCAATCTTTCATATATTTTTATTCAACATATTACATATGGAATAATCACAAATAAGTGTAAAGAACATAAAACACTTAATGCTACGAGTTAAGGTTATAGCATCTGGTTATAATGAAAATAAATAAAAGAATGAGACAAAATATAGCAAAACTTCATTCATGATATTCAGTACCCTTCATGGATCTATTAAGTCTTTGCATCAAATATAATACTATTCTGAAAAGGCATCTCCAAACATTGTAATTTAACATTACAAGCAAATTTATGAAACACTGGATATTCCTCTTTAAATGACCTTGGGCATTACAGAAATTTTACAAACTTTTTCTTTCAATCCGTTGAGTCATTTTTTGAATAATATTTGGACAAATGGGATATACTTCAAAGGTTTAAATAAATATAAATGGAAACTGCAATTTATATTTTTCTTTTTAAAAAGGTTAAAGGGCATTAATAAGAGGAGGAGCATAAATGGCCACACCTTAATAAGGGGAGGAGCATAAACAGCCACACCTATCAATTGGTTGTACATCCATCAAAGACGACATCTCTCACATTTCTAAGTGGTCAACAAAAATTCTACCGTTTGGGAGATTTACATATATATTTTACCCCACACTGTCACTAGTACATGTAAGGTTGAATTTGAAAGATTACATTAAAAACAATCCATACATTGTGTAACACATATTGTCTGGTTAATTTTAACTTCAATGTCTATATGTCACTAATCCTAATCAGAATAAATACATTTGAATATATTGGATTAGAGCACAAAAAGTCTATTCCCTGTAAGTAGTCAATACAAAATTGAACATATTACACAGATAAATGTTAGCAAAAACAAGAACTTTCCATTACAGGTCTAAAAATTAAGTACAATATGTTAGCAATAAGTATTAGTCATATAATGGTTGTAGACATAAAATAATATATAGATCTAGGCCAACAAATTAATGAAAAATAAAAAAAAACTGTCCAATAATAACTTCCTTTTGAACATAGTATGATAATTTATATAGTAATATCAAACATTTTCGAAACATTTTTGAAACAGTGCTTGAAAAAAATATATCAAAATTGACATCATCTATAAAACATATCTTTACGGGTGACAACATGTTTTTTTATAACCACAGAATATAAGTCATTATCATGTCATGGCACAGGACTGGCCCAATAACAAATACATTACATCCTAATGCCAATGCCTTTGTCATTATAAGACAGCAAGTTATTGATAACTCATGTTTTTAAATTTAAGGCTAAGTCTAGCAATGTGAACTGGACCCAGTTATTCAGATGAAAAATCAAGTTATGAGCATATGGGGCTAATACATTGTTAGGATGGTGTACGATGGTGAGGTTAGGTCTAAAATGGCCACATGGTCCATAAAACACAATGTTGCGATTTTTAGTTCTAAATTCACCATTACACACCATAACAACAAACTAGCCCCTTATGGTTACATGTATATTACTGCATGATGTCAATTCTGAGGTCTATAGAAGTAAGTACATATTAAAAATCAGTCTGATTTTCATTAAATAAAAAAGAACACAAAAAACTGCTAACATCAACAAGCAGTTTCTAAATGTAACAATATGATATTGAACATTATTTGTAAACAAATAATAAGTTATGGCCACATAACAAGCTCTTCAACATTTCATACATTGTTAGAATTATGTATAAAATACCAGCCATCCAAAACAAAATGCAAATAATTTAACAGTATACAGTATAACCCCTGAAAACCTGACCCTTACCGGACTGATCCAAAAGTTCAGTTTTATGAGAATTCCGGTTTTCAGAGAACTATTTATCATAGAAGAGAAAAAATGGGACTTGAAAACTCATCTGATATTCAGGGAATTCTGGTTTTCAGGGGTTTTACTGTGTTGTGAACATACAAACATTTATCACTGTTTAACATTGAGTAACAACATACAATATTGAACCAACATGTGAGAAAGAACAACAAAGGAATACATGGAAGTGTTAGATATGTGATTCCACAGGGGTTGGTAACAAAATGTTTAGTAACCTAAGGGTCCAGAGAAGTTGTATTTCAATTTGTTTTAAGTTTTATTAGACACAATGGTTGATAACAATTTGAGGTCAACCCTTTTTGTGATGTACAAGAAGGAAACAACATATGTGAGGGGTGTCCAAAATGTTTTTCATGTACAACAGTTTACATTTTAAATGAAGAATAAGCTGCAGATAAATTTGTAAGTCATTTTATGCATTCATTTTCAAGACATTCACTATCAATTTCTTTCAAAATCACACAAATCTTCATTAATATTGCTATCAAATGCTAATTAAATGCATACTTTGTATAATTATCTAGCTATAAATAAAAACACTTAATGTAAATTATTATATGCATCTATATACATAGAAAATTCTATGCAGTAGGGACAATATAAGTAAATGAATACAAAAATATGCAAATTGCAATAACTATTTACAAAAAGACTGCAATACACAGGTAAGATAAGAAAACAAAGGTGAATCTATCTAAATTCACAATAAGGCTAATGCCAAACAATAAACAGTCAGTTTCATATGTCTGAGTAAAGCAGCAAAATCATAAAAATCTACCAATCTTATTTTTCAGAAAAACAAACAACTGAATTACCTCCTTTTATGGTTTTTTCAGACAGAGCTAATAAACAGCTGAAAAATTAATTGATATTAAAGTACAACAGAGGGACTGAGGAATAAATAAGGGCATAGTAAAACAATCCCTCTCAATTAAAAGGATCTGATGGATATATAAAGTGTCAGATTGTCAAAATTGTTAGCCATGCACATAAATTTAACACCACAAAATGTGTAAACATGACTTAATAGTGTTCATAAAACACTAAAAATAACCACATATAGGTAAATTGAATTTAATATTTATATATATGTAATGATCGTAAGATAGGATGACAACAACTTGGCAGGGGCAGGTAATCCAGACTTAGTTACATAAATTCTATTACAAGTATTGTAGTAAACATTAACTTGAATACTACAAATTGTATTTGAATGTATACTAATTAAAAAATCAAACTGCAATTACAAAATATTGATTGTGTACTGCCATATTTTATATCATCGGTTAAATGTATTTTTATATAGATATGTATTTAGTTGTTGAAATGGGTGGATGGCTGATATAAAGGAAACTCATCGTCAAATGTAAATATTTTATATTACCCAAAGAGAGTAGCAGGGAAATGGGTATACTGTCAGCTGCTAAACCCAATATTTGTAATTAACCACAGGCTAGGCTTCATTCAGATAAAAGTCTATAGAATCAGTTTCATAATACATAGTAAAAAACAAAAATGCCAAAATACATCTGAGCAAAAACATGTATATATATATATGTGTGTATATATACACAGCATTCATATAGTTAACTCAAACAATTAGTAGTAAAGAACATTCAAATGCATTTTAATCCATTGAACTTCGAGAATAACACAGAAAAAAAATTCATACAAAACTGTCTCAAACAGGAATAAGATGGGAAAATTCGTAAGAAATAAATTGCAAATAAAATTAATTACAATGCATTAGAAACATCAGCCATCTGAATTGTAAATTCATTTAATTGAATAGAACTTCCTGTAACTGAAATTTATGTTTTTATAGTACTGAAAAATATATACCGGTAGTAATATTTTCACCTATAAGGTACCAAATAATGAAGAAATATGAAAATATAGCATTAGTTGCATTTTTCTCATATGAACACAATCACACATATGAAGAATTCAATTAAATCATAAAGCAGCAATATGCACTCAATTCCTCTTCAATAAAACAAGAAATTGATATGTCTTAGATATAACAATAAGAGGTTAACAAATGGGAACTAGATACACAATAATGTAAGCTCTGTCACATAAATCAAGGCATTCAAATACTCTCACAGATTTGTAAAACCACTTTATATGAGGACAAACTCAGTCATTGTCTTCAATAAAAGCAACAAGTTCCAGACTTCAACATAGAATTTTTTTTCTTTTACACAGAATGATTACAACAACTGGACACAGCCCCTAAATAAAGGAGCGCAGCCTACAAATCACACTATCACATATAAAACATTCCTCCAGACCCCTAAAAACTTGGTATCATCATGTTAGGGGTCAACTACAGCCCAGACAAACAGTGCCATCAAAATTCAGTGAAACAACTTCAATACCTATTCAAATGATATTGAGTGATAGTTATGTATACAACATAGCTACAACAAACAGAAATAAACAAATCAAGACAAAAGTATGATTTCCCTATTTGAGTTTACCATCGAAGCAAATAAACTACAAGACTGGTGGTAATACTAGCCCCCCCCATCCCCCCAACAGCAATGCACTAATTATACACACCCAGGAACCTGATATATCATAAAAATGTGCAGTCATTATCAGTACTCTTTAATGTTCCTAAATTAAAAAGAATAACAAATGAACAAGTCTTTGATTTTTTTATCAGTAATATATTACTGAATGAGCAGAAAAACTATATGTATGTAGTAAAACTTTCAGTGGAAGATTAAAAATCTATATTAAGCATTGGTAGCTAACACAAAGCTAAATACTCTGTGTTTTATTTCATAAAATTTAATTTCATGTGATATAATTATGTGACAGTTTAATATAAGTTTAGAAAAAAATTGAATTCAGTGATGCCTATATAGTGTATAGGCAAGCATACATCTAAAAAAACCCCCACAATACCAGTTTTAAATTCATTGTGTCAAAACTATAATGGTATAGACAAATCATTCAACATAGATGTGTTTCATAGTTTTCTGTTAGCAAATGGCAAAAATTTGAATGAAATTTGATGATGCAGACAGGATTGTCATTGTTACAGTATATTCTATAACAATGACGTCTACAAATCCAAAAAATTGACACAACTTATACCTGTACAATGCATATGTAATGTAAGTTATTTATAACATTGTATAATGCAATGAGAAATATAAAAATATGAATGTTTTGTACTAAACACTTCCTGGTTAATCCATTAGAACACAAAATTGTATAAATTAATTTACATATAGGTAGTTGGAAATACTGCATGGATTACTGTGCATTTACATAATATGTATATAAAGTTCATAATACAATACAAGAAAAAATGTCACAAAGGGCAATAACTCTTACAGATTTATAATGTCCAAAAGGTTAAAAAATGCAAGCAATAATCACTGAGTGATACATGTGCATGAAGTGATGATGGCTGATAGTGATATTTCTGATAAACATTAAGTTTTTAAGACAAATATATGACAACTGAAACATACAAAAGACAGGGCACAGGCTGTACGACACTATTTACGAGGTGAATATAAAAAGATAAGCTTTGATACACAATACTGAAATACAGTACTGCACAACATGGCACTTTTTGAAACAGTATGCAAAGAAGGGCAACATTGCCCCTATCATACAACAAACAAAAAAACAAATCCAAAGCAAGTGATCATCATTATACCAGATTTAAGAGGCTGAAAAGCACTGAAACACTTGTGCACTGTGCTTTTACAAACTAAACACATTAAAATGTAATAAGGTCTTGATTCAACCACTGACAGCAATACAAGGAAACCAGTCTTATTATAACCTTATCAAAATTTTATGACTGAAAAACACTTGTCTGCTCCTAGAAAACATATTTGGTCCCCAAGATTTTAATTCATTCTCAAGCTTATTTTAAAATTTTTAATTAGCCAACTGATCTGCAGTCAGATAAAGATGCATTATATACAGCCAGCACACTAGATCTAAAAATGGCAAACTTTTGAGTATCCAAAAACATGTTGTTTTTTTAAATTCTAAGCTAGTACAGTTAGAGAGGTTTCAGTTGTACAGTAATTACACAATAAATAAACATGTTAGGTAGGGCTGATAATAGTTTAGAATTGAATCAGAAATGTTCCGAATAAACTTCTTTCAAAGGCGGAAAAGGTGCGAGATGTTGCGCAGCATCGTCATCTTCATCATCCTGTTGAGAACCACTTCGTACAAACGTTGACTGTGCGCGTCTTGGACTCACAACTTTAGAATTCCTCATCAAAATCTGCTCTGATGTCATTGACTTCGCCCGCATGCCTATAAATAGATATGAATAAAAGTAAAATTCAAGAAGGAACTTATAAGGGCCAAAGAGAAAATGCAATTAATCCAACTTAAATCTAGCTTTGGTTTACATTTATTTATGCAACAATGCAGGACACATTATATCACAGATTACATTGTCAAAAGAAGGATATATGTTTGAAGGTAATTGTACAATAATTCTAGAAGTCAGTCAGTTAAAATTAATGCATACAGATTTAAATGTAGAAATATATGGAGCAGAGAATCAAAACACAGTAGCAAATGGTTGTAGAAAATATGCAAAAAAGACTTTAGCAAGCTGCTTCCGCAAGACAGTGTCTACACATTATGATCTGAAAAGACTAAAAGACAAGGCTGAGTGAAAAAGCAAATACAGCCAAACCTTGACATAACAAACAAAACCAGCCTTAAAATTCAGGTGGTCTCATTATCATGTTTAAATATAAAGGGAACATTAAAATCAAGTTTTGTGATATGTTTTCAATATGCTGACCAGGCCTTAATATTAGCACGGTTGCTAGGCGAGGTTTGACTGTAGATTCACACACAGAAATATAAATAATTAGGAATTAAACAAGACAATATAGTGTACAATTTGAGATACATATTATGACATTAAATTAGTAATGACTGTAATCATTTTATAAGTATGATTGAATTGTAACAGCAAGAAAATGCAAAGTTCAAATCTCTTGATCATATGTGTAAAGATGCTTTAGAACAATAGAATAACACTGAACTTTTCAACATTTTGAAAGGCCAATAGAAAATTTGTAATGCAAAGCCAGTAAGGCAGTGAAAAACAAAACAAGTTCTTTATTCAATTTAAATAAACTAGAGAAATTACTGATTATATCATAAACAGTATTTATAACAAAATAATCCAAATATAAATAAAATGAAATGAAAAATGAACATGTTTATTTACAATAAATATGCTACGTATACAATATTAAAAGAAATCAGAAAAACATACCAGTACTGGCAAATAGCATGCAAAATTATACCAGCAACTAGGAATAGCAATGATGGTTACTCATGCATACTGTAGAATTTAATTCAATTGGATTAGATGAAAGATTTCTGTCCGTCACTTGCATCATCATTGACAGACCAACGTATGGTAGTCAAAAATGAAATAAAAGCAAATCAGACATTACATCAAATCAATGTAATGATGCAACTCAAAGTAAAAACTGTCAACTACAGTGACGAGTACAGTCAAACCAGAGTTAATGACCATATGTGCAATTTATAGACCACCATGTGAACAATGACCATCCTTCAGCAAATATTTATTGATATAAATTGACCAAATAAATTTTTGGGTATAAGTCAACTGTTTCTCTAAAGTTTGGCGGCCTGTGTCATAAAGTTTGACTGTAAATATATTTCTATAGAGACCTTTATTTGAATGTGGCCATTAACTTGGTTTTGATAGTATTTTGACTCACATGTATAACAACACAAGATTGTTGATAGCATGTTCGCAGCTGTCTGACCAAATATCATCGTACTAATCACATACCAATACATATTGATAAGAATTCTACTTAATTACCCAGAATATCATTAAAGCCATGGCATCCCAGTGAACAAGAAACAACAGGTGTTCTGTCAACACCAATAAATCACCAACACATCTTTAACATAAAAATGGGTTCAATAATCTTTATACATGCATACAGGTTATAGCACAAGTCCATATTTCCACAAGATAGTGTCCTGAATTAAGAGTAGTATAACTACCATACTTGTCTGTGTCTTAAAGCTGTAGAAACTATGAAAAATTCTAAAATCAACTTATCATTTGTCATACACAAAATATGCCAATAAAAGATTAGTACAACTCTGCAAAGTAGTCTACTGAATTAATGAGAAAGAATATTTGCAAATAAGCACGATTTCTCTAAATCAAACTCACAAAAAAAATAATATTGATCAAAATATATGGAATTATCTAACTTTATCAAAAAGGTATGAATTTTTTCATTGCTTTAAGCCTAAGTCATATGTCTGCATATGTTGCATAATGACTGCTGTATTGTTTTACAAAAGCAATGAATTGGCACATGGGATAAAATTAAAAAAACAAAAACAATAGATAAAAAACATTTTCAGAATACTAATGTTATGCATTCATTGGTGATAAATGCTGAAATGTGTTATTTATAATATGAACATCACTATAATGGAAATAAAAGAATTGGATTCATAAACTCCATTTCTAAGCCAGTTCTGAATCCACAACAAACCAAGACCACAATAAATGAGCATGTTACCTGTAAAAACTCATGGTTCATCAAACAACAGCATGCAGAGACCAAACACAAACCAAGGAAATAAAAGTATAAACTTCAGGCTTGATTTATACATTTGTTCAAGTGTTCTGTTCTGTTCCAGTCTTGTTTGTTTGTTTATTCAGTTAATGAATTTAATAATGTTCATCAACAGTATTTCAGTCATGAATGGCAATGAGACAACCTAACCAGTGTGACTGGTTTACCAACCAATAGCAACCTGTTCCTCTCCATTCCACAAGCAACTAACAACTTTCCCACAATATGACAGAAGCAAAGGTGGAAGAAATTCTTCTGATAATTTTCACAGAAGAACATATGCCTCTCTGGGATTCAAAACCAAGATCTCTCAATCAACATTTGTTTTAACCTAAGCATAAAATAACAAAATAAGGCCATCCATAAAATAATATTTAAATTAACATGACCAAAACTTTAAACAGTGGGTAGGTAGGCAGGCAGGCATTTGTTTAGGGGGTAATATTACATGTTTGTATGGGAAATGAAATCCTGACATACAGACCACATTTTTTTCAAAATTGCTAAAAACTTTTTTGGATCAGGGAGATTTTTCACTGCAAACCAACAATTATTTAAGGATGACCTAAACTGAATCTGATAATGTCTCCCTATCAGAATGAATTTATTAAACCTCAACAAAGCATTTAGAACACTGGCAGAAATTCTTAGAATACACATAAGAATGCATGCTTAATGTTATGTAATATGTCAATGCTATATTCTTCATTAATTTTTCTATTATTACTACATTTAAATAATTTCATATGGGTTAATATGTTTAAACCACTGATTCATTTTACTTACCAAAACAACTGTTCATCTAATCATAAAATTAACAATTTTGAAATAATACAAAAAGTGAAAAATGAAATAATTACAATAAGTTATCATTAGATTAACAACTGCTACACCACATTGTCATCATCTATGAGAGCAGACAGCATTTCCAAGACCTGCTCCTATAAAAGGCCTACTTGAATATAAAGGGGACCATGGACTGCCACTGACCAGACCACAGGGTCTGGATTTTAACCATACTCCTCTTACACAGTTATTATGTTAAATCTGTAAGTCCTGTCCCTGTGAACTGTGGTTTAAATTAAGTTTTAATCAGTTTTAAAATTAATAAATTGTAATAAAAATGATGAAATATAGTGAAAGTGTTACAAAACAATTTAGTGAAAAATGAAGATCATCATTATTATGATTATAATCTGATCAATAACAATGGTTGGTTACACTTACAGATTATGATACGGTATAGTAAAACAAAATTATTACATGACAAAAGAATCAAATATAAATATATGCAGGAAACTAAAATTACAAAATTAGAAAACAAAATTACACAAACAAAATAGAATAAACAAAATAACAAGAGCTGTTAAAAAGACATGAGAATGAACTATTCAAATAATCTTTGTTGATGAAAATAAGGAGCTAAATAGGGGCGCATATAATAAAAATGCATGTTGAAGTAAAACAACATGGTGCATTGAATATAGATATCTCTATATATGTTTTTCACAACGTCCATGTAAAAAGGGAGAAAATTTTGCTAAAAATGAAAACTTAAGGTTATGTAACTGGCTGTGCAAGTCCCTCCAATGGTAGTACAATAAACTTGGATAAAATATAGATCTAATCAGTTCCATACTTTCTAAGGTTCACATTAACATGCACAAATTCCACAAATTTTTACTCAAATGACTTTGACATTACAGGAACCTTTTTATAGAACTATACACACCTTCTTAGCAAAACTAATCAGAATAAGAGTGTCAGACAAAAGATACAGGAAAATTTGTCTACCATAAAACTTCAACCAAGAGGATGCATCGATACTAGGGTGAATGCCATTTTCCCCAAAATTTTTGTATCTATTCATAGAGCAGTAGACTGCTCAATATCTAATACCAATCCACAAGAAAATTTGGACAATAGCGAAGGGGATATAGTTGGAGAATTTGTCAGCAAAAAAAGTTCAACCAAAAAATAATGCCAAAGGCAGGATGATTGCAATACCATAAAATTCTTTGAATAGTCCAAATAAAAATACATGTATTACCCAACAAATAAAAGAACTAAGTTCAGTGATTTTATCATAACACAAAATGATATGGAAGAGAGAGATAAAAAGATATTTAAGCACATGCAAGTAATTCCAGTAAAATTGCCATGGAATCTAAAATCACCCTTTTCAAATTATCACGGAACTTAATTCACGGGATGCATATACACAATCACACAAGAATTATAACTAACAAATCAATAACTATGACACATTCAACCTCCGAAAACTTTACAATGCCAATACTAAATTGCTTTGGGTTTCATGCATGAACAATACAAAGGTCTGCCATGTTTAGTTCTTCCCTTAGTTTAAACTTATTCATTTTATATCAAATATGAAATACTTACGAAAAATTGAATGTGATGCAAAATCACTGTGCGCATAATGTATTTATCAATTGTTGTATTACAATGAAAAGTATCAAAATATCACACATTTCATATGAACAGGAGAACAATTCTAATCTTTATTACTTTCATTTTATAAACAAATAGCTTCACAGAGAACACTGATGTCACACTGCTTTATACAAAATCCATGTAAAGTTTCAATGCTATATTCCAAGGGAAATTCTCTATAATTTGCTGGATGATTGCTAATGGCATGAAGTCTCCTTAATAAACTAACAATAACACGAAAGGACAACAAATCATAATATAAGCAACAGCACATTGCTCAGAATCTGACTTTATCTAAATGGCAAGATTGAAACTATTGTACTAGAGATTATAAAGAAGGTGCTCAACATCTAATCTAATCCCTGCATGAGTGGAATGCATAAAGATGGGCAAATACCTGAAATTAGGCAATGAACTTAATTTGTCTCTAAAAGTAAATCAATTTTTGTATTTCCAGAGAAAAAACAAATCTCCTAAACTTCTAACAAATTTTGTAAGCTTATATTCATATCAGAAAGTTCAAGTTTCCATACTGCTGATTTTGAATTTTATCATCTATTTCCATTATTATCATAACATAACTAATTCTTGCAAAATAACACGAAACTCATGGCAGTCCTTTAAGTGTCACTGAATGAAAACAAATTAAGAAGGTCAACTGTATGCATGCATTCATACACAAAAAAAATCCCAATAACCAGAAAATATCAAGGCATCCATTGTTTTCAAGTATCAGAATGTGACACTGTTCATTGTATAGTCCTTAAAATCATCCTCTATGATCGTTTGCTTTTTAAAGATTTTGCTTAATTTGAGCAATAACTACACATTGAAATACTATTAGAGTCAAATTCAGCATATTTTATACACCAATTCATACATATCTTGCATTTGTTTCATAGTTTTGTTGTTGTTTGTGTTGCTTGTTAGTTGTTTGTCACATCTGTGAGTCATCCAGGTGACCTAACCTGTAAGCAATTACCTATAACCAAACCAATGAGTGAATTTGACTTAGGACCTTAACAAAAAGTTGAATTCTTGAATTTACACTCTCAGCTAAGAAAGGCAAACAATCATAGAATCAAGGATGGCATTAAAACCATTCTGTAATGAATACCAGTAAGTTCACAATCAGAAGCTCTGTGCTAGCTTACAATCAGGCCCTTTGTTTCTTCAATATATCAGGATGGAATATATGGAAATATTTAAGGCTAAAACATAGATGCCAAGTGTGGTTTATACATTTGTATGGCAGGATTAATAATAATTAAAACGTGGGTCTATTAGTTGTGTTCATGAAATAAAATTGGCCAACTTATTCTGAAAGTGTCACCACTAAGCTATGAGCCCAGGTTATAAAACAAATTCAATATGGGGGTAAAAAAAATATCAGTATGAAACTAGCATGTACCCGAAGCCTAACTGAAATTTACAAAGAATATGTTCTGCCAGATTCAACATTTTTTCCTCCAACAACTAGTATGTTGATGTTGAAATGTTAGCAAGTTATAAAGCCATCACAGTTTGTGGTGAGATTTTATTGGTAAGATCTTTGGAGAACCTTAGCAAGAGATACAATTTTAATGTAGAGTTAAAAGTAAAAAACAAATGTTAACAAGGCTTTTTTGTAGGATAGAATGAACATGTACATGAACATTAAATTAACAAGAAGCAGCTGATGGAAGGCCACCTTCTGGAATCAAGCCCCATACACATATCAAAAAAAGGTAGAAATAAAAATAGACATATTAGTCAAGTTAATAAAGCAAAGTGTTTTGAGAGTCTATCACCAGTGAACAATTATGATAAAATATAACACTATATATATATAGTATATATGGACTAAAAAAGGCAAAGTTATGGAACATGAGGAAACAATGAGGCTGATTGGGAGCAGAGCACAAAGCTTCAATAAAACACCACTCATACAATGCAAAGGGATTTTGTCGGTACTTACCTGCTACACAAATATAGGGTCTGTCACTATAGAGTTAAAATTCAATTTGTTAGTTGGAAATACAGTCTAACATGCTACAAGTCATCGGAACTAGATCAAAGGTAAAAACATATTACTACAACAAAGATGTAATATTTCAACCATTCCATTCTAAGATAATATACAGTTTTACATAAAAATGCGCAGATTATCAATCAAACTACAAAGGTTTGCTTCAAAATTGAAAATGACTCTTATGAACATTTCAACACCGCATCCAATCAAGTAATTTGACATCACATTTCAACAATTTATGGATGCATCATAATTGTTGGCTTGTTATCGATTTTTTTTTTGTTTATATTGGGTTCATGAGCAGAAGCAACATAATGATAAACAGACAACTTTTAATATGACAACTGAATCAGAGGCGGAGGAAAAATAAACACGAATGTTCAATTATGGTATTACAAAAAAACATATGCCTTGTCTGGGTGCTAAAACAGCGACTTCATGAACCCTACAAACTGACTAATCAAGACAGACATTATAATCATTATTAGGCAACAGATAATGGCAGAAGTGTGTTTAGAATTGTTTAATATTCAATGAAGAAATCAATTTAAGTGTAAGTATAGATATCAAACATTCTCTAAAAGTCAGGAAAGTGCAATTATTACAAGAGAAGACAAAATTACACAACTGGAAGCAGACACAATTAGTTTTTTTCCAACTTAATAGTTTCATATTGAGCATGTACCAGTCTTAAAATTTATATTAATAACATGAGATGGCTGCTCCCCAGGTTACAGACCGGTACTCAGGACTAATTAAAGGATTGCTTTAAAGAGGACAATTCTTGTCAATGATGCACTTTGGATCTACAATGACAACTGGTAGATCATGAATACTGTGCACAATGAAGGCTACACTACATCAGTAACGATTCAATACAATCTAAATGGCGTAAAACCAAACAGATTATATACAGCAATCATCCTTCTTATGTGTTATGAATTTCAACTTTATATCAATTTAACGCAATATAGAATTTGTTAATTGTTTTCCTCTAGAATCTAATTCATTCACAAGGCACCCAGATCTCTTAAATATGTGATACAAATTTTTTTCAACTAGATATTTTATAACACCTACTTCCCCATCTTTCTTCAAGCTCAAATATAGAAGGAACTGCAAATATTATAAATAAATACAAAGAAAAAACATAAAATAGAAATAGAAATCATCATAAGTACAGTAAAACCTCACTTAGAGATTGATTCATTATTAAAACCACTTCATATTAAGATATGTATTTGGATTGATAAGCTGTATTTTACCTACATTTTGAATTGATAAAATGACCACCACATAACTAAGACAATGTTTTAGTTCCAAGGATGGTCTCAATATTGAGTTTTACTGTATGTAATTTTCCATAATGCAGATAGACATTATGTAGAAACAAAATAAACAAAATTGACAGATCTATTCAACTAGTGTAATAATTCCTTTTTCTCATTACATCAAATGAAGCTTTGATCCATAGTGTACATTTTATACAGCTGACTGCTATTCATTTCTTCGTATATAGATCTAGCATTTCTTCGGCATAAAAATTCAAGCACCAGAACTAAATTTTCGAATGTTTGTGGCTTTACCATCCATGAAGAACCCTCAAAATTTACACCCATAAGGTACATTTTCATTTAATACTTATATCAAAAGTCTAAAACCTATTTTAGGATATTGAACAGAAAGTTAGGAATCCTCTGACACAGTCTGAATTTCATCAAAATAAAATACAGCTTCATTAGAGGATTTTTTTTCTGAAGAATGACTGCATATCAAATTTAACATGTATGAATACCATAAAAACAGTTCTGTAGTTCTAAGGAATATTTATCAATTAGCTAACAATTCTGACACGTCTAGCATAGGGTCACAATAACCAGCACATATACGACGGGGCTTCTATACAAATGCAAAAATGTAAAAAAAACTGATAAAAATCATACAATAATCAAATACAAGCAATTTCTTTCACTGAAACCAGAACAGACAGACAAACGATCAAATGTAAATCTGTTTGTTCATAGTTTATAAGAGTACAATAAAAAAAACATTCATGAAAAAAGTCGACAAAAAATAAACACCAAATGGTTAAATCTTGTGATAATTTTTTGGTAAAATGTGATGATTGAAGCCTAGCAGAAAAAGGGGGCTGGGACCATTCAGTAAATACAGTTTTTAGCCATGTGTGTTAATCAAACAAGGAATTAATTAAATGATCAGGAATACTTTTGTTCCATAAAAAAAATACCTACAACATTAGAAAAATCTTCCATAAGTAAATGAAAAGTTCTTTACATTAGATAAAACTATCATGCTAACACTGTTATCCATTCTTTGATACCTGAAGTCACAATTTCATAAAAGCAACAATTTATTCACTCATCACAAGAGTTCAGCCCCCTTTTTATTACAATATAAACATATATACTCAGGTGAGATTGGTTAACAATAGAAAATTACCTACAACCGATAGGGATCATAGAATCAGAGAGTATTAGAGGGACATTACACTACAATGCATCACATCCAGAGCAACATGACTAGGAACTGCAGACAGCGAACCTAAAAGTTCAAACCAAGAGAATCTCACATAACCAGAGATACAGTAGAAAAATTCTGGTACTTTTCATGCTTCATTCTCTCAATTACAGACAAAATTAGCATCTGAGGGGATTTGAGTATCATCCTTTAGACAAGGAATGATTTAAAACCTTCGCAGCATTGAAATGACTCAAGGAAGCCAGCAGGCTTGTTCCCCCAAACACTTACTGTCTGATGGAGATCTGATACGACCTATGATGGTGTTACTGTAAACAATACGCATGATTATATCAGCAGCTAAGACACATGCAGCAAGGTATATTAGTTTTGCTGAATGTGTCTATGATCTAAAGACATATACAAACAAGTCTATAACACAATCAGTACGCTAGCAGTCATAACTGTATAATCTGGTCTACTTGCAAAATATTCTGAAAACCTCTGGACATGTTAGCTTATATGGCATACATTACAATTTTTTAACAAACTTGACTAGCCACATTTTTTGCAAACAACTAAATATTTGGCATATTTTTATATGAAGTAAACACTATAATGAATGAACAAACAATTTTATAAAAAATAAAAACTTTAATGGTGAAAGATAAAAACAATTGAATGAATAATGTATGAGGTAAATTGACGGCCCTTAATTAGCTCAAACCAGAGAAGAATCAAATCATTTTAAATAATTTAAATGTTATTGTACATCTTCATGTCCATAAATAAACAAAAATGAAACAACCCTCATGCCCTCATGATATGCAATATTTTAGTCAAATCTCAAATGATTACATTTTTGGTTGAAATAAATACGAGAAATATAGTATGTACAAGTATTTAAGAATTAGTGAAATTGTTGAATATTGATCAAACAGTTGCTTGCTTTTAGCAGCTAAGCTGTAAGGCACAATGTGCTATCTAGCAGCAACAATTCCTAGTTAACATATATACATAGAACACCCAGGTTAATTAGTGACAAGAATTTGTCAGTGATGTAAAACTAAAATATTACCCAAGATGCAATGGTACACTCAAAAATTTAGCAACATAGACATCTAAAAATATAGGAAAAAAAACCATAATGGCATTCTCACACTGTATAATTAAACATATAAGAAATAATAATGAAAATATCATTCCAATGACACTAATTTATACCTCACAGACTCATGAAACAATGCATGACCAACCACCCTTCTCTCCATTGCGATCACATGACAAGTAGGAGTCACGTGACAAGTCATGGGATGAGTCATGTGATGAAATAGTTCCATCTAAATTATTACATGTGATAGTGTTAAGTAACATAAATGAATGATATCTCACAAGTGGAATACAAAGGTATCAATTTCTTAAAAAAGTTATAGTTTACGTCTAAAGATGTTAATATATGTCCAAGAAATGAATCACAAAATGATCCATTGGCACGAGTAATGGATATGCAACATTAAATACCAATGCTCGCCAATTTGTCAGACAAATCTGGTGAAGTTAATGATTCAGATATAGAAAATGAAATAGTACAATATACAGGAGGAAGAAATTAACTTTTGTTTTCTGGGTCAATACAGACTGAGCTGTGCTTTTGAGCGAACTGAAATTTCATCACAGTAATAATCCTTGATCGTTTAAATTCAACCAGAAACAACAATAAAAGGATCCTTGGCAATGAGTATGTTATAACTGAAGTTAAGAATGATTTATATTGAAAATTTATCATTGATTTAATGAGATACAGACATCTAATGGTTAATAATCAGCATAGTACACATCTTACAGAATATGGCAATATTTAGAATAAGACGTCGAATCAAATTCGTTAATGATGAGCAATGATGACCAATTATTACGCCACACATTGTTATAAGTGAGCTCTGTAAATTTAATTGAATGTATTTCTGCTTTCAACAAGCAAAGATAAATCACTCTTAGCCAAACCAAGATTTTATGGACTTAAATACTTACTACTTGACTTTCTGCGTTCAAATTTCCTGGTTTTATTTCGCCGCATGATAGTCTTTCTAGCGTGTATGGCATTTTTCATCATGACTGGTTTATCTGGGTCTAATTTAGCCTCTTGGGCCAGATTTTCAAAGAATACTGCAAAATAAAATTTTACATGATAATAACATTTGGCATACTAAAAATCCATATACATTCCTTTAGAACATTTTGACCCAAAACTTGATTTGTGGTTTTAAGAACTGTATGTTTTTTTCATGAATACGATGTTCATTATTTGGCCCCAAAACATTAACTGTTGATTTTAATTTCAACCGATTCACATATTTATGCTTTAATTTCTTATTATTTTCTTTCCATAAAGCAGTCAAGAAATTAAAATAACATTATATGGTATGGTACAACTTTGGACCAGGCCAGAGACTGTATCAATGCAAGCAAACTGTGAACTAGTCAGGAGATTATGTCAAAACAAACTGTAGACCAGTACTAGAGACTGTATCAGTGCAAACTCTTGACCTATCCAGAGACTGTACCAATGCAAAAAATAGAAGACCAAATTTGAGACTGTATCCATACATAAAACTCAGAACCAGTCTAAACATTTCATGACTATACATACATTTCAGTTTGTTGACATTCACCACCATCTGTTCTTTAACATCAGATTCAATATTAGGTGTCTCATTTTCAACAGCATGTCCAAGTTTATGAAGTGAATGTTCAGCATCATTCAGACGTCTTTCAGCTTCCATTCTAGCCATAATCTCAACCTTTGTAAGTGTAACACAGAATACCAATAATATGTATAAACAAACCAGTAAAACACAGTAACACCTGAGTTAACAGAAGCCACCTGGAAACAATGTTCACTATGTGAACAATAAACACTCCTGAGCACACATATATTGATCAATTCTACAAAAATTAAATTCTGATTAAAAAGTGACAGGTCAAATTTCATTAACTTCACTTCATAGTGGACAATAGTGGTATGTGCAAATTAGGCACATAAAGTTAGGTTTATAGTTCATTCTACTTTAAACAAAATAAAAATGAAAACATACCTTGAGTTCAGCTTCAGTCATTTCTTTTTGTACAGTCAGGTCCTAAAAAAATAAACATTCATCAATAATTTAAACTACTGTTAAAGAGAGAATTATGTTATGACAATTAAACAGTTATGGTTCAAAATGATGCAACTGACTAAGTCACAACTCCAAATGGCAACAAACCAAACTGAACGAATCAGTATTAGAAAGTACTATTGACTGAAAACACCAAATGTTAACGACTCTATTACATCTTCATTCAGAAACAATATGTTCCTTTACTAACGCAACAAGAACTTTTCAGCCAGCTCTTAGACTTTCCTCCACTATAAAAACAAGTGGCTAATGATGATGATTAGCCACTAAATGATTGCTAGGCATCAAAACCAGAAACACTTACCAAGTTTTATGACAGAATAATTTAAGGTATGATCTCCATAACTGTCATAATCACAACACTGTATATCTTGTTAATAAACCACCTACTTCCATAATACAATACCTTTATAGTGGACTGAAGTTCCTGAGCCTGTTCGTTGTACATTAATTTCTCCTCCTCAAGTTCCTGGGCACGTTGCTCATTGTCTTGTAATCTGGAGTGATAAAAATATGAAATTTACCAAGTAGTAATTGATCTAGATTGGCAACAGAAATTATGATAATGAAAAGGTACACAATAGGTAATAGTGAACTGTTGTTTTTTTGTGAATTTGAGGGTGAATCATACCTGAATTAAAACTCAATTAGTAAATGCAAATTTTGTTGACAAGTCCCTATTTGAGTATAATATCTACTCACAAATCTTCAGTTTGTAGCTATCTTTTGAGTATGAAAATGAAGTATGGCTAAATTAAAACTAAACTATAGCATATTTCAGTTGTCTGGTTTTTTTAAAAATTAAAAAAGCTTAGACATCCTTGACACACTTGTAGTTTTACCGTATGATATAAATTCTATCATATGAAAAGCCTTCCAGAATTTTGAAAGGAGAACATAAACCAGCTGTTCCAAATCTGGGTACAAAGTTTGGATGATTTAAGAATACTATGTAAAAGTATTCACTTTTATATGTAATTATGTTTTCTTATAAATTAAACCAAATATTGAAATACAGTAACCTGTAACAAATGTTTTTATGAGAATTATTTGTTGATATGCTAGAAAATTTGAAGGCCCGATAATTCAAGTCCTAAATACACACTATTAAATAGATAAACTGACAAAATGATTTTATACATTAGAAAAAAGGTCAAAACTAGAAGTTTCTGTGATGATAACAGTTTTGCATGAACATTGACAACAAACCTCATTTCTGCCTCTGCTTTCTCTCGTAGAAGTGTTTCAGTCTGTTCTTCAATTTCTTTTAGTTTATTTCTCATTTCATCTTCAGTCTGTTGTTTTTCTTGACTGAGTTGCTCGGTAACTGAATACTGCTGTTTCAGGTTTGCAAGTATTGTCTCTTTTTCGGACGCGAGAGACTGAAAACCATTGATTGAATTATAAAATCAAAGACAATTATAGGTACAAAGATGTACCATAGACAAAGCATTTTCTCATAGCACTGATTGAGACATTAAAAAAACAGGAATGAAAGACAAATGAGTAGAAAAAAGACGTGATAGTGTGGTTTAACAACAATAAAAAGAAAATATAAAACAATTATACCTATACTGGTACTTATTTCAAATTAAGTGGATAATGATTATAATGACCACAATGATTTATGATGAAATTTGAACACAGACAAACTGAGAACTTAAACTTTTGCATGAATAACCTAAACATACAGAGCTAAAAACTTAATCATCAAAATACAAAACCAGGAAGTTATCATTATGAAAACTTACAGTGAGATCAGACTCTTGTGACTTGAGTTGTAGACGAAGATCAGATCTTTCTGTATCCAAGTTTTTCATTGAAGTTTGCATTTCTTCCAACTCACTAAAATTGAAAATTTTATAAAACAATGTTCCTTAAAGCAAAGAATTTCCTTTTCAGAAATTACAGTATTTTTCATTAAGATGTTGCCCCCCCTCCTTCTGCTATAGCTTCTGCTGCTGATAATAATGACAACAAAGATGGTGATTGTGATGACAATGACAATAAAGATGATGATGACAATGATGGTGGTGATAATGATGATGGTGATAATGATGGATGACAATATCTATATGTTTTGAAGCAAACATTGCTCATACTTTTTAACTTTGTCATAATCTGTTTTCATTTCTTCTGCAAAACTTTCCATTCTCTGTTTTTCTTTCTCTAATTCTTCATTCAATCTTTCAAGCTCCTGTAAAACCACATCTTTTATTTATTTTACCCTCAGCAAATTTCTAACTCATTGATGAAGCAGATGTGAGTATAAATATTTATATGCAAGTATAAAATTTCTATTTCCAATACTATTACATGAATATTGTCGGTAAAAAAAAGTAAAGCAAAATAAAGAATTTGTGACATTTTGAAAACACAAGGAAATTTAAATTTGCAATTATGCAAAAAAAGGTTGACAAGTATCATTAAATCTTTACACAATGCATTAATTTTTTAAAGACGTGAAGGTTTTACAAAAAATTATTTGAGCCAAATTAATTGTAACATACCCAAGTCTTTTCTTTTTCATCCGCCAACTCCAATACTTCAGACTGAAGTTGATCTAAAAAATAAAATATGATGAGGTTTAAACCTTATATTTGCACAGATAATAACAACAAGTGGAAACTGTATTGTTAAAAAAAACAACAAAAGGTATTAATCTCCTCTTCACTTCTTGCCAGAAGTGATTATGTTGAGAGAAAAATAAGGCAGTGAGCTACATGACCTGAACCTCTGTGACAAAGGTCAAGGTCAAATGTTCGATGGTGAACACTCCTAAGAATCTTAAACTATAAATGCCCCTAAAATGTATGCAAAAATGTGTATAGTAAATTTAGTAAAAAGTTCAAAAGTTTGGATGAGGAAGAAATAGTAAGCCAATTATAAGGAAAAACTTAAAAATATTTGTCTCACTTTGTTTAAGTGGAGAAATTATAAAGACAATGAATAGCATTTACCAAAGTAATCTTGTCTTTGTTTAGCCATAGCTAGACCATGTTCCTCTAATTGTTTTATCATGTTATCAGATAACTGTTGATTATCCCAGGTACTGTAAAATACATACATTCTGAAGTTAGTATATACATACACTGGTACAGTAAGATCCATCAAAACTGACCAACTCTCATTTGAAAATATTTTACTAAGAACCAGCATGTTTTCATTTGTGATATTCAAGTGTATTCAATGCAAAAATGTGAGTTTGACTACACTGGTTGTATATATGGTACACAATATAACCAGTTAACCTGTACAGATAATCACATTGATAATAACAATTCTAAAAAATTGTAAGACACACAGCCAAATCATCTTTATCTTGCATAGACAAAAAATAGCAACAGATACTGAATATCCCATTAATAAGTACTAATATTGTCTATCTACTCAGAATGTGACAAAACATCCTGAATAAATAAAAAAGCATTGAGTGATTGATTGGTTGGTTTATACTGCTTTCCAATCTTCTATATTTCCCTAATGTATGGCCACAAGGCATCAAGTATGTAATATGACAACTAATAGTTGACAGATGCACTTGATGGACATAAGTACATGTACATAAAAGCTGAGAAAATTTTAAATGCTAAATAAGCAGCATGCATAACCTCAGCACTGTATTATCACTGTTGGCATTTAGATGAAAACACAGTACTTAGACAAGTCTGATAACAGTTAGTTGAAAGACCTTGACACATATTCCTGATGGGGCCGAGCATTGCTATAAGTATAGCCAACACTTACATTCTTCTGGATTTCTCCAAAACTGTGACCCATTTATCTCTCTCAAAATCATTCTCAGCAGCAAGAGTTAATCCTCCCTGAAATATAATAGAGAATGGAATAAAACATAAGTTAACATGCAGCCAATTGACTGACGACTGACTGACTGACTGACTGACTGACTGACTGACTGACTGACTGACTGACTGACTGACTGACTGACTGACTGACTGACTGACTGACTGACTGACTGACTGTATATAATTAAAAATGTACTCTATGTTGCTTAAAAGAAATATCTAATTCTATATTCCCTGACTTACAACTACACATGTTCCATTTTTCACACATTATTTCCTTACAACCATCACAAATATACCTAATAAGAAGACTGGTACTTCTTTGTTTTTAATAATTTATGAGATCAGGGTAATTCAACTACCACATTGCAGGATTTGTTCAAGATATCTTGAACTACATTTCAAAACATCACATGTGATAATTTCATCTACAAACAGAATTATTTTTAATGGAACATACAACACAATGTTGTCTAAACAAAAAGTTAATTTCATCAAAATGTATCAGATCATTGATATGTAATAGGCTATATTTATTAGAAACAGGAAAAAGGGTGACTATTCTTGACTTTTCAATTGATTAAATGATTATTGACAAGTGTTAAAATATTATCAATCAAACAGGAACAATCAGTAATTCAACATGTACATACAATTTCTAAGAAACACATCATAATGTTTTTATTTCATATTTTCCTCTAAATATGGAGATGATTCACAAACATGATAAATATTCAAATATTAAATGAACAAAATATACAAATATATATGAGAGGCATTTTCAGTGCTAATATAAGCCCTTGTTATATATGTATCTTTACAGTAAAACCTCAATAATAAGACTAGAGTCAGGACTCCATCATAAAAATGAGGTTGTCTCATTGTCAAGTTGATTTATAGTGAAGTTATTGAAAGCTGGTCCAAAAATATGTGGTCGTTATAACAAAGTGGTTGTAACATTGAGGTGGTCACTGTTTGAGGTTTTAATATATAAGAGTGGTATTTTCAGTGCTAATATAAACCCTTGTAATATATATATAACAGATCTCATCATATAAGAATAAGGAACAAATACATGTAAAACATAAAAAGATACTACAAGTATAAATATCTAAATATGGTAAATACTGAGCTGTTTATAGATACCAGGTATATCACACATGAGAGCAAGTTCATATCAGATGAAAACTCTGGACTAGATGATTTCTTTCCTTGTTAAGTATTAAATCATTTAAATGGATGTCTAAACTTAAATAAGACAAGATGGCAAGCAGTCAACAAAGAACATGAATATTTATCATGAAACAGCATTATATGCTTACATACTAATATAAACCACTATGTAACTGATATTACGTAACTGATACTCACCTCCAGCTCGTCAGATGTAAGAGTAAATGCTGAAGACTGTCCTGGCTCTTTACTCAAAGTTATGGTACAAAACCCTAAAGGCACTGCTGCCTAAAATATAGAAAATGATATGAAAGCTAATTAAACATCTGACAAAATATATAAAATGTGCAACCAACTGCTTTCAGACAACTCTAAGACCAGTTAAGGCCTAAAGAGTTCTTTGTGCAACCAATCCTGTACTAAAAACAATCAGTATACAGAGACCACCTTAATGTAAAAACCTGCAGCAGTATCTTTGATTAGTTAATGACAGTTTATTTCAACCTCTCAATAACAACAATTTTCTTGTATCTATTGTGGTCTTTAAACAAAGGTTCAACTTTACTTTTAGCCAGGTCATTTCAAAATGTGTGCTTGTATGAGAAACACAAACATTCCTGAGCTGAACAGAGAAATAAACTTTGGGGCCTCTGTGGTCAAGTGTTATGGTCTGTGATTAGTAATCACTGACCTCTCACTGTTGTGAGTTCTAATCCCGGACAAATTTCACATGTGAGGAAGTGGTTCAGCTAGTTTACAGAAGGGCACTAGTGCTACCCAAGTAAATGTCTGGGGTCTTCATCCACCATGAAAAAAGTCATCAAATGACCCTGGCTGTTGGTGCCACATTAATTATCGCAAATGAAAAAAAAGGAACAATTTAAGTACGGCTTGATTAAATAAACCACTTTTATAAAGAATATGATAATTGGGCAAAATAAGGACATGAGTAAATTTACAATACATGAATGAAATAAAGTAGCTATAGCAACCTTGATGACTAATACTTTTCCTATATTTATTTCGTCTCTTTTGTGATAATTTTCACAGTATTTTTTTCGGTATACGATGGTTGCTATTTTTTTTTTAATTTATTAGCTGAATATTGGTTGTGATACAAACTTTAAAAGCTTATAATTTTAATCACTGACTATATTCTGAGCCTAATATCAGAATTTAAGAGCTATGGCTTAATCTTGCTATAGGCGGAATTCGACCCACCCTCTACAGAGCATTGTATAATAGGCATACTGTGGCTAAGATAAAACTTTTTAAACTTACATCTTTATAATGATAATGCTTTAGTTACTGACCATTTACACTTGGCAAAAAATCTTCAACACAAAAGAAAAATTATTCTCCCTTACAAAAATAAGGAATGTCTAGATTTTAAGCATAAAAATGCTAAATAGCAAAGACATGACTAATGAAAGGGCCCAAAATCTTAGAACAGCACTTAACCACTGACTTCCTTCAGTAAGTAAATCTTCATTAACTATGAGGAGTAATGGCTACAAATTTGTCGTACATTATAATTAGGCAATAAAAAAGGACATTGTGACATTATTTTGATTGTTTAACACCTACATGGTATGCATGATAGACACAATGAAAGTCATAAAATGTCATAAACTGTGAGTATATTATGTTTGATTGGAAATAATTATGACAAAACTGCATTGCAGATATATTACAACTGGATGATAAGCAAACTAGTTCCAGGTTTCTTCACTGGTATGAAACTTGTCCTCCACAAAGAATTGCCAACTTCTCCATCTAAACCACTGATACCAGCAGTGGAGGAAGAATAGTCTAAAACACAATGTCTTCAACCAAATCTTCACAGAGCACATGTACTGAGACCAGCATTCAAACTAACATAACAGAGGTGAAAGGACAAGATGTAAAATACAAACATCAAATCAACCCTCTCTGAATTAAGACTTCTAATTATCATATAGCATTCCCAAAGACCTATGCTCTCAGACTAAATAAGATCATTAACCGCTTCCTCAATTAATAACTTGAATGTTTGTTTAAATATCATTTGCAAATTTAAAGGGCACATAAAACAGCACTGGACTCACATTTAGTGTAGATTTCTATAACTAATCGAAATTACAAGCATGTGGGTTTAATGTTGAGTTTGAATGTGGTAATGATATTCAAACAAAAAAATTATAAACAAAGTATTAACAAAATCCATATGGGTCTAATTGGAAGTATTGGGGAGTGTACCATATCTTTACCATACAAGAAAGTATTTTACCAAAATATCCATTTGAATATCTCAGCATTTGTTCATGTGTTTAGTGATATCATGCACCAATCAAATAGATTTATGAATGAAATACAGTAAGCATATTTACTCATTGACATGCTAAAGGTAGATTCTGCTTGATTTTTTTTAATTAAAAGTGCTTCATACATGAAAGAAAACAGAACTTGTAATGTTGTTATACCACTATATCCTATTAATATAATAAACAATAAGCATTATTTTGAAAAAATAAACATAAAAAATTGTGATTTTGTCGGACACATGCTTTATAAAGGAAGATACAGTTAGGCAAAAACCAACAACCAACCAGTCATTGCCTGTTGAATATTTTCATACAAATTTGTCATTAATGATTTGATGCAGTAAAAAAAGTTTCATGGTTGAGTTGAAAGAGTTAAGTTCAGCTCTGATACAAACCATTAATGTAATATAATAACCCACAACTTGTATTTTATTGCAGCCTAAAGGTTAAAATATTCAGAATTAACCTTAACTGTTGTTTAACTGTTGGATTTTACATACAAACAGCAGTATTTTCAGTCAGGCTGAGGCAATGTCTTAATTTGATCTTTATGTACATGTACATGTATAATTTTCAGGTCCATACTGAGAAAGCTGAGAGTTAATATTTGGTACCAGGCCAACTATTCATAGTACCAGTATGTACATAATAATGCAAAATTAAGACAGCATGACAATAATTCTATCAATTGAATTCTGATAAGTCACAACCAGGGTCAAAACTTTCCATTAGCCAACAAACAAACTGGTTTTACACTGCAAGCATGCTATCTGAACAAACACTAATTAACTATCAGTGATTACATCACCAAGAATGTGTTTGAGTGACTCTTTGGACCATACTGAATTTGGAGTATCTTCAATAGGTGTCTTTAAGCTGAATAACTTATTTAAAGCCATTCGATGCATATTTCAAAATGCTTTTTTCACAATCCTTCAGAGAACCATTCTCACAAATAAAACCATTTTATGCTGCAAAACTGGACCTATATGTAGTAAAACAGTTTTATGTCAAAATGCAGTGTATAGAATTTCAAGCTACCAATTCAAAGTGTGTTAAATCATACAAAATGTACATACTAGGTTTTATTTTGAGACACGTAATTCATTTTGGTAACATAATAATGTTACAAGTGAAAGGAAAAAGATAAGTTGTGCAGCTTTTAATACCACTGCCTTATCTTCCTATTGATAACAAAGTTCATTTTATCATTATACATTTCATTAACTTCTCCAATTCCCCAAATTTAGCCATCACTATAAAGGAATGACAATAAATGACAATAAATGTCTGACTGTAAGTTCATAAAATAGATTTAAATTTAAAGGCTAAAGTTCATAAAATAGATTTAAATTTAAAGGCTACAAATGTTTCAGGATTAAGACATTTTTTAATTGATGTCTTTATAATTTTATCAAAAGAATATTTTGCATAAACTTATAGAGACATTTGTATGTTATCATGTCAAGATTACAATATATATCAAAATGACAAATGCTAAAAATGAAGTAAAGTTACTTTAAAGTATGACTGATTTGATTGAAAATAATAATAATTGAAATTTTTGCAGAAAATATTGTTAAAGAGACAAAGCTTCATGCATAACATTAACTTTTATCTCATTATAAAAATAATTGATAAACAGTTTTTTGTTTTTACTAGCTTTCACAAGAAATAAATTTAAGTGACTTTTGCTGACATAAGATTTTGATGATCACATGACTTCATACCAAAATTAATACATTCACACTTGACTTAATGTCTACCTGTTAATAAAAACCACCATGTTGCTCATACACACACTTTTATTGGTGCAATATACCAAATAAACTTATGAACAATGGCCAACTGTATATAAATGTAATGCTTCTCTCACTTTGGTGACTTTTGGTCTGAGGTTTGACAGTAGCTGTGAAATATTGGTCAATAGGTGATTTTATTAAGCTTACTACAGTAAAACCTCACAAACTGAACACTTCAATATAAATACCACTTGTTTTCAAACAGGTTTTCATTATTTTTTCTACATATTACCATAACCTGATAATGAGACCACCTCAATCTTAACAGATTTATTTTTGTCCAAAAGGTGATCGTAAAATTGAGGATTTACCACATTAAAATACATGAAGGCAATCAATAATTTTATATAAATGTATGCACCAAGCTATTGATTGAAGTGTATACATTTGTATAACTAAATAAATGAAGTGCGTAGTGAGGGGTTATCATAAATCACCAGTGTAACTTGTCAATAATTGTTGACAGGATTGAAAAGAGAGATGTCACAGCGACAATTAGTGTAAACATGTCCAAATTGTATGAATAATTCATCACTTATACTAGTATCATGACTTACACCATACCACTGGTAGTTAGTAAATAGTTTCATTGTCCTCTTTAGTCATGAACAATTCTGATAAAAATCAGTCAAAACACCACAGTTTACTTTTTGATATACCCCGCTAGAGATGTAGCATTACTTTCAAAGTGACACTTAGGCTACCTAAAAATGTACTTCAAATAATTCACTTCATAAACAGGGAAATATAACAGAATTTTATTGATTTCCAGAGAATTTACATCAGCTCTTTTTTTTCCATCTGTAATTCAATTACACAATGCAGTCAGTTTACACAACTAATACTTGGGCTAGAAGTTTATTTGTCTGGTATGTCAAATCCATTTTCCAATTCCAAAATGAAAATAAAAGTGCCTTTCATGCATTGATATTTAAATTTTCACCAAAGGATGGATGTCTGCTGAATATTTAATTTTTATGCTCTCCAAAATACATAAAAAACATGTGCATTGTTGCTTTTATTATATTTTTATATTGATTCAATTTGAGCATTTCTGATATTTTTTATTTTCAATGCTTACCCTAGGTCAGGCCAGAAATCTGAGAAAAATATGGCCTTATAAGCACAGTTGTAGATAAATGAAAGCTTGAATTCTTAACAAATTAAATGTGGAGAGGCACTGACTTCAGATGCCTTTTAACTTCAGTTTAATTATCATATTGCATGCTAACAATCTTGTTACCAAATGAAATAGACACCCTCCCAGCAGTGATGGACAATACAATGTACAAATGAATCTAGGGCAAGCAGAAAATTACCAAACATTCCCAAATTAACACATCCATTCGTTTCATATTTCACAGATCTTGTTTTAATAGCTGACTTATTCTTTGAACATTTTATTCACCCTTTGAAAATTATTTGAAGGGTTACACATACATTTGTGGCAAGTCACATATCTTCTTTGTTTTTAAAAAAAAGGCTAGAAGGGCTTATTTTAGGGGAACATACCTTTGCATGAATGTTGAAGTAATTTCTCTTTAGAATATCCTTCTTTTCTGTTTCAGGGTAGTAGAAAAGCCAACCATCTCTCACAATAAAATACCTGAAAGTAAGTATGAACAATGAATAAGCCTTGATTGAAGAAAAGATTAACCAAGTAGCAAGTCATTAAAAATGCCAAACTCTTTTTGGATTAAACAAACATACAAAAATGTAGGTGTTCATATGTTACAGTTGATATGGATTTCAAAGTTTGGAATATTAAACATCTGCCAACTTTTATCTTGAAATATATCTTATCAATTAAAAACACTTACAGGAAAATAATCTTCATTTCATATCTTTGTAATACTTCTGTCACTTAGTTGAAAGAATTCAAACTCAAGAGAATGAAAACAATAAAGTATGCTATCTAGTACATCATATCAGTTATGTTGACTTGATATCACCACAAGCCTAGAGCAAATTTCTTAAAGCATAATCCCTATATTTGAAGAAAGATAAAAGCATGCTGTAGCTTATGTAAATTGAAACAAACTTAAACAACTATTATGACAAATATAAAAGGGAAAATTAATATTTAAAGGGGGCCTAAATGGTCAATTGGTTATTGTCTCTAACCAGCAATCACTAGCCCTTCACTGCTGTGATTTTGAATCTAAACCAAGAACAGAATAATGCTCATGTATGGAAGCTGTCCAGTTGGCTTACTGAATGTCAGTGGTTCTACCCAGGAGTAAACCGTTAGCGCTGAAAAGTCGCTAAATGACCCTGGCTATTGAATTGTGCCATGTTAAACCCCAGTGAAATAAAAAAAACTAACTAAAATAAACAAAACTATTCAGAGATGAATTTATGTATAAGAACATGCATGCAGGTACAGAAAATCTAAAAAGGGCGAAGGTTTCAATAACCATTTTAACAAAAAATCTGTCATTATATTAGAATACATAATTGTTTCATTCAAACAAGTATAATAATTGTAAAATTGATTTACTGATTCAAAATGCTTTCATGGTGTATGTTTAATCAAACCTAGTGTTATTAAGGGAAATATATATACAGTCATGTATGTATACTTATACATGTAAATTAATCAAATACCATAAAAAAGTAGTGGATGTAAAATTGATGCTTATAATACATATCAATATATTATGATTGATTCAACACAGGTTCTGTATGATACACCAGAAATCATGGGACACACTGTACCAATCCAATATTCAGATAAAGCTGTTTTTGCCTGAGTCAACAACGTAACTGTCAAGTTACTATGTCAACCTAATTACCCTAATTATCATTATGTGACAATGTACAAAGTAGGCATGATGCATCTTACACTTTTATATTCTTTGCACATGCCTTGAAGGGCCACATTAATATACTTCCCTATGATGGAGACTTATTCTTTGTATAATGTCTTTATTATATTCACACACAAAATTCTATGTGTCCTTTTCCATTGATGTATATGTGATTATTTTTTTAAAATTATTTATGTGAATCTTCAAAATACAATTTCAAATCAATTGTAACACTGTTGTATATATAATCTATCTGTTAATAGTAGTTTGTATGCCCATCTGCCTGATAGCTAGAGCAGCTGACTCGCAAGCAGAAGGTCGCGATTTCCAGCCCCACATTGGGAACTTCATTTTCTGCCTCCTACTACACAATGAATGAATGTAAATGTGTACAATATATATAAATATAAACATTTGTGCATCAAGTTTTCCTGCAACACTGCAGTAATTAAGTTAATTTTGCATGAATTCAGAACTAATTACATGAAAAACAACTAGAAGACAGAAGAGCAACTCCAATACTGCAAGAGCATATTCACAGAAATATTTCTATTCAATGTGGCCTTGACAAAAAGCAGTCCACATCAAATAATACAATACAACCATTAAATCTGATAAAAGATAGCATGCTTAGAGTGGGTAAATGAATAAGACACTAAAACAGGAAGTTTAAAATATCTTTTCCAAATCAAACAATGTCAGGAAGTTATACCACAAAATTAAGGTGTGCTTACATATAGTTTATGGTTAAATTCATATCACATCAAGTAACAAAATATGTTTAAATTCTTACAGGTTAGAACACAGCACCTGCTTGATCAAAACTGCCATTTAATTCTTATTTGTTTCATAAACATGTCATTTACAGATAACAAATAGATATCTTTCAGACATATACAAATTGGAATATAAAATAAAAGGGTATTTTGAATGTATCTTATTCAAGCTTTTACAGATCAACCAATGGAAAATATTATCAATCAAGCAGTCAGAGCTTTGTTCTACAGAACTTGTGCATGCTGCTTCAGTATTTCATTAAGAAGCTTTGAATTAAATACTGAACAAAAATATTCGGCAGTAATCTTTGACACTTGGGTGTGATGTAATCTAACAAATGCTACACATTTAGCTTATAAAAATGTTTCCTTGAGAGACAATATAGATTAGGGTAATAAACAGACCTAACAGAGGTTAACACATGTTCGTGGAATTGGTTTTAGAAACAATATATAAAAAGAAAATGACTTAAAAACAGAGAGTTAAGGGATATCACATAAACTGATGAAGAATGCAAGTTATCAAAGCTAACATAATTATGCAAGATACATTAACAGGAATATCATTACACAGAAATTAATCAATTACAAACGGACTGAACTCCTCTGAGGATCAGATTAACTGATCATTGCACTTTTTTTATTTAACATTAAAGTAATTTTTTTCAACATTCAGCTACCTGACTTATTGACAGATTTTTACAGTTTTACAATTTCCCTGGTGTGTAAAAGTACTTCATTCAACACACATGACACGAAGTATGATGAACTGAAGGTGACAGCAAGTGAATAAAAAATCAAAGTAACTTTTTTATTATGAATTCATAGAAATATGAGCACTAAATCCATTTCAATCATAACAAGACATTCTCAGGTATGATCTTACGGAGCTGAAAGTATGTCATGGCTTGGGTTCTAGTTTTTTAGGAACTTTGATTTTCAGGGGCACCGATTTTCAGGAGACTTGAACACTCTTCATTTTGAAGTCTGTTTTCAAAACTTGCTTGATAGCAAGAATAAGAAAGATCCACCATACGATTTACTAAAAATGAAGTGCCACACTCGAAAGAAGATGTAGAAACTTAAATATAGATAGTATCACAATAAATAAATAAATATCTCCACATCTTGAGATTCGACATAGATCTGGCAAGTATATCGAACAGAGATTCCATGAAGTATTGGTAATTCCAGACAGAAGGTTGTTATCACACTTAGCCTTAAAATAGAACAGATGTAAAGCATAACACACTGAAACAATTCAATACTCAATAAATAATATTATCCGAATGAATCATCAAAAACAAACCTCCGCATCCATTTTGACTGAGCGTTTGAACGCTTCAAGAGCACACCTTGAATTTGCAGACGATTTTTCCAGTCAAACGATACGTCTGCGTGTTCTGGCATTCCGTTCATGTCAATTCCATCACTTTTTAAACAAATTATAATGATACACCTTAATAGCTTTACATTTCGTTTGTCTGCTAAATCTTTACTTCCGGGTAAACTTTGTCAGTGTTATATGACCGCTTGATTTAACATAACCAAGCGCTCGAACAATCAGACTAAACTGTAAGCGAATAATACGTATATATCGTTTCCGTCATAAATTAAATACATTTAACAACACAGCTCTGTGTACAGGTATCTATAACGTGTCAATTTAAGGGGTGTGACAGAGGCACGCAATCCCATAAAAAAAACAATACATGGTTTTAAGCTGCCTTTACCTCATTTCCAGCGTGTTCAGTGGTGACTCCAGATGCCCTAGATGATTTCTTGATTCTAGATATAAATATTTTACATGGTATGACTGACATGAATATTTTCCATTGTTTGCAGGTTTGAAAGTGGATGGATGCCAGAACAACCCTTTTATGTCTACCCTTGTATTTGAACAATTCTATTATTTATGTACAGAATTTTCATGTAATAATACCTGTTCTCCATTATTTGTTTGAATTACAGTGAAGGATACTTCAAATTCAAGACTTTATTCATATGCTGTTATACATTACTTCCTATTAAAATATACAGTCAAACAGAATGTGTATGCATTTACATATTTCATACATGCATGCAACACATGCATGTTTTCTTTTCATGCAATTCCATAGAATATCAGTGTATTTAAATGTTTTATACATATATAACAAGATGTATACAGTTGTATATTCATAGTACCATTCTCAAAAATATATATGCCTTTTTTGTTCTTGTTATGCTGTCTGCAAGAATATTTAACTTTTCAATACCGGATCCCTAAAAATCCAATTCAGTGTGTTTCTCATGACAGTGGAATCAAAGCACTGTATAGAGATTTAGAATAGTATTGAAAGTGCATTTAAGTGCTTCATTCCATGAAATTCACTTCCCTCCAACATACATTTATGCTGCCACTCAAAAATGTTCATATAAGTTTGAACATGGGAATTAATAATTTGTTACTTTATAATTAAATTTGTTGATTGATAAAGTGTGTACATTTTGTTTTTATGACATATTTCAGACATAGCTAAAATTATTAATTTCTGGGATATATTTTCAGCAAATAGCTTTTAAAGGCTTGCAAAATGAAGGACACTTTTTGCTGCAAACAAATGGTGACTTTAATGTTCAAACTTGCTATCTCAGCTAAGAGGTGTGCAAATGTGCTGAATGAAATCAAACAGACATTTTTAAAGAATGCTTTATTTATACATTGTATGAACAATGAACGAACATAATAAATAAAGTGAATATCTGAAATAAAAGCAGACAGATAAATATCATGATTCATACTTAATAATTCTGACAAATAATCTGAAAATGTAGAGAAACTAATATCTTCAACACAGATCTTTGGATTTAATATTCACATGTAAAGTCTACCACAGTATTGCAAAGTCAGTTTTAAGTAGAACAAATAAAAACACTTCAATCCATAGTCAACAACACCACACTCATTAAAGTGGCTATAGCAGTGAAGATTATGATAATTATTACCAGTTATACATTTTCACAATAAATGATGTAATTATTAGCAATTAATGGTAAAATTACCAGGAACTCTGGTACAGGTAGTGAAAGGGGTACAAACAGCTTCAGGATTTTCCCTCATTAAAGTAAATTTCATTTTTTGAAAACAAACCTATTGCAGTGGTCATGGCTCATTGCTGTTCACATTATAATAACCTTGATTATGCACACATTAAAGTAAAAAGAGCAATAAAATATACATTAAAATGCTTTGCTTACATAGCACTTCAATTAATGGATGCCCAAAATATTGCTATAGCCATTTCAAACAGTCCAAAGAGGCCCCTTTGACTAGGGTAAAAATCATACTACATACAGTAAGAAACAAACATAATCAAAAGACAAACATTTGAATATCATGACAGATTAATAAATGAAATATTCATACATTGAAACTAAAAATACCTGACAAACAATTATTCTAAATAAACAAACATATGATAGATAATTGCATACCACCTATAATAGTATTATCAATAATGGTAAACAAAATAATTCAGCCAACCCTCCAATATAAACATTATTTCTTCGGACCCTTTACTGCTTCACAATGATTTGGAACTGACATATCAATGGCTAAGAATTGACAATGATTTGGGGCTCACGTATCAATGGCTAAGATTAAGATAAAGATACTAGTGAAAGGGAGACAATATATATATAAACCATGTTAAGAAGGTTGGCATGAAATTTACTTGGTACAAAAGTTAGGTTGTTGCTGCAATGATTTTCATCTAATAAATATAATAAACTAATACTGATTGAAAATGTTTAGCAGTATGCTCATGAAGTTATATTCTTTGGACTATATGTATATAAAGCAATTTAGTTCGCATTATTCTGTCTCAGTGTTTGATTGGTCAAAGTGAATTATGAAACAGTGGCTGATTTTCAAATTCAAAAATAATAATGTCTGTTTTACTTGAGAAGATTTCTCACAAGCTGCTGCTGTAAGCAGCTTAGGCCAGAAAAAATGTTGTGTTTCTTCTTACTAGACAAAAAAAATGGGTAGGTATGTTACAAAACGTTTCTTTTAAGCATATTTTTCTTACTTTTGAAGCATAATCCTTCTCCAAATATTTTCAAAAGACCATGACTGGTTGTCATTTTTTATTTTGATGTTAAAAACTTTATGTTCAGAGTCAAAAACAGGGTTAGTTAAGTAACCAGAAACACACCTATTTTTTCTTGGCCTTAAAAGAATTTTGAATGTTTTAAGATCACAAAAATGCTGTATAACAATGCATGGTCACCATGACAGAGTTAAACACAAAATTTAAAGAAAAGCTTTGCAGAAAATATGAGATCTCAGTGGACACAATACTAAATGACAAAGATTCACAGAACAAATGGGATCACAGCTTTTCTGTCTTTAGGGTAATCCTCAAATTTCTGAAGGTAATACCTGAAAATAAATACAGAAAATCTTGTAAAATTCTGAGTACAAAATACACCAGTAGACAGGAAAACTTTTGTCTGAAAAGTTATTTGTTTTAATCTTTTTGAGAGTATAATATTATACACACGTAGTTGTATTTCACAGAAGAATGAATAAATAACTAGCAGGTTATTATTAACACTAAAAGTTGAAAAATGCAAAAACCTGTAGCTAAACTTCTGATCACATTGGCAATACATGTAATGTATAATTATTATGCCAGTGACTATCTGCATTAATATTAAATTAACATGCACACAGAGAATAAATATAATATTAAAGTTATACTTGTGGTGTTGCCAAGCACGTGGTCCAATGTTACAGCACGTGAAGAATGAAAATGCTAAGCCTGGCAATGACCATGTAGCTATTGCAAAGCCAGCCCATTCAATCATTTCACCAAAGAAATTCGCTCCAGACACATAGTTGAACATTCCTCCTGAATAAAAGTAATATCAAAACAAAATATTATGTTGATATACACAAAGTCTACATAGAAGATGTGTTACCAGTATTTTAATTCAACATGTGCATATATACATTTATGTTCTGTACGAGCATTTCCATAGTAATGTGTATATATGTATGTTTACATGTATATACATAAGGAATTCATAATATAAGGGAAAGGGGTATATAGATAAAAATGTCAAAAATAAAAACATCACATGTATACATAGTCTAAGCTTGTATGTGCATATGGAATTAGTGTTATTCAGTCATTTGACCATTTTTCGACTCCATTTTACACCATCTCAACACCATACCAGCTGTGCATATATATATATATATATATGCATGCATTTATAGATAAATGTATAAACTAATACCAGTTGTCACACACAAAAAAACATCAGCAATGTTCAGATAATTGGACTAAATCGCAGGGGCTTGGCTCTCTGAATCTGTTCATTTCTATATAACACATGTACTATCACATGTAAACAAGATCAGTGAGTCATGCACCTGTGAGGCTGAATCACCAAATAAGGAGTAAACACAAAAAGACAACAAAATCTCCTTTAAGAACTGTCCAAACAATATGCACTCAATGGAGTGCAAACAGAGGGACTGAATAAACAAAACTGAAGTAATCAATCAACACTGAACATGACAGAGAGCAAAGTTAACAAAACAAAACCTGGAATATTGATACAAGAAATAGTGGTGCAGACGTATTTCATTATAAGAACAACCTCTGAAAATTGTTCCGTTTACATCTTAACTGTTTCCAATTGTTCCATTGAAATGAGAAAGCCATTCACAAATCCTGGGACTGGCTCATTGCTAAAATACCAGGCTTTTATGAGTTCTCAGCATCAATTCTAAGTTTTAACACTCACATAGAAGTTTCAGTTGTTTTTGTGAAGAATGGACACAGATAGGCTCATATTCATGAACACATGGATTCAGGTCATCATGACCAAGGATCCATTAAAGTTCTAACTAAGTGAAAAGGTAAACGGAGCTTAAGTGAGGGGAGACTTCTGACTCCTGGGGATACTGTCATACGTAACAGTCGATATTCCCAGTTATACAGCATTGGTATAATGATTCACTGTCCTTAAGTTTTTAAAGTCATTAATTTTAAATTAATGAAGCCCATAAGAAAAGATGAAGAAGTTAAAGATTTTTAATCAAACAAAACAAATCATACACACCAAAATTGTCATATTGCCTTCATAGAATCCAGACCAGGGTTACTCTAGTCAGGTTCAATGCTACCATTTAGAAATTGCCCATATACTAGGAAACAGAGCCATTCCTTCTTAGATTAGTTCTGCTTTCCCAATAAAAGAAACACCCTGCCCATCCATACTCCATACCACTGCTTCAATGCTTATGATAATAATACATTTGTACATTGTAGTAATTATTCCAAACAAAAAAAAACTATATGGTTCACAGCTAATAAAGAGTCTAGATATTAATCTTCATCAATAAGAACAGATGAGAATATAATAACGTTTGTTCCGGCCATAAAAGAAAAAACAAGTAACAACTTAAGAACATAGCTCTTTATTGAATATTATTGTCCTTTACCTCTAGGAATTTTGTATCCTGTTTCGCCTGGTTTTCTGAGATTCCGAAGAACATGGTCAGAATGTATGTTGATTGTCATTCCAACAAAAAATACCATGGTACCTGTAAGTAAATCGAATTCACTTCAATATCAACATACAACAAATTATATCTCTTGAGAGTTAAATCTTTTGAACATTTTCTCAGTGAATGTTAAATGTTAATAAAATTGTGGTCTAAAGGGTTTCGTTCATGAACTTTGCAATCACATTTTTCGGACAAAGTACAGGTGTTGTGTCCAGGATGCAGACTTGAGTGTGATTAATATAAGCAAAATTAGCAATCCAGCTAAAATGAATTAGTATAAACCAAACTTCTAATGCTGATCATTCACTTAAATTCCTGACACTGATGGAACAGGTCAATCAATAGTACATCAGATATGTATAGTGATTCACCCAAGAGCTTCCATTCCCAACAAGTTTCCTCCTCAATCTCTAACCAACTGCTGTCTTTCACAACTGATGTGTGAATTTCAATCTCTAACCAACTGCTGTCTTTCCCAGGATGTGAATTTACAAATTACCCGAGACATCTTTAGTCTAATTGTCACGGAAAAACAAGTACCACACCTAGATCTTTTTTAAGTTAAGTTTAAACATATTTATTGCTACTTTATAGAACATATGTATAAATATTATATATAATGTATAAATGCATAACGTTTGGGCCACAAGGGTTATTCCACATTAGTTATGGCCTTCCCTTAACAATGGATAGTACAATTAAGGTGTTCAGCTGTACACCATGCTGCTTACATAGATATACATAATGCGTATAGGAAGGCTTAAACTCATAACCTCTCGATCAACAGTCCTGTTCTCAATCAAACCAATTACATCAGCTAAATTTGTTTCAAAATAATGAATTTTTTTTTGAAATCTTGTACATGTTTTGAAGGATTACTAAATCCTTTGCAGCATCTCACAATTTTTCCTTCCTCTCAAAAAAGGGCAGGAGCAATGATTAGGAGAAGGGTGTTTATTAGTGAATGTTTGGTATGACATCATTCATATAATCACAAGAAATGAACATAGAAATTAAAAGATGTACTTTACCTATCCATATATGTGGTCTTTGCCACCAATCTGCACCATAATCTCCATGGAAAAACAAATATGCACACTGTAGGTATCCATTTACAGAACAAAACACAAATGCTAAAATAAATGGAGCAAATGGCGTAGGTTTTCCACCCTTGATCAAAAATGGAAAAATACAAGCTCTGAAATAAAAAAAAACACCTTGTCTCACAAAATGATTCTATGAAATCAGTCTTCAATAAATTCTTAAATAATTTAAAAAAACAAAATCTTCTGCCAAGTTCAGTTTCAACAGAAATCGGGGACATATATATCATATGTAATCTACGTCTCTGCAGAAATAAACGGATCCAGAAAATACACAAAAGATTCACAAAGGGACGTAACTGTGCAAAAGGTACTGAGCCAAGAAGTTTGATAGAGTGACTCTTATACTATTAATCTCTTATAATGCTATCCATTAATGAGTAGTACCTTGAAGTAGCAGTTTGAGCACATAATTTTCTCTTATACTGTTATCAACACATGTGCTAAAAACTTCATTGAAATGATTTATTGTCAAATCAATGATTACTATAATAATTTAGTATCAACTTTAACTGGAATTAAACAAAGACATATACTATAGAAAGGTCTTGAATAAATACTTTCAAAGAAATCATGTACAGCATGTGATAAGCCATGATGGAACTAATATAAAATATGTTCCAGGTGAAAATATCTTTATCAATGCCAGTAAAACATTTCCCTATACAAAATTGTTAGATCAAAGTATCCCCATTTGAACAAATACAAGAGAATTTCATTATAATAAATCTATTTGAACTGTTTCATTTCATTTGAAATCGATAACAGCTTTATCAGGAATTTGTAAAATAATTATACATAGTAGGAGGTAGAAAATAATGTTCCAAATGTGGGGCTCAAACCCGCGACCTTCTGCTTGCAAGTCAGCTGCTCTACTAAGCTAATCGGGTTGACGGGCATTGTCACTGGGGTTTAACGTCGTTTTTCAACAATATTTCAGTTATACACGGCGACGGGCTCACCTAACCTGTTTTCCTGGACTGTATACTAACCAGCACTAACTTACCCTTCCACAAGGAGCCGGCAACTTCTCCACATATGGAGGAAAATCGACATTTTTGTCAACTTTTCATGGAAGGGTAAAACCTGCCACAACCAGGATTCGAACCCGGATCTCCCGGTTACAAATCCAGCACACTAACCACTGGACCCTCGGCTGTGGCTACAGGGTTGATGGGCATACAAACCAATATAAACACGTTTACAGCTATGTTACATGTATTACATTTTAAAAGTGCATTTTGACTATCAAATACTATAATCCAAATAATAAATTCGAAAATAAAAAAGATGCTGAAATGCAACAAGATGACCAAGCAATGAATGGATTTATGTACTGTACAATCAAGCGTAGACCTTTAACATCTTGATTCACACAATACATTTGGCTCAACCTGTACTGAGGTAAACAAATGAAGAGTAGCTTCCCTTTAATCAAATAAAATTACCTTTGAAAGTAATGAATGAAATATAGACCAAATAAGAACATATTTGGCATCACGTTAAATCTGGGCGCATGTTGATCCAAAACAAGAAACATCACAGGAATTATAAATGATGGTAACTCCTGAACGAACCATGCAAATTTTCCGTTTACATAAATACCCCACCCACCACGTGCATAACGTCCGTACGGAGCAGTAATTCCAGAAAGTAGAATACAAAATACGATTATTGACGTGACGAAATATGAATACGATATAGCATGTAAAAACTCCAATTCCTTATTCCAAATGAGATCAACAAGCGTATTGTACAAAGTTTCTAGTTTATTCGACATTTTTATGTAATTTTAACTTTCAAAAGAAATATATAATAGAAGTCCGCTTATACTAGTTACAGGGTGTATTCGAATGTACTTGAGTCAATGGTTTATATAATGAAGCGAATTCAACACGAGGCCCTTCACGTGAGTTTACGAAATAATTCAGGGATTTAGTTTACACAAATCTTAACATAAATATTCAACAAAAAATCTTACTGTACATGTTGTTATTGCCGTACGTCCCGACCACCAGGCTCGTAGTTCGTGATTATATGTGTGTAAATCCTGGTCAGATTCATTAAGGACTCTCTATTACATTGATACATTATACATTACTTTCAAACAGCTCGAAATGCTTCTTCAAGCTTCAAAATAATTTTCTATTTCGAGGACGGGTTACTTTTTCAAGTACTTGTAGTGTACTACAGAAATAAAAGAACGGAATGGTAAGATGCACTCCGTCATGGCTCGTAAATTATGGCCGTGCCCTCCTGGTCGTTTACCGCCCATCACCTACTAAGGCGATCTCTGGTCTTAATTGCTTAGTCAAAACATTCAAGAGAATTTTAGGCAATAAATCGATCAAAAGAAACGCACGTACATACATACTGTAATAAACGCATCCATATAGTGGGTTAATACCAAAGGCGAGTTTAGGAGGGTCATTATGCGATGAAGGTTGTTAAAATAAAAAATAGCATTCATCTACTGTTGCTTTAACAGCTTTTAAATACCTTACTAGGCATTTAAATATGTCTGTCGTGCATTTATTACTTTGAAACGATAAAAATGAAACGTTCTTTTTCGCGACACTAAGTTTAAAAACGATTATTTTGTTAATTTCATGTTTTTACCTAAAACACGATATTTTACTTCAGCATAGATGCACACTCTACACATAGAAGTTTTTACAACAGTGTGAAGACAGCACATGTTGCCAGATAAATTCCAACAAGCTTGATTTGCCGCGAAACTTGACAAAAAAATCAAACATTCCCAGCAAACACAGGACGTCAGATTGACGTCAGATAGTCGTCGGGTTTCGACGTCAGATGACCGTCGGGAAAATTGTTAGAAATGAAACGTTTTTAGACGTCAGTTTCCGACGTCGGATAGACGTCGGGTTATGACCGAATTTCCGACCAACATCCGACCATAAATCTAACCATTTCTGACCAAAAACCCGACCATTATCCAACCAAAATCCGACCGCTTTCCCGACCATATCTGACCATTTATCCGACTAAACCCGACCATTATCCAACCAAAATTTGACAATGAGTGATCTGTGTACTAATTGCTTCTGGAGTACTACAAATGAAAACAATTTAAGAGTTTAACAGTTTATTTGTATATCAACCAATCAAAAATAAAGGCAGGTGCAATACGAGAGTACAACTGGTTGTAAAACTTCGAATTCCTATGGATTGTCTCAATACGACAAAATTTAATTTCAACGCCCTGGGCCTAGGGTGGGTGGGGAATGCATGCAAAATATTTTCATCCATGCATGCACAAAACAAGAGAGATAATACATGCTATCTGTCTTGATTTAAAGAAACTGAGCAACGATATATTGTTTGCATGCATATATATAACCCAAAATACCATTTTGATGAAAAGATTTCTGTAATCAGAGAAGCTTTAAACTGCTTGATTCGTTGAAAATGGAGCCGTTCAAAAACAACCGCGCGAGACTGCGCGTGCGCGAACCATTGCGCATGCGCGAGAATTTATTTTCATTGTTCGTATTTTTTTAGTTTAATCTTTTTATCTGACCTGTTAGGTTTATATACAACCAGAATTCGAAAATAAATGTCAAAAATATTTTAAAGAAGATTTTAACACATTTAAAGGAGTTCAATACAAATACCGCGAAATTCGAAATTGCGCGGTTTGGGTCAAATCTAAAAACAGCACCGATATGGGAAATAATGATCAAAACGGATTTTAGTTCCTTTGCTACTTCAACAATCACAAACAAGATGCTTGCTGTTAGTTCTAAGCCGTATCTTAGTTTTCTTAAATAATAATGACAAAACATGTTCCCGACTGAAAACCGACGTCATATTGACGACTTTTTCCGACATCTATCCAACGTCAATGTGCGACGTCGGATTGTCGTCGGATTTTTGGTCACCGACGGTCGTGACCAAAATCCGACGACAATCCGACGTCTATCCGACGTCATGTGTTTGCTGGGTTCCGACTGTAATGGGCAACCTTTCCTTAGCTTATCTCAGTCACTCGGTCGCTGCTTTCTCGGTGGTCCTGTAAGGGTCATTACATCCATTCCATGGATACGTTCAAATTGTAATAGGAAGTGGAAAAGAAAAGTGTACGATGATCGAACCCGCGACCTCCTGCTTGCAAGTCTGAAGCTCTGCCAACTGAGTTAATCGGGCCTGTACTATTATAAATAATTTATTTGCATAAATACTTTATACAGTACTGCTACAAAATAATACTTTACTTGAAATTTATCGTTTTTATATGGTCTTTTAAACATGGACGATCCAAACATCTTTTCAACAAATTAGTTGAAAAGACAAGCGGTGGGATGGATATAAGTTCATATCTCCAAGTTCACACGTGTATCACCGGTTTATCACACTTTAATCTCGTTGTTGTTCAGTTGGGCCTCTTGTGGTGTGATGTTGTATTATCATTGCTCAAATAATAATGATGTGATGTTGTAACCTATATACATAAATAGGGTTAGATGACAAAGTGTTAACCTCTGAGGAAAGTGGCAGTTGATTTACATATATGGATGGATACATTTGGAGATTGTTACCGTCAAATTAACCCTTGAACTTTTTACAATGCGTTACGAACATGTACTTATTGTACATCTAGTCAAATCCGTATGGATCCATGCTTCAATCTTACCAATCTGACCCGTGCATATACTGTATTTTAGTAACCACTTTAATTTGGATAGGATTTTTTGCTTAATTGCTAAAAAATCTTAAATTCTTAAGCGTTTTGAAAAAAAATGTCAGCCGGTCTGCTTACGTTCATTGTATTTCCTACAAAACAATGAAGAAACTTTCTTTACATGCACTTGTCTTCTCGTCGATCATACTGTTTTGAAAAATAATGTTGAAGCGAGACCAGGAAGATAAAGCTTGTACAGTTAAGTGTGTGCAATTACAGTCAGACGCGTAGCCACGCATGGCAGATCGGAAAACTTTTCAAATTGTTTTTTTTTTCAAGATATGTATGTCGTACTTTGGAGGTGTCATTTGTTTTCAAATATTTTCGTGCTTTGAATTTTGTGTTGGTAACTTGCGGGTCGGTGTCAAAAGTAGGGTTGGTAGGGTAACCGTCTACACGACTTTTCCCCGGCCTAATGAAAGGATGTTTAGACAAAGAGAGTGAAGCATGGAACTAGAGTGAATTAATAACGTTTATGCAAAATAATAGAAGACAAATAGATGATCGAAGACCCGTGATATTCCATAAAAACGTGTGTAAGTATTTAAACATTCATGACGACATTTCAATAATGGTAAACAGAGCATTCGTTAGAACAATCGAATTATGGACATCATGCATTAGACGTATTTCCAATCTGAATTCCCAAGACTAAAATCAGGAATATTATGCGTGAGTCATTATGTCGATACAACTTCTCTTTAGTCTATACATGACCCATACAAATGTGAAATTGTACAGAAATACAATTTATATTTATACCCTAGCACTGTAAAATGCAGTTGTGTAATATGTTTCCCTATGGTTTATGGAAAATTCCACTAAAAAATATTAAATCATACCCTCTTGAAAAATACGGACTGATGGTGTGTCGTATGTTGAATCTCTACATCAGCAAAATAGGTGGTTTGGGCATAAATGACAGAAAACAAAATAAAAAAATATCAAAATAATTTAATTTCTAAGCTTTAAATGTTTTCAGAAAAAGTCCCCATAGATGTAATATTTTGCAGTCCTAGCAATAATTAGTGGCTCCACTGTGAAAATTTATATGTGTACATTAAGTGTATGCCGCTACCATTTATGTGAGTGTTACCGGGCCTCAATAAATTGTTTCCTTTAAAAGTTCGATTCCAATCCCAAACTCTTTAAACGGGATCTTCAGAGCAAATATAGACATATGTTGCAAATAAGCTGTCACCTGTTGAACGTGTCGACTTTGATAAATTAACAACTCGCTATGGTAAACTTCTACTTCTGTTATCAGAAATATCAATAAATTGTCCAGTTACCAAGGATGCTCTTTTCAATCAACCAATGGCGTAGCTAGCTGGTCAAAAATCAATTATGCATGGTTTTATTCCTGTATCACAATCAGTTCGAGTGACTAGCGCACTTGAGGATAAAATGTATACATCATCAAAATTGCACTCAATGGCTTACTCGGAAATGGTAAACCCAATGATTCGTCAGAAGAGTGATAAGATACTAACTTTCAAATTTACATTTGATAAAATTGTGCGTGGTGGTACCCTTATTATATTTCCACCATTACAGATATGCATTTTGCTCAGGTTAAAAAGTATTCAAAGTCTCATGGGGTATATAATTTTACAAATGAGAAGGAAAATTCTTCAACTGAATCATTTCATTCAACCGAATAAGAACACCATTGCCTATACATGTAGTTATTTTAAAGACACTATATGTTCAGCTCAATACAATTCAACATGTGTTTTAATATTTTACTTACACAACCCAATTTATATACATGTATGTATCAATGGCATTGGCTTACATGCATTAAGTTTAAAGTTTATTTAGAAATCGGTAGGTGCCGAGGCCAACGTGAAAGATACAATCACACACGTGACTTATGGCAATGGTTAATATAATTTTAAGATATATACAGATTTACAAAATAACTGCCTTATATAAATATATAAGGTAATAAATGCTTAACTTTCACTATTCTTTTTTAAGTTAATAACAGTAGATGAAATGTAAGTAAAGTATAAAAAGATATATTTTTGGAACGGTCTAATTATTATTAAGATGGTTATCAGGGGATGATACAGAACAGTAGCAGAAGTGTACAGTGTTTTTTTTTATTTTGTTGAAAAAAAAGCAGTCGTCTGGTAACAAAATTTTCAGTGACACATGTATAATAAAATATAAAATAGTTCTTGATATGGTAATAAGAGGTAATATGGTAACGAACGTAGTTTAAATAAATGCAAATGAACGATGATGAAGTGTGTAATTTACAAAAGACAGTAAGATATAAAATAGTTCTTTAGATGAAAATGAGAATAGTTTAGGTAAAGACAAATAAGCAATGATTAACTGCATAATTTACATGTTGAACTGCAATTCGAAGTTGCTCTCTCGTTTTCGGTAAACGAATGGTTGCATTTGGAACTTGGTAAACTGCATTGGCAAACATGACTGGCAAGTTTTGATAAAGTATAAGTTTCATCAGTGAATTTATCGGAATCCTTAGAGGCTGGTATCAAGATTACTTTTTGTACTAAAACAAAAATACAGCAATTCCGAACGTTTATTTTACTGGTACCCATTCTATGAAATAAAAGTAAAATATGAGAATAAGAGTCGATAGGAACCATTTTAGGTAATGTTTTTTAAACTGGTTCCCGTTGACTCTAGCTGTACCTGAAAATGGAACGGGGTCTAGTTTACATGTTTTTTTAATAGACGGACGAGTACGGACTTTTCTCATGCCTACGAACTTAACAGTTGTCTCCCCTTTCCCGCAAAACTGTCATAGAGGGCAATAATATCAGCATCTCATTAGCAAAATTTCAGGAACTATTGTGTAGATAACGTGGATTTCATGATACTAGGAATATTACGCATCTGGTAACTTATCTTTGTCTCATATATGTATTGATATGGAAAAGGAAGACGGTCATTCGACAACGTACAGGTCCAACGCTTCTAACGCTGCTCCGAAAGGTCCAACTTTCAGTGCTGATAAAAACAAGACAAAGATGGCGGCGAAAACGAACAAGAAATGGGTGCGTTTGGCCACGGTTCTTGCATACGTTCTTGCTGTCTCATTGGCTGCAATTGTACTTGCGATTTATTACAGTTTGATTTGGGACCCTAAATTGAAAAACACAACGATTTCTCCATCCACGACTGCCGCCACGGGTGCATTTGAGGATATAACGACCAAGAGCTTACTAAATGACACTACAGCTCATGTGTCGTCCACTTTCACACCAAAAGTTACAGGTACTTGTTAATTCTATTGCTTAATCATCAGGTGCATTTTTATGTAAAGCTTTAAAGTATTAAATTTGGTTAGTTTTTCAGACGCAGCAGAGGTCATTCATTCAAATTTAATGAAAATATCTATATAGTACATGGACTAAATAGTCGGTTATTAGTCTACACAATTCCTTACATGTATAATATACAGTATATCCTGGCAATTTTTTGCTAGGATGTGGTAATTTAAAATTACTGGCTTAAGTTTTACAGTCAGTGTTTTATTGATTTGAAAGGAAATCTTAACAACTTTGATTCATAGAAAATAATTAATAACAATATTACTTAATAATTAAGCTTTTAGTTGTTTATTCTTGCCTTATTCAGTTATTGTATTTGTATATTTATATCTGGCTTAGGAATATATAAAAAGAATCCTTCTATTTGAATCTGTTGAAAGGTCTTCAATGTATATTTTTTCTTTCCATGAAAGTATATTCCAGAGAGTGTATAACAAAAAAAAAAAGAAATAAGATTTCATATAGTATATGGTATCTTATTTCTTTTTTTTGTTGAGTTCTTATTAATAGTCATTAATTCCAATATTTCAGAAGCAAACTAAGAAGTTGTTTGGTAAACCTCATGGTTGTTGAAAGACATTTTGTTTGTGTGTCACCTGACTGTGTTCCTGATGATGAAGATAACCTCTTTTTGATTTGTCAAGGAACCAATTGCACTGAGGCAGAAAATATGAAGTGTCTGCGTCTTTATCACTGATCATATCCTGAGACATTCATGAATATTTCTATGCTTGTCTTGAATTTGGAGCTAAACTTAACTTTACTTTGAAGTAGGCAAATATTTCTATGCATTTATTGTTAATAGATAAACTCATTGTTTTTAGAATTGAATGAAATGATACATCATTCTAATGTTGAGCAGAATAGTTTTATAAAGACAAATTATGTGTTTGATGCTGGCACATCAAAATCATATGCATGTTTTGATCTAGTGTTTGGATTGGTTTTTTATTTCAATGCATTTAACAGGAGTTAAAATGTGGTTTGAGATCTTAAATGTTGGAATATAATTATTGTTTTTGTATAATAATTACATAGTAACTAACTTTTGTATCATTATTTGGTACAGTGATCATAAATCTATTTCGTATCTGCAATATTGTTGAATGTCACTGTTTGTTTGGATTGCAGAGGGTTTTTTGAGATTGCTTATTATCTAATGTTCGTCAGTTTTGAAAAATGGTTAAATGTGGCTTATTTACTGTATACTGCTACACTGTAATTTTCAACCTCTGAAATTCATAATGCCAATTTTTGAAATTAAATTATCTGCATCAGCCATTCATCTGCTTTTATTTATAAATATAAGTTGGCTAATACCTGTTGTATAGGAATATCTTGCTTAAATAAATGCGCATGTAATTTGGAATGATAGTACTGAATTGCTTTAGGAGAGAATTCACTGCTTTGAGTTTGTACAACTATAAGTTACTGATTGATAAAATAATACTTGTATCTTGTTTTTAACTCCACTCAGTGTATTGTATCTTAATTGTATCATGAGTGAAAAGTGTTTTATACTTTGTTTTGTAGCAATTTTGAAACAGCCACCATCGATGTAGCATGGTCGATTTATCATCATCTCATAGCTGTTAGAGGTTATGTCTTTCATTGAGATAAATTTTGTTAGATGCATCATACATGTAGCTGAGTACTTTGTGCAACACTCCTGGCATGTTCTTGTTTGTTCTCTCTTTGTAAAATGATTTTTTAATCCTGCCAAAAAAATGCCAAGCTTTAAGGTGTCATATGATTATAATAGTTTGTAGATCAATAACAATTGTCAGAATGTAAAAGAGGTGAAAGGATGCTCATTCTTAATTTGTTGGGAAGCATTTTATGATGTTTCAGTTTTTTTTGTGATATTTTTCTTTTCTGAAGAAATTTTAAAAGGGGCTGCATCTGTTGTTTGCCTCATTGTGGGAAGACACTGGTTTCACAAAACCAAAAATTTGTAACAAATGTTTAATTTCATGTAAGTTTGTTATTGTGCTTATAAACAGATTTATCATTGATAATAAAGATAGTGTGTTTAAATCTATTTTTTATATTAGTAGTTTTGATTGGTTATACTTTCAGTAGCTCAAAATGAAAGATCTTAAAATTTTAATTTGCGACCTATCTCAGTTAAGATTTTATGTGAAATCAGTGCTTGGTCAGTGTTCTTGTTGCTCGTTAGAATTAAATGTTGTAGATTTAGTTAAGTTTTTAGATTTACAATCAGGACTTTACAGATTCAGTACCTTCCTTAGTGGTATTTTTTCCAAATTTGTGTCATTATTTTATAGATTTAGAAACCAGGTATTAATTAACTTGCAGTGTGTTTTTTGTATGTATTTGCTTTACTTGATGGACAGCGGTTATAATTTTGCTTAATTGAGGTAATTAATGATAATATGTTAAGAGAAATTATTCATATTTTGTTAAATCCATTCAGATGCAAATTTATATCTTATGCAGCATGTTAAAGTTACAGTGAACACCAATGTTAGGTGAACGAAATTATTGAATAATTATTTGCTAAAGGGTAATAGCTAGGAAATTTAGGATTTTTTCAGTTGCACTTGAATTGATATCATTTGGACTGACACTATGGTCTCTGTAAACTTCCTGCATTGGTTATTTCTCCGGACAATATTATTCAATGAGCAATCTGTTTGCAGAACCAGTCCAATTCCTGTAATGAGGATGATGCAGACTCATCTTTGAACAAGAACTGATATATAAGGATAAAAAATTATGATACTATAATTTTTTATTAGTATTAGTTAGGTTTAAAAGTTGGTTGAAAACTATAAAACTAATATTTTTATGTTGCACATATGAATTATAAGTAACCAAGTGTCATTTTCAGTACATTTTTACATGGCTTATTTTCTTTCTTTTGCAAGTAAACACCTTGCTTATTGTATTAATTGATACATCCTACCACTACAAGGCACTTCATTGTCCATTTACAAAAAAGAAGATGAAAAGTCTAGTATGTCTTTCATGTTTAAAACTGGCTTACTTTAGTTCCTACATATTTAAGTATCATTTTAGGGTATTGAGATTAATTTAATGAAATTAAATATACTTTTATTTGATTTTGTATTTTGAATGGTTTAAAAATTGTTTTCATTTATATTGTGTTGAAGTTTTGTTTTGTTTATTAATAGTGTGGTTATATTGTTTAAGGGCTGGTGCAATGACTGTGTTTACTTATGTCATGATAACTTATGGTGACATTTAAAGTGGGTTGTGCAATTTGTGAATTTTTATTACATTTATGGTTTATAATTTGTTCTATAGATCTTCACTGTTTATGTAGGTTTTTATTTAGTTTTAACATGTAATTATTGTTTGTTTTCTATGTGAGTTCTACGTGTTTTACAAAATTGTGTTCTAGTATTTATTTTACATATTCCTATTCTGTTGTTTAACATATCTATTGATGTTTTGTTGTTGCTGTTGTTATTGTAAATTCTATGGAATTGTTATTTCATGCATCAAATCATTTGATAGAAATTCAAAATTCTGTTCAAAAGGAAATAACTGTGATTTTATCCCGCCTTGATTTTTCACCAGTTAGCTCCCTTTGTCTATGAGCAGTTGTTAAGTGATGTAGTATCAATAATGTGAGTCCAATTACTACAATCCTTTTATGCAAATTATGTCTTGCATTCTTGTATAGGTTTAAAGTATGGAACAGTATTGAAAAGATCCCCTATACTTACCAAAGAATTTTAATTTAGTTCTTTATGGATTTTACAACCATATTAATTATTATTCCATGCAAACTCTTATCTATCCTTGTATACTATGTAAAAGTATAGTATGAACTTGGTAATTGACAATTTTGAAGTTTGCAGAGCTTTGTTATAAGCTGTGATTGATATTTTCTTCTAGAAACACTTGATATATATATGTATATGCATTTCCCTCTGATATGTTCTGTACTTACTGTTTAATGTTTGAAAAAAAAGACCTGTAAAGATATTTGTGTGAAAATATGTACATCCTATTACATTCTTGCCACTAATGTATCCATCATTCTTAATTGTGTTCATACAGTGTTTTTCCCTTTAGTGTTTTATTATTTGATATTGTTATTTAAAATTTTATGACGTACAAAAAATGGATCAAAAAGCATTTTAAATGATTTGTTTAATTCTCAACTCGGTCAAAATTATATTTCTTGTACCAAACTATTTAATATTAACGTTAAATATGTATCAGATTAATACTTTTTGTATGACCCGTTTGATTTTTGTATGGTTAAATGAAATTCTATGACATAAAAAACAAGAGAATCAGATAAGAATAATCAGTTTTACAGCATTGGTCATTTCCAAGAAAAATTTGGAATGAATCAAAGTTAAACTGTCTCATGTAATAATTTGAATTGGGTAAAAATGTTATCGTTTTATGTATGAATTTTACTATTTATGACTATAATTTGTTGTAGTTGTTGTTCATTTCATTCTATAGATATAAGTCTTTGAAAGGATATATTCACTTGTTAAAATCAAACAATGATTTCAAAAGTAAGGGTCCATTTGAGTAGATTTTAGTCTCTTTTCGTTTTTCTCCCATCGTGTCCATTTTACATATACTTCATGTTATTTATTCATGTTTTTTTCTTCTACAATATAGTCAATGCCTAGTTGTTAATTGTATTGTTTTGATCTGAATAAAAAACGTGTTGATTCATATTTCAGTGTATGTTGTTTTAGTCCTACCAATAAGCATACAACCCTTTGTCTTCACCCACTCAAAATTAGGGTAACATAGTAGTCATAATGGCAGATTTGTGTATAGGTTCATCTGTTTATTTTTTTTTCACTTGGATATTGACTTTCATTTATGAAATCTAATGGAATTAATAGTCATCATAATGTGATGATGTTTTGTTTACAAAGAATTGAAGGTGAAGGTCATTAATGGTTTCCCATGTATGGTAATCATAGAGCATTTATTTTTTGACAATTCTACTGAAGGGTTGTTTAACACATGTATGTGGAGTCTCTAAACATAAACACACAGAAAGATTGTGTGTTATATTACCAATTTAGGGAGTTCAAGATAATCTAGATGAATTTCCATGAGCATGAAATTTGTGGAAGGAAATGTATTTAATTTGTTTCTACCCAAAAACATTATTTATTCCATTCAGAAAAGCAAAACTTTTTGACAGTTTGGTTAAGAGGTTCAAGACACTTTGTATAAATGCTGTATTTATACATTTATACATATATATGTAGGAAGCTTCACATTTTGAATATGTGCGAGAGGGTCCACAGATTGTATGCATACTTGTCAATACAATTGGTTTGCATGGGGAAAATTCTGGTTAGTACAATTAAAAATAAATACTGCAGTGTAGGATTGTATATCAGCAGGATACTTGTGGAATGATTATATGTATTGTGTTGATATGTATTTGTTCTGCAGAACACTGTTTCAATAAAAACAACTTTCAATTATCATTAACAAATGTATGTAGAGCTTTTTAGCAAATACATTCCATATGAGTTATTTCACTCAGAAATATATGCTAATATATAATGGGCTAGTGTTGTTATACCCCCCCACCAAACAAAGTTTCTTGAGATATACTGGAATCACTCTGGTGGTTGGTTGGTCGGTCGGTCGGTCCTCAAATGATACAGAAGCTTGTGCTGAATATTTCTCTTACATTTTTTGTTGGAACTCAAAATTTTTATATACATTGTGGTTAAATGAAAATTCGCATGACATTATCATTCATGCCAAAGATAACTCATTTTGTAGAATTATGTCCCCTTGAAAGTTGTTCGGTCGTGGGATCTATCCCCAATTTTTATCTCCTTCATTTTTTTATGGGAGACTCAATTTTTTTTATATGTATCGCATTTGCATGGTAAATGTGCACAACATATTAATAATGTTGAAGTTGTCATACTTTGCAGAATTATGTCCCCTTTAAGTCAGTCATTTATTGCATTAGAAAGGGGAACGTTTGAATTTATTGATGTGCTGATTTTCCCTGATCCATTTACCAGGTAGAGGGTTACTTTTTCCTCTGTAGAATTTCTGATATTTGAAAGAATGATATGAATATGAATCTCGGACCAATATACAGATCCTTGTATTAAATGTCTGTCATGAACTAATAATGTCATGTAGATTAGGCATACTTAGCTCCTTACTGCATGTACTGCACTCAGTCATGCATCAACTACTGCGTCCACAACGTACCATGTGATAATTTAAGTATAAATCAAAAGATCCATTATCTATATCGGCCATATTTGTTTGAAGTAAAATCACATTAATGCAGCAAATATGGTGAAAGTCTTGTTCAAAACATTGCTGCGAAGTTTGTTTTGCCAAGGGAGTTAACTCACGGCATTGATTTGAGTAGAATACAACCATTTTATTTATACTTTCTATAACCTCTCGCTGCAAACATAATTCAGTACATGTATTTATTAAAGGTCAACAACTAATTTGTGTTCTTACTCATTTATTTTAAAATACTGAAAATACAAAAATGAAAACAAAATGACAAATGAAAACTCTGATTAGATCGATTGCAAAACGAACAAATAGAATCCATAAGCGTGTCTTTGGCAATTAATGTTGAAATCTTTTGCAGACGAACATTGTGAGACAGTGTTTTATTTGATATTATCATGCAAGATGACAGAACCGTACCTTATGAACTACAGACAAATGTACAGTTATATTGATTACTGAAATACATGTAATTGCATTATTCGACATGTTAGTTATTTCACTAGTTTACAGAAAGTGGCAAACGACTCCTCGTAAAATTATTTATAATTAAATTAAAATACTTAGTCATGTATATCTTAAAACGGACTGAACGGAGAAAATGATGTCACTAAATTATGGCATTTATATTTTGATGAATTCTGTTTCCATATTAATCTCAACAAGCAAACCCATTTATTGCTTGGTTTCGTATTCAATATTTGTTTAGCAAACATCAAGAAGCCTTGTCATTGCATTAGAAATACAATTATTTCTATTCAGTTTTGATTTTATTCTCGTACATTGTTTATCTTCAAAATCAAAATATGATGTTATTAACTGATGATTAAGTGTTAAATGCAATTTGCATTTGTTATTCAACCGTATTGCTAATTTTGCGTTTGAAGTTGAAAATTGGATCCTAAATGTTAATGAACAAATTAACAAATTGCTGACGGAATCTGTTTGTCATTAGTTCAGCCTCTGCTTGTCATCATTGCGACAAATTCTGTGAAAACAAGAAAAGACAAACATTGGTCTTTAGTCACACTTGTTATCCTAAGTAGCAGCAGTAACAATAGCAGACACCTTCGCAGCAACAACATCGGCTGCAGTAGCAGTACAATATGAGCGGACATTACGAGGGTATCTCATAGGTGCCTTCACACGACAATCTGGTCATATTTTTATACATTAATTTTGTCTTTCGTGTTACTGGATTCCACCCTGATTCCACTCTTTAGATGCAGATCATCAAGTAAGTAAATCTTTCATCGTTTATAAATTAATTACTGTCTTGCATTGCGCTAACAATTTAGAAACTTTCTCAAATCAAGATAATTAAGTCCCACATTTTTCTTACCATCATAATTAACTTGGCCATCACCGTCGATGTCTGCCTCTCTAATCATCTCGTCTACTTCTTCATCTGTGAGTTTTTCTCCTAGATTTGTCATTACATGTCTCAATTCTGCGGCACTAATAAAACCATTACCATCTTTATCAAACACTTTAAAGGCCTCTCTCAGTTCATCTTCACTATCTTCTCCTTTCATTTTTCGTGCCATCATTGTCAGGAATTCAGGAAAGTCGATGGTTCCATTTCCTAAACATCAATAACCAATTATTGTAAACCAGTTTGTTGGATTCCCACATTGCAATATACGAGTATTGCTAAGACGTACTGATTTTCAGCATTTTTGTTTCCAAACTGTTTTTTTTTATTTTCATCATTATTAGTATTTACCTTCTCTTTTTTATACAATGTACCTATATTATTGGTTTCTGGTCGCTAATTAATGCTCACAGAACTGAATCGATAGGTCTTGTGTGATGACTTCCATGTGTCATGCCATTCTCTTCACTTTCCTTACAAGACAAATAATACTTACCATCAGCATCAACTTCGTTAATCATGTCTTGAAGCTCGGCTTCTGTAGGGTTTTGCCCAAGTGATCTCATGACTGTACCTAATTCTTTTGTTGTTATGGTGCCATCGCCGTCTTTGTCAAATAAACTAAACGCTTCCTTGAATTCTAGAAATGCAAAATACATATTATTCTGCAGTTTATTTTATAATTATCAATTATAAAGACGTTCTAGTATTTCATAGCATACAGTATTTAAATCTGCAACTTAAGCAAAAACAACGTAAAAACGTAATCGGAAAATTGCATTTTTTTTCAAATAAAGCATCTATGCCTACATTGTTGTAAAATAACAAAAAATATGGATTTCGGTCAACCAATTTAATAGCTACGGCCGCCAAACACTGTAATTCAAAGGCACTGGTGATGTTCAGTTATTTTTATCAGTGGGGTTTAACGTCACACCAACAGCTAGGGTCATTTGGCGAGTTTTCCAGCTTAATGATGGAGGAAGACCCCGGCGTACATCTGGGTAGAACCACCAACGGCTTCCTCACTTGTAAAATATGGTCCCTGGTGGAAAGTTAAAATATCTATTAAATATAACTTTTAAAATATTGTGAAATGGTCTGAATTTATCCGCTTGACATATTTACCTGCTATTTGTTCTTCATTCAATTGATCGGCCTGAAAATAGAAATAAAATCTTTGATAGAAAATGAATATTTTGTCCGCTTATAATAGATATAAAATACCGTTCATTCAGGTGCACAAGAGTGCGTTTTGTATTATACTGAGAACACTTAGTATTTATGTTTTATTTTTCATTAACGTACATCGCGCTGTGCTAGCATTTTCATGTTGACAATGCTGATTTCAATCTTGTATAGTACATGTCCATGTATGACTAATGAACCAGAACGCTCGAGTTTCAATGTTGCCAATTGTGGATTGATAAATACTGTATTTTTTGCAGTAAATTTCTCGTAAAAAGTGAATAATGGTTGGCTCTCACTAAAAGATATGCTGGCTCAGTCGAATAAGGAAGTCTTCTGTGAAAGCTAATGTCATTACATGGAAGGAGCAGAAAAACGAGAGGGTTGTTTCATTCACGATTTGTGACAGAGGCCCAATAAACAAAGTCATCAAAAATGGCCTCACTCACTCAATACTGTCACTGACCATATCTTGGGCGTTTTTGAATTACTGAGCGAATAACTTCACAGTGTGGAGATACGAAATTACTTTACGACGAAGATTATTAGATTTTTATTGGGTCCACAAATCTTACAGGCTATGATATTGTGTATAAAGTAAACTGACACGGATATTGATGTGAATTGTTGCCTTTCCCAAATATAGATTTACAAGTACTGGTCGCCTCGTACAAAGTACTACATGTGTGTATGTGTGGGGTTAACTCATGTGTCCTCATTTTTACACCCAAGATACCCGATATTACGCCAATGTTTGCGATTTGTGTTAAAGTTAAGGGTAAATCGTTCAGCATTGCACTAATAACGACTTTTTGAGTCGTTTGTCCAACTTGGTCAAAACTATAGGTAGAATTTGGTCCAGTATATTTCATAGATCCATTCACATGAAAAGTTTTGATAGGTAATGAATCGAGAAGTAATCAGGTAGTTGATAAAATGCATACGTATCTCATTTTCGTGAGCAGAAGTGTCGTGTCACAAGTAATGCTATCTATGTAAGGGCTGTTTTTTCTCAGAAGTTACATATGTAGTATTAAACATGATGATGCATATAAATCACTTAACAGATCCCATTATTGTTTCCTAGCTTTATACGATATAAGCTTATATTTCATGATAACTGAGATTTGGATCGAACCTGTAAACCTTACGTATACAGTCAAACCTGCGAACAAAGGCCACCCTTCGGAAAGACAAAATGTGACCTTCATCGACAGGTGGCCTTTGTCCAGAGGTCAGTTAATTCTAAATAATCATAATGATAAATGATGTTTTTTTTTCAAAGAATGGCCTTTATTCACAGAGTGGCCTTTATTCGGAGGTTGCCGAAAACACAGGTTAGACTGTACAGTGAAACCCAGTAGTACGACAAATGCTGCATTACGATAACTCCCTTAACAGCGCATTATCGGTCGTAACAGAAATTATTACTAGTATTTTGATTGGTATTATGATTCAGTAATACGACCAGCAATGGAGTATCCGCTTTAAAAAGAAACTATTTTTAACATTGTGAACCAAGGTTGGAGCCCGAGTCGGTGAAATTACATACACATATCGTATTCTATTTTTTCTCACATCAGGAGATTTATTCATAAATCGGGTTCAAATATCAAGACAACTGCAGTAGACATTCAAAAGCACATTTCTATCGCATAAGCTCAACACCAAGCGATAACATCTTACGAAGGTGATGGACGATTTATCACACAATTATCCTGTTACCGTTTGCTCAATTTACGATCGGATTAAGCATGCAGAAGGGCGGTGGTTCTACCCAGGTGGACCCAAGGGAGTCTAAAAAAGTCGCCAGATGATAGAAGCTATTTATGCCACGTTAAAACCCAGCGAAAAAACAGTGTAAAAATTACTGTTCTTTATAATATTGAAGAAATCTCTCTGTAAGGGTTTGCTGTATTATACAAATACATCATTTAACTACTATCACGCAATCGCTATCGCCAATTTTCCTTTTATATCCGCATGGATTGCCTAGAAAATTCAAACCATATACACTGAGCCAAAAAAGAAACTTATGCAAAGTAGGTCTTAAACTTATAAAGGTTAAACACATAATGTAGGAAAATGTGTATATGTAGTAGTTAACACTGACGTCCTAGTTTGGGAAACTGGTCAGATAATTACCTCATGTCGAACGATATCATGTGATATCATGCGATATCCATTTCCACGTGCACGCACGGGATGGACATATCTGGTTTACATGTGTGAACTTTTTTCAATGCAAATTATTGCACTTGACGACTGCAGTCATAAGAATACCTAAATAACTTTATATCGATGCAATTTGAGCAAAATTTCGATGCCTCGAGTTGCGAAACATTTGAGAGAGAGAGAGAGAGAGAGAGAGAGAGAGAGAGCCGTTTGGATGCTGGAGGCAGGAGCTTCAACGGAAGAGGTTGCTGCGCACGTTGGATCATCTGTGCAGTCAGTTAGAAGACTGAGACGGCGGTTTGTGCAGACCGGAAGCACGGAAGATCTTCAACGTAGCGGTAGACCACGTGTGACCACGCCGGCGCGAGACCGCTATATTTTAAACCAACATTTACGAAATCGTTTTTAACTGCGACAGCTACAGCGTCTGTCACCCCAGGTACTCATAACCCCAGGATTTCTGCTCAAACAGTACGAAATCGTTTGGCTGAGAACAATTTACGTGCACGTCGTCCCTACGTCGGAACAGTATTAACGGATCGTCATCGCCGTGACAGGCTTCAATAGGCTGATAGGCCCATCAACTGGACAAGGCAAGACTGGCGGACGTTTTTTTTTCAGATGAATCAAGGTTTGCATTGTCCAATAGTAATGGTCGGGTCAGGGTCTATCGAAGTAGGAATGAACGTTACGCTGACTGTTGCGTTCTTCAGCGGGACCGTTTTTTTTTTGGCGGTGGGGGTTCCGTGATGGTCTGAGTACGATACCCATACCCAATATGTGGTCATTGATGGCAATCTGAACGCTCAAAAGTATAGAGATCATGTTCTTGCCCTACACGTTGTTCCTCTCTTACAAATTCACGGCGTTATTTCTGTGTTTCAGCAAGACAACGCCAGACCTCAAGTCGCCCGTGACAATATCCAATTCTTGCGAAACAACAATGTTGATTTCATAGACGACTGGCCCTCAAAAATCCCATCGAGCACCTTTGGGATAATCTTGACACACGTATACGACAACGTAAAGATCCCCGCGGTAATGTCAATGAGCTCAAAGAAGCTTTGCTAGAAGTGTGGAATAATATACCCCAGGCTCAAATTAATTATCTCATCCACTCAATGCGTCGTCGCTGCCAAGCTGTTAGCAATGTTCGCGGTGGGCATACTCGTTACTAAAGCAAAAAAAAATGAATCGACACCTGCCTTAAATGGAATTGAAAAATCCAATGAAATTGATAATTTTCAGACTGTAAATGAACTTTGACGAATTGATTTTGAATTATTGTGCAACATCTACGAACAAAACTGTTTAACATACACATATGTGTAAACAGTCCCATTAAAGACTCGCGAAAGTTTCTTTTTGTTTCAATGTACATTTGTAAATATTCAACTTCTTATCGCGCAAACTTCGTGTGCCGTCGCATACTCCAATATATCTTTTATATTGATAAAATTTTTTGTTTTTTTTTTCTGTCTCTCGCAAACTTCCTGAAAACTAACTTCTTCAAAGATCTTCAACTCAACTTACCATGTATATGTACGTGTTTCAACTCAGCTTACAAGAAAACGTCCTTTAATTTTTTCATGCGGGTCTATTCTTTAGAAGTTGTATTCTGCTATACTTGATAACGCCTACGAGTTTTTTAATAGCTGTATCTGTTGGTAAATCGCACATTAAGTACACTTGTATTCATGTTTGAAAGCTTTAGATATGAGAATACTGATTATAAAATCTTTAGCGATGAAAAGTTTATTAAAATTGCATTGTGTACTTTTGAATAGTTAATATTTGCACTTTTTGCGAAATATTTTAATTATATGGTTGGATGATCTTTTGTGTGAATTATGTTGAATAAATATTTTATGTGAATGATATAATTTTAATTTTATTGGTATAGTCACATACTTGTTTATGATGTATAATGGACTGGTTATTGTATTACATTAAACATATTTGCACGAAGTTCCGGGTCGGCATGACCACGGACAGTAGTTATAACATATAATTAGAATATAATTCTAAAACCATGACTTCATGATCGATTCAGTAAAATACCCGTAAATTTGTTTCAGTGAACACGCAGGAAAACAATTTCTACAAAAAATCGATATCAATTCAGGCAATCACCATAAGTGTGACTTTCTTTTTTGTTCGTGGTTGCTTTATCAAACAATATGTTTTTATAAGAGGTGCTCTGTGTTAAAAGGCATTAGAGGAAAGCACGGCAATGAAATAAGCTTTACATTGATGTACGATTAACGAAATGATAATTTCCAATAACTTGCAAAAAGACCATAAGTGTATATGTACACTATATTATAGTAAGGTCAATGACGTTGATTGTTTGGCGTCCCCGGTCGGAATTACAACAGATAGTAATTAAAACCTGATTGGTTATCGAATTTAACCAAGTACATGTCGCCGTTTTCCTCGGTTCGAAAACAGCTAGTTAATATTTTGAAGAAAACAAAAAGACGGAAGTACAAACTAGTCTACAATTAAAGATAAGCTTAGACAACATTCAAAACAGATCTAAGGCCGTTTTGTCGCCTGTTACAACCTCATTTGACAAGGGATCTTACAGAGGTGACATCTTCACTTGTAAAGTGACAATGCAATTTCTTTCGTAATTTTCGGAATTTAATGACTTTTGAATATGTGCGAGCGTTTCTTCAGCATCATGTTAATGCAGGCCTGAAAAATTGTAATTCTAAACATTTGTCGCTACTTTTTTATTAAAGAATATCTTATAAAAATGCTAAACCACATTTATATACATGTATATACAATTGTGACAAATTTGATTCTCCAATGATTCTATTCACCTGATCATATTGTCCATCACGCTAATTTATAATAAATGTTATTATTGCAAAAGAAACCGCTTTACAAGTTTAGGTATCTCCTACTTTTTCATTTTAACAAGTTTATTACCAAAAAAGATTGTTGAAAACGTGTATTACAATCATTCAACGTCGTTGAACAACCCAGACATCTTTATATAGCCTTCCATTAGCTTAATAAATTGTGATAAAATTTACTTCTGCAGGATAATAAAACACGTTGTATCTTGAATAAATATTTGTTAGCGTACGAATAATTTCAACCAGTCTTGGTTTCTTAGACTGTTATCAGATAACCCCTCTCGTATGAATATCGTACATCTACATAAAAACAGAATATACGTGATTTTCTTTGTCAATATCAGTATTTAAGTAATGAAATTCTATATCAAAATCGATATAGGAGACGTTGATTGTCATTTGATGTACTCTAACTGGTAACATGCTTAAGATCGATATTTTATTTTGCTAAAAGCGGACGTAAAACAATATCATGTGTATCCTCATGTTTCACGGGTTTTACATAGAGATATTCTCTGGGTTTTACAATCTCAATACCCAATTCATTCTTCAGATTTCCGAAATTTTCTGTTGAAAAAAGTTGTCAACATTGCTAAAAACTTTGGTCGGGAGAGTTTAAAATGTGTCGGTCGCGTCAGTGCAACAATTTTTAAAGGATGACCTAATGTTTATAAATTTATATGTATCAAATTGTAAACTGAATACGTAATATTGTTCCTCGCCCTGAATTCTTAAGATTTATAAAAAGTACATAATTAAGGACATAAAATGTGTTTAAAAAGGGAGTAAAGAATTTTATAATGAAATTAACAGAATCCTACTTTAGCTATTTTCAAATTAGGAACACAACTGTACTGAGGTGGCTTATCAATAAAAGCAATCAACCAGGACTCCCTTGACCGCTGGTCGTAGTAACTTTAAGATAAGTCGTTAATGGATTAGCGCTCGATTAATCAATTGACACAAATCTGAATTGTAACTTTCTCTATGATTGATTTGACAAATGAAGTGTTTTAACGATCCGTGTTTTTAAATCGCTGACTTATAACATTGAAAAATAAAACTTTCGAATAAGGTATATACTTAAGTGTAGAAACTTAAAATTTTGATAAATACTTTTCGTAAATATGACATTAACTTAAAAAAAAACTGTTAGCAATATACAATAAGAAATCTATTTTAAAAGTAGCTCACCATTTTTCTATTTTAATTCTAATTCCTTCAAGTTTTACACGCGTGCAAACACAGATAAAGTACCCGAGCCGCCTTTGTTGAAGTTTAAATAATAAAAGGTAAAGGACTACGTATCGAACGAATCAAGTGTTTGTTTACTTTCTATAAATGGATTACACATTTTGACTTGTACAAACCTGAAATTTCCTTAATCTAACAAACGACCATTTATTTGTATAGTCATTATTGTCGGATGCCGATATATAATGCGCTCTTTAAAACGTAGAAATGACTTGCGTATTAAAACATGTACACGTACGTGTATTTGCAGAGACAAGTACTTGGTAGGTATTGAATATATACTAAAGCTTTTAGATCACTGTGGCAGTTTCACCGTTAATGACTTGAGAAATATTTTTTCTTTTGTACTGACATTATTAACACTGTTATACAGTACTCTGTGGACCGTAAAAATGGAAAATTTATGCTACCAGCTCCGTTGGCGTATCTTTTGGAATCGAACCTTCGTATCGACATTTCTTCATTTTTCTTATTTGAACTAACATTAAGACCGCCTTTGGGAGCAAACAAAACCGGTCGGTAGAGTGGTCGCTTTACTGAAGTTGTCGAAATATTGAGGTGATCTATACGTGATGTTTTATTGTACATTCTATTAAATCAGGTTCATATCCTAAAAGTAATACACTGAGTGTCATGTAAGTTCATCACACCGAATGATGAGCTAAATGAACACAAAGTACAGGCATGTTTCGTGCCAAAATGCGTGCAATTCGTTTGTAAACATTTACACGTGCTAACCAGCATCAGGCTATTCTACATAGCCCGAGACCGCTGGGAAATGAGCCCACTTTCACAGTTTAAAAGTCATTCAAATACGCACTTTGAATCGGTCTAATTTCATTAATGTTAGGCCTACTTATTAAGATATACTCTCACTAAATATGCATTTATTTGACTTTAATAAAAAAAACGATGTACTTAATGACTTTGAAATATTTTGGGATGGTCGCGATACGTGACGAGTACGACAAATTCAGCTTTCAATAAGACGGCTTTGTGTTTCAAGTGGTGTGTTATGTTGATTTAGTAATGATGTCTTCATTTTATTCCTGTCTGAGAGGAGGTCGCGGTGTAAAATCGTCATTTAAGAATTAAGAATGACACATGAAGTGTAGATATAATAAAATAATTTCTTATTACCGTCGTACCTCGGTTTTTCAACATCTTGGTACATTTACAATTATTTCTAGTTTGGAGTGGATCAATCATGAGACGGATATCGGGGTGGGGGGGAGGGCTACGAAAAATGAATTGATTTTACTATGACGAAAATATGAGAGTAAAAAATGATAAAGCTGAATGTTTAGAGAATGAACAACTTTAGAGCAGATATCTGCAAGAATGTCAGTGTCAATGTTGAAAAGTTGAATTCAGCATAATTCCGCTCTAGTCTGTGATCAAATTTGAGCTTCCTTGATTGTATCATGTTGTGTGATTCAAAAATTCTGGGAGGGGGGGTAACAATCTTTGGCGATGCGTCTACACTCTATTTGTCACGGCAAAACATGAGCCACATTCTGGTGTGGGCTCTGTGTCCGCCCGGTCTACAATCCTAATCTCTACCGACAGCGCTTATCAGACGGACTACTTCATCTTAAGAGATACTTTATTGAAGAAAAGCCTGTAAAAATGACAGTATAGTGCACATTTTTATGTTACACGTAGCTTATTTCAAGAAATATTTAGCGACACAGTAAAACACGGTTATAGTGAACTTTGATATTGCGAAGATTTGGATAAAGTGAAGTATTTATTTTTCCCCGAACACGTCATTCATTATTGTTGTGGGTGTAGTGAAATACGCATAAGAAGGAAGAATTATTCACGTCCCCAGTAATTCACTATAACCAAGTTTTACTGTATTTTAGATGGTTCAAATAAATATCTGATAAATTTATAACTTTCATTGTTAAACATATGCACGCGGATGGCGACGTTGTATTCATAATCTCAATATTTATGTATAAAAATAATTTGCCGCCGGCAAGTTGAAGTCCGGTCTTCAATAGATTTACAAGATAATTTCCTTTACAGAAATAATTTATTACAAGCAATAACAAGGTCTTGAAAGGCTTTAAACAGCGTTTTGTATTTATTCTTTAGATAACGCACTGGAAACTTTTTGTCGCAATGCGGCAGTTCAAAGTTTTGTAATTATACATGTAAACCCCACTGCGTTGCACCGGTGAGTTATAGATGACATTTTTTAAAAAATATATACACGTGCATTATTACCAGGCTGTATAAGAAATTAATAAATTTATTCATCGGCGATATTTGTTTTACCTCAGACTGGATGAACAGAGGAAACAAAGTGAATGGCCAAACCGTTTTGTAGTCAGGTAATTGAGTACAAAGACTTCATACCTGTCAAGTCTCAAGCATTCAGCGTGAGTCTCGTGTTTCCGACTCAACATCACGCCCACTCACTCATTTGACAAAACATCACGCTTTTAAAAAAATCTTTAACTTACAGGAACTGACACACTAACGTCGTTTACTATTGTTTTTTAAAGTGCAACACCAAAACGTTTATTTAATGGCTGCTGTGATTATACATGGTTTGCCTTATTCATGAGTATCCTGTATGTTTCGCCGTAGGGTTTCATTGTCTTTCGGGGGGGGGCGCCCACCGAACCCCCTCCAACCAACCATCATTATTGTGTTTCTCAATTAGTTCACAGCTTTGAATTTGATGTAAAGATTACACGAGCGGAGCTGTAAGTAGGCACGTATTGTGCTTTATTCCTCAAACGAAAAGAAAACATAAATTATATTATGTTTTCTTTGTAAACAATAATTCCTTTATTGCACCGTAATCAAAACATGCACTATATATTCACTGTACACGGATACGACATTAATTGATAGTATGGGACAAAATATTCAAATATCACAAGATCCCTAATTCTGACCAAGAACTAAATCATGCTTGGAGCACTTAATTTGATCATGATCAAGGATGAAATGATTAAAGACAGTGTTATTATCTTTCTAAAATCCTTTTACCGGTTTGTTCGTACTTATATGTACTTAGTCTGTGTAATATATAGTTTAAAGTATAGTTTATTCAAGGAAAAAGCAAGACTTCTCAACAGTTTACACGTTTCCATTTTTACAGATACACATGGTCAATAGCGTATTTATACAAAGTTAACAACATACTGACATCTGATTTATTCATAACATTGATTAAAATCATGTACATATTATTCTGAAAATATTGTGATAAATTTGTCATAAGAATGCAACAACAACAAAAAGAACATTCCCTTTTATGGGAGGGAAAAATTCTAATATTTTTAAAACTGTAAATTGAAAGATTTCTTGTTTCATTAATAATTGTTTAGATTTCAAAAGATCAGTACATGTATATGGACCAATTCTCACATTGTACGAAGATGAAGCTATCGACGGTCTCATGTGCATAATCATCAGCAAAATAGATTCAGAAATGAATACAGTTGAATGTTAACAAACAAGGGAAATTATGTAATCAAATAATATACGTCAATTTGACCTTGAGTTATCGGTATTGGAATTTATTTTGTCTACGTTAAGACTCCTTTAAAATATTTGACAAGGGAAATTTGATAATATGAAAATCATCAGCGCCAAGGTAACAAGAGCTATATGAAGAGTTTAGCACAAATAAAAACAGTATATAAAGCAGCTGAAAATGCCAGAAATCGTTCAATATCATCCATCCATCCATCCATCCATCCATCCATCCATCCATCCATCCATCCATCCATCCATCCATCCATCCATCCATCCATCCATCCATCCATCCATCCATCCATCCATCCATCCATCCATCCATCCATCCATCCATCCATCCATCCATCCATCCATCCATCCATCCATCCATCCATCCATCCATCCATCCATCCATCCATCCATCCGGTATGACTAAACAGCGGATATGGGCCATATTCGGATTGCTCAAATTGAAATAAAAAATAATTGAGGTATGGTCCATATCCGCATGATAAAAAAATGGCGAACAAAAAGACCTCAAAAGGGTCTCCTACGGGACACATCATCCGCCTCTTTTTTCGAGTAATCTCTTTGAATAATTGACATGCATTTTTTAACGTACGAAACTCGATACCAGTTTGTAGGCTCCTTCGGGGTAAACAATATTTCGAATATTTCACGCAAAAACATTAGCTTTTAATGTTTAGAAACGAGTCTATATCTACAAAAAGGAGGATTTTATTGGATGAATATTTAGATATGAATTAATGCTAGTTCAATTCATCATGAAATCCTTTGTTCCCTCTGAAGGCGATACTTCGATATTTTAGTTATGTGTTTTGCATTATGCTCTTTCGGGACAGTTAACTTTATATCGTCGTGAACTGGTCCCCGTTTCATGTTGCAGTGCACCAAACAAACGTTGTTTCTGTACAACCAGAGTCAACGGGAACCAGTTTAATATCGTCGTAAATATAGAACGCGTTGCAAGCTCTCAATACGAAATGAAGCCAAAAATGAAATCTATAGGAAATCTTTATTCAATATTCTATTCTTAGCTATTATACTTGGCTGAACTGCGATTCCAAGCATTTTTGGAAATGCTAATACTTGTTTTAAGGCTATTTTTTTATAATATATCCTTATATACAGAGAGTGATCCTCATTCAAAATATGAAAATTACGTGCAATATTGGTTTATAGAAGACCGACCTATGATAATATTAATTTCAAATTACTTGCACAAAGGACTCTGTATGATGTTTTTTTTAATGTATACAATTATGTTTAACTTTTAAGAACTATAAATTAGTGAAACTTGATATCACCAAATAGCCACTTACGCTACATTAATGAAACTGAATGTACTGGGTGTAGGAGATTCTGTTTTTGTGATGTAACCTGAGGTTGGAAGTTCAAGCAACACACGCACGGACAATTTTAGATTAGTTGTTCTAGTTCTAGTTCTTGTTTATAAACACCACTTATAACGGGTTGAAGATTCTGTCATAGAGAGAGAGAGAGAGAGAGAGAGAGAGAGAGAGAGAGAGAGAGAGAGAACTGTTTGAAAAGTACGTAAGTTTGCAAGAACAGTATGATCTTAGTTTAGTTTTAGTTTCTGGTGGGACGCTATGAACATTGATACATATGATGAGTTTGCTATGTCTAGAGGCAGATCATTCCAGTCTACTATAGTTCTTAGAAAAAAAAGTGCTATATATATTTCAGCTCGATGTTTTGGGCTCGATAATGGTATTTTATTGTTACGTTTTTGATTTCTGGCGGGTAGCAATAAGATCTTTCTAAAATAATTATGTTACACAAGATAATTGCCAATATTTCCACGAACGTTGTCTTTTGGCTTTGTCGCACATATTAATTTTCATGGTGCCAAACCGATTTATTTTGTTTTTATTCGTCGTTTGGGTTAGATTCATCACTTGTCGGTAGATTAATTTTTTTTGTGTGTTGTCGGATGTAAAATGTTAGGTTAATAAGTATTTTACGACAGAAAGTGTTTAATTTGTGTTAAGATGCCTCCGACAGTACAGTCTGCATCAAAGGAAAGAGACAGGAAACGTGGTGGAGAGAAACGGTAAAAATTCTTATGTAAAAAATAATTTGTAACAGGTTTTCGCGATGTATTGTTTTAGTAGTTTACTTTTTAGTTCGTCTAGAGTATTTTGAAAATAATGCTTATCATTTCTATAGAATAACGGTTTGTTTCCCCAAATTAATTTGTATTACATTTTGTTGAACTGCTATTAGCCTATCCAGTACTACCACAATATCTACTATTGTGTTAGTCCAAGTAATTAGACTGTTTGTGATGGCAAGACATTTTTTTATTTGGTCCCGACCCACGCAGTCTAACATAGATCTGCATATATATGTGCGGAAAATTCCCAATTAAAACCCGTTGGGCACGATAACTACAATATCTGTGAACCAAATTTACTGTTCAGTAGATAGGAAACATGTTTTTAAACTCGTACAAGCATAAATATTAAATTATTCCACCATAGTCCATACCTTTTCTGAAAAGTGCACTAACGTTTAGTTTCTCTCCACTATTTCTCTATGCAAAACGAAACCAGTGTAATGGCGGACAACTGCCAGTGTCGAGGTAGATATCTACCGGTGTCGTGGTAAGGACTTCCTATCCACTGTATTTTACCCGTTACGGGTATATTATGGAAGTTGTATTTACAATGCTGATTTAAATTTTGTACGTGGTGTGCACATCTAAAGCTACGATTGTACTGAGTGGAAGTTTGGAAACATCATGATATGTTAAAATATATGGTATGGCATAGCCGCTTGAACGTGACACACTGTGAACATTTTTAAGTCAAATATTTAAATTTTGGCGTGAAATACTGAGAATTTATGGCTCATTGTTAAGGATTATTGTTTTTTTCAATCGATTTGAGTAAGCTATACCAGTTACTAATACATTTTTACGTTATTTGTGTTTCCGCACATAAATATGCAGTTCTCTGTAAGGCTGAGAGGATGGCCCTTCCAAATTCATGTATGAAATAGACCAACCGGAAAGCCGAATAAGTAAGGCTACTATTGTGTGAGAGGATATGCTTAATCTATGTATTCATACTTAAATGCCAGGCTTCGCGAAACTGCTGGAATACTGCCTGAAATTTATTGGACCTGCTTGAATTTTGCCTGACATGTCCGGCACTCTGGCAACTTTCAGGAAGCCTGAAATGCTGTATATGGAAAACAATGGAGAAATGCCTTTGTTTTCTCATTTCATATTGATAAAAATGAAAATTGAATGTCTGTCCAATATTTTCATTGTTATGGAAAGTCAAAATAGATGTTTTATGAATCCAGTTTTGGGCCAAAATTTGGCATCTGCAAATTGCATACTTAGTGCTTTGAATCTGATGTAGCTGCCTATATGCAAGTGCATGGCTTAATTCATATGGTTCTGACTAAAAAAAAAATTGGCCAAAGTTTACACATACTGCAGTATGCAGATTTTTATATGAAATAAAACACCTCAGAGTGCACACATCGCACCATAATTGCAGGGTTTTCACTAGACTTCAAAAGTTTAGGGTCAAAAATGTCCCTTGACTGATGATAATTTGAAAAGTCAACACAATTTCCTTCTAATTTATTGTAAATTTGACCCTTTGGTACTAATTCTCAAGAGTCAAAATGCTGTTTTAATGGTCTAATGAAAGCTCTTGATTATTGTAAAATTTTCAGTTGGGACATGCCCTTGGATTCAACTGGCACAATTTAAGAATAAAGATTCATTTCAATAAATGCTTTATAATCATGTGATAATCCTGTATAGTATAATCATTTTCTTTTTATAAGTACTGACTTTAATTAATATGAATTTCAGACACCAAATTGACTTTGTTGATATTTGATCAAATTTCTCATAAATATTTTACACTGTCATTGATATATAATGGAGGTTCCTGTTAAGAATTTCCTGGGTCCTTAATAAAAAAGCACGCCATTTTTGACAGAGTGATGGAGGGATGAACATATGTATCCTATGCTCTCTGTTCCTTGTTTCCATTTTCATCAACTTTCTGAATTTTTTCCAGGTCAGAATTAGTATGTTCAGTGAAATATAACAATACATTACCGGATATTCCTTTTGATCCAAAGTTCATCACATACCCATTTGAATCAACCAGGTTTGTAAGTTTATTATATAAAATAATTATTATGAGCATGTAAAATTGTAATATAAATGTGTAGATATGCTCTTTTTTGTGTTTTTTTTTGTGACATTCATTAGAGATAGTTAGTATCACACAAATCAATTTCTGTTTCCAAAACTTTTAAATCAGACTCTGACCTTCCTAAGTGCTAAGGTCGAAGTCATATTTGAGGTCATTCATTATGTATATATTGTTGTATTTTGTGTATGCTGTCTGTTCCAATATATTGTTCTCAGCCAGTCTTGGTCTTATAAATTCCTACCTAGTGGGTTATGAGAAAAGTGTCAAGGAAACTGATGCTAAAAATATGTTGCAACTTTGGGGGCATATGTCACATTCAGTGACAGTTCTTGTTATTACTTGATGTATGATAATATTTTTTACTTTTTTCTGTAATTTTTCAATTAAATATTATTACAACAATTTCATTTTCTCAGGACTCATTGTTGGTTGGCTATATTTTAATAGTTCATGAATTTATGTGTTGATTTTCCATTCTATTCTTGCTTTTTGTTTATTGAATTAGTTAATAAAGAATGAATGTGCTGTAATGCATAGTTACAATGTATTTGTTTATTCAGTTATCAATATTTCATTAAGTATTATGATGTTTTCATTTTTTGTTGCAGATTTATACAGTATCAACCAACATCTTTAGAAAGATCTTTTAAATATGATTTGTTAACAGAACATGACCTTGGTGTTACCATCGATCTGATTAATCCAGAGACCTACAAAATAAGTGACAATGGTATTATACTCTTTATTAAAAATGTGCCCTCTCTCACTTCAGTATACAGTAAAATCTCATTTAATGGGCATCTGTGAATAAAGTACATTATGTGAGCAAAGACATTTTTGGCTCCAAATACTTCCAATAAACCTCAGAATGAGGTCCAATTAAGCTTAAAGATGGTATTTGTTGTCTGCCTTTGGTGGCCTTTGTTCACAGGTTTGACTGTACATTGCATAAATGGCAGTGACCAATGATATAACTGAGCACTTGGTCATATTATTTTTTTAGATTTTTAGATGTAAAATAATAAATTATAATTTTCTTACTGTTAATTGGATATAGCCATTTTCTTATGTAAAATCTGTTCTATGAATTTGTTGTAAGTTTTTAAAGAGATTCATCTCAGGATTTATATATTTTTGTAAAGTTTAGAGACTGTTTTTGAAAGTAACTGTATTAAGAAAAATAAATGTAAATCAAAGATTTAATACTGTGTTTATTTGTATAAAATGCTTGCTTTGAATATGCATGTACATGTTCTCATCACAAAGTATTTTTTATTGGCTATATTCCGTTTTTTATGTTCAAATAACATTAAAATTAGGTTTATAAATGATAATTAATCTTAACTGTGATTTTGTATGTTTTAGCATTACAATTTATGTGGGTTTGAGTTCTATATTAAAAATAAATTATCCATTAGATGAGTGTTTCAAGTTTTTTTAAAAGTATTTTATTTTAAAAGGAAGTTAAAGCATTGACTGTGTTCTGGAGTAAAAGGCTATATATATATATATGTATGTATAATAGTTTGTATGCCCGTCAGCCCGATTGGCTCAGTTGGTAGAGCAGCTGACTTGCAAGCAGAAAGTCATGTGTTGTAGCCCAGCATCAGGAACTGTAATATCTGCCTCCTATTACAACTGCTTCTGCCTCCTATTACAACTGCTTCCTGCTTGTTTGATTATTGAAAAATCACTCTCTGCTTATTAAAAGTTAAAATAATAATATTTGAGTCATTAGTCTTATATTCTACACAGAGGCCTTAATACCTCATACATCATTCCCAGATAAAAAGAAAAAATATTTATACTTCAATTATTTCTTGATAAACATAGACACTTGATGACGTATTTACCTACTTGATGTATTGTGTAATGCTTGGTTGTTGAATATCATAAATGTTAAATGAAGTCATAAAATTACAATTTTAAGTTGTTCTCTGACACAGAAAACTATTGATTTATTATACAGAGTATAGAATTGCTTCCAATTTTACTGATACAATGTCATCATAAAATATTACATTTTAATGAATGGTTGAGTAATGAACACATACTATTTAGTTAATCAGTAATGTTATGGTTGAATCAATAGATTTTTACATTTTTCTGAGGTATTTGATTGTATTTTTTGTAATTTTCATAATATTGAATCTTTTCAGCATACTTGGAACCAGAAGATGAGAAGTTGCTGGATGAAGATTCAACTTCATTTGGTGACCAAAAAAGGTATGATTGCAGCACATTATTACCTTAACTTTATTATTACCATGATGTGTTATCACTGATATTAATAATATCATACTGTATGTGTTGTTTGTGTGCTTTTATGCACTAGTTTATGGAAGGTTGGTGGTTCTACCCAGGTATTAGTCTGGGGTCTTCCTCCAATGATAAAGCTGGAAAGTCATCAAATGACCCTGGCTGTCAGTGAGACGTTAAACCCTAGTGAAAAAATATTTTATGCTATTCTGTCATCTCTCTTTGTGAATATGTTTGTGCAGACTTGTTTAGACTGAACAGATATTTTTTGTCAGAAGTTTCTACATCGCAACTGACCGATTATTATAGTATTTTTTTCAATGCTTCAATTCAAGATATCATCCCTTTGCTTCTATTGTAAAATTCAGATGCATGTGTACAGATTTTAATGATGATAAATGTAAATTTGTTATAAAATATTGCTATTTTTGTTTTAGATCAAGGCATAACAAGATGAATGTATCCTGGTTGAGAAAAACAGAATATATTTCCACTGAATATAACAGATTTACGCAAAAAGCTGACAAATCTGAGACAAAGTAAGACAGTTTGATTCTGTATACATGTAATTATTTAATAATATATTTGTACAGTACTGTCCTTTTAGGGGCTGCCAGAGTTGAAAATAGAAATACCTTAAAATGACTTTTTCTCATGAATCAATGAATGGATGAATGATCACCAAATTTGTTCTGTAGCATCGTCTGGTCATCACCAATATTCCATTATAGTATCCTTTGATTGTCTCTCATCAAGTTTATTATTGTTCCCCTTTATCTGCTTATCTGCCCAGAAGTGTACCTGTTTTACTTTTTTAGTAATGAGTTAACTTTTATTTATTCTGGTGAGCACTGCAGGGCTTTCATGGCCCTTTCGTTTATTTATCTCGTAACCTGGCTGAATGAGTTTTTGCGGACAAATCAGATGGTCAGTTAGCTACAAATCACATTTAATTTACAATAATTTAATTAAATTTTCATTCAAGTTCTGGTATTTATCAAAACTAAATGTACCAAGACAAAATTGTGTAGCTGTATCCATGCTGAAGTATTTCTCATTAAATCAACATTTAAAATACTTATCGAGATACTGTGTTTTGCCATGATGAGTATTAAAATACTGTGTTTTGCCATGATGAGTATTAAAATACTGTGTTTTGCCATGATGAGTATTAAAATACTGTGTTTTGCCATGATGAGTATTACTGATAACACTGATTTTTACTACCTGATAGGGTCGGTTATAACATAAAGAAAGCAATCACTGAAGATTATTTCTACAAAGATCGAGACAGTCAGATTGCTGCCATTGAGAAAACATTCAGTAAAGCCAAGGAGCCGGTAAGTAGTGTACAGTAAAACATTCTAGCCAAGTCAACAAGGGGAGAGAAGAAGTATAACCTTTATGCACAGTTAGCTTTTATTTAGTGTTTTTTGTCTGTCTTATCAGTACATGTGAACTCAAGATGAGCTGTTGTTCTCATGGTGACCATTGTACGCAGGTGTCATATTTTGAGACATTGTTAGCTTCTTGTTAATGTAAGTTGTTTAATGAAAATAATGGAAAAATATTTGAAAAGTTGTATTATATAAATTCTGATATATTTTTTTGTCTTTTTAAAGAAAATGATATCATTGATGTGTCTGTCTTGTAAAAGAATTATATATTTTTTAACACATATGTTGATGTTTACTTCTTCATGCAGAATTTTATATTTTTTGACAGATTACGAAACATTACAGTAAGCCAGGTGTGGAGCCTGTCGAAATTCTTCCTTGTTATCCAGACTTTGAAGTAAGTTCACTTTGTCTGAGGTCTTTTGAATATTTGTTTTTTATTTCTGTATTATTACTATGCCCCAGTATCTGTAGACTGGTTCAGAACTCATTTTTTACCTTCCAGATTCTCTATAAGAATTATGAAATACATACAAATGATCACTTTTCCTTGGAGAAAATAAAATGCAGAAGTCGTCTTTAAATTAGAATTAAAATCAAATTTCCTTTAGTAATGGATATAACTGTGTAGTTCTATATTTCTTACATGTACTTCATTAGGCAATACTTATTGTTTATTTTTATTCTTTGTCCACATATCAATACCTGCTTTTATGATATGATTGTGTAATTACTGAGATAGATTACTTTGCTAAATATTGTAAACTCAGTTAGATTCTACAGTTATGTGAAATATAGATGAAGAAAATTGTGATTATAGTCTTGCTGAAGAATCTTGGAGCTCCCTGTCCCTAACCATGTCAAGTGTGCCCTAATTCAGATGATCAAATTTTACAGAGATTAATATTTATAATTGCAGTTATGGAAACATCCATTTGCACAAGTTATATTTGACTCTGATCCTGCTCCTAAGGGTAGGTCCGGCCCAGCTCTGATGGAGGAAATGTCTCAAGCTATGATAAGGTAGGTTTGTTGTGTAGATAAAATAAAGCTTTTTTGTATCTTAGAACTTCTTTGAAATTGTTTCATTGTCTGATGATGTTGAAACAAAATTACAGGTGTTAAAATAGCTATATGCCTGTTGTAAAATCATGTGTACAACTATTTGAATTTTGTGGTTTGATTATTTGCCTGCTAGCGCTATTAAGAAGGAAACATGATTGCTGGTGTTCTTTTTATTATTTTTTATTTTGAAATAATTATTATTAGATATTTAAAGGCTCTAAGAAATATATTTGTTTGGTAATTATTGTGTTATTTTGATGACTTAGTGAAGTTTGATGGTTTATATATTTTATAGTAGTCAGATAATTCTTATATAGTGAATTACACTTGAACTTTATTTTCTACAGAGGTGCTGTAGACGAGAGTGGTGAACAGTTTGTAGCTTACTTTCTACCCACTGAAGAGACGCTGGGTAAGAGGAAGAGAGATGAGGAAGAACAGGAGGATTATGTTGCAGATGATGAGTTAGTCACAAGCTTTAATTTCCTAATTTTACATAACTGTGTTCTCACAACATACTCAAACTTAGAGACTGTATCTTGGATTTCTAACCCGTCTCATTTCATAGACGAGTCTTATTTTTAGCTTGAATGCAGTGAAACTTTCATATTTTTAAAAATATGGATTTGAATAATTTGGCATAAACAGCAGGTAATATAACCTATTCGGAATAGATAAAATATTTTTTCTTTACTATCATGGGTAACATATGAATTGCTATTGATATTGCTTGAGTAAAAATTATCTGTGACACAATGCCCATTATAGACTTGTTTATAGATTGTTAACTAATGTGTTAACCAGTCTGACTGTATTGTTAACTAATGTGTTAACCAGTCTGACTGTATTGTTAACTAATGTGTTAACCAGTCTGATTGTATTGTTTACTAATTTGTTAACCAGTCTGACTGTTTTGTTAACTAATTTGTTAACCAGTCTGACTGTATTGTTAACTAATTTGTTAACCAGTCTGACTGTATTGTTTACTAATTTGTTTACCAGTCTGACTGTATTGTTAACTAATTTGTTAACCAGTCTGACTGTATTGTTAACTAATGTGTTAACCAGTATGACTGTGTTGTTTACTAATTTGTTAACCAGTCTGACTGTATAGGTTTTATTTCAGATATGATTACACTTTAGCTCGTGAATATAACTGGAATGTAAAGAATAAGTTAACCCGTGGATATGAGGAGACATATTTTATGGTGTTCAGAGAAGATGGTTGTTTCTACAATGAGCTTGAAACAAGGTAATGTACAGATTCTTTATTTCAGTTGTAGGCAAGATTCACAATTGTGAATTTTATTGGAAAATAGATTGGCATAGGTACTAGAAAAATCTGTAAGATTACAATGTTATTGTTTAAGATTATGGCAGTAAAGTTTCTAAACAGAATACTAGATCAGTGTGGAATAAGTTATGTTCTGTATAAGTTTCCAAGTGTGAAGTTTGTTGTTTTTCGTATTCTTGTAAAGCTTAGTACAATAAGTCTATTTAGATGCATCAATGTGAATAGTTACTGAATTTGTTAGTAATGTTATTTCGTTGTAATAAAACTATTTATCTTGAAATTACAAGATCACTGAAAGTTTATTCATTGTTTCATGGTTGTAATTATTCTGATTTTTCAGTATAATATAAGATTTTTCCTCCTCAGTTTAGATTGATGATTATCAAGTGTTAAAATTAAACTCTTAAGATTTAGCACAGGGTGGCTGTCAAGATTTTATTGTTGTTCATTGTCAGGATTGTAAATACTGGTATTCAAATGTTGATATTTTGATCCATCACGCATATATTCAATATTTGAATTCCATTTTATGGCATTTCCAATGCTTGCATCTAATTCATGAACATTGAAACATGCTGTATAAAGTTAATCGTAGCAGAAATTTAAGTCCTGATAACTGAATACAGAATCTGGTATTTTATCTTTAGACTACCATGAACTGTTTATTATTCTGTGACACTAACGTTTAGTGTACAGTTTGTACAAGTATTGTTCAATTGCAATTCTATGTTATTTAGAGTACGACTTAGTAAGAGAAGAAAGACTGCTGGAACAGCCGTTGCTAAGTCAAGACTTGTTGTCAAGCACAGAGATCTCAATGACAAAGAGTTCCGAGCTCAGGTATAAGTTTTATATTTAACTAAGGTTGGAAATGAATTGTCAACTAAATGGTTACATTGCCAAAAATTAGCATAGAAAGATCCAAAATTTATTGGCTTTTTTTTTCTGAATACCTTTTGTGAGAATATAAGAACAATTTATCACCAAATGTTTTTGTTCTGTGGATTTGCCAAACTTTAGGATCAGCACCTAAAAGTAGAGTAACCCGGTTGGTCAGGTAACTGTAAACATGTCTATTTTCTTTCTGGCCTAAGATTTGCACTTTGTATCAAAGCCTAGTCCATGTTCAAAGAGCATTTATTCTAATATGCAGTAGCTGCACTCACTGTCAATGAAGTTCAATGGGGATATACTGAAATCTGCTTGTATGTCTGTTTATTGTTTGTCTGTTTGTATTTCTGTTCTTGAAGACATGATTTCTCATAATAATACTACAACTTTATTAAACATAAAGAAACATATATATGCATGAAGTCAATATTTTTTTTTAACAAATATTTGAAGATTTATGGTCCTATGAATGACTGGGGGGGTTATGTAAGTAATCTTATGACAATTCATTCTAGGATACTTGATACCGGATTTCACTAAGTTTTTGTTGTTGCTAACATTTTTAAAAATATGCTATGGCGTTGTATTTGTTACTCTCTGCTTGCAAGGTCAGTTTTCATGTCTTAACAAAAGAAGACAATGAATGAAAATTATATTTTCTTATATTTTTGTGAGTGTTTTAGTTTCTTGGAATTAGCCAAAGTCATTCAAAGTTTTCAATGAATTGGCGCATATAATGGTTACCTGTATATTTAATGAGTCAAAGTCTTGTCCAACATCTAGTTCACATACATACTAGTACTTCTGATCGAAAAAAAAATGATACTGTTAGATGTATAGAAATCTTCATTGTTGTCAAGTGTTGGTATGATATTGTTTATAATTCAGGACGTACGTTTGTTGATGCTTGAACCAGCTCAGGATGAAGAAGAGGAAGAAGAAGAGGAGGAGGAAGAATTTATGCACAATGCAAACAATGGTGAGATTATAGATTGTGATGAGTCTGTCCAATATCTTCTCTAGTATTTCTCGAATTCTTTTCAGGAATACATTTATTGTTTTTGTCTTGTGCGTTAGTTCATTTTCAAATTGTATTCAGATCCTGTTTCATCTCTTTATGATCTATTAGCAATAACAGTGTAATAGTTTTGGCTATTTTTTGAAACTTAATATTAATTACTCAGTAAATCCAATTAATGCACTATAGTTTGATGAAATTACCTTTTTTTCAACAGAACTTTTTAAACTCTCTATTGACATTCTAAACACAACTTTGGTTTTTGTAGATGGAGACTTCCAGAGTCCAAAAGAAAGTGATGATGAAGGTCGTAGGTCTAGGAGCAGGTCTCGGTCTAGTTCTAGGTCAAGGTCAGGCTCAAGAAGTAAAAGTAGGTCAAGAAGCAGAAGTCGTAGTCTCAGTGGTAGCAGAAGTCGATCTGGTAGCAGGAGTCGAAGTCGTAGTGGTTCAAGATCAATGTCTAGATCACGTTCAAGATCCATGTCTAGGAGCAGAAGTCGAAGCCGCAGCCGTAGTGGCAGTCGCAGTGGAAGTGGCAGAAGTCGCAGCAGAAGTAGAAGTAGTGGGGGTAGATCCATTTCAAGATCTAGAAGTAGGAGTAGAAGCGGCAGCAGATCATCTAGTAGGTCAAGGTCACGTAGTGCAAGCAGGAGTGGTAGTGAAAGTGGAAGTGATGTTGATCAAGGAAGGAAAGATGAGGAAGAAATCTTTGGTTCTGATTCTGACAGTGATTGAGACAGTTACTATGGAAGCAATAGAAGAAAATGTGTGTCAAAGATCCTTCACCTTTCTGACAATTGTAGTGGAATGTTCAAAATTTGGACCGAGATTTCAGTCCAGAGAAAAAACTCTCTGACATCAGTGGATTTGATATTAATTGTAAAAAGTACATCATACTCCACAGAGAACTCAGTGGTTTACTTCATTTTGAGAATTATTTGGAAATTAATGCTTGTATTAATAATTTGCCATGTCTGAGAATGGTTGGAGGCATATATGATGTTATATGGTTTTGTTTTTTTCATAACACGACTTTGAATTTGTAAAATATCTATTGTTTGTATTTCATGTAAAGTATTCATTACATTAAGTTAAAAAATCAAATTGGAAATTAAATGAATTTAAACTACCATTTTACGTTGATAAATAATGTTTTCATGTGCTTATATTGTGTCCTACAAGGACTTAGCAAATAGTTCCTGATAAACATTTCATAGATGTTACATTTTACAGATTTATGACTTTGTTCATAATTTGGTTTGAGCGTTTTTTAATGCCATCAATGGAAAAATGACTGTAGTATTCATTGTGAATCAAGTATATTTTTTCTCTAAAAAGTGTGGGTTTGTTAAATTTGGGGTGGGCATTATTTGGGGAATATTCAGGACATGGTGATCATTTACATCAACTGGATAATGTCATATTGACTATCTGTGAAAATTATATTTTTTTTCTTGCTTGCATTTGTTTTAAATAAAATCAATTATATTTTGTATTTTGTTAGGTCTCATTGACTTTACATCAAACAGTGAAAATGAAATACAAATCTATTGAAAATTACCATGCTTGTGTTAATTTCTGTTTTATAAACCAATGTCTCTATATCTTCATTAAAATTGCAATATGAATTTGATATGTTGTGTTTTATATTTCACTATGGTGCTGCCTCTATTTACAGTTAGTATCATTGTAAAAGTGTAATTTTAAATCATCAACATTTTATTGTATCATTTGTATCGACCATAATTTGATCGAAGTCAGGTTTCAATGGTGAGACCAGTAAAAAATAATTGTGTTTCAGGTTACTGGACTCTATTGTTTGGCACTGACCTGAAAGTGTCTAACAGAAAAATTCAAATTACCAAAATAATCAAGGACCAGTCATACCTTTTAAGTATGAAAGGTATGTTTGGAAAAAGAATTAGAAAAGTTTTGTGACCTACCTACCCTATAAGAAATATTCTGGGAGAATTTGTCGTCATTCTGAACATATGACAAGAGTGAGGGCGGGCTAGTACTTGGACAACGGATAGAAGAGCCTATTTGACGATTTCCTAAGTGGGCACGATAAACAGGCCAGTCATGATGTGCTGATGTTACTGGTTGACACCCAGATCGGTGAACTTTTCCAAGGTCTCTCGGACATTCTATTGTTGAAACATTGACTCTGAAATACCTTACAATGTGATCTGGGATGAGATGGGTTAAAATTACCATCTATTGTTGAACACACAATATCACAACTTTAGGATACCGGAGTGAATTTCTTCGTCCTGTCATGATCCCCTTTTTGCAGCAACATTTCTTATTTCTTCAATAACCCTTCAGGTCTTGTACAAATATCGACCAATAGTTTCAGGAAAGCCTGATTTACTTCAGTTTTATACTTTTTAAATAAAATACTGTTTATAACGTCCTGTACGTGTCTTTTAGTCACTTACTTTACCACGATTTTCTTTGCCTGTTCATTATAATTAACTGTGATCTTTACAATTCAAAGAATTCTTCGCAATTGTGTAATACAGATTTGATCTGTAGCACGTTTGGTAATTCCACAACAAACCCATTTTTTATTTAATATTATTAGACTAAATGTATTTGTAAACAAAATGGTAAACTAGTGTTTTGTAAACTTAGGCTTCATATCACTTTGAATAAAAATGTTTGAAGATTGTATGATATGTCAATGTATGAGTTGTTCAGTGTATAAATTCGTCCCGTGTTCATCTGATTTGTATCTCCATAAATGATTTTAAATCTTGTAGATGTTGAGAAATTAAATGATAAACGAAATAAAACACCCCACCGGAGTTCATGTGTTCATGCGGATGAAAGACTTCGCTGCTAATATATTCAATAAAATAATTACATGCAGACGTTTCAAACACTAACTGTGAACAGGCTATTGTACAACACAACAATACAAATTGTACATCAACATGCTCACTAACCCCACATCTATTACGTAATATTCATATTTATCTTGTCTGGACTTCATATCTGTCCCGATAAAAACACAGTCTGGCTGCCGAAGTAATCATGATTAATGTATAAGTATCAAGCTATGAGGTACACTGTAACTATAAAAAGCTTATTCTCAGAATTACAACACCGCAGAGGTCTATTGAACAAAAATACTCCCCGAATCAGATCATATTTCAAAAACATCGGGTCTATTTATCATAAAGGAGCGCAACTCCGGATAGATAATACATGTATTTCTTTCCGCTGGGGTTCAACGTCGCGCCAATAGCCAGGGTCACCCAGGAACTTGTCAAGCTTTAACAGTGGAATACACTTAGGTAGAACCACCGACTTTCCGTTTGCTAGCTGGAAACAATACTTCAAACTTACAAAAAGTTGCAATATTCATTTAGTACTATTCATAATAAATAAATTTGCTGTTGTTTATATATCATGCCTATTAGTTAATTCGGTTTAAACTTTATTTAAAGCATCTTACGGTATTACTTATCTGCAGACCTGGTTATAAAACTTAAGATCGTTCTCCAAGATCAGACGTATATACATGTACATGCATGCTGAGAAGTTTCGCGGGGACAAAATGAAAGTTTTATTGAAACGAACATTGAATATAACTAAATTGCGAGTAAGCGTAATAATATCATATAGAGATTAGAATATGAAAATCGAGATCATTGGAAACAGACTGACATATCCGAAATTTTGATATAAGCGACTTTGGCATAATAAGACTCAATTGTACATTTTGAATTCTATTTTTAATGTTTAATTATGACTCGACAATGACGACATTGATCATGCTATTCTGTCAACTTAATTGATTCAATTATGTAATGACAAAGTAGACAGTAACGTCTTTTCAACTAAAATACTTCCAGAATGAAATTCAGATTTTAGCTGCAAGATTGTTCTCAAGGTTTTAACCTCGGGACAAGAGTTCATGTTTTGGTTAATAATCACGGCGATAAAGTTTTAGATATATTGTTTTCCCATTTTGTTAATTTAATGTCACATAAAAAAGTTACTATACCAGTCAACATACATTTATAGCGCATACATGAACTTAATTTCATACTTTTTACTAAATATACTTGACCTCTTAGATTCTTGTATTGAAACATTTCCCATATGTACTTACAAGTTAAAAATAAGTGAAAAAACATGGGCAAGAAAGTCCCTTCGTCACTGCCACTCGTTTACGTACCAGTTTATATTATTGTCAATTTGATATTTACATCATCTACATATCAAGGCCGATATTTTGGTTCCTAAAGGTGGTCTGAATATTGAGGTTTGACTGTATCTTTAAAAGTTTGTCTAGTCACACCTAGAAGCATGGACACTGCTGATAGTAAACAATCTTGACTCATTCTCAACATGCTCCGCTCGTTTTATGTGTGTTAAAATAATTTAATCGAATACCAATATGACAACAAAATTACGCATGTGCTAGGATTGTGAATATCCGGTATTTTGACCCCTTGTTAAGAGAACCACATTTTATTCAATAAGTTATCGCCTTCATCTAATCACGATAATATCATCGTAACTTTCACGATAAACGGTACTTCAATCAATCGATTATCTGATATCGGTGTTTAATTGCCAGTTAACATTTATAGATATGGTTATGAAGCTATTTAAGTTGTTGATGTCCCGTAATTACCAAACATTTGAGTTAATGTCACTATATTCTGACCACTCCAGCATCCGAACCCAGTTCCGTAACACTTTTATTTGAAAACTGGTCGATGTTCTATCCAGGTGCTACATAGTGTTAATCAAAATAGTCGGATGGCTATATTTTTCTCGTGGGTTTAACGTAGCACCAACAACTAGGGTCGTTTAGTTTGACAAACTAATGATAAAATAAAACAAATACAATCCATCCATCCATCCATCCATCCATCCATCCATCTGCATTAAAATGAGAAGAACATCCATTTAAGGCTGAAGTCGAAGGCAAAAGGTCCAATGCAAAGGGATTGAAAAAGCTATGTTCGTACTTATGTTAGTTATGCTGTAAGCACACGTATTGTCCATTTATTCACATTGCCGCTCATTGTCGAGTTATAAAAGATATGAAAACGGTAAAAATTAAAAACCATTTATCTTAGTACAAAGAGTACTCTGAGAAGCAGACATCAACATCAATATTAAAAAAAAATAAAAAATAATGATACTAAATTTCTATACCGGCATTCCAGAATGCTTTAGTGCCATAAAAAAGAAACTGAGAAAATATACCCGATAAAATTGCGATTAAAGTTACTGTGGAATTATTTGGTAAGACCGCAGCGTTAGAGCATTATTGGTGATCTTACACATCTATAGATCCTAATTTACAAAATGTTCCGGTGAAACGTCTCGCCAATCGTTATTGCAGCCAAAACAATCAACAACATGTTTTTCGTTAAATGCAGACGTGTATCTTTGTGGTTCAAGGGGTTAATTCCGGTACTTCTGAGCCCTAAGTCAAAACTAAACATCAGCACTACACCATCTCCTCTCATAATTTATCTTTCTGAATACGAGGATGGAAGCCTCAAGTTCTGGAGTAGAAAGTTCAAACTACGAAAATAATTGGGGACGAATCGGAGGAAAAAATAGAAAAGTTTTGCGGCCTACCTACCCATCCTATTTTTGGTCAGGTATCCGTAAACATGACTATTTTTTCTACCCTCAGTGTACGTGTATATAACATTATTCTCTGTGCTTCCGAACCATTAATTAAGCGTAATGTAGGAGTACTTTGTACTAGTGAATAACGTGGGGATTCCAGCTATGGAGAGAAATTAGTAAAACTTGTCTCACGCTCACTTTGAAATAAACAAGCTTGCACCGACTTCAAGCAGTTTTATTCAATGAATATTTGAGGGTGAAGTGTTTATAATTGCACTTTCTCTCGAGAAATTAATTTTCTATTTCCGTTTTGTCTGTGAAGATATAAAATGCACATTATTAAAACATCTGACGGAACATAAAATGTTAATTTTAACATATCGATGGTTAAGGAGCGGTTCATTAAGACTCGCATGATTGCCCTAAAGAGGACAATGACGAGTTGAATTTCAATATGTTTAATCAAATTCCGTGTTTAGTAAAGGGGACCTATATCAACCAGACCCAATATCTCTGATAACTAGATGAAACAAGATGGGGTATCAGCATCAAACATTTTTCTTATATATATATATATTTACATTTATATAGTTTAATAAAAATTAATATTTTTCTATTTTTCAACAAGGGTAACAACCTTTACCAAAGTTCCAAATGGTGTCGTGAAAACAAATGAAGTCAGAAGCTAATACAATCGAAACGAGAAAGTTTTACCATTGTAAAAAATCGGAATAAATCTTCTGAAACGAGCTTTTTAGAATGATGTGATTAATATGTGCAGTATAACCTCGATACAAGGACCACATTTGGGGTATATAATCGTCCTTAATATTAATGTAGCCTCATTATCAAACCTATACATAGAGGAAATACTAAAAATGAGCTGAAAATAAGTGGTCGTTATAATTAGGTGTCTTAATACTGCGGTAATCGCTAAATGGATATACTGTATAATGTAATCAATTTACAACTTAAAAAGTAATCTAATCGGACATTTCACGGTTTTTCTACAATTCATCGCTCTAAAATTTGTTTTATTCTACGTTCGAGCCGCTTTATATGTTATAAGGTCCATAAATTTGGTAGAATTATTTACAGTGTAAATCATTGATGGATCATTATACGTAATATGAGAAACTATGTCTAAATATAAGACGCGTAGACGCTTTCATAATTCATTTCAATTTATTACACATAAATCTATCACTCAATGACTACTTCGTGATGAAGTTCATATACAACAATAGATTAAACAATCTCATGGGGTTCCTGTAATGTCAATACGAACACTATTTGAAAGGTATAAGAAAAAAAACGCATCGGAGAAAATGAAGAATTCACCACGTGACGAAACAAATAAATACTTCTTGGCAACGTACTAATACTCTCGTTAAATGTCAGCAACGAGTTCGGCCAGGAAGATAGAGCTAAAACTATATTATATACCAATAAGTTAACAATGAACATCGTTAATTACTTGAGTATTCTGTCGCTCTTGTTCCCCGACATTTGTCATTGTGTCGTGTTTTGTGCCAACAATTTCCGCTAATTTGAGGTAAAACCGTACTGAATGGTCACATGATATTTGAACTTGCACGCACTTCTAAAATAATTTGAACACTGAGAAGGCTGATATACGTCAGTACGTATCAAATCACGTGATATTTTGTTTACAAAGCAACAAAACTTATTTTTGTACTTTATCAGTGTCTTTATTTTGATTCCAAATCATCCAAAATGAATTTCAGTTCTTAAATTGACACCCATTATGCTTGTCATGTCTGCGTTTTTAAAAGTTCAAAAATAGCGTGCCAATTTTCAGACCTTGGGGAGAAAGTTCGAAATATTTAAAGAATTTTCGATTTAAGATCCGTGTTTCTCAAGAATTAGGTCCAATTTTGCGAAATACAACCGGGTTTCGTCGACAAGATTTGTAGAAAGTTAATACACATCATGAAATAGTAAAAAAAAGTTTCTATTGCGTTCTGTCATGAAATGATTACTTTACGAGCATGTATGTATGAGATATGAATATACAATTTACTGTAAACAAAGAATTAAGAATTATAACCAAGCCTACTACAAAACGATCCTATATACTACCATAATTAATGAATCATTTTCTCTGATGAAACTCGCCTTTGTTTTGAGGTGAATCAATTGAAAACTACGAGTATTACTGCAATGGTGAATGTTATACTGACTCTTGACAGCCGGTCCGTTTAACTCAATATATTGTGCTCTAGGATTGTGGACCTCGTGAGTTTAATCCTACATGTGGTCACACGTGTCTTCTGTGACTATTTGGTGAAACATTGCATCTAAGGTCTATCGTTCGCCAACATGGAGTTGACATTTACTTGTGGAGAGCATGGTAAATACTGGTCGTCATTCAGGAAAACCGGTATGATTTACTGCACGCTGGTATACAACTGGTAAACTGTTACGGACTGGGACATAAACAGAAAAAAATACAAAAAAATATTTGTTTTAATTTGCATTAGATGGGACGTTACAATAGCGGCAGGGCCATAATAATTTGCGTCATGGAATCTTACCACAGCAGCATCCTCCCTTTTTTCCTCGCTGTAAAACGGTATAAACAACGAACAAATTCTGAAATATGTTAATGCTTAAATAAAAGGTAGTATGTGTGGTAACGGAAGCACAATGTATTGACAGTGTGGTAACGGAAGCACAATGTATTGACAAAATTAGTACATTTTGTATTTTGGATTTTCACAAGATTACTTTAGCTTTGATACAGCAAAACTTTTAATCGAATAGGAAATTAACATTATGTAATATTTTATCAATCAAAATTTCAAAAATAACGTAGAAATACATATGATTCTTGTTTCGTATCTCGTCTGGCACAGTTTACCTACGAGGACTTGTAGTACTTTCGAAGGACCGTTTTCTGTGGATTTTTTTTAAGATTTGATACGGGTTTATTACCCTTGAACTTTCGATTTTCAGGAAGATTGTGATATATTTTCATTGACGGTTAAACTAAAACAGCTGGCCCCTAGTTCATTTTATGGCGATGTTTCCCCAATTACTGAACTTTTTGACATTTACATTGCCTAGAAAATGTTAAATTTTAGGTTTTATTTATTCCAGTTGGACATCTGAGACATTTTGAGTCCATTGTTTGATAGTTTGATGTCAGTTTATGTTTTAATGACTGTGAGCCAGGAAAGTGTTGCAAAACAAGAACAGTTTATTCCGACCTCCACAAAATGTAGACCATGTATTGGCACAATATACGGTGAGCAGCATTCGATTAAAACAATTAACAGTTAAAAAAGGAGCTTGTAAAATTTCAATGCGATCATCTTACAACAAATTATGAATAACATAAAATAAGTGAAAACTTCGTAACTAAAACTGTTCACTCGTGATCTTGGCGATATTTTTTAAGCAATATTTTTGGACGTTAAGCATATTTTGTTTTCAAAATTATTTTCATGCGGTTTGAATCACAGTATGGTTTTCTTGTGTTTTACACCCCGGATCCTCGATGTGATATCCTCGGTGGATTGGTTCAAAATGTTATCAAAATAAAAAAAACGGTGTTTTGCTTCATTTTCCTGCGAATATTTCCTTCCGTCTCAATAACATATTTCCATTTCAGCAGTTTGTTGTTCCAAAAAACACAATTTATCAAACTTATTTCATCTGTTATTCTATAAATATTCGGTGCCAAAAAAGAGTTCCGCAAGTTTCTGAATTATGACATCAGTAATGTTTCCCTGTTTTGACGAACAACAAGATAAGTTTGGGAATAGCACATCTTATCCATATCATCACACAATGTGCACACACGCCATAAAATTTGGCTAATTTCTAAATTGTACGTGGCATTAGTCAGCTTAATTGGGCAGTAATTTGGAACCCTGAAAGTTTAATTTATTGATAAATACAGTGATACATGTAATAATAAAAATTAAATGATCATAAATGTATCAAAACACGCACCTTCTATATTAATTAGAGTTACTGATGTACTGCAAGTCACACCTTTTCAGGTAATCACCTAATTATCTATCATGTTTCCCCGCACAACTGTATTGGTGTTTTTGTTTTATTTGTCCGTTGATTATTGCTATTCGTCTACAACACTACAGCTTATCACCGATATGTGACGTCATGAGTCTTCGAGTGGAATAATGATTTATGAATTACGCGGGACGAACTACGCTATATAACCGCACGTGAAATTGGAGATTCTTGGATATTCTGTACTCGGAAAATATCGGAGAGCTTTCGGACTTTTCTGAAAAGGTATGGTAACTTATTCATTGAATAATTTTATAAATTTCATTCATTGATACGTAATAACTGCAGTTTTTGAAACTGGTTGTCTGAAATTTATTTTTTTGTGCAATTTTATTATATATATTATTATTATTAAAAAAATAAATTTCAGACAACCAGTTTCAAAAACTGCAGTTATTACGTATCAATATATATATATATATATCATGTGAAAGTGGCAATTTTACTCATGACCTGTGTAATTTATGCTTATTCGTCTCGGACATAAGGAGGATTGGTTTTAGCCACAAACTTTTATTATATTATAGTTTCTAAAAAACGTATACTTGCTTTATCTTAATCGTAATAAATGTTATGAAACAACGATAACATGTCATGATTATGTTTTATTCAGAATGGAAAATTTTAATTATTATAAATGAAAGTTTGCTTTTTCTTAATTTCCAAAAGGTAGACTATTATGTTACAACTTTACAACTGGCAAAATATAAAAATAAATTGTATATATAACTTAATATTTGGCCAGCACTATTTCTTCAATACACCATTGCGGTATTCAAGTTTATTTTTTTATTGTTATTAGAGTTTCAATATTTCCTACTATAACACAGAATACATTAAAATTTTATATAAAAATGTATCCACTCCTTCCCGTCGTCAGTCTTTGATCTTATCTTTGGGTTATTTTGTGTTTACTTTCATATTTACATAGATTCATTTGATCGCATAAAAAGGGAAACCATAGTTACGAGTATGGCTGTAGTAAAACTAATAATTATGTGAACTTTTATAAGCATTGTCAAACATGGGATTTTGTAATTCTGTTCTCTCAGGAGGAATACAAGTCTCCGATTATTAAGCGCTTGTCAGTCATCGTAACAAATCGTACATTTTATTGTTTTCATTTGTTAGTCCCGGTAGCTTGCACATTCTGAAGATTTCTCTTTCTAAACTGTCAATGTTTTGCCCTATATAGTGCGATCTTTGGAGCATCCTATGAAAATTTATTGTCTTGCTGTTGTGTGACCGACTCAGCGAAATTCCACTACCAATTTTTTTTACCGGTTTGTGACAACTTGTTTTCGTCCTTTATTCCAGTCTTTTGTTTTTCAGTCCAAGCACACAATGATGATAACAAAAATGTGTACCGACAAACCCACTGTTAAAAGTTTTGGTCACATACGCATGAACCAACATTTTATTAAAAGACGTCTTTGTTTTTTTCCTTTTGTTGCATTTTGATATGTCACTGGTTTGTGCAACAGAATGATTGTATTTATGATATAAGTTTTTTTTCTTATTTTCTAAGCTAGACGATTTCCAAGTACGCTTTACCATAACACACCCATACTAGCCACTGTATTGTTTACTTCAAATGTACAAAAATAGTGTTGAGAGAAAAATTGAATGTACTTAAACACCGAAACCCCGTTATACTGGACATCTAGATTGGAAATGAAACAGATTAAGTTTGCTTCCTAGATTTTGACGGTACAGCACATTTATCTGTCTACTAATATTGTTGAAAATTTAACGAATTTCCGAGATAGAAATAAAAAGTGAATATATCTCATTCACACATAAAACTTGTTGTCGTACACAGAGGCAATAATGTTGCAAGAAAACGATTACGAAATATATTATTTTCTGGAAAATAATCCAAACATTGCTAGAGACAAAGTTTGAACGGTCACCAAGAAAAAATCATTTTGAGTTTTTTGGGATGTAATAAACAGCTTCTAGTGGGCGAAACTCATGAAACAGTCATGAAGTGTATTGTTAGTCGCGTTTTATGTACGTTTTATATTTCATTTTTGAACGTAAATTGCCAATTTCGTGTTCCAGTGATATGAGTAATTGACAAAACAAATTAATTTAAGTACATTGAAAATAAAACTATTGTGCCCCTGTTATTTAATTTCATCATGTTGGCACATAAATTAGATCTATTTTTGATTTTATTATTTGCACAAAGCAGTATAACATATTCGAGAAATCCAATCATTCGTCTGTCGGATATCATCAATAAAATAATACATTGCGCACTTCATGTTTGAATCCCAATGGCTTAACCACCCTATAGGATTTTGGAACCCTAAGCGTTCAAGAAAACAAGTATGAATATATTTTTTTAATTTCATGTATGTATATGCTAACGAATGAACGAATTTAAGCAAGATCGATTGTTTGTTCTATATTAGAAAATAAATTCACTCTGTTATATCCAGCGACAGTACATTATGTCTATCAAAACTTATATTAATTAACTGCAGGATAAGTGACAATTTCTCATTTTCCAAAATCATTGTTGACAAGGGAATTAATAATCTACATACAATATAAATCCTCGTGGAATTAGATCAGGAATGTAGGAAAATGCAGAAAACCGTCACATATACTGTGAGTGTTATAAAACTATTTGTCAAAATACTTGATACTTTTAATTCGTGAATAAATACATTTTAAAAACTTGCAGCTAAGAAATTAGAAACGTCTTAAAATGTACTGAAGTTATTATAATGTCATTGATCGTTTTTAATCAATGTTGAAATTGATTAGTTCGAGGCATATTTGTTATTTCTGGACCATTTGCTGGATGTACTGAACCCAAATACATTTATATTCCACCTGAGTCATACACGTTGAGGGAGACAATTGCGAATAGATTTAAGAGAAGCATGTATAGTTTTTTGTAGGTACTCTACATGTATAGGCTAGACAAAAAGTCCGTCGTACAGAGCCAAAAATACAGCTGATAAATGTTTTAATGAGAGTAACAAGTAAAAGATAGTAGTGCCAACGAATGAACTGCATTTGGTGAAAAACACGTAGTGAAATTGTACCCATTCCGGATTTTGTAAATAGGCTTTTAATGCCCCAAGACAAAATGATAAGCTATATATAAACTTCAATGCATTATGATGTTATGATAACACACAAGCTAACAAGTTTTGGTTTATGTCCCAAGTGTGTTTAATTGAATTGAAATGTATTCTAAATTCTGGGCAAAGAACCAATAACATTAACCAGCGCCAGCCAGCAGCAACTATCTTGCAATATTGTGATACTATAATAAATTTACGAGTATAATTACAAACTTCCGGACTTCATTGTTTACGATGGATATCGTTGCGCATCTGTCAATTAGGAAGTCGAGGTGCGAGTACAGATGGCAATAAAAATTCTATTACACGAAATGACAAATAATTTATATCGTATTTCCATAAAACTTTACTCAACCCAATCAATAGAGAAATATGCTACATGTATTCACGGACGGAAATAAAAATCGAATTTAGATGAGGTTTCGAATATGAAAGAGCCTTGAATGTTTTCCAGTTTGCGGAAATGATGAACGATCAGTATTATGTATACTTAGTACGCAGGAACAGAGACTAAGGTGGATGCATTTAAGAAAATGTTATCGCGTTTTCCTTATTTTGCAAGCGTTTGGATGAAGAATATTACCTTTACGCAACGGTCAACGCCAGTAAGTTTAAAATTGATAAAATATTGTTCAATACTTTTGAACCGTGAATGAGGTATGGCAGAGGTAAATCATTGAAATCTATACGTTACTTCATTAATAAGAACCACGATCACTAGGTAAGGCAAAAAAGTCATGATTACGTTACTTGACCAAAACACAAGATATGTCGGTCGCAAAACGTTTTGTCTATTTATTTTTAAACCACATCTTTCTTTATTTTGGAGATACGGTCATTCCCCGAATATTTCCTGTTAAAAATTCAGGGTCGGTGCCAAAAAAATGGTCGGTCGGATAATCGTGTAAGAAAAAAAAATCTCGTCTGCCTTCCAGTACTAAATGATTTCCCTTTCTTTCGGTTAAGGAAGAGCCAAGTCCTCCAAATGATGTGTGCAACAGAAGACGGAACAAATGCCATTTGGATACAATACGATTATTTTAATCCTGTACTGTTCAACACAGTCGGAATAGCTTTAGAATATTTTTTATATTAAACTCATGTGTTTTAAAGAATGTTGCTTCTAGCACTGCACATTGAATTATTAATGTCAGGTATTTTGTTAAAAAAGATCACCGACATTTTAAAATTAACGTCTCCAGTAGTACAATCCTTTGATTTAATTGTTAATTGCTTCTGCATAATGTCTAGAACATTTGCCAAGGGCAATGACTTCAAAGAAAAATGAAGGACTAAAATGCATTAGACAAGGCAAGGATGTGTCACGTACGAGGCCATTGTTTAACAAATGTTGGTTTGTGGTTACGTGACCCAAACTTTTAACAGTGGGTAGAAAGGTAGATTGGTAAGCGTATTTTTGTTAACAATATTATGCTTGTACCGAAAACAAATATCTGGGATAAAGAACGAAAGTAATTGTCAAAAAAGGATTTTGAATGAGTCGGTCATATAGCTGAATACAAACATTTTTTATGAATCACCTGATGCTTTCTTCCTAAATAAAAACATTTATACAAATCCGGCAAGAGGCCAACCTGCGTCTAATTAAGACGTTGACTAATTGCAAAAGGGACGCATTATCGACACGAGTGTATGTGTATCAGAGTATTTCATCATTAACCAACGGAAAGGTACTTCTGTGTTACACAAGTAACTCATTTGACCACAAACAACTACAGTTCTTGCACAAACACATTAAGACAATTAATTCTTTAAAGTATTGAATGTGACTGAACTTCGTTGATGACATTATCAGTTGAACACCGTTTTATCATTAAATCCGAATCCTCATTGCCATCGATTGAAATAATAAAAAATAAAAAAAAATAAAAATCTTTTTAAAGGTAGATATCACGTTTTGAAGGGGAGATATCACATATTCAAAAGGTAGATATCAAATATTGAGGGTGTAATACTGAAGAGGCGATATCACATATTCAATGGATTGATATCGCATATTTAAGGAGTGACATCACACATTCAATAGGGTGATATGACATATTCAAAAGGTGGATATCACATTTTGAAAGGATGATAGCGCATACTCATATGATTAATATCGCATTTTACGAGGGTGATATTACATATTACAAAAGTTGATATCACATCTCCCACCGGGTAATAATACCTTTTCATTGGCCAATGGGTAATAACGGTTATTTGAATTTGTGGTATATGAAGAATACTGCAATGCGGTTTCCAAAGTTATTTCTGTTTAATCTTTATCTAATTTTAACACATATGTATCGTTCGTTTCATGTTCAAACATCGTGTAAATAAATTATAGACAGAACTAAGTTACTACATATATATCTTGATTTCATGCCATAAACATATTTCCCGATGTCTGCATATCAATAACCTCCCCGTCTGGTGATCTATTCGTATATTATTGAACAACCGTAAAAATATGTTGTCTATGTTGTTTTTTGGCTTTTTGTTTACAACAAAGCCGACTTGAATTGTATCTGAGCAAGTCAGAGATTTATTTCATGCCTGACATCCGTATTTTTATCACGTGACACAAATTTGTGATTAATCGTGATTTCTCGTGATGTTCCTAACACAGACGCTGACATTATCATGGCTTACATCTAAATAAGAATTAATACCCGGATAACATGCGTTTAATTTTTGAACCTGTCAGTTCTATTGACATGATAGTACATTTTGTAGTGTGAATATACAGTATATTAATACAAATTATACAGTAAACAGAGAAATAAAGAGCGCCATGTATAAAACTCGTATTATCGTGAGACGTATAATACACGTGACAAATGTAATAGAAGTTTCCTTAATGTCTATCTAAACATGTAAATATGTTTATAACTAATCTCTGTCCTCGCCTGTTAGTTATTTCTTATGTCGCTGTTAGCAGAGCACTGTAATAACAATAATTTGTTTCTTCAGAGTTACATTGTACATAGCAACCAATTCATATATGAGTATTATAAGCTTCGAGCTTTCGAACCAATCCTGAGACATGGCTAATCGTATGTTGGTTTAGCCGCTCGTTTATTTGAAATGCATGTATGTTATAACTAATACACAGATTCTCACACGTGGTACCGAGATGATGTCGAGCAAAAATCGTTTGGCTTACGGAGAGTCGATGGTTCTACTCAGGGGTACGCCGGGTGTCTTCATGCTCCACCGTTAAAGCTGGAAAGTCACCAATTGACCCTAGCTGTGGGTGCGACGTTAAACCCTAGAGAAAGCCTTTGTTTCTTTATAATACTCTTGAAAAGTCAAGTATCTGTCAAGATAGTTTTTCGCCATGTAAAAAAGAAATTATTCTGAAATGTCTGAGTACTTAAAAGTACAGTACCATAATTGTACATTGATTATTGATGTGGTCATGTTTGTACAAATCTATAATGTACTATAAAACTCAAGTACTATGAACTGGGATATAGTGAAGTACATTGTATTTATTTTTCTCTCGTCGTGTCCTTCATTTCAGTTATGGATAAGGTGAAATTTGAATATAGTGAAGTAAATATTTGTGTCCCTAGGAATTTTTATAACCGTGTTTTATTCTACAACTATGAATCTGCAATTTTATAACAGCTAATTCAAATTTTATGACTTATGACTTATAACGTGGATTGAGATGGAAGCCACGAAGTGTTTCTGAGTTTGCCTTTTTATACAATATGTTATAAGCGTCTCTGAAAGCACATTCCGTGCGTAAATTTCTATGCAATCATGCATTCAGTATTTTGGTTCTTCAAACTGTTATTTTTTCACGAGTACAAGTTCTCAGTCATTTAAACCAACGCCTTTACTGTAAATTCATACAGTCGATCCTGCAAGCTGGAAACTGATTTGTTGAACAACTAATAAGAACGTAATGAGAGAAAAAAAATATTTTCGTCATAGGCTTGATACACTACCGGTATATCTGTTATTTTACACGTTTACGTTTTACAGAAAACTGAGGGTTTCATCTTTAATTTGATATCAGAATTTTAAGAATCGGTGTCAGATAAGAACATAAAGCTTGGAACATTAAATTAATTACCTTTTCTCGATTCCGGCACTAGGTCCGGCCTTTACACATTCCTGTACAAAAGTGAATCTGTCTTTTCACGGTCCTTAATAATCCCGGATTTTATTCAGGACTCGGTCTAAAGCCATACTGGATTTTATCCCTTATTGCGTTCGGATTCTAATAGCTTATGATTTTTTCGAAGGCGAAAATGTTAAAGCACAGAACCAGCCTGAATAAAAGTAGGATGCCTTTTCGCTTTTTATAGTTTTCTGTTGAATACTATTAGGATGCCTTGGTTTGTCGCAGATTTTTATGCAAACCAACCTAACGTATGCTGTCATAAGTCGGCAAAAATGTAGTAAATCGGAGACATTAACTAAACTCAGGCGAACAGGTAGCCAACTTTAACTAACTTGTTCCGATACAAACAACCAACAAATTCCAATCACAAGATGTGAAACTGTTTAGGACCAAGAGTAAAACTTGAAGTCTATTTTTTATTAGTTTGTTCAGTTGCTACATGCGTCTCAAAATATGCCGAAGATAGTTACTATAACATTGTAACACAAATTAAAAGTACAAGGCATTTTGAACTAATACCAAATCAACAGGATTAGCGCTACATGTGGAGGCACCTTGAAATAGTGTATCAATACGTTCTCTATTTTTGGGACGAATATTTTGTATGTAAGCATTGTTTACCGAGAAACTCAAACTGATAAATGACCGAAACACAGGATGTGCGACGTTTATGTCTCCCAAGATAAATATTTATCTATATCATGCGCCCACCCTCATGAAGAGTTTGATTCAGTATCGTATGTCAATTTATTTGAGCACAAAACTGCTTATTTAGCATTCTGACTATACTGCCGTACATCAGGCGATTTCTGTCATCGTTCGTCCCCTATGATTCACGTCATGACTTAAGGAACATTTTGTGAATTCAATCACGTTTGCATATTTAACCAAAATCAGTGAATGTCATATCAGACCTGCGTACAGAGGTCAGCAGACAGAGGGAGAAAATATCATTTTATGCTCTGTTGTCTTTTTTGATTCAGATCTTTGTTTGTTCAATAATTAATATTAAATTAGTATTACATGTCCCGTGACCACGGTTTGGGGTGGTTTTTACATGCGAGTGATTGTTCCAATGTTTCACCTTTGTTCACAGATGGTTTCTATGTACAGGTGATCATTAACAGGCATCGTAATTCAATGTATATATACACGCACAATGGTCCATTCCATGCGTAGAGTCAATCCAATTGGCGAAGCTGAAGATTAGTATTACTAATGTATTGGAGAGAACATTTTCTGACGTCTGTGATTGGGTCATATGGAATCTTTTTAATTGTGTTAACTTTAGGAAAGTAATATCCTCGAGGCTCTTGTATTCTCGAAAATCTTGAAATTTGTTCGAAAATTTATGTTATTTACAGAACAATGCTAATTCATGGCAAAAAAACTCTCCATTATTTATATACCGTACATGTATTTACGTTCATTTGTACTCGATGCCTCAGGCTGGAGCAAGCTTCCGGTTTAATTTCTCGATTGTCGAAGTACAATGTAAGCTTGTTGATTTATATCGAGCTGGTTGATTCAGTGAAGTCTCAACAGCAGTGGACTGGTTTCCGGTACAGTTAATCATGTAACCGGTAACCAGAGGCTAGGTATTTCACTGACGTCAATATGGATCGCGACCCGATGAAAATTAGTATTGGTTGGTGGAAAGCGAACTGTTATAAGCAAGCTATATTTCTCCAATGAACTTAAATATTTATCAAACGAAATAAAATACGCTTTTTCATTTAATGCACATTTAATTACTGCAAATGTTACAGATTCAATATGGTAGAAAATATAACTTAATGAGCTGTGAATTAGATTTAGCATTCGGACAAAATGTGTTCGGATTTTTATATCAGTAGAGCGAGGTAGTCGGGTGCACTTACAAGTGACTCTCTACGATAGAGTGGTTTATGTATCTGATAGGTAATTACTAGCTCTTCACCGCTGTGAGTTCGAATCCCACTCTGGACCGGACAAACTCCTCAGGTGAGGAAGCTGTCCAGCTAACTTACGGAAAGTCGGTGGTTCTACCCACGTGTATGCCTTGGATCTTCCTCCGGCGTTAAAGCTGTAAGGGGCGCCAAATTACCTCAGCAGTTGGTGCGACATCAAACCCCAGAGAAAAAATGATGAATTACTGTACATCCGTTATCAATAATGATTATGCAAAATAATATACGCTAAATTAGATATTTGCAGAGAATACACACTAGCATTCTCCAAGGAAATTACACTTGGCTTACATCGTTACCATCAGTAAAATAAAAGATCGCTGCGAAAGAACTGACTCAAGGTGGATATAAATATCTTCTTGATTTACGACAAATATGATGATGTTTGAGTTAATTTATCCTGTACGGATGAGCTTGAAGAAATATTACACGCCCGTAAGCAACTCTTATGATATAAATATGGTATCGAAAAATCCCGCGAGATTTCATGAGATGATAATATAATTCCAGAATAGACTTATTGGAACCACACACGATTGCTCAACATCATTGCCCCCTAAGTGCCGTTTATTTGTTGGCGCATTTTTGTTTTCGCTCGACGTATGAAGCAAAAGTTTTCATGTTAAGCCAACATTATTAGAAAATATTGGATTCTGTTGTGTTCTGTAAGAAGTTCGGTTCTTAAAAAGTTATCGGGGAAAAGTAATTAAGGAAGTTTTTAGTCTATGCGATCGTGACAAAATATCATGTTTCTCATTAGATGTGATTTAAAACGATCATTTTACCAGAAATTGAAATTTCTATTACGTTTTACGAACTTCAGACTTTTATTTGTGATAGTTTTTGTATCTTATTTGTCCCCACGTTTTAGTTCACGTCGTACATGTTCTTGTAAGATTTCTACGACGATGTCCATCAAAATAACTCTTTTTTCATAAAAAACTAAAAACCAAAATAGTTCCGTGTTGACATTGAAAACATTTTTTACATAAATCGCTTTATCGTGACGTATTTCCTGAACCCCATAAGGACAAAAATGTGGGTGTTTATAGATTAGCTTCCATTTTTTTCAAGCGTTACTCACATTATCACCTAGCGTCTTACAAGTTCAGATATTATGACTACTGTCTATTAACTGTCTTCAGGACAACACATTTTGTTTAATCCTTAAACAAATGTGATAAAACATAGGAAGGAAATGTGTCCTTTATTCACACTTCGAAGCTTGATTGCGCCTGTTATATCAATAAAGTGCGCTAAAGATCGGCCGGGGCACATTTGATGTACTTTATATGTAAGATGCAGTTGGTCGTGAATGTGTCAAACTTGACACTGCTTGTATTGTAGTGAAACAGAAGCTGTCCAGACTGTTTGCGAAAGGTCGGTGCTTCTAACCAGGTGTCCTGAAATTTTAAAAGTCGGGAAACTCGCCATTTGATTCTGACTGTTGGTGCGGCGTTACCCCCGACTAGATGTATTAAAACAGAATGATTAATTGCACATATTTTGTATATTTCAGGTCAAGTAGAAATTACAATATTACTATGCAGGTATGTACCGTTCTCGATGCTCTAAAATTTTAACATATCCATACAAATGAATGCCCATACAGATAAATACTAGTGAATTGTTTCATTAATATCATTTAATTTTCTTCCTAGTTTTTATTTTCACACCGATATTACCCTGCATACATGAACACACGCTGAAATTTTATATTTAAGTTTTGGAGGAAATGATGTACTCACAAGTTCCCAAACTTATAAAAGTCATTCAAAGTGACACGCTTCCGCATTTGAATATTTTTTCTTAACTTTGTTAAGTACTCTCATTTTAGAAATGTAAGGAAGTAAAAAAAATCTTAGTTTCTCAGCAGGCACCATACCCTATACATTGAACTTTAAAGTTACGATGTGATGTCGTGGGAACTTTTTGTTTTCTTAATTGTACATTATTTGAAATAATTGTGTAAGGCATAAAAACAATTTTAACAGTTAAAGCTCTGAAAGAAGTAAGTGGTCGTTATAATGAGGTGCCTAAATATTCAGGGGAAAGCTAAGTAAGCCAAGCTTACTGTATAAATTCTGACTATCAAATTCTCAGTATAATGTCTTGATTTGAGTCTTTAATTAAAATACAAGAAACGTGCATTTGTTGAATCTTGATACACGGAATAGCCTTTATACTTTATAAAATAACTACATGTACATTCACGCTTGTTAGCAGAATCATGCTGGCATTATTCCATGGCAATTAATTCTCAATAAATCTCTTTATTATAATCAGTTTCGTGTTTACAGACAATTGGACTCCAAATTAACATAATCACAAATAAACAACAAACAAAGAAACATTACAGACAACTTAAAACATGCAAAACAACTATAAGCTTTTTGAATGTCAAATTTACGCGTCCTTGGTTATTTTGAAAGTTGATTTTTTATGATGCTTCAACTCTCAGCACGAATCTCAGAAAAAGAAAAAAATCTTACAGTCCCGGCAAAAAAACCCTTCCCCATTTGACACAATCAGGCAGGAACTAACTAAATGACAAGGCTGTAATACAAATGTGTGACGTGTGACTGTTTCTTTCAAATTTCATAGAAGAATGTGATTAGTCTGTGGTATTGTTATCAAGTTCTTTAATTTTAGTGATGTTCAACTCTCGGCATGTGTTCTTTATGACAATTTGATATTTGCTACAGCTTATTCAAGCGATTCTTGTAGAAAAAAGAGAAGAACAAGGTTCAGTACAGGTACAGGATCCAGAAAAAACTGGACAGGTTAACGTCCACATACAACAGAAATACTGTAGTAAATATGCATAAAACCCTAAAACATAAATAGAATTTAAGAAATTTTGGTAACATTTGACTTATTTAATCAATGCAGGATCCTGTGAGAAAAATTCGTGGACAGGTTCCATTCATGAACAGCATCAATACACACTGATATCGGACGTTGACTTCAGATAAAATAATACTTGTATATAGAAATTTACACACAAAATAGATGAATGTTCGGTGCTAGAGTCTGACTTTGATACCTCGATACAAGACAATAAAAAACTTGTTGAACCATAGATGCATCAAAAATAGACATTTATGATCTGCCTTAGAGAACTACATATAAAACCAATAAATATTTTGTTGATATATTAATAACTAGTTAATGCTGACGTTTATTTTTACTGGCATTAAGATGCACCAATCTTGGTTTTTATTTCATTCATGCACAGAAAAGCGTTAAATATTACAGAAACACTACTACTACTAGATATTTGTTATCATAGAATTGTCATGCGTGTATGCAAGAAAATTGATAGCAATGTTTTATGTTTATGAAAGTCAGTGTCGTAGGAATATTAATTCATTCCATTCATGTGGGTGCAACGTATACAGTTGTCCAATTAAGTCTGATATTAAAAACGAGTCCTCGTCAGAAACTAGAATTTCACATATTGTCAGATTTGTCCAGACAACAGCACTGTGACCCGGTCAATCGATCGTATCAAGTACTCTTGCCAATTTCAACTATTCATCCTACAAATTTTGGTATTGATAAATCGTCAGCTAATTAGTTAGAACTGATAATTACGTCTCCTGTTAGTCTTGGACAGTTAGTTGTACACGGAATGTTCTGACCGAAGAAATAAACAAATGTGAACGGGTTAACAAGGTTATTACATGCTTGCCAACAACAAAACATAACACTAAAAACACCAAAATAATATTGCACTTCAAACTTTGTTAAGATATCAGTCGGTTAAATTTCCCGATGCTCATCTGTGAATTGTAATTACAACGTCTTCTTAAATTGAATATAACTTATCCATATACATGTATCATTGATAGATTAACTTTTTTTTAATGAGTCATGTTTGCCAATAAGCCCGCAATATATTTCTCACAAATGAACAACATAAAAACAATTTAACAAATTAAATCATTGTTTATTCTTTCCAGCACACATTTTTTTTCATTTCTTTCTACAATTTTGAAACAAAAATCGATTAAGTGTCGCTGAATGTATCATCGCTTCTCTGAACTGTCACGTGATTAGGTTCTGAGGTTACGTTGCACCTGATACATCAAGTCATACAGATTTTAATACTGTTAGCAGCGCAATGATAAATCGTTTTATTTACAAGTCATGACGGCCGATAGTCAGATGTCTTTTGTGTGATTTAAAGTCATTTCAGGGGATTAATTATTTATATGTCAACTGTTGGCTTCCATGGGGTAACCCGACCAATGTCTTTAGTCGTTCCATTTACTTTTTGCGTTAGTTTGGTAATGGGTTTTGAGGAGCTTAACCACAGTATTTCAATAATGTATGGTATTCAATTGTCCCAATCAGTGTTCTTGGGTTACCTTCCAATATTAATCAAATTGCTATTCTCAACATGACGAAGAATCTGTTAATTAATATAAATGACATTGGATTTAATAACTTTAGTGAAATAGTCAGAGAAACACACTATCCGAGCAGGTTCTATTAAAATTTCTTATCCCTGTCGTTTTAACAGCTCAGGAAGGGTAAGTTAGTACTAGTTCGTATACAGTCCAGGAAAACTGGTTAGGTGAACCGGCCGCCATATATAACTAGTGAATTATCAAATTCGGCGCTTAACTCCGTGAAAACAGTTTCAATTTCTATTCTTTTACATTAATTTACAGACACGATGCTAATTAACATAACGGCATACTTGTACCTAATCTAAGACATACATGCTCAAATCTTTTGTTTAATAACAAAGTTATGTGTTTTCATGGTAAGAACTTAACGAGTCTTCTCTTTTATTTCAGGTACACACAGTGTTAGCAGCGGTCGCAATAAGCTCCTTCTTGTTTGTACAGATGGCAGATTCAAAAGTGTTATTCGATTACGCATGCGACCCGAGAACTTCAAAAGTCACGTGCCTTCTTGGCTGTCTCGGATGTTTTGAATATTACGGTGGTCACATGTACAATATGGCGGCTTGTTGTCAAGAGTGTAAAGATGAACAAGCGGAACTTATAGATGATGGACCTGTTCAGTGTTCGCAAAGGTTTATCAAAGGATCTTGGATGAGACGATTCGGAAAATGAACATTAGTTTTTGATTGACTATTACCGTTTTACGAGAACAAAACTGTTTTGCGTGCATTTTTTGTGTTCGAGTACGATTGTACAACTTTCTCTGCGTAGAAATCAAAAAGACCGATATCCCGGTCGATGAATGTCTTATCGCCATCATAACGAGGAATTTTCTTCTTTGAAAAACAATCAAATTTGAATATAACTCAATTTCAATTCGGTTATTGTACTGAGAAAATAAACACTAAGACATGTGATAATTCAATGCTATCTCTTCCTTATCTGTCAGCATCATTTCATTTTTGGTCAACTTATCCCTCCTAACCATACAAATTTTTGTTCAGTCATAAGTAACAGAAAACTTCATCAAATCAAAGATGGAGGAGAGAGAATATTTTTAAAAAAACTTGTTATTACGACTACCGTCAGAACAAAAACGATCTTAATATTGTAGCGATCTCATTACCAAAGTAAAACATCAAGGAAATGTTGAAAACCGGTCCGAAAATAAGTGACCATTGTTAAAAGATGGTCTTAATATTAAAATAGTCACTTAGTGTGGTTATACTGTATTTAAAACAACATCGGAGAACAAAAGTCGCCCCGTACAATTACAAAAAGTTACAGTCATAGATTATCAACCGAATGTAACATCCACAATTGAATATCTGTAACGGTATGATTCTAAGACCTGTATATTCAAATATTCAAGATCATGAAGCTTGTTCATTGCTTTGGGTGAATTACAAAAATACACAGACATTCGCACTGCCACATTCTTGTTACAGTGATTTATGTTGTTTTGATATGACACGACGCTGAGTATATATAAAAACATCATTACTTAATCAGCAACATATGTGATTAGCATCATAAGTCAGTATATTGTTTCTGATAGTCGATGTTGTGTCACATGGAAGATAATGTGATCTGGCATAAAAACATTAATCTTTTTCATGTGTCTCATATATAATTATTACTGATCGATTTTTTCCCATAAAATAGAATTTAGTCAGTATGTAAATATGTATAATATTTATGTATGCGGGGAGTATTTTTCAGTTAGTAACCTTATTTTAAAAAAAATATTTACCGAAAGTATGGCCAGTGTTCAGAAACCTTTCAGAAAACACCGCCTTTATAAACTTCCAAGTTAAATTCAAACTCTGAAATGGATTTTTACAATTCATACGCATAGGGCGCTAGCACGTTGAAGGAATTGTGTATAATGGTGTTCTAGGCCTAAAATGGCCATACGGACCAAAAAACACTTATAGTACATATGTACATATACAAGGATTACAACTTCCGAAATGACATTTTCTGTACCAAGTTTATTTAACACTCAAATTTCTAATAACTGGTGTCTACAGATAGCTAATACATTATACAACATATGACCAATAAACATTTGGTCAATTCAAAACGATGAAGCAGGTATTTCACAACAACAGCTACAGTAAAGACAACACATGCTTACTATAAAGATTACTAAAATACACTGTTTCAATGCAAAAATGTAATCCAGGAACGTTCTATTCACGTTAAATTCACAAAAATCGTCGCATGATTGAAACTTCAAATATTATGATGCAGTGACCTTTGCCCCGTAATTTGTTTGTAAGCGGGCGTTTCATTGGGTGAAACTCACAGAATCATAATAGCGTAGCGAGGTGGAAATCAATGACGATTTTGTTAATTTTACGTGAGTAGAACATTCCTGGATTATTCTTTTGAGCCGGGTCAGTGTATTTTAGAGATATTTATGGTTAGCACGTGTTGTCATTCCTCTACCTGTTGTTTTAGGGTGTATTTGGTATGGCACTTCTGATCAATTTGGCTTTGCGAGGTCGCGTTCGACTAAACGATATTGACGATTTTTTCGGAGGAAAAAGATTAAATATCTGCTTCATTGTTTTGAATTGGACAAAGTGCTTATTAGTTATGTGTAGTATAATATATTAGCTATCTGTAGAAACCAGTTATTAGAAATTTGAGCGATTTCTGGAAAAGTTAGGAAGTGTTAAACAAACTTGGTACAGAAGCTGTCATTTCGGAAGTTCTAACCCTTGTATATGTATATATATATATATTTGATATACGTGTGTTTGGTCCGTGCGGCCATTTTAGGCCTAATTCCCGTCCCGTTCCCGTTGACGACCGTCGGTGACCAAAAATCCGACGTTGTTCCGACGTCGCACATTGACGTTGGATAGATGTCGGAAAAAGTCGTCAATATGACGTCGGTTTTCAGTCGGGAACATGTTATGTCATTATTATTTAAGAAAACTAAGATACGGCTTAGAACTAACAGCAAGCATCTTGTTTGTGGTTGTTGAAGTAGCAAAGGTACTTAAATCCGTTTTGATCATTTCCCCTATCGGTGCTGTTTTTAGATTTGACCCAAACCTCGCAATTTCGCGGTATTTGTATTGAACTCCTTTAAATGTGTTAAAATCTTCTTTAAAATATTTTTGACATTTATTTTCGAATTCTGGTTGTATATAAACCTAACAGGTCAGATAAAAAGATTAAACCAAAAAAATACGAACAAAGAAAATAAATTCTTGCGCATGCGCAATGGTTCGCGCACGCGCAGTCTCGGGCGGTTGTTTTTCAACGAATCAAGCAGTTTAAAGCTTCTCTGATTCCAGAAATCTTTCTATCAAAATGGTATTTTGGGTTATATATATGCATGCAAACAATATATCGTTGCTCAGTTTCTTTAAATCAAGACAGATAGCATGTATTATCTCTCTTGTTTTGTGCATGCATGGATGAAAATATTTTGCATGCATTCCCCACCCACCCTAGGTCCTGGGCGTTGAAATTAAATTTTGTCGCATTGAGACAATCCATAGGAATTCGAAGTTTTACAACCAGTTGTACTCTCGTATTGCACCTGCCTATATTTTGGATTGGTTGATATACAAATAAACTGTTGAATTGTTTTCATTTGTAGTACTCCAGTAGCAATTAGGACACAGATCACTCATTGTCAGATTTTGGTTGGATAATGGTCGGGTTTAGTCGGATAAATGGTCAGATATGGTCGGGAAAGCGGTCGGATTTTGGTTGGATAATGGTCGGGTTTTTGGTCAGAAATGGTTAGATTTATGGTCGGATGTTGGTCGGAAATTCGGTCATAACCCGACGTCTATCCGACGTCGGAAACTGACGTCCAAAAACGTTTCATTTCTAACAATTTTCCCGACGGTCATCTGACGTCGAAACCATACGACTATCTGACGTCAATCTGACGTCCTGTGTTTGCTGGGAATACACCATTATACACCATCCCTTCAACGTGCTAACCCCCTGTGTTCATACGTATTTACCACCAAGTCACTACTTTCTAAGTCGTCCGTTAGATATTCGGAGATGCTGAACACGAAGAATATTACAAATGTGAATGTGGGTCTAGATCCAAAGATGCCCAGATCCGATACCAGGGATTTAGGGTCCTAGCCAAGGTTACCTCGGACTTCCCTTAATACGTATTGATGGTTATGTGGAGAAACTACAGTACAAAACATTACATTTCTTAGCAATATCGTCCCAAGGGGCACAATACAATCTGTTTTGTTTCCGTAAAATAATCATAGCCTATATCACGATAATATACTAGTAACCATTAATCATTGTAAGAATAACACAGAAGCAATTTATAAGACTAGTTAAAATGAATGAACTCATAGTGTACTTGTAATGTATAATTAAGACATTATTCACATTGCATCAAACATAATGAGTACAGTATTTCACCAGTATTCTTTAAAATGTTAATTTACGAACCAAATTCAGAATTTCAGTTAAAGGATGATGATTTCTTCAATGTATGGTTCAGCTGTTTTTATCGTAATAGTAGGCCAATGTTAGTTAATTCGATAATCCATACAGTTATATTACTTTAACGACCTGTTAAACATTTCAAATGCTGTACTTTTGACATTGAACATACAGTAACTTTATTAGAACCATAGCATGGCTTTTATGCAGCAACCGTGTCAATGAAACAGTCCATGCCTACAATAACCCGCACTATTGTCGTACATTCTTCTGTTGGTTTAGACATGAGCATAAAAAGAAGAATAAATACTGGTCGTTGAGTAATGTTTAGACGATTATACTACAAGCAACGATATCAAGAATTTAAGAAATATATTCAAAATGATTTCGAAAAAATGCGCATAAATATCCCAACTTCAACCACCTATGAGATTAGCGTCTTGTATTAAATCTTCGCAGAACAAAACCATATACCTTATGGGAAAATGGGTTCGGTTGACGCATGTATTTGGTTGTAGACGCCTGAACGCAAATTGCCTGGGCAAATGGTTCTGCTTACAGAATAGCATAAAATGCTTGCATCGTTAGGCACTTTTTCTCTCAAGTTGTTTGATATAATTTGTTCGCTAGAACGACAGGTTCGTTTTTTTTGTATACTAGTATTCAGGCTTTTTAAAAGAGTCTCCGATTGACTTTCGATCCGTATTTTTTCAAGAAGCATACTAATCAATTTTGATAATAATCCGGTTTGAAACCCTCCAAAAACATGACAGGTTTTGAAATAGAAAAGGGCTGGAGCCACTGTATATTTCAACTCTGATTCCCGAAATATTCGGGTAAAAAATCTAAGTATAATTCGCCGTTTTGAGATACATTCCTTCTTAAATTTCTTTCCAATTTCATATTTTTTCGCGGTAATGCAATTTACGAACCCGCTTTGAGATATATATTATCTAATACTGACACAACGCCCTGAGATAGTGTTACTATTAATGATTCAGACGTAATAAATTAGTTTGATGCATCGACTAAAGATTAACCTTCTGTTTAATATAGCAGATTAATAGATGTTTACTAAAACACTGTACGAACAGTTTTATCCCGGCGGAGATCGTGATGATGTATTATTCAGAATATCCGTCCACCCAAACCAACACATGCGTAGATAAATTGTAAACTACAATTGCTTGCATTGAATTGAACTACAATTATGTACTTCGAGGAATAATGAATACAAGGGAGATAATTCATGTTTATAATGGCAGGTTAATTCATAGTACTAGTCTACCATAGTTGATTTTTCACTCCGAAATAAATAGACTTCTGTCAGACACCACCATACCCTCTACACTACAAACAACAAACTCATCATAAATACAAATAAATTGTGCGCTAGAAATATTCCTAATAATGTTTCGCCAAACAATACCGCAATAAATATAGACACAGTATATACTCTGTATGACTTTAACAACCAAATCCATAAATAGGGTGCTTATCCAGACATTTGCTCTATTTCTGCTTTGGGTCAGTTTTTCTATTGTTGCACACGACTGTTCGTATCCTTCATACTTTTGTTTATTTCACTCTTTTCCCATTATTCGGGTTTTGCATTCACTTTTTCATCTATTTAGTGTTCAATTATTTATCTATAATGATATGACAAAAAACATGATTCAAACACTTTTCTTGGACAAGTCTTAGCATATTCTTAACAGTATTTCGTGCGTATTAAAACTTGCAGTTATTGTTGTAGATCTATACAGATTTTATAATTGTATCTATGTGTGTGTGTGTGTGCGTGTGCGTGTGCCTTTTATGAACATAGAAAATATAGCCCATTATCGCATAAATCATTTTTGCGCTTCAGTTTTTTTTTTACAAAGATCCTTTCGTGCAAGTAGTTTGATTATGAAAAAAAGTCACCTAATATGAGTATTGTACTATTCCTTGACTAATGTTTGCCTCGTGACGACGATGGCTGGAAATATCTATGCCCAATTACTACCACTCGTGCTATCACATGTGCTGTATTGGTGCCATGTAATGGATTATATGATGGATAATATAACTCTGATTGTGCAAATATTTACGGATACTTCACGCATGGTCTAGCGACCGATTACGACCATCAACGAACAAAAAAAAACTTCTACACCATTACAAACATGTCTGTATCACAAATTACGTCGACAGACACGTCGATGTCTCAGCTCTATGGAGAGAGAAAATGTTGGCTCGTCCGACAAAAGGTCACTCTCTTTAAAATAGGATAGGAACTGTGCTGCTGTTATTAATAAAACGAACTTAGTGGCTCCTTACTCACGTAAGAACGACGGAATGTTCTCTTAAATTCTCGCAACAAATGTCTAGCAGAGTTTTATGAGATCAGTTGAAAGTTTAAGTGTATCTACGGTGGTTTCCACAACTTTAACACCCAGTAACTTAAAAAGGGAGGGGGATATGGTGATCCAGACATCTGGTTGTTATACAAGGGCCTCCATTTCGTTGCCTGTCACCAACACTCCAATAGTATGGTCTGTTTTAAGACAGCATGAAGTTACCTATAACTGCTCGCTATTTGTAGATAGATCGATCCATCCATCCATCCATGGATTTTGGGGTGTCCGTCAGTTGAGTTTGTACTGTATTAAAATCATTTCATTATTACAGACACTTATTTTCGAAAATTACGGACACCCCAGTATTAAGGACATTTTTTTGAAAGACACATTGTCGCCATTCTTCAACTGATAATCGAACACCACTGTTGGGGACACCCCTCCATTAAGGACTATTTTCACCAGAACCACAACTGTCTGTAATAGAGGCGTTTTACTGCATGCAATTTGCGACAATGTTCTAGTTCATTGAAGTACATTTATTGATTTCCAACCGATGAGCGATTGTAATTTTATAAAACACAACTGATTAATTCGTATTTCCATCATGATTGCGATATATCAATGCGAATATTTGCACTTCGATTCCCAATGCGTACATATTCATGAATTAAAGATGTAGTATTGAGATAAAGCATTCTGATATATGAGTTTTGAAAGAATTTGATATTGTGAATCAATCAATTTAAATCATAATAACAAAGAGCAATTATTGTCTGGTATAACAATATTCTCTATTATAGCCGAATCAATTCAATACAGGGACTGTCACTGCAGGTTATAAATACTCCCGCAGAGCCCCCTTTTAAAGCTTAATAACTACAAGCCATTTGGGAGAAAAGACGTAAACAAGATTTCATCTAAAGACAAATAATAAAAAGTGTATAGCTCCGTGAGAATAAATCCGAATATATTTTACAATATACGCATGGAGACTTTTTGTTTAATGTTTTGTTAAAGTTTAATCAAAATCCAACAAGCTGTTTAGGAGAAGAAGCGCACGCAAGATTCTCTCTATAGACAATAACTCCATAAAAATAAATACATTTTTTTTTTCAAATATGTGCAAGCAGACCTAATGCCTAATGTGTTGGTTAAGTTTTATTAAAATCCAACAAGGCGTTTTGGAGAAGAAGCGCACTCCAGATTTTGTCAACAGACGGACAGACAGACGGACGGACAAACTGAAACCAGTACACCCCTTACAACTTTGTTGTGCGGGCTATTTCATTGAAGCATTTTCAAAATGCTCAAACGCATGATAAAAATATCCGAGTCCCCAGATTTTTAGGTTACAGGCCTTTAATAGAGAACCAAAAACGTTGTGCAGTGCACCAAAAATAACTGTGCAGTCTTTAGACGGCACAACAAATTCTTTGCAGCTTAGATTGAAAATTGCACCATTGAAAAAAACGCAGTAGACTGCGCGTAACGCACAACACTTCACTAGACACCACAAAAGTTCACATGACCACACCAACGATTCTCTGCAGTCTAAGAGCTAAGATTCGGTTAAATACAGGTTTTCTTGTTTAAAATGTATTGAATAAGCATTTAATAAAGATTTACAGGATGAAATAATGTAAAAATTAAGTTATCCTTACGTTTAAGGTAGAAAATAAGCAGTCGGACTAACAGATCTAAAACAGTTGTATCAATAACAGGTTATCATCTGACAGTTGGTAATATAAACAGCCCACAAAACCATTCAGTCGGTCAAATATCCGGATCAAATAAATATGCCAGACAGACGCTGCCAAAGTGTACATTAACGATGAAATAAGTAGATATTAGATTTTAACGTAATTATGAAGGTAAAAAATGATTATTAATGGAGTTTAACTATGTTACTTTAATAAACAAATACAAACTTACATTGACATGAGATCAATTTTACACCAACAACAATAAGCCGGATCTCCGGCAAAGTAAACAAACAACTGATAAGACTTGTATATTCTCAACTCTAGGGCATTACAATAATATCACCGATCTATCAAATGAATAGTTTTTTTTTTTTTGTTTTTTTTTTTGGTCAATATCATCACAAAATCCACTTTATTTGATCAATGGTTTCATGGCGTATGTTTTGTTCGTTCTTTTTACATCGTTTTTTTCAGGAAACGAGGATGCGATGCCTTCGACCAATCCAATCAATTTAATTGTGAAAGTTAAATGACTCTACTGCCTAAACTAAAACTTTTACACCCATGATATAACTGCTGTATAAATTATCGGATTTTAAGTTTTCGAGTCTAAAAATTGTATCAGAAAATCTGATAATAAAGGTATTGATTTCATCACGCGTGATGTTAAGTGTGATATTCGTTTATACAAGCAGGTGACTCTTCGTTGTTCAATTACGCGGCATGTTGCTGGTAGACAAGTGAATGTGTGTTTTAAATGTATAGATGAATAAGAGAATATTTGTTATACATATGTACGCTGGTATATAATGTAGATGTAACTATTACAGTCATGAGTACTAATTCTAGTTCACAATTTGCGTATTCTAATTACCATCTCGTAAATCTCAAGGACTGTGTCCCGGATTTTTATGTTGAATGTATAACTGCTCTGTGGATTTGGAGAACCATTCCATTTGTTCTTGTGTTGATTGGTACGTGCGGAAACATTTTGAATATAATAATTCTTTCAAGACTAAGGAAATACTCTACAAGTGTATTTTTGATTATGTTGGCTGTCGCAGAACTTCTGTCTTTGTGGGTGACAGTTGTCCCTGTTACGATTTACGCTCTGACGTCAATATTTATAGACGATCTTGTAGAATTGATGTGCCGTCTGCGGGAATGGATAACGTATACATCTGGCGCCTTTTCTCTCTGGGTGCTTGTTTTATTAAATATTGAGAGAATTGTACGAATTAAAACGCCGATATTTGCTCGAAATAAGTTGACTCCAAGAAATACATTTATAATTGGCTGTGTCACTTTAATAGTAATTGCCACTCTAAATGCGCATATAATATTCGGTTTGACCTTAGAAGCAAATTCAGACCCCGTCACTTCCGAAAGTAAAAGGTGCTCCTTTATCTCTGAGAACTACAAGCGATTTTCAGAACGAATATGGAGTGTGATAATTTTTGTTGTGTACGCGTTGCTGCCGGCTGGAGTGATCTTGATAGGTAATATAAACATTGCTTCAGCATTGATTCTTCGGCGAAAAAGAATGAACGTCGTTCACCCGCACAACGTTCACAGAGAATCAAAAAATGGAAGCAGAAAATCAACGACGTTGCTTTTATTTATCATCTGCTCATTTTTCTTTGTTACCACAATACCTTTTTGTGTCTATCTAATTGTAAAGGGAAATACCAACGACTTTAAAGGGAGGTCGCTGGCTCGTTGGCAACTTGCACATTGCATAACGTCTGCTTTGATTTTCAGTAACTTTTCCTTCAACTTCTTCTTCTATTTTGTGAGTGGGACCTTATTTAAACAGGAGTGGAATAGGCTGGTCATGAAAGCGAAACAAAAGTTTAAAAACATTACACGGTCTTTCTGAATAACTGCGCTTGCGTCATTCCAAGCTGTTTTGAAACTAGAGAGTGTTATTGAATTAAGCGCTGGTAATGAACGATAAGGTGAAATTAAACATTAAATTAATCCAGCTAGTCATCGACATGTAGTTAGCATCATGAAAGATGCAGTTGGTTGTGTGATAATTACGTTTCCGCGTTGGCTGTCAACAACGTCGCTTAAATTGGCGAAGGGGAAATGAAAGAATAGAACAGAATTGAGCATTTCTTTGACTCGTACAGTGTTTGTCATCATATAAATTATATAAAAAATATACAAAAATAAAAAACCTTGTTGCATGGAAAAAAGCATAAAGGAGTGCAAAGAACGACTGATGACGTCAACGTAAAAGTAACAAGCCAAAAGAAAATAATGAAGAAGTGAACGGAATCGTTGAATTGGTAAAAGAAAAGACAGGAGTAGCTAAATGAATAACTGAATAGAAACTGGTTTTAGTCTTCTGTGTTATTAAAAAGCGACCTTGTCATAGCAGTCGTAGTAATGTCTGTACCGTAAGTTCAATATAAGTTATGTGAACATTTGCACACCTGTTTTAAGCGAAAAGCAATCCTATAAAACATTGTCACTATTATGATAGCTCACTTGTTAACGCATAAAGTTTAGATGGACAGTCTTAAAATCATTATTTTTTTTATTTTTTAATTCTGTTACTGACAGCAGGTGGATATTATGGTTAATGTTAGAATACTGATTGTTCATACATGTAATTAAATTCTGTATTTGTTTCATTAAAACCCATTTATACATACTTTGTACTTTGTACTCAAAGTTTAACTGTTTTAGCATTTTACTCCTTTAATTTATTTTCCTTGTCCACTTACAGTAAAACCTCGATAATGTGACCACTTCGGGACCCGAAAAATCGATCGTAATAATAAGGTGGTCTCATTATCAAGTAAAATTATCGGAGAGTTATTGGAAACCAGTCCGAAAATAAGCGATCGTTAAAGCAATGTGGTCGTAATATTGAGGTTGTCGCTATTTGAGGTTTTATTGTACTTATAAACTTATACTAATATTTCTTAATTGTATTCTCAAATGGTCAGTTTTACACTTGAGTGTGGTTATTAACTATTTGCTCAGCTTCGACTCCATAGATTGGAACATTTTCTTCATTGAACAATATATTATGTGAAAAATCAAAATTTATCGATAACCGGGAAGCAGCATTTCCCAAATATAATTCCAATCAGCGAGTAAATGTATTTACAAGTTTCTGTCATACTCGGGAGTCTTCGCATATTTGTGCTGACCCTATAAACATAACCAGACATAAACATTTTAGATTTTAACAATTGGAACAAATTGTTTTACGGTGCAATATTCCTCCAAGAATGACATTTACCTATTAATGAACTGGGATAAATCTACGTAAAGACAAATGTTTTCAAATCACCGTTATAAACAATGATCTTTCCGGTTAGTATTATCTACTAACCAAGTTAAAGTCCTACATTAGTATCCAGTCGCACTGCCTTTCTCTATACAAAACAAACAAAAAATAAACGAGCTAATGGCATCCTCCATAAAAGCTATGTTTACCCAAAAATGATATGGTAATTTGTGTTGTTGTTGTTCACTGTATAAATGATCCGTTTACTGTGAGCGTTAATGGTGATAAGGTCATTTCCCATTAGGGTCCGCGATAAGAGGTATGTGTGTCATGGTGGCACCAGATGTCATGTGACACGTAAAATGTACTTTCAGTATTCAACTTTACCGTCTGTTATCTGTAAAAATCTGTTCATCAAGTTCCGTCTTTAAATTACGCTATGGCTATCAGACGCGGTATTTTAGAATTACTCGGATATGTGTTAATGGTTTTTAGCTGTACTTATGGAGACGATGAAAAACGGATTGTTTTACACAGTGACGATGATCTTCTGCAACTCGTACAAAGTCTATCAGCAAAGGTATGATGGATGATCATGTATACGTGTTCATGTAAAAATATCAACAGGAATATCGAAGTCTTATTTTTGTTGTCTTTCATTTTGGTGATTTATTGAGACTAGTATCAAGTAATTTGGACCACTCGCATAATAATGTATTAAGTATTGTACAAATGTATTAAGTTAGCATCCACTTGAAATTATTTATAGGTCCAGAATTTGGAGAACACTGTTGCAGTAATGTCACAGCAGGTCGCGAGTTCCCAAAATACGAAAGGTTCGGTGAGATAGTTTTCTCTTGTCTGTATTGTCTCTTAAGTTGTAGTGATATTATTACAAGTTAATGTACGCCTTCATTGGTGTATCATACACACTTCTTCCACTTTCACCGCTCGATATGCATCATGCTTTTCGACAACAGGTCTAATTGGTAATGACTAATTTAATGAAGCAGTACCGAATGTATTTATGTATTATTGTACATGTATTATGTATTTAATTAACATTGCTTATTGGTTGAGGTAATTATTGGGCAATATTTGGGCAAATGCCTCCTAAAAATCACTTCAGCACAAATTATACCATTTAAATAGTACATGCCCCTATATTCTGTGATCAAAAACACTCATGTATTTGAAGCATATGCACTTAACAGTTACTAAACAGAATATGATTATGATGTAGAGTTTCAGATAAAGAGACAATTTTTAGACAAATATAAAATGACATACTAGTAATGAGACACAGACTTGTGTGTTCACGCAGTTATATTATATTTCGCTATCATTGTACTACTACAGACTTGTGTGTTCACGCAGTTATATTATATTTCGCTATCATTGTACTACTACAGACTTGTGTGTTCACGCAGTTATATTATATTTCGCTATCATTGTACTACTAGCACTTTTAGTGATTTTCTCGTATGTACCGTCCAGTTATTGTTGAACCTACGCATAAAAAGTGTACACCTTCTCCGTAGAACAAACTCGCTCTCCTGTCTTTTTACTCTTTCTTTTCGCTCTGTTTTCATACGTGTATTGTTGTTAGATTTCATTTTCATGTTATGCATAGCTATAGGTCGTATACATAAATGTTTGTTAAGGCAGTTCCGTCTAAGTTTTTTATTTCTTCATCTTTTTCTTTATGTATCACTATGTATATCGTTTATTTCGTTGCTTAACAGCAGCAGCACTGATCTTCAATTAATATTGACCAGCTGCCTTTTATTAAATCTATTGTACTGTATATCATTGTTTGTTACATATATGTCCGCCCGTCCGTCTTTCTATCTAAAATTTTATATATACATAAATAGGTATAAGTGGAGGCAGCACATATGTTAGATGGGGAGCATTGACATGCCCTGCAAATGGAACCACATCACTCTATACAGGTACATACTGAATAGCTATATATTTAGATCCTAAACCCAAGCAAATACTGTTCGAATATAGGATGTTTGCCAGGGCAGTTTGGCCCAGTTTTGCTATGTTGGATGTTTAGACCATGAAAGAACATACCATATTTCTTGTGATTCATCGCTCACATGCCAATTTAGTTACCAGATTTTCTTGCTGTGAATGTTGAAAGATTTCTTTTTTATTGTTGTCCGGTTACCTTGGTGTGTATTTAAGTCATAAGATGTGTGTTTGGTTTGTCCAGTTCCTTTAAATAGGAAGTCATACGAACCAATTTCTATCCAGGGTTGTCGTTCACTATTGCTAACATATAAATGTGTATGATAAAAAACGACAATTTTGCATGCTAACGTGGCGTGAATAAAGATAAAAAGTGGCGTAATTACGCATTTATGTGGTACATGTATCTATAAACGCAGGTTTTACGGCGGGAATAGGATACAATGATAATGGTGGAGGAGCCAACACATTGTGCTTGCCCCCAGACCCACAATGGGATCATTACGAAGACGGGGTTGATTCAGGTGCCAGAATATATGGGACAGAATATGATGTTGCTTGGAAACATCCGGGTTCTGAACCGAACTTCTTCGGCAAAAATATTCGAAATGAGGATGTCCCATGTACAGTGTGCAATTCACAGCGACCTACAATGATAATGTTACCTGCTCGTCGTGAATGTTACCCTGGATGGACAAAAGAATACAGTGGCTACTTGATGTCAGGTCATTCTGGTCACCCTTCGCCTTCTGAGATAATTTGTGTTGACAAAATTGTGGACGTGGAAGTAGGTGGGCATGATGACCGAAACGGACATTTGTTGTATCTTGTAGATGGAATATGTGGCAGTTTAAAATGCCCTCCATATGTCAATGGTCGAGAATTAACGTGCGTTGTTTGTACAAAATAAGTATGCTTATTAAAACAAACGTACCATGATATTTATGGCCGTGCCTACACCAAAGAATTAAAGGAAATGACGTCATAAATTCAGATGGTATGCATGTCTGCATCATCAGTAAGCCGATGTTTCTGTACTAAAATTGATTATCTGTATACGCAGATTGTACAAAATTATTCACTTGTATAACAATTTTTGAATAGAACATTTATGATGTAATATTAGCATAGTAATATGGTTGTTTGCAAAGGTAATTCTATGAATTTACAAATAAAAGTTTGGAGGAATACTGCATACTTGAAAAGCGTGTACAGTAGGGTCAAGGACTGATGATAGAGGTTAGATTCAGAACCTTGTCCAGGTGCGTTTCCCCCTCATCCGAATTTATTATATCCGAGCACCATTTTATTAAAATGAAGAACTTGGGTCAGGGTATAAAATTACTACTCAGTAGCAGTATGGTTACTTGACCAAAATATATGTAGGTATGTTTGAAAAACTTTACTAATTCTTAAGTGGTATGGTCCGTCACCAAATACTTTTGTACTTTGGATTTTGTCATCAGAAACTTTCGGTATGGGTACCATAAAAACGACTATTTTTCTGGCCTAAGGATTAGTACTGGTAGAAAACTCAACAGCATTAATTATACAAGTTGTCTGATATGCATACATTTGGTAATTGAAATATTGTGAAATGGCGTTACGCTCGACACAAACAAACACTGCATGAAAGAAGCCAAGGACTACAGTCAATATTGATCTGTTTCATCAATTCACAAAAGCTAATTAATTTAATAAATTATACAACTAAAAAAGGAAACAGTAAAAATTAAAACGCATTCAAGGTCAACCAATCCCTTTATTCATACCACCATGACAATTTTAAACATAACATCTCAAGGTAACACACATACATTGTATCTCAAAAGAAAATAAATCTATGGATATTGGTCAATATAAGTAGATATACCAGGAATAATAACAAAGCAAATACAATGTACATAAAAGTAATAGAAAAGCGAGATTCTGTATTTGATATGTCAACTTTTTTGCAAGGCCTGTAACAAAGGTAACCTTTGTTTATTTTGTTGACCAGATCTTTGAAATTCAAAAATACAAAACTTTCCCCTGCCTTTTGTCTGTGACTTTACCATAATCCCAGACCAACCAAATGAATTTCATTTCTCCAAAAGACACCCACATAAACATGAATTCCGAATGATGAGTCATCAGACAGAACATAGGCCATCTACTTTTCAACATCAAACAGTAGGTTCGGTATTCAGGTTACCAAGGCTATTTTCCATCCCTCTGTAATTTACACCACATATTAGCATTATCTTTTTATTTTACTTTATTATCTTTTTTTGAAAAAATGATGTGGACTCAGCTGTGTACTTGATTATAGGAAGGTACATGTCTGATATGTAAATTCTCCAAAAATAGGTAGAACTTTGCAAAATAAAATATATAAACAGGAATCACTGAAATATTTTTTGCAGGCATGAAACTGATGAAATATTTTTAAAAATTCTCATGTTTAATTAGACCTTAATTTGTCACAATTAATATGTTCTCAATTCTGAAATGAATATAAGTAAATGTAAAATAAAACACACAAAAATACAACAAAAATACGGCAAAAGGTAATTCAAACAAAAGAAAATTATCATAAAATTGAGATTGGTCCTCTTGCTGAAATGGATAGGACAAAAATCCCTGAAATTGAAAACCAGGCATTGAAGTATACTGATTGTTACTTAATTCAGACGTACCAGTGTAACTATTTTGATTGTCTAAGCAGCACTCAAAATTCCCACTGATAAAAAAGGAGATTCAAACTGACTTTAATTACTTTATGGGAACACTAAAGATTTTGGGCAGAACACCAAAATGAGAGTAACTGGTTTTTTGACAGGCACAGACTGGCATAAAATATTCATACTATGGCATCTGACATTTATAATAATACAATATATAAAAAGTCAGTCTTTCATGGACATAAAGAAACCAGTTCATGACAACTTTTTACAAATCTAATAGCAAGTCTGATTAGGACACCTCAGTTGAATTATGACAAATTTACTAACATTATTAAGTTAATAATAAATATCACATGTACCTAAATAAATGACCTCTCAGACTGTATTTTACAGTCTTTTAAATCTGAGTAATTATTTGTTGATTGACTTCTGCTCACACATATACAATCTGAATAATTATTTAACCATTTATGTTGAGCCTTAACACTCTTATTTCTCAAAAAAAGGTGGGGATACTTATCAGGAGAAGGCATTTGTTTGGAAATATTCTGTATACCATGAACAACATCAATGGGCAGTATTTTAACAGCAAACAGATCATTATATATGTACGAAGATTCTGAAGTGACTGTATAATTATAAAATAATTTTAAGAATGATATAATATTACACAAACACATTAAAACAACAGAAACAGCAGCTCAAAACCAACATGTAACATACACAAGTTTCACAACATAAATACATATACCTTCATAATGAGAAGACAAAATGATTGTCGTAAACTAATCAAAATCTAAAGTTTCTTACATTTTATGGGATGGAGATAAGAAAAGGGTTCCTAGAAGAAAAAAAAGCACATACAAAATGTCCCACATTCCCAAAAACCCCAACCCGACCCAAGCCAAAACCCATCCAAACACCAGACCATACAAAAATGGAGGACAAAACATTCTCCACTTTGGTTAAAACTTGGAATCACCAGATTATTCATCTAATTGTAAAACATTTAATTGTAAAACATCTAATGAACTCACAACAATATAACCATTTAATAACAATATTACAGTAAGACCTCGTTATTACGACCACCTTTGGGACAGGTGAAAATGGTCTTAATATCAAAGTGGTCTTATTATCAAGTTGGAATAGAGCAGAAATATTCAATACCGGTCCAGAAGTAAGTGGTTGTTTTAATGAGGTGGTCACTTAGTGAGGTTTCACTGTGTATAAAAAAATAAAGGAAGGAAGATATAAAAAACGTATCACATGACCCTAAATTAAGAATGATACTATACAAACTGTTCACTTATCACAGACCTTATTGACCCCTTTATAATTGGATTAATATTTTCTACTTAATCACAACATTTTAGTCCATCATAATCATATATTATCCAGTTTTTTCCATGTAACAGATAAAGTTAACAACATATGTTGGCATTTTTTTAAACTCACTGACACATAAAATTTGGACTCATCTACTTTTATCCATTAGTAATATCATACCAAGATGCATGCATATTTATCCAGAGTTTACACTCAACTCCTTAACAAACAGTACATTCATTGTACAAGATACAAAAGTGGAGATCTAACAAAGTCATTGAGATAATTGTATTTTCAATGAGGAAACTGAGAATGTCATTTTACCAGGGGAACTTTCTGTTCTAGATTTGTCTGCTTCTGGACAAAATGTTAAAACATTCAAGTGAGATCTAATACAAATATCTCACAACATGAACAATACAAGTGTTTTATGGCATATCTGATCTTGTACAAAAAAAACATGTTTATATTACAAAGATAACTAATTACTATAAAAAATGAGTTTAATACAACAATTTAATCTCTTAAAAGAATGACAAGAAACCATTGACTAGTGATCAATACATGATGAGATGATATATCCCAGAGATTGATTTCATAAAATTCACCATGAGAAAAAAAACAAATTCATAACACATTATTATTTATGTAAATATATTGCCTTAGTTCCTTAGGTCTAAACAAACCAAAATTGAGTAAAAATGACAAATGTGTAAATATTATGCATAGATCTGCAAAAATAAATGCACATTAATTTTATCTACAGTCAGAACAATCATAAATGCATGTCTGTAAATACAATTTAAGCTGAATTTTAGTTTTCACTGTTGAAGTAACGCTGTTTGTCACACTTTTATCAGTAACATATGGTGGAAAGATGACCTAATATCTGCACCATAAGATAAGGTAACCCGCTCCTCCACAATAAACCAACAAGCAAGTAAATTATGAACCATACTCTTAACCATAGGGGGTTAGTACATTGTTCGGATGATACATAGTGGTAAATATGGGCCTAAAACAGTCCACAGACCAAAACACATCTATTATATTTCAGGTGAAAATCCACCATTATACATCATTCCAAAAAACATGGGAGATTTCTTGCACCATTACAATAACAAACATAAAAATTTCAATAGATACAAATTTTGATCTAAACATATATACAACCTGCATAAAATTTAAACAATTGATAACATAATTCAGTTATCAGATTTTTACATATTTGCTACAGCAGAATATATGTAATATATATGTACCATAGATACTGCAGTAGATTGGCAGAAATATTTCAGTAAACAAATCTTACCTATAAATGTGCAATAAGAGTGAAGTAAGGAATGTGAAATTAACACAAGTCTGCTGGTCCCTGAAGTCAACCATTAATACAATTTGATGTATAATGAGCAACAATCACCAAAAATGTCAAGAAATGATTAACCCCTGTCAGGCAAATGAAGTTATTAGGTTTCCGGACCAGAAAACAATATCCATATAACATTCATTACTCATAAACAGTAATTTCAACAATGCAATAAGAAAAATGATACTAGATAAATGCAGCATAACTTTTGCATATCCTTTTTTTAAGGCACTAGTACAGGCATTTTTATTACATTCTCATTTGTAATTAAATATGACTGTTAGTAAGAATACCAAATAAACTATACAAATCACAACAGAATCAAGTAAATGTTCAGCACCAACACATTGGTTAGTCATAAAACTTAAGTTTTGAGACCAGTCTTTTAACTCTGGCATCTGGATCCAAGGTTATAAAACCAAGCCCAAATTCATTTAACAAGTATTTTGGTTGAAAACATAACTGTGTTATGTTTAAGTATATATTCAATCTATTATGCTGAGTGAACAACATGTGATTAATATCATCATTGTTTAGTCATCATTAACATAAAAAACATTAAAAAACAAAACATGAGGACTGAACTCAGAGATGATAATACTTGAGACTGGCCTCCTTGCTCAAATCTCAATTTTGTGAGTTCAATATTCACATTTATTATAAGATTCCATTACTATTCAAATTGAACAGAATTTGGCTTACAAATCTGTACATAAAAACATTTATTTACAAATTACAAATAATGCAAACAAGGATTAGAAGATTTCAGAAAAAGTATGAGATTTGAGCACAAATACAGATCTCAAGTTTTAGAACCTCTGATCTCAAGTTTTATAACTTCTGATCCATTAAACTTAGACTATTTGTCAAGTCCCTTTATCAGACTGGTATCAAAACTCAGTTGCATAAACTCAGACCATTAAAAATATATGGGCGATTTTAACTTTTTGATTATCACAAGTAGAAAGGATGGATGACTTATGAAGGCTTATACTTTTTTGGTCCAAGCATTTCTTCTGGCTTCACCCATTGGTCAAACTGGTCCTCAGAGAGGTAACCAAGTTTTACTGCCGCTCGCTTCAACGTAGTACCTTCCTTATGTGCAGTCTTGGCAACTATGGCTGCTTTGTCATAACCAATAAAAGGATTTAAAGCAGTCACCAGCATGAGAGATTCATTCAGTAATCTTTGTATTACGTCCTGATTCGGTTTTATACCAGTCACACAATTTTTGGTAAAAGACACGCAACCATCTCCAAGTAGTCGCACAGACTGTAAAACATTGCTTACAATCATGGTTTTAAAACAGTTTAGCTCAAAATGTCCATTACTTCCACCTACAGTCACAGCTACCTGATTTCCCATCACTTGAGCAGCTATCATTGTAATTGCTTCACATTGGGTAGGATTAACTTTACCTGAAAAATATCATTAAGATATGAATAAGATATTACAACACATCTAAGGTATAATATTAAGATAAGAGCAAAAATCATGATCAAAAACATAAAACTTAACATCAATAAACAGCAAAAATTAGGGTCACAGCAATAAAATGAAATGGTACTTTTTTGAAAAAGATATTCATTTTATCATAAGTAAACCAGAGCATTGTTCATTCAGAACACAGATCACCTGCTTTAGTCAAAATGTCATTAAAAGCTTGACCGTACATCAGGTCAAATCAAATGGATTATGTAAAGACAACAGAAAATCATCATTTGACCACTGTAGAATCAAGCGTTGTCCAGTTACAGACTGCAAACCACATAGACAACTGACAATTGGACACAGAGAGCATTCTGTGAAACAGGATTTAAAATTATATGTAATTGTTAAGTCAAGATATCATGATATTACATTGATATAAAGTACACTGTATATATGAATCAAATGAACAATACTTCACAAACAATAGAAAAAAAATCAAATTTTCTTGCAAAACGCTACATACTAAACACTAAAACAAGACCAGCAGTTACACCTCTATCCCTTACCAGGCATTATGCTGCTTCCAGGCTCATTTTCTGGGAGGGACAGTTCACCTAAACCACATCTAGGACCAGATCCCAGAAACCTCAAGTCATTGGCTATCTTCATAATGCTAGTAGCAACAACATTAAGAGCTCCGTGAACTTCTACCATGGCATCGTGTGCAGCCAGAGATTCAAACTTATTTGGTGCAGTCACAAAGGGTATACCTGTATTAGGAATTATAGCAGTGTTTCATTTTGCCATGCGTCCCACATCCTGGACGCATAGATTTCACTCGGGATGCAACGATTTTGAAAATGTGCGTCCCTGGGACCCATACATTTTTGGATTCAAAATGAAACACTGATTATAGACATGGTTAACATTCTTGAATGATCTGTTAAAATGACAAAGCATTGCTGCATTGGTTGTAAAACTCGAGAATTTAGAATCCTAGCTAAACTCTGACAATTTGTTTCAATATTATCAGGTAAACTATGAGAAGATGATAGATTATAGCATTGTAGCATTTACAAGTAAGTACTCAAGTATACAACAAAGAAAAAAAAATTGATCCACAGAAGTTATGAATTAAAATCCTACCTGTATATTCAGCAATTTTTTGGGCAACACCTTCTGCAAATCCAATTTTAGCATTTAATCCTGTCCCCACAGCAGTACCTCCTTAAATCATTAGCAAAAAAACAAGCTTAAAAAACCTCAGTAATTTAATACAGGTTTCCATACAACCAAAGATCTACATTAGAATTTAGAAGTGTAACAAATGCTTAGAGTGACAATAGCTTCCTTTGTTCCATAGGTCATACCATCATAAGTTTTACCATCATAGGTCATACCATCATAAGTTTTACCATCATAGGTTTTACCATAATAAATTTTACCATCATAGGTTTTACCATAATAAATTTTACCATCATAGGTTTTACCATCATAAGTTTCACCACCATAGGTCAAACCATCAAAGGTTTTACCATTACAGGTCATATAGCTGCTTGAGCTAGATTGGTTAATTTCTTTTTAAACATCTTTTTAAAGTATTGCTTTAACTAACACACTACAATTAAAAACATATGTGTTTTTATATCTGATATGATGAAAAAACTACTAACCAGCAGCTAGCTTATATAAATTAGGAAGTGAACTTTTGACCCTCTCTATTGCATTTGACATCTGACAAACATACCCACTAAATTCTTGACCAAGAGTCAGTGGAGTAGCATCCTGTAACAAAATAAAATACACATCTTCATTTTTATCATATAAATATAATCTTATCACACATGCAGACAAAGGTTCAGTATTGGATGATGTACAGTGAACATTTCATACACTAAGAACAACCAAACTAACTGGACAGTTTCCTCACATGCTAAATTTGAGGGGCTAGTGACGACTGGCCAGAGACCATAACCACTCGACCAAAAAGGCCCCTAGATTTAAACAATAAAGCTTGCAAAAGCGGCATTGAGTACCTGGGTATGTGTTCTTCCTATTTTCACTATCTTGCTAAATTCTTCACTCTTTTCCTTCAAAGCATCATGTAACAACTGTAACCCTGGCAACAGTCTCTCATGTATTTCCATGGCAACAGAAATATGCATAGCAGTAGGGAATGTATCATTGGAACTCTGTAACACAAGAGAGTACAATCCTTACATGCAACAAAAATATCAAAAATCATAAACACATCATGAACACTTCTAAAATTTACCTTAATAAAACATGAATATTTTGATACCTACATTCATACCTTACTAAACAACCTGTTTTGAATTAAGGTCAAATTGTGAACAATGACCACACTGAACATAACTATTGATATTAAACAGAAAATTACCATCAAAACAGGCCATTCATTGTAATAAATACTACCACTGTCATCAATATAGATTTATAAACATTTTTTACCAGCCAATAAAACATGTTTCAAAATTTGACAGAAAATTAGGAGGAAACCAAGAAGTAAATGTTTGCACTTTGAAGCCAAAAAAGCTCTGTTTTGGAAATATTTAAAATTTCTAAATTCTGGTAATAAATCTACTGAAAGGTTAATTATTTTTCTGCTTATTTCTCCAGAAGAACATAGAAAAAAAACATAATTTTAGTAACACTTACAGACTGAAATATATAAAAGATGAGAAAAGAGGTATAACTGGCCTGTTATTTTTAGAAGTATAAATGTACACAACTGAATTAATGACAGCTCTAATTATTACCTCCCTTGGATAGTCTTGATTCACAAGTCTGACAATAAAATTCTTGTGGGAAATACGATAGTAAATATATCAGTTTGACAAAAATTAGACTTATGTTATACAACAGATTAACCTGTTCATAATCAAAAAGTGATCTATTATCAAACATTTATCCTAAAATATACCTACAACCTGAAACAGTTTGAAGATTAGATTTGATGTAAGATGTTATATTACAATACCTGTCCCATGTTCACATGGTCATTCGGATGTACAGGTTGTTTACTACCCATCTGTCCACCAAGAATCTGTATAGCACGATTACTCAATACTTCATTCATATTCATGTTACTTTGTGTACCTGAACCTGTCTGCCATATAACTAATGGAAAATTGTCATATAAGTTTCCTTTGATCACCTGTGAACAACATGAAAATAAATCAGTAAATATAATGTGTTTTATAGTATAATAAATCAATTCAGGTTACATGAAATTTTGCCTCTGATTACACACAAACAGCACTCAAATCATTCGTTTTGCATAATCTTTTAATTCCTTAAATTACAGAATTTTATTAATTCTTCTGGACAAACCCTAATAGCTGGAGGCAATTTAACAGTTTCCCCACACCTATACATTAATTTACGTGTCAAAATGCTAACAAATTTCAGGTAATTTTTCTTTGAAAAAATAGACCAGAATTTTTAAATTCACAATGTTACACCACACACTAAGTCATGTAAAATTTATGGTACCTCCAAGGCAGCTTGTCTTATAGCATCAGCTATATCAGATTTTAGCCCATAACCTCTATTGACATCAGCAGCACAATATTTCAAGATAGCTAAGGCTTTGATCACTGGAATCTGCAATAATAAAATCATCACTGTCACTAACAATTTTTTATACAGAAAGTTGATCTTGACATTCAGAGGATCTAAGGCCAAATAAACTAAGTTACAACATGTGTAACTGTTTCAATTATCTACAGTGATGAAACAAATGGTATTGATGTCAAAGAAAACAAAAGTTACTCATAATATTGTACAAAAAATTGTACATTTGATATTTCTTACTGGCATTCTTTCAGAAGGACCTCCAATGTCGAAGTTCATCAAAGATCTTGCAGTATTAGCACCATAATACTTATCAGCTGGAACATTTATGTTGCCAAAACTATCACATTCAATGCGATACATATTTGAGGAATCACCACCATTATTCTGAAGAAAATAAAACAATAAATGTCACCAAATTATGAAGTTTTGATTGAAAAAAAGATTATGAAAACGCCTTATTAAATAAAGTCTATCTGCATGCAATGCAATCTGGTATGTCCTAATATGAATTGTATGGACATGAAACATATATTCTTCAACTATGTGTATTTGCATATGTAGGTCACACGCCACAAAAATTCAGTTGTCCTCATCTAAACATGTATGACCAGTCTTAATTTTGACAAAGAAGTATGGAACAGTCAATCAATTCATAAGGAGTAAAGCACCAGTTCAATTAAAATTTAAATAGATTATAACTCAATACTCTTAACATTCTTAAATAAGTTGCATTGGAACTAGATCTGACTTTTTCTTACTCTATTTGAAATATTTATTTTTCAGAAAAGTAAATGAATATTTTTTTAATAAAAGACGATCCAACATCACACAGATAATCTGTAACTAAGTCGGACACCTAAGTTCCGTAAAATAAGAAGTCCGGAAAGTTCATCAATTTGGTTTTAGCATAAACATCGCGAAAACGTATTAAAAGTCACTTTCAGACAGTATTCATAACCTTTTATTGAACAAGAAATCATTGGAGACAGATACTTAAATGTATGTTGAGATTGTGATCCGAACTTACAACTGCCATTGTATAATCAACGTAAATTCAACAAGAAATCGGGGTAATTTTATCGATGACCTTAGAGAATCTTCTTTTGTGGAGGAAGAATGAATATCTCACATGATTTTGATTTCCGGTTCCGACTAATCAAACGTCAAAATGTCTGGAAAGGATAGATTAAATATCTTCCCGTCTCGAATGTAAGAAAATTATCTTCTTTCATGTCATAAATGTCAAGCTGCTTTCTTACGCCACAGGTATCTGACTGTTTTATTCTGTATTGTCCTCGCATACCGAATAAATTGGTCAGGTTCCTGTGTCCTATGCAAGTACATTTATTGGAATTGCTCTTACTAATTTAACCTTTAGGTGATTTTATTATGATCTTTTAATCTAATGCGCCACTGAATGCCTCACGAATTTAAGATTTGTCTCATTAAGCAAACTGTTCAATAGCCTTGGTAGTTGATATATCTTTCAGAAAACATGTTTTTGTAATCTTTCACTTGTCAAATTCTAGGAAAACTTGAGGGCTATTGCTTACAGAATTTGTCCACCTAGACTAAATCCTACCATGTCAGTAGTGAAAAATGATGTTCAATACAACATTGTTACATTTAAGTTATGACTGTCTGGGGGGTTGAACATCCATCCAAATTCTGATTGCACTTCTTTTATTTACTGTATTCACAGTATTGTGTATCTAGTAGGATGGCCCTCGCTGGTACCGCGGTACTTAATTTTGATGATAAATTACGATAATTGAAAGAAATTTCCTGTATTAATTTCTTATACTGAGATGAACTGTGGCATCTTAATTGTCATTACAGTGATTAAACGTAGCCATCAAAGTTTAAGTCAATGTTTTCAAGGAAATATATGTAGGTCAAGCTGCCTTGTTCACAGCAGGTGCTTCCAAGGGAGTCCTCTGGTACTGCGATAACTTTTGATTAATAAAATATGGTGGCCATGGCACATAATTTAAAATAAATTCACTTTTAAAAGCTCTGAACAGATTAGTCCTGCCATACCCCATCTTGCTTTCTTCACTTTGACTTTATTTCTTAAGTGATAATATAAAACTACATAAGATGAGGTAAGCAACAAAGTTTTTCTACGACATTTGTTTTGAATTAAATGATGACCCTTTTTGGCGTCTGTAGATTTGTTTGGACAGGATATAACGTTTGTAGCAGACGACCTCCACATTGTTACACTTCCCCTTTCGATTTGATGGAATTAACAGTCGATAGATGGTGCTACGTATGCAAACTAGCACATTTTCGGATTATTAAATGTTTTGGAATATTATCTTTATAGGGCCATGGCCATTATGAAACAGAGATTAAAGGGTGCCCAGAAAGGACACAGTTTGTTAAAGAAGAAAGCTGATGCCTTGACAATGAGGTTTCGACAGATTTTGAAGAAAATCATTGAGGTATACATATATATGAACTGTAAAGTTCATGGATTTTTTAAAATAATCTTTCCTAATAAAAGCTTGAATGTCAGTTCCTACAATTGTCCAAATAGAAGCTTGTTTTCCTACTGAACTGCCAGACGATTTAAGACAAAACTTTCTGTACAGCAATGATGCATTAAATCAGAACTGAAACATTGACTTGACTTAATGAAAACTAATTTTAACAGGGACTTCTGTTTTTTTAACTAGTTCAAAACTGTAGAATGTGTTTATGCTGTGTGGTATAGTATACTGTAAACAACTTTTTAATGCTGACATTGTTGTTTTGTAGACAAAAATGAAGATGGGTGATGTTATGAAAGAGTCTGTGTTTTCACTCGCTGAAGCCAAGTTCACAACTGGAGACTTCAACCATGTTGTTCTACAGAATGTCAATAAAGCTCAGCTCAAAGTGCGTTCAAAGAAAGACAATGTTGCAGGTACCATTTCTTTTTGTAGAAATATTGTGAATGCTTTAAATAAGAATAGACCTTTTATAATAATTAGCAGACTAATAACAATCAGCTGATGTACTGATTAAACAGATTTTGTGCATCTTCTGTATTTCATTTTTATTTTCAATACTTTGATAAGTAAAAAACAATATGATATATATACATAAGAACACAGCTTCAAGACAACATGCCTACTTTCATTTGTTGAATACATTAAGAAACATTCTAATGTTATTCTTCATTCGTTGTTGCTAGGTGATAAATTTTGTTTGGTTTTCAGTTACCTATCTGAATTAGTTTTGTTTTAATTGATGAGTATTCTGTCATTTCAGGTGTACAGTTGCCTGTATTTGAGCACTATGCTGATGGTGTTGACAGTAAGTCTTTTTTTCTGTTAATAAATAAGTTTCTACATTACATTAATTAGTAGCATGATAAGCTTCAATCTGTTTGATGTATTTAAGATTACTTAAGATATTCTTATGGTATCAAGTTTATTGCATAAGTCTCTAATTCAGTCAAATTTATTTTCTGTTATATTGACAGCATCCAAAAATATAAACAGGCCAGTGACATATGTCTCTACTTTTATATTTAAGAGGCAGTCCAGTTAAAAAGAGTTGGGAATTGATATTTCTACTAATTGTTTGAATAACTTCAATCAATCTAAATGCACAACAGATATTTGTGTGTCTGAATAAATGATGTTAATTGTATAATGGTTGAGATCTAAATACAATGTACAGATAATTCAATGATGTTTCTTAGTCATATAAAATAGTTTCTTATTAATGAGGTGTGTGTGTGCCTTTTTATGTCATTTACATGTATGTAAAATCTTCATCTTTTATAGGTTATGAATTGACTGGGTTATCTCGTGGTGGACAGCAGATTGACAAATTAAAAAAGAATTATGCAAAAGCTGTGGAACTGCTTGTACAGTTAGCGTCCCTTCAGACATCGTTTGTCACTTTAGATGAAGTGATAAAAATCACAAACAGAAGAGTTAATGCCATAGAACATGGTATTTGTGTATATTATATGTTGTTATGTAACATTAATTCACCTTTCATATTGATCATATCTACATAATTTGTTTTGTCTACTTTATGTGTTGTTATATAATATTAATTCACCTTATGTATGTTTAACACCTAAACACAGTTTTTTGGATGGTCATATGTTCGTTGATGTAAATTACATGTTTGTTTATTGCCAATGTTGACAACCTGCATTCCTTTCCATATCAATACTGAAAATATGATCAAGTTTACCACATACCTGATTGTCTGAGAAAACATTCAACTCATCAGTACTTAGATATTCATAAGTCATTTTATTTTGTTAAATAATGAAATTTTTTGTGACAGTTTTCTTATCATGATTATACTGGATGTTAAATTGTTTTAAAAAAGCTGATAAATGGTCCAAAATCTAAAGACGTTTTTCTATATTTCCAGTTATTATACCTAGAATTGAGAACACATTGTCTTATATTACAACTGAACTTGATGAAAGAGAAAGGGAAGAATTCTTTAGGTACAGTATTTAAGATTGTCTCCCTTATACTCATTGCAGAGTTCTTTGAGCAGAATCTGTGTTCTCTTGACACAAAAAAGGCTAATCTTTGTTTCTGTTACACTTTCATTGTTATGCCTATTCAACTTTGTTCCTGACATAACAGATTATGAATTAGCCTCCAATTAGGAGAATATCTGATATTGTATCACATATGATATTTCTATCTTGAATACAGTGGAACCTCTATAAACCAGTCGAGCCCAGGACCAACCAGGTCATTTTGCCGGTTTAGAGGGAATGCCAGTTTAGAGGGGATTTTTTAATTATACAGTAATTAAGTTGGGACCTGAACATTCAGCTGATTTAGATTGGAAACAAGTTTATAGAGGAACTAGTTTAGAGGGTTTCCAAGACAAAGAAACGTAATGATTACTTTTGTCAAATTTGTATCATGTCCCATGCTTTAACCCTGTCTGGCAGATTTAATCTGAAGTTTCCATATTTAAAAAAAAAATCATAAATCTAGAGTTTTGTGCCTTTAAAACTTTTTACTGTTTCTCTTGTAATTCAGAAGTTCTACTCATAATTGTAATCTACACATGAAAAATAGTTTCAATTTTTTTAGCTCACTGCAGCATGTAGTGCTCAGAGAGAGCTATATTTATGGGTCTATGTTCGACATGCGGCATCAGCATTCACCTCTAGTGGTAATAGTTTTGTTTGGATCTTCACCAAACCTTGTCAGAATGTTTGTCTTAATGATATCTTGAGCAAAATCGAACATGGGTCGCCTGGGATAAAAAAAGTAGGTCATGGGATCAAATGAGTTGCAATCTTTTCTCTGGTGGGTGAAAAAGGGCAATCATGACCCTCTTGTTACTTAAAAGTTTGTAGTCGTATTTAAATGAAAGTAGCCTTATCTATATTATATGTTCCGTTTAATTTATCTCAGGTTGAAAAAGATTCAGGAAAAGAAGAAACAAATCAGAAAGGAAGAGGAGAGGATAAAACAAGAGTTACGTGCACAAGGTTTAAAAGTTGACACAGAAGTGGACAATATACTTGATGATGACAGAGATGAAGACTTATTGTTTAACTAGTACATGTTTCAGCTGCTTAGAAATAGATGGCAAGTCCTTTTTTGTTGTAAAGAAATGGGGTTTTATTTTATTTAGATTTAACAATAAAAAAGGTAATGTTATTACCTAGTTGTTTAAATGTATGGTATACTTAAATGATAATCATAGCACTGATGTTGCTATTTCTAATTAAATTATTTGAATGACTTAAAACAATTAATGTTGATATTTATACTTCCCCCCCACACACATCAACTACCATAGTGCTATTCTATTTTTAGTTTATCCAATTTCAATTTATATGTAAAATCTTCTATAGCTATTCCATGGAAAGTATTAGATAGTACAACCTACATTTTGCATTTCTTGAAAATATGGTCTGAGTGTTTTATTTGTATTAATATTCTGTGTGAAATGAGTACATTTGGATTACATTTAAGTGACTTTTGTTCACTTTCTATTTGCCTTTGAAATTTTTGTCTGAAATAGTCACATTCAGTTATTTCTATAAAGTTATTGCGAAAAATAGTTTTTATTTTATCCTGCAGTTTTTATTTTTATAGTTTACTGGGCGTGTAGCAAACTTTTTACTGTCATTGCTTATATTACAGATCACATCTTAATTCTATACTATGAGGAGTCTGCCATCTATTTCATGCAGCTTGTAAGTGTAGCTATGTCATTCCATAGACTATTTGAATATTTTATGACTGCTTCCACATTCTGTCAGAATGTATGTTTGCTATATTGTATCTAATCCAGAAGTTAGTAAAACAAAAGCATTGACACGAAATGTGCTGCAAATCAAATTGATTTTGTTCTTTCTGATAGTTTAAAAAATGATAATCTTTTGTAAGTAGGGTTATTATGTAGCATATTGTACATGTATATATGGGTGTATTTAGATACATTGTGTCACTATCATTGCGGATAGTAAAATGCACTTACCTTAATGAAGATTCATTTATTGATAATTCAAGATTTATTCATTTTTTACTTGAGTCAGACTATTTAGTTACTTTGTATGATTGTAAATGTTGTAAAAGTTTTATCTGAATGGAAATTAGGAAAACATTAAGAAAACACTGTATTTTTATGTTAGTACTGACTGCTATTCTTGATATGATTATACATGTACATCTAGTCTTTTTTGTACCTTTTATGTATTGTGTCAAAAATGTTACCTCATAGTAAAAAAACATTGAATCAAGAAATTGAACTAGTAAATTAGACCTAGCCTTGGTTTATTGTGTCGCATTGTACTTCAAAGATATAGCAATCATTTATGCTAGTCCTTTAACAAGGCTACCTACCAGTAAAATGAAATCCATTTCATGTAAAAAAACTATTGTTTCATAATATGATATCTCCTACAGCAAAAATTGTATGTGATAAGGATTACTATGTATGCATTATGTTTCCTTTGTTGAGTGTGGTTATAAGTCTGTATCAATAGTTGTTTAATTCTTGTACTATATTCCAGATGATTATTTGGTACAATATTGTGTGTCCTGGTCAATGTTTGAAAGAATTCTCTGTGATTTATGTTATATATACATGTATGTAGATAGATGTAAATTTGTAAGTGACAGATATATAAAAATGTTTACATCAAAATCTTTCTTCTTGTTCTTGCAGTGTCTCTATAAATATGTAAAAAATAATTCAGGTTTTACACCAGTTTTCTGCTAGATAGTAAAGTTACTAATGTTTCAGGATTCAGTATCTGTATTAACTTTGTTCTCCACCAGTAACTGCCTACTTCACCACATAATCACATGATTCAGTGGTGAAGGACAAATGATCTTGGACATGATATCTTCAACCAAATTATCACATAGGAACATAGGAAAATATAATCGAGTTTACTGACACAATTTGAGAATGAAAATTCAGCTATGATTGAGAATGATCTCGAGTGAATGATCAGCAGACCTGGGTCTAAGGTTAAAAAACTTGAGATTACTCTCTCAGCTGTTATTTCAATTTTGCAATTTCAATGTTCTAAAGTCAATTAGAAAGATCATATTATTTTTCAAACAGTATTTTGTTTATTCAATATAATATTGACATACACATTTTGCAAACATACTTAATGGGTTAGAAATAAGTGAACAAAAGAGATTTGGGCTCAGAGATTTATCTCCAGGAGTGTAATTGAGAACTTAAGCATTACAAAAAAGGATAGTGAATTTGTTTAAATGCAGACAGACTTATCAGTCTAAATTATTTATTTGGTGTTTTATGGCACATTGACATCTACTGGTCATGTAGCGCACATCAAAATGATAAGGATAACAATGATAAGTCATTTAATAAGATAATGTAAGCTTAAGATGTAAATGTAAAATGAGAATGAAGGAATGAATTGTTTAAAAACTTGACTTTTGTAACAATATCATTCTAAAGAGCACCATGTCAGATGGAATGGCATATTTATAGAGACTAATTCATAATTCTCGCCAGTCCCTGGACATTTTCATACTGCTTGTGAGTAATATTATTAATTGTTATCAACTGAGGCAGGACTACATTCTACAAAATTTGTTATAGGCTACATACTGCCAAATTGCTTACGGCTACACACAAATAAATTTCTGATAAAACATTACAAGATAAGGCTTCAAGACAAAGTAAAGAATAATAGATTAAGTTTTCTTTATTGCATAAATGTGTAAAAATTAATAATATAATGACAGATTCTTAAATGAACACGTGAGTATATACATTGTTCAATTGTTTATTGCACCAATTGTTACAAGATCAACTTCCATCACCATGTGGTTCCTTAATCATCCTGAAAAATACAAAACTACCGATGGAATAACTAACAGTTGCAATTTATAAATTGTTCACAAATTAAATAAGTAAATATGGTATTTACTATTCCATACTTTCACAAAAATAACAGCTTCATACTTACCAGCTACGTAGGCATATAATGACTTTATCATCCCTAAAAAATAACCAATCAGACAATACAGTATTTTACACATCTATAACTGAGTAGAAACTTCTCCAGGAGTGAAGGAGATCAACTCATGAAGTTGAAATAAATCTTACAGACAATTAATCGATTACTATTGACAGTCTTACCCATTCATTATCATCAACACCCTCAGCTTCTTTCGTTGATGGTACATCAGACTTCATATCCATTATTTTATCTGTCCATGATGAGCCTACATTCTCACCACCTGCATAGTTTGTCACCTTGGATGAAACATCATCCATTTTTGAAATACTGACTGAATGTGTATGAAAGCAACAAAAACTCCATCAGATTAATAAATATTATCAGCTAGTAACAGGGTTTCCGCTGCCATTCGCCAGTTTTGCAAATGGCGAAAAAAAATCTGCAAGTGGCGAAAAAATCAAATTAAGCATACCTTTTTGTATCCCAGACCCTCCCCTCCATACAAGTGGCAGAAAAAATACAATGTCCAGTGGAAACCCTGTAGTAATATTTTGTTGATAATTACAGTAAAACACTGTTTTAGTGAACTCATACAGTGAAAAATCCACACTCCTCCTAAACACATCCCGCTTTATTTCATTATTACAGATAAACTGTCATATAGATATTATGATGTAATAATCACAATCATGTTCCAAATCATGTTCTGTATGTATGAAACACTCCAATACATAGGAAAAAATAATTCAGTTTTTTTAACAATATAGAACTGTACCAGAAGGGATGATTTAACAAAAATTCAACCATGACCAGCTAATATAAAAATACAGAGTATCAACCCATGCATAATTCTACAACATATTTGTTTACATTAACACAGCCACACACTTCAACTGATAAAATATTGAAATGAATTTATTGTTTCTTAAATAAGAATGAGTTTCTATAGTATTTTACTTTCTTATATTGATACAACATCAATGCTGACAATAATGATAATAATGAGTCATTTATTGAAGATAACTATTAACATTGGTTGAAGTGTAGTCATTATTAATGACTACACTTCAACCCATGTTAATATTTATCTTCAATAAATAACTATAAACTTCAACCCTCCATTAAAGTCACACTAGATTGCACCTTTATTTAACAGTTACCATGGAATTGCAATTAAAAGCCAGTTTATTCCAACTACACTTGTAACAACTTTCTAACTCTATTAGACAATCTTGAGCCCACAAGCAGGAAGCACTTTCAACCTAACACTGCATTAAACTGTTGTGTCCAAACTGATAATAAATAACCATATTTTAAGTCAGTTAGCACTTGAATATTGTGACCTACAGAAAATCAAGTCTTGAGCACAAAAAAAACAATACTTACACACAAAGGGACCACCTCCATGAGTTTTCACTCGGACATTTTCTCCTGCACCAAACTCAAGACCTTTCACTTGTTCTTCATGCAGCCAGATTGCTGCCAGATCAGGTGTACCATGCTTTGAAGTAAACGTTGTTAATTCAGGCTGGTTTATGATATCGACAGCTTGTTGAATGTCAAGACGATCAGTCTGACCTCTTGCTTCAACCTCTGGAATTTCGAGAACATTTAAACCATTTAAATACAATTTAAATACAATTTAGAGTGGTTGACTTATCCTATGAAGTAATAAATGGAGTCGATAGAACAATAAGTAAATCCACCACAAGTTACTTTCAAATAAAAATTGTCTCATTGTCACACATATGTATAATCATATACAGCATACCAATTATTAATTCATAACTCTCTGGCAACATTTCACATAAGAATCAACAAATAAATAAACTATAAGAAATAAAACAAAAAAGAAGTAAAGAACAAATTCAACAATTGTAAAACTGTGAACAAGCATGAAACATCATTCTGAAATTAATCTGAAAACAAGTAAATACATAAATAACATAGCATAGTTAATTCTCCTTTTTCCTTTAAAACAAAAATATAATTCTAGCAGACTTACTGTACGATGAATTTAGAAATCCTGTAGACACTTTCTTTGTTTCACTGAAGTTTGGTTCAATTTCATTTCCACTTTCATCAAATTTTCTTCGATGAGCTTTCGTGATACTGATGTAGAGTATGAAATACTGATTCTAAAATGAATGGAACAATTGAGTTAACATCACCATCCAGCGACTTTTAAAGCAAATTAAATAAAAGCATGAAGTCTACTTTTTTGTGGGGTGGTAGTGAAATCAATCCACTAAATTAGCATGAGAATTCACCTGACAGTCTCATAGATAAATGATGCAGGTGCATTAAGTTATTAACAATGTGTTTGATAAAAAGGCTGAATAAAATAAACATGAAATGAAATCTTGGTTCCAAAGGCAACAAAGATAATTAGGCCTAAACAAAAAAAGGGTTTGTTTCTGGTTACATGCCCAAAAAATATGGGTCAGTAGGTAGGGATTTTTTTCTTTTATGTTTTTTTTTTACTTATGTTGGAAACACTGTTGTGAACATTACAATATAGCACTAAGATTTGGATGTTGTAAAAACTTATGAGATGGCAGGTAAAAGATGGGTCAGTCGGGTAACTGGAACCGAACCTTTTTTTAGGCCTTATCTAAAATTGGTATAATTGGTAGAAACTATAAGGCAACCATAGGATATCATTGGAACATCTCTGGATACAAGCCTAAGCCACTATATATACACCTCTAAACTTATTATTATCACACGTATGTGTTTTTATGCCACTGCATGAAAGGAAAAGGGCAGAATATTAAATGTGTGATCATAAAAGTCCAAATTTTTATGGTTTCAATTGACTTCAGAGTGATAATCATAAATTGAAAAATTGTTATGCATCTGAAATATATCACTCAAAAGTACAGATGAAAGTCAAATCTGAACAAGTAGCTGCCAGTTCTGGATTTACTGGTTTGACAGTAGATGTAAAATCTCTGACACTGGAAAAACTGAAAATCAAACATGGTTCCATCAATTTAGCTCCATCATACTTCAATTAACCTTGGTTTTGTGAGTTCGATCCCAGGGTGCACTGCACGTTCTCCATGATTTGGTTTCAAAGACACTGAATCTAAGACCATTCATTATCCACCACTAATCACTTGTAAGACAAAGTAAGGAGTTTTATTTGCTGATAATAAGGATAGTATTGCTAGAGAATCTATGAAAACTTGTTTGTTTAACTTCCTGCTAGCCTTAGTTATTCTGCTGAAATACTGTCAAAAAATGTTATTTTGCAAATCCAACATGAACATATACTGCACCTTCTTTTTATCTCTGTCACAGATCATAAAATGGGACCTTTTCTGTATGCAGCCTTCAAATAAAACTCCATCACCACTGTAATAAGAAAACATTTATATGTAGATATAACAAGATTGATTAAGTAATTTAGGAGCCAGAAAAATCCATGGTCCAAACTGGGGATTGATTGAACCCACGGCCCCTTGAACTGTAGTGTGGACACTCAACCACGCTGCTGTAGAGTTATCCCACCAGTAAAACTGTTGAAAGTGGAATATATCCATACAAACACTACATTTAAATATTTATAAATTTACTGTTAGTAATAAGCTTTATTATGACGAAAAATAACAATCGAAAACTCCGTAAATTCTGAATGCTAACTGATTAATTATTTTACCTTTTATATTTAGATTGGTTCCATGCATCTTTTATATCAAAATTAATGAGCGGCAGGTTTTGCAAAGGCTGATTGTCATATATTCGACTCATTTTACAAAATGTTTACGGAAGCAATTAACAGGGCACGTACTAAACTACTGACGAATTAACTAAACATATAGATAAAGAGGAAAAATACTGACGATTTACACGAAGAAGCATTAACGGAAAACAGTGACGATATACACAAAGGATTAAAATAAGAGAATATGGACTACCCGACGATATTCAGAATACCTAGAGGGAAATTAATGAAACTAGAAAAACATCTGTTTTGAAAATACATTATTGAAACATGTAAACATAGATGTATATATATATAGTAATATATTACTTGTCTATTTGATCAATATAATTAATTTTGATATATATATTACTTGTCTATTTGATTAATATAATTGATTTTGATAATTTGATTTACTTAATCGGCACCTTTGGAAACCTTTGCTATTACAACTGAGCGATGAATGAGCTTAATAGTCATCGCATTTTATGCAGTTACCGGTCCCTTATTCTATTTTTATTCTAACATCATCTATCATGTGCTTATGCGCAATAATTATTATTTGAATCAGTCTTTTTTATATCTATACATCTAGAAAGAAAGAGGTTATTTCCACTCTCCTGTACATTAATTGGCCCTGGACAATTTTACCAACGCGAATCATACATGTAATTCTAAAACTTAAGATAACAATGATAAGAAATGTTACATTTTACAAATATTCAACTATCGATTATAACCCTATTATTTATTATTTAATCCTAATATTTATTGCAACATGTTTCCTTCGGTGATTTCTTTTAAATCACTCTATGTCAATAAAGACGGAGTCTGTTTGATTTATGGACGAAGCATACCATAGCCTAAGCCAGGGATCCTACATTACATAATGTAATGTAGAGTCCCTGCTTAAGCGTACCAGGACGAAGCGTACCAGTTAATTGGACGAAGCGTACCACATATATGTTATATAGGGAAAATGAAAATGATGGTTTTTTTTATAAAATCTTACCGAATTTATTATTCTTTATGATTTTTATAATGGCGATATGTAACTGTGTAGAAATAATATTTATTGATAGTATTACTAATTTATTTTTCCCATCATGATTTGATGAATAAAGTAAGATATAGTAAGAGTCATATCAAACCATGTATATGCATTATGTATATTTTGTAGAAATAATATGATGTTTAAATGTGTTATGATAAAATGTGAAATGTCATTGTCTGAATGATAATGGTGAGATAATCACCATTTTTGATTGATTAATAAAACATACTGATTGAATGGTTAGATTTATTTTACCATTCATGAGTCATCTATCTTGTAAAATTATGGTATTTGTGAGTGGGGGCAGTTAGAATACTGGTCTGTTGTCTACGGATACTAAAGAGATCAATAGACAACGGGTAGAATTTTATTTGAACTCATAAAAATGAACGCGAAACAAAAGGACAAGAATGTATCAGTCAACCGATTGTTTGGTCCTAAATGTAATCATAATATAAAGGTTATATTATACAGCAATTCTGAGATTAATCTTACGTACTGAAATTTATCTTTACACAGAATAGTATTTGCCACAAACCACAATCGAAGAATCTCTAAAGTGTAAAACGTATCACCCTTTGCATCACCTTTCAACAATGGTACACTTTTATACTAGCTGGTGGTCAAATTAGCCCCTTTCCCTGATCAGTACGAATTCCAATCATGTTCTCCGCGAGTCAATGTTCAGCCAACTTATCGGATAGACTTACTCATATTAAAGTACAAATGACCTTCGTACCATGTCTTCAAACAAAAGTCACATATGCCGGGCCCTGGATACGATTTTAAGATCCGCAGACTGAACTCACTCACTGTTGAGCTAAACGGACAGGGCTACTCGTAAATGCATTGTCGGAGTATGGAGAATTTTATGATGTTGTATACATGTTAAATTTTCCAAAGGACAAAACATCAATGGTAAAGTCAATGCAATATAAAGAATTTTAACATCAATGATTCAACAAGAAGGGAAACAGCACCTTCGCAGATGTAATGTCATTGTTTCTGCATGAATTGGTAAATTACATTAGATAATGTTTTTTTTTCACTAGATTTAACGACGTTTCTCAACGATTTTTCAGTTATATACAACAGCCAGTTCTCCTAACCAGATTTCCTGGACTGTATACTAACCAGTATAACTGTACTAACTTACCCTTCCACAAGGAGCCGTCAATTTCTCCATATATGGAGGAAAATTGACATTTTTATCAAATTCTCATAGAAGGGTATGACCAGCAGCGACAGGGTTTTGAACCCGGAGCGCCTGGTTACAAGTCCAGCGCACTAACCACTGGACTACGCGGCTAGATAATGCTTCACCTGGCAAATAGTGTTATCATCTGTAACATATATCAATAAATAACAGTCCACAATTACACTCAAGTCTGAAATATTTTTGCATTATTAACATAGCGTATATGGTGCAACTTTCTCATTTATCATGTTCTACATTCTGAACATAATTGACAATTAACGACACGAATGAGCAGATATAACATTTTTACTGAGAAGTTAAAGAAAGTACAATTATAACTGATGACTGAAGCATCTCATGGCAATGATTAATACATCAAAGTAATTCAATTTGTAAAACGATTTTCTCATCATTTTTTTAATTCGTGATTTATTAACTCCGTTTATACTGCTGTTTTTCTATTGAAAAACTGTACAAATTTATCATACTCAGTAATTTGATAAGATTATACAATCTCGTGCATGATCTGTTCACTGTAGTAACTTATTTGACGAAGAATACGGATAAGTACAATACCTGCCGTCGTAGTTATTTTTTTCCTTAAAACACACACAAACACGTATAACATGGTAACATAGTGACCAAATTCGTGGTTGCTTACTCAAAATTAAATATTAATATTGATCGAGTTTGAAAGGCTAATATTTGCTATTATTAGTGATTTGTAGATTACGAGCAAATATAGATAGTAACGAATGTACTGAAATATTTAGTAATTTAAACTTTCCAATTATCTTTGGTTCGTAACTGGAAACAAGGCAATCTGCGTTGGCATGTGATTTAGTGGAATTCACTATTTCACAATATTACATCAGCCTGTTGGGCTTGGCCAGAGGTATGCAAAATTATGAATTTAATTGGATAACATTTGTTAAAGTACAAAAATTGCTGCAAATCGCAACAAAAGATTAAGCGTTGCACCAATAATTGTCCGAGTTGTGTGTAGATCAAAACAGCTGTAGCAACTGTAATAAAACTTTATTGTTATAACTAGAAAAATAACATTTTACCGTATGCACATTGTCGTTCAAAAATATTGTAATAAACCCCTTCACGATATTAACTGCAAAACCCAAATATGTTACGACAGCAAGGTAAACAAAGCTTTCAATGAAAGATTTCGAACACTTTGCACGGTTTCGCTAATATTTAGATTATTCCCGTAAGTCAAACCAACCGTCTTGTTGAACTATTCTAGCTACTTCACTATATCAAGGAAACTATTCATTGCTATCTCACCATGCCAAGAGAACTATTCACATCTACCTCACCATGCCAAGAGAACTATTCGCTGTCAAGAAAATTACCTCATCCCAAATATGCGATAATTATTGTCAATGTCAAGGCAGTATGACCATGATAAAGCGATATGTATGAACTTTACTCAGTGCACTTATACAGCCGAGCTAGTTGGGGTGATATGAGGACTTTGCACTTTACAAGGGTGGTGTATTAATTGCTGTATTATTGAGTGCGTGAATTAACACCTTAAACGGTATTTAAAAATGATTTTTGATCTGTGTATTGTCGGTGCTGGCATGATTGGCTCTGCGGCGGCCAGATACGCTTCATCATATAATAAAGTGTGCTTAATTGGACCGTCAGAACCAAAGGTAAGGTCATTTCAAATTCTAACCAACATACGCACATGCTTAGAATAACAACATGTTCATAACTTAAGTTCATCGGTTAAGTTATTTATGGATCAACACAATGTCTAACATTCAATACTTAAATGCTATTATAGTTAAGCCAAAATTAGTATAATGAACAAAACATGCAGAGTGACACGGACAATTCTATGGTGTTTATTGCCTTACATAACAAACGAAAATATCTGGTAGTTAAGGAAAAAAGAATCTCCGTGTGTTTTTGCCCGTTTCCGATAGAATGTTAGTTTTATACCGACGGGCAGGAAACCTACTCAGTTTTCCAAAATTTTGTACCAGCACTAATTTAGTTTTCTGCAAATAACCACCAACATCTTCACATTGGTGATCAGCGGATGAGTGGTTTTACACAAAATGTCATAAACCAAATCTTCACTTAGTACAACCGAGGGTTTAGACTCACAAACTACAGGTCCCTAAACCCAACGCTCAACCAGTTGAGTGAAGCGGTGGGGGGTAGATTATTTAAGGAACCCATAATGCAGTGACTTTTCTTTTGAAGTAATTGAATAGTCGAATATTCAAAACCGAATTATGTTTCACAACTGACCATGTAAAAACACGCTGCATATAATAAAGATTATCTCGTAAAAAATGGATCGTGGATAAAATCTTACTCGTCACTTGTCAAATCGCTACTTTAAACAAAGCTCGTGACTTACCCTTTGCCGCATAATACCACATTCTCCCGCATCTGAAGCAGACGGCTTTTGAAAACATTGAGGCAAAGGACGCCATTGCTTTTACTGATGGCTTCTTTTTGTCACAGTGTTTTTCATTCTGTCAGATTTTCTTAAATAAATTGGCGTTTTGTATATTAGCTTTGAACTTGGAAGAGTCCAAAATATGCTTATGTAGCAAAGGGTTAAGCTCGAATTTCAGTTCACATGATTACATATTAAAACCTTCTCGTTTTTATTGCATGTTCATGTGTATTGTGTCTAGAGCATTGTTCATCCGTACAATATATTCTATGATGGATGAGAACACTCTGCACTTTTCCTTTATGATGTTCAGTACCATCTTCTATCCATAAATTATATGGACCGCCTACATGTTTAACTACTTTCATCTGTAGCAGACTTCCCCGTTTTATCAGTGAGTGGTATAACACAAGTGTTTTTGCTAAGTATGTCAATTATTATAAACAGGTATATCACGTTTTACTGCATTTAGCAAACGGTTGTAATTCAACGAAATCGGCCTACCAATACATGATGCATTTGTTTATTTTTTCCGACTAATTTGTCCGTTCATTTTTATTTTAGGTAGCTTTTTAAGTTCTCCATGTGTGACCCGTTCACCCATTGTTTAGAACAACTCAAGGGTCAATATTGTCCTGAACAATGCTGATCTGTACCACTTATATGTTGCTTTTCTTTATTGGTTATTTTGGTGGCTTCTTGTAATTCTCATAATTCCTTATAAGTTAGAATCAGTTTGAAACCCTGGAAAACCGTGATCTGTGTATTCTTTATATAGTCATACATGTAAATTGGTTCTAAGTAACAGTATTGTTAGTTTTGTTACACTTTGGTGCTAAAACTTCGATGATGATATTGTGGTTGTTTTATTATCAAATTGAAGTATAAAGAAAATATTGTAAACTGGTTGATCAAACTGGTCGGTATAATAAAGTGGCCTTAGAATGTAGCGGTTACTTATTGTGGTTATACGGTATTACGTTGTTTGTAATAACAGGATAGATCTAGTGAAACAGACAGAGATATCTATGGAGCATATTACGACGAAGGGCGGATAACTCGTTGCGGAGATCCTGATCCAGTGTGGGCAAAGCTTGCTATTGAATCTATCAAACGATACAGAACTATTGAGGAAATGTCAGGTATTTTTTTAATCTTAGAAACCAAATCATTTTCAGTTTTACTTTTTAGGGCATTTGTGCCTTATTGCATCCAAAACCTTTGTTCCATTAACAACAAAATAGGAGTTATAAACTTTCAAGTGGGGTTTCAAAACTGTGCGCTACACCTATCAACTTGTAATGTGCTGCTTGTTAATCTTAGCACCGCAACTTTACGAGTGTAGTTCGAATGGCATTTTGGGGGCAGTTACATAAGTATCTTAATTCGTAGATAGTGCTTCATTAAAAAAGTAACTACGTCATAATATTCCGATATTATTTAATTACCACAAACAGTGTAATACCTGTCACACGACATTGCTTGTCTGGTTCTTTGTTTATAAACTGTATATCTCATTTGAAAAACAAATTAGTTATGCAATGATTGCAGTCATATTAAACACTTGATTCTCATTGAAATTAGAACAGTATTGGAATTTTGCCAATGTTGTTTCAGGAATCAATTTTTTTAATGAAGTTGGATGTCTTATAACTGAATCAGGAACAAATTCGAAGTACATTTCATCAGTGAAGGATGCAACTGAGAAATTCAAGGTGAAAACCGAATCATTATCAAGGCAGGCTATTCAAGAACGATACAGTTATCTAAAGTTACCGCACAACGCTCATGGTATCTTGGAGGCATCGAATGCTGGTGTCATAAATCCGAGAAAACTTGTTGAAGCGGAACAAGTACTTGCGCGTAAACAAGGGTGCACAATAATTGATGATGTAGTACGCAAGGTTGAAAGAGTCGTCCAATCAGATGGCATGTACGTCATGAAAGTTGAAACCGAAAATGGAAAAACTATATACGGAAAGTCTGTGTTACTTTGTACTGGGGCTTTTATAAGATTTCGGGATTTGTTGCCAACTAATGTTATCGTAGAACACAAGATATCTCCCTTAACAGTTGCATTAGTGGAAGTAAACGTTGAGGACGCAGATACACATGTGTTAAAGTAAGTCATAGAAAATGTTTCTCTATTTTTATAAAACTATTGTCCCTGTCCTTAACAATATTTTTTTTTTACATTTTATAACAATCAAGATGGTTGACAGAATGGCATTGTCCTTCTTTTCTGCACGCCTGGCAATATTGTATCCACACGAGCGAGGATTCGAGCCCTTGTTTTTTAATGTTCTCGTAAACCATGGTAGTCCACATTCGTGAATAAAAATATACGATGTTGGCAATTGTGGACGATGCATTTACTGTATGCAATTTTTACTTTAGTCTCCAGATTATGTAATTTAAATATCTTAACCGTTAGTTACTCAGTGAAAATAATACGGTTTAAATAAAATAAAACCTCGATAAAAAGGTCACCACCGAAAGTGTTCTCATTATCAAGTTGAATTATCGGGGAGTTATTAAAAGGCAGTCCGAAATTAAGTGGTCGTTGTAACACAGGGTCGTACTATCGAGGTGGTCTCGACGTGAAGTTGTTCTATAAAACATATCACCTGTCAAAATATGTAAGAAAGAAACAAAACATTTGTGAATGATGAATGTCTTTTGAGTGACCTATCGATGGGATTTCATGATTTTGATAATCACATGTCAATATTTAGTTGAATCTCTTCAAAATAGTATCACTAGCAGCATTTTGCAGGGACATGCCATGTTTGATATATCTAGGACCGAGGCACAAGGACTGGACTTGTCCCCACCCACTTGACCCAGGAGATGATATCAACTTTTACATGTTACCCCCTATAAAGTACCCGGATGGTTTGTACTTTTTGTTTGTTTGAGATTTGTTTACTCTGTTACGGGAACTCGTCGATAGGTTATGGGTTAGAGGCCTTGGTCCGAGGTTGTTACACACGGAATTGATCTGCTAGCTTATATCTCATTTTCGTGTCTTTGATATTCACATGTTTATTATGGTATGATTACACTTTTAACAGACAGTGTTCTGTATACGAGTCAAATTATCAAAATTACTTACCTAGATTCACTTACTCATATCACAAATAGTGATGCAAGTGTTCTGATTTACGTGGAGAACGAATTGAGATCAGAGCTTGGAGGCCGATCACCCTGTTCACAGTATCAAATCCAGGCTTTTGCAAACGAATAAATAAATATAAATGCTTGCATGTATCTCTGTGACAATATGACTGTAGAAATGTACAAAAACTACTTTTTTCATTTGGGAAAATAGAAAAATTAGGAGTCATGTGACACTTACCCATGTGATACGGCTTAGTTAACGACCAGTTTTTTATGTGATAACAATAACTTTTCCAAAACAGCAGTTTTTTTCTTTTCTCAACAATGATAATAATATCATATCAGGCGCTCCTGGAAGAATTTCCTTCAAGCTATTCATGTATGTCTTTTGTCACAGGTCGGCATTACATCAAACTTGGAGTAACTGATAAAAAAAGAGGACACTTAGAGACACGGTCTGAAGTCAAACAATGGTTTGACAAAGGGAATACCGCCTTTCAAGAAAGTACTGCCAAATTCATTAAGAAAATATTTAATGGTAATTTATTACAATATATTTCACCAGAAATAACTCTTTGCTTAAAAAAACCCATTTCACCCTGTCTGATGTACTATGTACAAAGTAAATGTTATTCCAATTTGACCCAGAAGTTATGTCTCTAACGAGGGCAAGATAAGTATGCTGGTAGTTTAAGCATTTCCACAAGAAATATGCTGTTAACAGACATTTCGACTAATAATATGAATGTTTAGATTAAAGCAAATCCTGGCATATCATAGTTATACATGTATACATAATATATATACATGTACGTATGTTTATAAATTACAAAGAAGTTTTTCTATTTATTTTACGGACGAATGTTTGATACTAGAATATTAATTTTTACTTAATTGTACACCAATACAGGAATAACGTTCAAATCGTGGAAAGGCGATAGCTGCGCTATCATGGACACGCCCACACGTCGTCCATACATAGATAAAGTACACGCTCAGCTGGGCGTGGCTATTGGCTGCAACGGATACGGTGCCAAGTCGAGTGATGAAATTGGGCGACTTGGTGCAAGCATGATGTTAAATGGATGGTCCTCGGACATACCGCAAGATCTTTTCAAACTTAAATTTGAAACTCATTCTAAATTATGAACTAAAAAGATTTGTATGTGTCTTGTGGCTACACATCGGAACATTTTTTGTATTTTCTCTTATTTTTTCAAGTACGTCTACAATTACATGAATGTATTATAAACGGAGACGACACAAACAAGAACATATAACCAGAATTCAATACATGGCTAAGTTATAGTCATATAAACATTACTAAAAAGTAGGAGAGTTCTACAATTCTATAAATTATGTTAAAAGGAAGAAATACACAAGTAGTTTACATGAGGTTACTCTTATACATTATGCCTTGTTGTTATTTTATGGATCGTTGCACGCTTAACTTTGGTTACTTATTTTTGTGGCCTTAGTATAGTATACTCATAGTTATCACCAGATCAGGTAATAATCACTTGTGCAAAAATCAAGAGAAAAAACTGCCATAAGAGGTTGAATGGAGTACAGAGATTGTAATGAAAGTGGATGAAAAAGTGAAATCCTTAATTTTACCTTTTCCGTATCAATTTGTGTACGTTATTTTATTGTTTTTCTTCATTATCATTAAACCACCTACTCGATGATTTTGGCTTTTAAAAAGCGATTTTTGTCTTTCATTCACCCACCTTAGGTAGCCTATTTATTTTGCTTGTCTTTTTGCAGAAGTGGCTGTCCCCTATTTTAACACAACTGAAGATGATAATGAAAAAACACAATGGAACATTAACAGTATCCTGAAACACATTCTTTTCAGTGTCAGGACTGTCTGATGTGGAACACATTCTTCGTTGAGTAAATTGTTTTAGGATTAAGATTTTTGAAGTCAGTTGTGTTGATGTATCTTCTGACATCGGGTCCACCAAGGATCTGGAATGAGAATCTAGATCCGGATCAAAATCGGTACTTTCATGTTTCTTCATAAAACGAGTGCAGTCTCTAAGGTGTTGCGATCTGTTAAAAAACTTCATTAATTAATTATTGAAACGTTAGAAAGAGAACATTTTTAACTTTCATGCTTTAAATAGCATTTATAAGTTAAAGTCTGTTTTGACCTTATCTTGAAAGTAATCGTGTTACTTTGATAAGATTGATATTGTTGTTTACGTGTTTTTCATTGGTTATATATATAACACTATGAAATACTCAATGTTTTGTTTTTACGTTATCAATGTAACACACAACTATTAGCACAGAACTCTGGATCAGTAGTTCCTGATTCTTAGTTTATGCCAAGTATTCTCTATCAAAAATTACTTCATCTATAATCATTTGATGTTTTCTGTTTTAAACGCCATAAAACTGTCGTTCAGCGTTCCAAAACTAGTTCTTGCATCAGTCCTAGTTATGTATCTTTGAAACATTTCCTTATGTAGGATATTATATTAGTGATGCATCTGATTTTATATATCTGTCTGACGTGACATAGTTGATATGTGTAAATGAACCAGTTTTTCTATAATGAAGATATCAGATGCACACGGCTAATATGTAATCGCGAGTTTGCATTAAGATTTTGAAATTAGCGCGGTGAACATGTCATGTCACTAGAGTATAGTATCGCACTGAATATATCTTATGTACATTATGATCCAGATGATTATACTAACCTCAGCCTAAGCTAGCCCACATGGTAAGCCCAGAGCATTGGACCCAGGGGATGAGTGTTCAAGACTCAGGCTGGACACATGTTTCTCTGTGACTGTTTGACCGAAGACCATATATTAAGGGTCATTAGTCCCCGCAATCACTGATTTATACATCATGGGGAGGCTGGACATCAAGAAGCATTGGAATAATATCACATAACAGTATTCTCTATCAACATCAAATTGTTTTAGCATTGTATTAGATTGGTTATCGTGTCCATATCGTCAGACTAAAAAAGTAAGTAAATCGATGAAATTTAGAAGGAGATAAGACTTAATTTAGGTGACTTAATGAATGCTTATTGACATACTAACAAAAAAGACTGTTAACTGTGTTGAATAGACATTCGTTTTGTGTTCTGTAATTTATGCTATCTTATAACTGGAGAGATTTCCTACACTACCTTGCGACAGCACGGAGCATTAAACAAGGAACGGGTGCATCATCATCATCACAAACAACAAAGCGTGTCTTTGTACTTCATGGTTTGACGTTCCTTGCTATCCATCCTTCAAATATATTTATTCATACGGCCAACTTGCTTGCAACAGATCGGTCCTTCCAACAGCAAATTGTCTCCCTTAGACACCATATAATTAAATTAAATAACACCCGTATCATTAAAAATCACGCCGTGCCGTCTGCATTAAAAGCATTTTAATACAATGTTTCATTCATTTTACATTTTGAAAGTGATTGGAATGTTATTTACACATAGGATGTATTTTTTTATCATTAAAGAGTAAAGTGGTAAACACGTTAGTAGGTCGCCAGTACCACATTGTTTCACGCATTGTTTAAAGCTTGGCTATTGCTTTTTACATACTATTTGTATACACATGTAATACCTTCATATTCAAATTTAATGAAACACTTATTGTATTTTTGGTTATAATAATATCAAATGTTTTCGTTTTTCAGTATTTCTAAAAAGTGTAATAAGGTCCACAAAACCCATTTCAATAGCAACAACCACTAGCTTAGCGAAATACGAGGTTGTATAAATTAATGGTGTTCTTACAAAAATTGTCTATAACAGATTAAATTTATCCTTCTACCGATAAATAAACCACAACACAATTTTAATTTTGGTTCCATATTTAAACTGCATATAAAATAATATCTTACATCCAATAATAATCATAACAACAATATAAGAAGAAAATTTTATACAAAAATTCTACAATTTCGACCGATCAACAACTTTCACTCGGAACATATGCTGAGGTAAGTCTGAATCCCAACCTTTCAGCATCATACTGACAGCTATACGACCAATCTCGTCACATGACTTAGCTGCCCGCCCATTACCGCCTATAGCCACGCCTAGCTGATCATGCACCTTATCTATATAAGGATGATTTGTCGGTGTCTTCATTATTCCACACGTGTCTGTCTTCCAATTATTGAATTCTATTCCTAATCATGAAAGAAAAAAGCAAACAATTAGAGCAAAACCCAAATCTAACAAAACGCGTGGATTCGAACCCAACACACTGATGATTTTATGATTTAAAAAAAACTGAAATAAATTCCATTGGAAGAATGGGTACATACATACAGCTATTCTGAACAGAGATATGTATTAAAAATAATGGGTTAAGAGCTGATATAGGTATTTGGAATATACGAGTTACAGAGGTTTGAAGGTGTTTTCTCCAAACCTAAATTTTTATTCCTTATTTTAATACCGTTGAACATTGATTGTACAACTTCTACCAGTCGTTTATGCATGGCCTCGTTCCCTTCATCATACCATTGCTTAACTTCCTCCTTGGTCTCAATTTTAATAGGGAATGGATCGAGGACACCAGCTTTTATATAATAGCGACCTGTGGGAAAATACGGGAAATATTATGACGTATGACATCGGCGCAAACTCATCAACTTTGATAGTAATCAAAATAATTGCTAGTCTGAACCAACTCTCCTTTCATCGGTCGCTTATGTATCATGAATCTTACTAAATCTGCAGTTATAATCCGCTATTGTCCTTAATTTCTGATCAAGAAATTACATTGACCTGACAAACATTGCATGTAACGTTCATATTTTGAAACAAGTCAGCAAATTGCGCAACTTACCATCCGGATATTTCACTGGGGGCATTATATACACAGACGTCTCTTGTCTACCTTTAGAATACTCCATAAGTATCCAATCGTTATGGGGAGGACCCTCGTAAATAAAACATGGCATGTCTCTGAAGTGAAAACTTATTATATAAGTACTATATTTATCAAACCGAATAATGCAAAGCCGAATTGTTTCACCTATAGCTTAAAGAATGTCGATAAATTAATAAAAATTAATAGATAATACGAAATACATGGAACGAACTACTATGTGATTGCAACATCGGAAGTGATATCAATTGTAAACTATGAAAAAAAACAAAACAAAAAGAGAACAAAATTAAATGTTTAGCAGTGATGACAGCTATACATATCCGTCATTCGTCACTTTACAAATTAAATTACCAAACACAAGTTTTTTTTTACAAACGAAAACCTTCCAATTTGTTAAGACAGATTGACAGTAATATTATGTTAAAGCTGAACAAACACACCTCAATTGTTTCATTTCGGGTCTCCCAAAGTCCACTTCAGCAAGCACAACAATCCTTGGAATAAAAGAATAATCAAATTGCACACTGGGTACAAGTTGACGAAAGTTTGTAAATGCTCCTGTTGCCACTAAAACTTTCTTGGCATAAATAACCATTTCTTTGTCTGAAACTACTTTCATAACGTAACTACCGTTTGACTGGACAATTCTCTCAATTTTGCGCACTACGTCATCGTAAATTGTGCATCCTTGTTTTGAAGCAATTTTCATTTGCGCTTTAACCAGATTTCTGGGATTTATGTAACCTGCATTGTGTGTTTCCAACTCCGCTAGTAAATCATCGCGAACTTTGAGGTATGGAAAATGTTTTCGGAATGTCTGATTATTTACAGGTTTGGTTTTGACGCCACCTTTTCTTGCTGAAGTTCGGACTGACGTCAAAAACTTCGAATCTTCTCCACATCCCGCCGTTATATTTCCAACCTCGTGATAAAATGTGATCCCTTAAAGATAAAAGAGCACAGTGATAGGAAATGTAGGATATTCAAAATGTAACTTTCATTCGGGTACACATGCTAGAAATATTCTGTCATCGTGAGTCGGTTTCTAAAATGGTTGTTACAGAAAAGCTGATGTAGACAATAGTTTCCTTATTGAAACGTAATTGAAAAGTTATAATGACGTACTGGTACATATGAATAATGCAGTGATAGTAACTTGAAATCTAGGATCACAATAATAAACCGATGAATCGTGTAATAGATCGACGAATCGATCAACATACCGATGAATCAATGAATATATTGATAATCAATAAATGGAAAATCAATCAATTGATCGATGAACCAATTAATAAATCAATGAATCATGCGCGTGAATCAGTTAATAATTAATTCATTAATTAATCAAAAGATGATCTCTAGACATAAAGCTTTTCACAAGACATAAGTGCGTAAAATACCCGATAGTGTCTCTATTTCTCTGTATCTTTGAATGGAAGCTGTAGCTAGTTTAGCCCATACTACATCCGAGCTACTTGAGCGAGTAATTCGAGCTTCGTCGTAGTATGCACCGTATATGTCACAGTTGTTTCCCTTACATCGCTTCTAAAAATCAAACATAAAAAAATCACAGCATATAAATGTAACAAAATGGTGATAATAATAAATACGTGAGTCGTTGTTTTTTCTACCTACCCTGAGAAAGAGAGAGAGAGAGAGAGAGAGAGAGAGAGGTAACGTTTTGGGGGAATCATGTGATTATCACGCAGAGGTTAATGTTTGATACGGGGATTCTGTGTAAATCAGAAGGAGAGTGGTGATTGGGAATCGTGGGTGAATGGTCGTATAGTCAGGCTGCATAAAGTTGGAACGGGGTTCGTATTTCGCTATTTGCATCGTGGACTGCATGCTGGAACACAGTTCGGGATTCGAACTGCGAACTGCGTTCCAAATTTATACAACTATATAATCATCACATAATACACTGATCAAAATAGCGAAAAAACAGTAAACGTGTTGTTTACCAGCTATCACCAGAACTAGGTTGTATCGGAATTAAGGTGACGAGAGTGTCAAAATAAATACTTTTAGTTAAAAACGACACGCATGAAACATGCGAACAAGTTCTTTGTCAAATTCAGTTTTGTTCTTAAATATGTTTACATACGACACGTTTAAGTTGATAAAGGCTATGGTAATAACTTGTTTGATTGTAAGAATGTAAGGTTAGTACATATGTTCCATATATTAAGATAAAAATATTAAAGTATTCATTTAAGCATGCCTATAGAAAACATACTTCTGCCAAAGGGCAGTTTTCATATCGAGGTTTTCCTGTGCGGTAACATTAGATTTGTATCGAACTATTTAAACTTATATCAAATGTTGCAGTCCGGTGGACTGTGTCTACTTATTTGACTGTAACATGTAAAAACACAACATATATTGATCTAAGCAACTTATTTCTATATTGATAAGCACTAAGCTAAAACCAGTATACAGACCTCATGAACATAAATGACCTTACCTTCGGTTCTGAAGGTCCGATTAAGCACACCTTATTATCTGATGTTAATGTAGCGTACCTGGCAGCCGATGAACCTATCATACCAGCGCCGACAATACATAAATCGTACATCATTCTTAATTAATCTTCAACTCCAAAACTCTGTAAAAAGACTTGATGCACATGTAGATGTATGTCTTTACGACAACGAGGGTATGATGAATAAGTATTATATTGTAGTAAGTGTAGTATTTATCGATTCATGTTGTATACGAAATAACACGTACACTTACAGTATTTGTAATGCAAATATTACGGAAACTACAATGGGACAAACGTAATGCTACGGAAGCAAAGACGGGACATGCAGTACATAATGTTAAACAATGGCAAAAAAATAAAGAGCTTCGGAAGATAATAGTAGCCCGCTATTGTAGTAAATAGCGGACAGCGAACTTGTTAACGATGGTGCATAAATGTGTGCATTGTTATATTTTCCAAAGAAGGTCCTGGACAACCCCATTAATATGTGACATCAAAAGGCAAAAGACGAACATTAATTATACAAATCAAGAATATGTCTAAATGGCATTTCTTATACGGCAATATCACGTAGTTCGCTTAAACGAAAAAAAATCACCAAAGGAAAAACGACGTTGGCGTAAAGTTCTTTAAGGATTTGTTAATCGTTCTATGCTAAATCTGCACCCCAAGTTCAACTAGTACATGGTGCTTTGTAACACAGGGGGCGAGCACGTTGAAGGGATGGAGTGTAATGGCGTATTAAGCCTAAAATGGCCACACGGACCAAAAACACCTACATTACATATATACATATACAAGGGTTACAACTTGCGAAATGACAGTTTCTGTACCAAGTTTGTTTAACACTACTTAACTTTTCAAGAAATAGCTCAAATTTCTAATAACTGGTGTCTACAGATAGCTAATATATAATACTACACATAACCAATTAACATTTGGTCCAATTAAAGACGATGAAGCAGATATTTTATCTTTTTCCTCCGAAAAATCGTCAATATCGTGTAGTCGAACGCGACCTCGCAACACCAAATTGATCAGAATTACCATTCTAAATACACCTTAAAACAACAGGTAGGGGAATGACAACTCATGCTAACAATAAATATCTCTAAAATACACTGATTCGGCACAAAAGAATAATCCAGGAATGGTCTACGCCATTATACCGATATACCATTATACTCCATCCCTTCAACGTGCTAGCCCCCTGTGCTTGTAATGTTAATGTTCTGTGACTGTAAGTTTCGCTTGCCATGTTATGAATTCGAAGCTATGTTAAAGTTGACTTTATGCTACGTATCATCCCTAACTATGGAAGATAGATATTTATATGCGCTCAACTTCTATCTCGTGCTCTCAAATCAATATATAAATAATCAGCCATCTGTTATATTATATTCTTAAAAATGGTTGCAGCATATATCAACGAAACATTCAGTCTATTACAGAATTCTACAGTGTCTACATTAAATTTCGCTTGTACCACGCGATAATTATCGCTTTAAAGACGACAATTAGTCTTATTTAGAAATCAGAGACACTTATACCCCAACCATAACCCATCATACGATAATTATCGCGTTGTACTAGCGAAATTTAACATGGGCGCTATAGGTTTCCGTAGTCTATAGTAATAACTACTTAATAAGACTAATCGTTTAAATCTCAAAGACAACTGGTGATTACAGATTTATTCCACGATGACAGCAAGTAAAAAATCTCACGAAGTAAAACAAGATACATTTTCAAAGTGCAATGATTTCTTTTCACATTTGCATAAAATGTCCGTAGTGGATTTACATTAATCGTCTATACAGTGCTTAAAATGAACTTTCACCAATACATAAATTCACAAAATAATTATCATAATTTGACTAAGTATGTGAATAAGGTGGCAAATTATACAATAAATGTGATAATGTATATTACATAATTTTCACCATATATTATTTTAAGCGATTGTTGAATATTTACTAAGTCATCCTCACGTCATAACAGAACATTTACGCTGATTGGACAAAAATTTTAAAAAATCAAAACAAGGAGACAAACTGAATATCAATCAGAAAAAATGTTCAAACTTATGAAATGATACGTATTTCTTATCAACATTTGAGTGAAAATTGTCCTTCAAACTTTAAAAACGAAATGTAACAACCAGTTGAAAAGAAATGATTATTAACAATTATGTTGTTATTTGAATAAATCAAATTGCATTCAAATAAACTACCGTTAGGCCCAATCGTTTAGAATGTAAAAGGTATGCCAATTACATACCTTCCTATACTGACTTACAATTTCACATATCAACCAACACACCATATAGTAATATTAACACGAAAACAAAGATAATGTAACGCGATGTGTCTTTGGGCTCCGCTTTGGAACGGTAAGTACCCAAAAGCCCACGAAGTTAAATGGTTTCAACTCCACTCTTACCCCAAGAGGATAAACATGTATGTTTAGACAACGAACAAGTTTTCCGTAGCTTGCAGCAACAATAATATGATAGTTGCAAAAATAGATGTGTGTCTGCAATGTATGTGGAATAGGGCCGCTGGTATTTGGCATCACAAGACCCGACAAAGATAAAAGTGCAACACTTCTAGGAAACAACTTTGATATTAATATTCACACGTGATATTTAAATCGATAGCTTATTTTGTGATAATTGCTAATTTCGTCACAAAATAGTGCTTCACGAATGTAGCGTCAGTGTATAATATGTATATAATGTTTTGAATCGTTTACTTAGTGATTCATACGGTTGAGATGGCCAGTAATGGATGAAAATGATATTCTCGATTTTCATGTTCCTCCCATGATAGCACAACCACATGATAAAGGAAAACGTAGAAAATGCTTAAACATGAAATCTACAAATTAAGCCTAAAAAGGTTTGTTTCCGGTTACCCGACCGATCCATCTTTTACTTGCCGTCTCGAAAGTTTTTACGGCATCCAAGTTTTAGTGCTATATTGTAATTTTCACAACAGTGTTGCCGAAATATGTAAAAGAAAAAATCCCTACGCACCAACCCGTACTTTTTGGCATACAGCCGGAAACAAACCTTTTTTGTTTATGCCTTATGCAATGAGATACAAATATATAAGAAAATATTTACATTGGAAATTGCTAGTTGTTGGTTGAATACAGGAAGGCTAACACAGTATAATAAGTACAATTTAATATACACAGTCTAATCCGTCTTTGAGTATCTTCCTTTTGACAGGGACTTGTCTGGGTTGATGGTCAATTTCAAAACCAATCCTTCATATGCAAATGACAGACAGCGTGTCGCTCAACTTCATTTAAATCACTCAGGTAATGTTGTTCGAGTGTTCGAGTGTTTTTTATCATTCCTTCTTCCATTAAATGCGTTCATTTTTGTTGAAATAATTCGTGAACCAAGACTGAGTTGTTGTACTGACCATCTGATGTTCACTTACTGATGTAGAATGTTTGTCTGTCCTCTCTTAAACAAACTGCGCATGGAGATGCCACGTCTTCAAGTACAACTCTACAATATCTGCTGTGTTGTCATATACACGATGCAAGCAATATTAAATTTGATCTATATGCATGACATTATATACATTCATAAGACATAAAAAACATTGAGAAAGCCTAGGAATAGCGCATTGAAAGTTTTATGCAGCCAGAGTATAGCAATATGATGAAATAGTGTGTGTGAATAAAGCTGATTTATAAAGCAAGTATATACAGTATTTGGGTGTCAATCTCCCGTCTTTTTATGTAACAATTTAGTGTTCCACCCAGGACTGATATAAGTGGTGCAATTCACGAGGAAAACGAGTACACCACGGAAAAAAACGTAACTGTCGATACAACGAGAACTATTAATGAAACGATCAAGCAAACGGAATCGAACTTTCGGCTTATATCTGCCCACGAGACATTACTTGATGAATCATCCATACACAACTCCACTGGAGCTTCTGCGCATTCAACTTCATGCTTAGGTTTACTTTCATCAGACATCTGAACTTGGTCCCCAAAGAGTTTCTTGGGAGATACGCGAGATCTTTTTCGAAGAAATATCTTGACAAAAACTTTCCAGAAACGGCTTAACTCTTCTTTTTCGTTTTTATAATAAATTGTAAGGCTGATCAGTGTTGTAATAGTAATACTACAGCTCAAAAATAACACTCCTATCAAATAATAACCAAATATTGCCATTGGTTTTGATACATTTGGCATGTCATCTACAACCAGCGTAAGAAACACTGCAATTGCTAACAATATCGTAATACTGAATCCGACTCTTTCACCACTTTCTGTTGGTATTATGAATGATAAAATGTTTAGTAAGGACATAAACACAATAGGCAACAACATGTTAACAATTACAAATCGTGGTTTTCGGCGTAAATGAACATTTATATGTAAAAACTGTTCCCAACTTCCTTTGACAGATACAACATGCATATCGGAGTTTTCCAATGTCCAGCCACCATGTTCATGGAAGTATTGCGTAGATATTTCATCTCGGGCCGTTTGTAATTCAACTTCATTTCTGGGCTTTCCCCAAACCACGAAATTCAGATAACACTTGTGTACATCAAAAGGGAAATATGTTACGTCTGTGTCGCAGATTGCAGCAAATACTTCTGCCGGAGAATACGACGCGTGTCCGTTTGCTGTTAAACGTATATCTAACCAACCATCTCCAATCTTTTTTAAATTGTGTACACTATTTATCAATACCATTGACGGAATCCAAAAATGTCGGCTATTCGTAGTGAAGTTCGTGATACCGCCATACTCTTGTGGCTTCCAACTCATGAATTCGTCACGCCACTCAAGTTGCATAATTGTTGAAATAACTAGTTGTTGGTTCACTTCGTCAAACCGGACAATTGAAATCAAATTCATGTGTACCATCAGTCTTGTTGGACGAGTATGATCCATGACTGGTCTAAGATCCTTGTTATAACCTGTAAGTTTATCGTCCAATAGTCGATTTACGTCCACCGTCATGTAGCCACAAACCCTCAACACAATAAGGAACGGAAGAAGTGCAAAAGTTGTCCGCATCTTCACTTTCAGCTTCATCATTCCTGGGATATTTACCCTGAGGAAAAAATGTAAATATTATGTACTAAAATTTTTTACCCAGACAAACACAGATATGAAAGAAATCGCACAGTTTGTTTCATCAAATATATTTGTCTTTTTTGACATTTAGGAATGGCCTTCGTGGTCTATCTCCTACTAGTAATCACTAGCCTCTCATAACTGTGAGTTGGAATCCCACTCTTGACCAAAGAAAAAAATCACATATGTGGAAACTGTCCGACTGGGTTCTAACTTGGCGTAAGCCAGGAGTCTTCCGCCTCTAGTAAAGTCGCCAAACGATCCGGGCTGCACGTAAGACTTTAACCCCCCCCCTCCCCAGTGAAAAATGACTTTGTCGGAAGTATTTGTCATCTTAAACCTTACTTCCATTTTTTGTATTTTACGTGGCGGAAATTTTTAGATAGTTTCCTCGTCCTAAAGAAACTTTGTTATCTATTAATAATTTTGTTTATACTTAAATAAACCACTGAAGTATCTACAAATCAACTAAGGTACAACTTTGCAGCAATTAAAGTAATTATGTATAGAACTAGCGTATTACCCACCTTTTTATTTTCAATTTCCACGAAGAAAATAAAACCTCCTGTCTGTAACTCTAGCGAGGAAATTGTCGGCGACTTAGAATCAGCGACTTATAAATCAAAAGGTCAAAGTTCATTTTACGTTCACAAAGATCACCAATGAGCGTTGTATTTAAGGTGAGACTTGAAAGCTTAATTCAAAGACAGATCTAGAATGTTATATCAATCAACATCACCACAAGGTAATTGCAGGGAACAAAGGCAGTTTCAGTCTATTTGAAATTATGAATAGCATTTAACAATATTTGCCACAAGAAAGTATTAATTTTAAATCAATATTTAGTGGATAATTATATAAATATATAATTGATGTCGATACTGGACATTAATGCTTGGCTGATAGAATATTGATAATTTTATAATAATGTGGCATTCATTAACAGAAATGACCTTGGGAAGTTAAACAATAATTTGTTTGGGCCAAACATCTGATTATATTAGGCAAACAACATTTCCAAATATATAGGGTCGGCAAGAGTAGTCAAATGTATTTTTGTATGTTCGGAGATATAGTTGGCGATATAGTTTTTATGTCGGCGAGACAAAAAAGTCAAGGGTCTGTCGGGATAGTGGAAACCAGAACTTTTTATTTTCCAAGTGTGTTTCCATTCTTGTAACTTACTCTTCAGGGTATGAGAGTTGTATTAATTCCAAATGTCTCATTATAACACTGAACTCATCTATGATATTGTTTATTACCAAGAAAAGGAGACGATATTTCTTGTGACTGAGGACCAAAAGAAAATTTAGGAAATACTCCTAGACTTATTAAAAAATCCCAAAATGCCGAATTTCTACAATGTGTCCAGTGGATCTAAGTACTTATCTATGCACGCAGGACGCTACTCCAATGTTACACCTTACCTCTAGCTGTTGTGTGATTTCATTCACTAATCATTGTACAATTATGATGATATTTTGTCGAGTAAAAAGAGGCAAATTGCTGGAAACTGCGCATTGAGATTAATAATGTTTCCTTAGTCAATATCAATACCAATCACAAAGCGATAGTCCATAAACTTCTGAAACCCCCAGCTTACCCAGCTTTAGGTTTAATGCCTTTCATAGGCAATGCTTCAAACAAAAATATAAGGCTATGCTAGAACAAACATAATACAAATACCCTTCTATGGACTAAAATATAAGCATTCTGGAAACCATAAATAGATATTACTAACAACATTTATCCCATCAAATGTTACAGCTTACTTCACTTTCAATAACGTAGGAAGCAAAGACATTATATGACATAAAACAATAAGATACGGTTATTGTGAACTTGGATATAATGAAGAATTGGATATTATTCGCCCTATAATATACCTGTATTATGTTGTCTATTTTTTTCAAGTAATGTTACATAATGAAATTTGACGCTAGGAGAGTTATTAATATACCCCTAGTTAAACTACTTGCATTAGATTTTAGACATAAGTTAGTTTGGAATAATACATATTGCAGTGTACACGCAATTGTGTGTCAGCTAATTCTAAACGCCGGTTATTCTACTACAGTAAATTTTAATAATGTAAACAAAACCATTCAGTGACTTGTAAAATATAGTTGTTTTAATTCAAATTTTATTTCATGATCAACCCATAATATACCATTACCTAATGAATAACCATAATAACATGGTCGTTGAAGGACGCTCGTTTAAGGACCGACAGTGAGACACATATTTAAGGGACCGCAGGTTTATCTCCCACATTTACTCCGCATGCATGTAATGAATCTGTCTTGTCAGATGCACCCCTTTTCCTACATAGTATCGATAGCTGATGATTTTGCTGCTATAGTTTAAGAGTACTCCGCATTTTTCCGTCTTTCAGGTAAATATAGCACAATTTGTTAGCCATATTGCCATTGGCGCGTTATCATACTATCATAATGTTCATTCATATTTAATACTGTAAGTAATCTTAAGATCTTAAAACGTTGCTTCTGGCGTAGATACATTTAGCAGAGCTGATTCATATTCGGACCATACAGTCATGTATCGGGTAGCCGATAAATGACCTCCGTGTGATACCTAGTGATATCTCTCGAGTCGGCCACTGAACCTGAGATTTTTTTGAATGAATGTTAATGAATGTTTGGGTTACTTGTTTGAGTCCCATATTCCGGCCCTCAGTTTCCCTTCCGTCGATATTATTCAAACCTCGTCAAACCCTTTCTCCGTTTAGTATTGTATTACTGAACTCTTTATCCCATCTGTGCAATTTATCTGGAGTATTCATATAATAAAGTACATGTAATTATTCAGGTCCTCAGACATTCACTAAACCCGTCCGTGTTTTGCATGTATTACTCTATTAAAACATCTGTGAATTATTCTATAAACTATACTTTCTTATTAAGAACTATCTATTATATGAATTTTTATCTCTGTTTTTTTCCCAGGCCGCCTTCAGTAATACCTGCAAGTACGGGCAGACTTCTTGTTCTTAAAACATATTTGTTTAATTGCTGAGAGTAAAATGTTTGCCGTTCAACTCATTCACTGCAAATTAAACTGCATAACGATGTTTAAAATTGTCTGAGCCGACAGGTGTACAAATACAGAGTCTAACTTTGAAACATTTTGCATATTTAGACCACTTCATTATAGACATCTTATTTTCGAACCGCTCTGTACTTCGTCTTTGTTTCAACTTAAAAATAAAATCTCTTTTATTTAAGACCATTTTGTTGATCTTAACTGGTCATGATATCGAGATTGTGTTTGTATTAATTAGATTAGGGGTGATAACACCATAGCTTATTGTCAGTTGACGTATAGCCTACCTTCAATACTTTTACAGAATACTTACAGTTAATAAAAGTAGGAATGTGCGGCCAAAGTGTAATAAAAAAACAGAAAGAACTTGTCCAATAATAACTATACTAATTAAAATCATTCAATGAGATAGAAAACGCGTTAATTCGGAAAATCAAAACTTTCAAAGTATACCAAAGGAACTATTAATTGTTTGAATTTTAGTGCATTCAAGTCAAATGAGAATGGACGATATCAAAACAAATGGGTTTGTCAATCGAAAAGTTTCAGACAGTTCGAGGGTTGATATGCGTATGCGCGTTAAATATGTACAAAGCGGTTGTCGTAATGGTAATGTATTCTTTATTAAAACAACAAAAAAGCCGGAAGCTAATTAAGCATAGAAATCATTTACTTGGCTTCGCTTCTTGTTTGTGTAAGTCAATAAATACAGCGTGAGGCTCACCCGACTTTGGTTTTCATAGTGATCTGTGAACAGACCTATATGTGGTGGAACTCTCTTATTAATGGAGCCATTCGTACAATGTCAATAAACTGTCCCCAACTGTCCTTGGGCAAGATGTCCCATTAGTTCTTAAAACAATGTTAATGGATCTTATTACTTCAAGTCTAAATAAATCACTTTCTCTGAGAGATAATTTATTTAGGTCAGTGGATGAATAATTTAACATGAATATTGACAAGTTTTCTAACTGCTGGTTAGCATGTTTACGTTGGATTTTAAATCGGTTGTGGGTCAATGTAAACAACACTTTCCACGCCAGCAACATCCCCACGCGGTGTTGATGATAGCTGTGGCAGATATTAGAGACCTATTCGCACTAGCTTCAGTCAAAATATTTGGTTATGAGAACATAAAGAAAGTTCATGACTGGTTCGTGACTTTAAGAAATAGCCATTTTGATAGTTTTGGGACAATCATAAGGGTATAGTAGAACAGCCTACTGCATTTTACTGTAGTATAATGTATGAATACATTGTCAAACAATCCCCAAAAATGCGCACATGTTATTACATTATAACATGGTTATAGAGAATTCCCGGGGATGCGAATTTTAAGTCTGATACATCCATATTTCGCTATATTTTATTGAAATACTGAGGGGCTTGTCAGGGGAATTATTTACTTCTTATATCAGATTCTTCACGATATCCTAGTTCACATGATCTATGTTTTGTAAATGGTTTACATTTATATTAAAAACTAGATGTTTATTGGTTTATCTTCCCAATGTACAAATAAGCGCTATGTATAATTATGCACAGGGTAGATATTACGTTCCGTGTCTTAACTACGTAACGCGCTGAACATAAAATTTACACTTCCAAAACGCTTTAAATATTGACAATAATGACATCTCACACCACATTAAGTTTGTCTTCCCGACTTCAAACAATAGGGTTAGTCTACTTAATAATTGACATATATAGAACATATTTTATATCAATACCACATTCATATTTACAGCGGACCGACGGAGACTAAAAAGCCCATGACAGTCAAAAACATAACAAATTTTGAAGCAGCTCAAAACATAAATAGCATTTATCAGTAAGATACGACAATTTGTAGCCGCTACGTCAGTGAGATATTTCATTCATAAGCATTAAAAGGAGCAACGCTGTAATATGACTCGGTTCAGATATAAATATATGAACAGGTATTTGATACACAAAAGCAAACAGACGACACGCATGGATAAAATATACAATACAATCTAATGAATGATCTAATGACAACAACATGATTAATAAAATAATCTTTACACAATAACACAACCTTTCTCTCAACAAATAATGGTGGTAAAGGCAGAACATGATTAACATTACTTTATTGTGATGCCAGTTTGTATGGTGATAATATTGGACACCTTTTGCAGAATTTGAGACAATAAGTGTTCTTCTGTCCATAGATACCACAAGAAAACATGGTTAGTACATATCTAGTGGATATGAAGACCATACACGACAACAAGCAGTGATCTCCACTAATGGTCTAGTACTCTTTGCCACAAATACGTGATCACATGGACCAACAGCTACACTACATGGTGCCTTTATCAACTTATCCTTGATTACAATCTCCTCACCTGTCTCCACGTCGTATATATAAATTGTATCTTTATCTCTGTTAGTCAACACGACTTTATCTTGTCCACGAACGTGCGTACAGGATGAGGTGCCTGGTGCATATGATGGAAACTGGAAATCAAAGTTCCTCCCTTCACCAGACTTCGATAAAACACGAAATGGTGGATTGTGATCAATAGTACTGACAACAATGTACTCATTATTCTTCATGCCAATGAAATAGTATTCAATATCGACATTTTCTCTAATGTTATTTCATTAGATCTATTGACAGTAAAAAAGTCCAGTGTTTTCATAGCACCAGTTGTTACAGCCCCACATCTTCATCAGAAACAACAACTACACAATGAGAATGTTCGTATAGTAATTTGTATGTACATGTAGTCTTCAGTTTCCGACCATCATACACCAAACATTTACCATCCTTATTATCAACTGCTACTAGTCTACCATCAGATCAAAAAATCTAAACTAGAATAGAACAGTTCTCCTTCATCATCACCAGTCTGCATTAAATCTATATCACATACCCAAATAATGTCATACAACCCAAACCTTGATCCAAATGTTAGATCAAAATTCATGTACGTAATTGTTTTTGTCAGCTTTACATACACACCCCTTACCATTGCATTTATCTGCTGTTGATATATTGCACATATAGTTCTTTTTTCAGTTTATGTCAGTATACCATGCCTCTAAATATCCAATACGTGCATGATAGACATGATTATGTGATAAGTATCCAATTACATTGTAAACCAATTAAACATTTTTCTTTTAATTTTGTTCCGATTTATTTTTCTTTAAAGTATTGTCCGTATCAATTTGTAATTAATGTCAATGAGGATTTGAAGTTAACACTATTTTGAAGTACGTTTTGCTAGGTGACATTCTTAATATCTTGTTCAGTGCAATGTGACAAGTACATCGTATTGGTAAAACTTGGGTTATAAGGGAGTAAAGCCAAGAATATATAGGAGTTGTACAACTGCTATATGACGCTGAGAGTTGCGTACCTTTGATATCAACACGGTCTGCAGCATATCAAAAATAAGAAATTAGGAAACATGGATTATTTAAGAAAAATTAACATGTGACTGTATTTGAATATTTATGCTTATTTAAATATTTATTAGGTTATTACAGTATTTAACATAGATCTAATATTGATATTCATTTTATGGACTTCAATAATAATCAAAATGAGCATTAATATTCCTTTTTTAGAAGCTTGGTTATTATATTTTATAAGTAACAAATATGAAACATTAAACATGTTTATGAACAAGTCTTAGTAATATATTTGCTAAACATTTTTATCAGTTTATAGCGTCCATTTCTCAAGCAATAGATAGAAACCATAATAAAACAGTAAACATTACCAGTTTCAGTTTCGTACCAAGAAGTGTCTTATAATGTTCAACATAACATAAAGCAGGAGTCTACATACATGAATACTTAACAAATAGATTATCTGATGCACTGGGTCTATCACGTTAATCCCACAAACAAAAATGCGGAACTTAATTTATGTCAAGTAAAAAAAAGTTTTTATTGTAAGTGTTTAACAATCGTTTGAAGGCGAACGAGAAATTGTCGAATAACTTGATGGTAAGAATCAGTAAACTTTTTGTTTTGCTCGATTTTATCCAACATCACAACTTCGGAGGCATATTTTGCCTCTGGTATATTGTAGAGAAATCTATGAGGGACATTAAGATGTCCTTACATTCTGAGGCATTTTTCGCCTCTGGTATAATGGAGAGAAATCTACGAGGGACATCAAGATGATTTTACATTTTTTTGGCATTGTAATGGTTTAGGGTGGGTCGTATGTTCTTTGATTAGTCAAATAATGGACGCTGGGTGCAATTTGAGATTCAGAAGGCAATTACCTACAATTCTTGTTTGATTTTTGCGATTGTTGCATGTCAAACGGAAAACAAGTTATTATGGAATAAATCTGGACCTAAATGTCAAGCTATCAAGATACAGTAAAATCTCACGTAGCGACCTCTTAAACATTACGACCAATTTATTATAACGACCCCATATTTTCGGATCGGCTTTCAATAACTCCTCTACAATTGAACTTGATAATGAGACTATCTAATTATTACGACCGATTTTACGAGTCCCGAAGGTGGTCTTATTATCGAGGTTTTACGGTATTTATAACATAGGGAAATCGTGAGAATTTAAAAAATGGGCACCCTTGCATAAGATAAGTTTAAGTCACCATTCTTTATGACTTGCTAAAATTGTTAGCCCCTACATCAAATTAGGCGTAGAACTCGTATACAGCGGGAAACTATTTCATGAAATGTTAAAGTATGATCTACACCAATTTTATTTAAAAATTCGAGAAGTTTAAGAGTCATGATGAACATCATCTACTTGATTTGTAGTTTGGACGAGTATAAATCGGCAATGGCCTGACTGATCGAAAATCTACGTAGCGTACATATATATACATATATATATATCAGACCCTTTTGAGGCTTCATTTACTGCATATTTAAATTTCAACTGTTTAATGTTACATTTGTTTTAATATTATGATTGTGACACATCTCATACGCATATATAAATATTCACGCCAAGTTATTTTGAAGTAACTGTACATTGAGTAGAATGTAAATGCTAAATCATCTGTCGGGCTATTTTCTTAGCTTTAGGTTTTTGTTCACATTGGCTATTATGAATCTAGTATAGCTGTTAAAATAACACATATTTTGTTGACATGAAAGCAAAAAGTCATCAATAGACGTTGCTTCACTTTAACTGATATCTCTTTTTTAACCTGGCAAATCACGTGAAATTCTATAGCTTTATAAGGTGCATTTCCTACCTGTAAAAATTTAATATTGAAATTCAAATTAAATAATTAAATATTTGATTTCGCACGTATTATTGTCATTTACTTTTGCGATTTAATATTAGTTTCATGGTATGTTCACGTTGATATAAAATGTCTGCAATCAATAGATTTTTCAAACTCAATTAGAATAACTGAAAATACTCGGTGGTTTAAAAGCAGAATAATGATTTTAAACATCGGAATGTGAGAATGCTATGTGAACGAAGTATACGAAACCCTGTACAGTAAACTCCCGATATTAAGTCCACCTTTTGGACCAAGACAGAACTCTTAATACCTAGAGGGTCTGATTGTCCAGTTGAACGATAGAAGAAAATCAGCGTTAAATCTCTGGTCTCCATAATGAGTTCGTCTCTTGGTGAGGTTTTACTGTAAATATTTGTGAGAGGTTCACGGTACTGGATCTCATTGAGTGATATCTATAATTTCGTTGTACTCTTAAAACGCACTTGTAGTATTTTTATTTTAATTTTAGCGCTTCATTGTTCATTTAATAATGCTTTACATTTTGTCCGAAGTAGAGAAAGACTAAACCAGTTTGAAATACTTAAATCAGACTTTAGTTCGCGTAATCAGCCTATGTATTAACAAAACTTCCGTATGTAATGTGAACAATCGCTGTTATAGAAATACATATTAAATGTAAATTATCATTTGTCTTCTGATATCATGTATTCGAACCGTACCATTATGAGCATTTGTGAAAAGAACGATTATATAACACAAATGTTTAATTGTTTCGCGACAGTCTTTTGTCGATTTTTTATCTGTACACGTTATCAACTATATAAACTTTCAAAAAAAATAATACACAGTAAAGTATATACTTTACCCTACTTTACTGTGATCGTGTATGTATATACTATGCTTAAACATGTGCACGCTATAAATTTACTGTCTTTTGTATTATCTTTTAGTATGGTTTCGTCAAATACTCAATACACAATACACGCTAGTGTTTGGCCCTCAAATGCAGTTTTGAAAGTAATATGTAATAAATACTCACAAGACATCTTTACAGGTCACTCTCTCTCCGACAAGATGCGTGGACATTATAACTGCAGACTAGGTCAAGAGTAATACTGTTAAAATAGATCTGTGAGTTTAATTCATTGGTAAATCATTCATTGATAAGTTCATTAAGAAACGAACGTCTTCCAGATTGAACGGTTCATATTGATTAACTGCGAAGAATGTTTGACATTGAGCTTTTGTTTATTTGGTAACAAACATGCGTGTTTGTTTAGTCAATAAACCTTGACTTGACATTAACATATGTATACTCTTTTAATATAAGAATTGTATGAAATATCACCGCCTGTACAGAACAAAAACAACTTCATTTAAAATCATGTACAAGCGGTAGTTAGAAAATTCTCAGCCAACACGACCGAATATCGTAAAAAAACATTTGTTGTTAGAAATGTACAACGTCGTATTCAATGAATAATGGCACGTTATGCGATTCAGTTGCACATTCACATGTATTTTTTTCGATTTTACATCATGCACATGATCATAAAATTGAGACCACTCTGCTCTATCATTCATTGAGAAGATTTTATAGTGCATATCAAATTCACAGCAATTCAAATGAATAGGGCATACGATCAATGAAGCGACAAACTATACACCCTTATAAGTTCATTCAATGTTTTATATGTTGAAAGCCAAAATTGAATTGTTGTATTGGCCATCAGGTGTACATCTACTGATATAAAGTTTACGTTCCTTGTCGTCCACGTAGACAGCACATGGGCATGTCATACCCTGTAGAAAAACGCTACTGGCCTTACAATCTCCAGATACTCGATGTATCGTGTTGATGTCTCTGTCACACACAAGTAAACTGCCGTCACCTAACATTCCAAGACCAGTAGGAGTTTCTAAACGTCCGAACCTGCCAGTGATCTCGCCCTGCCAATTCAGCTTGATTATTTCAGATATCCCAACATCAGATACAAAGATAGATGTATCATTGGCCTGGACATATGCTGGATCATGGAATATATTTGCCCTAGTTGTATCTGGGGTAAATCTTTTCATCACCTTGCCTTTCATGTCGAGTACTTCGAGCTTCCTCGGAGTACTAAACGTAACAACAAGCTTGTCTTGGTAATAGCAAATGCCATAGCATTGACCTTCTGTATTTATTGTATGCTTCATCTTGAGTTTGTCGGATACTGATATGAACTGTATATGCTGCCTATCTGGTTGTGTGACAGCAACCTGTGAACTGGCTGTTGCTGCGATATCCCAGGGTTCATCCTTAGACTTTTTACCAAGAACAAGTTGGGATGTGGTTGCTCCTTGGTTAACATCCACTAGTTTGACACAATTCTTGTTTCTGTCAATCAGGACAAGTCTTCCAGGCGACACTATTGTCATTCCTGTGATGTAACACGTATCCTCTTCACGACTTGCTTTCACGCCGATTTCAGTCAGAAATGATGTGGTAGTATTACCAGCAGGGGCATCAGAGTGTGGATGATTAGCTTTGGTCGGAGGGCTTGTACCAATGTCAAGTTTTTTCGAAATGTCCCCGATCATTTTTTCATGTTGAAGTACGTCATTTATTGCTTTGCTAGGGATGAACTGATATTCCCTTGAACTGTTTTCCGACATTGATCTGATGTCGTTTTCATAATCTTGTACTTGATCCTGTGCCTGTTTTACTTTCATAAACAACCTTTCTGCATTGCCTTCTCTTGATGTGTTAAGTTGTTTGATGGTGTCCAGTGTAATCTTCACCATTTTAGTGACGTCTTCACACAGTGCTTCTACTGCCTTTGCTTGCTTGTTATTTTCATGTTGTAAAGCTTTTATCTTGTTTTCTACTTCTCTCTCTAACACATCAATTCTCTGATTCATTTCTTCTCTGTACCTCTTTACCTCAAGAAGACAATGTTTTAATGAATCATTTGATTTGCTTGCATCTTTGCTTGCTTGCATTTTCAATGCTGTACATTTCTTCAATAAATTATCCATTCTTTCCATAGTGACCTTATGGTCATTACTTTCCTGAGAACAGTCCACATGACATGGTTTAGTGTGTTCCAGTGCAACGCATACACTGCACACAGATACACGATGATCATGACAATAGAACTTGATCGTTTCATTGTTATGGCGGGGGCAAGTTCTGGTCATGCTGTCCACCTGGTGAGGATGTCGTTGTGTGGCACGCATCGCTCCTTGGTCAGGGATATAACCACCATCTGCATGTCGTGCTGGCAATGTTGCCGACAAAAGTTTCCTATCCATGTTGCCAGGCTGTAACATGCAATATTATTTTAGGTGGCAGTAACTCTATCATACTGATTGCATAATATTATTTGCGCATAACTTTAAAATACGCTTAATTATAAAAATTAACAGTATGATTATCGGAATCCCGACCTCTAGAATTTTAGTCGTAATAAAGTATGTATAGGGTAGACGTTAAACATCACTTTATGTACATTTATGTCAGATATAGTGTGAAACACTTCTTTTGCTTCCGGAGAATGTCTATTACATGAATATACAATATATCTGCTATTCTATACACATGCACAATTCACCGGTTTAGCGACACTGTAATGTTTATTTTTCCAACTATTTTCAGATAAGTAAAGAAATACGAAACTAAAACAAATTTAATGAAAAAGTCGCCTTACCTTAATTGTTAAATATCCTTTTGTTTAATAGTCACATTGAAGTCTAACTCGTCCTGGATAAATAAACACTTATTTTGAATTTTGAAAGATTACATGCATGGATCGATATATATATATTCTTTGTTATGAATGTGCTCATTAAATTTACAATATACTGAAGGAAGCCCTGACGATTTACTTCGATTCAGTCAGTGCACATTTGTTAAGAGTGCCTCTCAAATAACGCTCAATGTAACGATCGATCGTATACTTGTATGCAGAATAGAATATTCATATACAACCGTGAACAGTTTTAGACAATACAGAGTGTGCTTCCTGTCTGCTTAAAATACCTACTGACGACATGTAATTGTCTTTTCACGTTTTATAAACTAAATGTATTTGGTTTATATGATTCACGTTAAACACGTTTGAAAAAATGGTAGTTCCGAAGCGGTATGGTATATTTGCTGGTGGGTTTTTTGTTTCACGTTTTATTATTTCTTCTCCTAAACGGCTTGTTGGATTTTTATACAACTTTACGAAGACATTATGCATTAGGTATACTTGCTAGGTATACTTGCGCATATTGTAAAAAAGTATTGAGATTAATTTTCACGGAGTTAAGTCCCCTTTTTATGTGTTTAGGCAAAATCTTGTGTACGCTTTTTATCCTGTCTATTGTCTTATTAGTGAGACATTATCTTTTGTGGGTGTTTATTCCAAAACGACCTGGTGAATTTCAATAAAACATAATAAGCATGATATCCTCTTTTGCATCTTGCAAGAAAAAGTATTCAGATTTATTTTCACGGAGTTATCAAGCTTTAAAAGGCGGCGGGGGGGGTGTTATATCACCTTCAGTGATAATGCTAGTTTATATATATTTTGTTTTTCTGTACGTTGTTGTTAGCCGTATCTACTGCTTCGTGGAATGTTTTATTCATGAAATAAGCAGTTTGTGTTTTGTGTTTTACATTGTTTTATGTGTCTATCTAGATGTGTGTGTTGTTACATGTCTTCATAGTTAATTTGTGGTTATGAAGTAGAGTAATAATGTTGGTAAATTGCACTTTCCTTCAGTTTCCTTCCTTTCCTTTGTTTGTGCATCTTTGACACCCGTAGAAGAACATATACACACATGAACAAGTGCTATTTGTTAACTGCTTTCTAAAGAATATCGTTTTGTTAGCACCTTGATATGGACTATTAAATTAAAATTGTAATTATCATCTACAATTAGTGGAAGACACACAATATACCAACATGTGAAACGTCATGTACTCATCCATGATTCGTAAAAAGACTAAAATTGACTATAAAGGGTGAATAATAACATACACTTCTATGAAAGTCTGAAATAAAAACAAGCAAATGTTTTTTTCTCTCATTGTCAAACGGGATTATTACAATCTTGACCATGACCACATTGTGTCTTAAATAAAAACACTACGACTTTCAAAAGCATATCGTACTGATAGTACATGTATTTGGAAACAAGAGATACAGTGCGTGTGAAATAACCATTGTATAGCATAGGACGAAACAAATCTTAGAAGTTGGGTTTTAACACTTGTAACCAAGAGAAAGCACTCTACATTTTTACTAGGACTGCAATACAAATTTTACAGTGTTTTCGTTCCTGATACAGTCAGCACATTTCCAAGTACTGAAGCTGTACAGGTTTATTCAGTAGTGTATAAATGATAATGAACAAGTAGAATGTCCACTACCTGTTAAAAGCTAAGAATGTTTAGATCATCATATTTATATAATTTGACTAGCTTAAATGTGCGTATCTACAAATATAAGAACATTTATTTGCAATTTTTGGCATAAATCATTCTCAATTAAATGGGGGGGGCTTTTGAATTAGTTTCTCGGATGATAAGGTTTGGATAAACACATCTAATTCACAAAATGACTTCATAATGGACTCTTTATTCCATTTTAAGACACAATGATATTGTCCTATATCTGACCTAGACGTTGAATTCTCCAAGGCCAGCATTTTATGGCAGTTCTAATAGCAAAATCTCTTTCCAAAATGACTAAATGAGCAACATATGAAGAACTCCACTTTCGTACATGAAGACTAGACATTTATATCATATCTTATATCATCAGATCCTTTCAAATATAGCTCGAACATGGTTTGTAGGTGTCACACAGTATACAATAAAACAAATACCTTTTAGAAAGAAAACTTACTCTAAATTTATATACCGCATGTACAATGATAACAATGGTAACATATACAGCTGAATCACTGAAACAATTTAATTGACTTCTAATTGGGCCAAACGTATGGTAAAAATGAAATACAAAAACACCAGTCAAGTTTTCCTTTCAAACATTTGTTGTATTTTTTAACAATATGAAGCAAAGAATTATCCTGCTTGGTGGACAATTCTGCAATGAAAACGCAGGTCAGTATTCGACAGACGCCATTGTAGCAGCTTATTAGTTTAGGGTAATATTTAATTCGCAGTGAATGAGGTAAATCGACAGCCGTGCCATAATTGTAAGGTGGATACATATCAAGCTACCAAGTATAGATTAGGTGGAGGTACAGAACTTGCTGAGGTGAATGTTTGCTAGTAATATACATGTTCCCTTCTGATAATCATTATTATAATCATTATTATTTCACGTGGAAGTGGGTGGGGTACACCTCCTTTGTTGATGACGTTTGATAGCAATTCTGTACGAATGTGTAATTCACAAGATGATTGTTCGCCACTTTTTTATTTAACAGGTTTTTTGGGGGAGATAAAGCGTGGCATATTATGACTGAAGAAACGAATCGTTATGCGGAAAATAAGATTAGAATTACGCAGCTAAAACTCTATTGTTGTTTGCATCAATGGAAGAATCTGGACATGGCGAAATGAACGTGTTTCTGTGTTAAGTTATATGTTCATAACTGTCTAAGTACATTGTTTATTGGTGAGTTGTTGTATATTTTAAACTTAAATGTAGTCATAGTGATACTTAGCTAAATTTTCTTAACTTTATGCAAATAATTACATCATTGACCCATTTAAATGTGATTAACTAGAATTTAATTGGATTTATGCGCTACTTGTGTGTTACATAATTGTACAATGATATAACTAAAGAAGTGCATTATGTGTTGTAGATAATGCACAAATAAAATAATATTTGCTGCAATTATTACCCCCTACGACTTATTGCTTAGTAAGACGGTTTACGAGATTAAGGTCAAAGATCAATAGAAGTGCTGATAAGCCAGCAGTTATTCGGCAGAATAATGGTTAACACAATCTTATTGTGTACAGCGAATTAATAATTAGTACGTAATATATAATTAATAATATTATAATACACTAACAATCTGTTATAAGTTATAAAGAACTATTAACACATATATCAATTATTTATCAAGCGCCCCATTTCTTGGCCGAAAGTGTTTATTTTTGGTAAAAGCCATACTTGTATCAAAATATCTTACCTGGCCGACAAAACACCGATGGAATAAGCACAGTAAAAACGAAGATGATTCGTGAAATCGATTCGTGACAGAAGCTGTCATTTCGGAACTTGTAACCCTTGTATATAAATATATGTGTGTGTAATATAGGTGTTTTGGGTCCGTGTGACCATTTTAAGCCTAATACACCATTATACACCATCCCTTAAACGTGCCAGCTCCCTGTGTTTACGATAAGGTATGCCGCAAACTAAGGAATGGTATGTGCTGTATTTGTCACCATGTTTTCATAGATAAGGCACTAACAATACATCCGGCTAAACTTAATGAACTTTTCATGAGAAGTAATTAACTTAAACCAGTCTAAGGGATAAACAAGGTACGCGTAAGTCTTCAGCCAGAAAAAGTTGAGGCATTTTATTACCTTACCTCATTTATGACACTAGACAGGAAAAGGTGTAAATTATCTGAAACGGAACTGCAAGATAACCTCAAGGCTATTGAGAGTGTCTTAGTTAGGACCTGTGTCTCCGGTGTATAAGCAATATATATATATAGGTGACAGTGTACGACATAAACTTATTGCGTAGGAGGATAGTATCTTTATAAGAGCTGGAGATCTTGAGGAAATCAGTTGTAGGCATCAACGTTCGTAAAATGATTTCACGAATCATCTTCGTTTTTACTGTGCTTATTCCATCGGTATTTTGTCGGCCAGGTAAGATATTTTGATACAAGTATGGCTTTTACCAAAATTAAACACTTTCGGTCATGAAATAGGGCGCTTGATAAATAAAATATTTTCTGTGATTTTCAATGTATTGTACGGAAGGTATTATTTGTGGCTTTAATTCTAGCTTTACAAAATCTTGTAAAAGCGATGGCATATAATTACTCATGTAATGCTTCGATCACGGTTTGGGCGAGTATTTGTCAACTAGAATAGACTTTCATGACAAACACTTACAAACTCAACGCAGAAAACGTCATATGAGCTGGTACATTAAAAATATGACATAGTGGTTTGTAATTGCTAGAACCCCGCAAATCTAACAGAGTAACAATGTCGAGATTTCGCCAAGAATATATGCGCGTTTACAAACAATAAAGAATTTTAGAATGATATAATGTTTTTTTTTATTTTTTGTACATGTAGGTTGTTATGCATGTGGAGTTTTGATCAGAAATATAACGAAGAAATCGTTGATATTTAAAACGTTTTAAAATTCATACTGTTCCACATTAAAATAAAACTGAAGTGGTAATATTCATTGCATGCAACCAAACCTTCAGTTATATTACGCCTTGTATTCCTACACTTAAGATGTGAGACATCAATCTACAGCACCAACACAATGTGAGGACGTGATAGCAAATTGCGATTTGTTAGAACCGAAATATTATTGTGTTGGTGATTACTACTCATGGGCATGGAAAAACTGCAGAAAGACGTGTAACTTATGTGACAGTAAGTTTTTTTCAGTTGGTGTAAACACTGTATATCCGGTGATACAATTTTTTATCGTGTTGTGCCAATTCATCCGAGTTGCATTAAACTATTGGTAACAGTGGAATGATAATTAAATGTAAGGAATTCGGTTTGTACCAAGTTTCACCAATGTGTCATTTATTGGCGATTTTAATTATTATGAACGTGATAATTAATTAATAGTAAAAAGGTCATGTCAATATTATTGACCAAATTTATTTAATACAAGGTACGAGACTAGGTGACAGTCTATGGACTTGACATTGCACTGGTAGGGTGGTTATGGTCTCTGACTAGTACTCACTAGCCCCTTATCACTGTGAGCTCAAATCCTACCTTGGACCATAAATATTAACATGTGAGGAAGCTGTCCAGCTGTTTACAGAAGGTCGGTTATTCTACCTAGGTGTATGCCTGGGGTCGTCCTGTGCCGTTTAAGCTGGAAAGTCAACAAATGACCGTGGCAGTTGATGCTACGTTAAACCCCAGAGGAAAAATAACATTGATCAGGTTGAGCGGATAACGTTACAAGTTCGCTCTGTGCTAATTCAATCAACATTTGTCATGGACTCAGCGATTTGTCTAAGCTGTAGTTGTAAAATGTAGATGCATGAATGATCGAGTTCTTTTGTTAAAAATATCATTTGATAATGTTTTAGATTAAAAAAGAATTAATATAAATGTTCGTTGAAACTATGAGAAAGCATTACCATTTGATGTATCATAAAAGTTACTTCGGCTTTATGTATAGAGTATAATTCACGTGTTCTCGTGTTGTGTTTTATTGTAGTTCAAAGACTAACAACCATCGATCCAGGTAAGATCTTTATTGTACTGATATCCAGTGAATCGTAGATTCACAGTTCTGTGACAAATCTGCTGACATTAAAAAATGTTCCTAATGTAAATCAATACACGAAGATATAAAACTGTTCTGTTAGACCTTCATTCAGATTTAATCAGACAAATGATTTGTCTTCCTTGATCGTGTACCCAGCAGTTGTCAAATGTCTAAATACGATCGAATTCAGTGGAAGAAAGGATAATTTAGACGTACTTTTTTCTTTTTGTTTGTTTGTGGTATTATGAATGATAATAGATTATATTTTTATGTATATTTTGTGTAATTCTTTACCTTAATTGATGTACATATCGATATGCTGATTGCATGGTTTTGACAGATAATGTTGAATCATCACAAATTTTTAGGAATCACATATTCTGCAAATTTGCACGTTGATACATACAATCACTAGCCTCTCACCTCTGTGACCCTGGACCAAATTTCGTACGTGAGGAAGCTGTCCAGCTAGCTTACGGAAAGTTTGTGGTTTTACCCAGGTGTAAGACTGGGATCTTCCTCCATCATTAAAGCTGGACAAGCCAACAAATAACCCCGACTGTTGATGCGACATTAAACCACAGTGAAAAAAGCAACATTTATTACGGCGCATTTTCGAGCTTGTCTATTATGTGTCTTTTTTATTGAATGAAGAAATATTTCGAGTTTATATAAGAATCAGAATTGTATCCATAAGATTAGACTGAAATATTTACATGCTGATTCCATTTTATACTCATGTTATTATTTCTTTTAGACAAAACGACAACCCACGCACCAGGTAAGACTGATTCATATCCGCATTAAAGGTAGTTAGCTTGACTTAAAGCAATACGGTGTGAGTCATTAATTCAAACAAAATATGCATCGGGCTACTTATAGCCGTAAGTGTGTGTACTGTAAATGTAAGGAAGGAAGTTGCCAAACTTTCGGCAGTAATCTTGTTCTTGTAGTACTTACTTAACTTCTTACTTTAAATCTGCTCAACAAACCCAACATGAAAAATGCTATATAATTTTATATCAATATTTATATCAAATACGCAAACAACACTTATTGTCATGTTTGGCTTAAGGTATTACATCCATAATAGTGTACTTATTATACGTATCTGTTCAACGTTACTAAAATGGTAATTTTATACAAATAGTATTGTCCAGATAACAATTTAACTTTCTCTAGATACATTATCTTTCTTTTGTAATGCTAAATAAACTTCATTCTCGTTGTTAATATTTGTCACTGCTGCATTCTTGTTATTATATTGTAATCGTTGTTATAGCGACGGATTACCATTTTTTAGTGGGTGATATTCAAAAGTCCCCAATTTGTCCAACAAACACTGTTTTTTATCTTCTATTTGCAGTTCGTGCTCACACAATAAAAGCAAAGGAAAATATCCAGTGCTGTTTATACAATCATTACTCATTTCACACCAATTACTCATAACCGTCCATCAGTCATACAGTACTACGAATAACCAACATACTTGTCACTTTAAAGTAAAATGTGTACAGGTTTGTTGAATTAAAAATTTTATCCCCAATCACAGAATGTCTTTTTTAACTATTCCCATTTTTATGTCTTTTCAGGATGTGTCTATAACGGCCATCTATACAAGCAAAATGATAATTGGATAACCAATGACATGTTAAACTGTACATGCATTGATGGAAATATCGGCTACTACAGATGTCGTGACCAGCCGTACGTGCATGTTAAACTTGTTACTAGTATCATATAGAGCAGTTCATATGAATTGCACATTATTGTCGAAACTTATAATATTTTCGGGGTATTACTCCTATTACTACAGTACGACCTCTCCAAATCTCATTTAGACAACCACCTCCCTTCAACAACAGTTTGATTTTTCCCACTGTACGATTCAATTATGGATTTAACCTCCTAGAGCAACAGTCTCTCAAAAAATCATAATTTTGCTTCTCCCAAAGGGTGTTGCTTTGGAGAGGTTGCACTGTATATTGTCTAGATCATGTCCGTATTTCTAACTGACAATCTTTATGAATAGACCGTTACATTTTGATTTTGTTTAGCATTACGTTCTTTTTTTGTTATGAATCATTGGAAGTTATTCTATGTACTTGTACACTTGATTAAACATAGAATTGGGATTAATTTTGTAAATTGCATGGTTTTATTGTAATTTTAATCGTTTCAGATGCTTACATCCTGACTGTATAGGATATGGGCCAGAAAACGGATTTTTGCTGCCTGGTAGACCAGGTTAGATCAAACCATCATGTTCCCTTAACACACTTTCCCTTAACAACAATTTCCCTTAACAACAATTTCATTTATTTTTCACGACGTAGTAAGATAACATTTTATGTGATCACAAAATGCACCATAATAAATAATAGCTTTAGGAAAGAGTTAAATGAACTTGTCTAGCTAATTTTGTTGTCACATTCCAGTGTTATTGGTTGATGACAATGAATTTTATACCATTGTAGGACACTCATTGACAACTACAAAATAAATAATCTTGTAATTTTAAATGGCCGGTCGTTGAATTACTCCATAATAAGAAAAATTACTCATGTCGAGGAATCTATTGTTGATGCTATTAGCTCATTTCATTTGTTAATGAAAGTTGGTAATTTTAGAATGTTAGAATTTTCACTAATTACTTTCCGATGAGCACTTTTCTGTCTCAGTCTATATTGATGCGAAAATGTTTCAGTCAATATTGACGTGAAAAATAACAGTATTACTGAAAATAGCACGCCTGAAAGTATTCATATAGAAAGTGGAATGATTACTGCTAACAAGGGCAAATGCAAACAATGATAGAGAATTGATTGAATATATGGATATTCGTTTGCGTGAGATAAACACAGCTGACAGAGATATTTTAAACGATCTAAATAACAAAATAGCGGACGTGAAAAAAACACGTAGTTCATACTCCAATAATAAATATTAAGAAATAACAAAAATAAACATGGCACGAATGGTTTGATAGTGGTTGTGAAACTTCATTAAAATGTTATCACAAACGCACAAAAAGGTTACAAAATACAGAAAACAAAACTAGGACAAACAAGGCTGATAAAAAGCAATAAGATTCAAAGCGTAAAGATATAAACGCCAATATAGAGACAAAATTAAAAGCATGAGAACATCTGACCCGAGAGATGACTGGAATTACATTAACTTAGTAGTCTGAATGATAAAAAACCAATTACAACTGTAGGAATGATACTGATCTAACAACATTCTTTAATTTCTTTAAAGAATTGAATGCAGTTGGCACTGATAACGGTGACGTAAATATAGAAGCTGGTTTATATCATCGACACTGACACATTGACAATAATGTAATACGGTGTTGTCTAACAACGTTATTATATAGTAAAGTATATAAATGTTTGAACATGTCACCATTTGTGGGACATGCTTAGTCTACAGAACACTGATGATGTGTTTTATATTTATTTATATTTATGAACCATTTTATAAAAAATGAAGTACATACACTGACTAACATACACTGACTACATACTATGTGTTTTGTGAAAGCTGTATCAACTCATCCATTGTCCTACAGTTTGATCGTTTGTCATTTTTAGGTGAATTAGATGTCTGTGTACACAAAGGACAACGATATATGCAAGATCAATCATGGGATGACGGATGTACTCAGACTTGCACGTGTACATCAGCTGTCGACGGATTGTATTCTTGCAGAGCTGTGTGAGTCAATGATAAAATTATTAGCTCTGTAGGCGGTTGAAGTTTGTCCTTACAATTTCTTCGGTCCAGTTCTTGTGTTAATAATACCTGTAAAGAAAGTGTGTATTTTACAATATAAAGTAACAATTACACTTTGAATCACCATTATGAAATTAAGAAAATAGAGCCAATAAACATACACAATTATATTTTGCAAAAAGTAGGTTTATATTTCATCTATAACTTTATGAAGCTGGCCTGGTTTAATTCTGATGTTATTTTTTATTCAAAACCTCGGAGAATCATCGGGGAAATATATCAATTATATTGTTACCCATTCTTTTAAAATTTTATATCAAAACAATTAGTCTTATTTTGACATTACAAAATGTATAATCACATTACGCCATTAGTATTGTACTGAATGTATTACAGTAATTGTATAACAAACAAATTAATAATCATAGAAATTTACGCTTGTCATCTGATACTTGCTATAAATGAGTTCTTGCGATTCTTGCAAAATAACATGAAGGCAAACGATATCAAATGAAATGAAAAACGCTCGTATATTTATTTACATGTAGATGTTTGAACTGGGCAAACTTGCCGTCAGTGTGTTATTTGGAGGACGTTCCACCTGGACTGTGCTGCCGACAACCCAGATGTAAATCTGATATTGTTATCAATATTCCAAAATCCTACAAACTCCAGTACCCAGGATATAATTATGTTTGAGCATTTGTGTGTGAGAGAGTCTATCAATTTTCTTGATATTCTATATTATTTTGTGTGAGAGAGTCTATCAATTTTCTTGATATTCTATATTATTTTGTGTTCTTGCTCAGATTAAATAAATGATTCAAAATGTCATATTTATGTTTTTGTTTCGCGCACACAGTTTTGTTTGTATGTATATGGGGTATACAGTCATAAGTTAATTGGTTAATTGAATCCAACGTTACTGGAGCGTTAATCTATTATCGTCTGAAATAGCATCCAAATCACAAATAATTGTTTTTATGTGACTTATTGTCACTCGGGTTTAACGCCGTTTTTCAACAATTTTTCAGTTATATACGGCGCCCGGTTCATCTAACTAGTTTTTCTGGACTATATACTTACCCGTATTAACTTACCCTTCTACAAGGAGCGGGCAATTTCTCCACATATGGAGAAAAATCGACATTTTTAAAATAAAGATTAAGCATGTGTGAGATAGAGCACTGGTACAAATATATATAATGACTGTCTGATTATAAAAAAGTGTGCCTTTAAGTGTTATTAAATCTGAAAACCAAAACATGTTATCCCCAAATGCTTGTCTAGATGTAGTCAATGCATATTGGTATAATGTTCCGAAAATAACAAGTAAATATCTAAAAAAATTGTAAATGACTAAGCAAATAGATGACATCACAGTTAAAAATGTGATTTGACATTTATTTAACGCAACGAGCCAAATAATGCATGTAGTGAACAACTGAAAGACAAATAGTAAATCTCTTATTGAATTGTCATTGTTCATTTACGTTCATTAGTTCGTCGATGCATCAATGTGATAAAATGTGTTCGTACAAAGTGTGGAATATTTCATGCACGTGTTTAACTAAAATGTAACTGTTTTTAATTCATTTCCGGAAAGTAGTGGTGTTTATCCTTACCAAACATTAAATAATTACACGTATATTCTTTCTCTGTGATAAGTGGTTGTGGATGAAACATTTGGCAATACCGGATACCCAAGGTGTGAGAGGGAACGATTTTATGGACTGTATGGTCCATGATGATCAAAGTAAGCACACAAGCGCTGTTGTACGTATTGTCATTTGATGATTAATGAAAACAAAATAAACGTTGTACTGTTTGGATAGGCTTAAGTAGGTTTTACGAGAGCACTGTACCTGTACAATTGATAAAACCTTATTGACCAATCCATTGTTTAAACCGACTCATTATAAAGACCAAATATTTTCTGCCTGGATTTTGTGTTACTTCTTTATTCCAATTTGCTTATAAGACTACATCAATAATAAGAACATTTTTTCTACGGTCCCAAGGGTGGTTATAATTTGTTTTAATGAGTTGTTTTACAACGCACGACAAATAACACTTCATAGAACACGGACCACATAAAGTGCAGAAAAGTCAAATGTTTACTCTCAGACGGATAATGTCACACAGCGGCGCTAAAAAGAAAACACACTCTGATTGAGTATAAATCTTATGATAAACTAAAATACCTTTTCATATTAATAAAACATTTAATAAAGATATCAAACACGTTTATCGTCCTCGCGGCGATGGTGACATGTGAAGCTTGCACGATAAAAATAAAAAAAAATAACCGACAATATATTTTCATTGAAAATGGATTTCTATGCCGACCCATAATATTGCATAAGACATATTTTTTACATAATGATTGGAACATGTCTGGGCAGGAAAAATGCGTAACCATCAAGTGACAAGAGCCAGCAGTCCACATGGCCTTTCAAATGTTTTGACGAAACGGCCACATTTTATCAAACTTGTTTAACCCGTCACAATCAACACGCGGACTAAACTAAGTATATTCATTCTGCTGGGATATTATGTTATATGTTAATAGTTAACGTAATTTAGCTAACACTGCAATTAATCTGATATTTGTGTTTGAGGTCACCTCCGATTAAAGATCATCCATCCTGTGAATATAGGTCATTCTTTGAAAAAAAACTGACCTTTGAATAAAGGTAATCTGTCTATAAAAGCCACATTTTGTCTTTCCCAAGGGTGGCTTTTGTTCACAGGTTTGACTGTGCATGTACGTATTTCTCGTACTCTTCAATGCTGAAAAGTAGATGCAAAACGAAAAGATTTATTTAGATACTATCAAATTTCACAGTGGAATATTACCATGGCGACAAGAATCCGTTTGTCAACATTGATATACATTAAAAACAAATAATGATTTTATTTATAAACCTACTACAAGCGATTTTTGTGTATTGTAATGAATGAACAACCGCTAAAAATAATTTAACACAATGGAACACAATTAATCCAAGAATAAAATGTAATATTTTCGCTAGTTTAAATACAGCTTAACTTACCAAACATAGAACGTTTCGAACTGACGGTAATATTCTTAAACTACAGCAGTATCTTATTCTATTGAAAAGAATGCCGGGGGACAGGGAATAATAGAACACTAGTGAAAATTATTCGGATCGTTACCGCTATTACAAATGTGTAAGACAAATTTGCAAATATACGCAACGTTATGTATGTACAAGCGTTCGAATTTCCCGATCGAAATTTAGAGGAAACGTACATAAAACATGATATTACATGTATAAAAGAGATAGATCCTCTCATTTACTTTCTATGGCTAGTCAATGATTTGTTCTTGCGTACGTACAACCTATTCAGGCAGAACACACTCTCAACATCACAATTTACATGAATGTATCTATAAGCATATCAACGTACTACATCGTTAAATCATGCTTTTGTAAACACAGAAAAATATAGAACTAAGTTAAAAATCATATAAACACAAGCTTAAAACAATTAGACGTTAGCACGTACATGCTTCAGAATTAATATTCCTTCATGCTAACTTGCTGCACAAATATAGCATTTAAACGGATGAATGTGGTATATAAAAATGGCTTAATTACAGTTACAAAGGTACTGATCAACTCTTTGTGTCAGTCGCTGATGTTGAAAAGATTATAAATGACTTTTGATACCCATTATGTTCCTCTACTATTGTCATTTGATAAGCGCATTCAATTTGCTGCCGCATACAAGACTGTAAAGAAAACGGTTGTTGAAGTTATTAACGCTATTGAAAATCCGACAAAGCAAACTTTGTCAAACAAAGCACTGATTTCTTTCCATGTGATGTTGGGTGATGTTATCTCATCTGTGAACATTTCAACTGGTAAATCAATGATATTCTTTTTGCTCCTCAGTGTGCTTTTAACAGAGTTGTCCTTCTTGTTGTCATCAGACTGTTCCGCAAAATCAACTGAAGTGACACAAGAGGGAGTAGGTGCTTGACTAAACCTTCCAAGAAAGGTAATCCAAAAACTACCGATTTTATTCTTCTCATCCTTGTGATAAAGGTGCAAGCTGACAAGTGTTGCCAAGATGATACACCAACTGAACATGAGGACCCCAATAAGATAGTAACTAAAAATTGCCATTGGATTTGAAATTTTCGGTAGATCTTCTCCAACAATGGTGAGAAACACGGATATTGCCAAAAGAATGGTGACACTGAAGGATAACCTTTCACCACACTCTGTTGCTGCCAGAAATGTAAGAATGTTCAACAAGGACAGTAAAATAATCGGTATAATCACATTAACGATCACAAACAATGACTTTCTACGAAGACAAAGAATAACTTCATAGACTCCTCCGAAATAGGTTAGCTGTACATGAGAATCATCAAGTTTCCAACTGCGGTTTTCATGGTAGTAGCTAGTAGTTACTTTATTAGCAACACTTCGAAACAGAACAGCAGAAGTAGCTAATGGCGATCCCCAATGGATGAAACGTAAAATGCACTTATGCTTGTCCCATGGAAAATAAGTAACATCTGCGTCACAAGTGACAGAAAATACTTCAGCTGGGTGCATATGTATTTGACCATCCGATCGTATGGATAAATCCAAATTGGAATCGCCTATTTTGTGTAAGTTCAGAAATGAATTTGTTAGCAGAACACTTGGTGTCCAGAAATGACGACTGTTAACAGAGAATATTTCAAGATCGCCGTAACTTTCAGGATCCCAACGTATTGACTCATCATACCAATGCAGCTTCAACACTGCTGTTAACGTGAGCTTTTGATTCACTTCATCAAACTCGACGATGGCAGCCAGTTCGATGTCCATTGTTATAATCAGTGGTTCAGACTGATTTATAACGGGTCGAATATCTTTGTCGTAACCATCCAGTTTGTCTTGCAGTAACTGTTTCACATTACTCATCATATAGCCACTTACAAGCGTCAGGCGCCATAAGCAGTTCATTATTAACAGCAAATATACCTTCATCTTTCCCTCGTGAATCGAAATAATCTGTAATCAAAATAACAGTTACATTTGAATAAGTACGAAATAATATCATTATTAATAGTCGTTACATTTTTCATTCATTCAACAACGTAAAAATAGAGCTAGCCATTATTTAAAATAACAGATTTTAGTCCATTTTATCAATTTTTCGATATTTCAAATAAATTGAACTTAATTGTTGGAAGATATATTAATGATTATGAACAAATTATGAATGTACAGATAAATATGATGTTAAAACTGCCCTACTAACTTCGACACAAGCCGGGTTAATCCTATACGTGGATGATTCGAGAATGATATTGACAACATATCCAGTACTGACAATTACTTATAAATAAGGTGTCAGTAGGCACAAATTAGAACAAGGTCATAAAGTTTGTTTTGTAACAAAAGGTTCAGGAACTTTCACGAGGCCATTCTTAAAAACATGTTGGTTTACGGTTACGTGACCCAAACTTCTAACAGTTGGTAGCTAGGTTGGTTTTGTATGGTAACATTATTGTTTTGTTCGAAAAATGTCAAAATTAATGAGTCCGTCACTAAACCACAAACCAAGAATTTTTAAGGGCGCTTTATGTAACTAGAGTGGCTACGTCATCCCGAGAGTATCCAATATCAACAAGTTATATTGAATAATGGACGGTGATATTGATCTTTGACTTCAAAATTGTATGTATTTCCGGTGATACGGTCAGAACATTTGATGACAGTGTTTACTAACGGCAACGTTATGTCAAAACATTAATCACATAATGACAGGCCTAGTGTCTGGACATATTGCAATAGTAAAATCTATGCTATTACACCAATAACGTCAATGTATGGCAAGCATATATTGTAAAATATACATTTATGATAGGTTACAAAGACGAAGATTAGGTAAAAATATATTTCCTACTGTTATTAAGTTATAAGCATTTTCATTCGTCATTCAAAAGTTATGAACCTAACCTGCGATCGTACTTTTGACTTTCTAATACTCATTATCGTAGATTCCACCATCTAACGTTCACTCTTAAATTATCATGCATTCGTATTTGCATGAAAAATGCAAATTCCATCACGTAAGAACTATTAATTCTTAATTAATAAAAGTTCTTAGTAAGAATTTTCATCGTTGAAACTTCGTGCATTGTCGCAAGAGGAGAAACAACAATACCCTTCAACTCTACAAACAGAACCGCATGAACACAATACTGTAAAACACGGTTATAGTCAACTCGGATATAGCGTACAATCCGTTACAGTAAATATTTATTTTTCTCCGAACACACAGTTCTTTATTTCGTTGTTTTTGATAGAGCGAAATATGGTTATAATGAAGAAATTGTTCGCGTTGTCTGGAATTCCACGTAGTCGTCTTCTACTGTATATGTTTAGTTGGCACGCTAGCATAATGGTGGATCAATGAATGTTACGGAACGTCATTTGGCCTCGTATTTTTTACTGGAATAATTGACCATTTAATGAAACAAAACAGATGTATCCATATTCAAACACATACGTAACAAAACACCATTGAGAGGAAATACATTAATGTACTGTACTTAATTTAGGTACCAAACTACAAACAACACTTTAATGTTTTATACCTATTATCTCCAAAGTTATATTCTCGAAATTGACCGAACAGATTTCAGGATCCATATATTTTTTATAGGTCTTTGTGATAGAATGTGATTAACCTAAGTTTTTTTTAAAAACAATGACAATCTTTAGAGTAATTTAATCTAATTTACACTGAAGTCTTTGGAAGTAGCCAGTTTTAGAAAAAAGAAGGTACTATGCCACAAATTCGATTTGGCACTGATGTAAATATTCTTTAAAAAAGGTATATCCTGAAATGGGTTAATAATTGAATCAAATGCAATTTAAATCAAGAGCAATACCAAAATATCCGTGGTGTAAAGGATCTTTTCGGTGGATTCTGAATCTTTTGATTCGTGTAAAAATCCCACGATTGTCTCTTGATGGAACACTAAATTCTTTGTTTTTCAAATCATGCAAAATGTGCAGCTTTATGGATAATCTGAATTTAGATCTAAACCAAGTATGATGTTTATGTTTGAAACTGTTTGTCTTATAGCAAATTGCTAAGGTGAAAACATGCCAAAAATACAGCTTCAATCTAATTTAATAAACAAAATACATGTATCGAATATCTTCAGAAATTAATGTGTTCCTATTTTTCAACAATGGCGACATTTTGCAAAAGTTTTAAAATTTGTCGTAAGATAAATTATTCAGGGAATCACAATAATTGAGCAATACTATTTTTCATAATATCAGAAATATGAATAGCATTGAGCAGATAGGTAAAAAGGTACAGAAATAAGAATACTAGTATAATAATCTAAATCAGGTAAGAGCTCACCGAACTATTATTGAACCAGGGGCCATTGCGAAACATCGTAGGCGACAATGGTAGCAATTATTCTCTGGTGTTCTGAGCAGGTAATGGAAAGGTCATATTCAATCAGCGAATTAATCATTAAAACTTAAGTTGCTGAATTTAGTTTATTTCAATATTTATAGAAACGCATATTTAATGAAGAACTAATATTATTATTATTATTATTATTATTATTATTATTATTATAGAGAATTTGATGTTCACTATCAAAGCTCATATGATCTTAAATAAAAATATCAGTATTTCAAATTTAAACGTAGTGCAATAATTCAGGATTATATAAAAACCATTTTAAATCTAATTCTAGCGCTTTTACAGATGAGCGTGAGTTCCTTTCTCTCTTCATGTCTTTTATCATTCCTATTAAGATTGCACTTGAGTTTGATTGTTAGCAGACTTGCAAAACACACAAGCAAACAGGAAACCATTCTCGAATAACAACGAGAAATTATTTGTCTTTTTCGCTACGGCAGCAGTCCCCTAATATTAAATCATGAATGCGAATGTAAGCTTGTCTAAACCTGACTTACTGATTTATTTTGTGATTAAAACTAGAGTCTAAAATAGATATGTTGCGGTTTCTGATAGAAACATGTCAGAACAGACCATATATATATATATATAAGTACTTTGTCTTGTATGGATTGTTTCCTGACCCCGGATGTAAATGATTTAAATACGAAATGTTCAATTCAAACCAATTTTATAAAATAACGACGTGATTAATGGCTTTATGTTTAAACTGAACTACTAGGTGCGAAAAGCAATCTTCATAATTGATAATTCGTAATGTCACGCATTAATTTTGACAATGCAATGAACTAAATTCATTGTAAATTTCTATTTCTAACCTTCCGGTTTATTTTTAACTTTTTAGAAAAGTAAACAGCCGTGTTTCACAATGTCGGAGTTTCAATTTTTAATAAAAAAATACTTGAAACTTGCATAGGTTGTGTTAGGAATGGTTCCATGGGGATTTCTACCCGGGCTCGTTTCAAACTAGCAAGACGGGTATCCAATAATATGTTATATCATATTAATGTACATTCTTTTTAATGTTAAGTCCGACATTTTCATAAAATATTCTAATTAAACCTTATTCAGGTATGGATCTAAAATTTAAAATTGTTTGGATTATTATACGGACAAGTTACATCGGTATAACAATGGCTAATTTGAATTTGACACGCTGTGAGAAGTTCAATGGATGGGGAATTCCGACGAAGGACGTATTGGAAAACAAGGAAGAAGAAACTTTGATAGATTCATCTTTGTGCGCTTACAAATGCATGGAAAAATCCTACTGTCTAGCTGTGTCATACTCTGACCCTCTTGACTATTGTGCGTACGTATTTTTGTCTTCATCAACTTGATCGAGATCAGCGAACTTTACGCCTAAGTTGTTCAGTCATTAATGCTAGAAGTCACATAACTTAGAAAGATTTGAAATCATAATTTTAAATAATAACGCTGACCATTTTAAGCCCGACCAGATTACTTTATTTTTTTCAAATGATGTTATAAGTTTTATTTCCATATTAATCAACAAGTGGCTCGTACTCTTCACAATGTTACACATGATGTGTTTTACTTCAACACCTTATCCCTTTAATACCGTCCGGGTTCGAATTCCGGTCGCGGCGGGTCATACCCTTCTATGAAAATTTGTCAATAATGTCGATTTTTCTCCACATGTAGAGAAGTTGCCGACTCCTTGTAGAAGGATAAGCCAGTCCAGTTAGTATACTGGTTAGTCCACAAAAACTGGTTAGGTGAACCGGTCACCGTATATATCTGAAAAATTGTTGAGAAAAGCCGTTGAACCTCAGTGACCATAAGTCACATAAAACATAACATTAATACAGAAACAAGCCAGTGTTTGTCATATTCGCTTCCTGGAAAATTGGGCACGTGAGAAAACATCGAAATAGGAACGAAAACAGTAAGACTACAAACGCCAAATATTTTATTTGAAACAATTGGTCCTTTGATACATGATGTTCAAAATAACTTGTTGAACTGTCTTGAAAGTCTAAGAATTATGAGTAATGTTTAAATACACGTAACACCGTTCTGCAAGCTTTGATTTTGTGAACAATCTTCAAAAAATATCTACCTAGTATGATTTGATGTCCCCCTGAGACGAGCTTTTGCCCAAACGTTTCATTGTCTTATGCCTTCGTAGCCTGCAAAAGGTTGTACAGGATACTTAGTCGAACTATCCTAGAACTATCAATTTTAGTTGAAAATCCAACATCAACATCGTCCATTTTAACCTTCAGTGGCGTTACTAACTCCAAATTTTGTGAGGGTCTACTCATGATGAAATGTATTGTCTGGTGTGTGTATGACGGGTATGATTTAAACATAGTGTGAGACATAGTTCAGCAAGCAGCTCAATAAAATTGATTGATGAAATAGGGGACGAAATTTGAAATGAAACGCGATTGATTTTGATCTAAAAATTATCCCCCATGATTTGATTTTTTCGATGGACGTTGAAGACAATACGTATACTTCAGTAGATACAATCCGTAATAATACAATTATATTTGACATGATACAATATCTTTTTCCCCAACACAGATATAAGAATTGGCAGTATATCTATCTGACACAGATGGACAACTCAGTGTTTATCATCTTGAGGGATATCCCAGGTAAGTGAATTATCGGTCCAGAGTAACAATAGTTTACATTCAGCTATTCGTCATTGATTCTACTGGGTTTAAACCATTATCATGGTAACTATTGTCAACTGAAGTTGTACAGGACGTTAGGTAATTGATAGGTAACTGTTTCACTTTTATCATTAGCAATTCAATCTGTTTAGCATTTTTACTACTAGCCGCGACCGTGGTCAAGTGGTTAGTGCGCTGGACTTGTAACCCACGATCCGGGTTCAAATCGCGGTCGTGGCAGGTCATACTATTCTATGAAAATTTGACAAAAATGTTGATTTTCCTCCATATGTGGAGAAGTTGCCGGCACCTTGTGGAATCTGATTAAGTGAACCGGCCGCCGTATATAACTGAAAAAAAATGTTGAAAACATCGGCGTTAAACTCAATGACAATGTCACATGAAAACAAACAAACTGTTCAGTATTTTTACTTCTACTAGTCTCCTATGTGTGGAGAGAATCTGTAGCAACAGTAGAAGAAGCCCGTAAATTATGTGATAGCGTCGGTCAGCATCTGATGACCTATGCACAACTGGACAACTTGAGACATTACGATGAGTACACTCGATGCCAGTAAGTAGTATAATTCACATTCCTTTATAATTGTTTAAATCAATAGAACTATTAGATAAATTTGAATATGATTCTAGGCAAAAATGTTTACTACTTTGCATCTGTAGTAATAGCTTGTAAATGCTGGTAAATGTAATTCTTTGATTGCATTACTTGGTACTCGGTGTTTGGTTGTCAGCGAATGTGATTGTTCACTTGAGGACAAGGACATGAATTGATTTTTTTGTATCCGCATATTATTTACACTGTTCTTTATCGTGAATAAGCTGTCTAATTACACACACACTTAAAAGGTTACAAGAAGTTTGATTTGTTTTGACTTAAATTGGTCTTAACATATTAAGTTTTGAATTAGGTCAAGTCTGATGCTTGGTCATCTGGCGTCCAAACAACATTAGGTTGAATCGCAGAAAACAAAGGCGCCCGAATAACATCATTGAATGACTAATGCTTGTATTTATGTATACATATACCTAGGTCATTCTGTTTACCTTAACATCTTTAAGGACAAATGTGATACTGGTCAATCTAGTGTGAACTTTCAGTTCTCTAAGGCAAAGATAGGATACGTGTTTGACATTTTAATCTAACTTATTTCTAAAAAAATGTTTCTCTAGATACATAGGAAAGCGTGACAGAGTCATCAAGACCCTCTTGAGTCAATTATGACAAACCAAGATTACAAACATTTCAAAGGACCTTAAATTTTCTGCTTAAAATATAATGTAGACATGTGCATGGACCTATAATTAAGCAATGTTCGGTCATTTGACAACCTGTATAACAATATTATTGTCAATGTACTAATATATGTATTAAGATTGAATTCAATACTTGTTTGATTGTTTTTAAATACTGTTGTTGTACTCCTTTCGCAGATGTGGCTTTATCGACAGTGGACAACAATTTATACCTATGGGACAAATTCGTGATTATTGCGAATATCCTGTCGGCATGAATTCATGCAGTTCTGGGAATGCAGCTTACTGCACCACAATGTGATTACTACACTATTTGTCGGTTGTTTGAACATCATCAGTTGGGAGGACGTTTCTATAGTGGCAACACTTTCATCGTGTTCATATTTACGCATGTTTTGACGTTGGTGTATTGTTTTGTTATTTGTTAGAACTGCTCTTTATGTAAGTTTCTATTTGTGAATTACGCATAGAATCTTGTTTGCGCTAATATATTGCGTTATGTTGATAAAACTATGCTATATTTTTGTATGGCAAATGAAGTATTTTTGTTTCATGTAGAGATTACAACATAAATTTACTTTCATCAAATACTTAAAAGAATATGGATTTTGATAAAGCATTTCAATGGAAGTCTTTATTGCTATTTGACTCCTATTAGAATATACATACTGTTGTATGTTTCAACAAATATCAGATTGATAAATAGCTTCAAAAAGACGTATAAAATTTGAGATCAGCAACAATCATCACAAGATATGTCAGTTCTTCTCTCTCGAAAGTCCATTAATTTATAAATTACTAACTCCGTTATTGGACAAGTTGCAGTCACTTATAAATGTGTTGGAACTGGTCGGTACTGCTATCTCAACCGCGAGCTCTAGTTAAGTTTATTGTCCGCCGTATTTCACTGACTACTCGTGTAAAAATGGCATTAACACAAATAATCGCAATTAAACCCTTAAAGTGCGGAATGAAGAAATGCAACTTTTTGATGCTCCTAAACAATCAATGAACATTTAAACATTTATTTCCCTTGATTTGAAGAATGTAAGAATAAATTTTAGTTTTGTTATTCTTGTTTAAGCAGCTATCATATTGAAATTAAAAATATGTGTGGAACGTAACAAATATGATAAACAAAGTTTGTTCGAAAGTAGGCATGATCTCTGATCATTTTTAAATTTTACATAAAGTTTGAGTTGTTAAATACAACATTTTGAGCATTTTGAACAATTGGTCCACGCTCACCATGAGGTTTCCAGTTCAGCACGTGATTACGAGGTGATCATTTTCGGCCGTCGATGTGCTGCGAGCGTAAATGATAGGTGGTCTTTCACCTCTTTGTCAACTATTTGGCCATTAGTCTCTGATGTTCGACGGCAAGGAACTCCAATAGAAAATTTGTCCGACACTTGTGACCTACGCACAAAAGATGCTACCGTCCAGTTTGGTCGGCAAACCAATATAAATATTGTAATAACCATACACAGAACATTTACAAACACTACAGAGAGACCCAACAACTTCTGACCACTAAGTGCTGGTCCGTGTTTGTCGTCAGTAGTCACGTGCATAAGTACGAGAGGTATTTTACTTATAATTGAACAAAGTAAACACGGGTGTACTATAGGTGGTAATGGTGTTTCATTTGCGATGAATTTTCTATATGTGAACAATGACAATCGTAGATCTTTCGGCAATGATTAGGCCATGAATTTAATGTTTTATTCATCGATTTTGATTTTCCCACTCTTGCTTTAGTGCGTTTTTAAGATCAATTAGTGTGCTAATGTTTCTCTTCTGAAGCCTTCGTTTTAAAATACCCAGATTCCATAGTCCATTGGATCTGCGTCAGGCGACTTTGCCATCCATTCCTCTATTGTAATAAAGTTACCTTTCCTAGATTTGAGGTAGTTTAATGTGCTTTTTGGCAGTATTGCTCTATGCACTGCCCTTATGAAACACCATGTTTTTCTGTGTGTTAACGGGAAACTATTTTGGGATATCTTTGTCAATGAATGGCTTCAGAACATTATTAACATGACAGTCTGAGTTGACTTTAGTACCTTTGTCAATGATTCTGACTTCTGTTTTCCATTATAACAAACACCAGCTCATGCCATGAACCCTGCTGCAAAAACATCACGCTTAACAAACTTGAATTTGTCGTCGATACTAAACCCCTTACAAATGTAGCAAACTTTACGACGACCGTAACTTCCATGTAGATAAAACATGACTTCATCGGACGTCACGATGTTCTTCCATTTGCCACCACTCAACTTCCGGTAAAGTTTTCAAGACCGTTGGCGTAGCTTAGTAATATGGGCAGTGTTGTTTTAATGGATTCTGCACTTTTTTCCCGGCGTTTTGCGTGAAGTACCTGTTGAATAATACGATTGATGGTTCCAAGGGATGCATTCATCGCAGAAGCCATCTCACGTTGTGTTGGCAGATTGACCTTGTTGGTCATAACAGAGATCTTTCGTACAATATTGGATGTAGCTACAGATGGATGTTTTTAAATGAATTTGTATTTCGTTGGAAACCAATCTAAAGACGAGTATTATTAATTGTGTCCAAAGGAACACTAAACCCAAGGTCTTTCACTATTTTCATGATGTTTCCATTGCTATGTTTAGTCTTCAAAAGACCAACTACTATAGCTTCTACTTTGCCGCTTATTTTTGTACGTAACATTGCTGTACATGTACATTCAACGGCGTAAGAGTAAAGAGTGAAGGTGTATTACAATTGTCAGTAGGCATGTTTACAATACCCCGTGCTTGCACGAGGAAATCAATGTTTTCATTGCGTTCAAATGCAAGCTGAACACCTCTCGTATATCATTCATTAATAGGTCATTCAACATCCATTCGTTCGTCATATAAAAATGAAAATAATGAATGAATTGATCATCTGGAATTTTTACCCAGGTTTACCGTGAGGATCCCCAACACTGTTAAGTTAGGTAAAGTCGTCAAATGACTCTAGAAGTTGGTGCGACGTTACATCTCAGTGAAAAGTGAAAATCGACAACCTCGCGTGAGATTCCAGTTACTGGTTACGTATGAACCACTTATTACCAGTTAAGAAAGTGGCCATAACAGGTAAACGTGCGCAAAACAGAGCAATAAAAGTTATCCATGAAACAACTACATAATATATCGTCCTAAATACGACTTCGGCATCCCTGGAGTGTTCTCGTAGTGCAGTAACTCCGTTTATGTTAAAATGTGCCCTTCATTTGTCAAAGTAACGTTAAATATTTACATTTCTTTTCGCAACTCTTTGAATGACTGGATGATTTAGCGAGTTTGCTGTTATGGTACTAAAACCTGGCAATGACACATTCATTGATTAATGATTAATAGTATTGTAACAATTTGTCATACTGATTATTTAAAGAGTGTAATTAAATATCACTGTTAAGCGTAATAGCAAAGTAAAACATGTATAGCTAATTGTACTTTTTCAATTTGCCACTGTGTTTATTTAAAGAGCGTAAATAATAAATTAACGAACATTTTACTAATAAGCGCTGTACAATATATGGTAATTTGTATGATATAAAATATTCATATTCTCGAGTAAGTAAATTGACATGACGGCTTGCACATAAAAACAGGTATCTTGAATTATTTGGATTGGTTGGGTCAATTAAACTAGTATAACCCCCGCGGCTTTGCTGCAGTATGTTTCAAGGACATTGTATTTTATCTTCTAGTTAGCTCACCTGAGCACGTTGTACTCAGTGAACTATTAAGATCAGTCAATATCCGGCGTCCGTCGTCCGACGTCCATCGTCCGTCATCTACACCTTAGGGTCACAGTTTTAATTTGATTGTCATCAAACGTTGTCAGAATGTTTGCTTTATTAATGTCTTCGTCAAGTTCAAGCATTGGTCATTAGGGGTCAAAAATTAGGTCAATAGGTCAAATCAAATGTGTACCTTGTGAACCCTCTCTAGAGGTCACAATTTGGATCTTCACCAAACTATGTAAGAATGTTTGTCTTAATGATATCGAAGACAAGTTCGAACATTGGTCATCTGGAGTCAAAAACTAGGTCCCCAGGTCAAACTGAAACACTTCCTTAACACTGTAGAGGTCACATTTTTATTGGATCTTCACCAACCATTGTCAGAATCTTTTTCTTAATGACATCTTGGATAAATTTGAACATGGGTAATCTCATTTGCTATGTATATTTCTAGTTGTCAATGATACTAAATAAACAACCAATTTTTCAATTAAACTTCTTGTCAACATCGCATTTTTAAGAAAATCTGTTTGCAAAGATTACTACCATCTAGTATATCGCATCATGGCGCGAATAGAAGACACACGAGTACTCAATGAATTAACGAGAGCCTACGAAAAAAGGCCAAAAATGCAGTCGAAGCAGGACTCATTATTCATTGTTTGTCACCAACCATACAACGAAGTGCAAGGCAAAGAAATCAGTTTACAAAGATACACATACCTTTCAATCATGTAAACAAATTTTGTATTTGTTAAGCTTTCATGTGCGTATAGACAGTTTTTGTTATATCTTACACATCACAGTGTTAAGTAATTCAGATTAATCAGCAATACAGCGGAAAACGCCAGTAAATATGGGAAAACTGATCGCGATGGAATATCATAGAGTACTGTCTATGGTTTATATACACATGACATGCAACATATAATTGTGTGTATTGTACATGTACAGTATTGTGAAGTTAAACAGAAAATATTAAATGGATACTTTTGAGTTTTGATGTTTTGAGTAAAAATGGATAGACGTACGGAAAGAAAGTCAGCGGACCCTGTGTGGATTATCCCGGTCGCGGCAGGTCATACCCTTCTACGAAAATTTGAGAAGTTGCCGACTCCTTGTGGAAGGGTAGGTTAGTACTGGTTAGTATATAGTCCAGGAAAACTGGTTAGGTGAACCGGTCGCCGTATATAACTGAAAAATTGTTGAAAAACGGCGTTAAACCCCAGTGACAATAAGTCACATAACAACTGGGTGGATTATAAATACAATCAATAAAATTGTGTCGCAAAGAATTTGTATTTACCTTTAATAACCCAGTGACACTTTGTTTCCATGTTTTCATTTAACATTCGTTTAACATAAGTGCTTCGCAATAAATCGAAATATCGGTAAAACAGTCACTTTAATCCGTTTCTTTTGTGGAGAATGTAACTGACTGGTGACATAGGTTCTTGTTCTTGTAAAGGATCATTTGGACCGCCGGATAATCTAGTTCCTCGTCAAATCAAAATCTCTCATTTATTTCGCGGCTTTAGTTTTTTAGGCTTAAGATGAATATCTGGATTGTGTTACCAATTTCAGCAATGGTCATTTTTACCAGTTCTGACCAAATAAATTGGAATATTGTTAAAAGGTATCGTGGTTGGTACGGTAAAAAGGTTTGGAAATACATAGATTATACTACAGAATCAACGGTAGTGGATAGAGCGTTATGTGAGTGGAAATGCTTCAATCACAACTCGTGCTATAGCGTGACCTTTGGAAATGAAGATTTCAGTTGCAAGTATATATAATACTTTATATCACTCTAATTACACAATAACGTATTCATTTTCTTTCTTGATATAACATAATTATTTCATAAATTACCGGACAACTATAAGTCGCAAATGATGATGTAACCGCTTTGTTTCGGTTTTGATTTTGTTGTTGTGGTTGCTTTTGTCTAGCTTTGGTTTTGATTTTAACGCTTTTTACCATGCTTTTTTGGTGGTTAGCAGATTAACTGTGCCGTCAAATCTCGACAAGATGACAAATAGATGGAAGACTAATGTTACGTGTGTTGTAAACCATATGACTGAAATTGTCGATGTATGTCCTCACTGTAGCACTTAACAGAAATATGATTTTGTCCATTGTGCATTTTTAGTACATCGGTTTGAATTCAGTTTATTGTCTTTATGAATACAATAAAACAGGCGTCTATTAGATATAAATATATAATAGTAATATTGATAATTAGTGCCTTCGTTTTCGACTGAAAAAAATTTAACTTCTTTTGTATTGTAAATAAACGTTTGTAATCGTCGTTGTTCTGAATTCCTAGAATGATTTAGAGGATGTGTCGGAGCCAGTAGGATCGAACAAGCGCATCTGATATGCCCTTGACAATCATATCATGGTGAATTATCCTGATACCACTAGGAAATAAATTAAATTCAGTTTCATATCCTGGATTCATGCCCCTTCAAATATCTGTGCAAAAACCGTATAATTTCTATTAAAATTGGAACCAGTTCGGCTTAAATCTCTCTAAACCGGACATTTCTACAGATCCGGACAAATCCGGATTAGAGAGGTTTTATTGTAGTATTTCTTTCCAGGCTGGATACGATAGGAACATATTTTGTGTACACTGATGATGCTGAATACGACCTTAGCGTAATGAAACGGTTTACAGGTAATGCCAATAGACATTGTTTGGCAAGACATAAAACAAGTGTTGATGTAGTGATAAAGTTTAATTGCTACGCAAATAACAATTAGTCAACGGTTCACCATAACATATTTCTCTTCATTAATTTATTTTTTACTGCAGAAATTTCAGCAGGCTAGTCCAAGTATTTTGAAATGTTAATCCAGTTGTTGATATTTTACATAAACAACATTTGTATAGTGTCTGGAACGTGACGTTTCTACTCTTCTTAAAGAGAACATGGCACTTTTTGTATAATTGAAATTCATTGACGAATAGCTTATTATAAAATTGTACATTTCTGCCTAGTCCGATATGACCGAACTTCACCAAGGCACATTTTGAATGCTTCAGTATTTGTGGTAATTGATGAAACTATTTCTGACGTTGCACTAAGTAACTGGACAGTTGATGCAGCTCGGGGGTTATGTGGAAAACTTGATTCACAACTAAAGACATACGATGAATTGAATGATACACGCGGCGACTACAATTCTGAATAGTATGTATATTATTACATGTGTCTAAGCAGAAGTATTAATTTTTTCATGTTACTGGTGTTTTATATGGTTGTAAAGCACTGTTTATAATCTAACCCTTAAATGTTGTTAGATGTCAAATGTTTTAAGTGTTTTTTTAACATTTAACAGACTGCTTGGAATTCTTCTAAGAATTTATTGACTATAGATTTCGGCCGACTTATCTATTGTGTTGTGACTCATTGACCTCAATAGTAGGTGCACTATTTGTGATGTGGAAGGCAACACGGTCGACAGCCAATCAGGTCTCAAATTATTTACGTCCCCAAGCGCTCTATAAGAATTAGATTAAGCCGGAAATCTCTTGGATCTGAGAAAGTTAGATATGGCTGGGTGTTAAGTGCTTCACATTTTGGAGACATGAGCCCGGGCATTGCTGTGCAGCAGTCTTATGCAATACGTAGTTTATGCTCAGTAAAACATGAGATATTTACTATTTAAATTCAAAATGATAATATAAAGAAATACAATTTAGCAATTGGTATACAAAAATATGAAAGAAAAACGTAATGAAGAAAGAATACCTGAAACACTGCAAAGGTTCACATGAACTCATTACTGAGTAAGAAACAAACGAACGGACGACGGACGGAAGGACGCAAGTACGCTCGAAAGTACATGCGAACGAACCAACGAAGTGGTAGATATTTAATATGCATCCACATAAAGCTTAGAAAATGTCCATTGTAATTGTTGTTGTCTTTCAGCTGTGGATATGTGGAGGGTGGCACAGCTGTTACGTTTGTTCCCAGTGTGAACAACACTTTCACTTTGAGTAATTGCAGTCTTATTCAAGCCTGTGCATTCTGTGGAGATACATCGTAAAGCATTGACGTATTATGCTTTGGCGAACATATAGAACATGTTTTGTTCATAAAGTGTTAATTATTTTGTCTTAGAAAGGAAAACATGAAAAACTGAAGTACTCATTATGAATCATGACGAAGAATCTTAGAAAGTATCAATGTATTTCATGAAACTTAGGTTCGTACTTTTTCCTGTAATTTGTCAGAGTAATCAGTCTCACCTATGAGACCAGTTTGTTTTCTTTTTAAGATCAACGTTTTGATCTTTATAAATACAGATATCTGTACAATGAATAATTATCATTAACAACGGATCCGGCCATTTTTAGAAATGATAATCTTTTTGATTAGTTCGAATACATTCATCTGAGACACAGAAACAAGGTCTACCGCTTTAAGGTTTCATTAAATTGTCGATTATAACTCGAGGATGACACCAATATGAGGAATGTATACCAGAAAAATGAATAAAACAATGTCGAGGAAGTTTAATTCGGTTGTTGGAACATTTGTTTGCGACCGTGTAGTTTTCTTTAGTGAGAGGGGAGGGGCATTTGATGGTCACGTCACGATTAATGTGTTAGCTAACACGTGGATATTAAATTTAAACAGACAAATAGACAGATTCATACATGTAGTAGTAAATGACATTGATCTAAATCAAGTGTTAATAACACTGCTGATGACTCTTAAGAAGTCTAGTAGTATGTGTTGTACAGAAAATAAAAATTACATGTACTTTACGCAGTTCTCTTTTATACAGGCCATGTTATTATTTAGTTTTCATTTATTGCATTGTCAACAAACATGAACTATTTTAATATGAAGCAATTTATACCAATTAATGGAAGTAATTACTTGTAACTGGAAATTAGAACGATGCATAAATGAAGCTTTCATTTGTGGTGACCAAGATTTTATCATCAAATGGATTTATTCTTTAGCTCGGCAGTTACACTTCTGTTTTCTGTGAAGGTAATGGTATGTGTATCAAATAAATGTAGATAGGAAAGGGATTCCTAGAAAAAAACATACATCTTTTGGGGAAGGTGGGATGTTTTATATGAATACCTTCCCCTAGAGGTGAAACGATTAAAAAAATTTCGATTCGATTCGATTTCGATTTTTCATCCCACGATTCAATTTTTCGATTCGATTTTCGATTTTAAAAGGAATTAAATAGGACAAGAATAAAATAGCTATCCCACTTAACTAGTTTACGATGGAATGTATTTTCTTAAATACTGTAAACAATGGAACAAACGAAACATAAAACTTGTGAATAGGAAAAACTGAAACAGTAAAGAGCCTGACGACACGAGAAGAATGCTGATCTCGTTAGATTTCAGTCATTTTGACTCGCATACTACGGAAAATGAAAGTAGGTATTACCAAAAAAAAATCGAATCGAAATTGCCGTCATTGAATCGAATCGAATTGAATCGAATCGAGCATGAAAAATCGCGGTTCGCAATGGATCGCGATTAATCGTTTCACCTCTACCTTCCCCCAAATTCCCAACCCAAAATCCCTCCAATAACCCAACACACTTGATCATACAAATTTTTTAAGGCAATATTTTTAAGGCAATATTGCCAAGTATCTAGAATATGTTCTGACATAGCCTATCGTTATAGCGGTTTAAAAGTAGCAAGCAATTGCATTAAAACTGTATGAGCCAGACTGTTTGAACTTGTAATAAAAATCGAGCAAAGATGAAATATATTCTTTTTTATGGTCCCATGAATTTGATGGACAAAATGTTAGTTATAATTGTCAAACAGACAAACGCGTGTATCCTTTATTGATACGTTTTATGTACAGCAGATCGCAGCTTAAATCGATAAAAGAGGACGTCTTTGTGGATTCAACGGACAAGGCAAATATCACAATAATTAATAAAAAATGTATAATAGTAATTTTGTTTTGTGTAAATATTTATAACAAGTTTTAAAACTTGAGTCTCATTAATATCAAACACATAAATCTACGTCAATACTTTTATACTAGATGGCTGTTGATGTGAGACTTCGTGCGTGTTTTTTAAATAAATTGTTCACCCCTTTTTACATGAATACGAGCATTCAGTTAAATTTGAAAAGAACCTAGGCTAACAAGGAAGCTACTAACCATGTAAAAGATACAGCGGCAGCTACAACAGCAGCAGTGGAAAACAACGACTGCAGCAGTAACAACAGAAATAATAGCAGGTACGGTAAGATGGAAAATATTATTCAGCTTCGATACTTCAACTGATGACCTTATATGGTTTGGTTTGATGGGTTTTGGGGAAGGTAGTTTTTGGGGACGGTTGGATTTTTTGTATGTTTTTTCCATGAACCTTCTAGTCATCAAAATTATAGAAAGACTATCAGAGTTATATGTTTAAATAAGCCTCGCTAAATCAGTAATTATGTCATTAATGAAATAGCACTCACTTGTGGGAATTACTTTAACGTATGTTAAACATTAAAACATGCGGTGCATTAAAGTACAGGCCGTGACAGATGATACATACGCCCACATTTAATCAGTCAAAATATGGACAGGATATCGATTGCGCAAAATTTGAATCTCTAATTGGTTGCACGGTTGATTTAATGATTCACAGACGAAACACAGTCCATATTATATCAACTTATACAGTATGGGTAAATATTTCTTTTGAAAGCATTTTTAAATCAGAAGGAGAAGAATTCATTTTAAAGCTGGCTCCAGGATTGTACTCCTCTGAATTACAAGCCCCATTCGTGACGTCATTGCTCATTCAAATGTTGGGTTGCAATCGGATGGGAAGGCCAGCTCTTTCTAATCAACGAATATTATATGGATTGGTTTCCTGCATGTTTATTTTGACAATCTTTCTTATCGTGTTAGAAATATTATCTGAGAGATGACAAAATTTGGTTATATCATTATTATTCATCGGATCCGATATTTATGAAATCTATTAAATCATCGTTCACAGGATACACATGCGTTTCTACTTACTGTATGAATATAATATACATCTTTGTACCACGTATTCTAAATAAGAAAATAATAACTATTTATGCATACTTTATTACATGTCTACGTATTTATTTGATGGAATGTCATGACTTAAAATTATAGTCTCTGTTGAATGGATTGGCATTTCATTGTCACTAGGCTGCAACGGTACGTAGATTAGATCGCAAAGGAATATGTAGATGGCTGTGTTTCTCACCTGTCTGCAGTTTAACAAATCTTTGAACGCTTAAAAATGAACATGATATACGTTGACAGTTTTTTTGAAGCATCGGCCTACTCTGTACGGCTGGCACATTTTAAAAAGTTATCAAAATAGTTTGTTTTTCACCGGCCCTTATATTAAGCAGCCATTATCATTCAATATGTCTAAACAGGACGAAGGATACGCGTGGGTCATTCTGTTTGCAGCGTTCTTTATTCACGCGCTAAAGGAAGGAATTAAATCTACATACGGTTTGTTGTTTGTCGAGTTCCTTGAACATTTTGGTGAGACTAGAGCGACTACAGCATGGATTGGGAGTATAATGCTTGGCGTATTTAACCTGTCCGGTGAGTAAGCACTCCAGTTAATTCTTAGAGAATAATATACGCATAAATTATGGAATTCCAACCGTTACTCACTCTTATCGGTTTACCATTCAGTTCATCAGTGTTGGACAAGACATTCTAACCAACGTCATCCCTCTGTCTGCGAGGAACAAACCATAATCATTAGATTTGTGTAAGTCTGAATGAAGATTTATCATGATACCTGTACAGTATTTTCCAAATTGGAATGTGTTTTCATATTATGTGACATGTTTATAAAGAGATAAAATGCTTATTATATGTAAATGAATACATTGGTAATTGTTTTACAGGTCCCATATCTGCGTTGATAGTAAAGAAATTCGGATTTCGTGTGTGTGCGGTGATTGGTAGTGTCGTCACAACTTCGGCATTTATCTTAAATTACTTTGCCACAAGTGTATACTATATGTATGCTACGTACGGTGCAATGCAAGGTATGGTATTGAGATGAATGTCTATTAGAATTATAAGGAAGATAAAATCTGTTGTATTTAAATTCACATTGTCAAACAGTCCCAATCAGCCACTTTAGGCAAGGACAATGTCATTTTCACGGTTGATAGATTCATGATTCATTAAAACAGAATGAATTTGAATGGAGTATGATGCTACATGTGAACAAAGCAAGGTATCTTAAATAAGACAGTCAGGGGTGAAAAGGGTTTATTGCAACCTGTAAGTAACAATATCGATTTATTCATTTTTGTTACAAGATGTAATGTTCAAGGAGAATATTCATAATTATATGATGTCTCCAAATAATCATTTTAGTATAAGAATGACGACTAGTGGACGGAGAACCGAAGTGTACGCGCAGCCAATACTTTAAAGTTACAGACCAAATTCTAAACAAGAAAAATACTTTGTATATCAATGGTGTACAAATGTATATGTAGGACTATATATACGATATGTGATCATACATAATTCGTATCCGATAAAACCTAATTGTAACGCAGAAGTGCCACTTATAAAAGATATATGTTAAATATATAAAATTGACTTTAGTTTTATTTTTCATGAAGTAAACTCTATTTCAACTTTTCATCCTCATGTAGTTCACTTATTAATTTCTTTTTAAGCCGTAAATTCGTTGCCGCCTTATTCGTACAATAACCATTTTCCTTATCAAATTCGTTTCGGATTTTTTTAAAATAAAGTAGTACGAATACAATACTATCTATTTTGCAGCGTAATGTATCATTTAAATTTTTAAATTGCAGGATTTGGGTTTGGACTGTTGCACCTTGGTGCAACTGTGTCCACTGGAAAATATTTCAAAAAGAGACGCGCTTTGGCTGTAGGGATTTCATTCTCCGGGGGAGGGATCGGTGCATTTGTTTTCGCACCGCTCTCAAGAAAACTCATTGACATCTACACTTGGAGAGGAGCTATGTTTATTCTGGCTGGAATATCTTTGAATTGCTGTGTGTTTTCATTACTGCTTCGTCCTTTCAAGAAGGAGAAAGAGAATGACATAGAAGAGGACACTGGACAAAACGATACTAAAACTGACAATGAAGTTATCAATGGAAAAAGTAACGATCAACGTAATGACACCAGTATTGTTCACCAAATTGAAACATCACAAACGATAGAAAGCGGTAGCACAGGAGAGGTTACATCAAACAATGATTTACACACTGTTAAAGATGAGCCCAGTCCCGGAAGAAACACATTTAAGAATCCATTTATAGAAAGCATTTATCCAAAAGCTATGGTAACAAATATCAATTTTATTATTCTGCAGTTGGCTACAGTCTTCATTGCGTTACCAGAGTTTGTTCCTTTTAGTATGTTACCAGACTTTGCTCTCACAGTGAATTGCACTTCTAGCCAAAGTGCTTGGATGATATCTGCGCTTGGAATTGGATGTAAGTCATATAATTTTATTTCACGATTACCTAATTACACGTGTATAGTTGTATTAAAGGCATATTAAAATCCCAAAAGTTTAATATTCGTATCTCTATAAGCGCTTATAATGTTTTCAAAAATTTAATAAATATTTGGACTAGTTGCAGAACTTACCGCTGTCTTTCTGTCTTTATTCCACTTTTTAACCGACTAGTGGACAAGTGTTAAAAGTAGGTATATGGGCCTGAGTCATGGGCACAAATTAATAAATAAAGAATATAACATAAGAAAATTGACAATGTGGACTAAAAAGATCCCTACGCACTTACTACTCTACAGCAATACCGTATTCTGAAATGAGCTATACTATAATTTAGAGTGATTCATCCATAGACATGCTTGAATAACTAATATATATATACATGTATATACATACTGATTTAATTATTGTTTAGCATGTGTCAGTCAAGGTATCGGTGGATGGCTTTCAGACATGAAATGTGTCAGTCCAGTCCTACTTCTTGGTATGTGTGTACTTTCCATTGGTGTGATCACTATGATAGCTGCTGTTGTCCCGATGTTGGAAACATTGCTTGTGTATGCTGTAATGTTTGGTAGCTTTTCAGGTAAATCATTATTGAAGGTATGAACGGGTTCCCAGGAATGTATATATATTTGTAGTTAACACTGACTTGAAAAGTAATTTATTTGTAAATGAGATTACAATTTGTCATCAGTTCAAACGGCAAAGATTAGACAATTGACGTACTTTTCATGATTATTTGCCTGATTCTGGAGAATGTGGGTTCAAATTGCCAATAAAACCAAGTTTTCGTTTCTACGTACATAGAAAAAATCAAGTAACATAGTCCTAACGCTTGGAAAACAACATTGCTATTCCCATTGATCACTTCTATACTTCAGGGGTAATGTATGCTTTACAACCAGTTGTGCTCTTTGAATATGTTGGAGAAGAATACATGGCTGCTACAATGGGAGTACTAATGTTAGTCTTTGGTGTATTCGACTTTGTTGGAACACCAATAGCCGGTTTGTGCTTTACTTCTTACGTTTTTTTGATCGTGTTACATTCCCTCGTGGGTCTTATTTTACTTAAAATACATGATATTAGCATTTCATCATCAGAGCCGTCGTGCTACACGACAGATTGCATTCAATATACTGACTTAATGGAAATCATGGAATACTTCGTTGTATGTTGAAATTAAAAAATTATCTTAACGAAAACATTGTAATGCACTTAAAACTCATTATCTTTTGCTGATATTACGACTTGATGCAACGGTCAGCATTTCTGTCGATTTATATATTTCACAAATCTTTGATTTGAAAACCTTACTATTTAAAACTATTGCAACCAAAATATACCTATAACATGATAAATTATGTATAAATCATATTATTTCCTAAAAATTACAATTCATGTAATAAAGAAAAGTGCATCTCGATATTCACGTTTGGTTAATTCTCATCTGATTTCATAAGTGATATCTCCAGTTCATCATATATTTCTTTTACAATATCGCCATATCATCCTTTTGCGTGCAAATCACACATGAAAAGCACAAACTTCCGTTTTGTGGCTGCGAATTAATTTTGTGAATTATTCATATTATTTCTTGTAGGCTGGATATTTGATCAGACTGGAAACTATACGATTAGTTTTCTTGTTGCTGGGGCGTCATTTGTTGTTAGTGCTGCTATAACATTCCCCGTGTACTGTAGAAAATCTGCGAAACCTACAAACACTCCTGTCAAATTAAGATGCTGTTAGTTACCCGCCTTTTGTTTTCGTGATTTCCTTGATGACACTTCATTCTGTGCTTCATCATTCAGATCAGTAGATTCATTATTTGCGAAGCATAGAAAAAGAAAGAAAAGTTTAGTTTTGTGAGTGAAATTAGGTGGAACGGAAAGCAAAATATTACTGTGATATGCGAGTTTGTGTCCATTTTGTAATCAATATCAAGCAACACAATTCTTTGTATGTTTTATTTTTAAAATAAACATTACTGATACAAATAAACAACTTTCTCTCTGACAAACACAACAAGTAACAATAGTTCAACAATGTTGCATATTATCTACATCTAAATGTCCCAAGTATGACAAAAACGTCATATACTACAATTCCCTTATCCTGACAGGCTATAAAAAGCTCAAGCCGACAAATAAAGCGCCCACAATAAAGCAACAATTGTTATAATGTATTTCAACAATATTAATACTTTTCAAAATGCATTACTTTCAAAAATATCTTTCAACAGATCGCTAGTGTTATTAGCTGTGTTGTTTTTCCTTTCTTCTCTACTTACTGTACGTACGTATTGTCCAATGACTGTGTGACTGATGTTTGTTGGGTGGTGGTTGTGATGGTCTGTTGTTCTTATTGGTAAATCTCTATCCAGAAATGTGTTTCCTACTTTCACACGGAGTGCAACAAGTAGAACAACTCCGGATAGTGATTTCTTCATACAAAATAACAGTTCTTTTGGTTACTTGGAGATTTCAGACTTTGCCAGTTTTATTTTGAACAACTTTGTGAACCGTGTAGATGTAAAAATCACAGTCGCCAGTTTTTTTACATAAATATGAATTTAACAACAAATCACAAATGGTAAATGCTAGATGCTTATCAGTTACATAGATAAAATGAGATATAATATATAATCAGACCCGTAAAAAAGACAACCTCGAAAAAAAGTTTTTTTTCTTATTGAAAGTTCATGCATTTATTCAGAGGTTAAAATCTATTAGCAGGAAATAAAACAGTTATAATGACACTTCTTAAATTTAAAATTCATGCCTATCAAATGTATTTTGATCATTCATTTTAAATAGTTAGAAACTAGAGTACTGATATAATACACCAATACAGCATTTCATTAGAAGTATCAGCCATCGTTGATATATCTATGAAAAGATACCCAGGTCCAGTTAGGTAGTTTCTGTTCACCAGCAGTTTTTAGTACAGGTCTGATGGTATTTGTGAATAACAATTAATGATTGCTTTTATGCAAAAAGCTTAAATGATGCAAAATTTTGTTGATAATGTACGAAAGTGTAGAGAAATATTGTATATGTACAAAGACAAATGTGTAAGTTATGAAATGGTAATACATGTATTATGATACACAAATTAAAATGTTCAAATGGTATAGATAAGAATGAACTGATTATTGCAGTCCAAAATGTGAATTGATTATATCTACTGTCAAATATTTAATACATTTTCAAAGTTTAAGATCATTTAAGAAAATATTCAATGAAATAATTAATTCATATCTTGCCAATTAATTGCGATACTTTAACCACCAATTAATTGTTTTCATCTTCTACCAAGTAAAAGCAAGAAAATAAAAAGTGTGGCATTATCATGCAGAACATAATAAGTAGTACATAGGGATTTACAATTTGCAAACTATGGTATTAAAAAGATTGTCACACGATTTTAATATATTAAAATACTGAAAATTTGATGTGTTTGAGTGATGTACAAATGTCAAGTAACAGAACAATCCAAAGTCTCAAAACATTGATTGCTTCCACATACAGGCCAAACATATATACAATCATCACTCAGTTGGTGATCATTAGTCACCAAGAATAACTAAGAGTATCTTCTTATAGTCACCTCCACATTCATCTTTTATTTGCTCAGAGATTGAACTCTTATATAACTCCTGATATTTGGCTTTAATATCTGCCAGATCAATCTGAAAACGCAGATGATCAATTGCTTTAGTGAATAATATATTACAAGATCAATATGTAATATTCCCACATCAGCCAACTTCCACACATCAGGATAGAGACAAATGATTTGGAATTTTACATTTTTTTATCAAAATATTTTTGCTATCAGTGTAGACATTATCAGAGATTTTTGTCTGAAGTTTAAGTATGTACTGCTTCGATTAAGTCAAAATTCTCATCTTGACGCTTTACAGTCAGAGAATCAGAACGAGGTGTAAAACGAAATTATAAATGAAGCAAACATCAAGTCTGGGTTTCAAAACGAACATCACCCTAATGCCAGTTGACACGCAATTAAGCTAATGACTTAACATGCATAATATCTAGGGCCAACTGTTTATGCTGTATAGTTTGTAGCCAGAAAGGATTGCTTATGCCGTAGACTAAAACTAAGTAACCATGGAAGTAAAACTCGGGTTCTCAAGAAATGCCACGTGGCATGACTTTTTTACATTTCCTGCCAAACCAGTCAGTATCTATCTAACCAATTAACATGATGTAAACAAAACAGTGTTAGACAATTCAAAGAAAGAACTACTTACCTCAGAACGAGCAACAATAATACGTATAAGTCTTCTATCATTGGTACCAACATTTTCAAAGCATTTGCGCAAGGCTTCAGCGTAAAACAGTACTGGATCCTGAACGGCTTTTGCTATAAATTACATTAATGAAAGTTTCTCAATACAAAACGATTACATTACTAGATTTCACTAAGTACAATCTACCAGTATGATGTTGTATTGTCTTAATGGAATGTTTGTTTTATAATGTGATACCTAATTATCGGATAGGTATTTGAAAATTGTTCTTTCATTAAATGCTTAAAAATGGATATTGGGCAGATGTAAAAAGAAATGCTTGCAAAGATTTTAATTATCAACAATAGCTAATAATTAATAACAATATGAAGATTTATATAATGCAAAGATTGATTATATGAAGATCATAGGCACTTGGTTTCCGATATTTTTATTCCAGTAGAGACGTTATTTTTTTAATATGAACTCATCAAACAACACAAATCTGTCGAACAAAAAAAAAATCTTCACGTCGCTTCTGTGCGAAAAACTTAAAGGTAAGTCACTCACCATTTTTTTCGATTGACGGAAGTGACAGTACCCAGCCTGGGTCCCCGCATTCCTTCTGAAATGCATGCTCAATTCGGGAACCTCGCTCTTGTTGTAGCGCGCCAAGCTTACCGAGGTTCCCGAAAAGCACGCGCATTTCAGAAGGAAAGCCAGGACCCAGGTTGGGTATCGTCACTTCCGTCAATCGAAAAAATGGCTCGTGACTTACCTTCATGTTTTTTATACATGCACAGTAGCGACATGACGATTTTTTTGTTTGACAGATTTGTGTTGTTTAATAAATTTATATTAAAAATTATCGTTTTTACGGGTATAAAAACACGGAAACCGAGTGCCTGTGATAAAGATTAGTACCTAATCCAATATAGCCATCTTCGTCATCACCCATCAATGCCTTCTCTATACCATAATATATATCATTCCCAGTCAGCTGTTAATGTAATAAAAAGATTTCAATATGTAATACGTCATGAATATTGATAGAATATGGTAAAATGTGAGGAAGTGAATCTGTAATTAAATTCGAACAAATCATAATTTCGGATATTTACCACATTGAAGTAAGTGCTTTTCCACCAAAATTCAGTCACAATAGACATAACCATGCAGGTCTTATATATACAATACATCACTTACAATAATAGGCTGTATTGATCATCAGAAGAACATTTTGTATTTGTTGATACAAATAATGCAATGTACAATCTGGATTAACTTGTTTGTTCAAATAGGAAGCTTGTTTTAGATTTACGAAAGATGAAGATATATTCACAGTGCTAGAATACCTTTTTGTATTCTTGGAATGTAGCTCTCACTTGAACCCGACTCTTCTTTGCTATTATATTCTTATATACATCATCTGTTGGATCAATGGATATCTGACCTTCCTACATGTGAAGAAACATATTTTATATAGTAAATTTAAGTAGCAACATCATATACATAATCATGAATACAAAGACCACATAAATTTCACAAGTAAGAAAACTGTCCATCTAGCTCATAGAATGTTGATGATTCTACACAGGTGCACGTCTGGGGTCTTCCTTCACCGTAAATAGCTGCAAAATTACTCCGGCTGTAGGTGTGCCTTTAAACTCAACAAAAATACAAACCACAACTAATGGCTTTAAACTATAACAAACAAAATACATTGTATGTGCTGATATAATTGATAAGAAGATACAAACCTTGTACAGTTGTCTCGCATCCTCCTTTGCTTCATCCACATTCACAGTTTCAGACTGGTCACGTTCACATTTAAGTATCTGAACAAGCATATCTTCTAGTCCTCCGGATACATCCTGTGTTATATCTCGTTTAAGGTCTTTACCATAGACTGTGGAATATAAATACATGCTTACAAACACTTAATATTTGAACAGTTGGGCTTTTTTCACCAAATAGAAAGTGAAAACTGATTCCAAGGAAAGACCATACTGCAAACAAGTCCATCTTTCCACAAATACTATCCTAACCATAATTTTACAAACGCAGCCAACATTAACACACAACATCAACCGAACCCCCCACCCAGTAAATCATACATTAAACAAACATAAAAACCTTTAACAGTTATGCTCTCTCCATTCTCCATCAACCAATTCTCAATACATTACATGATACACTGTAGACTAGTTTAATGTACAAATGTGTCGCTATATACATCCAAACATTGCACGACTGGGCAATAGAAAATATCTGTTTGATCACTGACAAGTATGAACGCTGCATGTTTGTTAGTTTAATTTCTAAAACACGGAATATGAAGACTTACTTTCATTGTATCTGTCCTTGATTGCTGCAAGTTCCTGAAATATTAAAAAAGTATGATTGTAAAACGCAGACCTTCAGCAAGAGTTGTTTCAAATATTAATTTAGAACTCCGGTACTTAATTTTGATTGTCGTGTCTCACAAATTCATTTGAGGAGCTTTTATGGAGTTGCAGTGGAAATTTATCGTAATTATAAGAGTATGGTGTGTGTAAACGAATCAACATTCATTGTCTGGTAGAAACTGTTGCCTACTGTGATGAAAGAGGGCATCTGATGCAAGAAGTAAGTTTGGGTTATCAGTCCGAATGTAATTATAAATCTGATGATTTTTAAGATATATGTGGATCTTGTCAAACATTGTTAAGATTATGGTAACTCACCTTTCCGGTCTTTGTGGCAAGTATGCCAACTAGCATTGCCTCCTTTGTACCTAGACCAGAGACTGACTCATGCAAACAATGGCAGGCATAATCTAATGGCTTCATCATCAGAGCCAATACAATCTCCTCAAAGTCGCCACGTAGTTCCGATTCTAACTGATCCTGAAGGCTCTGAAATAATTAATTTCATTTGCTCGACGATAATGATTGCTTGGTATAGTTTTATTGTTTCATATGCAATAGGTGAGTCATGTTCAGGTTTGATGTTCTTCCGAAATTGTTCTTTGATATCATACTATATGACTTTGAATTACAAATAAAAGTTATCTGTCTTATTCATTTCTTATTGGTTGGAAGTTTAAGTGGGATCTTCTAACAAATCAGTTTAGCTATCTGACTCTGTATACAGAATCATTTGGTCCTGAATGAGGCTTATTGAAGTTCTTTTTTAAGTATTTATGAGTTCAAATCGTTTGATATCATTTTTTGTTTTACTGGGTGGATTAATGATATTGGCCATTCTATTAAAAATTTTAACTATGTGTTGATTGTAAATTTTAATAAGGTCATTAACCCATAAATAAAAGCTACCTTCTGAAATTTATCCTGGTATTTTGCTTTAATTTCTTGTCGCTGATCATTGGTACGTCTTGGTAGGATATCAATAATCACAGTTTCATCAGTTCCGAAACCTGACATTGCTTCATTTAGTCTCTCACTATCCTCAACAGGATTAAATGGCTTAAATGGTTGTACAGTCCCACCCTTCATCTCTTCCGCATTTTGTTGCTTACTGTTTGCCTTTTTGGCTGGACTATTGTTGACCTTTTTCTGTTCAGCTTTACCTTTGTTATCATCTTCCTCACCACTTATAAAATAAAATTGTATTTGTTTAAACAGATATTATTGTGTTATTTTCAGTTCTGTTAGAATATATTATATGTTCATAATTTATTTAAAAAACAACCCACCCTATGATTTTGAAAAGGCAAGAAAGGAAGCGGTAGTTAAGACGACATTGTACATGAATATTGTACATTTAAAAATAATGGCTCAAATTCAAATCAAATTGTAACATAAATTCTATTATTAGATCGATTTATTTACAAGTTAAAATTGATAAGATCAGGATATTAACGAGAAAGTTTTATCAGAATAAGACACAGACGTATTCAATGTATTGCATCCATTTTTTCCATTTACTAAATTCATTGAAATCATTCATTAAGTAAATTCGAATTCTTAGTCATAAACTTACCAAATAAATAAATACCACAATACTAAATATAAAAAATTGCAAACTCACAGTTAAAGGCATTTGTGCAAATAGGTTTACATCACAACACAATGGGTAAGGATTTCATGAAACAAATTTGCAATTAAAATCCACTAAAGCCATGCAGGAAGATATTGGCATATATAGCATCAGATATGGGAGTCCAAGGACTGATGATCCCTATCACATTTTGCACCATCATGGTTGTGAAGCTCTTTCATATCTTCCTCTGAATCTTTGGTTTCATCATTAGCCACACGTTAGCTGTCTTATATGTGTTCTGATTTGTACAAGGGCTGGTATGGTCATATATTGGTCATGCAATTCTCATGCAAATCAAAGCAAATTCTATTCTGTTGCAGCTAATAATTGTGAAAAGCATAAACCACAGTACTAGCAATGGGTTATCAATTGCATTTGGTGCAATGCCGTAGACTTGAAAGCAGTTTACTTTAGACAATTCTTATTCATCATGTAAGAATGGTACCACATTGTATCATGAATGTGAAAGATGATGATAGGGTAGAGAATTAGATATGATTATGACATGTGTTGAAAAAACATCTTCGAGTGCTCATTAGTAAACATGTCTGGTATCGTATGCATAGAATGACAAATAACCTTCCAATTATCAGAACAAACCACTGGACTTTCTTAATATTAGTAATATTTCACTCTTAATCATTCGTTCAATATACAGTTTATTCATTTCATATTATTCATCAAAGATACACTCAAAAAATAAAATGTCCATTAGGAATTTCAGTAGTCTGTGTAGCTCGTCATTTTTTATGCTTGGTACACTACTTTACTGACTCTGTAACAAAATTGCTGGCCTGTATTTAGGCATTCTTTTGAAACTGTTGAAGCATTCAGTATATATTTATATTCATGATACTCAAGCCAAGAGTTGATGTGATACTGTAATCTTTCTCAAAAATGTGCATCATTTCTATGTTAGAATACAGGAGATTTCAAAAAGCCACGCAACTAACAAAGACCAGTAAAATCAATATTTCTGAAGGTTATTTATTCTCTGAATCTTGTAGCAAATGAAAAATAAAGAAAACATATAATTATATCACAGACATATTATAAAAATAAATTTTAAATACAATAAAATACAGTATGAAATCAGATGTACTGCCCTAATACAACTAGTTGATTCACAATAATCATGTGATGAATCATACAATAATTTTATTTCTACTGATTTAAAAAATCCAAGTTTAATGTATAAGTAATACGACTCTTTGTACATTGTGTTAATTGCTGTTTGAATAAATATGTGATGGATACTGATGAAAAATTGTGAATTAATTTATGATATCAATGCTATAAAGTTTATTCAGAAGTACAAAACACAATCATGTTTGAAAGAGACTCCTTCTAACAGTCGAGTTTATGTCAAAATAGAATTTATTTCTAGATAATTTTTTACAACAATTATCAGCTCATATTTAAGCATTGATGCTTGTTTTATGTGTTGTTGAGTTAATAAGTTACATAAACATGTGTTAATATCTGTAATGTCCTAAAAATTTTAAAACTATGCATAATAATAATAATAATATAAATAATTTGAATAATAAAACAAGAATATAAATTATTTCTATACGAAATAATAGGTTACCATAGCAACAGATTCCGGCCCAAAACATAATTTATATAAAATTGGAATAACCTAACACATCAGTATCATTAATAAATACAAATGTACATAATATATTACAACTGCCAGAAAATTTTCCTGGACATATAAAAAAATATTTAATTCATAAATTCCTTAAATACAATGAAATAATAAGTAAACTCATTCTACAATGTACAAATACAATCATAAAAAAACTTTTAATATATCACATACTGCTTTTATAAATGCATAGAATATAGGTTGGACATAAAACTAAGACATTTTCTCCCTTACAATAAGTTTTATGCCAAACAAAGTACATTACATAATTATACTGACATTATTTACATAATTTTAGCATACACTTATATAGATGTTTGGAGAATAGTAAAACTTTCATTCCAAGGAGGCAACTGTTGTGTTGGGCTGATGAGCTGTCAAAAGATCATCCCAAGTAAAGAGAGATGATATTTTTTACTATTTCCAAAATTAAAATGCAAAATGGTACCTATGAAACAATGCAAATTGAAAAATACTGAACTTGTAATTAACTTGCATGTTTTAATAGAGCTTTACACATGATGGCTCCAAAATTTATTCAAAAGTTGGAAACAAGTCTTATAGAAAGTAAACTTGTAAGCACTATACCCAATCAAATGGTCAATTAATACTTATCTGTCACCTACTGTTAGTTTAATACATCTATTGGAAGAGACTTGAGAACTTGAAAGCATTTTCAAAGCAGGCACCTTCAAATTCATCTCTGTCAAAGTGATATTGAATTGCATTGTGGGAAGACTTGAATAGTCACATAGTGCAAAAATAATAGTAAAAGATAAGAATTTAAGTTTACATTGTTTATAAAAAATCAAGGTATTTCTCTCCAGGTAAGTAAAGAACAATTTACAATCATGTCTCTTGTTGTGCTGATGGGATGATGTTTCAATTTTGATTAATATCGGCAAGATGGTTTTCCTGAGCAATATTCATAATGTTGAATAAACAGAATTAAAATGCAAGATGTAGTCAGCTTGACAAAAAAGAGTATTAAATACAAAGTGTATGAATTAGTTGAGACGTTTTTCAGAAACTTACATTTTTGATCATCCCAGATATTACGATCATTCAATGGTAATAAAGGTTTTACAAAATGTTTTCATAAAAAATCAACAAATGAAGATAATACAGAATATTACAAGGTGTCTTGTAAGTCAAGGATAAGAGAAAAATTTAGAAATGTTTGACAACACTTGCCACAGATGCACCAAAATATGGTGCTAAAAGTAAAAACCCCAATGCATGGCAGGCTTTTTAAAACGTTGAGCAATACATATATTGACTATCAAAATATAACCCAAAGATAAAATTACTTAATCTGAACAATGATTTGAAAGTATTACATCCCCAATACTGTACTTTTGTACATATCTGTTCAATGCTACTCAAAATGTTAATACTATAAAAATGATATAGCCCAATTATTGTTATTTCTTTGATAGTTACCCTAGACACTTAAAAGTTATTATAGCACACACTGAAAATTTTCAAGAGCTGTTGCCTTTGATGAAAAAATTGAAAAATATCAATTATTGATGGCATTGCAAGGTGACTTATATTTTTCTTTGACAAATTGGATTTATACTGTTTTTGCCTCTTAATACCATGATTTTTTACTGAAATGGATCTTCTATCTTCTTTAATCTTTGAAACATTGACTGCACCCATAGACTTCAATGCAAACTTCAGGGGACAATATGTGTATGAAACTTTCGATAAAAGACAGCCTACATGTGCCAAGCATCACAAATAACTTAAACAGAGGGACTGTTAGGTACATTACATATAAAAATGAATATAAGCAAAGTTAATATCATGATAATTAGAATGTAGACTCTGTATATGTACACACTCAAACAGATACTAGTAGTGCAATAGAACAATGAATTCAAATACTATAACATACATATCATGTTGTAAAATAAATGACTGCCATATTAAACAAAATGTTAAAGCAACACTTCCTGAGAAGTTTAACTAGACAATAAATTATAATGCCGAAATATGTCAAGCACTATTATTTTGTATCATTAGAATTATGAACTTATGTAACAATGATATTGATAAATAAAAAAGAAATCATGAAATTTTGCAAGACAAAAACCCTAAACCCTATAACTGCTTTAACAGCAGTATCCAGCCATTGTGTGTCCATCTTTACTTGTACTATACTGACTAGTCCTGAGTCACAAACTAAGATACAGTTTGGTAAATAACCCTAATAACTTGATGTTTCATTGTTGTTCAAGGAACACAGAACTTCAGAAGGAAGGTTTTCAATGACTAAATGTTTATGGGTAGAAGACTGTCGGCTTGAAAATTCATTACAAACAAACATACTCACTGGATGTGATTTAATTACATGAAGTTCATTTCACTCAGACCATAAAAAAACAACAATGGACACTTGGTGTTTTGCCTCCAAATGAAACAACAGGCCAGGAGGTAACAGATCAGACTGTGATTATTTGAAGAGAAAACAACATGTGACAGAAATGACATATGCGTAATAATGTCTGAACCTCCATGTAAAATTTTAACACAAGGATATGTCAAGAACAGGCTACATCCTTGAGGCACCAATGAAACAAATTATTGTGTAGTTATTTTGGAAGACTTGAACTGCATAACCCTTAAAATATGATATATGTACAATTTGTAGATCTGGAAAATATCATGAAAGTAATTATATGAGTATTTACTTGCAAATAAGTGACATGTCCTCATTATCATTTCCAAACAAACACTTCAAGGAGCATGAAGATTTACAAATTTAGTACAATTTGATGTGTTATTATAAGAATAACTTTTGTGAGCAGTTTTCAAAAAGGTGGAGCATCAACTTGTGGCATTTATCAAGAAATATGTTTATACATGTACTAGTATTTTGAAATACAATTATCTAACAGCACTTAAACAATTAAAAATTCATACCAATTAATACAATTAAAACCACATTCACAAATTTGAGAACAGTGTAAAAAGCATCTTGTCTCAGAGGTATAAAATGGATATTCATACATCTTGTCACATGATCTTCCTTCAGTAGGATATCCTAGACTTTAGGAGCTGGTTGCTTCAGCTTCTAATAAGATAGACATAAGAGTTGTATGCCTTGTTCCCATGGTGATGGACGAAAGTGATGAATGTGTCACGAAAAATAAATATGAAGCTATCACATTCATAAATTCAGCAGGTTAACATTTTACCAAAGCACTCTTGACCTGGCTTCAAAAATAATAATATTTATTCATTAGAGTAGATGTGGACCATAGGTACATTGGTGCAACAAACACTAGCATAGTGTATAAATCAACCACATACACACTTTATTACAACACTCAGGAAAAAACAGTAAATCATTCCATAATCATGCAATGAGAGTGAAAATATTTTTTTCAAAGTGCAACCACATCATTCTGTGCATCAAGCTTACTTATTGATGACTGAAAGAAGCATGGCTTTGTAATCTCCCCGACATTTACTGTTCACAGCTTCATATAGACTCTGTTTGTACAACTCAGAATATCTCAGTTTGATGTCCTCTAGATCAACCTGAAAGTATACAGCAATATATGTATGTAAGGCCATTTTTAAAAGAACATTAGTTTGTTGTTACAGCAGCAACAATGCTGCAGTCAAACATGCTATTTCCCACTGCTTCAGCAAAACTCTAAATGAAGTTGTTACAATCTTAACATAGATACTGAAGTATTTACAAATTAATCAAACAAACTAGAACCATCAATTTTTTAAAATGACTTCCCAAGTTATCCATTGTTGTTTGTATGCCACAACAACTCATTGACCAGAACTTGTCTATGATGTTTTTCATACCTAATATTCCAGAAACAAAGCAACAGCTTTCTATCACTACTTGGACAACAATTAAATACTAAACATTCATAAATGAAAAAATGACATGAAAGCAGGTACATGGAAAGAGGTGATTCTGACAATCCCATGTTAAATTGCATAATGAAGACAATGACAGCTTAAATCAATGCATGTGGTCCATGCTTGTTAATGTCACAATGGAAATAAGTTTTTTTATTTCCTCTTTTTTGTATTGTTGCGCATAATATGACATTTGCACATTTTGTATGTTTCATTCCTTTGATAAGGCAACATGTTCCTTATTGTTATGTTTTATCCATATACACTTTTATTGAAATAAATATATCTATCTAACAACAACCCTGAGGACAAGAAAAAGAGTGAGTATATTGGAGAACTTCTTGGAGAACAAACCTCTGATCTTGGTACAACCATTCTAATGAGTAGATTATCATTGGTTCCCATACTTGTAAAACAACCCTGAATCTTCTCTGCATAAAACTCCACAGGATCTTCAACTGCTTTCACTAAAAATATAATATATATATTTATATAAGTGTAGTACAAAATTTATATGAAAAAATATCATTAGAGACATAAGGTGTATTTTCATGTACTTTGAATGAATAAGCCAGCCATTTTGAAAATAATCATCTAACCAACACAAACAAATCATTAATTGATAAAAATGGTTAAATAAGGATGTATTCTTGAATGAAGCATTTTCATGTGTTTGGATCTAAATGTAGAAAATTTAAATAAGAATGTAAATAAACTTATCACTTCTTTGTCCTTCTGAGAATTTTTCATTATGACTTTCAATGCCAGTTTGACATTATTTTGAAGTAACAAAAGGCATTTGTATACAGATACGAGTCATGTTTGCAGAACTAGATCAGAAAAATTATTTAAATTCTTACCAATACTGACATATACATCTTCATCATCACCTAATGAGGCATTAACAATTGCTGCATATATATCTTCCCCAGCAATCTATAATGACCAGTTAATCATTTTAATAGCATTTAAACAATGCACATAAAATGAATCATCTAAGTATGATACTGATTGTGCAAAATAATACGATAATAGCTTCCAAAGTTTAGGTTATAGCAGTGTATAAATCTGAGAATGGATGCCCAGGTCTGACATAATGATAACTTTGAAATAGTTTCCATAAGCTCAAAATCCCATTTTCATCCTCAAATAATGACCAAATATAGAATAGTAAATTATTAATTCTTCGCTACTGTTATAATTAGCTTGTAAAACACTTAAACACTTAATCAAGATCAATCATAAGCTTGTTCTAAGGTTTTCTGACAATTGACTTATGTAAAACGAATGCAGCATTGGAACGAATCAATAGAGTTTCAACATAAATATCCTAAAGCAAGTAATTAAGCTTTGAGGCACCATTTTTCTGATTGAAAAGAAATTACCAGTAGACTCCCTATACATAAACATATCATACATTAAACCTACGAAAGTAGACCAGCAAAATGTGTGGTCAGTTTTCGATTGCTGTGATGAAAAAATATCCTAAATGTATACACTAAGTGAACAGGTTGTATTAATAATTATCTACCAATAGTGAGTCTAAAATTAGTCAAAATTAATTTTGTTTCAGTGATTTTAAACCCCAAATATTTTCATCTTAAAGAAGCCCATCATCATGTCTATATATACATGGTTCTATCTTAACACAGCAAGTTGATAGAATCACCAATCCTGCATAAATAAATCAGCTAAGTATGACTTAATCTTGTGATATAATTCCCTCTTAGTGAGACTATGTCCTGCTACTTATGCAGTGAAATGCAAGTGACACAAGATATATATGACCTTCCAAACATGGCCATAAAAGACCTCATACAAGCGCTATCACAAATAAGTTTATTATACATTGTACATGTAATTATGCATTGACAGTAGTATGTTTTGTAGACAAATACATGTGGCCTGGAAGTGGAATGCTGGACTCCAGAACCAGAGGCCATAGGTTTCAACTTGGACAAAACTGTATTAGGTGCAGAACAATTAAGTAACCCTAGAAACCATCATATTGAGTATAATGTTGTAGTAACTTTGTATCTATAGAAACAAACTACACACAAATTGAACAAAGACTCCATTGTATGGAATCCGACACAATGATACACAGCACACACTATAACCTGCTAGCAAATTTCAAGTCTTTGCTTCAGTTACCTTAGCTAATAGTTTACAAAAACATCTGAAAAGTTAGCACATCCTATATTTTCATCATGAAATTATTGAAAATTATGAGTAATTAATTTCAATAATAAGCAAATGTGACAAAGGCATACAGGTAAACAGCTATTCAAATAACAAAACTGGGAAAAGTAATTTTATCTCACTCTAAAGAAAACATGTCATCTTATAACTGCAATGTCTTAAAATTCAACACAATTTGAACTTTCTGCTTATGAACAAATCAAAATTTTTATTCTATATATCAGCAAAAATCACAGACTGACAAAATATGGTAAGTTAGCAAATAAAATGTATTATATGTAAAAATATTTTACTTCATAGGGTAAATGATTTAGGCAAACGTGTTTGTCAAATGACAGTTTCTGTACAACAACAATAACATTAACTTAAACCAAACAAGTTAGCTCCCTTTAATTGAGTCCGGATTCAGTTGATGTTACACTTCCCCATGATGAATAAGTAAAACAAAGTCAACTTATAAAGAATGGTGATAAAATGAAATAAACATTTTATCCATATAAGAAATTAATATACTGGAATACTCACTGATTTGTACTGATCAAAGGTAGCTTTTACTTGGAAGTGATTCTGTTGACTTAGCACAGCAACAAATGCTTCACAGCCAATGCCTCCCTGTGAATGTTATAGAATACATACATACATGAAGTACAAAACTGAATACCAGACATGCAGATCATTTATTAGGAAACCACAAACCAGCAATTCCATGGAATTATCTCCTGGTCAACCTAATGTAATAAGCACCCTACTGAGCCACTAATGAAGGAGCATTGGTTTCTATCTAATCAAGATGCTATTTTTATTCATCATAATTGACACTATGATTAACATCAGACTTATTATCTTCATTAATTTTAGTATTAAGACCAGCATCAGTTACAATGTCATCTTCATCACTTATAATTTTCATCAATGATCTCATAAAAATCATCATTATTGCTTTTTTATTTTTTTAGTCATTATAATCAGCATCAGTGACAACAACATCTTAATCATTATTATCCTTATCAATATCCTAATTGCAAACCTTATGTATGTCTTGAGCATCTGTCTTTGCTTGTTGCATGTTTACAATCGTACCCTCTGATCTCAAACCTTTACTCAGTTCTAACAATAATGATTTCAATCCTTGCCCACAATCTCTTGTTACATCTTTATCAAAATCTCCTCCACCCCCTGAGAAACAAAACAAATTTCTTTAATAGTTTTATATTCCAGACATCTACGTAATAGAAATAACAAGCATTTATCTCAAATGATTTTATAACTGATAAGATGTACTTTTACACACAAAAAATGTCATTCATAGCATAAGATACTGTCAATAAAATACAAATCCAGCCTATTAAATCATCAAGACCAGTTGGTATACAAGTACCAGTCACCAAATCAGTCCATAAAATGTTCAATTAGGTCGACATTAAAAAGTAAATGGACTAAACCAAAGATAAATCTGGGGTAAGTTTTTGTTTATTGGATCATTACATACTTGGTAACCAGAATTAGAACTATCCCAACACATAATTATCAACTCACTTCACTTTGATCATTGTAATCAATAGCAATCAAGTATTCCATTAAAGAGCTAAACTGTATCAAATATTTATTTCCAAGTATACATTAAAGGCTATTCTTTCTTAGAGAGCACATTGAATCAAGATAAGACATTGCACATTGGAAATGTACTTTTTTGCAAACTATCACACTGAATAATTCTAATGTACATGAAGGAAAAATCAACCAGTTTAATCAGGATGAACATCATGTTATGAAACCAATCTAAGTAACCTTTTAACCGATCCATGTACATACCTTTGCTATATTGGTCTTTAATTGCCTTTATTTCCTGCAAAAAGAGTAACTTTAATGATACATTATACATCAACAGTTACATTAAGGTGGAAAAAAAATATGTTTTGTGTACCGGAGTATCAGTATTTTCACAGTCTTACAACACAAAATATTAAAAAAAGTATACCATATTTTAGAATTTATTCGGAGTTCATGAATATCTAGCTCTTAATAGCAAATAACTGTTAACAAAGAAACTTCGCAGGTTAGTTACCACCTAAAGGTTTAACATCAAGCTGGATTAATGCATAATTCTCATTGTACAGCATGATACTATCTCTTAAGGAAGAACTTCTGTCTTACTTAATACGTTAGACAAAGCAGAAAGACATTCATTAGCACATTCCTTACATAACATGCTTTTTTAGTAAAACTCAAAAGTACACAAAATGCACAATAGATATAAAGTCACTGTATTGCATGGAGAAGACTGTGGCAAACCTTGGCAGTTCTTGTACATATAACAGAGATAAGGGTAGGCTCTGATGTTCCCAGTCCCTCTACAGCTTCTCTCACTATATGAGTATCATATTCTGTAGGGGTCATCATCAATGCTAGCACTATCTCCTCCCAGTCTCCTGTCATCTCTGATGTTAAATCTATTGTCAAATTCTGTAAAAGTAAAATTTAACACACTTCATCACTACAATAAACAACTTTTGGACTATTTAAGTTATGCTGTTGAATGACAGTACATTTTGGTACATGTAACAGGAGAATTAGAGTTAAAATGCTATTTTCTTGACATAAACAGACTATCGATTTCTCAACTTATGGACAGACTAAACATGTTCTAAAGTTAAACAATTCATGGTATTGTCAAACACAAAATGATTATTACTGTTTCGAAATTCACTAAGAAAAAAATCCATTTACCAGTCAATAAAGATTATTTACCTTCTTATACTTCTGTTCATAAGTAGATTTAAGTGTTTGTCTTTGCTTGTTGCTTCGTTTAGGTAAAATTGAGACAATAACGGATTCATCTGCCCTTTCGCCACTCATTGCACTGTTCAGTTTGGCACAGTCATCATCTGGGCTGAAGTGAGTAGCTGGTTTTACAGTGCCCCTGTTGCTTCCTTCTTTGACCCCTCCTTGACCTACTTTGGGCCCAGCTTGGCCCGTTTTTGTCCCAGCAGGAGCAGCAGGAGCTTTTTTCTGCTGCTCACCTGCATCTTGATTAGTTTTTGGTTTTGATTGTTGCACTTGCGATGGTTCTGATGATTTTGCGGGCTTAGAACTAACATCTGTGTTTCCGGATTCACTTTGACCTTTGGTCTTAGGTTCAGGCTTCTTTGAGGGCGGAGGTTGTGCTTTCTTGGATTGTGCAGGCTGTGGTTGTGACTGTTGATTGGCTGCTCCATCTTTTGTATAAGCTTTCTTGGGATCAGCTTTCTGAAATATTACATTGTATGATATAGTTGTACATGTCATTAAAAACTTCAAAACAACAGTTAATGTAACCTTAAAAACAATGTAAAATATGCCTTTCTCCAGTTCTATTAATGTCAAAGCACTCTTTTACAACCCAGTTACAAATAAATACATCCTCAGAATGCTGCATAAAACCACTTTTCGTCTTAAACAGAAACATGGACATTGCTATTGGAACTCTCTCTGAATTTATGTCATACATTTGTAGTTCAACTGAATACAGATCTTGATCATACTAAGTCCTATTGCATATTATAACATTCTATGAAAATTGTAACATTCAATTGGCTCACCTTCCTTGACCCCAGAGGCACTTTGTTGGCAAGTTCTATCAGACATTTCTGTGTGGGATGAGGTTTAGATTTAATATCATCAGCAATATCTGTACCATACATCTTCTTGTAAAATTTCTTCACTTCAGGCATATCAATCTATAATAAGGAATTATATATGGCAATTAGAGCTAATGTATTCAATAAAAATTTGCTTTGTTTGTTGAGTGCCATTTAATCAAATAACTGGACCTGACTTTTCATCTAATTTAATTTGGACAACGGCTAAAATTTTGCATTAATTTTGTGAGACTACAGTTCATCAGAATTTCTGATTTCTAACAATGATACTGCAGAGAACTCATAGGGAGAATTTCTAAAACATGTAGCATATCTAAAACATAAGAACAATTAGTAAGGTTCATTTATCTACAGCAATTATCTAATTGGTTTTCAAGGCTTAGAGGGAATAAAGATCACACAGTCTCCTTCAACATGATACCATTCTAAAAGCAGCAATACAGTCATATAACAGATTTCCAGCGAGGTTGCAATAAATATCTCTATATCTATCTCTGGTGTCTATAATGTTCAAAAAAGGGGTAGACATTGACACATGGATAGATCCATGTAAAAAGCTTCATTCATCCGCAATGGTGGATTACTGATTAAAAACCAGGCGTTTTAGTCTATAGACAATGGATGCATCTTTATTATGACAAATGATTCAAAGATAAACATGATGGCAAACTTAATGTCAAACGGTATACCTCAGATCTGCTGACCAGGGTACCAACTAATATAGGATCAGATGGAAGCTTGTGTTTATGTAATACTTCAGCATAATATGAATGAGGTGATGCCACAGTATGAACTGAAAATACAACAATGCTTAAATTCAGCAAATTACATGAACAACAGTAGTTATCACTGATAATGATTTGTTTCCTCAACTAGTAAAATTTAATGGTCATTGCTTTCAAATAGCATATTTTTATGATGTAATATGCCTGTTTAAACAGTATTTTAGTTATATACTGGCAGGCATTTAACATCAAAAGTGGTCCAGGAATCTGTACCAGTAATAGTGTAATAGGAGGCAGAAAATAAAGTTACTGATGCGGGGCTCGAACCCGCGACCTTCTGCTTGCAAATCAGCTGCTCTACCAACTGAGCTAATCTATAAACACATATGTTATACGTGCAACACTGTTACAAATAGAATGAATTGTCTCAGGCAAAGGGTTAGCAACAAACTGCCATAGAGAACATGTGCAAAGTCCATGGTTTGATAGATCAAAAGTTCTCATTAGAACGAAACAATGACATTCACCATGACAACTAAACACTGATATAATTATATAATGGAGAGAAGCACTGTAAAATTGAGATTTGAATACAAAAAAAGATTATCGGCTTTTTCATAACATGCAGTCCGAATGTTTTCAACCTTACCCATAAATACAATCAGTACAAATTTGATAAATTCAAGGATGTAAACTTTTTTCATAGAATGTAAAACATCTTTACCTAAGACACTTAAGGTTTTATAATAATCTTTTGAACAATCTTTCTTCATTGCATGAAGGACATCTTCACCCTGGGCTACTGTCTTAAATTCTGTGAATACTGCTTGTAAGTGACTATAACTCCTTTCATTGAGCAATTTCATAAACAATCCATTCTCACTGTCCCAGCGTCCATCTCCATACTGAAACAATGGCAGACAAGCATTACCTTTGATGTTCAAATCAATAGATTAAAACAAAAGATTAATACAAACAGAATCTTGTCTTGTGCAACTCAGAGAAGGAAATTATTATACACACGTACTCTTTAATTCTGACACAAAATTTCTATTCTTTTTTTTATGTATACAGTAAAACCTCACATTGCAAAAACCTCAATATTACAACCACCTTGTTATAATGACCACCTATTAAGGATCAGCTTTCAATAACTCCTCTATAATTCCACTTGATAATGAGACAACCTCATTATTACAACCAATTGTTTGGATGTCAAAGGTGATCTCGAGCTCAATATCAAGATTTTACAGTAATTATTATATCATTCAATACAATTTTAATCATCATATAATTATAGAGAAGAAACAGTTTCAATATCATAAAATCAGAAAAAAATAAAGAAAAAATTACTTAGTGTGAGTCATGAACCAACAAATTGTGTTTTACGGCAATTAAATTTGTTCATTGATATTTATCTTCCAAAACATGTAAAATTGATGGAATAATTTCTATAGTAATTAAGTTCACTGAACAGGTAATTGGTTAACCAATTATATGGTTTTGGCGATAATTATTTTAATTACAAACAAATATTATGTTGCTATTATACACAACATAATTCCATTGTTCTATCATTACAATGACATGTATACAAAGAAAATAATTAACAAACACTTTGAAATAACTAAAATACTGAACATTCAAGCATAACATACGTTTACCTACAGTAAAAAATGAATAAAAGAAAGCTTGTGTAATTTTCTTCTCTTTTTCGTGGCATAATTTTGTGAAATTAAAATATGACACATAAACAATGAAATTTAAGCACAAGACTGAAATTAATTATGAAAGTTTTTATGATATACAAAATTAATATGTGTACACAATGATATAAGTTCATGTATTTCACCAATGATTACCTCATATAAATCTTGAGCATCTTTTCTAGCTCTATCAGCATCTACATTATTTGATTCATCTCTCAGACCCTACAAAAATGAGTACATGGTGATAAATCATGAATGGTTTAAAAGAATTCTAACTATTATAAGGTGATACCCAAGAAAGTTTTAACGCAATGTTTATTAATTTTAAGTATGTTTGCCTTGAGATTACCATGACCATAAGAGCTGTTCAATAATATTTCTCCAAAAAATTGTAAAGTTTTCAAACTTTCCCATCAGAGCCTTTTGATCCCTAATTTCTAGGACTCTTCATCTGCATGGTTAATTTACATACACTCATCATACTTCCAAGGCATTACGGCAATTGATTATAGGAATTCAAATATAACAGATTACAGCCAGTTTTAAGTCACTCAGAAGGCTTATTAATGGTATTTATACCTTTTGTAATGTTAGAAGCAATGTTTGTGTTGGAGCCTTCGTTCTATCTGTTATATCTTCCTCTAAACTTATAGAAAATTCTGAAATACAAAATTACTTCATTAGACAGTTACTCTGTGATGGTATTATTATATTCTGAAGTTTTAAGAAACAAGGATTAAATATAATATTTCATATTCAAGTTTTAGGAAAAAATGGTATTCTTTTACAAAATGTTAGATTCCAAATTTAAAAAAAATATTAAAGGTCAACAAAAGTACAGTCAAACCTGTAAACAAAGGCCATCTTTGGGAAAGACAAAAACATGGCCTTTACTGGCAGGTGGCCTTTATTCAGGGGTCAGTTTCTTCTAAATAATCTGAGATGCTTTTTAAAAGAAATGGAAATATGTTGGGGTATCCTTAATGACCTTTGTGTTATTGCTTTTTTAAAATTCAAGTTTTTATGCTGTTAAAGTGAAAGTCAGACCACTATAAATATGATATAAGGTGTCAATTTAAAACAAGAAATTCTGTGGCTTTACAAAAAGAATAATAGGCCTCAATCCAAACAATAGGCTAAATGAATACATTAATGCGCAATTTTACATTTGGGACTTACTGAATTTTGTTATAAATTGCACTATATACCTTCAATATGAAATATAATATTATACTCACCTTTTCTATAAGATTCTTTGAGTTCTGCAATGGCAGCATTGTCTCTAGAGGCCAGAAGTTCAACAACATCTGACATGTCAGCAGTCTGCAATTAAAGTCAAGTTTAATGATTAGTGATAAAACCATCTTCAATTATATAAGTCGTTAATTGTTTTAATTATCAAAATGTACAAAGGTGTGCAATAAATAAAATGACAATCAAAAAATAATACGAAAACATTTTGTGTACCAGGTATTTGATTAAAACAGACTGATAGATAGACCTTTCTATATTTTTTCATTCTTTTATTGAACAAAATTATCCAGCGCTCATTAATTGTCTTAGCTTTGAAATTCGGGTATTTTAAAACTAGCCGTTACAAAGCAAGCAATGTTTAAAAGTTGTAGAAACAATGCTTGAAAACAAGGTGGTAGACATGTACATTAACAAGTTTAATTTTGAAAGTAAGACCATTTGATCTATTTGATATATAGAGAAACAAACGTAGGGTAAATAAATGTATGTATCAAGAAGCATAGTGCATTCTCACCTTATTTAAAAAAAGAAAGGTATGACCCAGAAAATGTGAATAGAGCATATGAATTAATTTAATGTGATATGAAATATCATTACTTAGTCATGTCACATTTTTTTATTAAAAGTACAGAAAAGCCTTACTTAAATACAACCTCAATAATATCACCACCTAATTACAATGATTGTTTCCAGATTGATATTCAATAGTTCCTCTACATTTCAACTTAAATTACTATCACCAGCATTCCTGTTGAATTTGTATCAAGGAAAGTCGTATAAATACACAATATATATAATAAAAAAAATATCATACATGTATAACAAACATCATCCAATAATTATACAATAAAACACAATCATGTATTAAGCATTAAAACAGACAAATACACAGCAATATATCATTAATACAGGTATGGAACATGACTTTTATATTCTCGTTCAGCCATTTAAATGCGTTCTTACAATTCAGAAAAAGAACTTGAATAGACATTGAAACTGTTCATTTCCTGAGAACAATATCATCAGTATAGATTGATTTTTATATGATTTGTTCATTTCCCTTCCATGATGGAAAAAAAATTCCATCCTTTAATTGCAGACAGAGAGAAGAAATAGATTTTGTGTAAATGAATATTGCAGGCAGTGCTGTAAGGGAAGGCACAGAGATGTACTTTGCAAACCTTGAAAGAAAAGTAAGGGCAATTTCATACAGAATGTATTTGAAAAGTTCCTAATTTTAATATTTAGCCAAACTGAAAACAAACAGCAAAATCAAAAACCATCACACTTGAATTATGAAAGTTTACAGAAAACAACCTAAATTAAACCCTTAAGCTGTTTTATTTAATTAGGACTAAAACAATGAGGTTTAAGCAGCAAGATGTCACAGAAGAAAACTGTCTCAGGATGAATAATCTATTATCATTTCTACATTTTAAAATCCATATGAATATGTTAATACATTGATATTTTGTAAAGAACATTTATTTTATTACATGATTACTAAAAAAAATGATGTATTAAAATGTTAGCAATAAAAAGGTTTTTATACATATTCAACTAAATAATTGAAAATAGTTGAAAATACAATTAATAACAACTTTCTAGTCCTCCTAAGGGACAAAGATAAAATTTAATCTTACTCTTTACAATATTATGTATAAGTATGTATACATATATATAAAGTAAGATATATAGCCAATACAGAAATCCATGTAGCTTGACAAAAAAGCAGAGTAATTGCATATGGTTATATAAGCATGCAAATAAATTCAAGATGGCTACAAACTCTCACCTTTGCACTTTTACCCTGTAACACAAAATCAACAAAATCACAAAATCTAATATTTTTTTTATATATGGGGCATGCATATAACTTATATATATTGACTATTACTCATTGACAACATCTTGGTGGCTCAATCTCCTCAGTCACTGAACAATTATTCCAATCAATCCTTTTGTGTGAAATGAAGGTGGAATCAAAGCACTGAAGGGAATGGGCAGCTCCATGTAACAAAATCAATGGTAGGTAGTATGATTCCGTTGAAAACATAAATGTATTTAAATTATAATAAAATGTGGCAATTAATCATACCATACAAGATTACATTTGGAAATCTAAATGTTTACAATGATATGTATTTAATCAAAGTTTATAGCCTTAAATAGCCCTCAGAGTTCATAGATTAGGATAGAATACATGATATATTCTCTATCTTACATTATGTAATATCAAATATTACATAAAAAATGGGCCATTTAAATGCTTTTTTATATAATTTTACTGAATTCAAGGCTGCTTCCATTTTGCTTAAAATCACACTATCTACCTTCAACCACATTATTGTTTACATTACTAGCATAAGCTTACTCTGGATCTGTTTCTACGAATAAAACAAAACAGAACATAACTATATACAAAACACATACACAATATCCAATTCAACCAGACTGTTCTATACCTACTAAAACACATGCTGATACAATAAATATACATGCAATCATATACATATAATGGGACACAACGCTGAATACATTGATACAATGAGCGGAACTATTTACTGGTTGGTATGCTTCCTAAATCAAATTATAACATTGTGAATTTGAGGACACAATATTCAATAAATATTTGATTACAACAAGCATGTGAAACAAGATCATACACACATTAACTGACTGTAACAAATACAGCATCACTTAAAGTGGTATGAATTTGTTTAGCTACTTTTGTGGGGGTTATGATGAGGGGTGTTTAATAAGTAAAGACTCGTATAAAACATATGCAACATAGATGTACTTACACTTAGGGCATCAAACACAGCGTATGAGTCAGCCAATGATCTCTCCTGTAGTAAAGCGTTAATCAAATACTCCCACTGTGGACCTAGACCCTGCTTTAATTCTGACACAAGATCCTAAAAATACAAACAACAAATGAGTGTACAATCATATCAAAGAACGAAGGCTTACAAACAGAGAGGAACATGACCCAGAGCAACAGATAAACTTTCTCAGTGAATTGGGTACTACTCCATCATTTCATTTCGAATTGGGTATTTGCTAAATATAATTGGGTTTCCTGAAACCTGTTAGTCTATGATTTTTATATCAATTAGGAAATTCATGCTCTTACTTATCAAGTCTAAACTGTACACATTTGGTTGTTTTTGAACCGCATCGCTACCACATTTGTACAAGACCATGAGGAACAACTGACAGACGAAAATGACTATATGCATGCATATTCATAAAAATTGATTTTGATACGCATCATAAATATTTTAATTGGGTATTTTGCTTTTGTAATTGCTTTTTGATATGCATCTAAAATAATTTCAATTGCGTATTTTGTAAATTTAATTGAGTAAATACGCAAATACGCAGCTTATCTGTTGCTCTGATGACCTTTAAGCACAAAAAAGCTTTTATTCAGAGGTTTATTTGGTCTTTTATATCAACAAGAAAGCAGAAAAGAGTTAGCTGTCCTTAATATGTACATATGAACTTAATGAAGGCAATCATTACTAGATGGCCATTAACTACGTTTTTACTACACACATAATATAGAATTTATACAAAATCTTTTTTATCACACAAAGAGGTCATTTGTAAATTATTGATGGTCAGCTAACATATGAGTTTTTATAAAATATGCATAAAGGTTGATTTTCAGATGTATAGCAGGACAGCTTCCTCAGAACATCATTGAAATCATTATCATTAAAAATGCCATTCTAAATTAATAAAAGGCTGTTTTATTTGAAACTAAAAAGATCTATACATATACATAATAGATTCATGATATACATACCAAGTCATACTTCTGTCTGAATTTGCTTTTTGTACTCATTCTCTGCTTGTGTGTCTTCTTAATCAGAGTTTTAATGAAAATGTCATCTGGTCGACCTTTTAAAAAACAGATAAATAGATAAACAGACATGGTAGGATTGTCATTCAAATTAAACATTTCAGGGTGATTGTTTCATGTGTTTACTTGTTTGTTGTATTGTTTATTTGTTAGTTTAATTGTTTGTTTGTTTGTTTGTTTGTTCATTTATGATGTGTTCTTAACAACATTCATCAATAATATTTCTGGCTGTATCATTTAGAAGACAGTTTACCTAACCAGTGCTTCATTTTTTATGTTTATTTATGACCACTACTCGAATGGCTGTGATAAATTTCAACAAATGGGTAATGATGGTCATTTTATTTGGCACATTATGACAATAGAAAATGATTAGAATGAATAATTAACAATGAGTTCATATTACACAATGAACCTCCCTAATAATTGACACATTTTGTCCATTCTATTGAAATATATCCTGATAGTATTATCATATCATTGGATTTAATAATTGATGTTAAACAACATTTGAATTAATTGCAAAGAGTTGAATTCATTCAACAATAGTGTAATCAACACCTTGATGAAACAACCAGGTGGTCTTTAAAGAGTTCCAATATCAAATGAATAATTTAATTAGTAGAATGTAGTTGTACAGTTTTATTTACTTAGTTACATCAAACACACAAGCAGACCAAACCACAGACCTTGTTGTGAAGTCTAATTAGGTTTTCCGGAAGTCTCCCAAAGCTCAAGTATTAAATGCCACAGAAACAAATAGTAAATACAACATGCAAATAAATCAATACTATTTCTGACATATCAATTAATTCATTAATAAAACATTAAGATAAATCAATAAGACTTTGGGTTAAGCACTGAACGCAGCACACACTTCAAGCCTTTTGATGAACCCACTCCATGAAAGGTGATAGAAATTGATGAGACTTTTGATCAGGAAATATATATTTAATTTTTATTTGTACAATAACTCTTTAAATTATTGCCAATGAACATACCTTTAAAGGAAGAAAATAGTAACCAGTATTTATAGACATTAATTAACTGCTTGGCATGATCACAAAGTTCATATGGTACTCATTATTTACAACCAATTAGTTTTCTAATTAAATGGCATTTCAGGTCTCATTATTTTATCACCACTCATACAAAATTCAACAAACAGCAAAGAATTATTCATACTGTGTGGAATGACTGAAAAACAAGCATATATTTATCAATGTATCATATGTATGTATATTTTTCAATCATTCATATGTCTCAAAATGGTTTCTTTTGTGTAGAAATTTGGACATATACCTATATCATCATTTAGAGCACAATACAGACAAATAAGACATTCAAATTTATCAATTGGTAACTTTAATTTATCAGATCATTTAATTGACTCTAATATTCAAAATATTGAGTGATTACTAATGATTACGATGGTCAATTCTAAGACGAGACAACAACATTCTAATCAGAGGTTGGTTATGAGGTTCATACTATTCCCAAACTAATATTTAAAACCTCCGTAAAGGTACTTTGATAAGTCTAGGCTATAATTTCATAATCTCAAGTAATTCTAAAGGTCATTCAGTTTAAGAATATATCTACTTTTTTAATAAATTAATATGTTTACCCAGCTGTTTGGCAATCTTGAATAACTGAGAAATATCAGATTTATCATCTTGGCTTTCCTTGGGTGGACCAGACACCCCATCTTCCTGTAATGTAATACAGTGGTAAGTGATCAAACTATTAGCTACGTTCAATAACAAAATTGTCTAACATTTGTATTTTCACAATGAAAATACATTCTTCAAATTGGATATTCCTTTAAAATGCTGTCCCAATAAAGAAAAGATACATGCAAGGAAGAAGATAAGCAGGTATGTCAGTATGGTATACTCAGTATTAATTTACTACAGTTGCTAGATTATCAGTTATTTAACTGAAATACACCATTTACATTGAATTTACTGAACATCATATTTAAACACACAGTTAGTTATTTATCTTGATTAAAAATGGCAATATTGTAAAATAGCTGATGTTCAAAATTTCATCAATATGTCAAACAGAACTTATTATTGCATGAAGTGTTTCCAATTCAAAATGTTAGTTCTTTAAAACAACTCTATTAACTCAAAATGTCATTTTTTCAAAAGCACTTACTTCAGCTTACAATGATTGGCTCAGATAAAAATTGACATCATAGATCAATGCCAGATATACATGTAAGTTGACCATTCACTTCAAAGACAACAATGTTCTAAGTTCCTTTCAAAATATGATGAATTATTGAATAAAAAAATTCTTGCAGAGAAAAGTAGAGATTTTTTAAAGCAAGACATTGAACAAAGAAAAAGTTTCTCATGAAAACTTCATAAAATTTAAATTTATTGACAAATGGGACAAAAAGGCAAAGTAAAAATGGAAGACCACACACCATGTAATTCACAGACATTAAACAAACGATTCACTGAAAAGTTAGAAGTTGAAGAAGTAACTGAACAATGGCAAGTAAATACATTATTAATGGAACTCAACACTGACTCCAGAAAATAATGATAACAGAATGTTTGAAGAAGTAACTTTATGAGTTTTATATCTTTCATATATGTTTATTGTGCTGATGTCTAATGAAGAAGTAACTTTATGAGTTTCATATCTTTCATATATGTTTATTGTGCTGATGTCTAATGAAGAAGTAACTTTATGGGTTTTATATCTTTCATATATGTTTATTGTGCTGATGTCTAATGAAGAAGTAACTTTATGATTTTTATGTCTTTCATATATGTTTATTGTGCTGATGTCAAATGAATATGAAATATGAGTAAATTGGAATATATTTACTGAGTTATTGAGTCATTTTAAATAAAAACATAAAAAGGAAAGACAAACTAAATTAAAAGGAAACCATATTTCAGGCACATACAACACACACAATATAAACATGCATAAATGTGTATAAATATATCAGAACAGTAGGGGTTTTATACACAGATACAAAAATGAAAATCTAAGGAATTGTACAAAAGAATAACAAAGTTACAGGGAAAGAAATGGACCATAAACAAAACTGTTTAAAATATCATGCATAATTCCAAATTGGGTAAATCAAAAAAAAGGAAACAAAGAACAGTGGGTTAATACATGAGGAATTCAAGTTTTTATACAATATTATACAATCATCATACATCAAACATATCCATATAATCATGCAATACAAGCATGCAGTTACAATAGTTAGCTTGCCTTCCTCCTCCTCCTTTGTTTTAAGTGAACAGGTCTAAGCCTTTTACTTTTCTGACTATTATTATTTGCTTCAGGTTCATCCTCATTGTCATTATCAGAATTTTCAATTTGACTCACAGTATCCTTGTTTTTATTGGTGTCAGCAACATTATTCTTTTCAGTTTCTGAGTTAGACTCATTATCATATATATAGTCACTTTTCTGCTCTCCTGTTTCAGAACTTGTTCTATTATTTTCTGAACAGTTATCATCATTTCCACCATTTTCTTTTCCTTGTTTGTTTCCTTCATTGTCTTCAGTTTGTTCTTCACTAATGTTGTCTTTATTCTCCTCATCAAGCCCATTATCCTCCTCATTGGTTTGTACTGGTTCATTATCATTTTTATTATCATCATGTTTCTTATCAGTTATATCTATGTTCTCTCCATTATTTTCAGATTCAATGTTACCAACATCCTTATTTTTTGCATCTCCTTCATCATTAGAATCAGAATTATTTTTGTCATTTTCTTCAGATATTAAAGTCTTTACTCTTTCAAGGTGGTCAAGTTGAGATCCATTCATACTGGTGTAACTTTTTGAACCATTCTCCAGACCATTTTCTTCCTTACTTTCATCTACATCTTCTGATTTGTCAGCAAAGGTTTTGGTCTTGCTATTCTTCTTTTTCATTTTATTAGTTTTCTTTTTATTTTGATATAAGTCTTCAATGCTGGACTTTACACCAGAATTGTGATAATTTTTTGTATGTCTATCAGATTTGTTACCATTGATAATATTACAGTCATCATCAGCTTTGCCATCTCCATTACTCCACTGATTGTAAGCATTAAGGATAGAATAACCTTTTTAAGAAATCAATTGAAAATGATTTACATTCAATTTGAAATGATGAAATAAAGGAAATATTTGTTAAATTTCAACAGAACCACATATATTTTATCAGAATAACTAGCATTCATAAAGAACTAATGAAAAATAATACATTAGAAAGGCTGGCAAAAGGCTACTATTTTCTATTTTAGCAAGCATTGGGTAAAAATAATAAGTTATAAAATGTATCATGGAAACCCAAGTACCGGTATCTGAAAGTAAGAATAGTGTCATCTAAATAATGAAAAACATATATATAAAATGGCTTCTGAATTTCAATTTACGGTTTTGTTTTGGCATAAAAGATACTTTTCTATATTAACTTTACATTTAGAATCTAGAACAAGTACAAAGTAATTATATGGATCAGGTTCACTGACACTCAGAAAATCTCTATAATCCATTCAAACCTATCTATAATCAAAGTAGATAATACAAATCACAAGCCTTCAGTTCATGTACATGTTAAAAGCGCTTTCTTTAAAAGAAAAATCAATCACTCTTAATTATGACTTCAATATTGTAATTATCTACATAAAAAAACTTCTGAATAACAAGTGTGATCTTTACTTGCTGTGATCCATCATAAATTGTAAGTATAAATTGAAGTTGGTGGGACTTTTCTGTTTTTCTATACACTGTCCTTGTTAATTGATAACAACAAAATAGCTGTAACTTAGATCAATTATCAGCTTACAGAATCTACTTCGTAAATGTTAATTGCCTTCCATTTGCAACCAATTTTATGGAAATCTAAAAATTATTATGAAAAGTACAGAAAACATTATTTAGTGACCACCTCGATAATAAGAAAACCTCATTTTAGCAATCAGTGTTACTTTCAGACCATTTGCAATATTTCCGCAAGAATTATAATCAGACCACCTCACTGGAATGACTGAGTAATTTGGTTCCTAAGGTAGTCTTAATATCGAGGTTTTACAGTGATTGATTCTTAAAATGCAACTTGTGTGAGGTAAGGTGCGAACCAACCACATGCACTAGATTCAAACAGTACATTAACAACAAATATAAATATTTGTTTGATATCACTTCTATGGAAACATCAAAACACATGCAATACAATAATAACAAAACATTAGATGTCAGATATCTATTTCCATGCTGGAATGGATTGACTAAAACTCATCAATGGAGATATTTTATTGGTTTACAACATGTAAGACTGATGCTTGCTTTTACTAATGGCTTCACATGGTTACCACATAAATACCCCTGAATAACATTAAAGTGTTGTGAAGTGCTCAGAAAAATTGTTCAATGAATTCAAATTCAAAATTAGACTATATAAGTATGCTGTAAAACTCAAACTGAAATTATTTATTGGTTTTGTACAAATGACAAGAAATTCAAATATAACACCTAAGAATTATTTGATGGACATTTTTGTCAAAAAGAAATTTAGAAAGACTTTTGTCCAGAAAAGATTATTTCATTTCAATTGGAAAAAGGACTGTAATTGTTTGAAAAAAAAAATTTTGCATAATGTGAATTTTTTAATTTTTTTTTTTGAAGTTCTACACAATACAGCAATGCAAACCAATGTTTTATAGGCATTAATCTTCAGCAAAAATGCTTCAAACTGTTGTTGGCCCTTTGCTGTCATCCAGAATCAGTGCTTTATTTGAAATGATTCAAAAGTTAAGCTTAAATTCACTACATGTGATAACAACTACACTTCATAGACCATTTGTATTGACATTATTTTAGTTATTTAGTGGCATTAAAATGAAATTACTGTCTGCAAAATACAATAACTGGGTAAACAGCTTGCAATTATGTGTACAACAATAGATAATAGACAGCTCTGTGCAATTATACGTTTTTTACAACAAAGTCATTGTTTTATGGATAGAGAGAACAGCAGTGGTGCAGCATTCAACACTGATAAAACAAAGACATAACAAATAGTGAATTCCTTTGGGAACATCAATAACAAGAGAACCTTTAAAACACAAGTTCACCCACCTGTGTCTTCTAACCTATTTTTGAAATGAGTTGTTGTTACAATTGATACATTATTTGTATTCATAATTACCAGGGACTGCCACCATGAAAATAAGACTATATCCTCCCTCCCTTCACTTGGTCAAATAAAAATTATACTCTGGTCATTTCATGATTACTAAATTAAGTTTGCCACAAGGTTTCAGAGTTAAACAAAACATTGAATAGGTATGTTGGTTTATTCTGTAGGTTATTGATTGACTGATTAACTTTTATGATCATCTGGATAATCTGACCTTACAGATATTATTATTGGTCAGTCATAAATTGTTTATAAATAGCACAATGACTTTTCATTAAAGCTTTCGACATTGCAGAGTCTATAGGTGCTTGTAGGCCGGTGGGAAAGACAGACTAATAACGACTGTCTGCAATTACTTACATTTGAAGCATTTTGAGTCCAGTGTTCACTAAAAGTTATTAGAAAAAGTTTGGATGCCAAGTTAAGGGTGCATCATTGTGATTGGTCAAGTTTTTTCATATGACCAGAACCAACCAATTAGATGCATGCTAGGTGAAGCTGATCTTAAAGCTCTAATTATTACCATTCAGCTAGGTGAGCTTCAAAGATCGGAAAATTTATCAGTAAAAATCAATCTGAACATATTTAGATCAGGTTTGAACTTCAACAAATTACAATTATAACAATAGTTTACAAAGTGACATAGACAATACAGCCAATCCACATGTCAGCATGCAAGTCAAGACTCAAGTTTTACCTCTGTATCCTGACCATTTTTGTTGATCATATCTTGGTAGTACATGCTATAATCATGTTCTATTAACTGTATGATGGTAAACAAATAAACAAAAATATCAACTTAGTACAATGCATATAATTATGATAAAAAATTCTTGACATTGAAACATTAAATATCATCAACTTAACATCAGAATGTTTTCCGTATGTAGTGATTGTAGGAATATGGGCCACTTTCAATGGCCTTGCTGTTGGGTTAACTCTTTAGCAACATGGTTGTGTGTCTGCCTACAGTGCTAGGGGTTCCTGGTTCAATCCCATTTGGGACCATGGATTTTTCCCACACCCAATTTACTATACATATATTCAAAACACAGGTGTAATACTATATACACAGGTATATACTAGTTTGACAATCATTAATTAAGCCACATAATGCATTTTTGGACTTTGTGCAAATTTTTGACATCTGGAGTGCTTTGACTGTATTAATGTTCTTTCCTTTGATAAATGAACTTTCTCAGCAATTCTGAAGCAATGTCAACAAGGAAATTATCCTTTATATTTGATAGTTGGTAATTTCTGAAATCTGACATTTTTAGAAGTGTTGACCATTGTTTTAAAGGTGTAGAAATATCGTCCAAGGTCAAAATACAGACAATTTAGCTTATAATACAACCATAATTCTGACTATATTTTGACTATTGATATGTTTTTGTGTGTTCAACATTTCAGTTTTATATGAAGAAAATAATATTTGAATTTTAAAACAGGACAATCTGGTGACTAAATAAAAATGTGGATTCATATAATTTCCTGTAGTTATATACAATGTCTGAACTATTCGGTTGAATAAAACTGACTGTTTAACAAATTCATTATTTAAAAAAGAGCTTATTACAAAGGAACATACTAAATTACCAAACAACAAAATATATCCTACGAGATAATACAATCAATAATCATTTGCCAATAGCAGATTTCAAGTCATTATGAAATCTGCGTAATTCATATAAAACAATACTGTAAATACAATATTATTGTCCTACATGATGAGATCATGTCTGAATATTAAAAATATACATAAATTATTCATTATGGTAGATATATGTAAATTACATATCATGTTCTGATAATGAAGTGTTTTAAATATTTACACAGATCTCTTTTCATTGCAGTCAATCTCTATGATGTTTTATGAGCAAAACACAATGTAAACCTATCCCATAAATATGATGTATGAAAACCAATATCTTAGAATAGAAGGATTTTAGTTTTCCACAGGGAAGTCTGCAGGAGGTTTATGTTTTCATATATTCAAAATAGCTTCATTATTTATGTTACATGACAGGTGGACAAAAGAGAATTATGGAGACTGACTTCAATCTTATCTGTAGATGGAGGAAATTTCTAAGAAAAAGTCAAAACCATGAAGGCTTTGATCTACCATGTTTTATTGTGCAAAATTTTGTGTTAGTGAATTGTACGGAAGAATTTTAAAAACCAAACAAAAATCAATAATCATGTTTGAAGAACAAATCAATTCAATACAAATGCATTGCACTGTTTCATTGATTAGTTAAATAACTGATTAATTGTTTGATCGATTAATCAATAAATCAATTAATTATGTGATAAGCCAACTGATTTAAATCATCAGTTCCTTAGGGTGAAATAATCAATTTACCATGATAACTAGAGTATAATCATTCTGTCCTGTGTTTACAGTCTTTCTAAAAATGAAAAAAGGGGAAAAAATAATCCCAAGGAAGGACTTTATCAGTAAATGGGACAACTTAGAACAGATCCCTCCAAAGGCATAGAAATGAAGGGGCAACTTTATGTAACATAATTCTGCAAATAAATAATTTGGCATAAAAAGTATACACTATTCTTTTTATGGAAACTTAAAGATATTTCAGCGCTCATACTATGTACAATGATGTGTGTTAATTGTGCAGTTCAAATGTAGTTGATGCCAATCTCAAATATAAGTGCAAGAAAAATTGAAATGAAACTCCTTGTTTCTATTATCGAAAACTCAAATAGAACATTGTACTGTTTTGCAAATACTAATCTAACAATACAACAGAAAGTTCATACCCAAATAAATTAAATTTGAGACAAGCTTTTTTCTCCAGAGACTGATAAGAAAATGTAAGATTGGTCATGCAATACTTGTGATGAAAGTATAATTTTAAGCCTGTGAATTAAGGAAGACTGATATATAAAATCATGCATTTAATTAAGGCATACAATTAACATCAAGAAAATGTACCTAAGGTTGTTGCATGCAAATGTAATAAGGATAATGATGATGACACGTCATTAGTTTCCAATGTAAATATAGGTAGAATACCAATGGATCTGCTAAGAGGAGTGTAAGCCTAGTTCCAAATTAAAGCTTCTGATTGGTTGGTTAATATTTCAGTCCCATAACTGACCAATTGCACAGCAGTATTTAAAGACCTGACTGTTCTCTGAGTACAGATTTATAAACAGAAAGGATGTGAGATATATATGGCTCTATTCCTAACCTAGGGTTTGGGATTAAAATTCCTATTTAATACAATATTCATTGTAAACATCAATATAATCTAAAATTGATTTCTAAATTGTGTAACTACATCATTTTTATGAAGACTATAAGGTTGCCCTGATTTCCAGAACCAAAGAAAGGTGTGTGCAAAAATGAAAATGAGAGAGTATAAAAAAACCTACGTCATTATCCTGAAAATTGAATAAATATGAAGATAAATGAAATGATATGCTTTAAAACACTGAAGCACCATTAAAGTGTAAACCAACAATCAAAAGATTGTGTCATGTAACTACTAATACAAGCAAGTGAGACAGACTATGAAACAAACATATAGTTCATACCAGAATAGATATATCAAAATTATCATAGTACAAGTAAGCGTTCTTTGTAGATTTACCACAGTGGTTCCATCTGATTGTTATAGCTTGATTGATTGAGACTTTACTATTGAACAAATCTAACCATATACATTTTGTCAAGTATTCAAAACTTTTTAATTCAATAACTTGTTTCCCAATTTAAAAATGTTAAACCATCCAATTTACTGACAAAAAATGAAATATAGTTCAGCATAATAAATACTGGTAATGACTGTTATTAGTACTATGACATATTTTCAGTCAACTTTGTTACTAGAACAATTTAGTTGGAGTTTAACATCCGTTATCAACAACATTTCAGTTATATACAGGGGACAGGAGATTTGACCAGTGATCCTGGGTACAAGCCCAGTACAAGCTTGATCCCTCCTAATTCTGTAAACAAATGCCATCTTTTCCACATAAAGCATAATTCAAAGGTCAGGGGTAAAAATTACCTTAAACATAATGCATTAAGTTAAATGGTCAGAGAGAACATGAGCTTAACATAGGTTTGGAACTCTCAACCTCAAGGTCAACAGTCTAAGCTGACTGAGCAATCCAGGATGCTTTTAGATGTCACAAACTGTCATATTAATAGACAAAGACATCTGTAAACTGTTCAATTGTCATGTACACAATCAAACACATTGACAAGGTTATCTATCATACACATTACCAAACAGAAATTGCAGAATTCTAAATGGATGTCATTTCGTACAACTTATAAAACTAATTGTTTCTACAAACAGATGACTAAAATAAACAAATGTTTACGCACAAAGGAAACTGACACCGAAAAATCGAATAAGATCAATATCAGCCCAGACACACCAATATGAACCCAATACTATTTGTAATAACTCCATGATCACAGCAAATTTACAGTACACACTCCCTTCACCCAACAAATATTACCTTTTTAACACCCTTTTTGTCATCCTGTATTATTAAAAGCCACAGTCATTATATTTAGAACAACTAACAATTGAAAAGATATTTAAACATTCAAATCTGTGTGCATCCTATGTCATCATTCAAGGTAATAATTTGTTCAGAAATTTCAAATCTATGTAATCTTATAAAATGAGACAGCTTTAGTGATTAGTGTTTTTTAGTTCCATAATGCCAAACATTTTCAGCATGTGACACATATCATATGAATCATAACTGTGTCTCACTAAAACAGGGTTTCATGTTGCAACCAAAACTGGCATCTTACCAAACCTTAATTTCATATGCCCTATACAAATTATGTTGTATTAGCAGAAATACTTAAATAAATCTAATATCAGCAAAAAAACCTAAGTTTAAGTATAAGGAATCAAGCTATCAACGCAGGATATGAAATAAGATACTTACAGCTCTGTTAGGGATGATTTTAGGGAGCTTTGTTCCCTTACCCCCACCACCACCAGCAGCAGCCCTATGGTCATCCCTTTTATTGGTCACTGGCCCACGGGTCTCACTCTTAGTTGCTCGTTGGTAATTCTTCTGTCTCTGAAAGTATCAGGGTTGGCGATAATTATCTAATACTGGGAAGAAATAACACCTAACCTCTCATGGGAACATAGGTGTAATTCTAGGACAAGTAAAATCAATTTAAGTTCAAGGCATTTAGACCTAAAGGCATGAATTCCTGTTTTAAAAATCAAGATATGACCAAATGTGAAATTCCCCAAGAAATGGCAAACATTAGCTTCAATGGAGAAGTAATATAATGGAAATATTTTGACTGGCTGATTGTAAGGAATTAAACCATTCATGAAGACAGGCCAAATCTACAAATGATTAACAGCACAAACCATTTTAAATGATAATTACAGACAACTCTTTTCAAGGAAAATACCTTATAAATCACAAAAAATGGTTTCATTTTTATTCTTTTGCATATTTAGTAAAGCAATACTTTTAACTAAACTATGTAATAAACTTACGAGTTTGGGTAATTTTCTTTCATCAGTTGTATCAACACTGTGAAAATCTTCATCATAAGTCTCATCTAAGCTGTTCTCCAAACTCCTCTGTATAAAAATCATATGATAATTAAGCACATTGTATTACATACATGGTCACAAATAAAATAATATACATATACACCTAAGGTGATACCTGTAAACAAAAGTCACCAAAAGTAACGAATATAGTCTTTATGCACAGATGACTTATATTCAGAGGTTGAATTGGCCTAATACATCAATAAATATGTGTAAAAATGTGAATGTTGCTTACAGGAGAACTTTATTAACTGGATACGGTTAACTAAGGTATGACTGTGTGATTACCTAATGCTTTTTGCAAATGATAACAAAACTACATCATAAGGATTAATACTTAATAGCAAATGAAACACATATACTTACAAGCTAATAATTTACTACATTAAAAAGTGAATTTAAAACATTTTTATTAATAAGTGTTTGAATAAGTGCAGCTTAATACGTGGAAGCTCATTTTTAAATAAAAAACAGTTCTATAATTCAATTTGCACATGGAATTGTGTGCACTCTCATGTAGACTGTCATACTTTTAGCAATAATGAAAATATATGAATTATACAAACAGAAGTAAAAAATATTACTATCTTCTAAAACGTGACTAAGTTAGATAATTAGTAAGAGGAAGGTTAACAAAAATCAGCAACCAACCCAGACAACTTCAAACAGAGTGATTCGTGTCAACAGAACTCTTCAAGAAATGATCAAAAGAAAAAAACAGCAATCTAAAATAATGGTAAAAAATTACTACATATAAGTAAACTCTACTAAGAGAGACGCTAACCAAACTATTCTTCTAGTCTACAAAGATCAGAGGTGAACAAATTTGCTGTAATTTGGAGCTTTAATCTTTGAGAATGAGTGTTTTCAGTGCAAAAATGCAAAAACATGCATTCGAAATTGGACCAACTAAACATTTAATATGTGCATACCTAGGTTTCAAACACATACAGTACATTGTAAAACCAGAGGTTTTCGTGACATCTACAAACCACAATAAAATAACTGCAAACTTGAAATACAACAATGAAAAGAAGTTGTCCCTGCTTGCATGACAGTTAAGTTTCACTAAACCAGATTCAATGAGAAAAGACCAGCATATGTGTGGTACAATAGAACACATCACTGAACCCTGCCTTACAACCTCCCAAAAATTATTTTTTTACAGAATAGAATTTTTGCTCCTTTGTTTAATGGTCTTTTCACTTGAAATTGGAGACCATCCTGCTATTACGTAATATGACCACTTTATGTATGTATATACTTTTCATCCACCTTACTCATATATAAAATGAATTTATTAAGATACCCAAGATATGTTGTTTCTTTCTAAGATACACCTTTTAGTCTAAATGAAGAAGCAATAATACTAAACAAAACAACAATGCACAACATCCTGTACATTGTATATTCACAACCATTATCTTTAAGAAAAACAGCTACAAACTACCAATTTAAGTTAAAATGCCAAAATCAAACGCAACATATCTGCAGGTAATAATTTCAGCTTGGGATCTTGAATCAGGTTTAGTGAAAGAGTAAGTAGTTTCTATAACCCAAGGATGGTTATTTTACATCTGGGAGCAAGAGAGGACAACCCTGACCTTTACCGTCCGTGACATCCGACTTCTGAATCGGCGTGGTGAGTCGAAGTCTTTAACGCTATCACCCCATAAACGTTTTAAGTATTGATGTTTGCTGTAATCCTTCTCCTGAAAATATGGTTTGTAAAAAATTATGCAAAATGGACAAAAGCACAGAATGACATCAAAGAGTCGAGCTAATGAAAACTTACAAAAAGTCCATTCAAAGGTTGTCAATTATACGCATTTTGTTGTTATTTTACCCTTTATCATAATTACTATCAAGTAAGACCATTTGTAAATCTAAACCAAAACAAAAGAACAAAGCCATTAATTGTGTGTTTAAACATATCAAGAGAGTCTGTTGCATCATTTGTCATATTCAATAATCACTGATAAAATTCTGCTGATGCAGACAAAATTCAAGGCACCATTAAGGCACCATCACAATCAGCCAAATATGTACATTTGGACATGCCAATAACAAAAAAACAAGCATCTTTTCAGTGAAATTCCAGTTTTGTTTGTAATATGGCATACATTTTAATTCGTCAAACATCATAAGCATGTGAGCACAAATAGTTCATTTCAGAATGTTTTTGCATTTGAAGAAAACTGGAACAAATTTTATATAATGGTGGATCTTCATCAAGTAATCCAACATGCTTCATATTCTGTTTAAAGAAATAAAACAACAATGTTAAAATCTTTCATGTATCATACCCATTCATTAATAGCAAGCTTTGGTTTCACTGTCTCCAGACGCCGAGCTATCCCAAGATTCTCTCTTGCAATCTCCATATTCTGTTTCTCACGAAATGGAAAATTTAAACTGAAATATAAGGAATTACAAATTTGTTAGCGAACCTTCTATAAACTGTCTTGGAGTTTAAAGGTGTTTCTGTCAGTATTTTACAACAAAAAGCTAAATGGTTGGAACAAAGTGCAGAACTGACTTTGAGTGCTCATACTGTATTAAGACATTATTGACATTCCTTGACAGTTTACATATTGCTAATCTATGGATGGATGGATGGATGGATGGATGGATGGATGGATGGATGGATGGATGGATGGATGGATGGATGGATGGATGGATGGATGGATGGATGGATGGATGGATGGATGGATGGATGGATGGATGGATGGATGGATGGATGGATGGATGGATGGATGCTTTACTCCATCAGACAGATTTAGATAATACAAGTATATATAGTAGCATAAAAAATCTTCACAATATTGACTGGTATAGTAGGTATTGACTTATGCATTAAGCACATTATTAATAGGAACTGATAAAAGTACGTCATCAGGGATTTAAATGTCATTTATAAGACAGGTCAAGTTACATGGATCTATACAAGGTAAGATTTCAAATCACATGTCTATATTGTATATGTACAAAGTTTGTTTTGAGCCTAGTGAATCTACATGTGGTCTTTGTAGAAAGAAGGCAGCCATGGAAAGTTTCCATATATACTTACTAACTTAGTAATGCTATCAATATATTGCATTTTGCATGTGCTAGTAGTTTGGAGCACTTTTGCAATAATTCAATCAATGATATGGTTAGTTAAAATACTGACCACAATGAAGTTGTTAGCTTTGATATTAAGACAATAATATAGTAGGAGTATATAATGTATATGATGAAATGGATACATTCAATATTAAAGTTGATCAAGGGAAGGGTGACACCACTAATGCAGGTTCAATCCTCCCTCATAATGTAAAATGAATGTACATTTTATTTACCTCCTAGATTCATAATTATTCCAATTATCAATGTTTCCTCCATATTTCAGCACATGTGTCATCTTATTGAGGAGAAGCTTGTTTTCATGATCAATCTCAGCCTGTCTCTCTTCTTCTTTCTGGAGATAATAAAAATCATATTTTTACCTTCTTTGGGAAGAGTTTTATCTACTTGTTGCAGATCCATGTGTTGCAAAACATTATTGGGAAAATGATTGAACAAAGTGGAACATGTCCTTACATTGACCTGCTCTTACAAAGACAGAAAATTTTCTTTCAAACCAAAAATGATTGTGGATGTAATAACTACAATCAATTTTATGGAAACATAAGCAGCATCATGAAACTGCAACATCTTGGGCCTGCATACAGACATAAGCAAGTGGGCTAAGACAAACTAGAGAAATGAAATGTCCTAACCAAGCAAATAGATGAGCATGGTACAAATGTGTTCAGTTAAGTTAGAACATAGAACAGATCTACAGAAGAAAAGGATGACAAATGTTAACTTCAACTGTTGAAATGAGAATTAGATTTCAAATAAAATATCTGGATGACACAAAAGTCTTGTTTCTTTCAAAAACTTTATCATAAAGCACCTTATACCTTATTGCCCCACAGAGGGGGGATAGCTGGCATTAAAAGTACTTCACAGTTTTATAAGGAGGATTATCGCAACATTGATAGGAGGTTATTAATTTCAAATCAATTGTAAAACAAAATCTTATAAATTATACAAACCTCTCTGACAAAATAATTGCCTGCCAGGTTACAAACAACAACAGGCATTTAATAAATATAGGATTGTGAACACATTGAATTTTGCGGGTGACAGACTTTGGACCCATGACCTCAATAAAGGTCCAGCACTCAATCTTTTGACAATTATGTTAAGGCTGAAAAGCTAAGAAACCAATGATATGGATTTATACCAGCAGAACCATTCTCTAACTATTTTGTGATATAACATGTGCATAAATCATTTTTCAATAATTTTCGGAAAATCCTTTCTTACTGACAAAATCATTTTTTAAAGCATAAAATTTAGACTGTATGAATACAGACCTTTTGTTATTCAAATTCTTCAAATAATTCTAAGCTTTCAATTCAATGTCTAAAAGATTACTTGTAACTTCTACTTTGTCAACACGGCATCTTTAAAACTGATAAGGCTACACAAAAATGTCCACAGTTACTTGATAAAACATAGGGAAGGTAAAAAAAACCCATACTTTTTGTACTTTGAAGGTATGACTTGTCCCCAAATGTTTTCAAACTCAGTATATTGCAGTTAGGAAAAATACGGTAGGTCAGGTACCGCAAACACAGCCATATTTTTTCTGGCCTAGTTGATAAAACCATTTTAGGTGATTTGGGACCATAATTAAGTCACCAGTGAAAACCAATGAGTCGAATCAAATGGCTGACATTTAATTGCATAAAATAATAATCAATATAAAGAAATGATCTGACATAAAAATTGTGAGGCTATATTGCATGTTACTGCACAGAACCTTTCATCATAAAATCTTCCACAGTTTCAATCAATAGAAAAAAATGTTTCATAAAACATCAAATGGAATAGAAATGTTACTCTACCGATTCCCCCCAATTAACACAGTGCATAAAACTACAATAACAGTTTGGATATATTCATTTTCCCTCATACATAAGTAATAGCTTCGTGTCTATGATGGAGGTGAACACATTAAGTAATTGCATTGACTGTTCAAAAGAAATCAAGATTGAATAAAAAGACAACAGTTATTGTAATCAAGAAAGAACAGTGAATGGAATTGAAAAACCTGATCTATACTTTTTAGTCTTTATGGCAATTCCCAGCACAGTGTTCTTAGATCCATACTGTATGCTTTACATATAAAACATTAGGCATCTAAATTTACAGAGGCACACATTCTCTGTGACAATTTTTGTTAAAGACATTGCCTTAAAGGCTTTTCAACCACCACTGCTGATAACTCAAGTCAAGAAGTCAGTAACTACTTACAAAGAACAGAGTTAGGAAAACAAATATTTCAAGCCTCATATTTGAAGAACAAATCAAATGCAGCAGCAAGAACTTTGTAACATATTTTTTTTGAAACACCAGAATTTATCTGATTAGATGCTCATCAGTGTGTAATTTTCCTGAACAGAAATTGTGACGTTGATGAGTGATGTGAAAATTAAGTAATTTTTTATCGGAGCTGACTGAATTACTAATACAAAATTGGGTTTCATTAAAATTTATTAATGTTAGCTTGCAAATACTGCACAAATAAATATTTGTATCTCTACCACTGTTGGTTTGAACAGCTCAGCTTTGAACTCTTGAACCTGTGATTTGGTCCTGTGATGGTAAAATGCAGGCATTTCAAACCTTTACATTGAACAATAAAATTTCAAAGGACTCACAACAACTGTAGTTTGAAGATGACTGATGAAGTATTTGCACAACTCAAGAAAACTGATTTTCTGATTCAAATCACAGATTCTACTATTGAAAGAATAATGAAATTTTGATTCGGGTACAACTTGACCCAATCTAATAATAAACAAATGAAACATGCTCTGACAAAATCATATTTTGAAGTTTCAGTTTAGAGACCACTATCATGTGCACTGGGGTTTAAAGCCGTTTTTCAACAATTTTTCAGTTATATACCACAACCGGTTCACCTAACCAGTTTTCCAGGACTGTATTCTAACCGGTACTTACCCATCCACAAGAAGCTGGCAACTTCTCCACATATGGAGGAAAATCAACAATTTTGTCAAATTTTCACAGAAGGGTATGACTTGCTGCGACCGTGATTAGAGAGCACTATAAAATTGATATTTTTGATTTCATTCTTTAAACTGACAAATGGAAATCTGTCTACAAATGGTTTTCAAATTAAGTTTAATAACATGATTAGAACCAAAAATAAACCACTCTTATATTGCTCCATCAGATTTGATTAATTAATTGGCAAAAACAAGGCTTTTAACCAGGCTTCTTGATTTATCTTGTATTATTAGACAACTATAATCTTTTTCAATTAGCCCCATGGGTTGACTCTATGATGATCTTCAATGTATTTTTAAATTCCATCCCCAGGTATATTCAATATAAAAATACTTGTTAGAAGATAAGGTCTTGCTTATACACAAAGTATGATATTTATGTATATCTCTGGCCAATATGAGAGGTCAAACTGTTTAAAACTATTCACAATCCTTACAGTATTGATCTTTTGCTTAACACTCTGAAAATTGATTTTTGCATAAAATAATCCTTTAAGATATATTTAACCTATATTTTTAGGCCAATAAACATAATTTATGTGCTTTAAATTTTAAACTTCTATTTTTAGCATGAATATATTTGGATGCCTATTTCAGGCAGAAATAATAATTTATAGGCTAATTTTCTTACATAGAAATTATTTTTTTTTGTTCCTGCTATTATTTAGCTATGTAACTTTAAGCATTTATGACATTATTTTTCAAATAAAATAATTGAAGGTCACATTCTTTACACCAGATGGTTTTATTAAAAAAAATAATGATGCAATAAATGACAAAAGTTTTCAACTCATGAATCCGAGATGTATGGGATATTGGTAGTTTCAAATTTTGTCAAGACTTTGGCAAAAACAGATCCAGACTGTTTACAAATTTGTTTGCTTTTCCCATTTGCTGCATTTTGGTGAATTGATCAAAATTCAACCTAGATAGGAGGACATTGATGGTACTTTATTTCAAATGGGAGTCTATATACAAGTAAAACTTAGATTAATAGTCACCTTAGAATAAACACCACCTGTGAATAAAGGCAACCAGTGACCAAAGATCATATGTGAATAAAGGTCACTTGTGGGCAAAGGTCCTATGTGAATAAAGGTCACTTGTGGATAAAGGTCATATGGGAATAAAGATCACCTGTGGACAAAGGTTATATCTGGATAAAGGTCACCTGTGGACAAAGGTCATATCTGGATAAAAGTCACCTGTGGACAAAGATTATATATGAATAAAAGCCACGAAAAGATAAAGGCAAACAAAAGTCAATCATGAATAGAGACCATTTGTGGACAAAGCCCATACGTTTCTTAAAGGTCAAATGTGTTAAAAAAGCCATTTAGTTTTACCAAGTTCTTTACACATACATTTTATATTAAGACACGTTAATATATGTAATACATGTATACAGTTTATGCAAGTTTAATCCACATAACAACTATCGATTTTAAGGAAAAAAAACCATAAGACTGACACTAAATCTTAACTGAATACTGGTATATTCTTACAGTAAATTCATTGCCCAGCTATCTGTAATACCAGTACATGTATTATCAAATGCTATTAAAACCAATAATATTGTCTTGATAGATAAATTTTGAAATGCTCAACATACTGTCTAGTATTTCATTGTTAAAAGCCATTTATCAGGTATGTACAAATAAAGAACTTAACTTTCAGGATATATGATTCTTAAAAGGTTTATTTGCACTGCCTTAGCCAATAAACACAAAACCGTATATGAATTCTTTATAAAAACTACCTTTTGAAGTGGACAATATTATAATTATTTGCTAATTTAATGAAATTTTAAACCATAAGTATGAAATTGAAAGCAATATGAGGAGTCATGAAATAATTACAGTACTTAAGCATAACCTTTGTATTAGACATTTATAGAAAAATAAATCTATTGAAATTCATATAAAAGTATAAAATAATGAGGCCATTTAATAAAAAAGGGGTTTTAACAAAAAAAGAACTTAAAAATGAAATATATCTTTTGGTATATAAATCTTGTAACTACAAATATGAATATATAAAATAACTGTGATGGTTTTTTACTTATCTCTTTTGTTTGTTTTTATGTGACTTATTGTCACTAGGGTTTAACTTCACTTTTTAACAATTTTTCAGTTATATATGGCGGTTCACCAAACCAGTTTTCCTGGACTGTATACTAACCAGTACTATCTTACCTTACCACAAGGAGCCGGCAACTTCTCTACATATGGAGGAATATAGCCATTTTTGTAAAATTTTCATAGGAGTGCAGGACCTGCCGCGACCAGGATTCAAACCTGGATCTCCGGGTTACAAGTCAAGCTCACTATCCACTGGACCACGGCTATGGCCTTTAATTATTTCTACTGAATAAAACACTTATCAAATAACTACAATTCACAGGTACAGACAAATTTGTGGACAATGGTCATCAAAGGGAGTGAGGAGTACACTCATATTACATAATTGGCCTTTATTCAGTGGATATTTAGTCCATTACAGTACAATCTGAAACTGCAACCACCTAAATATTAAAACCACCTTGTTATAACGGCCACTCATTTACCGCCTTGCATCCAATAACTTCCCTATAATTGAACTTGATAATGAGACCACCTCATATTTATGACCAACTTTTTGGGCCCCAAAGGTGGTCTCATTATCGAAGTTTTACTGTTTTTCACTAAATGTGTAATTATCATTACAGTCAAAACACATTTATCTGTTTGTAATGCATTCTCCATTCATTATTGAAAACAAATGTGATTTGTTTTTGCAATTATTACCTTTTTAATGACTTAAGTCATTATACATTAACAGTAGTAGCAGCTATATCAATATAGTTACAGGTTTTTATATCAAACAATGGTTTTAAAATCAATTAATGCACAGAAATAACCTATCTAGGAATGGATACCAATGAAAACCAAGGAATTTACAGGATTTAATGGTTTATTGCAATCTGTTGCTATGGTAACCTATTAACACACACAATATTAATGGCTAAATAACATCAGCAATATGAGAGACATTCACATGTACATTTCAATCAATGCGCAAAAGATAATGCATCAACAAACAGAAAATCGAGAAATTTCCAACAGTACACTGTCACAACTTATGTACCTGCTGTGTTTCAGAAAGAGCTTTGAACATTAAGAGTATCAAATACCCAGGATGTGTTTTAATGAAAAAACAATGTCATTAAAAAATTCTGAATGCAAATGTCATGGAAACCTGACACAAATTAAGGAATGAAAATACCACATCATGTCTGAATGATCTAAAAAAGATATACATTGTATTGTCCTAATCGTTGTAGCAAATCTAGGCAGAGAAGCAATAAAAATAAAAAAGTGATTATTCCTCAAGAGTTAATGGAATATTCTTGTATCAGCCAGGAAACAAAAAGATATGGCTACATGCAGGATTTATCACTACACTCAGTAAAAATGTAGAATTTCTAATATAGGTCACTATTTCAACTTGTTTTTTTTATACACAAATGTTTTGGACAATTTATCATTTGAAGTTGTGGTTCAAATAGGCTGAATAAGTGTCTTAAAGAAAGGCATAAAGGCATATCATTGGTTGATTTATGGGGCTTATTATTTACTGACCAGTAGCATTCCTACAATATGGAACTGTGATACCCCCTGCAAAACCACTGTTTGACAAATATTTGTAACAAGGTTTGACAACAACATTTCAAAATGTTCAGAACATATTCTGTTCAATGATTTAACATCAGTCGATTGAGAAATTGAGAAACAACATGAAACAAATTGAAATACATGGAAATAGATCCAATGTTTCTGCAATGTTTCTACAGCAGTATATCAAAAGATCAAACTTATACATAATTCATGGATATATGACACATATTTAGAGATTGCTTGCAATATGATACTAGTTGCCTTCAGGCCACGGAAATGAAAAAAATGCAAAGGCCTTTCCAGTTATTTTAGTTAATTTTCAGAATCACTGATTCATTTTGTTATTCAGCAAGAAAAAAAAGCTGATGGTCACCTATCAACTGTGAGACTGAATAACTGCATCGCACAAATTCAATGCAAAAGGAATTGGGGATTGCCACAGTACACAAATATGAAAGACACCAATGTTTTTCCTTAAGAGTCCCACATAAATTCAAATGAACTCGCAGATCACTAAAGTCAAAACAATTGCATATTTCATTACATCTGAATAAGTGACATCACTCAATGTTGGTCACTTACACAAAGAGTTTATTCACATCAATGTACCTTTTTAACTCTAATTGTCAGAAAAATATAAAGATAATTTAATTGACTAATAAAAGCAGATACATAGTACTTATAAAATAATTGTCCTTGTGTTTTAGATTCAAATTTCTGCTTGCTGTCATTGCATAAAATATATTCAAGGGGGTTAGTACAAAGCAAAGATGATGTGTCATATAGCATATTTTATTACTTTGGTCTAAAATGGTCAAACAAACCTGCAACATCCAGCCATTTCAGACCCACATATACCATAATACTAACATCCTAAGCACATAATCATAAATCCTAAACTTACCTGAATTTGTTTAAGTCGTAGAATAAGATGATTGTGTCTTTTGGGTTCTTTAACATCAAGTCTATGTTTAACATTGTGGACCTGAAATAACAAGTTATTGACATTAACATTGATATTTTTGCAGCCAATACATGAAAATTTAATAATTTTCATATCATCTTCGTTATCAGATTTCAGGCATAGAGTTACCATTCAAAGTTCAGTGCTGTGTACAGGTTTTAGTAAACAATTGCCTGAACCTATGTTCCTCAATAATTCCAACAACCAGCATATCTATCTTCCTGAAAACATAAGGCACCTTCTGACATGAATCAAGGTCAAATAGACAAAATAATTCGTTCACCAGCAACTATCATTCCTACTTGAAATAAAACCATCCACCAGAGTACTTTATAAATGGAGATGTGACCGACTTGTAACTTTGGTGAATTGCAAGAAAGTGCTTAAAGCAGCACACCTTTTGTATTCCTTTATGATTATAAAATTATAAAAAATTTTCTGCCTTTTGACACAGGAACCTTGATGATGATTCTCACCAACTAAAACATCTTTTCTGTTGCACAAAATACAACTTCACTGTAGTTAATAGAGATATCCAGATGTTTAGTCAAAAGTATCCGGACAGCTTCAGTGCAATGTCTGAACATCATTAGACTTCTGTCAATTATCTAAATTGGACAAACAAAGTGTCATTTTTTGAGAAATGAAACACATTTTGGGTAATTTGGGGCCATAATGAAGCCAAAAGTGCAAAAGAAAAACAACCTCTGCAGCTTTAGGCCACTCATGATACTTCATTAAGGATCTACACTATGGTAACCATTGATGTGACATATGTATGAAACAAGATAATGTAACAATCTCGTTAACACATATATTCATATCAGTTTAGTTAATGAACCATGTCTCAGCTTCAGCATGATCAACTTCTCTTCTACGGTAGATTCAGTTGTGTTATTAAACCTATCAGCAATTCGAATCAATAAAGCATCATCTTCCATAGAATGTTGTAAGAACAAATCCTATAACTCACACTATATCATCAGTATTGTTCCATGCTGCCAGCTTTATTACATTGTTGATGGGCAACAAAAACTTGAAAGCATAAATTCTGCAAAACAGCGCAAAACATTAAATTCTGTGCAGAAATCTTCACCACAATCTTATTTATTGCATCATGATGGTCTCTTGATCAATTTAATTGAATGTATTTGTTGTCTTAGAAACAGTCATATTTCTCTTTTCTCATGGAAATTCTTCATAAATGGCCATGAACTGGAACAATTGGGTTACTGTGCTGCCCCAGTTCAGAAAGACAATTTTTTTACTGACTGTTGAATAACACACAACGCTACTTATTGCTTTGGAGAAAGATGTCAAAGTCAGTATAGTAGTGTAAGAATTTTAGGAATTTTAAATGATTTGACCTCTGTTTCTAAAAACTTATAATTCAAATTGAAATTATATTAAATCAAAGATTTTGTTTCTTATAAAATTATTGAAAATGTGCAAACAAAGCAAGTCACTGCTGAAAGTGAGCTTATCATGTTACAGTTTTGCACAATGACAATTATAATTATCCAGGTTCAATGACTTAAAAATACTGCTCAAAATTATAATTCAGATAAATTTTCAATGAGAACATTTATTCAGCTGTAAATCACTAAATAATTATTCTGATTTGTAGGAATATTTCTCTAACAGACAACTGTAAATTTACTATTAAATGTTCATAAACAAAATATTTGAAATTTTATTTTGGTAATCAACATCCCTTAGCAACCAATGGGGATTAGAGCTAATTTATTTTGTACTATAAGAAAAATCACAGAGCGAATTAACCCACATAGGATAAAAATTCTTATTCATACAAGGTGAAAATCAAACCTGTGCTAAGAGGTTTACTGTTCAGGGAGTCTGTACAGATAAAAGCATTATGACTAGTTGATTAGGAATCAATGAAATTCCATAGACACTATACAACAGCTCCTGGATGCTTTTAATGGCATTAAGTTTCCTGATGAGATACAAAGGGTAAAAACAACATGTCTGAATAGGATTTCACCGACCACCTGAAGGTATACAGGTTTTGTGTGAAGTTCATCAATATTGTATCAAATTGTCATAGTAGAAAAAGTTTGTCAGTTATAGGAAAACAATCTGGTAGTAGTAGAAATCATTGCATCTACATATCGAGAAAAAGTCACAGTATAAATCATTAACTTATATTTCTTTATACACTGAATGTTCACAACTGAATACCTCTTTCATTATAATTGACTTATTTACAGAGAAATAGGTCTGTCAGTTATTGGAAATATGCAGTTATTCTGAGGTACCCAGATTATGGAGCCAAACGTAAAATATAGATCATTCAACTTTGTAATTACAACAAAAACTCCTCATTTTGAAATTTTATGAGTAAAATAAAGTACCTTTATGTACATCTTACATGTACTAACAATGTTGTATTACTTCATTAAAAAAAGATAAAAAAAATAACTCAAAGGCCCAAAAATAAAGTCGGGCCATTTTGATGTGTCGGTTTGAGCACTGTAACAAACAAACATATTTTTAATTTTAGCCTTAGATTTGGAAAAGAGAAAAGTGCCTCATAAAAAGCCTATCAATCAATAGAATCATTACTTATATATTCCAATCATGGTCTTGACAAAAAGCATAGATTTACTTTCTGGCTACTAGGAAGGATACAGGTGTGTAGCCTTAACTGAAATATAAAAATCAATCACCCAAAACAAACAAACAAACACTTGAATGTAACTACAGGTACTATTACTTCACAAATAGACTTGATAATTTTTCATTTTCAACGAATGACGACTACTGATATTGATAGTCAAAAAAAGTGTTTTTCATTAGAATTAGTGCTATCATGAAAAAATCAATTAAAAAATACCAAAATTTGGAGTTATGTATGTACACAGCAATTAAAGTATACGATTCTTTTTTGTTCGGTTCATAATAGACTAGATCTTACACTAACGTCTAATATTCAATGGTAAAAGTAAGAATGGAGGCTTTATAAGTACATAAATAAATACCGACTTATCAAGTAAGTTTTATAAACTGGGGGGGGGGGAGAAAATAGAAAATCAATATTACAATGTCTATCAGTAGATCAATTTTGTGGGTAAAGAAATATCTTGAGCCTTTCACAAATATGTGCTTAAACCGTAACTAAAATATTTATTTCAACAATTAAACAGCAATGTTGAAGTTTCTTAACATCTAAGTAAGAGTAACACTTATGTTAAGATAAGTTCTCTATAGTAAAAATATTCACAAAAAAGTTACTTCTCTTCATTTTTACAGACATTTACGCAATGGGATGAAGTGAAAGTTAGAAAGCTGAGTTTATTTAAAGTAAAATGAGTATTTGAAGTAAGAATGTTTGATGTTATTACTGTCAGTGAACAATTATTCTCTTATGAAAAATGACTGAGAGCAAAAACGCTTAATTTTGCAAGACTTTCAGATATTATTTCGACTATGTTATAATGACAATACCGGTGCTCTATTTTTCTGTATATATTAAACAAACTAAGATAAGACATACAGTAATTGATTAATTAAAAAAGCTTGATAAATTATTTACAAGGTGGAGAGATAAAGTACAGTAAATGTGCCATGATTCAATAAAGACAAGACAATCGATGTTCTAGAAAGGTATGAAAATGAGCCATAACCAATAAATAGTGTTAATGTGGGACACTCCGGGAGATGGGTTCAGTGGGTTAGGCCTACCTGGAGGACTTAATTATCATTATCATAAACATGCTACACATGGACATGGGCCATATTTGATTCAAATTACACAAACGTGAATCCAACATTTTAAGGTTAAGATTGCAATTTTAAACAGCTATGACATTTGTTAGAGTTGAATTTTTCATTATTAATTATATCATTTACAAAGAGGTAAGAAATTATCATGGAACTATCATAATGCATGTCTTTGTCTTTACATAAAAGCAAATAACTGAAAAAGCACATCTTCAAATTTTAGTTAGCATTGACATATGATTGTGAAACTGGGTCCAGGGCTTTTAACCATTAAAATATGTAGAGCCAAAATTCTGTTCATTTAAATAGCTATTTAAATGACTCTTATTCAAGCTGAAATCAAGAAGCTTTATAGGATTGAATGCTATGAAATCAATCGATGAAAAACAAATGAGAGTTTAGATTATGAACTGATTTGTATAACGTTTAACAACAACAAAAACATAGCGCACAAAGAATGTTATTTTGCAACAATTAAAAATTTTAAGCCTATTTAAAGCCGACTTAAGTTCAAATTTCTAAACAAGTTTTTTTCAATTTGGTTTAAGCATTATGTAATAGATAATGCCAGCATTATTTTGGATTTATAATTAAATAGTAGGGTGCTTTATCCAATATTGTTAAATAGAAGTCAAATATTGGATTGAGAAATTCAGAATGTAAACGACACTAATATACATAAAACATAGAATGATTGTAGTATTTATACTACCAGGGCAACAATGGTGTAATTTATTCCTCATATATATGATATGTACATTATTTGTGTTAAAGAGAAAGAGTATGATCATACCAGCAAATAAAATGGAAACAATACAATTCTATATAAAACTTCTGTCAAAGTTATATCTTAAATTATACAAAGACGAATAATTAATTACAGCCAGTATATTAATAAAATGATAAATTTAGAATGGTTTTTAGATAAGAATTCTCGCCCATACAGAAGGGTTATTTTAAACTGAAATCTGATTTATGTGTTCTAAACCAATGTTTTTGTTCAATTTAAACAACATATTATTGATGAAATCTGAAGGATACATTTTATCATCACATTTAACCTGTATGAAATATTTATTCTAATTTTGAACTGACTAAGCAATATTAAATTTTATAAGATTTTAGCCGTAAAAGTTAAGTTAAATTATTAAAACAAAACATACATCCTGCAATGAATTTTCACTTTGATTTAAAATCTGTTGTATTACTGAAGTGGTCAAAATTCTAGCAATTCAAAAATTTGGTTATTTAAAATTTTAAGAGTACATGTAAAAGAAATTCTACATAACTTTTACATATAACATAAAAGGTATTTGATATTATTACTTTAAGACTTGATTTTAGCTTCACTGTTTGTCTCAGTAAAAATAAATGCCAAGATGACACTTTCAACAAGGATAAGATAATCAAACGAAACTGTGTAGACAATTATTGTATGTACCAGTAGCTTCTGTATTTTGTTAAACAAAGAAGTAATTCACAAGGTCTGGACCCAAGGATTTCATTCTCATGGATTATATACAATGTATGCATAATTTGTAAAGTAAAGCTAAATTCCATGACTCACAGTCCTTAATTGAACCTTTTTTGGCTTTAATTTGTATTTAACATAAATCTTACCTTTTGTTGATGTAACCTATAAGCTCTATCATGATCATACTGCATTAAAAGTTTGTTGGCAGCAGGAAAACTTCCTGCACCCAAGCCAGTCCCGTGCCTAGGCATATTTGATATTTTTCTTCAATACCAACAATTAGCTAAAATAAATTCCATAAACTGAACACAACTATTAAATCCAGTACTTCAAATATAAATAAAATCACTGCTACTTTAATATTCAATTGGTTTATTTATTTAATCAATTTATAATATGTTCATGTATTGTTTGATTTGAATAAACAATATCAATTATTAGTTACACATGCAAGCGTATCTTCACATCTATTATAAAGAACAAGATCCGCTATACGTCGTCTGTAATCTGTGATTTACATCGGAAAAAAATATACCACGGTACCGATCTGAATTATCGAATTTATTACACTCATCTAAACGCGAGAATTCAAACAATTAGTAAATTAACTATCCAATCATGATAAACAGAATATTGATCAATAGCAAACACGCTACTTTCTTCTGCTCTTCTCATACATCGTTTATTTTGTTTCTTATTTACATTAAAGACACTCACGCCGATTTACCTTAAAGCGTTAGGTCGTTGTCAAGACGACTGGGTCATTCCGAATGTTTTTAGATTTTTACCAATTTTCCAATAAAATTGGAAATAGAGAAATACCTGACTGTAATTATGGGAAAGGGTCGTTTCAATACGTGATCGTTTACCGTTTGGAAGATAAGCCAGATTTACAATACTGTCATTTAAATTACTTTCCGTTAATTAGAAAAGCAGGTACGTTGAAATCGTCTGCTTAATTAGTCTTCAAAGAGTAGTCGCCCTTTGGAGAAATGTCGAGCATAACATAAACTTCCGGGATGATCAGTTAATATTCTTTGATCAGTCAAGGTGTCAAAGTAAAGCAGTGAGTTTACATGTGATCGATGTAATTGTTCTGATATTAAGTGACGTTTAAGTCTGCTCGTTTCGTAATATTCAACCAAATAAGTTGACATTGTGAAATAATTGCGAGTGAATGTATATATTCGGATATCATATATTTCGGATAAATTAGAAGCTGAAAGGTTAGAAATTAACATTGCGGCTGATAAATAAAATGATCTGTATCAGTTTTCATTCTGAATGTGTTGCAAATTGGTGTGTAATCAGTTTTAGTTCTGGATGTACTGCAATTCAGATGTATATTTAGAACCAAAAATAAAGAATGTATAAATAAATTCAGTTCACATTAAATACACAACACACTCTAGTACTTCTTTTTACAATCCATTAAATTAATGTTGAAATATATTGTCATGAATTATCTAATAGACTGTTGTGGCAAAGCCTTCATAGAAACTGAAATGATTGTAATGTACAGTACAGTTGGTCAAAACTTCAAGTACATGTCACATTGTGTTATTTTAGAATTGAGGGGTGTTCAGTCCTATAATGGCCATTTCATAGCTAGAGAATCAGGTTATTTTCTTACCTCTTATATTTTTTTATCTTTATGTATGCAGTAGTTGTGAAATAGATGAATATAGGAGATTTAATACAGATTCCTTGATGCATCATTGTAAGCATTGATCTATAGATTAGATTGGTTGGTAGTAATGTATTTGCATATTTTTGCTTTATGCTGGTTTTTACATCATATATTGTTTGATATCTCATTTAATTAAATTGTATTTAGTGTTATTAATATGTTTACAAATTTATTATGTATGACTATGACTATAGTCATGTTGGCTTGTGACAAAAGCAGAGTCTCATATTTTGATATAAAGTCAATATGGTCAGCAGGTTGAAAATTCATGTTTTCAAATACCACTAAATATTTAGAGTTGATTACAAATCAGCCAAGTTATTGACTGAAACAATAAAATTGTAATAGACCAAAATTGCCATACATAAATATTTCATGGCATTAATGACGACTAGTTTGTAATACACCCACATTGCAATACCTGCATCACAATTGTGTACAAAATGTTTTGTATTATGTACTTTATTACACATAATTTGTACCATGTTATCAGATCAATTATTCCAAAATTTATAGGGATTTGTATTTGTTACATTGACACATTCCCCTTGGTACATCTGTATGGTTATTGAATTGTACAACTCATATAATCGTATAAGCTAGTTGGCAAATACTACATTATGGTGCAGTATTCATTTTCATAAATTACTTATTTCATGGTTCATGGCCTATGCATCCTAGATTTCAGTCTGGCATACCAGTATTTTGTAATTATGATATAATGTTGAATAAATTAAGTTTGTTATCAGGACTGAGATATTCTTCAATTATTTGTTTCTTTATACAACATTGCTTACAAAGACCATTAACTGCTAAAATGTTGGACAAGTCTTTGACTTCAGAATTTCCACTGTTCGTCATTCGGCTTCAGTGAACATGTTTTGTATTTTATAGCAATCAAAAGTAAATCAAGTATCATCTACAAGTTTAATGCTTAGTGTTTTTGTAAAGAACAGCACTTGTTGAAGTTTTCAGATAGAAAGAAAAACTACGAAGCGAAAGTAATGGAGTAAAAATCCATCATAAAAAATGATTTCAGTTAAACATTTACAAATTCAAATGATTTCAACACGACTAAAATATATAAATGATACGTGTGACTTTATCCATAAAAAGCCTTACTAGTTTTTACATTTTATTTCAATGTTAAAATATTAATTTGTGTGCTATTTTTGTACCTAATTCTCTGAAGAGATGTTGGTTGATAATTGTGTATTTTTTATTTCAGTGTTAAATATGTTTAGCATTGTATGGTGATATATTCATTGAGTCATGGAAGTTAGCAAGGGCATTTATTTACCATTTCGTGTAAGTCCATAAACTCATTAAAGTAGTTTTCTTGTAAAAGTTTGAGACTGTTTAAATTGTGAGTTTGTAAAGAAATTGATTTACTCATCTCAAGCTATTACGTGTGTATCATGAATAAAATCTATATAATAAAAATATGCTTATTGTACTTTTCAATGGATTTGTGCATTTAACTTAAATCACAAAAAATGAGTATGAAATGATGAATAATTTTACTGTCATATATTAATAGGATAAAACTTGAACTTCATATTTTTTTTTGACAACTATAGTAGTTTATATTTATGTAATTTATTTAGAAATCGGTAGGTTCTGAGGCCCATGTGAATATACAATTACATACATGACATTACAGTGGTCAGCTAACATATACAGGGCTCGACAGATTTATTTCATACTACAGTGCTCCACACCATAATGTCACCTCCAAAGACCGATTCCCTCCAAGAAACAACAGTAAAAGGCACACATACACATAATAAAGAAAACATCTGTCGCGAATGTATCAATTCCCTCTGAACAACAACTCCCTCCAAAGAACAACACTTTTTTGCGACTCCGAGAAGTGTTGCTCTTCAGAGGGAGCATTGTACTCGTCTTGCAGGACAACCAGTTGAGACTTATAGCTAGGTCCTCAGTAATTCTAACCAATCCTTAGTCAATTTCTTCTCATAATAAGAAGAAGATGAGTGGATTTGTCAAGCCCTGGTATGTGATTAGTCAATCTTATTGATGTATAAAAAGCATGTCTGTTCTCTGATTTGTGTTTTGTATTCTCATTTATTCAAATAGATGGCATAAAACACCTATGATCGTCAACAAATTAATAATATTCATTGCCTTGGGCTCTTCTACCATTCTTAGTTGATATCTGATCCTTAATGCATCGCTAAAGGATGTTTTATGTAAATGTACACTTGTAAATGTACTTGTAGCAACAACATTACAATTTAGTATTACATTTTCTTAATCTTGATAGATGATATTGCTAATGGTCGTGTGATGTTACTTTGTATGCATGATGTTGTCATAGTGATAATTTTTTCTAGGAATATTATGATTGATACCTTGCTTTAACACAGACTGTGGTGTGTCAATATTGATAGTAATGTTTATTTATGAATCAGAATTATGTGGATAATTCAAACTTGAGCAAAATGAAGACAGGGAAGAAGAAATGTAGATTAACAAAAGTGAACATACTGGTGGCTCTAGTGTTATGTGTGGGATTACTGATAACATTGTTGAACATATATCAACTACAGCAGATGAAAGAGGAACATTTGCTACACACTAAGGGAGGTCACTCTGTTGTTGAAGGAAGAAGTGGAAAGGGGACAAGAAGCTCTCCTGTTGTTTGGATACGAGGAAAAAATGTAAGATTTACTTTCATAGCATTTTTTTCTTATTCCGGTTTTTCTTATTAATGTAGGATCTATGCATCGTCTTAAATTTGAATTAGCTGTCTTTTGCAATGAATGGTAAAAACAAATATGGATTTTTGCAAGCCTATTGCCATAAATATTTTGAAAATCATGGCATTGAGTTCTATATAAGATCATTTCTAACCTAGTGACGTTTATTTTTTGTTATTCCATCTTTATCGAACCCAAAAGTGCCAATGGTATAATACAACCTTACAAAAATTATCAATGGACCATGTTGCATATTCATTGCTTATGAAAGCTTGTATTCATTAAACAAAAAGAGTGACTTGTGTGTGTATATACATGATTTTATCAATTAATGAATTTTATATGCTTTATTTGATAATAAAAGTTTGATCTCTTAAATCCATTAAAATGGCAATTGATTGGGTAATGGGTTGATATTTCAGATGCACACTGGATATCTAGACCAGGTGAAGGCAGTGTTTGAACGTCTTGGCTTTGTTGTTACATCTGGAGAAGATGACTGGGATGTTCTCTGGGTCCATGATTACCCTTTCGTTACTATGTCTAAACTCATGTCTCATTTGAGGCCATATCAAAAGGTATATACTTAGCTATACATTCAACAAAACTTCTAACACTCCCTGGTTCTTTGTTAAGTGTTTTGTTAAGTAGAAATTCAGTGTTAAAATTTTATGCATGTGTTTCAACATATATCTTTATGTAATGATATTAGAGAAAATTTTGGTCTACCTACTTATTTTAAAGGGAAGGTGAAATAAATGCATATGTGAATCATGTTTCATTCTATTATTGTCAGTGCTTGTGCTATATGAATAAATGTGCCAAGGGGTGTTACATTGTTCACTTAGTATATGCACAGCAATATTACCTTTGCTTAGATATATGTATCATTGTGGATATGAGTTTGTTTCAATTACTATCCAATGTCTGCTATGGAAATGTAAAACATGTAAAGGGGCCTTCATGGTCGTGTGGTTATAGTCTCTGACTTGTAATCAGTGGCCCCTCATGGCTGTGAGTTGGAATTCCACCTGGGACCAGACAAATTTCACCTATGAGGAAGCTATCCAGATGGCTTATAGACGGTTGGTGGTTCTACCGTGGTGTATGGCTGAGGTCTTCCTCCACTTTTTAAGCTGGAAAACTGGCCAAATGACCCTAGTATAACGTTAAACCCCTGTGAAAAAAAGAAACATGTAAATTGATACTGTGTCATGGAATACTCCATTGACATAGTGTTTCATGCTTGTATTTGTAGAGTTCTATATCTTTTCATTTTAAATTCAGAGTTAGTGTATTGGGAATTTGTTGCTGCATGTCCCTGGATTTTTTCTGAATGTTTTGCATAGTTTTGTTACAGGACCTTATACAGGTGCAACATATTGGTAATGGTACATGTTAGTTCATTCAATGTAGAGGAACAGCTAGCTTGATCACTATGAAAGTGTATTTATGATATCAATTAATTATATTTCAGGTTAATCACTTTCCAGGATCTGGTTTTATAACAAACAAGGGTAGTTTGGCTACATTACAATTAGATGCCTTCCCGAAAGCTTTCAGAATTCCAAAAGACAAAGATAAATTACTGGAATATGTTAGTATTTTTATTTGTTATGATAATTGTTTACACTTTTGTATGCAGTCACACCTGGGTATACAGTCACACCTGGGTTAATGATCACCTGTGAACAACAGCCCTCTCATTCTCTTCACTAATCCTTGTCCCTCTTGGTACCTAAGGCTCCAGCAACACTTTGACCTCTCTTTAGCAAACTTTATAATATGGCAGATAAAACAAACCTCTGAATAATGGCCAACTCTGCATTAAAGCAATACTTTCTCCCCCTGTGGTCGCATTTGTAAAGGGGTTTTCTTTCAATTTCATCCATAAAAAGACTAAAGGTTTTGAATTATTCAGAGTAATGATTTTCTGATATTAGTTGTGTCCCTTTGATGGCTCTTAATCACAAAGTTGATTGTATCTATCAAATGTTATTTCATGCATTTTCATTAGGCTAAAGAATAGTCATGTTTACTTGACTGAAAAAAATGGTTTGATAGGTCAAAAAAGTTTACTATTTTTTGTCGTAGCACCTTTTGTGTGAATACAGGGTATGATTCATCCCCAAATATTTTCATACTTTGGATTTGCCATTAAGAATTTTAGTGTCTGTGCCAAAAGTAGGGTTGGTCAGGTAACAGTAAATATGACTATTTTTATCTAGCCTTAATAGTTATTTCTTAAGTTTATTAAGATCTCAAAAATCTCATCTTATTTTTAAGTTTTGTACTCTTAGTAATCAGTTTTGAAAATTGAAAGAAAATTAGTTAATTAGAATAGTATCTGTGAGAAATAAATTACAAATTGATATCTCCATTGTATATTTTACTATTTTATGATTTTATGAGTGTAAGGCTTTTTTAGTTTCTATTATTCTGACTTTATTTTTAATTAATTTTTAGGCTAAAAGTAATCCAAAGGCCATGTGGGTGCAGAAGAATAATAATCACAGAGGAGTCAAAATAAAGAAAATTGATGGTAAGAAAAAGAAATAATCAGATACATGTTGTTTCATGTTTACATGTATATGATGTGTTCACGATGATGTTGGATTAGTTTATATTATGTTTTAGCTCCCCTGATCACAGCATCCAAAACACATAATACAAATTAACCAAACTTGTGTACTATTTGTAAAGTATTGTGTAAGTCAGACTTCATTGCTGGCTGTTTATGTATAGGTCCTTAATACCTCTTGTTTAACATTAAATTATTAATCAACCATTTGTGAACTGTATATAAATGATCAATAATCTTGGATAAGGTGTGTTTTTTTATGGTAATTATACATAGTAATACTACAAGTTTGACCTAATTCTTTACTTTCCATTCATTTCCATTTATTTGAATATCATTCATTTATGACTAGGCATTTATCATTTATTTTTGATTTATATATCTATATTTGTGGTTCTGCCAGTTATGATGGTGAATAGGTAGTGCGGAAGATCACTGCTTGAAGAAATAAGTTCAGATTGTCACTCTAATATATAGCATGTTTATATTCCTGTTATAATGAATGTATTTTACAGAGTTGGACTTCAAGTCAGAAGGTTCATTTGTGCAGAAATTTGTAGGCAAACCTTTCCTTATTGATAAAAGGTATGTTTAGACAAATGATTAAAATCAGGCGGCATTATTTGAGCCATTCTTTAGTTGTTAAAGCTTCATGATGTATGAATCCACATTTATGGTATTATGATGATTAAGCTGTTATATTAACATTTTGGAATCATTTTTTTGCCTGGTGTTGTTGCTTCTTAAAATCAAAATGTTAGTTATGAATGTTATTACAATAGTTCAGTAGTTTTAATTCTGAATTGACTTGAAAATGTAGTAATAAAAAAAGATTAATAACATAATTAAAGAAGACAGATATTTGTTCATTCTATGAAATGATATAAGTATGATTTATTTTAATTTTGATTTTAACAGTGTCTTCATGGTAATTACTTAATATACAATAAAACCTCTATATTAAGAACCTCTGTATTAAGACCACCATATAGACAAATATGGTCGTTATAGTTAGGTAGCCTCATTATCAAGTTGAAATATTGAAGAAGAATAGAAGGATGGTCTGTAAATAAGTGGTCTTCATTATGATGTGGTCTCTAAGTGATGTTTTCTTGTACATACATATTTTATTGACTTTTTGTTGATTTTATCTTTCAGGAAGTTTGATATTGGAGTGTATGCAATATTGACATCACTGTCCCCATTGAGAGTGTATATTGTTAATGATGAGGTTCTTGTCAGGTATAGTTATGAAAACTAATGCATTTTTTAAACTATATTTTTCATATTTTTAGCATGTCCAAGGGACATAACTCCAAATTGATGTTCAAAAAATTGCTGTAATGACTATTTCTAAAACTTGTTGTTCTATTTTTGTTAATTAACACAGCATTAAATTTCATGATGTCACCTGTTTACTTACTGTAAAGTTTAAGCAGCTTCTTAGAATTGAAAAATACATTAATCTGGAGTCGAAGCTCTTTTTACAAAAAAGTAAAATATGTTTTTGATATCAGTAAATACGTGCTGAAGAATAGTGTTTATTCACTTGGTGACTATTAACTTAGTTAACCTGCTTACAAATGATTCTGTTTGCTTGATTGACTTGTTGTATTGACAGACATACATTCCATAATTCTAATTAGTTCTTGCCGAGTTAAAAAATTCTACTTTAGGCTAACTTTAAAAAAATGTTGGTTTGCAGTTGAGTGACCCAAACTATTAACAATATGTAGGTAGATAGGCTCTATTTTTCGTTAACATGAAATGCTTGCTCTGAAAACAAAAAACTGGAAAAATGAACCATAAAAAAAGTTTGTCAAATCATTTATAATATTTTAGGGATTTTTTTAATGAGTCAGTTGCATAACTGTAAACCAACAATTTTTAAGGATGGTTTTATTCATGTTTTTTTTGCATCCATTCTGTGTCTTTGTGGTAAATTTTGTTGTCAGCTGTGTGTTCTTTCTGTCTGTAACCTATTATTTTCACATCAACAAGTTGTTGATATTTAATTTCATTTTTTTTGATTTCCAGATTCTGTTCTGAAGATTACTATCCGTTTGATTCCACAAATGTGAACAAGTATGTTGTACATGATGACTACACGCCAATGTGGCTGGTTAGTGTCAAATATGTATACATAATATAAGATTTATTCAGTTCTTGGACTGGAATCATTTTGTTTAATATGCATACTGTCAAACATGTTCTCAAAAACCCCATTTGGGAGAAGAAATATATGGATGATGATGATGATGATGATGATGATGATGATCAAAGGTCGCCATTTCAAATGAACAACATAAAAGGAACACTGTCATAATGTCAACTTGATATCAACGTTTCCTACCTTTTTATGTACTGAAAATTTGAAAGCCTCATGATTTTATCAGTATTTTTTTTTCAGGAATTATTTTATTTTTTGCAATGTTGTATAAAAATTGAAATAGTATCAGAAGCAATGGATCTGTACTTTATGTTGTTTTCAGATGCCATCTTTGAAGGATTTGTATGTGAATAAAAAGTTTAGTTTTAAGGAATCATTTAACAGACATATGATTGATGCAGGTAAGCTGATAATGTATATGAATATATAATATGTTTACAGGAGGATTTTTATCACATCTGATGTTATTGATACACAAGAATGCTATATGATAGCAGTGTTCAAACTAATTTTTTAAGCACTAGTCCAAATTATCTGTGGGCTATTTAAAATAAACAATTTATAATTAGCCTGAATACACAATTTTGAGTGAGCCCAAACAGAAATTTACTAGCCCAGGGCTTTTGGTTGTTTAGCTAGCACCACTCTGAAGGTTTTCTCTGTTAGCCCAGCTTGATAATTTGTGTAGGTAGATCTCAGTAAATTCAGTTTACAATATTTGTTATGTAAACCGTGAGTTTTGGATTGGTGAACACTTCCCTGGAGGTCACATGACGATGACTTTTCTACATTAGTACCTTATAGTACTATGGATTATTTTATTAGTACTGAACTTGACAATTAGATTATCCAGAATAAATTTATATTTAATTTACCAGTCTTATCTCAATAAGACTTTGCTTTGGTATAATCGATTTGTGCCAAGTATTTACCTGATCCACTCAGATAAATTTCATACCCATAAGAAATGACTCATAAAACATTGCCATCCTGCAAATGTTTGCTCTCAGAAATTATATTAAAATTTTCTGTGTCATGGGCACTGCTTGGATTTCTTTGTCTGGGGATTCAGGGATGATCTCTCGTCTGTCTTCTTGGTGAGTCTGATTATCATTGAGATAAGTTTTCAGTTCAATTATTTTATTAGGTGTTGGTATGAAGTTATTTGTAAAATTAACATATAAGATAATACTACTCTTTTTGCCATCTTTAGTTAACATAAAGAAGTTTTCTGTAACTAGAAGATTTACAAATCAATAGACACAAAAATACTTACATTATGTATTGATTACATATATGAATGTATCACTGTAATATCTCACTCTAGTTTAAATATTCAAATTATACTCATAATTATTATTTTCAACTGACATTTGTATTCTTAAATCCATTAGTATTGATTTAAAGCCTGCTGTTTAAGATGAAAATTTTGTGCAATCTTCAATTGATTTGATTGTTGTTATAATTGAGTTATTTCCCTTTGTTAATCAAACACTGTGCTTGTTCTTAGAAAACGTTTCTAATAATACTCTTAATTGATTGGCCTATTTTGAGGAAAATAACTTGTTAAATAATGGTTCCATGAGGAGAATTCTATTGAGCTGATTGACAGTAGACTTACAAATTTCCTGACTTTTGAAACAGACTTTATTTTTTATACTATTTATTTTTCAGGTAAAAATATTAGCAAAGTCTGGTCTGATATTCATGATACAATAAGAGCAGTGTATCTAAAGAAACAACCAACACTGATGTCTTCAGGGTCCAAATACAAAACAACAAAGTAAGTTTATTTTGAATACAAAAATGTTAGTCATTTAGAAGGAGAAAATTGCAGATTTTGTAATTATTACCCAGTATCCCCCAATAAATGCACCTTTGGTAACATGTGACTTGTTTGTGGAATACAGGTAGATGTATGTGAACATCTGAGAAGGCCAGCAAACCAAACACAGCATGCTTCTAAAGATGTCTTTATTATGCATTAATATTGTACACTTTTTACATGGTCTAAATCTGATTAGCTGTAGTCTACTTACCTTATATATTTGTGAATGCTGCTTTAATATAATGTTTGATATCATGTGATAAAATGAGTAATTCAATCTATGCAAAAAGACTTTATCATTAAGAATAGAAACAGTGCTACAGATAATTTTTTTTGATGGGAGTAAATGTACTCTCAGTTTTGAAAACTAGAGAGTAAATGTACTCCCAGCTTGAAATACATGGGGGTAAATGTACTCCTGTGTTTCAAAAGTTAAGAGTAAATGTACTCTTTATATGTGTTTATCAGTGAATCTTTTTATAACATGTTATTTGATTATTATTATTATTGTGCAGAAGACATTTTTCGTTCGAGAGACGCTTGATCAATTTCACCAACAGCTTGACTACGAGTTAAGAGACGCTTGGTCAATGTCACCGGCAGCTTTGCAAAAATTACTGAAACTATAATAATAAAGTACCGAATTGACGAAAAAATATGCAACAATCTGTAACATCAGGCAGCGCTCAAGGCCCTGAACAAAAAAGAAAATTTGTCGGTCCGGACATAATTTCAAGTTCCCGCATCGATATCAGTAGTGAAAAAATGATTAAAAATCGGTCCATAGACGTTATACAAATTTCGGTCCGAAATCGCTAAGTACCTGCAAAATGTCACAAAACTTACTGTATGTTGTTCGCACAATTCTTAATACCCCAATAAATATGTCAAGATAATCTGCTAATCCTATCAATGGATATCTGTCAATAGGCCATCGCTTGTAATTAGTCCAAACACGTGGTAGAAAGCAGAAAACAATTAATGCATTGAACACATGTGTTAAGTGATGTGTTTGCTGCGTGTATTAATATTTGAGTTAAAGACTTCAAATGTCGTTCCGTACGTGAATGAAATACTGTCATTTTTATATTCAGTATTGTTTCGGTTTAATCAAAGGCGGTGAATTGTTTTAGAAGTCGTAACAGGAAACAGTATCAAAGAAAACTTAGTAACATCAGAAGGAAGCAGGACGGTTGTTGATATCAAAGTCATAGCTCCGCCTTCTCATCTGTTTACAATTTAATAGCTCCTTTGGTTAGCGGTCATGTGACTAAGAAGACATCATCTATCACATGCGTATTTAAAACACTGGATGGATAAAAAATTTCAATCTCTATCCAGAGTTGTCGTTCGTAATCCCTCACATGTATGTGAGGGATAACGAACGACAACTATGGATTAAGATTGAAAAAAATTCTAATCGTTTAAATAAAGCATCTATGTGAGCCTGATTCAGACTCATGTACACGCTTTATTTGAACAATTCAAATGTTTATACGATGTGCTATGCGATTATTTCCATAGTCAGGGAAATTCTGTTGTAAGCTTCATTTTGCCGATAAATCAAATAGAATTATATTAATGTACGCACATCTATTTCAATTTTGAGCGTATCCAACTACCGAATTCGAACAAATTATGCGTAAATGTACGTATGACAGTGCTTAAGCTGGCCGTAAATGGCAATATTCTGTGCGGGAATTACGCACGTACGCGCACTATCTGGAGCACTGTAGAAAGTTCTGGACCATAATGCTTTGAAGGATTCATGTATGTTTATAAAAGTGAAATAAAAATAATGATATAATTGGATATAATTAATATAGTGCAATTATTTTTATGTACCGTGTAACAATAATTATTTTCATTTTAGCATTTGAGCTCCTCACATTAGTCATAGTATTGTATTTATCATTGAATGGTTCTGTATTTATCTGTACTCATAAAAGTAACAATGGAGACTTAATATTGTACTCTCACTTTAAGTTCCTTTTACTTTATGAGTTGTATAGAGTTGTTTGTATTGTACACACCGATGATGTTTCTGTATTTATCAAGGAGTGAATGTCTACAGTAGACTTTATGTTGTTGATCATCTGTACTTATAGCTATTTTCATATCTCACTTCTTGTTGTACGGCTCAGCTGTTTTTACTATCAACTTAAATTTGATGTACTTTATGAAGGCCTAAACAAAAAAAAAGGTTTGTTTCTGGTTACATGCCAAAGCAATATGGGTTTGTAGGTAGGGATTTTTTTCTTTTACATTATTTTTACATATATTGGCAACACTGTTGTGAAAATTACAATATAACACTAAGATTTGGATGCCGTAAAAAACTTTTGAGTAAGCAGGTAAAAGATAGGATGGTTGGGTAAACGGAAACAAACTTATTTTTTTAGGCCTAACTTCAAAAACACAAATCATTAAACTTCCATTACTAACAGTTCTGGTCAAGTGATGGATGCAATGTCTCTGTACCTTGCCAGTTGAACATGAGTACTTCATAGTATCCTAAACCAGAAACATATACAGAACTGCTGTTGGTTTGAATATAAATGGGATCTTTCATAAATTAGGATCTTACAATATAATTATCTTCACCTGTAAAATCTGTTGCAACTTGGATGATCATTCTACCTTTCATAACAAGTATTTCCTGGATCAGAGTATGTAACTAGAAGTCTATTCTTATAACAACATATTCCGTAACAATTTCCATCAGTAGGTATTGTACCTTGCTTACTGAGTTCATCAGAAACTGACACCAGCTGTATGTGTTGTCTCTGTGGTACAGTAACAGCAAGTTGTGTACTTGTTATAGATGTGATGTCCCATGGTTTATCTTCATCATCAGTGCCCAGTGAAAGTTGTGATATGATAAATCCACTGTTAACATCTACCATCTTGACAGATATGTTGTTTCTGTCAACCAAAACAAGTCTGTCTGGTGGTAACATTGTTATACCAGTGATAAAGCAGGCATCCCTGTCCGTAGTTGTCTGGACATCAGTTTCATTTACAAGCATAGGTGGTAAGATATCATCAGCTGTTGTAGAAATTGATTTTGCTGCCTGAGCAAGTGTTGTTTGATGTTTGGTGCAGATGTCACCAATTATTTTCTCATTCTGAATTACATCATTTATTGCCTGGTTTGAAATGAACTTGTACTCATCAAATCTCTCTTCTGATATGGAACTGATGCTGTTTTCATAATCTTTTAATTGTTTCTGTGCTTGTTTTACTTCAATGAACAATTTATTGCCTTGTTTTGATGTATTGAAGTGTTTCATGTTGTCGTTTGTTATCTTTATCATCTTCATGACATCTTCACTTACTGTTTTAATGGTCTCCAGTTTCTGGTTATTCTCTTGTTGTAAAGTTTCATATTTGTCTTTGACTGCTTTCTCTAATTCATCCATTCTTTTGTTGATTCTTTGTCTGTATGTTTCTATTTCTTGCAAAGCATTTTCTAGTGAATCATTGGAACTTCTGGTATCTCTGGATGCTTCAGTAATTTTTGTTGAACATTTCATCAGCAGCTTGTCTATTCTTTCCATGATGTCTTTGTAATCCTTGCTGTCTATCATCTGGTCAGATATCTCTGGTATGTAGTCAACATGACATGTTTTGTGCTCCAGTGCTATACATATACAACACAGTAAGAAACCATGATCATGACAATAAAGCTTGATCATTTCATTTTTATGACGAGGACAGGATGTTGTCAGGTTGTCAATTATGCCAGCATCAATGGATGTATCAGTTAGAAGCTGTGTAGTTGGCATGGTGTCTTTGTCCAGTAGTTTATGATGTCTTGATGGTGTAGCTTTCTTATGGAATTTGAAGCATTTTGGACACAAGTGTTCTTTGCAATCTATGCAATAACCAGATGCTGGTTCTGTTTTACTGTCAAATCTGTAGCATGGTAAACACACCAAACTATAATCTTCTTCTGATTCCGTTAAAAGTGCTTTTCTACCTGTTTCACTAAGTGTGGCCATTTCTGAAAGTGGGGAAATATAGATACATATATATATATAAACATATATATATAAAACATATATATATATATATAAACATATTTATAAAAACATATATATAAACATATATATACAAACATATAGTATGTTTTATTTTTTGGAAATATTGATTGTACTGTTAAAAACTGTATTAGTATCTCATAATCTGTGTGTCCAGAGTTTAGAATGAGCTTTCTTTGTTTATCTATGACGATTCAGTTATACTATTAATTTATAGCAGTCTTATATTTCCTACTTTATTCTCTTGCCATTGTTATGACTTTATTTGTTTCTACTCAGTAAAATTTAAAGTAAATGTTTACAAAAAAAAACACAATTTACTTACCAGTGTATCACATAATTTAAACTTCAACTTACAGGATAAATACATTGTTTTACGTCCTTTGAACAAACTTCATATTTCATCTTACTTTCACTTCCTACTGTGTGTTCATCTTCTACAATTAACCACAATTAACTACAATTGACTACAATGAAACAGTATGTAGTAAGATGACATCATGTGACTGTGTACATTGATGAAAAAGTTATCTAGAAAAAATTGTAACCAGTGTCACAGGGATTGGTAAGATATTATTGATGGTAAACAGCATCCTGTTGAAGTTATTTTTCTTTGGTCTTTGAAAGGTTGGAAAGCTGATGTGATTAAAATAGTCAAGTGATTTCTGGTGTATTACCCATATAACCAGCACAACTGTTTCATTTACAGTTATTTGTTCAGTCAAGTTATGGCAAATTTGGTCAAACTCAGGACAAAATGGTACTGATATAAAATATAACTCATTTGAAAGCTTAGACTTGCTACAATATCAGGATAAAAAAGACAAAAGTGGGATGGCTGTTTTTTTTTAATTTAGAAACTCATTTTAAGTATACACTATCATTTATTTAATAAAACATACCAATGTCATGTTAATTAATGTGATTAATTTAGCAAACATCAGATAAAACATAAATATTTTCTACGTTTTACAACAGATCACTTACAACCTTCCTCAATACAGACAACATAAAAATGTTTTAGAGTTTGTACTGTTTTGGTCAAAATAGGATGCTAATTGCCCCACCCACTTATGGTAATGTAGAAATACAGACTTATCACAAATTTGACAAAATTTTACCCATATGATCCTTGCAAATCGGGCAGATATGACCTTTACATAAGTAAACCTCTTCCAGATTTTTGAACATCTAGGTCAGCTATGTAGAAGTCTGGTTGCTATGGCAACCAAAGGCAGAACTAAGAAAATCTTTAGTCTTCTCCAAAATTAAAAGGCCTAAAACTGTGTTATGTTGTATGTATACATTTTTAATGATCTCTTATCTAAATACAACTACTCTAGTTCCTGTACTCAAAATTAGCTTTGTTCCTGGTCATCTTTTGTCTAACATGAAACTTTCTTTAATATGAAACACCCTTGAGCTTCGATATTTGTAAGTAGCCATGCAAAGCAATTCTTCCCCTAAATTCAGAAATTCATGCCCCATAAGTCAAAGCTGGCTATGTCGCTGGTCATTCTTTTTATGCACCCATTGGCTGATTGCACAATACTAGTATTTAAAAGCATCATTTCTATAAACTTTATACAAATCGGCACAAATTTCTGATGATGGACTACTGAGCTATGCTCAAATTTTACAGTGCACCCTCTGCTCAGACATTTTGGCAACCATTTTTCAAGTGATTATTTGCAGTAGTGTATAATACTTGTGTTATAAAGTCTTTGAACAGCTTGCACATGGATCATGCGCATTACTTAGATTGTCACCATTAAAACAGTAAACATTTACACTACCAGTGTGTAGAAAATCAATTCATTTTATCAATGTTAAGAAAAGTTAGAGAGGTGTTCTACAGACTTGAAAAATGGCCCTCATAGGCAATATATGTTGAATGCTGACAAAAATGACATTCTGGCAATTATTTTGACACAAAAATGAGGCGGGAAAATATCATTCAATTTTATGTTTTTTAATGTTTGACAGTTGTGTAAGATGTTTTCATGTATTTTATCACATACCTGCCGTCTTCTGAATACTTCATGTAAAAGACCTGTGTCCCAGTATGTTGTTGTTCCCAGAACATTTTGAATTATGAATACATTTTCTGTTATTTGAACAGGTACAGAATTGTTTGACTGACTGTCAAATTGAAACACAACAAGTGGTAGTGCATGCTAGCTTTGTGTGTATCAATACTAATTCTGTGATTTTTTGTTTTGTTTATTTTCAGGAACTTTTTTGAACTTGTCAGGTTTGATTTTGTACTTGATGAAAATTTAAAAGTGTACCTTATGGAGGTGAGGAACATTTATTTTATCAGATATGTTTTAGATTACAATGAAAAACTTCATCGTAAGAGCCAACTGAAAATTGATGTTAGAAAAGAAAATGGAGATTACAGTTTTATTAAATAAATAATTCATGTATTATCAGGCTGTAGGGCATAGAAAAATTGATTGTTTCTGGTTACCTGATCTACCCTAATTTTCTATGAGATTTTAAAGCCTCAGAAAGATTTTCAAGCTCAAATCTCATTTTTTGTCGAAAAGATATCACTTTTTGGTATTATTGAATACAAGTTCAGATGAAGTATGCTGTCAGGATAATGTATGATTAGTATCATCTTTGTTTTATCATAATTAGCATAGAAACATTAAAATATAAAGTATCAGATTTGTGCCTGTAGATCAATCTCAAATTTTATATCCTTGGACCCTGGTAGGTTTTTTTTGTAATGAGCAAAAGTGAAATGTTTTATTTTTTTGACATTTCTCTTTCAGGTAAATATGTCACCTAATCTTTCCACCGGACACTTCAAGGATAACAAACGATTATACCAACATGTGCTATATAATTTATTGAGGGTTACTGGTATAGCGTCATTGGTTGAGAACCACTTTCATAATAGGTATGTATAAGGTCTTAATTTGAACACCACAGACAAAATACTATTTTAGTTGATCCCCACTTGTGGTATGTCACACTGGATTGCTTTTGTCATGATAACTTATTTCTTGTGTGTAACTGTTATTTCCTACAAAATGGGATAATGTACTTTCTTGAATTAAATTTGTAGTTACCAAATGCATGGTTAAAGGGACTTTTCCGGAACCTCCGTTTTTCCCCAGGTCCGGACCCTTCTGGTTTTTATAGATTCTGCATCACCAAGGTTAAGAATTCGTTTTTTTTTTTTAAATTTTCAACTTTCACCCATGCAAATGTGTTGACTTTCAATTACTTGACTGTACTTTTTTAAATGACAACTTAAATTTGACGATTAATTCTTGAAATCACCATTGAACTTTTCTCAGCCAATATTTCACTGATATTTGTACAGGTTTGTGACACATTTATGTTTTCATTGTTCTATTATCAGTGATGTAGATGGAAACAACATGATAGCAGCTGACAGAGAAGTGACTGTGTTCTCAGAATGGTGTACATCTTCTGATTGCAAAAGCTGTGAAAGTATGGTAAGTGTACTTCTGTTCTGTGTTTATCTGATCCCATTGCACGTGTTATATCAGAATTATGTTTTGTGCAACTCTGAAGGTGATGTTGTACTGACTTAATTGCCATTGATGTTTATTATGTCATGGATTAACTGTGAAGGTTCAAGTTCTTGTCGTAAAAGTTATATTAATGATATTCTTGGAATACTCTTTTTTTCAGTCTCTGATTTAACAAAATTCTACTTATGTTTGTGTCAAGAATGATTTTCTTTATGTTTAAGCTGTAACTTATGTGGTAAATATTAATAGATCGTGTGTCTCCTTTTAGGTTACGGTATGTATTTTCTTTCATAACGTATTTGTAAAATCTACTAAACTGATCAGGCTGTAAAAATGAGATTGGAAATTTTAAAATATAATGTATGCTGTTTGTTTATTTTTTGCAGAAATGTTCGATGTGTAAACAATGTCTAAATTCACATGAACTTAATGAAATGAAGGAAGCCTATCTTGAACATATTAACAGAGGTGGTTGTAAGAGAATATTCCCTCCTGAAATTGTAAGTACTTAAGATTTGTCTCCCTTTGTTACAATACTGATTTTTGACAAATCACTCATTAGCAACTAACAGCAGCCTATCTGTTTATCTCAATATGGGGATGTTAGGTCTGTTGACCAGCACCCAATTGTATAAACATTGGTTAACTTTAATCACTGGGTTTAATCAGAGTTTGGGTTAAAATTTTGGTTAAATGTTCAGTTAGCTGTTGTAGAAAATTTTGTTTAAGTTTAACCAAATTTTGTTTTTGTTAAAGCTCAAATAAATCTAACCCAAGTCTAAGATGCTGGTTACATCTTAACATAAACGGTAACCAGTATCAAAATGGCAGCCCATTTTAAATGTTTAAATGATTTTTTAATGCTTAGTAAACCAAAATAGTTAAATTTAACCTAGGTTAAATTAACCATTTGGTTAAAGTTAACCAATGTTTATACAACTGGGCGCTGAGGGTCAAATTTGAACACTAGGTGCAGCAGAGGTTTTTTGTGACTTCTAAGGCTGTTCATCTCTACCATTGACTAAAGTGACTTGTGTTACTTACAAGAACAAAGTTAGCTCTGGTAAAGCAAAGTTTACAAATAAATTTCTGCATAAATTCTGCTTTGGTTAACAGTTCAATAATTTTATTAAAACTTCATGATTATTCATTTGTCTATGTTTTAATGTTTCAGAATCAGACTGACGCACTTAGATGGACCCCAGAGAAAGACAGTCTTGGATTGTCGAAGTATAGTGATAAAAACAGGAAGATGTATTTATGGTTTATTGGGATGTGTAGAAAAGATGCCACATTTTGTACATAGTATGGTTGTGGATACTGGTGCACATATACATGTATATTTATACAGCATTAATTTATGGCATATTTATGTATCGATAACCCAAATAATTGAATACTGTGAAGTTTGTACTAACTTAGATAGAAATAACTGACCTTTGTCTTACATTTTGATCAATCAGTAAAGCTACACTTGCATTCCAAACTTTTAATCTGGATTAAATAACATGATGTAGTTTTCTGTTCTGTTAAGAAACTGGGAAATTTTAAAACCATTCTCTGATTTACTTATGGTACAGGACAAACACTAAAAGATTGCTTAAAAAGGAACCTTATCTTTTTTCTGACCAGAAATCTGATATTGGAGCCCTTTTTTACTACTCACCATACACTATAGAGTATATTTGAAACATCATCCTTAAATGTATAAAATGATGAAGCAATAACTCATAGATATAAACTTGAAATATCTAATGGTAAATTGTAAGAGTGTAAAGATGATATTAAATGTGATGTTTTATTTGCAATAATATTCCATTACATGATTTATCTATGTGTATCATTAGTATATTTGTTCATGAAGTGCAATAGACATTTTTAAGACATTTTAAAGACATATTTAGCAGAATTTTGTTTGCTATTTTATGTTTGGTTGTGAATCCCAATCGACTTCATTTTTCTTGCATAATATTTCAGTGATTCAGACTATTTATTTTATTATGGCTACCTCTTTAAGAGAATGGTTTATTTTACATTTGAACAAATTGTAGAATCTGTCACATTGTACTGCAACCAGACTATTGTAATGTATATTCTGTGTTTATTTGAATATTGTGTACAGATTGTAATATTTATGAATTTTTGATGTTAATCTCAACACTTCATCATTAAGACTCATTTAAATCAAACAATTTTAAATAACTGTAACCATTGTGAAATTAATTTTACTTCATTTTTATATCCTTTTTTCACAAAATTTACCAATATGACAACATACTATGAAGTTTTTACCTGACAACTTTTAATTACATTTTAATGTTTATATTGTTTTACCATTTCATACTATGCATTTATTTTTTCACATCTGTGTAATATATTTTTTGTGCTTTCATATTTTGAAGTATCAATATTTTGAACATGGTTTTATGTTTCTTCTAATATGAAATATTTTTTTTTATCATTTTTTTGGATCAGTTTACTTTTAACTTATAGAAACTTGGAGTATTGTGTTAAATTTGTTTAATTTTAATCATGATTGTCATTTTGTTATTTTACTCTCACTGTTGTGTATATGTATGTCCAAATATTATAACCATTATCTTTTGTTTCAGAAAAAATTCTTTTGATGTATAGATGTCAGATATTAGTTGAATTATTCTTGCTGAATTTATCCATGTTTAACATAATTATTATTTTACATTCACAATTTTATATACTTATGTATACGTTTTATATACTACACATTATCACAATATATAAATTATTACTTTTTTCAATATCCATGGATACATATCTGTGTTTTTATGTCCCTGCCAAAGGTAAAAACTTTTATACATTGATTATTGTATTATATGTTTTATTACTGTATTTAATACAATTAAGTTTTATATGACTGTTTTCTGTATCGGTGGATTCCTTTTTTATTGTCAAATCATTGTTATGTTATTCTCAAATCAAAATGTTTTTTAAATGGATACCAATCTGCTATGGTATTACCATAAAATAGATATGTTTTAACTTTTTTTTAAACAATTTAATATTATCTATGTATCTAAATTATATAACATGTTACAAAACATAATGATTTAAATTTGCACAGGTGCTCTGGGTTGTATATTTTATGTATTAATTATTTAATAATTTTCTTGTTCAATTTAACTCAATGAGGGGATCACAATCTTACATGTTAATTACATCGTTTTCAACACTTATATCAAAATGCACCGTTTAACCAGACTTTAGTGCAATTTTTGTTTTTTTAATCTGTTCATGGCAGTTGTAATTATTTTGATCAGTTTCTTTTTAAAATAATGAGTTTATTGTAAATGGCAACAGAAACGTTTTTTGACTAGTCTGTCTGCCATGATTTTTATATAGAAAGTTTTAGGCAAAATATAAAGTCAAAATACAAAAGGCATTATACAGAATTTGCTTGGCTTACATTGCATATTCCAAATCTTTCAGACACTTATTGAATTCTTTAGTCCATCATAATGAGCTTTATGAAATGCACTGAACAAGATGTTTGTAATGATAAAAGTTGATGATAAAAAGTGGCATCCTCCATTCCATCCCTTTGTTCACAAATTTGGATGAGAATCTATGTATTAGGTTTCTATTGCCTAATAACAAGTTGTTTTTCCGATACCATTTGACAATGAGCGCAAAACAAAATGACTGCCATATTTGAGTGTATACTGAAAAATTGCTGACTGTACTTCATACACTTGTCTAAATAACTTGTTTTAGGTTGTGCCCCTTGTTTAGAATGCATATCTTCATATACAAGATCAGCCATTAATTTGTCATATCATATTCAAAGTGTACCGTAAAACCTCGCCTAATGACCATATCAATATTAAGACCAGCTTGTTATAACAACCCTTTATTTTTGGACTGGTATTCAATATTTAGTCAACATTTTAGCCTGGAAATGAGACATCTTTATTGTGGGTCCCAAAAATGGTCGTAAAATCAAGATTTTACTGTTCTTAATTGTGCCATATTACGTCATTACATATCATTACATAGATACTGTGTATATTCATATATTCACTGTGTGACTTACAGTGTCAGATAGTTGTCATTTCTGTATTAGCTTACTAAATATTAGCAAAAATACAAGTTTGCACAAGTCGTCACAGAATATTTCTTAAAACATGATTCAGTGTTGTCTTATCACTTTTTCTGTATTTGCTTTTTCCTGCTCTCATGATTATTCATATACAGAATACTGTATAAATGGTTATATGTGCAAGGGTTCATATCTGCTATTTCTTTGTTTTTTCTTGTAGTACAGAAATAAACTCCACAAAAAATAATTTCTGTCAATAGTTAAGTGAATGACATTAACAATGATACATTATGATAATGATTCTCATTTGTTGTAACATTACAGAGATAGAAAATTAAAAAATTTGAAATTAGCCATTTTTTGCTGAAGTGTAGAAATACCCACGGATATTATTATTTAAGCACATAATATTTATTTGATATCAAGCAGTGAATCAAACAACGAATCTCAGAATAAAATTTTGTAACAATGTCTCAGTCTTTGTCTTCTGTACTGAAATGTCTTTAAAACAGTGAATTAATGTATGAAACATGTTGATTCAATGTCTATACAGAGTTGTGGTTACTTATCATTCACATACACCTCTGTCAACATCTGAAGTGTAGTTCAAAAACATGTAACTAAGTCTAGTTTCCATCTGATACTCAAATACATTTTTGTTTTTCTCTAAATGCGCATTTATTGTAATTATATTTTACGATTATATTCAACTTCTGTGTTTTGTTTCCATTTAAGCAACAGGTCTTCGTAACCTTGTTGCCAAATATGAACAAACACTTCCAACCAAGAAATAGTTCTCTTGATAAACAAAATATTTCCTAGGATTTTCTTGTAAATTATGACATCTTTTGTCTCCAATGTATTGTATGAAAGAATTTTAACCATTTGTGGCTTATTTCTTGTTTTCCATGACTCTTGTGAAAGAAACATTGACAGAGAGATATATGTGAGGTATGACAAATCCTGATTGAAATTGATGTAGACTTGCAGTTTAACACCAAAATGGAAACCTAGTAGAGTTAAGACTGTGATAGTAGGGAAGCAATCAGTTGAGTGAAGATCACATGTATGAAACATTTGTCTCCCCTTAATAAAAGGCTGACCAAATAGTTAGGCATAACTGTCCCTTATCTTAGTCTGTGAAGCGACAAGTATAAAACTGATACATTTATTTCTATGAGCAGATTTCAGTTTACTAAATGTACTTTAATATAAACATGCAAAGGAATTCAAATGTCAGAATGTTCGATATGTTCAGCAGAAATTTTTTGTCCATAGAGTTTAACGTTGCACCAATAAACTGGGTCAAATGGCAACATTCTAGCTTTAATGGCGAAGGAAGACCCCAGGTTTACACCTTAGTAGAACAACTGACCTGTAAGCTAGCTCAACAGCTTCCTCACACCTGAAATTCAGTCCCAGTGGGATTTGAACTCGGCAGTGAGGGGCTAGTAATTGCAAGTTAGAGACCATGACCACAGAGGCCCCCTTCAGCATAGTTTAACATTGTGCCATACTTCAACAAAACAATGTTAATTACTACTTTAATATTACATGAAAACCTTTAAATTAAGACCATCTACTCATTGTCAGCATATAAAATTTAAGTCTGTCATCTGTTTGCTATTACTAACAAATGGCTGAGTTGTATAAACACATGACCATAATGAAGTGTCGATAAATCAAATTATAAAAATGTACATCGGCTTTATTTCATTAACAAACAGGAGTGTCCTTATTGAATTGTGTATATGAACAAGTGGCAATTTTAATTTTCAAATGTTGATCGATAAACACCAAATAAATCTGAAAAATGTTTTGAAGTTCAAGGTCATGAATAAATGCAAACATTGAGATACCTTCATGGATCTACTTATCGTTTTAACAGGCTTTAAAATGTTGATTGAAAGATTTCATCTTAGGAATACATCTGTAACTCTATAAATTCATTACCATTACTTTATTTTCATCAAAAGCATGTGTGACACATGGACAACCCTCCTGTGATAAAGTAAGAAATGGAGCAGCTCTGCATGAAGTTTTAGGCAAAATGTGGCCTTACATATTGCCTATAATTATAATAGCCATCCTTTCCTATAACACAATGATGTTGTCTAATTTTGTACACTAACAGTTAAGATTGTCTTCACATGCGACACAAAACAGTTTGATATATTGATGCAAAGGGAGACAATCCACTGTAATAACTTATAAAATTCATTTGTCACAAATGTACACAACAACCAAGATAATATGACAGGACGATATATTAATGTTTAAATGTACATTTTTTTAATCATAATAGTGTATACACTATGCAGCCTTTTTATTTCATGTTGTATTCTTCAAACTTTGTACATAAACATATATGTACACAAGTATATTTGAACACAATATTAAAGAAAATCAAAATTATAATTTACTGTTTTCAAAGAGTGAAGTAATTTCAGATTCAACTATCATGACTAGGCCATACCACACAATAACCCAGGTTTGATTTTCTTGGAAAGAGCACTTACTGGTATGTGTATTGTACAGCTTATTTAAAGAGGGATATTTCTATGAAAGTATCTACAACTTATTCATTCATTAGTTGTCTCCCCTGATAACATTTAGAAATAAGAGTATGACATGATCCATCATTTTGAAATCATTTACACATACTAAGTATATAGTTTTGCAACCAGATTTATACAATAACAACAACTGTTTTCATATATTATAAATATTTATTATCAAAAATTATAAATATTTGTTTCAGTATAACATGTAACACATATAATTGTCAGGACATTTTGTATCATTAACAAAATAATTAGTCAATAGCTTTGCTACAACAAAAAACAACACACAAAAATAGTTCCATACTGTCTGTAAAAGAGAAAAATACACAGCTGTATATACCATCAAATAAGAGAAAAAGCAACATTTTCCATATTTGTATTCTAGATTATTACAAATACAGAAAGAAGGTCATATATCTTCTGAATATTGTTACACACTATGCAACAAAATTTAGTACCATGATTTTGGTATATAAACCATACAGGTTTGTATTAAAGGACACTACGTGTAAACAAAGAACAAATTCTCAATAACTTCATTACAAAAATCTTACGGTGGTTCAAATTGTAAACAAATAAATTGGAAATCTTAGATTCAACAATTAAGTTTTGCACTTCTCAGCAATAAACAATCCTCAAAGTTTAAAAAGTAATTAAATTATCTAAGTCAAACCAGTCTGTTTCACTTTACACTGTTGTAATTAAATGATAAAAAAGTCTATAATTATCAAGCACTACAGAAAAAGAAATTCATGTCATTGAAGAAGTTATTTACAGATGTACATATATGAATACTTGCAATCTAAACACAAAATAGCTAATTATTAATTAGGCATCTGTAAAATGCTGTAAACCAGCACTTCTGTCAGCTTATATACAGAAAATCTAAACCAACTATTGAGCAATATGTGCTACTGACTAAATCTTGAAGAGGAAAGATGCAAAACAAACTGCACTGTAAACAATAAGATTACACAAACAAACATACTGCATGCTTTAATAAAGTTTCTAAAAAATGCGAAGTAAAATATTGTATATAAAAATGTTCCATTAGTAGATGGAATGTCTCATAGGTACAAATTTGTAATAAATGATTTTGATGACACTTGTGTACAAGATCTGATCTTCTTATATGGGCCCTGAATGTTAAATATTAAAGTACAGATGTGCTGAATTAGATATAAATGTCAAGGGTTTCATGCAAAACTACATCAGCTGTGTTACCAACAAACTGGAATTGAGATGATGATGTACCAAAGGCTGTTATTTTAATGATAAAAACTTATCACTAACTGCAAGTAATGATAAACTAAAGATTCCTCACTACTTGAAATGAGTATGGAATACAAATATGATACTGTACATATATGCAAACACAAATGTAAACAAGCAGATTTCTTTTATTTTACAAAATAATATGTATACATTCACCATATTACAACAAAAATTAGGGGTCTTAATCTTTTATACATTATATACATGTAGTTTATATATTTACAAATTAATACTAGGTTTTATGTTACGTACAAAATGTGTCTCAATATAAAAAAAAAAAAATAAACATAACAACTTCATACGCTTGAAAACGCGAAAAAAGGACGGATTAAATAAAAACTAGGATTTAAGATAAGAACATGAAAGTGTTCATTAAATAAAAGAAGAATGTAAAAAATTATACTTATTACAATAAATAAATATACCATAGCTGCACACATACATTATCAAGAAACAAGTGAGACAGACACAGATAAATAAGAGTGAAAATAACTATATCCAGACTATCACGTCAGCTCTTTTTTCACATTTATATAAATATAGTATTACAGTAGCTTAACATTATGGATTTCACAAAAATTCATTGTCTAATCATTACTTTATTTATAACAGATGTCACAAAAAATTATCAGTTTACTGCATACAATTTGAATTTTAATAAGCAAAGATTTCATGAACAAATTTAATGCACTTTACTGCCTAACATCATCCTTTTTGGTAACGTAAATAAAAAAGTGAGAAACAAAGAACAAATTATTAATCAAGGGGGATAACAATGCCACAGAAATTCAATTAGAAATTGAAAAAATGGGAAAAAAAATGATTTCACAGTGATAAATACTGGCTGACAATCTGTGATAAATGGAGGTACATATTTATTGGATGAACAGAATATCAAAGTAAGTATCTTGTCTTCAATGCCCATATCTTGTCACAGTCCTGGTACTCTCGGTAATTGCTGGATAATTATAGGACACTTATCACATAAAATGTTGGCTATAAAACCTGAAATATATCAAACCAAAAAAGGTTTATAAGAATAAATTACAGAATAAAACATAGTTTTTATTTAGGAAGTAAACCCTAATGGTTTCAACAGAATGGTAAGTAAATGAGTCATGAAAATATTGTAAAATACACATAATTAAGATAAATATTAAACACAGTCAAACAAGAGAAGTTATTTTGAATTTTGAATCTACCTAATTCTAATACAGCATTCTTGTGTAAGATAAACAATGTCATTAAGCATAAACAGTTTCTATGACCATGGAAATTTAAGCCTAAGATGCTGATATGGTAAAATTGCAATAAAAAAATATCGTTTCCATAATCACAATATTCTGATGCATTAAACATTGCATGAATTACACTGAACAGTGTATAAGTCCAACACTGATATACTTACAGATAAAAATAGTTTACTGCTCACTGTCAATCCTAGAACTGAAATCCTGTCTCTTAGAGCGTAGTAATCCTGTCAATACTGTTATTAATTAATTCCTAATATCACATAGTTTGAAAATTTGGCACCAATACTATCACAGTTATAAATATTGTAATACATAATCAATATAATACCAAAGGCCATACACCTTAGGGATTAATAATTCACAGAAATTGTCTAATTATGAAAAATATCATCCAAAGAGTTCAATACATTCTAAACATCATAATTCTTGAGAACTGAATGCATTAACACCCAGCTTGTCTCAACAAACATTGAAACAACTATTATATAGCTCTCCACAGAAGCCAAACACAGATCTTTGTGACTTCACACAGAATATGCAGAAAAACTGAACACTGCAGACCCCTGTCAACAAGTACTGAATCATAAACTATACTGATAAACAAAAATGAACTGTCTTGTCAAACTTATGAACACATGTTCTGGAATGATAACACAAAAGCACTTTTCTCATGATAGCTCTCTTTCATCGTTTGTGTCGATTGATTCTAGCTTTAATATCATCTGCTCTGATTGGTCGAAGTCTTTTGACTGTATCCTCATCCAATGTATCATGACGTCTCTGACCTGCATCTGAGAATGTATCAGAATCACAAGACAAAACTGAGGACGTGTCTGAACGATCCTGATAAAGTTCAAATGTTCCTCGTAATATTCCTCCTTGAGGTGAACGCTCATTTGGAATAACATGTTCTCGTGCATATGCTGAATATGGACTGTATGGCCCTGATACATCATCTTGCAGACAATCTAGGTTTAGAGATAGGGGCTGCAATATAGATTGAAGAACACCATAACAAACATGAAAGAACAAAAACATCTACCATTGACTTTGAAAACCTTTTTTTTTCACAAAATTGCTTTCTTTGCATATTTAATAAGGTGGCAACAAATAAGCATTCCCTAATTCGCTATTACCTCTTTTATCCATAACAAACAAGATCAGAGACAGAAATACTAGTTTGCATCAGTACAATACATATCTAATGATAGAAGAAATTATATAAGTTACTATGGAAACAGAACCTTATTTGATAGTACACATGTAAATACAGGAATATATAATTCAGGTAAAATAATATAAATACTATGATTCAGTAATCCAGTGTTTTTGTCAGTTAACCAAGATTAGGGCTAACAACAGTAAAAGTCTTACATTGTCAACTGGTTGTGATAGCGGAGAATGTTGACTTGGTAACCGAGGATTGGAACGTGATCTTGGAGAAATACTGACAACATCAGGTCTTGATGAACTACTCCTGTAAATATATGTCATCACATAATGTTACACACTATCATGATATTAAAATGTCTTTAATATTATGGTTACAAAGCCACTGAGTCTATACTCTATCCTGTCCATATAAAGTTTACAATGCTTACACAAATTATTAATATCTTGAAACAGTATTTAAAATTGAAGTTTTTAAGTGTATAACAGAATGCATCAAAATTTACATTCAAGCCCTGTACTGACAGGATAGACAGACACCTAGCAACCAATAAAAATCAATTAGCACTCATGCAAAATAAGTAATACATCAGACTTAATTCAGAAAAACATTTAAATTAGTTCAAGTCGTTAAAAGTCATTTTTATTACACTTGTACATATTTTTTGCATGTTATAATCATATACATTCAATCTAAATCATTGTTTTATCTATATAAGGGAAATTATTCATCAGTAATTCAAAGCATCGTTCAAATCTATTTAAATAACTGAATAATAAAATGATTAACAAATCTGAGGCACATTTACGTTAAAAGAATTATTAAGTACTAATCAATTTGTTAAAATGCTAAATTACTTCTGAATCTATCAATCAACTATCACAGGCCTGTGTTTGAAAATGAAGCCAGAACACAAAATTGCTAAATGCACACAAAATAAAATAAGAAACAAACATAACTGAATGCTAATGAACAAGTGCATTACACAAACTACAACAATGATTGCAGACATGATAAAACTGATGTGTACTATGATGGAGGAAATGTTTGATTAAAAATAAAATGGTACCCTTCAAATGGAATTACCATTTTTCCCTTGGACCAGGTGTACAAAGTGTTCAAGTTTACATGAATGAATAATGAAAATTACTGATTTGTACCTGTGAACCTCCAACTTAATAAAACAATATTATTCAAGCAAGCTTAAAAAAATTATTTTGAACTGAACATTGTGCTAATAATCTCCCAATTAACAGCTCTAAACTAGTCTGTGTATTTGTATTTCCCACAAACAAAATTCACAATTTTGCTATTAATTGCTCAGTACATGTCACAGGTTGAAACATTAAGAGTTGTTCCCCATTTACAGAATGGAAAACTATAGATATAAATTGTGAATGATAGATCAGAATTACAACAAGTAAATGATTAATATTTATGAATGATAGAAGGGATATTTACGAGTCTCTACATGTGTTACTTATATAAGCAAGAAATACAAGGGAAATAAATAAGTAAAATGAATAATGAATTTATGCCAAGATAAACTCTAGCTTTTCAATATATTGCTATAAATGATAAAAAACTTATGTCTATGTATGCTGGGAAAAATGGCATATATCAAACTGACATTGAATATGAAGTCAAGGTTTGATGGACCATGACCACTGATCCCATCAAACTACAGCTTATAAGAAAAAACTCACATCAGTTCCATAACTCTAACCTAACATACAATTATAATTCTCTTCTAGCAAACAAAATCATTAAAATGTTTAGTATTCAAATTTATCATCTACTTTTGTAGAGAAAATAGTCCTGTCATAAAATTAGTCTTATTTTCCATAAAACCAACATTTCAAAATACAGAAAAACAGCTTGGATCTTTTAAATCACAAAAATCTAATACATAATTATGGAATCTCATTTTTAGCTTACAAATAAATGATGATCTACAGACTATGTCTTAAGTCAAACTACCAGAATCTTTCACATTATATAACATATTTAAACATAAGGAAAGTGCAGAAGTGTACACCAGTATATAAAATATTGCCTTAAATCAACTACAGAAGCATGATTCATGCATGGTGTATGATAGATACCTGATTCTAAATGTTGAACTGAATAATGTCATATATCGAAACAATGGCCTGAAAATATTCATGCAAATCAAAAGACGACTTTGCTAACAAAACAACAGCAAAATTTAACACGAAAATTAACATAGCAGAATTTGTATCTCATGCAAATTTATCATTGTGACCATTTAAACACATAGGATCAATCTGAACATGGCTTTAACATTAAATCAAATTGACACAGTATACAAATGATAAGCAAAACTTACACTTGACTACTTGTTGAAGAGAAAGAAGATCGCCGTAACATTTCCTCCATTGGTGTTGACATACTTAGAGGGTTCTTCTTCAGATCGTCAATACCTCGCATTAACTGTTCTGACTCTCGAGGAGAAAACAAATTATCAGCTGTTGGTTTTCTATCTGGTGAAGAATTACCGTAACCAGGAGCTCTTTCAGGAGAATTTTGGTAGCTGCCATATGGATTATTGGGCTGTCTATACCCCATACCAGCAGGAGGAGCTGATCCTCGTACAGGACTGTAAGATGAAGCACCTGGTGGTAAAGTAAAAGTTTTGCTGATTGAAGGAGATGGTGATGTAGATGGAGAGAAGCCAAGAGAGTGCTCACTTGGTGACCTTCGTTTTTGTGGGGCTGGTGATGCATGTAACAGGCTAGGTGAACATGATCGACTGTGCTGATTCTCTTCTTCAACAACATCACTAATCAACTGCTTCCTTAATTCAACTAAGTGAGCTTTATGTTCCTTTGGTTTCATAAATCCGGGTGAATTAGGGCTGGACATATCTGATCTTGGGGTAACAACTGGGCTGTTTCCATAGAGAGGTGTGTTTCCTCTATGAGGTGTGTTACCTCTTGTAGGAGTTCCATGCCTTGATCTTTCATAATCTTGTTGTTCACGCAGTCGTTCGAGTTTAAATGCATCAACTTCAGCTTGTCTTTGCTGATTAAGAATATCTCTCCGTCTGAATGGAGTTCTACCACGTCCAGCTCCTCTTCCTCTACCTTTGTTTAGTTGTTGTCTGCACTCTTCTATATCCTCTTTTGATTTCTTGAGGTCAGCTCTGTACTTTGATATGTAGTCTTTGGTTTGCTGTTCTGTAACAGGCTTTTTAATAGTATCAACTTCCAAGTAATCATCAAGATTATCAAGAAGTAAGTCAGTCTGTCCAATGCAGTAATTCAACTTAGCTTCCAGTAATTCAACAGTTAGACTATGAGGGAGGGAGGACAAACCAAGTAGGTCCATTATATGCTGCCTCTCTACCTGTAGACTCTCCAGCTCCTCCCTTACTTGTTGTGGAGTCTGAGAATCATTTGGTGAATAACCATTTGTTCCACTTTTAGGACTGGCTGGAGGTGATTTATTCTTTTCAGATACTTGGTTTGGTTTGGATTGAGCTTTTCTATGGTTTTTAGGGGTAATAACATCTTCAACTACAGGCTCTGGTTCAGTCTGAGTAAAATCATCTGAAAACTCTACACTCATTTGCGTAGCATCATCAGAAAGTAGTGCAGGTTTCTTTGTAGGCCTAGTTTCTCCACGAGTATATTCACATGGAGCAACATCATCAGACACAATCTCATTAGGTTCTGAAATCTCAGGATTTTCTGGTCCTTGTAGTTCTCTATGTGACTTGCATTTTGGACTAGTCACACTCTTATGGATAATTAATGGCCTATTTGGTCCCCGTTCCCTTCGATCATCATTTGACTGGCTATCATCGCTGTTATTTCCATCAAAAGGTTTACCTTTATTGCTAAGCACTTTGTTGATATCAGGAACATGTTCTGTTCTGTAATGTTTATGTGGAAATATTTTTTCTTCCTCAACTGAGACATTTGGATCTCTATGAGCAGCCTTAGGACTGTGTCTAGGACTAAGGACATCATCTACGTCTGAATCAGATCCATCATCATCAGGTACTGTGTTAAAGGCAGGAATACATTCTTTCCTGTCATGTCTAAGTGGAATAACCAGAACTTCCTCAACTGTGTCATTATGATCTCTGGAAGATGTCGCAGAACTATGTCTAGGACTAAGTACATCATCAACTTCAGAAGCAGATTCTTCCTCTTCAGGTAATGTACCAGACTTTGTTTCTAGAGACTGTGGAGTCTCTGACTGTGGCATAGAAATTGGCCTTCTTTCCCAAATGGATCTTAGTTCGTCACCAGCTATTTCCCAGGTATGCTGTTCTTTTGCACCCAAAGGTGATTTTTTATCATCAGCATCCTCACCCTCTGCGAGATTTTTTTTGTAAGTTTTGTTCTCAACTTTTACACCAGCCCTTGGATCTGTTTGGATTTTGATCTGAACAATATCGTCTAAACTAGATGATCCAGTATTTGATCTTGGTTTAGTGTTTAACACTGTCAAAGGCTGTTCATCTTCATCAGACCTAATAACATCATCATTATCACTGTTATCATGATTGGAATCATCATTCTTCTTGACCGTATCATCAACTGGTAATGCATTACCTGTGTTTCCGATATTTTGTGAGTTTTCATTGGATGTCGTAAAATCTGATAGTGGCTTTTTTCTTGCCTGTATTTGATCCTTTCTGTTCTTTCTATTATCAGATGCCTTCTTAAGATTTTCCATCAGTTTTGCATGTTCCTTACGCAACTCTTCAATTTCTGGTGTGTTTGGTAAAGTAAAACCAGGCAAAATCCTACTAGCAGGTGCATTAGCTTTATCAGTATCATCTACTTGTTTAGGAGACAGAGAGCTTGGTATACCTGTAGAATCTTGATTAAGGCCTAAATCTGCTTTAACTTGTGGTATGAATTTTGATTTAACTGGCTGTTTTGAATTCAACACCGGCTTGGGAACACTTGTTTCAGTCTTGTGATTAACTGATTTTACAACTGCGGCATCATCTTCATCGGATTTTATTTCATCATTCTCTTCCTCACATTTAGCATCACCTTCATCAGATTTTATTTCATCATTTTCTTCATCTGAATCATTGTCAGTTTGAACAGACACATCCAAAGCATTTTGAGCTTTAAAATCCCATGGTAACAGTTCATTCATCTCAATATCACCCAGTTCAAGAGGACCTAATTTCATTCCTGTATCAACTTGAGTGGATTCAGAGCACATTTGTTTTTGATCTGATTGACTGGGATATTCTATATCATCAGTTTGCAATCCTACAGTATTAAGTTCTGTCAAGGAATGTCCAGTCTGTATGCTAATTTCCTTCCACTGTTGTAAAATTTGACTTGCTTGACTTCCATCAGAAGAAGTTGTTTTATCATGTTGTTCTGGTAACTTGTCATTGATTCTTCTTAACAAATGAGTGGTTTCAACCATAAGCTCACTAAGTGTGCACCAATTTTTTGACCCTTCAGACAATTCAAGTTGCTGTCCACCACTAGCTCCTAAACCAAAGCTTTCCACGGATTGGGACCTAAATGGTGCAGCAAGTGCTGGAAGAATAATTTGCTGTGCCTGTATAACTGTTTGCATACTTGCATCATCTGATGTCTGAGTACTGATTTCAGATGATGTTGTTTGTAAACCGATGGACACTGAATTCAAGGTTGCTTCAGTGTCAGAGGTGGAAACACCACGGTCAATCATGGTTGGACCAGGCATTATCAATCTTTGGACAGTGTGTAGAACTTGTCTTATTTGCTCCTGTTCATCTAGAAACTGGTCTTCCTCATCATCAGAAGTGATGGTATCTCCAACAGATTTCCTACTATGTGGAGGATCACTGCTTCTGTAACTAATAATGAATTCCTCCTCAAAACTATGTTCTGAAGATGAAGGGCTACAAATAGACCTAACTATAGCAGATGAATTTTCTCCGCTGTCAGATGCATTTGAATAAAGATTATCTGAAGTTCTATTTGAAAAAGAAGCATCAATATCTGAAAATGTCCTTGGGGACACTTTTTCAAGCCCACCATCTGACATGGTTTGCATTGAAATAGACTGATCAGTTGGGTCACCATCAGTGCATGAAGATCTGGGTGCTGGTGGAAAGATGCCACTTTCAGATTCAGTATTATCACCAGTGCCAACAGCCAACATTCCAGTGGACCTTGATCTATGAATATCTTTTATCAACATCAATTGCTTTGGAATGTTGTCAGCTGAGACAGATCTCTCAGATATAGGTAGAACTGATTCATCAATTCCGAATCTGTGCCTAAGAGGCTCTGAATCATCTTCGTCATATACTCTAGGTCTATTTTGAACAAAGCCATCAGATGTGTCTGTGTATGATGGTGGAGAATCATCTTGACAACTATTTCCTAACTCATCATAGTTTTTAAGTTGTTCAGTATTTTGTTTTTTGCAAATGATCATCTCTATTTCTTCACTAGCAGTATGGGTAGACAACCTTTCTAATACAGAATCCTCAGATGCACTTCTACTTAGTACATCTGACACTTGTTCATCACTATCAGAAGGGTGTCCCCTTCCACTAATATTGACTAATAAAGGATCTTGTAGCAAAATACTACCATCAGGTTCAGTGACAGCTTCAGACTCAATTTCTCCTGGTGATTCCTGTCTCGTGTCACCAATAAAAACAAAAGTTATACTATCATTAGAATCATTTGAAGTGTTCATTTGATCAAAGTCATCTATGTTACTTTCAGACAGAGATCTAAGATATTCCCTTTCATGATCTCCTTCTAACTCATACATAGAAGAACTTTTTTCTGACACTTTTCTTTGCTTGTCCTTGTGACCATCTTGTGCTCCTGTAGCCTCAAGTGCATCATACATGTCATCAATGTCATCCTGATTAATTGCTATTTCACCTGGGGACTGAGACCGAGCTGTACTACTTAAGCCACATGATGAAACCAAATTGTTTTCTTTTGTATCAATATCATTTGAGTTCTCCAAATTCAATGCAGAAATGTCTTCATTAAATTGACCTCCTCTAACTGCTCTTGACAACTGTGTTTCTAAATTTATTATTGTAGATATACTATCTAAAGAAGCACTTCTATGAAGAGGGTAAGGTTTAACAGCAAGTAAAGCATGAACCAATCGTTCAGGAAATGCACTAACAGCACCGACTGAAGGTGTAAAATGCTCTTTTGCATCCATTCCTTTCTGCGACACTGCATCAGCATCTTCTCCATCAAAAACATTGCCAGAGTCCTTAAATGATAACTTTTTAGAAGGAGAGTTTTCAAAATCTAACCCATCACCACCCTTGCCTTGAGCTTGTGACATTCTGAAAGCCTTCAAATAATGATGTCCTCTATCACTAGAAAATATTTTATCATCATATACTCTACTTCCTCTAGGAGACAGAGATGATGAGTCACCATCTGTAAAGTCAGAACTAATTGCTGAGTCACTTAAGCTGCGCACATGTCTTTGAAGTTTATCAATCTTCTTTTCAAGTTCCTTCCTAAGAGTTTCTGTTTGAACAGGGCTACTAGCATTGCCAAACAGATGTCTTATCTTCGAAATCGAAATTGCAGGTGGAGCCGAAAGTGTGGACGAAGGAACAGATTCTGTGTTGACAGACACAGTCCTGACATCATTCACTTGCTTTGGGGAGGATGTCAGAACTGGAGATTGATCCATTGCAATATCATCAACAGTCTCTCTTGGTGTGGTTTGCAGCTTTTCAACAGCATAATAATCAGGAATGACAACATCTTCAACTTGTCTTGAAACTGTGCCCTCATTACCAATACCATCTCTAGGTGACTGCTTTGGTGTTTTGTAATCAGAGGAACAAGTTGAAGTATTGACATCTGACCGATCTAGGGACATGTATGTATCATCAGTGGAACTACATGAAAGTTTCTTTTCTCTTCTTGGGGAAGTAGATGGTGACTCACCAAGTTCCAGTAGAGGTATTTTTGGTAAAAAACTTCCATGAACATTTTCCTGACTGCCAAGTAGATTTGTGTCATCATTGAGAGTATCTTGAGAACAGAATTTATCTATTTCCCCAATATTTCCAGGCAGCACAGTGCTTACACTACTGCTATCAGTTTCAATGTCTTCTTCAGTTTGACCAGATCTTTCCAGTTTGTCTTCATTTAATGGATTAACATTTTCTGGTTCTAAAACACCTTCAACTGGGGAGGAATCACCAGGCTGCACAGTAGTTCCTAGTGGTGACATTGGTGATGCTACATCAGCCACTGAACAGAGTTGTTGCCCTTGTTCTGGAATAATACCTGTTTCTTCCAATGGATTTGCTTGTTCCTTCATTTCTGAAATATATGAAGTTCTAGGTGACATTCCAGGAGAGCTCGCTACCAGCACTTCATTGTCCTCAGAGTCAGATGTAAATGGAGTATTACCCTTTCGTCCATCTATTGAGGTGATAGTACCATAATCAGATGTATAATCTGATTCATTTAAACAAGCACCACTATCATCATATTTTCCAGAATCAGCTCCATGAGACAAACATGGTGTAATTGTACTAGGATAATTGGTAGATTCCACAACACCAGAATTTCGCAGTTTAATAGTCCTTAGTTCAGGAACTTGTGAACTACGCGATGACAGAAAGTTTGATGTCTTTTCTTCACTACTTTCCTTTCTCTCAAGGAACTGATCTTTGATTATCTGATCATTTTCCAATTCAGTTTCTCTTTCAGAGGAAGTAGATGATTTATATGATCTCCCTAGAATTAGACTGTCATTAGGAGAAATTCCATCATTGTGAATACTAACTTCTTGTTTGTAATGCTTGGCAAAGTTTTCTTCAACTTGTATATCAACATGTTCATTCATATCCACAAGAATTCTATCAGGAATAATTCCAACATTTGAATCACTTTGATTTCTTAAGGCATAAGTTTTATACTCTGTCTTCTCAACATTGTAAGAAATATTTGTATTGTTTTCATGAACAGTCACTTCAAACGTAACAGGAGTAGTTGTTTCAAGCTTATTTACTTTTTGCATTTGAGATTCCGGAAAAGAAATATTCACAACCCGAGAGGTATTATTTGGAGTGCTACTAGCTGGAACATGTTTTTCACCTTGTGGAGTTCTCGTATATACAGATGAATGCTGGTTTGGAATTTCAGAATGGTTCAATGAACAAGCTCCAGGGCTCATTCCCTCAGTTTCAAGCACATAAGATAGATCATCCCGAAAGTTTGCCAGTTGATGCAATTCAGTTGCACTAGATGACCAAATTTCAGTTGGGCCTCTGTCTAAATTACTTCTGCATGATGAAAAACTAAAATTTAACCGTGTACTAGACATTGGTGTAAGTCCAGCGCTGGTGTCTAAGTCATGTGCATTCCTAGTAATACCCACAGATGAGGTAGAATTCTTATCACTATGTGAATCACTGCCTGCCCTATCATTAGATGTCCACAAACTTACTGGAGACATAACCATAGATCGCCCCAGGTCAGAACTAGTAAAACTAGTATCTACATCAGATGGATCAGTCCTTCCAATAGACCTATGTCTTACATTATTATCTGCAGTCTGAATTCCAACAGTTCTTTTTCCATCAGATTCTTCAACAATTTCCATTGCATCTAGTCTTGACCGTCCATGACTTGTTGATGGACGACCATGTTGTTTCTTCTTGTGTCTTGACAACATGTTGTCAGATTCACTATTTTCTACAAACACTACACCATCATCATTACCATTTAGGTGTGCATCACTGTTTGGTATAGCCCCATTGACATTACATGCAGATTTTAGTCTATCAATGGAGTCATCAGAATACACACTGTCATTGTCAGAACTATCATAAGCATCAGATGAATGTTCATTTAATTGTTTCACAGGTTTTTCAACTGTCTTGTTTGATGGTCGCTTGCGTCTTCTTGATCCTGACCCAGGTCGACTTGAGGCTTTGGTCTGAGTTCCTGAAAATATAAATAAGTCAATTTAATTCAGTACTTTATTTTACAGTTGAATATTACATAACTGAAATCACAAAACAAAACATTCCAATAATTATCTACACGATTTAAACAGAATTCTTCAGACATTCAACAAAAATCACAATTTCATAGAACATAAATATGAAAATCAAAAGACCAAATTGTATACCATCAATCAAATAACCAGTAAAACCTTTAAAATATGCTATAATAACCATACTTTTCAAAGTAAGAGTAGGATAACACAAGTTTAAATTAATGTTTTATGCAGTTTTCCTGTAGCCTTCAGTATTATTACGTATCATTATTCAACCATTACCTTGAGACTTGAGTCTATGCTGATAATAAATGAGAACACCACAAATTCCTATAGCAGCAACACCAAGTATAATCCAATGTTGTTCTTTCATTCTGGGTAATTATTAACACAACTATTGCTAATTTACATAAATCAATTCTTACTTTTCATACTGAATTCTTTCTAAATGAATGAAGAATTTAAATGTTTCTTATTGCAGAGTATATATATATAAATTCTCAATACAAGTATGACTTATATATCACCAAATATTTGACTTAAAGCTTGATGCTACATTTTGAATTTATTCTTCCATCATCGTAGTTTATATTTCTACACTAAATAGAATGTTAATCCATACTGCACACATAAATGCCTTTTTTAAATGCAGTTATTTTACTACAACTTATGTTACCCACAGCAACCAGGGTGATCTAAATTGCCTCATTTTAACAAGATCCATCAAAGTACATCCTACAGAAACCAACATGACTAGTGTTCACATCAGTATCACAACAACAACCAGGTAATGTCACAGTTTATTCCAATAATTGAGTTTTTTCTGGGTACATACTGCAATGTTGCTAATAATGTGTGAATTATCTATGAATAATCCATGATTTATGTGTACAAAGTAAACATCAACATGATCACTTTCATTACATTTCATCTGTAACAGTATACACTAGACACTAAATGTTCAAACTTTTCATTCACTCAATGAAAAAAAAACACGAATATTTTCAGCCAATGAATATTGATGAATGCAAGAACAAAATCCTCCAACCATAATGTCATCAAGTATCAGTAAACGTCTGAAACTTTAATTGAGAAACTGCATATTTAGCTTTTCCAATGTAATCTATGACCTGTCATGCCAAAACTTTTATGTACTGATTTTATTGATTCGAATCAAGCTATTTAAAATCCACAACCTGATAAAACAGAGGCACCTGATGCACACTTGAAACAAAATTATCTTAAGTACATTTAAAAGTGTAAATTGATTCTCTATTAAAAGCAATGCACAGTATTTAGCTGATAAATTCACTTTTCCACACTGGAATTTAGTCGATTATGTACTTAAACTTATCTACAACCTTAGTTTTCAACATGAAGGAAAACACATGACATTTAAACATCAAGGGGATATTTTGTCATGGGTCGGAATATTGATAGCATTATCTTCATGGCTATAGCATATTTACAGGTGAATGATTTATTACCAGTAAGAAGTGTAGATTTAGGAACAAGAACAAATATAATTAACCTTTTTTCTTGACAAATACAGGCTAATTTTGCATGAAATTCTGTGGAATGTAAAGTTGGTGTATTTTTTCCAGTTTTAATGAACTTACACTATCAAAACACAAAAATGTCCGATAAGTATACATTATAGATTAAATTTCAATTAAAATCAATAACACACACTCGGTGGTACAAGGATTAATTTAAAATCCTTAGGAGGTACATTAAATGAAACTATTCCTTAACATTAAATTTCACATAACTTGATACAATCATATGCAACAGTACATTTAACTGAATTTCAATAATCAATCTTTTTTCCAAGTAATGTTACGAACAAACCTGACAATGCCAATGACTACTGATTCAGAGATATTGAATTTTATTATCTAAATGTAAATAACCATATCATGTCCAATCTTTGGTGACCTGACAGTTTTCAATATGATATGCCCAATCTTTGGTGACCTGACAGTTTTCAATATGATATGCCCAATCTTTGGTGACCTGACAGTTTTCAATATGATATGCCCAATCTTTGGTGACCTGACAGTTTTCAACATGATATGCCCAATCTTTGGTGACCTGACAGTTTTCAACATATCTTTCATTATCAAAGGAAACAGAGCACAAAAATACATGTATCCCCACTTGACAAAATTAATCTCAGTTTGCACTCTAATTCATGTAAGGTAAAGACAGAATTGTAAACATTAAAACTAAACATCATCAAAAATTCACTTTTTTTCATAATATGTCAATGCAGAGATTCTAGTAACACTGAATTCCACCCACCTAGACATGTTCACCAAGTCCTTAAAACGAAAGATATTTCAAACTCAGTATGTACATAGTATGTTTCAGGTTAAGTTGACAACTTGAATCAATCTGTCTAGATATTCAATCTATATCTCAAACATTAGGTGGAGGCCAGATGTGACATGAACGGCAATTTATTTCAACTCACAAGAAATCAATTTGTTTATTTATGAATCAATATTAATGTATTGCAAGGAGAAATGATTCAATCTTAAAAGAGAAATGAATGAATTGCCAAGAAATGTTTAGGAGGTCGTCATTACAGAACCATGATGAAAAATTGAAGAATGTTTAGCATATTTCACAAAAATTCCAGAAAATCAGAGAAAACCAGTCATAACTTACACAACACAATACAAATGGATTTAAAAAGAGATAGTAGAAAAGATAAATAATCAAGTATCACTTACTCTTCATGAATTTACGATTAAGCATTTACATAAGTGAAACACTTGAATCACATAGCACAAGCATAGTCAAACACAGTAATTCAATAATCTGTCTGAACTTATCAATAAAGAGACAATGTATTTAATTGCTTTTTAAATGCGATGAAATGAGAAATTCCTGGAAAATGGTATCAAGTTTAACAGTTACTTGTCAAAGTTGATAAAAAATTGAATCATTTCAAATTCCAGCACACTCCTCTGTTAACCAAGCCTTATTGACAAGATAAATTACGTGTCATTCAATCAATCAAATTACTTTATCAGTACTTCATTCATTTATAACACAAATGTCACAATCATCGCCAAACTAAATAATGGTCTTTGTAAAGGGATATAACTCCTGACTGACATCAGAAAATCGTAGTGAAAGCTCGTAAAGTTACTTAATTGGTTTTAGAATATTATTCATAAAATATTGGTTGTGTTGTATTCGCACTGCCTTATTAATGTTTTAATGCAAATGTTCACATCTAAATACATCAACAAGTGTTGTTTGTGAGTAAGAATGGCCTTGAAATCAATGATTACAACTTCAGTTGTTGATATACATACATAAATATATATTGATCCAAACAGGTTTTGAAAAACTATTTGATGACAAAGACTGTGATATAATCTGAAAACCTCTGGCCTAGCTTAAAACTGATATGTAACTTTGGTAAACTGGTTTAATCAACCAAGAGCCATACTTACTGACATATGGATCATGACCATTGCAATATTCAATAAAAACAACAGCAAATTATTATCAATTTTTTTTGAAAAAAAAAAAGACATAAACAAGAAAGGTCATTAGTAAGTGACACATACACCCCATGTAATCTGTGAATATATGAATGACAAAGATACACACCAAATTCATAAAGGCAGATAATTCAAACATGATAAAAAATTATTTAAGATGCTAATACTTAGCACATCATCTCAATTTCTATCTTAGTATGCACTTTGGATGAATTCCATACAATACGTATACAGTCAAGCCCAACAACAGAAAATTAACTACAGTGAAAAAAAAAAACAAAAAGAATTACTGTTTCGTGCACACAACACATCCTCATGAATTGCTGATCATAATTTATAATCCATCCATGAATGACAAAGTTGAAGATCAGACATGAAATCTGGATGGATGGACTGATAGATTCAGCAATCACTATATACCAACCTCATCCCAAATGGGAGGATTAAAAATAACAGTTCTCATTAGATACATTCCCACACCATATCAGGTACATAATGATGAATTAATATTAATGGTATTTTAATTATAAATATAATTGTATGTAAATTGTAAGCTTTTGAACAAGTTGATTAACAATATAATCCCTTAATACTTTTTCACAAATTAATCCTGAGAAATGTGCTGACAGTGTATGGAGGTAATGTAGTTCAAATAAATACAGTTAAATACTTAGATTAAACCAAACTGATGGATCATTATTTACATTTCTAAAGTGTACAAACAGCAAACTTAACGTATCAATAAAATATATGTACAATTTGTAAACTACAGTAGGAAACTATCAGGAATATGTAAGTACTACCACTTACCATGCTACATACAGAGGAATCTTTCAATCAAATTAATGATAGCAACGTGAAATTGGCAACGGAGACAAAGGTAACTATCAGAGATATATTAATCATTAATGAATGATAAATGATTGGAGAATAAAAAGGTGATAAATAGGACGAAACCAATGAGAAGAATAAATCAATGTTAAATAGTATCCATACTCCAAGAAAAGCGAGGCTTATTTCTTTCATCTGGTTGAGCAGCTGAGCACATCATGAGAAAAATAGACTAAAACACAGAAAACAGCCAATTACCATTGGTCAATTTTAAAACCTGAAATAGCCAATCGTAAGCATGAAATTTGAAACAAGACTCAAAGCTAAGAGTAGTTTCATAACTTCTAAGACAAAGGTGGGGTCTATATTCACATATTAAATAATTTGACTATGTGTGTTAGTATATGTCATCTGGTTGAAATGCGACCATGGTTCAATCCATAGATAATTAATTGACACCTTAACAGTATGTACTTCAAAATCTCCACCACAACATGGATTTGGCCATCTTGAAAGTATTATAAACCAATGGACTAGAACTTGATATACTATAATGATAAATGCATCCTTCAAGTATTATATTCACAATATGAGCATAAAGGCACAGTGTATGCATTTCTAGAACTACATGATCAGACTTTGTATCAATTGTTCAATGTTTACCACTTTGCTCCTTGAAAGCCATCATCACAAAAAAAAATGCATCCAGATAAAGACAGTTCATAGACAAAACTGTGACACAAATTTGGACACAATTCAAATACAAGCAATGAAGTCAAAGAGATTTGATTGTTACTTAATAATACTTTCCATGATATTTATTCACCAAACATTGCTTCAAAAATTGCTTCGTAAGAAGTTGACATTTCACAAAATCAAAACAGCAGCAAAGTTCTCAACCAATAAAGATGCCAAAATGAGCTAAAATATTTTAGGTCACACCTAAACTCTTAAATGTTTCTTATCCCAAATTTTGTAACAAAAATTTTCCATCAAATTCAGAACAAAAGCTTAAACACTGGTTTCCTTTCAATCCTTCATTTTGGGCATAGTTTTGAGTAGAAGATGGTAAATAAAAAATTAAGAAATCATGAATATGTATGAGTGATCCCTAATTGAAATTAATCCCTTTTCTAGATAGCAATTGCATGGATTAAAATGCATTCAGTATCGCAATATGACACAAACCTACTGATGTAAAATTCTCTTTAACTTCTATGGTCTCTTAAAAAAACAGGTGTATTTCATAAATGGATTTTAAATCTCTGGTAAGTCTACATGAAGGAAAGTGGAAAACTATAAGCAAAGGAACATGTTAGAACAAGCTGGGAACACAGAGCCTAGATATCAGTACAAAAAAAGACCAAAATAAGCAGTAAAATCTCTTCACGATCTAATAAACACAAGACAAGATAAATAAATGGATAGATTTTAGTGTTTTCCTAACTATCAATAGGATTCTACATAAAATAAGAATTCATTTAATATTGTACAAATAGTTGAAACTATCTGTTTGTAAAAGAAATTAATATATTTTAACACCGTATAATTGACCCGATCCCCCACACCTTGACATACAGCCAAGAAAATTCCTTGAATACCATATGTAGAATATTAAGTACACATAAGTATAAAACTAGTAGTTAACAAATCTGTACAATCAATTTTCAACAAATTACAAAAACTTGCTTTTCAGCAAATCAATTTTCGAATGACACAAGATATCAACGACATAAATTAAGAACACCTGACAGTTCTAAATATGACACCTCAAAACTATTAGTCAATTATGTATAATAATTTATACCAAAAGTTCTGAAATTAACATAACATAGAGAACCTTATATCAAGCGGTTGTCAATGTATGATCAATAGGATGGAAATTAAATATCATCTTAAAAAAAACAAGTTTTCACGCATTTGTTAAGATAGAAATTCAATAAAATTACAATAATACAAATTGATAAAATATTTCCAAAAGACAAATGATAGTGGAAAAAAATATGATATCACTTAACAAATATGATGAAAAGGAAATTTTATAGGGCAAAATTAAGAAGTAACAAGTACTTTTTTATTCCTAAGAAATGTTACATATTTCATTAACCTGTTTGTCTTCATACAAGAATTGGACCTTAATACATCTATGTAGGTACATAATTGACAGGCTGAACAATGCTTAAATTGGGTTTGTTATAAATAGCCAACTTAATAATGCCATCTAACAAAAATCAGATTTCTATCTGTCTCAACAATCAATTAATTGGGGTGGTTAATTAACAGATTAAAATTACTTGAAGTAGGTAAATTATGAATAACTGACACCCTAACAATGACATTCTGAGATTCCACAGCCATCTTGTTTTATAAGTCACACACAGTTTTAGGTCAGATAGCACTACATTGATTATTGCATTACCGACATGGTATGGGAACTGAATATAATTAATGATGAACAATGCTATTATCAGACTGACAAGTGCTGTCAACAAGACAATGAAATCCACCTGTAACAAATTCAGTCAATGATTATCCAACTTACTTAATCATGCAGAAAAAAACAAAACCAGCAAACAGAATTATTATTTGGCTAGACAAAAAGCTGAATCATTGAATCACAAAATGTAACCACTCCCAATATGGAAATCATCAAACAGCCATCAATCTGATGGTTTCACCATGAATTTATATTCCATTCCACAACAAGATTCTGTCTCACAGACAAGATAACACTGAATATTTAGATTTAGTAGCTGGAGGGGATGACATCATTTGAACAGAATTTCATTCATATAAAGCGTATTTCCAAAAAGACAACATCTGCACAAAAGTAATTTCTCCAAATATTTTATGTAGCAGACCAAATTGAAACTATGGTTACATGTCTAGACACAAGAAATGGACAAATTTCCCAATAGTGCAGAAAGATGCAGACAACAAATGACAATTTAGGACAAATTTTCAGCCACCAAATCATTGCAAACAACATTGAATCACTGCAGAAATGTTCATAGACTATAAAACCAGATTACCAACCTGAATATGGTGATGAGTCTGAAAGTTGTGTGACCCCATCGGAGTCAGTGCCACTGTGTTGTTGACGAATCATGGCGCGCTGTCTGGCTGCACGCCGTGATGTTGAAAGCTGTGGTCCTGAAGCTGGTCTGAAATGTACAAATGATGAGGAGTTAATATATAAGTATTCACAGCTTGTTTTCTAATCCAAACCTTTTCTTCTGATGCACAGTATCATAAACAATGTACATATTATAAATAACTAAAGTTGAAAATAAATGTATATACACAGAAAAGTCAAGTGTCTCATATCATCAAAATGATAATGGATGTATCTAATATTTGACATCAAATAACTTTCACACCACACATATTCTTTCTCAGTCCAAAACTTGATGGTTCCCACACGCATCAATAGCAAACGACACTGACAAAACTTAAAAGTTCAACAATCTCAATATTACGGATCCTTTCTAACTAATCCAATGGTAATTGTAACTAATCCTTTAACAATGGAACTGGTCAGCTGGGACCATAAAAAGAAGAAACTATTACATTATGCTCCAAACAAGAACATTGCTGAGAAAGCATAAAAGCTTTTTGATATTTGAACCAATCTATCTAGCCACAGCAGCATCCAATTTAACCATCCTGTCATCTATCCTGTCATGTAATACAGCTCTAAATCAGCATAACTTCCATGGACTCAATAATCCATTATCAACTCAGAGACTGAATTTTAAACAATATTCCAATGCAACTGGAAATATTCTTTCAAGAGTAGAAAAAATGCGCATAAACAATACTAGCTGATCTTAGACCAATTATAACATGTAGAATGTTAGATAGTTCCTACCACACTGACATTTTACATCCAAATATTAATTGCTTTTTAATTGTCATGTATATAAAACTTGGTATAAAAAATCTGAAGTAGTCAACCTTTCTATTCTTGGTTTGGCATAAAATTGCCCCAAGCTTTATAGAAATACCAATAAATACATCAATAAAAGTGAATGGAATCTAGCTAACAAAAGTAGAAATGTGAGCACAGAATAATGGTCTCCATCTTTTCATAACAACACCAATACAAACAGTTCCACCCTAAGGTCATAATCTTTGATCCAGGTTTTAATTTATGATTTTACACATTTATAGTCTAACAACAGATTATACAAACAATGTTAAGTCAACAGTCAGCTTCCAGTATTCCATAAAAGAGTGTAGTAAAACAACTACAGCAATAAATTCATAATTTGACATTTAAGGACAAACTTATCAATAGTATTGATAATGGTTTTTATCATCTTTAAAATAATATCATAAAATCCCCTATTTCTACAGAGTGGTAATTTATGTACATTATTGTTTTATTTATCAACAGTTTTAATTATCAATCAATTAACCAAGCATATCATCATATCATACAGATCATCATTGAGCACAGACATCAAGAATACACCATGACTATAAATAAAAATAAAAAATTATACATTAGATTATATCTTTATCATTTTACACCAGTACATTGAAAACTGATTACTGAAAAATACTTCATCTAAGCTGCATTATCATCTAAAATATGGCACATTTTTGCACTAAAAATATTTGGAAGAAACTGATACATGGAATGTGTTTGGCAGTCACACGGTTAGGGTATTCAAGAGTAAAAAAATGTTTATTTCAATGGTTTTTGACTTTTTATAACTACTAGGATTTTATTGGTCAGTACTTTATAGTATCATTTCAATTTAGTTTTTTTCTGGGTTTAGCTTTGCACCAACAGCCAGCACTATTAGGCAACTTTTCCTGCTATAACGGTAGAGGAAGACACCAAGCATACATCTAAGTAGATTCATCAACTGTCTGTAAGCTAGTTGGACAGCTCCCTCATATCCCAGGTTGGGATTTAAACTAATATCAGGAGGAGTTAGTGGTTACTACCACTCAGCCAGGTAACCATTCTCAGTTACAACTTTAACTTCTATTTCAATCAGCTTTTTTCTATGCTGATTAATATGCTGTTAGTTTCTCTTACTACTGTAGTCTCAAATATTCAACATTAATACGCAAAGACTATTTTCTCAATTGTTTATTACATAAAAGTCTTTGGAGATTATGTTCACAGTTAAAGAAAAACAAAAATTGAAAGAATATAAGATATTTAAATGGACATACAAGGAGTAATTCACACACAGGCTTACATTTGCAATGGATTATGCATGTCAAGTCTTAGTGCAGTATACAAGCATTTAAGCTTATCCACAATGTTTGTAAAGCCAGATTATGATCAATAATATGGAACGGGGAAATCTTAACAAGTTTGTAAGTAAGAACGTGGTCATTATCATGTAACACAAATATTGTTAACCTCAATGAAGGTACCGAATGTTTACTTTATGTAAGTCAAATAGTCTGATTTCTAATTAAAATCACGTTATATTAGTACATACATACATACATACTATTTGCATGAAAGGTGAAGTCCTTCACAGGTGAACACAGTCCTTCACACTAAGTTTAATCAACATTCCGTAGTTATATTCATGATGAATAATATTTTCAATCAAATTTTTTCAAGAGCAAAATTAAGCAGCTGATTTCAAATAAAACTTTCTAACAATGTTCATACGTTCATGAAAGCATTGCTAATTCAAAAAACTTATTTAACGTCACAAACAATAAATCCTATGATTTTGTCAATACAATTTATTTGAAACTTTTCAATCCATACAAAAATACAAAATCCATGCATTAATTCAGATTTTTCTAAAATGGATCCCAAAAACCTTAAGAAAATACCGATTAAAACAGAATTATGCAAGTCATACCTAAAAATTAAGCCAAACTCACTCATTAGCAAAACTCAACAAAAATTCTTCAGGTCAATTTGAAAATTTCAGATATGAATTCAGGATATTCTTGTCACATTTAGGTGACAACCACATGTTCTAGCTGCTACCAATCAATAATCAATTACTAACATATGGTGCCAGACAGGCATGTAGTATGTATGCTACAGTATGGGACATTCACAGCATAAACTATTCCACACTGTTTTGAACTAAATACATCAATAAATTCATTTACAAAAACAGAAATCACAACAAAATATAGCTTGTGTAATGCATTATGTAAATAGATCAAATATTTATAAGATAATGGCCACAATATTTTATACTATTGTGTATCACGCTACCCTGTGTTGGTATCAGCAATGAATCATTTCTTTTCTCTTTTCAAGGTTCTTCATGCGAACCTTTGGTAATTAAATTTACAAAATAGTATTGTATCCAATAATTAACTAAACAAACCATTTTCTATTCTTGGACTGACATCAGGGGTGTAGCGACCATTACACACACTACACATACATGTGCGTAATGTAAAAAATCCACACATAAGTCAAAGTTGCCATTTCATCTTCAGAGGACAAAAAGAACAGACAGACAGTGCCTTTGTATGGGCTTAGAATGTGCTTAAAGATGTCGCGCATGTCAAAATTTCCTGGGGGAGGTCCCCCAAACCCACTTACTTAAGGGGGATCCCAGTCTCATGTTCTAATTCCCACTCCCCACACCATCAGCATGAGTGCATGAGTACTATTTTATTTTCTCTGGCTACATTCCTGGACATGACATACATATTAAATATATGTCACACAAAAGCTGCACAAACTTCACATTGTGGAGTATATTATAATAAAATCAGAAAAAGTCAGAAAATGTGAAACAATAGAGGACCCTAAATGTGAGAAGTCCTGCGGATTGATCGGATTGATCGCTAAAACAAAACTATAAACAAACCATGCCAATGCTTACTCCATCCATGTTTCAACAACACGTGACTGTATATTCTCAGTAAAATTGATCAGAAGAAATTTAAATGCACATAAATTTACAACTAGTTGAATAGAACCAAGAGTACATTAAATGTGCATTTAAATTGTATTGAAACTCCTCACAAATTATCTTTTCAAGTAAATGCATAAATTACTTAAGAGAAAAAGCAGCATTACACTCATTTGGAGAGATATGAATAGGTTAGAAATGCAAACATACAAACAAGTTGTATCATATACAGTATGCTACACATTAAGTTAATTATGTTAGCCCTTAGTCTTAATCTAAACATGGAGATACAATAACCAGCTCTCTAATTAAGCAAAACAAACTAAATGACTAATTTAATCAACTACAATGCTATCAATGTACTATGATAATAAATCTTAGATTGAAAAGAATTTAATCATTAATTACTATGTTGCATATTGTCCAATTTTCATTTCTAAGACAGTGAACAAAATATATGAAATAAGCAATTATGTGACATAATTAAAAAATAATTTTGTATTCTGAATATACAGCTTCAACTGCATATGCCAATGCTTTGGAAATAATATTAAATTTCATTTAAATGACTACATTATGAGCATTCAACAGTATAAATTCAATTACCTCCATCTTGATCAAATATAATTCCACAGTATGACAATACCACAACAATACAGTGTCACCTGTTTTATGTGTTTACAGTTCCAACTCAGGTAATTCCTATTGAAACTGATAAAATCACACGAGTGACCAAAAAATTACAAAAAAGCACTTTCAAATACTATAACTAAGTAGTTTGTATAGTAAGTTTTGCACAAATGTGACCTAGTCTGATAAGTTACAATTCTGTTCCTGTCAAACTATCAAATTCCACTATTCAACCTCGTCAAACAGTAGCTTTTGGTATCCCTCCAAGTCTGCATTCTATTCTTATATCCAACCTCTTTTATTTCTTTTCAAACATAACGATATTTGTTTATAGCCAGTTACCTTCACTTTAAAAGTCTCAATCGATATTAAATAGAATGATAAAAAGTCAGTCATAGTGTTTATTATGATGACAAGAACTTATTGTGAGAACCAAGCAAAACATCAAAATATTAAACATCAAGTTGATAGCGGCCTCACAAGTCAATGCATACATTAAATCAACCAAATATTGCGAGTTAAAGAATGTGCAGAATTATAACATAGTTAATATTCTCATATGCTTTAAGTACAATCCACAAACGATTCAACAGTGACGTGATTTTAAGGCCGTGATTTAGTTACAAAATAATAAAGCATATGAAACCTTATATTGATTACTGAGACATGATTATATCAATAATCTTAATCAGGATTTATTTCACAATATACCAGTATATAATATTGAATGTGCATAAATATATATAACTTCATAACCTACCTATTTAAGTGGACAAACCCAACAGCCAATTGTCAATGCTATTTGTATCCTTCATTTATATTCATGACACGAACTGAAATTTTCTTCCATTTGTTAAGCAATTACTTATTATTCTTGTGGATAATTTATCCAAAAGTGACTTTTTTTAAAAAAAAATTATAACAATACAATAATATTTGAAAAATGCAACCAAAATCATATCACTGGTGTAGTTGCAGTAGAATTTAAGTGTGTAGTTAAATATTGGAAACTAAATTATTGAACTAGCGACCAAATCTTTTATACAATAACAGGTTTTCTTCATGTTATTATTCTGTACAATAGTAGCTTTAGAGTTTATTTACATTTTTAGCAGAGCCCATTAAATCTTTCGGCTATAGTATCCCTGATCTAAATCAAACTTCACAATACCGTACGGCAATCATTAAAATACTCCACAAAATATCTTATCATACCAAACAGAATAATACTGATATTGAACAAGTCAGAACTGATCTGAAAGCTTTTTTTAGATGTATTGTACATTTGTTGAGAGACAGATAGACTTCAAATTCTAGTATTTCTGTCTATACAACTTATTTTGACTAATGTCAATGTATGCGTGGTAATTAATGTTGAATAAAAAAACATCGTGATATCATAAAAAAGCAGAGAACAAAAGATCAAAATTCAATATGTTCATATTGATCAAAGGCGCAACTTATTTCTGACTGAGTAAAAATAAAAGTTGAATAAAAGTTAAGCAAACACAAGAAAGGTTTACTGTATTCAGTATGAAGTCATTAATATAATAGGATAAAACATGCCATAGAATTAAACGACAGTCTTTCAGCAGAATATTACTACTGTCTTAAATCTCCCAATGAATAACAACAGGTCAGTGGTGAAATGGTGACTTTGATGTAAAATAAATCCAACTAAATATTTAAAATATTACTGTATGTTGAATACTGACTTACATGCAGACCATAATACAAACAGATCAGACAGAAATTTAATAATCAGCCAAAACGTATAATCAGAATCAACTGACTCAATATTATAATAAATGAATATTTAGCTCACCTATTGTCAAATGGAGTATCATGAGTTATACACAAAGGTACTAGCATAGATGTTTGCAATACAATACAAACAGAGTATTCAAAGACTCTTACAACCCTAGCTTCATTTTACCTCATTATAATATTTTGTGCTCCACTTTGAAAACTTAAAAATTTATAGCATCATTTCATTTCATAATATATGCAACAAATATTCATATAATACTTAGCATATGTAAGTGGCCAATGTACTTCAACAAATATATTGATTTCTTTATTTGAGATCACATTTGTCCTCCATAACAACCAAAACTTGTAATTTGAAGCCCAGTCAACACTAATGAATACACTCATGGAAATATTTGGTATCATTAATTTCATCTTAAAAGAGCTATTAAAATCAAATCAAAGGGAAATAACTGTCACAGAATTTAGGTTTATCTACTACCCGCTTTGAAGGATTCATATGCCTTAGCTAAGTTAACTGACATAAAATCGTACATTGTAATAATCTACTATCAAATTATGCTTCACCGCACCAAGGTCAAGTATACCCTTGTGCCAAGGTTGGAGTATACCATAAGTACATATTCATAAAATAAAAATAATAATATTATTATTTAAAGATCTAAATGAAGCAAAAACAAATTAAAACAAATATAAAAAGAAGGGCAGACAATTAAAACTCAATTTTGTCAAAAAATAATTTCAGAAAATAGTATAATACTGTAAGACATGGTTAAAGTGAACTTGGATGAAGTAAATTCTTAGATATAGTGGAGTAATTATTCAGCTTAAACCAAGTCCTTCTTACTTCAATGTAACAAATATAGTGAATTATAGATAGCTATAGAGTGAAGTTACCACATCATTCTCAGGAATTCATAATAACTGGGCTCTACTGCGCTATGCATTCACACTACCATATCAATTATCAATGCAAACCTTTAATACAATAATTTATAAATAAAATCAATACATACTTTGCAGGCAACTGTTCCAAAGCTTCTTGCAGGACCTCAAGTTCCTTTTCAGGATCTAACAAAAAGGAATCATTTGATGCCTGACTTGCATTGTCCACAATTTCAGAATTTTCGCCTGCATCAAACAACTCAAAACTTGTCCCTACTCCAATAGATCTTGTCAGAGCAATTATATCAAGAACATTCCTATCCCTTTGTTGTTCTTCAGGATTAGGCATCATGCTGTCTTTATTCTGTTCTGAAAGTGGCCAAGATGCATTTACATTAACGTTTTCAAAATTTGTAGTTTCATTGAAATCACCAACAGCAGAGGTTTCAATTGGGCTAGTCAATCTTTCTGCATCAAACTTCTCTGATTCTGAAACTTTTTTGCCATTTTCTAAATCACTACAGTGATCAGTGTCTAGAATTATATTATTCATTTTTTTAATTCCTACAAGTTCTTTCTCTGTATCATTTGACTGAGGCCTTAGATCATGTTCTTTACATAATTCCTGCTCTATTTCATCATTATCAGTGTTTTCAATTTTTTCATTGTCAGATCTTTCCACATTATAACTTCCAGTTTGTGGATCTGTACTCATGTATTTTTGCTCTAAATCTCCACAATTTTCTGTTTCAGCATCATTGTCAGTATGACTTGACATGAGATCATGACTGGCATGTTCAAAATTTTCATTACTTTGTTCCTGAGGTTCAGATTCCATTTTATTTTTATGTTGTTCTTCAAAAATTGCATCATCAGATGCATGTACTTCAATACCACTACTTGGCTTTTCGGTACCATGTTTTTCTAAGTCTGACACTTGGTTTCCAGATTCTAAATCACAAGCCATTGCAGCATTTCTTCCTTCAAATGCATTTTCTGCATCACTACATATTGGACTTTGATGTGCAATTTCAACATTTTCATTATTTGGTTCAAGAGATTCAGAATATTCATCGATTTCCATACTTTCTATGACATTGTGATTTTCATCCAATGAACCTTGCTTCTCTTCATGGTTGCTATCAGCATTTGAATCCAAACTATCATTATTTCCACAAGCTCCATATGCATCAGCTGCTGTTTTGACATTAGAATCATAAGTATCACTGTCTTCCTCCAGTTCAGTATCGTTAATATTACTGGTTATTCTATGAGGAACACCAAATAAATGTTCTGAGGTATTTGCTATGTTATCCTTGCCCTCATGGCTTAGTTCATTTTCTTTATTCAAATCATTGTCTCTCTCACAGGATAAAGCATTTTCTTTTTCATTTTGAAACATTTCATATGTTAAATTGGATGCAACTACATTTATCTCAGCTTTGTCAGGACAATAAAGGGGTTCACTAGAAACTTCAATTTGTTCTTTTCTAATGTTTGACGAATCCTTTTCCTCAGTAGGAAGATTTTCTTCATTATCTCCTAAGTTCAACTGAACACATTCTTTGTCCATATACACGATTCCGTTAGAAGGTATATCAATAGTGTCTTTCCCATTTTCAGTCACATATACTTCAATACCAATAGCTGGACATTGAGCAGGTTGAGAATCTTCTGATAATGGATGATCTTCATAACTTTTATCAGCAGTAACTGCTGCATCATTTTGAAGCATTTCTTCAGCAACATTAACATTTATATTCCCATTAAAATGTGTGTCCAACACATTTGGTGCTTCAGTGCATCCATCATCATTTTTGTCAAAACCAGTATTATCAATATTTTTAGCATCAGTAAATGAATGACTTTCTGACAAATCTTTACTAACAGAGTCAAGTGGTACATCAAAACTATTATCAAGACTAGTAGCAATTGAATCTGAAATCTGTGAGCTATTAAGTTCCTTAGGGAATGCAGCTAAAGTTTCACAATCCCCTTCATTTAAAATATTAGACACATGATCAATACACCCAGTACAATCAGAATCAGGTAGATTCTGAGATATTTTGTCACATCCTTCAACAGTTTCACCCAAAAACTCGATATTTGGAAGCACAACCAGCTTCAAACCACTTTCCTTATCAGCAAACTTAGAGGAAGTACCAACATTGGAAGATTCAACTGTCATTGTTCCATTGTCATGAACTAAATATTCTTCTTCAGTATTACTGTTTACAGTATTAGCACATTCACCAGTTGGCATAAATTGTACAACATCCACAGCTGACTTTGCCAGAAAAACTCCCTTTGATGATGGCTTACCAACAAATTCATAACACTGGACTTCAGCAAGACCTAACTTTCCTGAGTCATTGAGATTATGCTTTACTCTGTTGGAAGTGTCAATTTCATCTTCATTCTTCAGATCATTTATTTGTACATTTTCATCAGCATTATCATTCTCAAAACTAGGATTATTTTCTTTTTCACTGAGAGAATCATCTGACATTGGTTTATCAGTTGGTAATAGATAATTTGGAAGACTTTGTGTTAATCGTAAATCAACTTCATTTCCTTCTAAGGAATCAAGACTTATATCAGCATCTAAAGAATCATCTGAAAATGCCTCATTTTCAACAGTCCTGTTTTCATGCAAAGGTTTGGACCTCTTATTTGGAATGTCAGTAGCTGAGTCTGTTTCATGTTCCCTTTTTCCAAGTACAACTACTGTATCATTTTCATCACTACAACTACCATTACCTAAATCTAAAGAATTGTCACTAAGATAATCATCTCCACTTTTATGTTTAATTATTTCATCATTTTCAAAAATTTGCTGATCTTCTAAAACAGATTCATCTGTCTGAGGCACAGTATCAACCAACTGTCGTTCAGTTTCAGATTCTATTGACAAATTCAATGCATCATGTACCTCCACTGGAATGTCAGCAGGAGCCTCCTCTGAGATTTCTGAGATCAAATTTTCTTCTTTACAAATACCTGAATCATCAACAGACACAGAAGCAGATACAATATTTGGAAAGCCTGAATCTATCTGTTCTGCATACTTATCAAAATCTTTTGACATTCTTTCTGAATCCGGTGCAGAGTGACACCTAAATCCATCATCAAGGAAATTTGCTCTACCTTTCTTCTGTCTCTTCTTTACAGGATACTTTGTTCCACTTAGCTCTGTTTGGTTCTCATCAGCATGACCTTCTTCATGTTCAGAAAGAGATTCTGGAACACTGGCAAGACTAGAAGCACTGGTCATGTGTCTAAGAACAGGTGGACCAGTCCTACCAGCATTTGATCCAACAACAGCAAGTCTCCTGTCTGGTGAAACGGCCACACTTTTTCCTGAGGTAGGAGATTTAGTTCTAATAGGTGGTGTCTTATTTTGTGCAGCTGATACTTTTGATTTATCATTATCATCCTTTTCATTTTTATTTCCACTATCTTTTTTCTTAGATCCTCCTTGCTTTTGTTTATTATCTTTCAGGGGGGCACTTGTGGATCTTTTCTTTGGTTCAATATCTCTCCTGGGTGATGGGCTAGTTCTCTTGCTGGTAACTCTTTGAGGAGACTCACTTTTAGAACGATCGAAGTCTCTCACACCTTTCACTGGTTGAGCCCATGGTTTTACTTCATTATTCCTATCTCTTACAACTTTAGTTCTAGGTACTGGCTTAACCTCTTTTTCTTTCACTTTTGGTACATATTTAAACTTGGGCTCTGGAGGTTTGTAAAGTCTACTAGTGACTTGTTTAGCAACAGAAGTGATCTTTTTGTCTGTTGCAGTAGATTTTTTGGAAGCACCCTCTTTATCGGGTTTTTCAGTTTTCTCTGTGGTTGAACTTTCTTTGGATTCTGAACTACAAGACCTCTGTAGTGGTTTTGACCTTGGTGAAAGTTGCTCCATTTCTTCACATTCAGCAACCTGAATGATACACACACTGCATTTCACATATATTCACACTCACATACTTTTAGTGAAAATGTAAAATACATCAGGAAATTCATCATTAATATCAGATTGGATAAATAATATAAATAATACAAATTTATTACATAAAAAAGAAAAAAAAATATCATTAATATCAGATTGGATAATTAACATAATTTTTGACAAATTAGTATCTGCTTAATCATATAAACAATGAAGGATCAAAGTGAATTCTTTCTAATAACAGAAATAATTATGCAAACCAATAAGCTACAATCATGTATAGGACATGCAACTGATCCATATACTTTAAAACAAGTAGTTAAAAACATACTATAGACTGTGGGTGTGTTCTAAGAAGAAGAAAATTAATCAGGACACAACCATTACTAAGATACAAAAATAGTATTATCTTCTAACCTGAATATCAAGTAAGCTGCCGGTCTTCTGTTGTTGCTCGTATTGCAGATTTGGATCAAGTAGGAACATCTCACTTCGGGCACCACGTAGAGGTCGAGGTTGATCAGTTCCAACATTCATTAGTTCCTCATGTTCCTGTATATACACTTCTAATTGTACTTCCTTCTTCCTTATCTCCTGGACTTTCTCAGTCTGAAATTATGAACCAGTGCATGTAATGACTGAACAGTAATTGATGTACCAATATTCTGTGATGATTAGAACTAGGTTTAGTAAAAAACAAACTGTAAGATTTACCATATATTCTACAATGTTATGTACCAGTCCATGTTTTAAGTTAACAGTATGGCACTAAAGAACATTCTGCAATGCAGAGAACAAGTCTGTGTATTGGCTTAACTGCGTAAGTTACAAAATAATATTCTTCAACAATAAGAACCAAACCAGTCTGTACCATAACCTAACAGTATGATATACCAAACATCAAAGTTTCATAATAGATATAATATCAACCTTTGGCATTTTGAAATGGTTTCTATAACAAACATACAAAAAACAAGTTTCCAGTTAATTGCGACAGATACACCTAGGGAAATAATTGAAAGTAATACATAACATGATTAGCTTGTTATCCAATATCTAGCTATAAAAAACTCCTCCACAAAAAAATTCCAGAGAATACCCAGAAACAAACAAAACAAAAACATGAAAATGCAGGAAATCATTTGATTTAAGCTATCAAAGTCTGCAACCTTTTCTAAAGTATGATATTTTAAACAAAAATGGCACATATTATTTTCCTATAAAATTGTCTAAGTTAAATATGACAGAGAGCCTCCTGAACTGCCATTACACTATTCCTATTAGTAAAAGTAGAATAAAAATTGCATAAATGAATATCAATAAATAAAATATGAGCATACATAAGAATTTTCCAATCTCATGGTGAAATAGCATTGATTTTTATGACAGCACTTTCATTGATATTACAAATTATAAACTGACAATATTAGACAAGACAACTAATTCTAATCCTGAAGCATTTATGGGATTTAGTATCAATGAAAGCATAATAAAATACAAGACAAGAACTTTCACAAACAGATAACTAACACAGATTTTCATTAAAAATCCTAGCATTTAATTAATCTTTATAAATTGAATAAAATGTGCCATAAACATACTAACACATTTTGTAAAGGACAAGCTTATCAAATTCTAAACAGCCATTTATATATTTTATGGTAATGCAAACTTATGAAGTAAGAAAAGTTTCAAAACTGATAACAGATTAAATCAGCTTTAATCAAACATGACTGTTTATGGCAAATTTCTCTAATGAAATTAATAAAACATAATTAAAATGGAATTGAAAGGAAATTTAATGGTAATACAAACTTTCTTCATAGCAAGCTCAAATTTTAATGACAGAAAAAATATAAGGGTATGTTATGTAAAGATATCATTTATAAGGCTCATGGGTTTTGCAACCTATGTAAAGTACAAATACATCGCAAACATTATCATCAGTGCAATTACTTTTCACCAAGTGCTTTCAATTAAGTCAAAACAAAGTTGTCAGATAATTAATCTTTAAGAAAATAAAAGCAAAGTTAATCTGACTAGCGCAATACTGGGTGTACTCTTAATAAACAGAATTTTCTGTAATATATAAAGAAACAAAATATTTCCAAATAACAAAATTATTAAATTATTAAACACTCCATGGTCAAAGCATTTAACCATAAATGGAAATAATATCCTGAACAGTCATTTCTGATGAATGAATTAATCAAATTTTTCATGAGGAACTATATTTTTGTCAGACTTACATGAGTTGCCATTTCCTGAAGGTGTGCTTTGTCCATTTCCTTGTATTCTTGCTCTATTTCCTGCAATTGACGTTTTTTATTTTCAATCTGCTCCTGTGTTTGTAGGTAAGCGTCTTCTATGTCTTCTTGTTGAATGGCTAGACTTTCCTCCGTTTCACGATATGACATACGTCTGGTGAATTCTGTCTCATTAAGTTCATCCATCTGATCTTTTAGCGAAAGTCGTCTGCCTTCTGACAAAATAACAAATGGTATCAATGAATTAAGGGTGACTATTGACATAAAGTCAGAATTCATTAAATAATGCAGATAGTTTATCATTTTAAATCATTTACACCTGACAGTAAACATTGTCTCAAATTAATGTAATACGCATTTTTATCAATTTATTGAGATACATGGCTTCCAGTCACCAGGAAGTTTAGCTATACATTACATTTAATGAAGGGTAAATATGAAAATTCTGTATTCCAGATATATTAGTAACACACAATGAATACAGCACACATTATTGTGACTTATTGATTCATTTGAGCCAGACGAGTAATCTGATTGCATCCTACAAATGTTTTGGATGGATGCAAATTGTATTATTATCTCCAACAGTAGAAAATTGAAATGTATCGGAAACAGAAATGCACCACACTAAGAGACATACTCAGTTTTAATGGCAATGATTAATTCATGACAAACATGCCACAAAATATGGCATCATATCTATAGTTATTGTAAACATGTTGTATGATTGTACACCTATTATACTAAGATCTTAAGCAGCAACAGCTACACACCTTTGATTACAACAGGTAACTCTTTCATAGGAACATCATCATCATCAGTAAGTATCGGAATGGGAGAGCCAGAACCGACACATGTAGACTGTATTTCCATGGACTCGGTTCCTTCACATGAGGTCTGGGTTTCCATGGGCTCAGACCCTACAGAAGTTGACTGAGTGGAAAGTGGCTCTGTCTGTATTGCCATGGATTCTCTTTCATTTCTCTGTAATTCTTTTAATTTCCTTCTTTCCTCTTCTAATTGTTTCTGAACTGAAATGCCCATTTATTTCAATGAACAACAGACATATAATTCAGTAATAATTACAGTAATCAGAGATCATTGCATGCTTACAAAAGTTCCATTTTATGAAATTACAACTAAATAACCTGATGGAACAAATAAATTACATGTTTCCACAATTAAATGTGGACATCCAGACATTTATACTGAATCTATACATGAAAAGAATACACAAGTGGCTCTATAAGATCTAAGATGTTATTTAAAGTTATGAAAGACATTTATGGCCTATATAAAGGAATGGTTTAAACAAACAGACAAATTAGTCCACATAAAAACATTTTAATAACTCACAGGCTTCTTTCTCCAGAGCTAAATTTTCTCGAGCAAACTGAAGTTCTTCTTCTGCCTTAGCTCGAGCTCTCTCATTTTCTTCAACCAGCCTAGCTAGGTGTTTTTTCTGATCCTCTATGTCAGCACGATGTTGATCATGCATATTATACATCTCTTCTTCCTTTATCTGTCGTAATTCTTCAGCTTTTTCATGTTCTGCCTTTAATCTCTCCAATTCTTTCCTGCAACATACAAAAAAATTGATTGATCATTATGGACAAAATGTCTTAAGCATTTTCAATGATATGGCCAATAAGTCAAATTTATTGCTCATGAATCAGATCTGATAATTAAAAAAAAATTGCTGTGGCTGATCTGAGTGTAAGATCCATCACTTCTGCAGTTGGTCCTGTATTTCAAAAATATTTTGGTACAATATGGTCAAATTTTAAGAAACAGTAAACCTATAAGATGGTCATTTACTCAGCAATTATAAATGTATTCAAGTATGATACAATGTATAATATGTTTTACCAGAATATAATACTACATGAAATTCTCAAGCCACTGATTGGGCTATTCCAAAGCATAATTTTACAATCTGAACAACAAGGCTGTATTTTGACTGTCATCTGCAAACTCAAACCTGACTTAGGGCAAAGACCATCCACGAGACAGAACTGGGAATGCAAACAATGGTGTGACCTAAATGCATGACTGTACAACCAGACAACTTCATTCAAAAATTAATGTAAAATAAGGACTGGCCATTGATGTTACCATATTACCATCAGACTTAGGTTTGCATAAAGACATCATCATCAGGAAAAGATAATCAAATAGCATGGCAGACAACAACCAGAAAATGAATTGATCATGGACAATATTGAAAATCTTCCAGAAATTTCTCCCCTCATTCAGAGATAATTCACATCATATCTACAAGCTTCACTCGATTAATTTTAGATACATTGGACCAAACTGTCTGAAAGTGTGTCTTACAGAGAATTTCTAGCACAAAATGCAGACATCTACTACTAATATTGAGATCAATAGAAACTGACAGCTGAGTGAAAACAAATTAATCTTCTGTTACAGTTATTACATCATGTCTCCTTGCCATCAAATGCTTCAATGTCAGCCAAAGGCAAGCAAGACTGGATTTAATTACAACTAACTGTTGGTTTTAAATATGATTACCATATTTTTTAATCACATAACACACAGACTCATTGAGACCTCACATTGAGCCATATATTATATATATACAAATATGTAGCAGAATTTTACTAGACCCTCATTATATACTGAATAAATCTGTCATTCTCTACATTTCATTATGAGAATTAATACTCTTAAATGTCCATTAGGTTTACAGGCCTTTCTTACATCACACATATCAATTACATTTCATACACAAAATGCAACAAACTAATATTCATGAAATTGTTTTACATTACATAAATTCATCTACATTATCTTAAATCACATGAACATGTAAACATCATCTCACATCACAAGGAATTTATTCACATTGCCTCAAATACATGAATATTTACACGATATCTCACAACACATGATCTCATTTACACTGTTTGACATCACATGAATACATACACAATATCTTACAACACATGATCTCATTCAAACTGTTTGACATCACATGAATACATACACAATATCTTACAACACATGATCTCATTCAAATTGTTTGACATCACATGAATACATACACAAATTATCTTACAACACATGATCTCATTTACACTGTTTGACATCACATGAATACACACACATTATCTTACAACACATCATCTCATTCCAAACAGTAATTGAGTAACAGCAATATAAGTGTAAAATTTACCATCTATGATAAGGTAAAAGTTGTTATAATTAATAAATTTAAATATGCCTTTACTTTGCTCAACGGTCATATTTTTTGCACCTTTGGTTGACTAATTTATTGACAAGAAAACAACTACATATTGATTGAAAATTAAATTTTTATTTTGAAATTATTTTTACTTCCTTCTGTTTTTTTTTCAATTAATCAGTTACTGATTTTATAGCCGGTTAACCGGACAAGGAACAGTTAATTGGTTAACTGACTAACTGTTGACATCCCTTATGCATACACATTGTATTACATCCATTAACCGCATACACATAATCTTACATCACATGATCTCATAGTCTCACATGACATGAATACATACACATTTTCTTGCATCTCATGAATACATATACATTGTCTTACATTACACATTACATATATTTGATATCAATCTAATTCATGCAGCACTTATCTAACATAACCAAAGTACAATGGAATAGTCTTATAACAATAATGCATTTTAACAAAATATTGACACACAAACAACTCCATGTATAACCAAATCCATTCATATTAAACAATAAAAAGACCAAATCAATTAAATTGCAACGCAAATATGGTCATATAGAACTAACCTCGCATACATTAGATTCTCAGCTTCCATATTAGTATAATTACTTCAGACACCAAATATGACATATTCAAAATTAAAATCCAATTTTACTAAACATGATAACACAAGTTTCATTCCTGACAAAAAATCATCTAGAGCTATATTGCTATCAACCATTAAAGCAAGGAAACATATAGGATCTACTGTAAGCGAACGAAACCTGTCAGACTTTGGTTGTAAATCAATAAGAAATAAGTCTACAACATTTCACGAGATAAGAAATAGGCAACTATGTGCCAAATGACTTTTAACACAACAAGTTGTAAGTTTTTCCTACAGACATAAGTGTAATCATTACATTGCACGCTTGGCATGAATAGTATGGATCGAACATAAAGCATTCCCTTTTACGAATGAAAGTTATTTTAAAAAATAATTGGCTTACAATTAAGCTAACAAAATTGCCATTAGGGTTTAATACATGAATACAAAAACTACGAAAAAAAATTATATGCAATAGTGAAGAGAAATAACCATGGATAATACTAAATAAGAAAGCTAATTCAAGAATGAACATTAACACAAACATGGACCACCACAAATACATGATACAACGTTAAAGTCTTTCCATACATAAGGTGAGAAGGTAATTTATTGCATGTAAATGTTGTAGAAAGTAAACATGCCAGATTGTAAATATGGGAATAGAACAATTGTAGTCCATATATGGAAATATCGACTCAATACATCATCCTGGGTTTATCAAAATATCGAACTCTTTGTACCTTACAGTTTCCATTGATATTTGAATGATGAGGTGACAAAATTTCCTGCCATGGAAATCAGAATGGTAATTATTTCATTTAAAAAATGTTCAGAAATTTAATAATAAAAAAATTACATGAAACAAATTTCCCTCTGCATAATTATGAGGTTATCAAATGAATCCATTCATAATAAACTATAGCAGATATCATGCCTATTATCAATAATACAAGTTTAGTCCAGTCACACAAAATACAATTATGCAATTCAAACAGGATAGTCAAACAAAAAAATCACATAATATGCCCATCAAATTATCTGGTAAAGACTGGATCGTAACTATTTAACTTAGGAGAGCTGACAAGATCAATTTCATCACTATTTGCTAAATCAGGGACATAATTTAAATGTGGCTGGTGAAATTTTGCTGGTTATAAGACATGACTGGAATATAAAAATTAATTTCCCAAAGTTTGTTAAAGACAGAAGTGGAACTATTCACATTGGAGAATGGACAACTATTCTGTCCTCTGCAGGTGTTCCCAATTATGTCCTATTAAGACAGATGTATTTAAATAAAACAAATCCCACATTTCATAATAACACAATTTCTCAAGCTTCTGAAGTTAATTACTTTATAAAAAGATCATTAAAACCAACAGCTGTTTGTTAAGACTTACAGCTACAAACAGGATGCAAGTTATCTTTTCAGGTAATAAACTCATTCTGGTTTACCTTCAGAATTGTTGCAATCATTTCACTGCTCCTTAATCACATTTATACATTGATATAATTACAAAAATCTGTCCATACTACAAAACATTAGAAAAATGATTAAATTATTGCAACACAAAACTCGACAACACATAGTAGGAAAATTAAATAAAGCAGCCAAATATATGCTATTTTTAGGATTTTCTGTAGTACAACCAGTATTTTTAATATAATTTAACTATATGTCAAAGATCCTTTCAGAAGAGGACATACATATAGGCACTAACACATGAATTCCATGATTAAGTCAGGGGATAAAATCACTCTTGATAACAGATAACAGCTCAATAATATACCAATAATTAACTGACCCCTACCTAAGGTACATCATCTTTGTATTGATATATGATGACCTGTGATTATCTCCTGAGAGAATAAATGGTAACACACGAGGTAATTCCACCTGTCACAGATTAATTAAGTCACCTCTGATTCTTTTACGCAGGTAACAAACATACTGAAATTATGTTATAAACCATTCATAAAGAATAATTATGTATTTATCCCCTGTCCTACACACATAACACAGTGGAACATAACTTGACTGTTATTAACAAACTGATTCATTAAAGGAACATTTTCCAATATATCAACTGAAAAAAAACACGATAAATCATTCCTAGGGAAATGCTTCATATTGAGAAATGTAAAATAGCCTGGTACCATCAGACATTTTCCAGATCAGGTCATGGTTAATCATAGTTACACAACAATGTATTCATTGAGCATTCCTTGACAACTAGATACTATTTTTAAACAGATAAGTCATGTGACTGGAACATTTTTACAGAATAAAGATAATAGTGACATCTAATATCTAAACATAAACTTTAATTGGTTCAATATGGAGGTGATCTATTAATCTAATTACTCCAAATAGAATGGAGTAATCAAACTGTAATTCTGATGAGCGTGGAAAGAAACATTGAGAAAACTTTGCTGTTAAAATAAATTTAATTTAAGTGATGTTTTCAGAACAAAATAAACGTAACATGGACTCATCATAGGACACACTAATCTAGAAATAGTTGCATTTGTTCCAATCTATTGTGAATCCATGAACCAGGAATATTACTCAACAAAAATGATCAATTATTTACAGCGTACATTTACCTTTAATATGATATGGAGATATGAAAGAGCGTTATTTATTGATTCATAACCTTTTGACTGAACAAACCTCAAGCATTTAAACACCTTAAAAGTACTACAGCTATCAACATAAGGGTCTAAAAATAATGATAAAACAAGCCATGAACAAACAATACAGATATGTTAAGGTTATGTGGTATAAGTATTCACAAGTCAAAAAGTTGTTTTGGCTAATCAAACAAATTTCAAAATCAATATATCTGTCTTCACACTGTGTCAGTCAAATACAAGACTATCTAATAAACATTGCATACAAAATGCATTGAGATATTGGATGGCAACAAATGAAGGATTCAATCTACTTCATGGTTTAAAGAATATCAAACATAACAGCTGAATTTATTTTATGAAAAATACAACTTTGTGTATCAAAACCAAATATTCATGTTACTCATCAAACACAGACCCATAAACCACCTGTAGGACTGTAAAATTGAATTTACAATAAGATAAACTTTTTTATAGGAGTTGTTTGAGTAACACAAACAAACACATCACTTATGATATCTTGATGAAGACCCGAGAGTAGTTAGGTAAAAAACAATCAAAGTAATACAAACTCATCATAAATAAAAAAAAATACAACCAAGGTTTGACAGCCTTGAAAGACTCCTGTTATTGTTGCCAGTTTTCATACTCCTGATCTCTGACCTCGTAATCACATAGTACAGGTCGTTATTTATTAACTTTACAACTTTTTCCCAAGTTTGAACAGTTTCTGTGTCAAGGCAATTGAAACCTTGACATCTGACATTCATACCATTTACAAGTCACAAGCAAGCACCAAATTTAGTTTTAAAAGCTGTTCTTTTAATTATTTTCCAAGACATTGGTTGGAAAAGAAGCTGCCTATATAAAGACATACATAAGCTAGATGGTGTATCTTCCCGACAGGGAACATAATGTATGCCACTGAATTATATTCTTACATCACACATCAGCAGCAAACAACATTTGACCTTGATAATGTTATTTAGAGATAAGAAGAGAAAAGAAAATACAAATACTATTACAGGACACACTAGCTTAGTGTAATAACCTCCAAGTAAAGGATGCTGCATTCTTGCTTAACTACAATAAACTTAATAAAGCAAACAGGTATCTTACCTGGCCTCATCTATTCTCTCTTGTTCAGTCTGGTATCGTCTTTCCAGATCTCGACTGTAATATACATATAATTATAACAACTTACATAACAGCAAACCTTTCAAGAGGTGGATTATAACTGATTCTAAATCAAACAACTTTATAAATTCAAATTCATTAATAATTATAATAACTTCAAAGGACTGATATTCTTTGAATAATTCAATAATAAATATATATAATACAAATTTTTTGTGATGAATTTAAACAAATTTAATAAAAAGTGTGTGGAAAAATGCTTAAAGGATATATTTATGTCGAGCAATATCAAGGAACGTAAACTTTCTTTTGAGTTTCAAGACAATCAGTCATCAATTATAATACAAAACAGCAAATAAAAATTAAGAACAAATTCCTTTTACAGAAGTACCATATTAAGAAACGCTGTTAAGTGTGATGTGCAATATCAATAAGTCTCAATTATGCTTCCAACAATTCTCTTCAAATTCTGTCAGTTTAATTGAGAAAACCATTTCTACGGTTTCCACTTGGCACACATCCAAATATGGTAAAAAAAACAAAAATTGCTTGCAACAGCAGAATTTGTGTCCGAGAAAAAAATATCATTCTTTACCGAAGTTGAGTTTGCATGAAATGAATGTAATCAGAACAAAATTGTAGGCAATGATGAAAATATTCATGACACAATCAAATGAAAATTGGACCACTACAGAAACATAGAATTACATCATGTCACTTTGGATGTCTGCAAGTGAGAGAAATTTTACATCATTATGAATAACGTAACTAGGCAGAAGAGGGAAATCTGTATTCTAGGGAGGATTATTTGATTTTAGTTACAAGAACTGTCAGTGACAGGGATTTAATTTAGAGCTTTCTCCCTGAAATGGCATTAATTTTAAAATTGATGATTTAATGCATTCTGGTACATGCCATTAGGAGTTCCTGACACTGAAGACTTTAATTTTCAAAACACATTCTTGGAACTGTGCAGTGTTTAAAATCTAGAACATTGAAAAAATTAACATTCATTTCAAGTTGAATTACTGTTTCTTTTATAAAATAATTTGACAAATTAAACACTTCCACTTTTAAATTTGTTTTAAACATTTCAACTTTCCAAGTGTTTACAATGAAATGGACAAAAAGAAAACCTGTAGTATTATTACTGATATTAGGCTAATTACAAAGTAATATTATAAACATTACAAGCAAAACTTGTTATAATATGAAATTAAGTATCACTGAAATGCTGGTAATAGAATAAAGCCATTTGTGATACAAAGCATAGCATGTGAAACATTGTACGATCATAAATATAATGTTAAAAAGAGTATAAAGTTAGACTTACGATAGAAATATCAATTCCATTAGTATATCAGAACCAAAAGTGTATTTAACAATTTCCTACATATTATAGGATGAATACCACAGAAATATTTATTAAGAAATTACACACCAATGAAATCACTGGAATATTATAATGTACTAATGTACTGAAATCTAGATGTGTATCATAACCAGTTAAAATCAAATTTGAGACAAATCATAGTAAAAAAACAAAACAAGTAAAGCACTACTTGTATTCAATGCAACTGAACCAACCCAGGGATTATATCTCTACAATATTTAATATAATTTAGTATTAAATTTAGTAATAAAATTCCATCATTTTTTACTACAGCCTAAAAATAAAAGGTTTGTTTCCTGTCACATGCCAAAAAAAATATGGGTTAGTATGAAGGGATTTTTCTTTTTATTTTTTACATACATCAGCAACACTGAATTGGAATATGTGTGCCGTAATATTAATGAGTTGCAAAAATTACAATATTGCACTACGATTCGGACGCAGTACAAACTTATAAGTCAGCTGGTAAAATATTGGGTCGGTCGGGTAACTGGAAACAAACCTCTTCTTTTTTTAGGCCTATTTTCATATGCAATGCCTAAATGCTGACCATCAAATACATAGTAAAAATGAACATTCAAGTGATTTGACTTTATTGTACATTAATTGCAGTGAAACAAAATTTATTAATGATAAACGCCACCACATTAATAACTACTGATTAAATCATCGTTCTACACCAAAACAAGATCTTACTGAAGTAAAGAAAAAATAAACAAATAATAAAAAAACAAAATAAATGGAACAAGAAATCATCAAATGACTAATAAAATTAATCTGACTTAATTACTTTCAATTTAAAATGAATCACTAGTGAAGCATGCAAACAAGTGTTTATATATTAAATGTTTATATAATAGTTAAAAATGCAGGCTCATAAAATATCATATTTCTAGGATGTAAGAAAATAAGCAGTTTTTTAATTAAAGTTAAAAGATATCAAAAATACTATAACAAAAGAATCTGAAAGCAGACACCAGACAAGCACCAATACAGAAAGACTAAGAGATTACAGAAATCCTACAAAATGCTATATAAAAGGGAGGTAATAAAAAGCCCAAATAAAGGGAGGTAACAAATCAAGCTCCTCGACATAATTGTTAGTAAAGCAGTGAAATGAGAATGCATGGTACAAAACAATGTGTACTCACCACAGATCAGAGGCTGCATAGCTGTTATAACAATATACAGAAATATGAACATCAGACAATCACATGCAGTCCCTTAATAATGTTACAGAATTCATACACTATTCTCAAAGGTCTAAAATATTCATCAAGTACGCATGCCATTTGTAATCAATAAATATTGAATAGTGTTATTCAATCCTATCACTGATCATTATAAATGTTATGTTGACAATTTTACAAAGAATAAAATTTAACATAAAAACTTGAACCAGAGATAACTTTATAATAGTTAATGCATTGTATCAAACCAAATTTAAAAAAGAAACATAATATTATATGCAAACAGAAAATGAACTAAATTTCTTTTGTGAATATTATAAAATCCCAAATGCACAGTCATGCTAGGTACTATGAATCATAGTTACTAGCAGAAAAATTGTGAATGATTTAATACAATTTGAAACAGAATGTTTAATTTAATTTAATTAAGAAACAATTTAAATACATAATATTATACTGTAATACTGCAATAATTGTCAAAAGCTTAATGATATTATCTTATACCAATTAAGTAAAGCTTAGTTTTGATGAAATCATTTAAATGCTCATTTCAATTGTTTCAGCTTCCTCGATACAAAACATTACATGTTATGAATGAGTATGACTCAAACTGGGGTTCAAAACCTTCACTTCCAGGTTTAGGGGGCTAATCTTATCTAACACCTTAGTCCCTTCACTAACATTTTCTGTTAATGATAAATATTCACAACACTCATATTTACAACATTTACCTATCTACAAACATGCAACAAAATAGTTAGTTTCAGAAAATTGTTGATTAATCACTCAATTTATGATGCAGTTAACGATACTTCAAGTTTTTATTGATGAAAAAAAATATAAATATTCAATTCTGATTAATTAAAGAGCACAATACAATCTCAAAATTAAGACAACCTATAATACCCCAAAACAACTCTAATATTTATCAAGTGGAATTGTAGAAGGAATACTGAAACCAGTTCAAAAATAAGAGGTTGTTATACTGAAGTGGTCTTAATACTGAAATAGTCACTATGTGAGGTTTTACTGTATATTAAAATAATCAAAGACATCTCGCTTGATTATAAGTTTATTGGTTTAAAGCTCAATTAACAACAGACCTCGTTGTTGTTTTTTTCACTTAAGATCCTTCATACCAAATAATAATAATAATAATAATAATAATACTATGATTGTACAGCCAATTCTAACAGAATAAATCTACACATAGGATAATGAACAATCATAAAAAATGTTTATACAAGGGAGATAACTCTCACTACTATAAAATATCCATACTGAAATTCTACATATTCCCAAAACCAAGTGAATTGAATAAATAAAAATATGTATATACAAATATACAGAAATGAAGGATGAGAACTTAGTTGGTGAATGCAAAAATACCAATCATACTGATAGCAGAAAGCTTGTTCTAAAATGCAACACGAACACAACAAATAGCATTCAAAATGTACTTTTTTTAAATCAAACTTTAGTATAAAATTAAGAAGCTAAGTTGCAAGGAAATGCATTATTAGCAATCAGAACAACCGGAGAGCCAAACATAATTACATTTTAGATATAATATTATGAAAAAAATTATGCACTCTGTGCTTTCATTCAAATTCAAATACAACAAAGATAAGAATATTGAGAAGATAAAAAATATGGAGAGACAAGCAAAGAGAAGCTAGACCTAATCACATGCATTATGTAAGCAAATAGAATTTCCTTACATGACTATATCAGAATGTCGTCTCGAACTGAAACAAAGTATAACATTCATATACAATCTACAGTGTCATATATCAAACAATTGTTACAAGGACATGATTAATAAGAGTTCTGCAGTGCAGCACTAAAGCTAATCTGTTTCACATTGTTCTATTTAATAAGCAATTTTGACCAAAATTCTAAAATTTAGAGGGGCATAACTCCAAAAATATAGCTTTCAGAATAATGCCCCTCGTATTGCAACTTTGCTGTGTCATTATAATCAAGTATTCCAAGTGTTGTGTTGGTATTTTTGAAAGTGTTTGAGTAATGGGCTATATTAAAGTTTTTATGACAATGACAGCCACAAAGATGATGATGATACAGCAATCATAATAGCCTGACTTTTTTTTGAAACAGATGAGCTAAAAAATGTAAAATCTGTAAATTAAGGCCATCAAATCTTAAGGCTGTACACAGAGGCCATCATACAAATAGATGCAATGTGGTTTTTGTGTAAAGTTGGTTTTTACTCAGAGGTTACTTGTGTCTATTACATAAATGATACAATGAAAAGAATGGTATAAACAAAGTACAAAATGGTGACCTTTATTAACACATGCTTGTACTCTCAAGTTTAGATATAAATAATTTCTACAGACATCATGATTAATGAAACAGAGATAAGATTTCCTGAAGAAAATTGATTAGTCATGAATTCTTCTTTTTTTTCCATGAAGATCAACTGATTTTGATTAAAGGGATTCACAACATAATAGAAGTCAATATTTTCTAATTTCATGAAAAACTTCATCTTAAATGATGTTTGTATGAAAAGTAGAATTACTATGATTCAACGACTACAGTAATACAATAATATAGAAAAGAATGTAGTGACTATAGAATATACAGGAAACTCCTGCACAGTCACCATGAAAAATGTATCACACTAAGCTTTGAACAATAAGACAATAATGTAGACATAACTATTTCCATTTAGATATGAACAAAATATAAGACACTGGTCCAATTTCACAAACATAAATCCAACTTTCTCAGTAAACATTGTTTGTAATTAAGAATATTCATTTACAACACACTTCTTTATTTAAATAACATATGTAGAGCATGACTGAGTAATGTTTGTGTATAATGATCCTTATCATGTCTTTGCTATTATAAGATGGTTATTTAACATCACAGCATTAAGTTTTAAAGTAAAGCCACCAAGAAGCAGACCCTGTGCTTATAAACAAAGGGTAATTACATCACACAACACAAATCCATCCTTTTGTCCAAATTACATTTATTTACTATACATCAATGTTGAGAGCCAGTAATTTAATTAGGGTTTAGAAGACAAGTGGCCTCCAACAAAAGCAAGCTAGACATATAAATTGTTAGAAAAATAACATTTTATCCAGACAATCAATGATGAGGAATTATAGATAACAAAGCTGTCAATACTGCACTGTGAACAGTCTTACTAACGGCATACAAGCTAATTGAAAACTAAACATTTAATAGTATTCCAATCAATAAACTCATTGATAGCCAAAATTAACAAGGATGAAATCAAAGCTTTGGAATTAATATAGTTCTCAGATCTTTCCACTGCAATCTATTACTGGCTATATAACCAAGCATCAAAGAACAGCGAACAATATAACACAATGCATGCTTTTAAAAAAAAATCTTAACATGCTAAAACCTAAGCTCCTTTCCATATTTGGTAATACAGTGCATTGAAATAAAATACAGATCCCAAGAAACCGATTCAAGGACATATCTGAAACAGCAGTTTTTAAATTTAAAAATCTTGCTATTGGTAAAAATTTCTGACATTTACCTTTACCAGTTGATAATAGATCCCCAAAACAATTAATATTATAATTTACTTACAGACAAAAGTAGCAGGACTTTTAAGTTTAAAAACTGCTATCTATGCTACGTTTATGAAACTGGTCTCAGACACCTACTATTAGCATAGATGGAGTACAATATTTATCAGAACTCTTTTCATTAGTTGGTCACCTACAGCAAATCTGTTCCATTGCCAAATATTTAATCTTTTCCAAATTCTCATTTATGTAAAACTGATTGAAGATAACTTCCAATTATATTAATGAAAAATGACCCTACAGAACACACATCGCATAAAAGCATTGACAATACATGATTGATATACATACTTCGGATAAGATCTTGCAAGCTGTGAGTGTGGACTGAGAAAATTAGCATCATCACCCCCTATGGAACTGTAACTACTGGCCCTTGATAATCCACCAAATGATACATGAGATGTATTCAATGCATTCAAGCTACTTTGACTCTGAAATAAAAAAAAAAAACATTATATGTATCATCACCATATCAGTCTCATTGTAGCACAATGTAGCAGCCCTGACCCAAAGCTTACCTGCAGGTAAACCATGTGTTTCCAATCCTCTCAAATACAAAAAAAAATCACTAAAATTTGCATACATATAATTACGAACCTCTTAACGTTGTACCAACAGCCAGGGTTATTTGGCAACATTCCAGTTTTAATGGTTAAGGAAAACCTTAGGCATATACCTTACCTAACCATAAACTTCCATAAACTAGCTGGACAGCTTTCTCACATATGAAATTTTGTCCCCAATAGGATTCGAACTAACAGTGGTGAGAGACTAGAGATTACTAGTCAGAGATCATAACTATTAAACCATGGAAGCCCCCTCTCTATGACAAACTGCTAAGGTACATAAACCTCTTAAGTCCAAACACTTCATTCACTCCTTGGAATTCTTGCTCTTTTGTAAAAGTAAAAATACCAACACAATCCAAAGTGTCTCATATCTGAACACAAATATCATACATTTGGCATTTAACTATGGTAAAGCCATTTAATCTTCACCAACATGCACTATAATTCTATCTCAGACTCACTATATGCTAAATTTCATACAACTAAGTACTGAAAATTAGATTAAAAAGGGGGACATACAACTAAAGTAAAAGGGAAGGTTAAAAGAACTGTAGAATTGAATTCTACAAATCATTTACAAAGATATCATACTTTCCATATTGCAGAATGAAATAATTTCAAAATAAAAAAAAATATGAGAAAATCCTCACAACAGAATCTGTAAATCACTAATACATAAAATGCAAGGTATTCCTAACTAGAGTATAATTGATAAATTCACTTCTAAAATTAATACAACTTACATCAAGCTTCTTATAATGTTCTGACACACTATTGAGAACCAATCTAAATAAGAAATGTTAAAAGTCCTTTTCCCCTAATATGAAAAGATCAACAAACGAGAGAAAGACAAATAAGGGACAGATTTGTACCTGTCTGGTTTCCCTGAGTTTAGCTGCCTCTGTAGGATTGTTAAATCTGAACACTTGATTTCCTCCAAGTACAACATAATCTCCTGAAATATGATACAGAACATCATATCAACCTTCAGCATTTCTGTGTGGTTGCAAACTCTCTACGTCATATTATTCTCCATATAGAATTGTCAATATCTCAGCTTCATGTTGTTCTTGATATAAGACAAACTATGAATAACTAAACAGTTTCCAAGAAAGAAAAATCATGTTCTTCCCCACACACAGGAATAACTTCAGATCAGTGAGTTTTATGATAAGGATAAGGACACAGAGTTTAATAACCAGTCTTAGAAAGAAGCCTTTTCATGGGTCAATTTTTAGAGCATATTTAGAATCAACCAGAATCAATGAATAGGCCCCAGATTGTAACATAAATAATAAAAGGCGACACAGTATTAATCAAACGCATTTTCCTCTTCTATGATGTCATAGATGTAGGTTTAAAGTAAAGGAGTGAAGTTATAACAAAGTATTTATTATTACTTTAACTACACGTGAGTTTTGCTTCACGAATAATAAAATTTAAACAAACTAAGGGTTTAACAAAATCCAAACTGTCACTATCAATTCAGTAAAAATCACACAGGGCTATAATCCCACATACTGAAATCTGTAAATTAACAAAAAGTCCTGATGTTAATTTTCACCACTTGATAGGCAGTTTAAAACACATTCAGGTGATTTGTGTGAACATAACTGGCCACAGACAGACAAACAGACAGACAGACAAAATATGGGCAGTAAGACAGGATATAATAGGATGATAGCAGAATAACAAACCTTGAGATAATCTGGTAGGTTCTGTACATTCTATACCTTGTACACTACACATAGAACCAGAACATGGATGTAGATATACTTCACCATTCATATTTCTGATGATACAATGCTCCTTTTCAATGGTTGATCCATGTAATACTGCAAAAAAGACAGGCATAGTAAATATGTACAAATGATGTTTTGAAACCCATCGGGAGCTGGGATGAGATAGAAAGAAAAAATGACAACATTATTTATGCTATGAATAAAATAGATCATAGATAAAATTGCAGACAGAAAAATTTGTGAAGAACAGACACAAACAAGGCAATTAATATTGCACTGATAAAGAGGCTGAAGATGTAAGGAAACCTTATCAAAACTGAACAGAGTTGTGAAATTTACAGACACAGACTAAGGTAGTTACCTATATCTTGTTCCTTATCAGAATCCTCTCTACCAACCAAAGTATCTCCTTCCTGAAAGAGGAGGAGCAATTATAAACATTCAGTCATACAAATAATAATGAGGAATTTATATAAAAGTTTAAAATTAAAAAAAACTTTTCAACAAGCTAGACAGTTTGTATAAATAAATAACAAAGAAGAGCAAGGATGGATTAATTTTTAAATCAATGCTACTTTGTCAAGCCCCAAAAACTTACTACACAAGCTAGACAGTTTGTATAAATAAATAACAAAGAAGAGCAAGGATGGATTAATTTTTAAATCAATGCTACTTTGTCAAGCCCCAAAAACTTACTACACAAAGCTGAAACCTAAGCATAATTATGTTTAAGGCATGTTTTGCTGAATGTACTTATAGTGGAATTCATACTTTTAAGATGTCATGTTTTGAAGATTTCAAACACAACTTGCATTGTTCAGGATGTCCAGGATGCAAATTTCATGGCTTACCTTGAGATGGAAGATCACAATACCCGTACTGAGAACATCTTCATCCATACCAATTAGATATGGCAACTGAGAGTCTATCATTACACCCATTGAACTACTTCGATTGCGCAATCCTCGTATGCTCAAATCCGACTCCTGAAAATATTGACATAAGGATCATTATTGTACATAGATCATTCACTGTTTGTCTTCATTTTATAGTGTAAATGTTAAGATCTTATTCTATGCGAGACATAGAATCCTTTAAAATCATTTCTTCTGTCATACATAAGAAATATATGATAACTTTATGCTTATTCTTATAGGACTCCACGTAAATTTGAATATACACGTATTTCACTGATCAGCTTACCTTCATAATATCATGAGTTGAGGACCATTTACACATCCAAGATCTTGTTAACTGCTTTGCCTAGAGTTTGTGCGAATATAATTCAATATAAGTGCACTAATTATAAATGAGTGCTACACTGCTTTATCAACAATAAGCAGTAACTATAAGAATTATTTAAATAATCTAATAAGTGAAAAATCCTACTTCCTAATCTCATATTTTCAAAATAGTGAGTAATACAACAGAATTAAGAGAATTGAAGCATTAGAATTATACAAACAAGATACTATTACTAAATCAATGTTTTTTTACATTAAATATCCATTCATGAATTATTTTCAAATAGTGCTCAAGAGCTAATTGTCTAATTGATTACTTAAAACTGTAAATCATGTCATTACCATTTCTTCATTTTCATGTAATTTCTCAGCTATAATAGAATCTTCAGAATCTTGTAGAGTTACCATGTTACCTCCCTGAAAAAAATTCAATACATAAATTGTTAAACATGATTATATCTATTAGCATCAAACATTAACAGAAGAAAGCAAAGTGAAGGCTTCAAGTGATTAACATTCAAAGTAACAATCAGAACAGACAAGTAAAATCTCATATTTTCATATACCCAAATCAACAAACAGATACATAAATATGCATTTGTTAAACAAGATACGAAAAATGTTTAATTTAAAATAATATTTCAACTCTAATGTTATGTGTTAGACTTAACAAATTAGTGACGCAACTAACAACACATACCAGTTGTGTTATTGGTACTGTAAGAAGACAACATGCACATGCAACTGTATTAACCTGTTAACATGCTCCATGTCAGCAAGTAAAAACAGGATTTTTCCTTCATAATTACTTTAAATAATTCATCTAATCCATAATCCTTATCACACTCATGTATCTGATGAGGTTTTATTTCACATCTTTTAATTTATTTATAAGTCATTGATGGCCTAATTCTTGGAAATGTGTAGAATTTCCGAGAAGTTAACACTTGTTTACTTTTAATATCGAGCCAAAATAAAAGTAGCTTTTTAGCTAAATACGAAAAACAGACAAATCAGACAAGGTATAAAATAACAAATTTTACATAAACCAAATTTATCAAGAAAAGTGGAAAAGGCATAATTATCTAAATTGAGAACTTATTGAAGATGAAATAACTGCAACATTAAAAATATATGACATAAGCTTACATGGCATAATGAATCAAAGCAATGTACGTAAAAAAACATTATCATACATGTACCAGTATATCATTTTATACAAATTCAAGAATTACAAACTACAGAATGTAAATGACTCTTATCATAGATATACTAGAAAGCTGTAGAGCCTAGATAAAGCAAGCCTTACAATCATACCATATAAAGCATGAAATCACAGTTTCTACTTCCAAATAACTATTTTTCTTGTTCTATGAATTATTGCATTTCTGATTAAATATAACACAAACATAATTATATTATAAACACAACTTGAATGTCAGATATGAAGGAACTAGAGGTTTCCATGGTATAGACAGACCTAACTTAAGCTACTTGCCTGACAGCAAGGACAAGTACAAATTTTCTCAGACAAGAGCTAAATCGACATTGATCACATTAACTATATCGTAAAAATCAACATAACTTACCATCTTAAACAACCATTTTCTACAGCATAAGTTGCACACGATGCAAAACTGTTACAAAATACTCAATGCCATAATTTTAAACAAGGATCTTATACACAATGCCAGAAATGCTGTAAATCTAACTGAAAATACTGGCGTATTTATCATACCTGACATTCATAAATTGATTACAATGTCAAAGAAATCTAATGACAAGTATCATCAGCTTCCAATTCAAATAAACATTTAAAATCATGAACATTCGAGAAATCAGCTGAATCTGGGAGGCCAAACAAGTACAGATGTACCTAGGATTGTATGTAAAGCTCTTCATTAGATTTCTTTAACACAAAAGCTATAAACTATATGTTATAAATAAAACGTGACATCATACTACAATATATTGGGAGTCATTTGTGTCATGTTTCATCACATAAAACATGTTAAAAATCCAAATTCTTTGGTTCTTGCATTCATTTTGGATATCAGTCAAAAGCAATTAATATTCTATAACATAATTAAGATCCCTTTGCAAAGAATAGAACATCACTCTAATGTCAAAAACATTGCAAGTGCACTCATTCATTTAATAAGTGAAATGAACAAACTTGCAGACCTGGTGATGATGACTGAGGACCTTACTGAATGGTTATTGCCGGTTTACTAAACGAGTGTTAATTTGAAATTGGAACTAAATCTCACAAACTGTTGAACATAAAAATGTAACACCTCACTACTTTTAAAAATTACTTATCAGTACTTATTTCAAATAATTAACTATTAAAACAATCACAAATTCTGCCCAATATGTTGTACTCTAAACAACGTGCAAATTACATTCTAACACCTCAATCTATCATAAACACAGATAGTGTTATATTACAAGGCCATCTGATATACCTGATCATTGGGGCCACTATTGTCCCCATGTAAGCTGGGGACAAAATATATAATATCCCCAGGTAAACTGTTTGGTGGTAGGGTTGGCTGAAATAGTGTCACACAAACAAAATGAACTACGTTCATACATAAATGCATGGGCATACAAACAAGCATAAAATAGTGTGCTGTAAACATTCCATTATTATATTTGCAACAATTCATCAAGCTGTAGTTATTTTACAGGGACCCTGAAATAATTGTTGAAGTCAAAAACCTAAAAAGACTACAGAACATTCAAAAGAAATTGAGTATCTTTTTTTCCTTTTAAATATTACAAAAACTAAAATTAAACACTCATTGCCATGGCATTTTATAAACAACTTAAGCTCAGATTAGCTCAGGACTCCATTATAATTACATTTTTTTCACACCATCTTTGCTCAGTTTGGCTTAAGGTCTCATCATAATCACATTTTTTTAAACAAACCTTAGCTTAATTTAGCTAACAACAAACTGAATTCATGATGCATACACATATGGCAATGTTAAAATTAGCAGGCAAATAACTAATATTATAAAAAAAACAATGCATAACATTAATTCCTTGCATCACAAGTCCATTGAAATTGACAAACACATGACAACTGATAAAATCAGAGGTGAGACATGTTAGGGAAAATCGCACCGATCAAATAAATCATACATTGACTTACAGAATGAAGCAAAGCAAACATTCAGAAACTAAAATTGCTTCCATGATGACCATATTGATGTGCATCAAGAAAAAACTAAAGCATAGCACAACACTAAACATTGCTGTAACACATGCACTTCAGTAAAACCTCAATATTAAGACCACCTTTGAGACTTAACAAATTGTCTTAATAATGAGATGGTCTTACTATCAAGTTGAAACAAAGAGAATGAAAAAAACTTGTGCAAAAATAAGTGATCTTTATGATGAAGCAGTCTCAATATTAAAATGGTCTCTTAAGTTAGAAAGGTTTTACTGTATTTGAAATATCATGACTTTGGCATATTTCAATTGTAATTTAATTTCTCACAACAAACTTTTGTTACTATGGTTTCGACTCAAATCCCACAAAATACAATCATCCTGTTTCCATAGTTACCTTTTGAGCATCAGCTAACATTCCATGTAGACGTTCAATTTCACGTCTCAGTTCTCGAATTAGTGCCACATTCGTGTCCTGAAATATGGATGTGGCATGCAGGATGTATGAAAGATGAACACAAGGGAAGTAACTTGTACATGCATAGTGATACAGTTACAAAAATTATCTCCCTTAAAAGGCGATAAACTATTCACAAGCATTTTCAGAGTATAAGAGAAATACAGAGATAGAAAGGTAAAATACCAAACATGAGTGCAATATAACAGTAACTTCAACAATTTAAAAAGAATCAAAATAATAGATAACAACAAAAATATAAACTATACAACAAAAAAACAAATCAAGAAAAAATATCCAAACCAAACTGAAAACTAGATGAAATGTGTTCTACCTTTGAAAGAATTTATAGCTATCATCCAATAGCTGGAACTCACAAATTTCAGAGATAAAAGGATGCCATCTGAATATATGATTGTTTTAGTTGACAATGTTTCCATAAATGGAACTTCGTACTATCATAAAATATGGAGACATCAGGATAAGATTGGTTGTACAGACATTTATATCTAAGAATGGACAAATAGCGAACCAGGAAAAGAACAAGGTTGTATATGAATGTTTTATACGATAATTACCTCATTGATTCTAGGTTTATTGATAATATTTTTGGCACGTTGTGCATATCTTAATGTACTAATACTCTCGTTGTAATACTGACTGGCAGGGGTTATAGCTGTAATAAAGAAATGCTCAGTTAATTTATAATCATTATCTTCACTGTTGCATTATTTATTCAATAAAAATGTAATTGAAAATGCAACACAAACAAATACCTGAAAATTCCAAAATAAAACACACTATCAAACACATGTGACCGTCATGTCACCATGCACAAAGTTCACTAACTGGTTCACATCGCATTTAAGACCGAAATTAATACTGACAAAATGAAATTGCAGTTTTATGCCAGGGTTGGTTGATTAAAGCAATAATCTTGAATTATAAATGAGTGCTAATTTTCAATTAATAGATGATATCAAACGAGCCAGTGGGGAAGGATGCAAAAATTCTCAATTGTACAAGTCAATAAAACTACAGTTACACCCCAACATTGATAATATAAAGTAAAAAAAAACTCTGATAATAGAAGGATGGTTTCAACATAAAGTTTAAATACGTTTGTATAAATAAAGTACAGTCAAACCTATGTTTGCAGCCACATCTGAATAAAGACTGCCCTGTGAATTAAGGCCATTCTTTGTTAAAGGCCTACCGTCCATTAAAGCCACATTTTATCTTTCCCAATAGTGGCCTCTGTTCAAAGATTTGACTGAATAAAAAAACAAGAGGCCTTTACATAGAGGTGGTTTTAACATCTCAGTAGTCTCTGAACTTTTATGGTAAGTAGATCTCTATACATACTAGCAATCATAATGGTCTTCGAGTTGCCACCAAGACTATCTTTCAGTAACCAAGTGAGGACGGAATCTCTGTATGGAATGTATGGCACACGTTGCTTGTTGGGTCCCGCAGGGCTTGAACCCGCAGATGCCTCCCCACCACCACTACTCTGAAAGTTCTGAGTGGATCCCATCTCATCAGATGACCATGATAACAAAGATCTTTCAGCTGAAAATAAATAAGAAGTTAATAGTACAAGGTATTCATATCTAATTATCTTAATACAAATAGTATCTAAACCATATACACACCTATCAAAGTATCAACAGATATATTCAGAACCTTGATAACTGGATGTGAACACTTTTGTTTAAAATACATAGTCTGAAATCAGGACATAGTCAGAAATCAGGAAAAATCAACCCCTTAATCATTGAGTATTGTTTTGTAGACCCGACGTTGTCAACAATATTATAAGAAATGTAACCATTCTTAACAGTACACATGGAGAAAGTGCTAACAGGGAACCACCATAACAAGTAACCACGGTTACAATATACACTATATCAGGGAACCATGGTTACAAGATACTCTGTTACAGGGAACAAGGGTTACATGATACTCAGTGACAGGGAACCACAGTTACAAGATACTCTTTGATAGGGAACCATGGTTACAAGATACCTGTGACAGGGAACCATTGTTACAAGATACTCTGTGATAGGAAACCATGGTTACAAGAAACACTGTGACAGGGAACCGTGGTAACAATATACGCCATGGCAGGGAACCACTGTTACAACATACACTAGGACAGGAAGTTACAAGATATACATATATGAAATCTATAAATTGCTACTAAAGTCTGATAATAATTTTTTATGTCATAACAAGTTCACTGACCAGCAGAAAATGCTTGTAGTATTAAGAGAAGTTGCGACAATGACCTCTTTGGAATTCCATTCAACAACCTCCAGTTGTGCAGCCAACATCTTAATCACAATACCAATCCCATAAATACACTTAAATGCATTGATTTTCAGGCAGTATTAAAAATATAAAACCTGTGATAAAATGGCTGAGCCTCCCTTATTTTATGGCTTAATCTTTGTAAAATATGACCCAACAAAGCTATTAGAGGTAAAATCATGATCTTTTCAAGTTTGATACATGTATAGGTAGTTCAATACTTAGATAAAAGGTGCAAAGTGACGTTATTTAAGTGTTATACCGTCACAAAACTAGCAAACAATCCTGTTTCAGTTTGTCCCAAAAATTACTCTGACATTGCAAAAATCTAAACAAATATTTGGCAACCATACTCTAAAATATTTGCAACATAGAACTAATTACTAGAAACAACTTGTTCTGCATAACTTTTCTTTAACATAATATCAAGTAGAAAGTAGTTTATGAAATCAAAAGGTCAAATTAACCTCAAACAAGCCTTTAGGTAAGAATACCAAACACAGGATTATGTTAGTGTGGGTGATTATTTGCAATCCTAGAGTTACAAGGACACAATGATCTACAAAACAAACATGAATCTACATTTTAATTAAATGATATTTTTCAATATACATCAAATAACTTAAGTATGGTCACCTGAAGAACACTTTTTTCACTTGGTACATCACACCAACAGCCAGGGTCATGGGAACTTTTCTGACTTTAATGGAAAATGAAGATCCCAGGTGTACGATTGGGTAGACCCCCCCCTTTCCATAAGCTAGATGGACAGGTTCCTCATATGTAAATTTATCTGGTCGAGGTATGGATTGTAACATATAGTAGTGAGGGGCTAGTGATTACTAATCAGAGGCCATAACCACTAGACCACAGAGGCCCCACTAATTTTATAAGTTTTCTCGTTAATCTAAACATAAACATTGTAGCTCTATTTCTCATCATTCCAATATCCTATGAAAATAAAACAGTCTCTTACACTTTTATACCATGTGTTAGAAGTCCAGAGCATCTAAATAACATGTTTTTATGTTGAAACCAGCATGTTGCCAGTGTCCATCAATACTAACATTTATTTCTAAAAAAATCACATTTCGAATTAATTCATTGTTTGTCGATAATTAGTTGTTTATATAACAAATTGCTTCAAACATATCACAATACGAATAACTAGAAACTCTACAGCTTACATCAACAGCTGGCTTCTTCAAAATGTTTAACTGAGTCAAAGAAGGTTTGTATATTAGCTCCGAGTTTGTAGTAAATAAACAGTTGTCAGAAATAGGAAAAAGAAACAAAATTACAAATTCTCTCAGACTGGACAATCTACGGTATTTCAACTTGGCAAGCAAAGACATTTGTATGTAAATAGCTCAACAGCATGCTTGATCCTACAACATATTTCTCATTTATTCATACAGAACTACATTATATATTATCCAAGAAATGTCTCACAATACAAGTCTCACATTAGAAATAATATGGAATGTAAAAGCAACAGACATGTAAAAAATAATCAATATAGAAAAATGTTTAAAAAGTACTTCTCATAATATGGTGAACAACATAAAAATGGTTTACATCACAGTATATCAAAATTGTTTAATTTTTCCTACAAGTTATAAAGACATGCTTTTATGTGAACATGTTTACTGTATATCAAGAATAATCATCTATTTTTTATTGGTTAATTCAGGGTTTTATACCCGTTTCTTTTTTTCCATTGAGTTTTAATGCCACTTTTCAACAATACTTCAGTTATATATACAGTGACCAGTTCACCTAACCAGTTTTCCTGGTTAGTTAGTCAATGGCCTGGCCCAAAGTTTAACCAGTTTTGCTGGATTCTGTACTAATTTTGTTCACAGCAAGTAACTGCCAACATCTCAGTTTATAGTCAGTGGTGGAGAAGAATAAACATTTGAAATCAAATTTAACTTTGAACCCAGAGAAGATCAGTCAAAGACTCTAAATGACAGAGCTGTCCGCCTACATAAAGTGTTCATTGCAAACATCAATAATATAGAATAATCAAGATGGCTGAACATACATTTTATATAAATACATCATCAGGATAATTTACAAAAATACGACCCATAACCAACTGAATCTCAGTAATCAAATGAACTACTTGAAGCTTTAATTTCCATTTAAAACACTTCAACAATGAATAGACCATGACCTTAGTAGTCTTCCACAGTAATATAAGAAGACAAAGCAGGGTAGTGATATCATATACTTCTATAAAAAGATCACAAAAAAGAAAATGACCATCTTAAAAAACAGTCACAACACAAAACATATTGACAATACAAACAACTGAACTTTATGGTAAGAAGTACCACAGTTCAAATATTGATTTATACTACAAATTACAATTAGTTTATAGTATTGTAGCCAACCAATTATTTACACTTTACATAGTAGATCTTTAAAGTAAGAAATTAGTTTTACTGGTCAATCATTTGTAAAGAATGATAATTGTATTGGAAAGTCAATTACACAAAGGCAAATATATGGACAGGAAGGGGTTCAAATTGTGATAGTATCTGTGTCACTGTGAAATGTTAAAACAAGAAATGTATACAAGAGTATCAATTATACAAATAGAATGAATTCAGCCGCAGTGGGTATAGTTTCAAAATATGGCCTAATTTATGATCTTAACTGCCATTATACTCCTATGATTTCGTAAGGATTATGAGTAATTAGTTGTTAAAGTATGTTACAGAATAATAAAGGCAGTGAACAAAGTTAGACGTCTTGAAATTATCAATGTTATATTCGATTCAGCATTAAACAATATTACCTAGATTTTTAGAATAAACTTAGTTAAATCAAGGACATTCTTAAATTGAAGCCATTGTACACGGTAAGATGAATATCATAGAGCTATTACAAAGAATAAGCACACATTTTGTCATTTTTAACACTCACAAAAGAATAGCTCAAAGGAAAACATAACCAATTAAATACCAGTTAGGTGGCTATAAATATTATCAAAAATGAAATGAATGTTAATGAACTATTCTTTACAACACAGCAATAATCTCCAACCCAAAAATTCAAATTATCAATTATATTCCAATCAACTCGCAAATAACATGGACAGAATCAAATATCAATCATTTCATATAAAGGTACCAGGTACTAACTGTGCATTCAATAATTTTCTCATTATTTTCAGGTAGCTTATGTCCTATCCTTTGAATATAATCATTCATTAATTTTAACACAAACAAATCATATTAATCATAGATTGAAAATATTGTTATTACATAGTAATGCATTAACTTTTAAAACTTGATGTAATAAGAGCTAGATCAAACCATTTGAAAACTGTAGTTTAAAACTTCAAACTGATTTTAAAATGCTGAAGTTTTTATATTTTTATAAGTTAACAAAGCAGGCTCATGATTTCCCAGAGTTATATTCAGAATTAAAAAAAAACAGCATTCGTCAAAATAAAGAATATTTGGCTCCAAAGCATGTATAATTAAAAAAGAACAAAACATTTTGATATTAAGCAACAGTCCACCAATACATTGTAGTAACATGCATAAAAAATTATTACTTTTCAAATAGAAAAATGAACACCAATGAAATCTACACTCTATATGTAACTCAATCTGTGTGACATCAACAATAGCCAACTCAACCTACCAAGACTTTTGATGACATAACCAAGGGTGACTAGTGATTTGTTGATGTTAGCACCTTCTGTCAGCCTCTTTCTGAAATCAGGTTTTGAGCTTGGATCTGCACGCTCACTGAAATAAAAATAAAAAATAAAATATTACCAGGGATGAAAACCAAACACATGCAAATACAAAAAGGTAAGGAACGTAACAATAGGGACTCCACAGTCAACCAAGTATTTCTGCAACAGATTACAATCAGTTTGAGCCCACCCCTACAGCTGATAAGGGAGGAAGATAGGTCAATGGAATTAACATTATTATCAAAATAAGTCTGTGATATTACTGCTTCTGATATGAATTTGAGGAAATATGCTATCATGATATTAATACATTTCTATGTGCAGTGCTTACAGAGGTATATGGATATTGTGTAAAAATGAAAAAAATGTCATTGATTTTTTTTAACAATGCTTATCATCTAAAATCAAAATTTATCACTGTTCACTACCCAGAGAACTAATATGTTTAAAGATATTAGATCATTAATCTTCTATTTTTAATACACTATCTGTTCAAAATGTAGATTTATAAAGACTTTACTTAAGGAACAAATGCATTTGAGATGATTTTAACTTCAAAAAGAAAAGCTCACAGTAGATGTAGACTATAAGTATAAGCTAAATATCTTATCTACAGGTCGTAAATAATAAACGGAGGATTAACACTGCAAATGCTTGATAATCCTTAACTCGTATGATTAGTAAGCAAAAATGAAACATCTCCTAACATTCCAGACTACATTGTCTAAATCATGGCTAGAAAAATTTAGATCAAATATTGATCCGACTCAAGTTAAAATATTGGCACAAATATTCAGGTTTCCTGCAGAAACAACATGATTAACTGGCTGGATAGGTGAGATATACATAAGGTGAAAGCTGAAATGGACAGAAATCATCTAATTTTCACTCTTCCTTGTGTTTTTTTTTCTGACAAATATTCAATGTAACATGTAATAAATGAATCCCAGGGTCCATAAATTGTATGCATGTTTATATATAGGGCCAATAAAATGGTGACACGGGTCAATCAATCATTCTGTGTTTTTTTGTATACTGTACTCGCCTCCATTGTGTAATTGACCCAGAATACATTTCATAACTAATAAGACCCGTTGACATAACAACTATAGAAGTAAGCTAATCAGGAGTGACATGACTGATTCTTAAAATGCTAAGTTATCAAATAGGTCACATAATCTCTGTATGTGATACACAGTAACACAAAATATTCATATTCATGAACATTAGGAAGGATGTAGATACTACATTCGTTAATTTTAACTAATTTTGAGCATTTGCTTCATTTTTATAAATTCAACTAAAATGACACATCCCTAATTATAACTTATGAGATCTAATTAATGTTTCCCTTTTCTAAAGCACACGTTACCAATTATTATGATGATGAAAATCAAGAGTTCAAGAAATCAATTTTGTCTATTACTTTTGTGGTATTTCAAGTTTGCCTCAATAAACTCATGATATCGGATACATTCAATAGCCAAGTTATATGGGAACTAAAGCCATATCCAATAAGAATATTTTAGGGGAGGGATAACAATGGGATAAAACTGCAATAAAATCAAATATAAAATAAACTAACCCATAAAATAACAATTAAGTTTCTATTGTATTCACCTATACCATAGATGAAATATGTGAACAAAAGTCATTGAATTCATTTACCACAAAGGAGGAAGGTTGGAATGTTTACAAATCAAGAAATTGCTTTCTAATTACCATGAAGAAGTCGGTCAAATGTAACAACAGGGATGCCGCAGTCAACCAACATAATCAAAAAAGATAAGTTTTTGGACCAAAAAGAAGCATTTTCAGCATCAAACATGCTTAGGTCAACTCTGATTAAAAATTATCAAACAATTTTACAGGAAATATAGGTTTCACTGATTACAATTACAGAAAGTGTTTTTTACAAGAAGTGAATATCATGAAGCAGACAGAAAAAAATTCTACATCTTTAAAAATATACTAACATACTAGTTCATTTTATATAGAATTCTAAGCTTCAACAAACGATGATATATTCATACAATCATAAATTTGATTTAAGATTAAAAATGGCATAATCAGCAATTTTGTCTCTAAATATAATGTTAAACTCCTAACCCAAACATAAAACACAATAACTTTAATAGAAATAAGATAATAATAATAACAATGTTTTTCTAATAATGCATATTCTTTATTCTTTGAATTTATTTATTTATGTAACTTGAATTTAGCCATTGAGTCAACTAATTGAATCCCCATTTAACACTCTTTATACTCTACGACTCAGTACAACATTCATGCATACTTATAGTATTGAATCAATGACCTGAATAGAAAGAAACAAATCATGTATTGGTAATTGCTCAACAATAAATATTGATTTTAACACATACTATCATTTTAAAATAGCAAGATTTATCTTCAATCAGTGCACAAATGCTTTGACAAAATCCTTCAAAATACACTCTAATATACATAGTATTACAGTAAAACCTCACTTAGAGCACCTAACAAAGATCAATTAATTCAGACTCATTTTCTGTAAGAATCTGTATTTCATCTTCATGTAATAGGCGGCAGAAGGCAGGCTCAAATCCACGACCTTCGGCTTGCAAGTCAGCTGCTCTACCAAGTGAGCTAATTAGGCTGACGGGCATACATAATAACCGTAAACACAAATATATACACTCCTGTTACATTGATAATAAGACCACCTTGAGATCATTGTTTTGATCCAACTATGGTCTTAATATAGAGATTTTTGTAACCAGTATGAAGTACTATTTTAATTTTTTAAAATGAACATCTAATTATACTGTATAAAATAATAATCAAAGATAAATAACATCTACAACATTTTCTTCATTACTTGGTGAAAACCTAGGTATGAACATAAAGGCATGTTTATAATTCTTAATACAAAATGAAAGAACATGTCAGTCTCCTCCATGATTAGTTAATTATGAATTTAAAAATTATTAGTTGATTAGATTATGTTAAGTCCTATGAAGAGATTGAGATTTCAAAGGCCATATAATCTCTTAACAGCATTAAATGGTTTATATGCATTTATACATACATAATTACAACATCAAAAGCCTAATTTTTACCTAACAGAATTACCTATAAACCAAGGTTATTAGCACATAAAACATGTCAGAATCTTTTCAAATCATTCATTAATTGAATTTTATTTAGGGGAGGGGACCTCATAGACCCCTTTTTACATTCTGACAGCAATTATACCAACCCTAATCTCCTAGAGAGCAGAAGTTCAATGATAATAATTATGGTCTCAACATAATATATCTGCCAGGATATAGAATCACAGCCTACAATTAATTACAGCATATAATGACAGAGCAGGTAATTATATTTTAAGGGAAAGTAAATTCTAACCTCCTTGTGGAAAACCACTGTCTCTATCAACATATTTTCTTCTGAACTGTTATTACAGTATACATGTACTTAAATATATAACGCAACATGTATACATAGTATGATAGGGATGTTGATACTTTTATTTTAGAGTGTCTATGAAAATCTCCTATATGCTGGACCTTTTAAAACAATAAGGACTACTTTAGTGTATGGCTGTAAATTCCTGCATGGGACTCCCTTTTAACAAACATTAACTGAACAAACTGACAGCTAATGAAAATGTGAAAACAAACATTTCATTTTAAGAAAAAATGTTACAATCACACAAAGCAACACAGACTAATCCTGACATCCAAGCAAAAATTTTATTACAGCTTAAAAATGTCAATCTGAAAATTCAATCAATACCCAAGAAATCAATTGAACTTTATCATACTAAATCATGAATGGTTAAGTGATATATTATTGGAATTTGACAATGCATTCAGGTAACAGATAATTTCAAACAAAAAGATGAGTTTTCGATATTTTTATTCATTTCTTGTTTTTGATCTTATTTATTATTTATATCATATCAGTAAAACATAGATGCAAGATTTTGATAGTGGAAAACAGATCATCAAAGCCTGTTATATGTAAAGTTGAAACAGTCAAGATTCAACTCATTTGTCCCTTACAACAAATCTAAATACCTTTCTAAAAACAAGTGAAAACATCACGAGGAAATCAATCTCAGGAATACGACAATACAAACAACCTAAGTCTTAACCAAAATTTGCCTGAGATACAAAAAAATGATCTAAGTACATCTCAAGTAACAGTAAGTTTTCAACACAAGTACACTAAATTTTTTGATTCATCAATAAATTACAGTGGCCAATATTTTCGAGAGGTGCTTGCAATCAGTATGTATACGAGACACCTTTTCAAATAAAAAACTAAACTTTTTCGATGGGTTTACAACAAACTTTGGCCTAAAAACCTTTTTTTCAACTAACAGTACAACTTCAAATGATTTGGAGTACTACAAATATATAACTTCAGTTAAAGTTAAAAAATATGAAAATAATGCATGTTTCACGTTTATATATTGATTCAGTATTTTCTACTTCACACAAACTTCAAAACTGATCTTCAAAAATTATTCTAAATCCTTTGATGGAAATATATATCCAATACATATTTATATTAAAAGGTTAAGTTGACTGTCATGTAAACATCTAGATTTATCAATAAAACTGCTGTGTACCTAAATAAACAAATCTTGGAAAAAATAAATTCACATCAATTAAGAGAGTACTTATTAGTAAAAATTAGGACCATTGATAAAGATACGCACTTATTGGACTGCGGGTAATCTAACTTCAAACCTAAGCATTGAGTGCAAAAGAACACTGAGTTGAACTTAAACACTTAGAAATAAATGAGACAAAATTAGGCAGATAAGGCAGAGTAGAATGGATTGAAAGTCATCAATTATAGGGATAATTCATAAACAGTACAAAATCAAGTATTAATTTTAATAATTTAACAACAGCAACCTTGAATGATTGATTAAAAAGTGCTTTAGTTTTGATTTATTTAATGTTCTTCCCTTGTTTGACAAGCAGATTTAAAATATTAATCTGGTTTTTTAGGGTGGGAGGAGTTATTTTTAATGGTAATACTGATCTTATTGGCTTTGTCTAAAGGTTATTGGTAAGGATTAAAATACCAAAATCCACCAACACTGATCTTTAACATGAAGAATTTCAATATGAGCTTGGGTGGGGAATGAGTCATGACCTTAACTTGACTTTATTAAACATTAAAATCATAAAAGATGAATATTACAGAATATTACAATCCAATAAATTAAGTCCTGATTTTACACTAAATTCTGAGCACTAAGCCATACAAGACTTATAACCATGTAAAAATATACACATTCTAGTATATAATAGTTCCAATGTGATTAAAAAGAGAAAAAAGACTCAGTTCAGTTGCTTTATATCTAATAATTAGCTGTAAACAATGACACCTGGAATTCGATAACAAAAAACACAGAGAGTAGTTTGATTGACCAATAGTAAAACATGAAAATAGTAGAAAGATAACAAATGTTTTGTATATTATACAGTCATATATAACATTACATACATTAAGCTCTTAACATGAACATTTGGCTTTAAACTTGTGGTCTAGCAGTAGAGAACCAGATGGATGGCTCAAGAGTCTTAGGTTCAAATCTAGGATTTTTCCACAACACAATCTTCCAAAAATTGGCACAAGAAAATTAGCATCAAGAGTAATTGCTATAACTTACAATAACTTGTTAAAGATATACCAGTAAGTTCAAAATTTAAATTATAAAAAAATATTAGATACTTCAAAGAGGTATATGAATTGATCAAATACCAAACAAAATTATCATAATGATACATGATAATTTATGCCTGCTACTACTAGTCTTACCTGCCAGCTAAATCTACCAAGTTGATCTTACTAACAATTTCACTAGGTTGATTCTCTTCAAGTCTGGCCTGAAATGATATTTGCAAGAAAACATAGAATTATGAGGTCATTAACAAACAGAAATTTAACCAGATAAAACCTCACAAGAAAAGCTTAGCAATAACTACTTTGAGAGCATCAATGCATCAGAAAGCCAGGAAAATTTACATTCAGATAAACTCCTCTTGACTTTAATCATAGTGTTACTTATTCATTTTCAAAAAAACTTTCAATGCATTCAACAAAGCATTTAAAATGTGAATACTTTTGAGACTACAGATAATTTCAATACACAGAAAAGAAAATGATGATATTAACAAATACCTGAGTAAAACATACAGTCACAATGGCATGACTTCTAGAGCTGTGACCATGCATATAAGTCTCTGCTGTCACCCTGTAAATACATGCATCACTTCTCAACATCAGATTTAAATATAACTAATAAATAACACTAAATATACAACCAATTAACAATACTATAATCCATGCAAAACAGTACGAGAAAGTGCCAGTCACTGACAAGTATATCAAAGATACCAATACATAGGCAAAATTTTGTCATTCTGAATTCTATATTGTAAATCTGTGCTGGAAGACATTTTTCAACAATTTTGTAATAATTGTATTCATACAGCATTGTAATTCATACATTCACAGTGGCACAATAAGACAAGCCTAAATAGGATTTGACACAATTGAGTTATGAACACAAAAATGAAACCAAGGGTTACATTGAATGATGTAATAAAGGATTCAAACCACATTCAAACATTAAATCGCTCATAAAAGTCCCAATGAGAATAAATCAATACCCTAACTGTATGTCAAAAAATTTAGGATGCTAAATGAAGTTTTCAAACCTATATTCATTGCCACGTTCCAGTAATGTTTGAATCTCTTCATTGTCTCTAACACGATGCCAGGACAGATCTGTAAAACATGACATTTCAGAATACAAGAAAAACATAACAACATTGCCAACTCAACAATATAAAGGTGCAACCCAGTACATGTTATAAAACAGCTACTCCACAATGTCACAATTTAAACTTCAATTCACTACAATAGCATAACATCATAGAATAAAGCTAAAAAGTTATTTTCAAGGAGTATCACTAGTTAACAACTCAGTTGAAAACTGAACCTGGAGTTAAGGGTCTTTGAGATATACACTTGGTTTACAGAGCATAAATTCAGACTATCCTGTATTTTTATGACTTTCCATTGTTATTAGTTCGTCCACTTTGAATTTCTACTATCAGTTGGAAAAGTTAGCAATTGCTAAAGGAATGAAGCAAACTGATTGGTACTGGTAGATAATCCAAGAGGCCTTATTTAGGCCAACTTCCTAAAGGTATATAACTTAAGAACAGTAGAAAAATGCTGTTAACCCCAACACAAAAAAAATGTTTCACCTTTGACATATGGACCCTCTTTTGGGTGTTCCCTGATTTTAAGTGAGTAGTTTTCATTGTTTTTGAGCAAGTCTGGTTGAAGGAGATCTCGTACACGTTCGTTGTAGATCTCGAAGTAACTGATATCAATACGATGTGTCACATTATCATCAGGACATGCAGCTATCCGGTCAAACAAACCCTGAAATATATATAATATGATACTGATAGCATAATAATGTAACAAGGTGCTTGTTTCCAGGTACAAACAGTGGTCTATTATGAAACCATTCAGACTTAACTTAAAACCATTTGCCCAAAGTCTGGAAGAAGTAAAAATTAGTATTTAAGTATATAATACAGTCATGGAATGTCAGACAACCAGTTAATCACCCACAGCTATTTAATTCTCTGCAGGATCATGCAAACACACTGGCTGAGGTAACTGGTTTGTTTGACACAACTCTTCACCATTGTTGTAAGAATGTGAAACTAACAACATTTCTGATGAAGGTATATACAAACTAGTTCAGATTGTCTCTACATAAAAATGAAGACCAGAAATGAGAGAAACATTCATATCTTTATTGAGGACAACCTCAACATATCATTTCAAATGTGTTTATGAAAAATGAAGTTGTGAACATTTTGCCTTTAGATCTAAGATTTTCCTTAAGTCTTTGTAATACACTTAAGGCATAAGAAAATTTTAAAGTTACATTGTCATTGCTAAGCATTGATTCATTTCAATGTTCCCCCACTTTGTACAACTCAATGATCAATGTCAGATTTGGCATATACAGGAAATTATCAGCCACAAGAGGTGAAAGGTGAACAATAAAGGCTGGTTAACAAATCTGCAATAATCCAAGCCCTATGTCCTATGTATCAATCATGGTATGTATACTTACAGCTATCAGACATAAGTGATAGATTTCATTTACTTCATCGTTTGTAAAAGGTGCTAAATTGGTACCTTAAAGTAAAATGCTTTACAGTGGATAATATATATTGAATTTCTAATCACCTTGTAGATAAGAACTATTTATTGCATACTATTTAGAATACTATAACCCAAAAGAACAAGCCTTGTGTACACAGTATATCACTTATTACATACTGTAGAGTAGTTTTTGTAAGGTTAAATAAATAAACCTAAAAAAGACAAATAGTAATACTAAATTACATGGAATACATTGAAATTACAGAACTTAAAATGTAGTCATGAAATGTATATGGTTAGTTTGGTGTAATTTTAACCTTTTAATTCTAATTGTATTATATTTAGTATAACTCATGATTGTGTTACGTTTATTGTTTGTTTAAAAGTCATTAAACTGAAGCAAATAAATCATATAAATTCATTGACAGTATTGTATAAAGTCTGCAAATTTAATGGTATTTGACAGTACTACCATAACTGTTGATAAAGTCATCAATGAATGGAGACATCTTATTCAAGAAACCAAATCTGTTATACCAATAAAAGACCACCTGTAAACATGAGTCACTCTTAGGCATACATACATCGATATAATTGACCAAATGAGCATTTGAATGAAGGCCAACTGTGCACAACAGCGATATTTTATCCCCCCTTTTGGTAATCTTTGTTCACAGTTTTGTAAATTGCATCCACTATTTATGATAAATCTGGGAGGTACACATGCTACCAGAAAACCAGAAAATAAAGCTATTTAAAGTCACCAATCTCAAGCAATTAGGTCAACTACCACTCTCCTTTATAATGAAAGCATTTGTGTGTAAACAGTTAGTAAACATGCATACAACATTATTTAATAAGCATATTTCAGGACACCCCATAGGGTGATATACACCACACTAAGAATGAAAACATACAAATACATTTTATATACATTAACAAACAATATATAAACATATTGAATATAAAATGAATCACTCAGAAATCCAAATACAACTTCAATGAAATGTTCCTGGCGAGATGTCAGAAAGCTAACCACTTTAAATTATGACATTTGACTATTAACCATATAGGAACATGTGTATGACTTTAAAATATTTAAATGGCCACAAACTATCCCTTTACATTCATTAAGGTAATTATCAATCGGCTCATATCAAACATGCATTTATAAGCTTATATCATTAAGTATTTATAAGCTCTGTTGTAAGGTGTAGGATTGAGAAGGATATATGAACAACCAGTGGGTCCATTTAAAATACAAACAAGATTTAACTCAATATTTTACAACTTATCTTAAACAGATTATGTGAACATTCTTCACTGAACATGTTAAAATGCTTGTTTCAGTATTTCCCATATATCTCCAAACAAACATCCATACTCTAATTAACCCATGGGAGGCATTTATTGGGGAACATTGGGTAGTTTGGTTCAAAAGTGTGTTTGTATCTCTCACAACTTTTATGTTCCACACAATTATTTAATACACATGTACAGGTATTTTAGAATCTGAAATATAAACTTTAATTATGTCATGATTGATTCAATATGGACACTTCATGGAGTTAATTACAGAAATAACATTTAGAAATCACTTCAAAACTAAGACCACCTCACTATAACCACCAATTATTTTCAGCTCTGATATCATTATTTCAGCTTTATTACAACTTGATATCAAGACCACCTCAACACTAAGATGGATTTCATATGATCCTGTTGTGGGCTTCAGTATCAGGGTTTTACACCTATATAAAATGTTTTCTTACAGGCAAACATCTAATGTTTTGTAATAAAATATCCTAAATAGTACTAGTTCCTCTCAATGGATCAAAAAATGCTTTTCTTTTATTCAATGTGAAATGACATTATCATACCAGCTCAATATTGTCTGTGATCTGTTTTTCTATTGAACCATATTTACTCAGATCAGGAATGCTAAATTCAAACATTGAGGAAAAAATATTCAGCAGAAATGTACAATATATTTGTGTAACAACCTAAGATCATACACCTTTCATCTTTTTTTTTTTAATCCAATGTTACGAATGTAAAATATTTACTTTTAGGATTATAGAATGTGTATAAATGTCAAGTTCAGTGTTACATCTGCTTTTGAACAGTTTAAAAACTCATTGCATGATATACTTCTTCACAAAAGTTGATCATTCTAGCAAACAAGAGGGCCATCTCAACATGGCCATTGCTTTGCTCACCTGAGTAAAAATTGCAACTTCTAAGGTGTTTCTGTGATTTGACCTGATGACCTAGTTTTTGAGCTGAGCTGGTCCATGTTCAAACTTGTACAAGATATCTTTAAGGCAAACATTTTGACAATTTTTCGTGAACAACCAATCAAAACTGTGACCTCCAGAGTGTTAAAAAGGTTTTTCAGAAATTTGACCTGGTGACCTAGTTTGTGACCCCAGATAACCTATCTTCGAACTTGTCCTAGATATCATTGAAACGAACTTTCTGATATAGGTTGGAAGACCCAATCAAAACTGTGACCTTTAGAGTGTTAACAAGGTTTTCCTGAGATTCGACCTGATTACCTAGTTTTTCACCCCAGAAAAGTTTAACCCTCTGAACTCTACAGGACAAAAAATCTCATAATCAATTTTAGGATTTTGCTTTCATAATTTTCATTTTTCCAAGGCAAATAGTTATCTTAGTTAACATTATTTTTTAATAATCTCAATAGCTTTGTAATGCTAAAGACAAGTTTATTCTGCAAGATTAGAAAGTTCAGTCAGTTACTCTGAAACAGTCCTCACAACATGAAAGTAAATTTATGTAAACACACAACAGTTGTTAAGTATTTATTACACAGACAGAAAACAATTAAATACAAATTAAGGCGACCAATATAATGTTTCAATGGCAAAATTTTAATTTGGCTATAAAAACAAATATTTCAGAATCGAAATGTCAACAGGTCATTTAGATAACTTAATTCCATCAAACTTATTGGCCAACTCATATAAACAAATTGAAATATGCCCCCCTAAAAATATTGGGAATAATAATCCTTTTCTTTTGAACAATGGTATACACTAATGACAGTTGTATACACTAAGAGTTAGGTTACCAGTATTTCAAATTTTAACAAAGACCATGAATATAATTATCATGTACCATACTGTAACCACAGTTCATAGCAAGTTATTGATTATCATGTAATACATATATCTAAACAAAAGGTTTAGACAGAATACAATAGTATATCATTTACATAATGAATGAAGGAATAATGAAATGACAGTTGTCATCTATTCATTAATTTAATAAAATAGCTAACTCATACAAACACCCAGCATTTATTGAAAAGGCAAGAATTATAGTTTATACAATCATGTAATAAAATATAAATAGAAGTCTCTCAGATCATTTATTCTTTTATGGTTATGTAACATGATTCAACAATAAATCTTAAGTAAATCAAACTTTAAAATACGAAAAAGTAAATCAATTTACGATATATGTGGTATACACTTATTGCATTTCAATGATGACAGAACTATGGTAGACATAAATAAAGCAGAGGCTAAGGCCAAAAGTGTGAACTACTAGCGCACTGTAATATTTTTTTCCATAAATGAACATTTTTTTGCCTGAAAATGGGAAAACCACATTTTGCCAAATAAATATTTTAAAGGTTTGTAGATAAACTTTGCTTGACAAATAACCAAATAATGACATCAAAGTCATGTGGTATGGGTACACTGGCATTGAAGAGTGAATCAGTGCATAAAAAAATAGAACAAAAACTTAATTTAACACATTTCTTCAGATAGCATCTTATGCAAAGTAAGGAAAATGTTTTACTCTAATAGAAATATTTTTTCTCATCAATAAAGAAGAACAAAGTGACTAGCATTGACTGCGAGTATTTATGAATGACATATAACTGAGCTGGTCACAAGTTGAAGGTCAAACATAAAGTTTTTGACAATACTTTCTTACTGAAACCTCTATTATTTTTATCCAATAATAATTCACTATTTTCATACAAATAGCTTACAAAGACCATATACGTATATATATATGGTATTTGTATTATTATCATTGGATAGAAATATATATATATATAACACAATATAGCCATAAATTGCTGCAAAGTAGCCCAGACATAAAATGGTTCAATATCATCATTACCAATATATCAAAATTGATTTAGATAGACTGGATGTTATCAGTGTCACTCAGTAGTCAGCACTTCAGATACAAATTTATTGTTGACAAGATGATCAACATAAAATTGGGTAACTGGTCTATATTACTGCATACTGCATAAAGTGTGTTACAGGCATATTTACAGTAAACTGCCTGTAGTGTGGTACTGGTATATGTTTCTGCAAACTGCCTAAAGTGTGTTGCTGGTACACGTAGCTGCATACTGCTTAAAGTGTGTTACAGGTAACTGCAACAGCATACTGTCTACAGCATGATACAGGTAAATGTTACTACAGCATGTTCCTGGAAATGTTACTGCATTATGCCATTATCATGTTACTAGTATATATTTTTGCATGTTGTCTGCAATGCCAGTCATCCATTTGAAATACCATATGGAATTAAGAGTTGCACAAAAGCATAATGTTAAATTGCCAAACAAATGCCCATTTCAGAACATTTAGTTTGCAAAATCTGGCCTAGGAAATGTCTTTAGGACGTTCTTGCCTAACACTAAACTTCAACCTAAATATTTCTCTGAATTGTGCCCAATATCAGGTTTATATTAGTTAAGCAAGTATGCGATGAAAATATGTAATGTGATCCAGCACATTAATGGCCATAATAGTAATACATATATACAGGATTTCTTCTTCAGATGAATATGCTTAAAATTATTTCTCAGAATATCTTTGAAAGTAATGACAGGATGATATCAAGAGATCATATACATGAATTCAAAAGTGATTTGTAGAAAAATGCAATGAGCTGCATTTCAGTAGCAGAAAATCAAACTCATAGAATTGCTTAGATCAGTTCTCAAAACAAACTGCAACTAATTCAGTTTCAAGCATTGACTTACAATTCAAAGAGTATGCATGAAAAGTCAAAACAAAAAATCAAATTGGAATTATGTTCAGTAACAGTTACTCGATCAATATACAAAAACAATAGAACTAAATATTTACAAATCTGAGAATTTATCAAGCGTGAAGTGTTCATAAATAGGTATTTCCTGTTACAAGTGGAATCCACAAAAGGACAATAAAGTCATTGTATCACTAATTGGCATTCATCATCAATAACAACCATACAAGGCATCTCATATATCACTCTTTGGTATAAATAATATACAACTTATAATAGGAATGATGTTACACGCCAATGGTAGCAGTTGCATAGCATTGTTCCTTTAGTGTAACAAAATATTAACTCCCAATTCATACCAACTAATTCACAACAATGCAACTTAAATGTATATGATGTTTTTCCAATCATTTTAAATGTTGAAATATGAATTTATAATTAAGTGTGGTATTGTATTTTCATACTAGATTTAAACTTCCAAAAGCTTAAATAGCATGCAACAAAAATATTAAAAAGTAAAGCATTTTACATAAATGCACAAGAAATGAAATCTGGCAAATTTTCATAATTAAAAAGACTTTTTGTTTCATTGATTATAGACATTTTACATGTTATTAGTATCGTATATGATCATTCATAACAAATCATATTTCAAGTCATGTTTCAGGCAATTATTTCTTGAAAAATTAAATAATAAAAAATACACAACTTTTATCTGAATAAATATAAACATATTTTTACTTTACCCAATGCACTTTTATTCAAACAAACCAATTGTAAGACAGAACTTTTCATGTATTACCATTTGTCTAGGGCTTGATTAAACACAAGAAGAAAGTTTGCATTTTACAAAAAAGATTAAACATTTAATCATACGCTATCATCGACCTACTCGTAATAAATCTTCAGGGTATTTCGATTAAATGTAACTCTTTAAATGTTATAACATCGCGTTTCAAATTTGCCATCAAAGATATCCAAAAAGTTAGAAAGTCTGGTTGCTTTTGTAAGCATTTAATGCCTTTCAAGATTAAAATATTTTGAAATAATATGCAGTCAACAAGACTGGAGTGTGCTGGATAACAGACTTTTTCACAAACAATTTTATGTTCAGCATTAACAACAAAAACAAAGAAGGACTCTAAAAGACCTATCCTATCAATAAACAGTTTCAAGTGTATGACCTTGTACATTTATCTGCAATAAATTTACTGTGCGACTTTATAAAACAAAAAGTCATACTGACTGGGTCAATATTGATAACATCATAGGACATTTTAGACAGAACTAAACTCAGGTTTGAAAATTATTGAAATTAAACACATGTACAAAGGTAAAATATATTTGATTCAAAACAATGGTGTCATTGAATGTGAAATGTTTCATAACAAAATACAGAAGTTGACTATTTGAGCCCAGTGTTTGTTTTTCCACCTGATTTTGTATGTCATGCCAAAATTAATTGTTTGAAAAAGGATAATTAAATAAGCTATAACGAAATATGATTCCAGACTATTAAACAGAGAAGTTGGCACTAAATACACATTAAGTTTATGCAGGTTATTGAATGTAATATCTGCTACCATATGTTCATATATTAATTCATGTTAGTAAAAGTTGGGTAAAATGTAAGTATTCTACACTCAGGGTCCCATTTGGTTGGCAAATCTTACCTAAGATAGCAATTTTTACCATCCCTTATTCTACTGAAAAAATGTTCATTCCCTCATTGCTATAGTGGGTTATCACCACTTGTTTAAGGTTAATGAATCAAATGTACACCATTGGCAAAATGTTTCACCTGGGTATGTTTAAAAATTGCCATCATAGCTTTATGTCTATGAAGCAACACCCAGACTAGTGGTTAGCAATAAGGATACAAAGCGAACTCTGCTAATATCATATCAAGATAATCAGTTACTCAACCAGAGTAAATAGAATAACCTCTGACCAATTAGCCATCAATTAAGTATACATTAGTTAACACAACTAATGCAATAGAAGTAGTGCCCAGAGTCAGGTGGGAATGGGAAGAAATTTGAGCAATTAATTCCTCAAGGTATTTTTGTTCTGAGTAGATAAAGCATACCTCACAAATTCTTGGAATCAGGCCCACATCATCCTGTAAAAGAAAGTAGTAAAATTTTGAGAATATCAATGAGATTTACACGTAAATTAGGAACTATCATTATGATTTTTTATTCATTTATTATAATATTTTTTAACCAGTGCTTTATTATCAGTGGTTGGTCTACCTGATATTGGCTCATTAACTCAATTCTAAAACCTACAAAATTTCTAGATCTCTTATCAGCTATCCACAGACACAATTCCATCTCATTAAAGTGAAATCACAATGATATATTGCAGGTATAAACCAGCACTTACTCAGCAAGAATTTATAAATGATTTTATACAGGAGTATAGGGTAAGCCAGTACAAGAAGCAAGTTACAATTTGAAAATTTGTAAAAACTAATTCTTTCTAAGTGGTTATTGGGCCTAATATCTCAGTTGGTATTATAATCACACTGTGTTAAGTATTTTAGAGGATACTGAACAATGTTTGGTCTCTATGCAGTGATATTGAAAAAGTAGTTTATGTAACTTCATATCTAAACATGATTAAACAAAACAAGGAAGCTAATAAGTCCACATGACAAACATTATGCTTTTTACATACAATCTTTTACAAGCTCACAGAAATAACCAAATGTGACTAAAATAGGAAAAATTCAGCAACATAACTATCTTCCTATCCACTGTGGATTCTTACCTTAGGAACAATTGAAGTCAATATTTCAGCATTTTGTCAGGTTGCCAAAAATAAGGCATGTGACTCAAATATGTCAGATTAGATAAAATAAATGACTTTAAAATATGGCAGTGAAAAAATTAAATACCAAGGCAAGCTTCCCAATTCTTAAGTGTGAAATGATACATTGAACATAACAACATCTGCAGTAACTGGTATATGCTAAAACCTTCTTTTGTCACTCCTAGTTGACAATGACAACAATAACAATAGTACAGTTGTATAAGAGGCTGTGTTTTGTTGTATCCATCAGCAATAACCAACTGGTATTTGCATTTGGCACATTTGCATCTTTTTCCTTAACAAGAAGGTCAAAGAAGGCTGTCATCCACATTGTGCCACTTCAAACATTTTGCTGCATCAAATTTTAAAATTTATTTCAAAGCTCTAAATTTGATTTAAACTGCAAAATTGGTTGTCTTGCTTGATGAACAAAATGAAAGATACAGTTATTTATTTTACAGGTTGGCATTTACAAATTTCAAAAAGACTATATGGTTTTCAAAATTCTTTATGAGACAAATTTAATATTTACATGGTTTAATTAATCAATAAATTAATTAATTGACTGTTCATGATTGATCAGCAAGCTGTCATCATTGCCAATAGCATAAGCAACTGACCCTTCAACCAAACAATTGACTGGTAATTCTACAAATACTCAAGTCATTGTATACTGAAAGCATCAGGCTCAACAATCAATAATTTGGATGAAAGATTTCAGACATATGGCTCACTAAAAACATGCCAACAACTCCATTACAGAACCGAGTCTTGATTATCTTACCACATTTCCCATCATTGTATGAGTCTTTCCTGTGCCTGTCTGACCATAAGCGAACACACAAGCATTGAATCCATCATATGCTGAGCGTAAAACATCTGTTCCCAGATCTTTAAATATCTGAAATTGTACAAATATCTTATACAGTAAACCTCATTAAGAAACCATTTCAATGTTAAGACCTGTTCATTACAACCACCAAATATTTTCAAACTATATTCCTTATATAAATGCCAACTTCATAATAAGACCATCTCAATATTAAGACATTTTTTGGGTTCCACAGATGGTCTTCATATTCTGGTGTTGCTGTAGATAAAAAGGTATGATGAGAAAATAACTCAGTGGTCTCTGAAGTTGATTTGTCCAATGTGGACCTCTTAATTCAACAATGCTTTTAACTATATGAAGGGTTCAAACACCAGCAGAGGCCGCAGGCAAGATCTTTCCTATGATTGACTAGCCTAGAATTATAATAATTACTCTATGCTCAAATCTAAAGCTTGAGACTATTTATCAGCATAGCTCATTTTAAGTTTGACTGCAGAATAATGGTTACAAAAATAGTAGGGGAAGACTGGTTTGTGAAACTTAGTAATTTGCTATCTACCTAGGTGAGTGAACACATCTTTTTAGAAAAGACAAAAATGATGTTTTCTTCTATGATTCAGCCAAGTAGAGGGTAACAACTTGACTGGTATTTAATCATTAAGTCTTTAACCTACCAAAACCAAACCAACATTGCACAAAATAAAATTAAGAGAAAAAACTGGCACAATTTAAATATCCAATATCTTAAAATACAATTGTGCAATATTTTGGCAAATATTTAGGTGATTGGTGAAAAAAAGTAATCAATTATTTGATAAAATTACTGAATACAAAAGTAATTCATATAAATACATTAAAATTATATTCTTTGTGCTTAAAAAGCAGCTTTTCTGATCAGCTAATTAAGTTCTTTGAGAAGAGCAAACACCAGGCAAATCCCATAAAAATCAAACATTGGCAAAATTAAATGTTCACGCCCACTGACTCACGTCTTATATGTTCAATATCAAGACAATAAGAGAATGAAATATTTGACAGTTGTCCAAATCTCTTAATGAGATTATCAACTGACTTTGTCAATGCCATGAGAAGGAACCAATTATTTTTCTCAATGAAAGTATGCTCAGCGGACGTTCCCTGTGTCAACTTACTAGCAATTATATTGTATTTAACATGTACAAGTCAAAGAACACATTACATTTGTACTCATGTAGTTTTATGATTTCTTAAAAAATAAGAATGTACTATACAATAAAAAAATCAGTGTTTTGTTTACGTTTCAGTTATAGGTAACAGGGTTCAACAAATCCACTCATTTGCTAGTAATAACAAGTAGAAATACACTCAGGACTGAGTAGAAATTGCTGTAGAACTAGTTAAAATTCTAAGCTGGTCGTCTACCAGGACAGGTAGTCTTAAGAAAAATTTGTCGAGCCCTGGGTAAAACATAACTTAAATACAATAGCCCTTAAAAATTAACACAAAAAGAACTAACTGAGTATTATCATTTAGACAAATTGTTGAGCGCTATTCAATTTAAAGTCTACGCAATAAGTGTTCAAGGAGGATATATTTGTCAGACACAGTTTCCATTTTCAGTATATTATTGTACTTGTTTTTCTACTTTGTATCTGAGGTCATTGTCTCAACTAATGGCCTCTTAACTGTTCAACGAGACTTACAATCCCCTTTCTTAGCTCAATGATTGGGATTTGATTTGACATGAGCTGTATGAATGGCAATTATTACACTTATAACTCTTTTAAGTATTTGGTTATCAAAACAGAATGCTATGTGTGCAGACTTTATCTAACCTCAGGGCTTTGAACAATACAGCAAGTCTGACAATATGCTTATTTTTTCCTGTAAAAATATACTAGGGAATGATACCTGGTGCAATAATAAATCTTTTATTCAAACTCCTTACAGTCAGTACAACCATATAATAATTTACATCACAATAACTTATTGGTATAATTTGTTTTAAAGTACATATGACATCCCTTGAAACAATTGTACCGAACAAATTAACAAGTTAAAGAAAAAAATCGTTTAGAATTTGTGAAACAGATAATACTATACAATAATTGATATGTTCATTCTGTATCTAAGATTTAGATCAAGTCTAATTAAGTAAGAACAAAGGATGTAGACCAATACAGTGATTACCAGATACCACGATAACTTACACTGATCAAGATGTATCAGTTGACAGTATACATCATTAATTATTCATCAACAAATACAGGCAGGTACCATTTACAGTCAAACTTTTCCTTTTAGTCCAATAACCAACCGGTGAATAATAAGACATTGATTACATCAAAGAGCACATGTCACTCGATACTAGCTAATTAAATCACAGTTTTATGATATACTGAAGTTCTTAAATACTAAATTGGCAGAGATGTTAAGTTAAAGCTTATATAATTAATTAATTAATACTAAGAGCCATAACTGAATACAAATATTCTTCAAATTGCTTCAATTAAGGGAGGATGCATGTAAACTGAAAATACATGTACATACTTATGGTTACTCCATAATGAAAACAGGTACGTGAACAGGTACAATACATAACACAACATTCTAAATACCAGCTCAGGGTTAGCACAGAATGTTTACGTGAAAGTTCTTCAAATTCGATAATTCACAAGTTAAAATTTCAAAGAATGTACACTGATAAATGTAAGCATGTCTGAAATATGCGTAGTAAGACTCGGACAAAAACAACCTTACTCATGCAAATATTTCTCTAATTATTGATAATCAAAACTGATCGTTCAAACTATCATTAAAGGATTCAAACCTATCCTTATCAAACCAGTAAACATGGAGATTGCAAAACCCTTAATATCTCCTACTAATATCAACCTGATAAAGCCAAAAATTCCAAAGATTGAGACACAAAAATATAATGATTGCACTGAGTGCATTATGTACAGGCCATAAAACCAAGAAGACAAATCTAGAGGTGAAGATATCTGACTGATCACACTGATTGAAAATACATTTTATACAAGAAATGTACTTTCATTTCAAAATTTGTACAACATTTCAATACCACACCTCAACAACCAATGCTGCATAATGGGAGTGACTAATTTTCATCCGCCCAATAATTTGGCAATAAATGCTTGTATTATCTATCTAAAGAACTTGTGCCTGCTTTCGACTTTAAAGCAACAAAATCTTTTATTAAAAACTTATCCAAACTTAAACAAATAACATTAGATAAATTCTACATAAAATTTCATTGAATCATTGAATTCCAGTTCAATACTTAAGGTTATTACATACAAGTTAGATCAAGTTTATCAGTAAAGAGCATTTTTGGAATTCATAAATTACTATCTATATCATTTGACAAATAACTTATTGAGCTTGTATCAGAACGCATGTACCATAGTAAGTAGAAATTGAAAACTTAGATTTTTAATATGCTTCAATAGGTAACTACAAGGTTTTCAAAAAGGTATACACTGTCAAGTCTAAATTGAAAAGTTTTTTCCATTATATTATAATTTAACATGAAACATGAAATGCATATCTTTTGGAAGTAATTCAAACTATACTTAACAAATGTATTAAATAAGATGATGCTCCAGAGCAAAGCTTTGATCTTTTGACACACACAACCACCTGGACCATGAAACTGGAGCTAAGTGGAATTATAACCATATTATAAGAATATGAAAAGAGGGAATTGAAAATAGAAGAAAAGCAAATAATTCCCAATTCATATACACACAATAAATTCACTAAATTCAAAATATTTATTCAAATATGTTCCTGCTTTCTCTACAGAACTGAGAGCAATTATCTTACATTTAGACTAATTTATAACAACCTGGCTATCTATACTTTAAATTAGACAAACAATAAATTCCCGATAAAATTTTGAGAAAACAATAAAAATACTTGTCAATGACTTAAAGCTGTACAACACAACAGACAACAGACATCAAGGCAGCAATGTTACAAAGAAAAAAACAAATTACAGCAACAGTTCCCTTCTACAGCAAACAAAATCTCAATTACACTAATATAATTAACTTGAGTCTATTGTATCTGGTTGGAAACGAGACTGGTATTGATAGCCAGTACCTTATCAGAATAAATCCCAGGAAATTGCCCAGGACCTTTCTAATGACGATAATTGATAATCAATAATCACTATGAATCATAATATCTTTTACTTAACTTCCCAGCAATATTTGAGTGGGCCACTGAACTGTTTGTTTTAATACCAATCAAATTCACATGGACCTTATTTGTTATGTAATCAATAACCACAATTTCAAGGAATCACTTGACCACAATTTAATAAAGTCAAAATATCAAGTCTTTACAAACAGTGTAATTTTGTAGAACTAAAGCCCTTCATGAATTGCTTGATATAACAGATTTATTTTGGCCAAAATACTGCATTCAATTACAATTAATACAATTAATTTTCTAAACACTAGATCAAAAACAACTATATCTACAATAAGAACAAATATAACTATGAAAATATAAAAAAACAAATATAACCATGAAAAATATATAACAAATTATAACAATCTAGAATATAAGATCAAATATTACAATCTAAAAAATAAAGTCAAAATATTATAACCAAGCAAAATATAAATGAACTACATAAAACTATGACTGTGTTTATTTGACCAGAATAAAAAATATCCAAAGGTCAATATTGGCATTAATGGTCGTCTTTAATTGTCGTGCATTTAAAGCATGAAGTCATTATAATGATTTAAAGTACACTCTATATATCAGTGTATTCCTACAGAAATAGATCGCTGTCAACGACTGATCTATCTTAATCAAGTTCATTGTCCAAATTCACTCATTGTAGGATTAACAATTTTTACTGAAAGTGGATAAGTGTATGTTAAGTTATTTTAATGTTCTTACAAGTATAATTAATACCTTGTCAAGACCATAAATCTTGTTATAGTGGAATTGTTGTCAACTCATCAAAGTCTGTATTAGCTGTCACTAGAAATTCCTAGTTTCATTGTGAGGTCAATTCTCAGTTAATATTTGCAACTCGGACTCAGGTGTAAATATGTGAGAGGTGTTTTCTTTAGTTCAAATAATCTCAAAATACATATAAAACAACAAAATGCAAAAGCAAAAATCAACCAATCAAAACAATCCTTGCATATTTTAATTTTTGCTCTTTTTTCCTTTTGTAAAAATAAAAACAGAAAAAAATCTATATTAGTGACTGATATTTATATTCTATATTAGAAATACAACAAATCATTACATAAACAATATCTTTACTCTAAAAATGACCTTTAATAGAGCAAGTTTAATACAATTGTTTACAAAGATGACAATGGATCATGAAAGAAATATCTAATGTTTGTTTTCAAGTTATGTACTCAAGACAGAAACAATCTCTTTTAGGACGGGGGTTTAAGATTTCTGTGTATTAAACATGTCTATCAAAAAAAAAAATTAACACACCCAAACTTAAGATATAACAATAACAATGAATATCACACATACATATCATAATAAACAAAATGAATAAGTGTACCATTAATAAATAGTAAAAGACTGAAATGATTATCTATTTCATATTTATTCCTGAGTCTTTATTTAGATAATATGTCAGTTTGTGCTACGTTTTCACATTCCATAAACAATTCTAAAGTCATGTGACTTATCTATACCGGACATTTATTTACTATATTACTAAGGGCATGTCTATTTACATTAAATATTGGCACAATATGGGGTCCACCCAATACCATATCATATCAAACATATTTCATTTCCTGCCTTTATTAGCCTTGTAAATTTCATATAAATTAAAGTTAAAATATTAACTTTTACGATGTGAGAAATTCTACAAACGGACATATTGCTATAAATCTTAAACTTCTTGACAAAAACTTCAACACAATGCAACTTCTAAGAAGCAACACCATTTGGGAGAAGCAACATTACGTTGTTGTTCAGAGGTGGATGCTCTAAAGAGGTTAAATTAATAGTTAAATCATACAGTGGGAAAAAACATGCATCTTGAATGGAGGTTGCTGCCCAAGAGACCAGGGCCACTGAGGAGAGGTTGCCCTGTAGTTGGCAAATTTGAGCATTTTTTAGATAGATTGATTTCATCAGGGTCACAGGTTTATGAATCCTGAGATTGATGCCTTAACTCAAACCTAAATTGTATTTTCAATTATCTCAAGATAGTATAAAACTATATAACTTTTTAAATCAAATTCACCACACTAATTAAATGATCATGAAATTAACAAAAATCATACATATACTAAAATTCATCAGGACTAAGTTTAGAATGAAAACAAGATTTGAGCTCAGCGATAAATTTAAGATTAAAAACAAGTCAATGAATCATTTCTAGGAAAAAGTTAAAATCAAAACAAAGTGGAGTATATCAAGTATACATATGTCTGATCTTTGTATCTAACAAAGACTTAAGTATCATCATATTCTATCTAAATTTATCAAAATATTTGATAGTAAAACAATGCGGGGGATCTTGTCAAATGCCTTGAACAAGGCACTTAAGTACACAATGCTACTTTGATGGTTACAACATTTCTTAAACATGATGTAATGCAGTAAGAGTATATACGTAATCATATCAAACTTGAAAACTAGTTATAACGCTATTTTATCGTCGACAAGCGTCAAGTTTTCTATTCAAGTTGACCTTATACTATCAGACATCAAGTGTCCACTATTGCCAAGTTTATTTAACATTGAACACAAGCTTTAAGGTCCTCATCTATTTTTATCACTGAGAGAATGTTCAAGTACTAAGGAAGTTCATGTTTGTTCAACCTTGGCGTAATGAAATTGAAATTCAAACAATCATTTATTGGCCATATTTAGTGTGGACAAATTAATATAAAAACCTTGTTTTCAAATGCAATTATACATTCTGACTGAATTAGTGTGTGAAATCGTACACTGAATTATGCATAAGTAGCTTACTGGTTATAGAAATTTATGACAAAAAATTTAATCTAAGAATAGTAAGTGGGCACTTATGCATAATTTGGTGATAACTTAAGGACATTTACATGTAACATTCCAATATATTTTTTTCAATGCATGATCAAACAAAACACATATTTAGAACTTGAGATATTTGAGAAATTTAACAACTTTGCTGTTTTCACATTGGAATTATTCAGCAAGGGCTCACCGCATTGTCGAAATGTTCTTATTTCCAGTGACAATCTGACAGTTTCATGAAGTTTACCATACTGAAACCACCTTCAATTTTCCAGTACATCAGACAAATGGGTTGATGCAGCTTTTCTTTTGATTTTTGTCCACTAAATATTTTTCAACTTGCATACCAGGAATGTATAAACCAATATGCAATGTTTAGGACATTCACCCAAAGTAGTTCTAAAACTAGCAACCATTGAGTTTAATCTGACAAGTGAACACTAACTTATATACCAGGATGATGTGAGTTTGTGTTGTAAGAATAGAAGCATATCAATACAACAAGAACAATATCGGACGCTGATTTTATCCTATACATAATGTATGAATGGATCTGTTTATAGAGCACAAGTGTTATAATACGGGATGGCTCATAGGAACAAGTAATCTAAAACAGAACAACACCATGCAATGAGTGTCCCCAGGTATGAATTTTGAAAAAAGTTCAGGACAAACTCAGGGTTCAATATGTCCATCAAAATAACTGCTTGAAAACTATTCAAGTTTGCAAACAAAGTATTGACCAGCAAGTTAATCAAAATTTGTTATTTAAATTTCAGCTGATTCAAACAAAGTTTGTAATAAACAAGGTTTTGAGGCTAAATAATTAATGTATGGAAAAAAGAAATGAGTCATTGTTTTGCTATGATTTGTTGACCAGAAATATAATTAAAATACCCAAGTCAATTTGGCCCGACATGGTTGTCACAAGTTTTTCCAACAAATGTCAAAATTATAATGACGAGGTTACCTTAGAAAATAAATGTCCCACTAACTTACTTTCATAGACTTATGACTGTATCTGTCAAAGGATTGACATGGAATTTGTGTCAATTTTTCATAATGTACAACTGCATTTAATATAAGTATTTGTTAATAAATGGTAAAAACTGGAAATAAATCGGTCAAGAATTGATTCAATAAGAAATAGTTGTGATACACAGTTAACTTACACCAGTATTTATAAGCCTGACCATGTACCTGTATTGACCACATAGGGGTGTGATCATTTTAACACTTGTAATAAGCTTACTTATGTATCATAAACAAATTTATGTAACATTTAGCAGTTTGTTAAATCCTTAAGTGCATTTCAATTACTTTAAACAAATAAATAAACAGACAAAATACTATAGGATAATTTTAAGACATTAACATTGCCTCCCACATGAATCATAAAATCATATAAAGTTGTTTAACAGTTATAAGTTAAAAGGTCTAACAGAGATAATATTGTTACAGTCATATATCAATTATAACATTGAATATGCACCATGTTTAATTGGATATTTCCTTAGCAGAGTAATTTTCCTTGTCAGTGCAAACCACGCAAGTGGAAATAATTAGTAAAAATAGTAAACCACAAAAATTATGGTCTTGAAGGAATGAAACACAACAATTATGTATAAAATGCAGTTGGTATTGAAAAAGAATTGATTACAGATTTGAATCATAATAAATACTTTACCAGGTACATATACAAAGGCATGTGAGTTTGGATCACATATTTTTTTGTAGGAAAGTAAATCAACAATTCAAGGCACCTGCCTCCAGGACTTGTAAAAATAAATATAATTCTACCACTGATTAAGTTTTCTTTCAAGATTTGCCTGCAATTCTTTCTTGTCATTGACTCAGTACAAATGTAACCATAATCTAAATGGGTAAATTTTGGAATTGTGTGCAAAGTGTTTGGTTTCTTATAATAGTTCAATTGGTAAAATGGTTTGGATGTGTAATTGTTTTTCATTGTTGCTGTAGAAGTTAAGTCTTTGACTCTGACCCAATCTCATAGATTCAAACTAAATTCTCTGGTTGGCCTTTAACGCAGACTCAAAATCAATGAAGTCCAATGATACATTCAGTCAGGTCACCTCAGCATATTTTACATTTGATTTAATTTGGATTTTTCACATCATTAGGGCATGAACCGTTTTAGTCTAGTTCACAGTACAAACCTTGGCTTGTGAGGACTGTGCTGTGTCTCCATGCGTACAATCATAACAATGATCAAACATAAACTCCCGAATGCGTACTCTTGTATCCCCAAACTCCTGTAAGCCACGAACCTGTAATAAGTAAAACAGTAAAATGACAATACACAATGTACACTAGATTAGATTTAAAAATGCAAAGGTGCTCTGTGTAAAATATTTTTGAACAAATTATGAAACGATTTTCTAGTTTCGTTTACAACATGAATGGTTTAAAACGCCACAAATGTGTACTTAACTTCGTAGCTACTTTTGTTCATCACTTATAAAGAAACTAAATGGACAATCAAGATAGGGAATGTTTTGTCATGTTGAGGTGTGACATTACACTGTCTACATAGAACAATATGGTTCTGCAAACAATTGATACCTAATGACTGTATGATACACAATGATTTAGGATAAAGATGCTTCATGATAATCTAATGTAATACCTAAGACTAAAGATAAAACACAAGTAAAATGATAAGATTTTTTCAGTTTCATAAAACCTCTACCTGCAGAGTCAAGCATCATTTTAATTGATACAAGATTAGAGTATGGAAGAATTACACAGAGCAATTAATTAAAACATGCATAAGAATTCTGGTTCCAGCATCCTTATAACATGAACAAATGATTAGCAACAGATTTTGTTTATCCAACGAACATTATCTCCTCACAGAAATCATGCTTTATCCCAGGCGGGAACTATGGATATTTTCATGACATGCTTCATAGAAAAAATGAAATGTAATTTTTTTACAAAGACTATGGATAACACCTGGCTGATATGGTTTAAACAGGAGCTATCTCTGGGTACCAGTTACATTAATTGACAATGTTTATGATGATTTTTAAGACCCCTGTTGTCTGTATCTAATCAAGCCCAGTCATAACTGTGGAATGGTTATTAGTCTAAGATGTAATTGCAGTAAAATAAAGGTAGCATGAACAATGAACATATCTGGTCCATGAACAATACCTGATTTTGTATTATGAACATAAAGAGAAACAGCTGGTAAAGGATCATCATAATTATGCTGCTTTTCTGTGTATACAGTAAAGCATGGAGCCAATTAAAAAACAATTATTATAGAGAAGAAACTAAATCAGAACTTTTTGAAAGATGTAAATCTGCCACTAAGACGGCAGAGACTGTATTTACATTTGGTTTCTTTAGTGAATGAATTCACAAGTCTGTGAATCTCACAAAAGCTTGTTTGTACATCTTAGAACATCCCTTATGACCAAATTTTTTTAAAAAATTGTTTAGCTGGGGTGATGCTAACAATAGTAATAGAAAATTCTTGAATAACAAACCTACTACAGACTGCTTTTATAATTATACAGGGTGTTTGCAAAGTGCATTCTTTTAGCACATATCTACCTGTATTTATACAATATGATCATTACAAAGTAGTGTGATCCTTAAAACTGAACACTTGATCCATATCTGTATGTAGTTAAAACAAACATTTTTCATGATAACTATTTTTATGATACTTCTCCAAATATTATTGACCTTACCTCAAATAGTGTGGGTACTAAATCATATCACAGGCACTTATCTAAAACCTAACTTTCAATATTTACCAATCCTTCCTATACAACTTAAATACAGGTAAATTGAGCATGAAATGTTTAAGAAAACAAAGAAATGACATAAAAGTAATAATGTAATATTTTAAAGTTTTCATATTTAAATGGAAATGTAGGAGACAGTATCAACACATGGTGTAAATTGCAAAGCATTTCAAAAAGTTAAGTCAGACAGAAATAATAAATATTTTAAATTCCCTGACCTTAAGTCGGTATGTTACTCAATTGTGACTTCAACTAATTGGAAAATCAAGGACCAACTGACTTACAGAATGTCGAGTGAAGTCACTTAAAGATTGTCTAATAAAGAGTTCAATAACAAATCAGTTAGCAACCTGTACTGAAAGCTTTAGCACAATCATAATCTGTTCAAATTCTCTTATGTACGTCCATGTATTGTACATAATAATTCCAAGATTTTGAGGATACTGAATTCATTCCTCAAACAACTGCATGAGTATAATTAATAATGGTTTAGTCACAGTCTATTTTTTATTAGAAACATTTGTAATCTTGGAAAAAGATCTATAAATACAATGAAATAGGTTCAAACCCCAGGCTAGCCTTGTATATCTCTAAGGCCTAAACAAAAAAAGGTTTGTTTCTGGTTACATGCCTAAAAAAATATGGGTCGGTAGGGTGGGATTTTTTGTTTTGTTTTGTTTTTTACATATATCGGCAACACCGTTGTGAAAATTACATTATAGCACTAAGATTTGGATGCCATATAAACTTTTGAGTTGGGAGGTAAAAGATCGGTTGGTCGGGTAACTGGAAACAAACCTTTTTTAGGCCTAATAAACTTCATTGAAAATATTATGTACTAAATCATATATCTTATGACTAGTTTACATAAGGAAGTTGTCATTTGCTTGCTTAGGAACAGGCTAGTACTGATAGGAAACCCATGAGCAAAGTTTAGGTCATCAGACTGCAATAGGAATGGCTTACATCCAATGACAAACAGGCCAAAACCTGCCAATCCAGCACTAAAATACTATAAGAGTATAACTTGCAAAAGTTTCCACTCACTACCGTTTACATTACCTTTATATTTTCTATAGTTACAGAGTTGTCTTTGACATCAACAATCTCTTGAGAGCCATCATCTCTCTCTCTGAAAGTATACAAATTTATCAGGATCAAATTGAAAACAAGGATTTACTTGAAGAATTCCAAAAACTTTGAGACATGTAATCGTACTGGTGAAATGTGTAAACTGGAAGCCTAAACTATGGATTTAAGCTGACAGAAATGATAACAAATACAGCATTCAGGGTGAAATAAATAATCATACAACACTTTGAACCATTTCCAGATCAAATAGGACAAAATCCTTCAGGATCAAAGTAACCATTATGGCCCAAAATGAGACAAGTGTTTAAACAATAAATTTTTCACTTAATATAGCCATGTGTGAATAACATATTTTCTCTTGTGAAAAAGTTATGCTTGCATGTATGCTGTTGATCGTTACCAATATAGCCAGGTTCAAAATCAAGCTGCAGAGTTGCGTGTAGGTTGTTCAATAGAAAAGATGAATCAGTGACAACAAAATGAGGGCCATGTTTCTTCAACTTCAGTAATTTGATCACACAACAGATCTATCTAATTAATTGTACGTGTTCAGCATCATCAACATGCCACAAATTCAACCATAGTGTAAAAATATGGCAGCCACACAGAGATAAATGTTGCAATGAAGCACAGCATCTGTCAAATGTCAGTATCATGCAGTTTTCAGAGAAAATGGTCTACAACAAAATGTACATGGGATAATTCTGAATTTCTTAAGGTTTTGCATTATAAGATAATGAAACTGATACAATTCAGGTTAAACACAAGTTGATATCTCAATACTTCTAAGTGGTCAAGATGTCTTTTAAGATTAACATTAATGATGGAATGCATGGTATAATTGCCAAACAGTAGTATAAACATTCCTCCTTGCAAGTTGGAACAGCTAATATTAAATAATGTGCATAATACATGTACTTATAATCTCATAGGGCTTCATTGGATAATAGCTAAATACATCTACAGAATAATCTAATATTCCAAACTTTCCATCCAGCCAATAATCTAAATATGGGATCATATGCATTTTAAATCACTCAAATTTAGGTGCAGAATTCTTCAGACTGCTTGACATGCAAGTCTGTTCACTAATCCAATTGATCTAAGAAATAGTAACAACACAATAAACAAAAACAATTTCAGCTCACAAAATTAGTTCTATCAAACTTTTGCCAGAACATCATAATGTATCAATTTAAAGTAAGCTATTAGAATTTTTAGGTTGTATAAACAGGACAAATCCACCACGCCAAGAAACTCAGAAATAATGATCAATAACATATAAAATGTCTTCAATGGGTCTTAACATGTACTTGTATTACTTAACAACAAGAATTCAAATAATGTTTTTTGGTATTGGTATTTCACACTCAATTACAAACATGCTGATAAATCATATTTGAAATTTTAAGCAAACTGTTTATCTGAGAAAAAAATATCTAACAGTATAGTAATGGTTTATATCAAGTAGTTGAAGAGGAATTGGAAATTTGGTGCAAGTCGTTCAGTTAGTCAGATGTATCTAAAATTAGATATGAACAAAAAATAATTATTAAGCCAGATGTTTGCAAGCAAAAATGTCTCTGTGGTCATATAATTTTGATATTGCAAGTAATTAATGTGAAATATAACTTAATTACTCTGCAAGAAACATTACCCCCAACTTTATGACTAGACCAATCTTGCACATTATTATTATTGAACACATAACAGAACTCGTTATGGGGGCCGATCACCAAAAATGCGAGATCATTGTCACTGGCACAAACATGCACGATTGGAGATGCACAAGAGACATTCTAGTATTGATAAATTTACCATTTTAAGATATTTCTATTACTATTAGCACTACAAGAATCCATGGGGTATATACTTAAATGATATATCAACGATTGTATAAATATGTTGTAAACAGTATATTAATGTTTCAAATATTCGCCCACGAGCAAAAAATGAAACCTACATTATTCAAGTCCAGAGCACGGTCGCCGTTGGCGTTGGCAGAAAAGTATTTCAACTTAATTACTGCAGTACATTTCAACTTAATTAGTGTAGTACATACCGACGTTTAATGTAACTGATAATTAATTACCAATTAAAACATTAATTATTCATCGGCAATTTACCAGAATGATGGCTAATTTACGCTGCTGAACTAAGATACCTCTTCAGAAGAACATGCAACCTGTCGTCTGCAACACGTGCAATAAATCGTACATGTAAATTTCAAGATGGTACTAAAACCCGTACCAATACCGTCCGGAAAATTAAACTTCGAATAAATTTAACTTACTTGTCGCTAAGAGGTCGCACTCTTAGCGCAACACGAATATTTGACATAACTATCCTATTTCGTACATCCCGAATATTATAATACACAAAATATTTCCTCACGCAAGTAAATCCCACGAAACTGTACACCCAACTGTCAAAATCATGTATGTTTCCTACTACACGCTTGACTGGTAGATTCCATTCTACGATAAAGGTATTTAAACGTAAACCGATAGTACACAAATAGTAATGTCGATCGCATACATGAAAAGCGATAGTTCGGACTTACAATATAGTACATTAAAAGTCATTGTTATAACACATTTGATCTATAATGTAAATCAAATTGGATTTTCTCACTAAAATGATAGGATCTTCAGCTGTTGATGACCCCAAATATGCAATGATGTAATCGTAACAAAATACGCGGGGTTTAAATGCTGTTAAATTTTGTTAGTTAACTGCTCCGCTATGATAGTTGTGAATAGCGTCGGAAGAAAAAATGAACGATTTTGAAAACATTTTTCTGCAAATATTTTATCCTCGAGTATTCTACTATTCATTGTAAGAAGCGTTTTTAGATTTTAATAAATAGCAATTCTACATTGCAGGGCACAGTTCTTGAAATTAAAGTAGATCTGACATAAGTGAAAAAATATGGTATGGCATGATGTATGCATGCGTGCTTGCCGTATTCGAGTTGGTGGAATGTTATGGACATATTGTACACTACCATGTGGACTAACATAATTTAAGGGGAGGGGTTTATGGATATTGTCAATTCTTATGGCTATCATGACATTGATTGTCAGAGTAGTGAATGATTCAGACTAATATAGGAAAATATTATTTTGATGCAAATCTTACGCACGTACTATGATGGTATTGCGTAATCTAATCCCATATGGATGTATTTTTAGTGAGGGGGGGGGCAACTTTGTTGTTTCTTTTCTTTTAGCATATTTAAGTTTGAGATTTCGCACAATTGCTTTTTTACTAATATGTAAATTACGCTTGGACCATGGAAAGAAATGATGTTTTATATATAACAACACTTGAAATGAGGTTATTTAATTAAGCTGTTATACGTCAATGATTTTTAATATCATGTATTTCATTGACATTATTAAACTCTTCGTCATAAATCCTCATAAAATATATAACACACTAATCTGTATGAAATACGAACATGTATGGTAAATGATCCAATACTTCCATTACCACAAGATGAAACCACGACATTCTCACAAAATATCATTTTGCTCGTGATTTTAAAATTCAACGTATTCATTTTACCATGGATGTTATGTGTCACAATCTGGCTGTACTATATTTGATTTCCATTCCGAGATGCTGATCGCCTGATATCTTTGCATAAAAAGAGTAACCAGGACGGTATAATAGATTACCTGCCCTTGAATTCAGCATTTTTTATAAATCTGTACAGAGTAACCTCCCTTGGAAATTAAAATCGAATATACTTCACCTATCATCATAAATTCAAGGAAATATTGCCTCAACCTTCTTTCTCTCACAGAGAACATTCATCAACATCTTCCATAACCAGTATTCATAAATGAATCATGTTGGAACATATAAAAGGGAACGATTATATTCTTACGGCTGCATTTCTCAGTAATTCATGCTACCTTCAATCAGAGATGCAAGCGTTATATCTAGATCCATACATGTAAATTTGTACATCATAATATCCAGTGGTTTAAATAAATACAGTCAAGAATTCAGAGGAAAACTATTGTATTAAGCCATGGCTTCATGATCACAACAGTTTTACACTATGTCCTTGATACATTGATCAAAATCAAGCCAGAGAGAATTTATGTTGATCTAATGCATGAAATCTCGATTTTGTGTACATTAGGATGATATTATATGCTAACAGAATAGGTGAGGCATGAGCACAATGAGCTGTCTGTGTTTTAAGTTTGTGCAAGGATTAAAGATGATACAATACAACATACATAGTAGAAATACATTTATTCATAAATAAAGCAACATTTATACAAGAATAACTTACAACATATTTATAATACATACATAATTATGTACATCTAAAAATCACAGATTGCAAAATAAGGATCACTTTAGAGCGTCCAAAGTACTGTTAATATATACATGTGAAGAGAGTAAACTTTCCAGTATTTTATCAAAATAAGGTACTTAGCACAGCCATAATATAGTGTGACCCTGTAATATTCAATTATTGAAACAATTTGAACAGTATCATAGTACTACGATTCTAAAATTCTAATCTTCAGACATAGACTAACAATTTCAAGATTTTAAAGTAAATAAATGGACTCTTTCTTTAGCTTTAACAAACTTTTTTTCATCATTTGCAATAAGTATAGGACATAAAAATTTCCAACGCTCTTCCATTTCTGAAAGATTTTTACATCATTTTGACAGAGATAAAATTATGTTCATAGGCATATTATCACACAATGCAACTCAAATGGTGATAATATGTGTCTCTCAATATTGCAACATTAGTGAGCAATAACGCTGTGAGCAACAAAAAGCCAGACAATCGATTTAAGCAAATGAAAGATTGTCAAAAGCAAACTACTACTTTCAGAATAACTTTCAATTTTGAAAAAAAAATCCTACTAACTGAGAAATCAGTATGCACAGGAATATATCTGTAAAAAGCAATAGCACATCTCCAAGTATATCTTTATAAACACAAAGGCTTCAAAATGAAAGTAATACATGTATATGTCTCATCAGTTTTACATACTTTCAAGAGCAACTATAGTTCAATTGTAGACATAAAGAAATACAGACATTCAACACAGGCACAAATGGGAAAAAATCACAATGTATATATCAGTGGAGCTTTATCAAGATTAGACAGCTTGCTTGAAGAATTAATGTTAAGATACTTAACTCAGCAAATTTTGTCATTTAAAAAGAGCTTGTGAATTAAAATGCGTAGATGAACAAACAGACATACTGTGAACTACATTATTTAGAAAAAAAAATCTCTTCCAGACCACTGTCCACCCATTCAGGATCCAAAAATCATGATATTTCCACCATCTTAAACAGTAAATACCAATAAAAGTAACATCACCTTTATTACCAAACATTAAGATGTTGCTATAGTAGCACAAACAGCAAAAAATATGAATTTATTATTTCAAACTGTCTAGCTATACTTTAGAGTAGAGAATTAATGTAAAAGATATATTCAAGTTGAAGCCCCCTTCAGTTAAGGGGACATTTTATTAGGTTAAAAGAACCTCTGGGTCCTTTTGTTCATGACATGAAATGAAGTATATGACATTTGATGGAATAACGTTAAGCACGAATGAAAACCAATTGTTTACTTATTTCACAAACTGAAGATGAAAATCAATGGTATAACAGAACTTTCACAAGTAAAATCTTAATATTCAACACAAAAATTTTGAAAACCTTAATACAGTGTATGTCAGTATATATTTAGCAAAAGTTATTTGATCATGGTAAGCCAGAACGTCAGTAAGCATGATATTATACAATATTTATATTCCATAACTACCTTGATTAATCCCTAAATAAACATCAGCATACTGATGTATAACAAATATAGTTTTTGTCTGTGATAGCGTGTTTTGTGTTATAGTCTGATTTCTCATGTCTTATTGTTAGCAGTTTCAGGTCAGACAGGTGATCATCGGCAGCCTAAGAGAACTGTAGGATGAAGTAGATGTTGATAAAGTTCTTAACTGAGAAAGCTGAAGTATGTGAGAAAATCTTGCATCCTAACAGTTGAGATGAGATTTAAACTTGATGATAAATAACAACAAAAGTTACTCAAACAAACTACAAATATACTACAAAATAAATAAACAAAACAAAAATGACTATATTTATTTTGATTTTTAGGAAAACAAAGTCACTGACCCAATTTATTAGAACATATCATAACATGTTCAGCATTATGAATACACAAAAAGACAAATCTATTCAACTTATGGCAAAAACAACATTATCTTAGTTAACACAAATGCTTTCGCATATATGCACTTTCAGAGCCTACGTACACAGAGATTAAGTACCAAATACTGACACAAGCAAGCCAGTCAGCGAATAACCGTATGCTACATATTTCAGTCCCTTAACATCTCTTGTCATTTTTCCCTTTAATTTATTAATATCAAAATTATTTTGGAACTTGAACCAGTCAGACATATTGAACCAGACTGTGACAGAATTTTGAATCGATCAAGAATTTAACCAGTCAAAATTTTTTAACTGCTTCACAACATTATGACTAAACGAAGTCAGTATCTAAAATCAATTGACACATTTGAAAAAAAACAGTACATAGAATCACAAAATGAACAAAAAAAACCATATTTCCACAATTAAACAACTGTCCTTAAAACACAGATTTAACTTGAAATATTATGCACAAAAGATAATTCACAGATCATTTAACATAATAACAAAAAATAAGTCAATTAAAAAAGGTACTTGACTTTTAAGCAAAGTACAACTAAAATCGAGTTTTCACATATGAAACTGTGAAACTGATCTGTTAAGTTTCCAATGATTACATCAATAAATGCTTTCTGAGTAAAATATGAGGAAGCATTGACCTCTGTCACTATTTGCACAATAACATCATGGAAAACTATCCATGAATTCATGGTATTTCTTTTTTCTTATTACATACTGATATAATCTTATGTCTACATTAATGTAAACATTAAACACATGGTTAGAAAAGAGACAGATGTGTACATATTACGACATAACATTCACTTATATCTATATATGACATGGATAACTGGTGTCATGATTTTAATTCAATTTTAATATAATACAACATTAAGCATGACTGCATACATGCTTTTCGATTAATTAAAACGAAAACAATAAACAATAACAACAACTGACTAATTCTGATTATGTTTTAACAAGGTTACATTTTAGTATAACATTCCCCAAGTAACACCAAACATGATATCACGTATTATAAGTTTTCTATATTATAGAATCTATGTATTATGTACATACAAAATCGAAAAGTAATTTTCAGTTCAGCATCAATTCAGACATAAGGGGACAATAAAATTGATGCAACAAAAGTACATTTTATGAAACAGTTGGTTAACTTTTCAAGCAGGCCAAAAAGATTTCTATGACATACAAAATTTAATGATTAACAAAATACAGAAAATTCAGAATGAAAACAGTGACATGCACTTAAACAGCTTAGAAAAATTCTAGACAAACATCCTAGTCCAAAAGTCCACAGGAAAGTTCTAAAAGAACTCTATAGCAATAATTTTGTTCAAAAATAAAACAGATAAAAAATTTATATCCCAGAAAGGTAAAACAAATCTTGATGAAAAATTTCACCAGGCAAACAAATATTTCTCTCTTCGTAGCATGCATTATTCATACATTTTATATAAATTTTAATAAGTATAAAATACAACAAAATAAAAAAGTTAGTCTTGTCTACATTTCTAAAAGTAAAAAAAAAACTTATGTCAAGTTTTATCCTCCAAATTCATGCAAAGGGTAGAGCAAACAGATAAGGTCACATGATCTAGATCTGATGTCGAGAATCATATCACCATAGCGACCGTGCTGTCCATAAAGTAACTAAATCTTCATGATTCAAAGCAGTATGGAAGTAGTAGCAGTTTGTAGTAGTTTCAGTGGTAGTAGAGAATTAGCATGCAAATCATCACAGATCTCTATCATTGTAAAATGTCAACTGAGAATTATCTTATCAGTCTAGACATTCACCTAAAACAAAATATAACATTAAATGAAATATACTTAAAACTATATTGAAATATTATTAACTTACAACGGAATAATACTCACATAAGTAGAATGTACTTCTGACAATCAATACTTGTAAAATTATATCCTTATAACATACTAAAAATATTAAATACTTGAAATATTATAAATTTAACATAGTACATACTTACCACAGTAAATACCTTTATTAGCATATATATAAATAATTCTTATACCTATAATAGTATATATTGTTATGTAATATCCTTATATCAGTATAAACATCAGATAGTAAAAATATTATACACAAACAGTAGTAAATAAAAAAAATTATGATAGTTATAAACTTAAAATATATACTTATAATAGTATGTACTTAAAATATTATATATTGATAATAGTTTATACTAAAAATATTATACATTGATAATAACATATACTTAAAATATATACAACCAGTAGTAAATAAAAAACTTATGATTCATACTTATAATAGTATGTACAATGTACTAAAAATATTATACATTGATGATAACATATACTTAAAATATTATATACTAATAATAGGATAAAATTGTATTACACTTGAATATAATATAATTCTAATATTTTAAACTTATAACAAATAAACTGAGGTCAATAAAACATTAACAAACACATTAATGGATGGAGCAAGCATATTTTTAGACCATCAACTAGATTCAAAATAAATAAATACATATAAAAAGATGTCAAAATTTATTTGCAACAAACATATTTATAAAGTTGAAATTTATGAAAAGCATATCTCAAGAAATAAATAAACTTGTTGGAGAGCAATAATTACCCATGTTTACTGAGTACACTTTATGCAAGATTTTTAAAAAGCACATCCAATTGGTATTTCCTGCCCCAGTGTGAAAATATTAATGAAAACACTAGACAGTGAAAATCAAAGAAAAAGATTCAAGAACTGTCAGATCAAACACACTTTGTCATTAGGTAGTAAATTATTCCATTGTACTTTTATACAACACTACATGCAATTTGATTTTGAAAATTTGTCTAATGGAAATGCTCCTGTTACTGGCATTGAGCAAAACCACATGTTGATTTGAAATACAGATTTTTTTCAAAACATCATAAAAACATAGCTAAAATATAACATCAAGTTTCAAATAAAAAAAAATAATTCAGATTATTTAACAAGAGGGCCTTTATTCAATCACCTGAGTAAAAACTGCAACTTCTTAAATGAAGCAACTTACAAAAATGCTTACCATTTCAAATGTAAAAAAAAATATTTTGCTAAACCAATTCATTAGATACATATACAACAGACCAGTGTTCAACTAGCAAAATAACAAGAAGAAAAAAAAACAAACATAATATTCTACAAAATTAATATTTAAATCCCATACCAGATGTTGTGAATGTTGTCAGACACATTTTGTCCAATTTGTTGATACAACGCGAGTGAAATTCTGAAATGCACAGAGAAGAACTTGGATTATCCTGGTTCATGAAACGTGATCTCCAGTTTCAAATTATCATAAATACTGTGTTCACATTTCTCAAGTTATTGTGTTTAGATTAAAAAAAAATGATGATGATGATACAATATTCTTTGTGAAATATATTAAGTCAACATAATTATTGAATGTAACAAAACAGATATAAAACCAAAATACAGCTGTTATGACAAACTGGAGTTAAACATAACATCTCCAATATCATAACTTCAGAGACAAGTTACACATCCATTTAACTAGTGAACAATGGCCATATAGGGAAAAAAGGAAAATGGTCCTTAAGCATAATTATCTTTTATTCAAAGGATAATTTAGTGTACAATGTCAATCATTGAGCACAGAAAAGATGGCCAATATACACAGGTGGTCATTAAATGTTTCACAGTGTTACAAACCATTTTCTCCTGTTATTCCATCCACATCATCTATAGCTGGTATGCCCTGTCTCTTTAATTTCTTTCGCTGTACACAAGATTCTATTAAAGCAACCATCATTCTTGCCTACAGAATAAAAATATCTTAATAAAAAAACACAGTTAAACTGTACACTTCTGTACAGCAGAACACAATCTGCAACACTGGGAAGAAAAATCCAGAAAAAATAGCTCTGTTTACAGTCACCTGACAAACTCTATTTTTGGGCATTGATCTAAGTTTTTAATGTGCATATCTTAAGTATGGATATATGTGGGGATGAATAAAACCTTCAAAGTATGAGATGTATGTTAAGAAAAAAATAGATAAGTTTTTAGACCTATCTCCCCTATTTTTGTAGTCAAGTAACCGTAAACATAACCTTTTTATTCTAGCCTAACCTATTTTCATATCAGGCATTCCATACTCTTATTCATGTTTTATCAACAGAAAAATCATGGGAAAATTCTCATAATGTCGTCATCAGTAAAGTGTTAAGGGCAGATAATAATGGACACAATATAATGATACTACTTAGTAACAAGGTTATGAAGACTTACTAAGTTACTTACCTGTCGTGAATAAATTTGAATTATTTTTGTAACTCTTCTCTCAACACCATCTGATGTTGTCTCATTAGTAAGGAATTGTAAATATAAACATGGAAATGCATCATCATCAACATCAAACTGGGGCTCCACATACTCCCAACATAACTCAGAATAGGGGACAGCGAGCAACACTTCCTATAATGTACAACCCTTTATTCTTACTATAAAGGAATACAGAAGTCCATAAAAAAGATAAGACACGTTTCCATAACACTTTTCATTATGAAAATACTGAGTACAGAGTTACAAGATTAATGTTGCAAATGATATATCATAGCCAATGGCGCAAGGAGCAAGGACATTGTTCATATGGTGCATAATTGTAAATTTGGGCCTAAAATAGCCATATGGTTAATAGTGTTTTTGGTCAGTGTGGCTATTTTAGACCTAAATTCACCATTATACAAAATCCCAACAACATACTAGCCTCCTAATGTCAATGCTGCACTAAGGACCATCAGTGCAGTGAAACTACAGAAATGCAATCTATCAGTGATATAGTAATTAACTTTTTAGGTAATACCAGAGTAGCTGGCTTTCATTTTGTTTCAATAGATGGGTCTAATGTAATGACTAAAGTTCAGCAGAACTGGAATGATTATTTAAATGACCACAGTTGTACCACAGTACTCACATCTTTTTCTCTATCAATAAGACATACACCATCAGTATTTATAGCTGTCCAGGTCTCAATGTTATGATTTCTCTTCAAGAAACCAAATTTTCCCAATGGTTTATTGATAAAACTGTCAAAAAAGGCCGCTCTGAAATGTACAATCAGGGTAATATTGATGTTAAAAAAGGGCTATAGACAATATTCAAGCGAGTAAATTTACTATATGCTGTCAATTTACACTGTTTTATAAACTGTTGAAGAATTTACAATAGCAATCAGGTATATAACAAAAGAAGTCATCATGATATTAACCGTTTGCACAAATTAATGAATATGGAGCAAGTGCAAATGTCAACATTTTAAGATACAGATCATAGAGATTGTCAGAAGCAGCACCTGTAACTGCTATCACATCTTACTACCAGTGTAACAAAGTTGACACTTGTATAAATAAGTAACCATCCTATTTAAATGAATGTTCTAATTAATAAAAATCTATGTTTAATTAGTTCAAGGAAAAAATGTTTTCCATGCTTTAACAATAATTCACTTCCATTTCCATGGTAATAGTCTTAAATCATTAACTGTAAAGAATCATGTTTCCTTCAAATAAGTTGACCAGAGAATAAAGAGTTAGTTTTTTAATGATTTAACACAGGACCATTGTAGGCCTACATAAACTGCTACCAATGCAGCTGGTAAAACAACTCACCCATAGAATGGATAAGGCCAACATATTTGAAGGTATCTTTGGTACAACTGGCCCATAACTTTAGACAAATCTTCATTTTCAAATTCCTGTGAGATCTGTCTATGAGCATTTAACCAGCGTTCTTCAACTGAATCTTTTGTTTCTTGTGATTTTCTTTTGGCAAAGAATCCTGCGGACTTCTTTTTGTAAATGTGTTCAGGATAAAACTGGTGCAAACTGGCTCTGTAATCAATATATTCTTACATCAATGGTATGGAACAACAAAATGATGAAATAAATCATTACTCATCTTCAAAACTTTTAAGAAATAAAAAAAGACACATTTTGCATGCTCGCTGCTAGTAATATACTGAACAAAACGTCTTCAAAAACTTTTACAGTTGATTATATGACTCAGTAACAATTTATCAGCACATTTCATGAGTTTTTATTCAAACACTGCCAAAATAGTCAATAAGAATGATTACTTTGTGCTATTCTGAATTAATTTTAGTTATCACAGCTTAAGGCAATCACATCATACTAGTTCTTGGCTAGGGGATAAGTTTAAAAACACAAGCTAATCATTTGTTGATTTAGAAATTGTACACCTTACATTTGACAAAAGGTAAGCCTAAATTATTAAGCTCATTTAATTACTTTGCTTCATAACCATAGAACCATAACCATATATTATTTCATAACACCATTTGTTTCATAACCATAAGCACTGTGAAATAATACAATGCATTAATGACTTGATATTAAGATCACCTTTTTGGGCCATTAAAAGCTCAAATGTAGAGAAAAGATTATAAATCTGTCCAAAAAGTAAGTGGTAGATATAATGAGATGGTGTGACCATTGAAGAAGTTATTAACAGAGATAACTGTATTCTTCACATAGGTGAAACTTAAAAATTTTGAAAGAACAGAAAAATTAAGATCATTGCAACAAAAACCAGACTGGTCCAGACCTACGAAAAAGAAATTCCGGCACATGCCAGTAAACTCTCACCTGTGCTTATAAAGCATTACCTGTACGTTTCAATGAGATGATCTCTCTGATTATATTTGCCAAGTTTGATGAGGGCTTGTATACCAGCCAGTATATGATATTCCTCCGGATGAATGATATATCGTCCTTCTAAGACATTAAACTTGGCTTCATGATATAAGTTACACAACACTTGTTCATAGGTGATCTAAACATAAAATTAAAACTAACTGTAACACACAATGCATAAGAAATTAATGGGGATTTCCAGACCAAATAGCATTCTATGTCCTCAAATAAATGCAAAAATACACAGATTTAACGATTTTCATATCAATATATATATATATATATTTGCTTGGCAAAATGGTGATTATGTGAAATATATACACCATTTTGTCTACGAACAATCATAAAAGTGAAATCTGTTAACAAAGGTCACCACAAGGACATTCTGACCTTTTTTGTACTTACATTTACTTCTTGTTCTTTAGGGAAGAAAACATTTCTCTGGAACATTAGAACTGGTTCATCTGAAACATTACACAGTTACCATGGAAACAAACATCTCAAATTTTAGTTTAATAAAATAATACAAATAACAGTTTGTCAAAATGGTTTTTGTATATTGAAAGGCAGATACTGATATTAATTTTATCAATTCCAAAGAAAATTAACAACTTACAGAAAATTCCAGAATATTCTAAACATTTAGTCTTAAACAATCAACAGCAGGTAAAACACAAAGTATGTACAATTAAAAGAAATGAGTTATCTCAAGGGCAGCTATTTTATGTAAGTTTTAAATTAATTACCTTCATGGATTTCATCAGCTTTAGCATCAGTATATTTTGAGCACAATTCATCCCATTGTTGTACCATAAAGAATGGCTTATGTTTTTTCTTCAATCTTAATTCTGAAAAATAAACATTTAAAGATTCAAGTCTCTCAAGTACAGACCTTACCAGAAGAAAATAAAAATAATCGGTATAGTATGAACATCTTTTGTCTTTGATTTTTTGACGTACCTTTGTGCATTGGAGGTGCGATTCGTAGCCAATTATTTTTTGCACTTTAAAGTTGCAGTTAGAATCTTTTGTCAAACTAGAATTTTTTTACCAGAAATATAGTGATATGCATTCAGGCATTTATGACCAACATGTAACAGAGAATTTTAAATGAAGATAAAAAGAATAATGGAAAGAGAAAAATTCTTCACATTCAGTACTAAGTGGTATCATTAAAATTTTTGAATGACTCAACCCACGCAATTCTCAATATTGGTGAGTCAAAATATCATACTAATAAGAAATACCAGAACTAATTTAAAATCGTAAAAGTAGAACAATAATAACTTTTTTAACAGGTAAAAAACATTTCACATGTTTTATAATGTTAAGCATATACAAGGAAATACTCTAGACATGACCAGTTCAAAGTTCATTGGAAAACAAAAAAAAAACTGGTCATAAAAGAATGTCAGAATAAAATTAGTACTTAAAGTCAGATTAATAAATTAATACCATTGTGTTTTTAAACCTGTTCAACATATAAGTTTATAATTACCTAACAGAGGTGACACAAGCCACAAAGCAAACACATCCTCACATTCATTAGGTAAATTCTGATCCTGTAAGACAATGTCAAATAAATCATCAGCCTCAGCTTGATGCCCCTCTTCCAGTGACACATGTATACCAGTCCTGTCCCTCAGAAATATACATACATCCATAGTAGCTGAAATAAGTGGAATTAAGTCCATTAATAGAAAGCTAGAATTAATACAACAGACAGCTTAATATATCAAGCAAGTATGTATTAATTCTCATGGATTTTCCATGAAGACCCATTTCCAATAAAAAAATAGTGACTACTATTCCTAGTGCTAGAAAAAATCCAAACAAAAGACAAAGTTTTGACTGCAATGTTAAAATATTTCACAAGTTATTTTTCCCAATTTGGTCAGTACTGTACCTTTCTCAAAATAAAAAATCCCTGAAATTCTGTACTAATTCATTTAAACATAACTGATTATGTATGATGTAAGCATAAATAATCACAATCACTTAAAGAGTCCACTTCCTGGACAAACCAGTACCAGCACCTTAAGAAGAAAAGTGGTCACGACCTTTGTGGGGTTCTAACTTACAATCACCACATCAAACAGCCAACACCTCATTCCAAAACACTACCAATCCCATCCACAGAATAGTAAACACATCCAAATAAATTACAAACCATGGGTGCAAAGCTATTACATATCTTGACCAAATTTACTTGAAACAAATGAATTTACAAGTTGAAGTCACCATATAGTAATTTATTGACACAAATTAATTACATAGATTAATAAATCCTGCTTTAAATTAGTCAAACTTTTATTTATTCATAAACTCAGTACTGAACAACTTACTTAAATAGTTTTAAACCAAATCATCAATAAAGCATTAAAATAAATATGTTCTGTTGTCACTATAAAATCTCATACATTTGTATCCTAGTTATAACGATAAAAACATGTTTTTCAAAAGCAAACATTTTAGTGTAGTTAAATTATTACAAACAAAATCGAATTCCTTCACACATGAATACTCGCAATTTAAAACAAACTATTTCTTATAAAATCAAATTGAAATGTTTAGTCAGGTGTATTTTTAATTAACTGCAAACAACAAATTTCCCTAAGTCTGAACAGTTATAGAATAGAATTAACATTCAAATGAAGTTATAAACAAAAAGACACAAAAATTAAAAAATAAATGCAATCATGGGAGTTAATTAAATTACAACAGTTGCTAAAAACAGAGAAAATCAAACATAACATATAAAAATATCCTTTGTGTCCACTATGAAATATGTTTTAGGAATAAAATTACTACAGAAAGCTCTTAATTATAAATTCCATCATTTCATAACTTCTAAATTATCATAAAAAGTCCAATATGACTCTTAAGCAAAACTAATAATGAAACATTATCAACAAAATACAATATAAGTACCTTTTCCTATACAATGCACAGTACTTGAACATACTGGTCGAGCATTATCATACAAAAAACTAAGGTTGATAAATGACATGCTTGTTCCCATACAGCAAGCAAATTATTGAACAATTTGTCAGCAAAGAAAATTTTCACACTAAACTCAAAATTAGAAATCTTTACTGCTTATGTCATAGCATTCACTCTTAATGCAAAATGTCGAATCACTTGTGTTAACAACTATTCGATTTAACAGATTTTTGCCTGATTATCAAATAAACATCTACAAACAATATCATTTATATCATCCAGAATTTGCTGTTAGGTTCACAACAATAAATATCACAAAAGATTTCATTTAGTCAATTGAAAAACATGACTTAAAAACAAATTCATGTATATGTTTGGAGTACATCCCAATTACTCTAGTAAAATGTGACAGGCCAAAAGACCCTAAAGGTCAAATTTCATGAACCTTCAGAGCATTTCTCATCATAAATCACCAAAGGTCAAATGTTATCCAAGATTTGAATGATACACCAAATGATCTTGACAATTTAGTCCAATTTGACCTAGGTCATACTTCTTCAAACCAGTTTATTCTTAAACAAAAGTTGAGATTGGACCCATTTATTGAAGCCAAACATCCCATTGCTGTGTTTAAATGTCAGTATAATTCAATACAAATTCAAGATAAAAAAATTGTAATTCTATAAACATTAAAAAAATCAGACAAAATTTGAAGCATTGATAAGCTCTGGTAACTATTACAACAATGATGAATAATCATATTCTGTGATCAAACCAATGAAAATAAAAAGAAGTAGCAGTCAAAAGTATAAGCAAAAGACTCGACACACACGAACATCCTGAAGTAGTAATGCTTTGTCAGCTATGGAAACATACAAAGCAATGTTTGACTCAAGTAACAAGTTGTTACATGAAATATCACTTCCAAGCAATTTCAATCATACATGGAAAATTTACATACAACTTAGTGCTCAAAACTTTAAGTTCCTTACACAAAGTTAACAACCTTTGTCTGGGATAATTTACAAATACTAAGTTTAATTTAAGAAAACAAAATAATGCAAATTGGGAAATCTAGCACATAGCATTGGTAACTTTTATATAAGTCCCCACATTTGATTCCAATCATGTGGCTTATAAGTTATATTCATATTTTCCCCATGTTTTAAACCAATCACATGGCTTGTGATAAGCTAATCATAAGGTTAAGATTTTCAAATAATTGGCACATATTTGTTGTAAAATATAAAATACACTGTGATAAAAATAGGGATCAGCAAGATTCATGCATTAGGATCTTGTTCTTATAACAACATCAGGCAACACACAATTATAATTAAAATATGATATATTCAGAAAAAAGAACCTAATCAAAATTAAAGAATGGTTAATATCATGACATAATTATGCTTGTATAGTTATAAACATACATGACAAATACCATCATACAAAATACACTAAATGTTCATACAGAGATTATACATGATACACAATAAATGCAAGGTCAAGGTTATAGATTGAACAAACATGTTAGGCCAGTTTCCATGGCAACAACACTATAATTTAACAATATATCAGTAGTAAATGTTGGCAAACAGCAAACATGTTAATAAAATACTTGAATTAAAAAATCACATTTTAATGGTGCAAAATCAGGATGGATCTTTTCCCAATTAGTATGTGTAACAATGAAATGTTTAGCCTACCACCCAAAGTCTACTCATCATTTCCACTTTGATGAAAGTATCATTATCTGTTCTAATAATATTTGCACAGAATATCATACATTCGATTCATTTAATCTGATTGGTCAGTCAGATATTACAAAATTTTTGATTGGTTAGACAGAAAAGCATTCTAGATTCACATCATTCTATTGGTCAATAAAATATTTCATAGATTTTGAAATGTTCAATTTGTTTTCTTACTTATATTCAAAAATGCATCAGGAATGAAAAGAAAGAAGTACAAATAAGTTATGCATTTCTATAAACTCTCTACATATTTAGCCACCCCCACCCACTTTATTGCTTTTAAAATTTAATAGCAGCCCCTAGATACTGACATATGAAACAAAATAAGCACATAACTTTTAATCTTGAAAAGGTCAGTAAAGCATTAAGTAAGTGACAATATAGTGTTACACAAACAAGTGAGTATACAATATTGCACATCTGTAAGGGGAGAGAACTTACCATCAAATTCCACTGAAAAGGGGGACAACCAAAAATTATAATTTCTTTCACATAATAATACAGATACATGCAACAATTACTTGTACTTACAACAAAACACAACATGATAAATGTACTTTAAATACAAAATTGGCAATGACACGATTTTCTTGACTGGATGAATTCACACAAATTCAGGACAAGCCCATTTCTGATATCTAATACATAAATCTGCCCCTATTCCCCCACTTTTTAACATCTTATTTGCAGAGATTAACCTTAACAACAAATTTTGACAGCTAAAATTCAGAAATGCATACAGAATTGTTTAGTCCACATGTAATTGTATAAGAATAATATGGCCATCCAGACAAGTACCAGGTATTCAAAATTTATATAAAGAAACCAGTATATAGTATATATCTTTAACTTCATAACAACAAGTATTTCACAATGTATAATAAAACAACCATGCATATTACAAAGTATAATCAATTTTTTACATCAAAATATACCTCGCCTCCTAGGTTCCTTCTTGGTATCAGGTAAAGCTTTTTACAATAAAATACACATATCTAGTAACAGTAACATAATTTGAATGTGTGCTAAAAATTAAACCTAGAAAGTCACTTACCACAGATATTTACCTATGCTGTATAAAGTCACTTTTAACCGTACAACAAAATAGAAACAAACTGAGAGACAAAATTTTAATTAGAAAAAAAAACAACTGATGAAAATTGACACTAAGTACATATCTGAGGTTAAGGTACACAATTTCTATTTATAAGCAAGATTGAATTTAATTCCACAAATCTTTTCAGTTAAAATTGTATCCAATAATAAAGTGAAACAACCTTTGTGGGCTAAATGGAAATAAAACCTTGGTAGTTATGAGTCAAATCTGAAACTCAATATATATTCATATCATTTGCTGCATAAAATATGCAAATATATTTGACCACGAACACAAAGCAAGCATTTTGCACAATTAGAAAGACTACATAAACAGCAACTAGTTAGGCATGACAAAAAAAATGTTTTTTTTTCAAAGTTTTCTGTGCTACTTAATATCATTAATGCAAGTAAGACAAAATTTTCTCAGCTGATTCTTTTTTACACTTCTGTGAATATTTTTAATCTTTCTGGTAATTAATTCCAAGGTTGAAAAATGCTATTATCAAAAACTTGAAAAAGAGCCTTGTGGATTGTTTTAGCATTCAGTGTACACAGTTCAGTATATTGAATATTATACTTCATCAATGTCTAACATTAACAGACTGGAATCAACTTCAAACCTTCGTATTTAGATTAAATTTTTAATTAAATTATTCAATTTCACATCCATAACTACAAACTACTGTAGAATAAGGCACAAATGATACACAGTCAATAACCAAATAGTAGACTCAAATGGACATTCACTAAATGGTTTTTTGCTTCAGCTATTAGGACTGTATTCGTTTAACCTTTGCACTATAGAATCCTCTGAGCGTACTTTTTTCAACACATCCAGCTACACATGTACAGGACCCGAGGTGATAAAACTTGAGACCAGTTCAAAGTTAAAATCTCATTTTCATTCTCAACTGATAAAGACATATATGTACAGGTGAAAGTTGATAAGAGATTTTTAACCTCAGTGCTATTGAAACAACAAAAATCAGTAGGGTCCAAAAATCCAAACCTGGCAAAAAATGGAGTTTACGGAACATTCTGCAAAACTTTTAACCTCGCACATGTGTGCTTGTTTTACAGTATGTCAATATTTAATTACTTGGCTTGTGTTTGTAAGTGACTTATTGTCACTGGGGTTTAATGCCGGTTTTCAACAATTTTTCACTTATATACGGCAACCGCTCCAACTAACCAGTTTTCCTGGCCTGTATACTAACCAGTACTAACCCTTCCACAAGGAGCCGGCAAGTTCTCCACATATGGAGGAAAATCGACATTTTTGTCAAATTTTCAAGGAAGGGTATGACCTGCCGTGGCGGGATTTGAACCCGGATCTCCGGGTTGCAAGTCCAGTGCACTAACCACTGGACCACGGCCGTACTTGGCCAGTGAAAACTGCTTTAAAAGTAACAAATGTTATAAAATTGACATATATAAACTGCAGACAAGAAGTTGAAATTTGAGTATGGAGATCAATCACAAGTTTTATAACCTCAGGCCCAAAAATTAAGATTACAAACACCAGCACTAAATGTATTTCTTCCTAGATTTTGAGTTATCAGCATTCATGACCAAACAATTGTGCATTAGACCTCAATAAATGTCATTTAAATGCTAGATTATCAGCATATATAAATTTCATACATACAACTGGATATGTATGAAGCACAACTTACTTTCCTCCATTTTGTTGTTATATCTTTCATACATTAAACGAGTATCTTCAGTCAGTTCCTCCTCATTGCTATAATCCAAGGATGGAGCTTTGAAATTCTTAAAATCTTTGTTCTGGAAAATGAAAAAAAAATCTTTTTCAAGAATGTACCATAATCTAAAATTACAGAATTCGCCAGTATGGATCACTATTCATACACTAGTCACAACACCAGTGGTAAGGGAGGTACTGGGAGTCTTACTGAACAGTAAGAACACTACAAAATGACTAATATTGCACCAAAGCATGAATTACCTCCCTTGTTCAATATTCCAGATTATTCTTCCAAAAATAACCAGACAAGCTGATCTACCCTACTATAAAAATATCCACTGCATTTGGCAAACACATTTATTTAAGTACTATGCACTAGTTTGACAGATTCTATCATACCACAGATATAAACTAAACTGAATGCAGCTACAATTAAAACAGATAAAACATAAAAACATTTCAACAGGTGTCATCTTCTTTTAAAACTAAGGCCTAGTACTGATGCTCTCAATCAAATTAATGGCTTGATATTAATACATAATTAATTAGTAACAAATACATTCCAATCCTTTATCTGTTGATAAAATACAGGGAGGAGTTCAGTTGCACAGGAACTACATCACAAGTGATTTAATGATACACAGTTAAAAGACAATCAATGATTTCAACTAATAAAGTATAAAAACAGATTTTGTTTTTCAATTCTTATCACAAAGGTCATTTACATTATACTTTTTACCTGATGATTTGCATTTCTATAACAAATTCAAAACCATTAATAAGTAAGACACAGTAAAACCAGCACAACCTATCATATTACAGGTCACCAAAGAACATAAGTCACATTTTCTAACTATTGATATGTGTCTAGCAGTCTACTATCATAGAGCGGGTACAAACATGTTCTATCACAAACAATTGAGCCTGTTTTAATCATAACTGATTTACTGTGACATGTGATGCATTAATTTCAATTAAATTATACTTATACCACAACTTGTGGCAACTTAACTGAAGATATTACAACCATGGTCATTCAAAATCCAACAGCATTTGTATGACAACCATCAATCATAAAAAACTGAAATATTATTGATAAAAGACTTTAAGTATAAAAATGGTTCCTCTGACATTCATAGCTATAAAGGACCACTAAGAGTAAGAGTGAGGTTGGAGGGGGTAGTTTCCTCCCAGTGAATTTGGGACTTTTTCATTAGATTTCGTCAATTAAAACTGGAACTTGTTGGGTATGAGCAGTGTGTCTAGATGAATGGTCTAGCATGTTACTGACTGAACTAACAGGGTCATCTAAGCAATAATTGAAGATTATATACATACACCCTCTATAAAATGACTAAATAAAGTATATAGTGTTTTAACCAGACCAGCATATATGTTTTAAGGAGAAATTAATGAAAATTTTAATGACTTTTATCCAGAGCCTGGTAATTTGAGTTGTTTTGAGTTGGGGTTGAAAATCCCAACAAACAATCTTTCAGCATATCAATTTACACAACAATGGAAATACTAAACAACCAGTACTAGATCGTGATGATCAGGTGAAACATACCTTAACTTTGTTTAACAATTATAGCAAATACAGGTGTCATACTACTGAAACATTTTGTAATATTCAGCCGAAGAAATTTATACCACATCAAATGACAAACAAGCTGATGGTACAAAAACAATCAGAAAAGTTTCATTTCACCTTAACAAACAAGTTATTCAGAACATATATAAATATGAATGTAAGGGAGATATTTTTTACTACTTAGTATTAGTTTTTTTTTCTAGTTTTGTTTCCCTTTCTGAACAATATTTCACTGATTTACTCCGCAAGTAGCAGCCCACTTCTCCACATGAAACAATTGAACAATTTAAGAAGAACAAATAGAAAGACAATCTTAAAAACAATTCTTGATCTTTTAACTGAAGATGTAATGGGTGTGAAAATAAGAGTCCATTCAGGAGAATGTGAGGTTATGTAACAAATACATACAATAATAGCTGACAAATTTAAGCCTAGATACGTGATAATCTGAAACTGTATGCATGATTGTACAAAGGTATTACACCTGCACATTCACTGTGAGTCTACATAGAAGTTCTATAGGGACCATATTATCAATTGTTATCTAAGATTTAATATCATCATTGATTAGGAAGCATGCACAATACAAAAACCAATTACCAACATTATGACATGCATGAGTATATCAGCCCAGCACATTCAAGTAAAAAAAGTCGCAAATAATGAATAAAAATAATGGTATACAAGGTGTGTCAAAAGTAGAGATAATATGAATCATGCAATAAATGGTAACAATTCTCACAACACAATATCAAATCATAGAAATTGTACTTACAATCATTACTACTATCATATTATGATTATGATAACAATATTCTATGTTAAGATACATCTCTAACATGCAATATATATAATAAACAACTGGAAGTCCTTAGAAACAACCGAGCATCCACTATCTAACATGGAATTAAATACATGCGTAATCAGACAACATCATTTGTTTATAAATGTTACTTTAAGACCACGAAACAGTCACCGTGCAAACTCATACCTCAATTCCTACAGATTATATGCTTTTCATTAAACTGTTTAGTCTGAATAAACAAGGTACATGGATATATTCCGATCACTGAAATACAAATAAATATCAACGTTTGACAACCATGCTCAAAAACTGTTTGTTTCTGTGCACAGACCTAGTATGATAAAAGGAAACATTGAAGTAAATTACAAGAATAAAGATTAAGACAATAAACTAAAATTTGGTTAACAAAATGCAAAATCAACTCAATATGAATTAGGAAATTTAGGTAAAATTTAGAAAGAAAACTGTTCATTTTCAATAGAAATCCAAACTCCTCAATGAAGTACTAAAATGACTACCTGTACCTTTACATGACTAAATATTGAACACTTTGATATTTCAAAATATCTCAAATTTTTACAGGACATGATCAAACTTAAATGAATAGACTAGTTATAAATTTTTTCATTCCCAGACTCTACAACTGCAAGACTACATGATAAACATTTTTTCTGAGGTTAAACGTCATGCCAACAGCCTGATCATTTGGTGACTTTTCCAGTTATAACAGAAGAGGAGACTCTAAGAGTACAACTGGGTAAAACTACCGAACATATCAAATTTGTAAAACCTGGGTGAATTTTGAACTCACAGCAGTGATGGGAAAGTCATTACTAATCAGAGACCATAAACACTCGATCATAGAGGCCCTACTAAAAAATCTAGGTAAAAAGAGCTGAAACTCAAAGAAAAAGAGACTCATAAGATGCACGTCTTCCATAAAATTTCATCTTTGATATTTGAAGTAAGTAAGTCATAACAGAGGAAAAACTGATAAATGATTAATGGATACACCTATGACAGGTTATGTTTATCATGGACTAAGGGAGATAATCATAGAAACAATGGAATTCAAAACCATGACTCCAAAATATTGTTACCTTCAGACTTGGTGTTTCATTAGAAGTCGAAACATCATATTTCAAGAAGTAGGATGACAGAAGAAGTTTTAAACATAAAACAGTTAACAAAAGCAGTGGACCCTCATTAGCTCAAATTTGCAGGGACTAATAGAGATAGTCAAAGAAACAGGCTTATAGGAAAAATTGTTGCAAAAACAATCAAAGCTGTTGCTAAGAAATAACCTAAATGAAATATAGATACATCTTTTTTTTTTTTTAATGATTACTTATACTACATAAAGAGGACTAAACTGTATTAGTGTATTGTAACAGTGTTGTATATATACGTGTTTACAGTAATTTGTTTGCCCGTCTGCCCAATTAGCTCAGATGGTAGAGCAGCTGACTTGCAAGCAGAAGGTCGTGGATTCGAACCCCGCATCAGGAACTTTATTTTTGTGCCTCCTATTTGTAATAGGAGTAATAGTATTACAGTATACTACCTTGTGCTCATATGGAACCCCACCGTTTGGGGAATATTGTTCCCCCATCACAGCATCACGTAACACTGGACTCTTAAATTTCAATACTGTGGACTTTGCCTACCACAATTGCTGCATGCATTAACTCTGCTACTCAGAGCAGGTGTGCGCCCAACTTAAGAACACAAATCACACCACTCATCCAGCACATGTCACATTACCAAAGCATTATCTATGATGCATGACATATTTCATGTGTCCTTTTATCTTCAGATTTAATTCTTTTCAAATTACAGCAGCACAGCCTCATACAAAAAAATGCATGGTCCAGTATTCCTTCTATGCAGACCTTTTCAATGCGCTTATGATTTTTCACATGCATAATTTTGTTTGATATCTTAAAACTGGACAAAATTGAAGTTAAACATGTTCGGATTTTGATAACACGATGTAAAGAATAGATTACAATAAATTCATCATTACATTTGCAACTTTCACAGGCTGACATATCAGTTTACCAAGATTATTGGCCACTTCATTGCATACAATTTGAATTGCTGGGTTAAGAACAAAATGTGTAAATTTAGACTTAGAGATTACACCCAGAATGTATGTCAATATTCATGATATTGTCAAATTTGCAAGTTGAGATCTGTTTTTCTTTGTTAGTTTAAAAAAGACATTCTGTTTGCACTCTTAATTGCATCAAATCAGAACCCTCGCGGATCCCTCGCAGAAAACGCAAGTCAGGAGAGCCGATCGATTCTCCAACTAAAAACATTCAAATAGGGGAGCGAAGTGTCAAATTCCTGTAAACAGGTCGTATCATATCCGGGTTAGAATTTAAGAAACTACGGAATATTTTGAAAGATTTCGAATATTTAAGAAAAATATATAAATATTATAATTGAAAAATGACAGTAAGACATCAAACAGACAAGAAAACAAAGAGAAAAGTTTTGTTTTGATTCCGTTACCTGGTTGGCGGCCATTTTTTTCGGAAGTGGCTTTTTTCCATTAACGACAAGCCATCGACGATAGGTTAAACACCGCTAAATTATATCGCCGTTTACACGGTACAACCAGTTACCGAATATAGCATACATTTGTATTTTCGCGAAAGACACAATCAACATAGTAAATAGCACAACAAATATGTTTGAACTTAAAATGTGTAATTATAAAGATATAATATGAAACTTGTGCATAAAAATGTTCCAAAACGAGTTTTTGTGACGTATATACATATCGACAATGGTTGAAAATAACTGAATTTCTTTGAAAGATTAATTTCAATTATCTTTTTTTATTGGTGTTTAATGGCGACATCTACATCTAATGGTCATGTACCGCGCATCAAATTGAAATGGATAACAATGATAAGTAATTTAATGATATAATCCATCTTTTTATTAGAGCAGACTGGAACGGATTCAGGCACACATTCGAAACCTCCATGAACCATTCTCTCGTACAAACAAATATGCAACAGACTCGGTTGAAGAGCTCTGGCACTCCATTCTTGGAGGAAGGGATCAATAGCTTCTTCCCCTCTAAATGATCATCCACTAAGAATAAATTACCATGGGTAAACTATGAAATGAAACATCTCTACAGAAAAAGAGACAAGGCATACAGAAAATACAAGAAAAACAACATCCACAAACTAAAAGAACACTTCTTAATCCTTAAACATCTTTGTCATAGACAGGCATATCGAAAATACCTTGAAGGTATCCTTAACATTGACAACGATAGCCCTTCTCTTCACGAATACATTCACAGTAGACCAAATACCAACAAACTTTACTCTTTACTTAAACACTCACGACAAGATTTCCCTGGGCTGAACTCGCTTAAAAAGACAATAAGCTTTTTACCGCTGAACTAAATAAGGTAAATGTCCTAAATAGCCAGTTCCAATCTGTTTTTACCTCCAAATCACCCATCTCAATTTCATCTTTGCTAAAATGAAAGTGCAGGATATCGCAGATGCAGGTAGAGAGATGCCGAACCCCACATACAGCCCCCACAAACCCATGCCAGACATTGTAATCTCACCTATTGGTATAGAAAAGCTACTCAAAAACTTAAACCCCCATAAAGCGACAGGACCGGATCAAATAAGACCAGTAGTTCTAAAAAAATCTGAGTTTTAAACTTGCCCCAATTCTGACAGAATTATTCAAGAAATCGGTTCAGATAGGTACTCTACTTGACATCTGGAAAATGGCAAACGTGTCCCCAAATCTTTAAGAAAGGCTCTAGGTCACACCCGTCCAATATTCCGCCGATCTCTCTAACCTGCATCTTGCGCAAAACCCTGGAGCACATCGTAGCATCAAGTATGATTTTACTGAATCCAATCTGTTTTACGAACTCCAGTACAGATTTAGAGAAAAAAATCATGTCAGACTCAACTACTCATGCTAATTGACAACATCCTAAATCAGTTAATAGGAAAAAGTCAAGTCGACCAAATTCTCCTCGAGTTTTGTAATGCATTTGATATGTTTAATTACGAGAAACTATTATTTAAGTTACATTTCTATGGAATTAGAGGAAACACACTTAAATGGATAAAAAAATTTCTAGTTAATAAGTTGCAATCTGTAGTTGTCAATGGCTACACTTCTAATACCATAGCAGTCTCATCCCGTGTGCCTCAAGGTTCGGTCCTTGGACTGCTCTTGTTTTTGATAAATATCAATAACCTCCCGGAAGAAGTCAACTAATCCACAGTACGGCTCTTTGCAGACGACCCTGCACTCCACATTATTCTCTCGGATGGCTTCTCATTCCAGTCTATTACAGCAGGACCTGCGCAGTCTTGAACAGGTCATCCAGACCACTAAACGTAAGTTAGTCATTCCTACCAAACATGTCTTACATGATACAATCCTAGAAACTGTATTCTCTGCCTAATATCTGCACCCAATTGTATAAACATTGGTTAACTTTAACCACTGGGTTAAATCAGAGTTTTGGTTAAAATTTTGGTTAAATTGTCGGTTAGCTGTTGTAGAAAATTTTGTTTAAGTTTATCCAAATTTTGTTGGTTAAAAAAAGATGCTGGTTAAATCTTAACATAAACGGTAACCAGGACCAAAATGGCAGCCCTTTTTAACTGTTTTAATGATTTTTTTAATGGTTAGTAAACCAAAATGGTTAAATTTAACCTTGGGTTAAATTAACCATTTGGTTAAAGTTAACCAATGTTTATACAATTGGGCGCTGGTAGTCACAATTTCAAATGAGCTAACCTTCAATAAACATATTGACACCATCACCAACACAGCTAATCGAACCTTGGGCTTCCGTCGACGTAACTTGAAAATACATTCTGAGAAACTGAAGTCCACTGCTTATAAGACTCTCGTGAGACCCCAGCTTGAATAAAGCTCTGTGGTTTGGTCCCCAAACACACAAGTCCATATCGATTAGTTAGAATCAGTGCAACGCAGGGCGGCCAGATGGACAAAAACAAGACTATTGCAGAACATCTAGTGTTACTGACATGTTAGTTTCCCTCAACTGGAGACGCCCTGACTGCCGTCGAACCGACCAATGGCTGTCTATGCTACACAACTGGTCAAGTTACCATACCACTACCCCCTTATATCAAACCCCTAGAAAGACCACCCAGGACCACTCATTCACAGGCATTCCAACATATCCAGACCTGAGCAGACAATCATAAGTAATTCTTTCTTTCCAAAAACTATTGTTCATTGAAATGCACTGCCACCAGATATTGTCACCTTGTCTAGCCCTTCGTTCAATCTGGCTGTAAGTCAGACTAAGTCTCCTTAGTTGATACCAACTCTGTTTTTAACTGTCTTTTCACCAACCTTCCTTCTTTCTTTTATTGATCCTTTTATTCTATTTATTACTAATATTCTTGTTGATTGACGCGTGCCAGTCTAAGTCCCTACTAGGGGTTGACTTAACGGAAGATAGAGAGATAGATAATGTAAACTTAAAATGTAAATGTAAAATGAGAATGAAGGAGATATGAATTATTTAAAAATTGGACTGTGTCAACAATATGGGTGTGTAATATTTTACAATGTTAAAAGGAGTGTATAAAAAGTTATCACAATTTATTGTAAAGTCCGATTTCCTTCCAGTATTTGATAATTGTTTCAGGTAAAACAGTTCTGAAAAGGTAAAGCATCTGGAACTTTGTACTCAGCAATGGATTCCATATCAACAAGGAGATCTTTAACGAATTAAGACATACGAATACCAAGAGGTGGAACCACATTTGGTCTCCGTTCAAACAGATTTTTAAATAAAGGGTTTGTCTGTTTTTAACTCGATTTCACGACGGAGTTGCATGACTTGTTTTAGCTGTCTTATTTCTCCCCTGATTCCTTTGAGTTCTTGTAGCATAGCCATCTCTGTAGTCGGTGGATTGGTCTGCCCACATGTTAAATGACGTCACATCATTTTTTGTTCGCTAGTGTTTGTGTTAGTTTTTGTGTTTGTTTTGTGTTTCTTTAATCCTAATAACAACAAAGTAAAAGCCGTACCATCACAGTAAGCCTACAGAATAAACGCACTCATAGCAAACCTACAAAAATATACAGTCACAATAAAAATTGTGAGTCAAAAAATATAACATAACCATAGCAAAACGTACAAAAAATACACGAACACAGCCAAAAAATGCTGATAAACAAAAACACACTATCACAGCTAGCCTACAGAATAAATACAACCACAGCCAAATAATGCTAGTAAAATAACATAATCATAGCAAAACCTACAAAAAAACACACAATCACAGCCAGCCTACAGAATAAAACATAATCATAGCCAACTTACAAAACTATACAGACAAAACAAATACGGTGTGACTTTTTTATTTTATTTTGGACTGAATGTGTGCAGGACTTAGTTGTTTGTATGTTTTAGACAAAATAAAGATTGGTGTGCATACTTTTCTTTGATGTTTCTGAGAGTTCGCTTAGACATTGTAGTAGGATGAATGACGTGACGCAAATGCATTGACTTTTTATATGAAAAGCGCGAACCTTTGTGAGAACATGTTAAATGACGTCATTTTTTGTGTTTCTTCAATCCTAATATCAAGAAAAAATCGGATTGACCTACTTTTCGTGTATATAAACGTATGTGTCTGTGTTCTACATTCAATCCTTTGAAAACATGGGAAATTGTTTGCGTACCCCTGAAGAAATCTTTGTAGAGGAAGATAGTGTTAAGATGGGGAATTTATATCTAGACCTCTCTATTTATTATGATGATGAGCTACGCGCCAATTATTGGCGTTATTTGTATTTAGCTGAAGCTAAATATAAATATTGAAAAAAATTTCAACGGCCCTTTTTAGGGCCACCATATGTTTAAGATAAGGTTTACTGTCTCTACAACAAAAAACTATTTGTTTTTTCATTGTTTTTATTTTTACAACAAAATAACTTACAATCAGCAAAAAACAAATACAAAAATTCACAAAGTAACTTACAAATACTGTCACAATAGTTCAACACATACTATTCACCACGAAGAACTAAAAACATGATTCAAGAACACAAGAAATATTCCAACACATCAAATGTTAATATCGTCCATTTTCGTTTTGTCCTCTCTCTTTTTGTATTTCCGTTTCTTTTGTGGTGGATCCATTTGGTTGGCCGTGTTCACAATGAATTGATCACTCATTCCTTGTGGTGGTACTTGAGGATTCTTTTGTGGACAGTTCGCTGCGAAATGTCCGTTTTCATGACAATGAAAACATTCATCTTTACCTACGTTTTCTGAACACGTAGTCGCATAATGTCCTTTCTTTCCACAACGATAACATTGTATATGATCCCATGTGACATGTTTCTGCTCACAAAGTTGATCCATTATACTGTTCAACTCTTTTATTTTTTTCTTCAATGAATACATCAAAGAAGATTGTTGATAAATGCTATTATTATCGTTAGCTTTTTCCATTCTTGGATCGTTGTAGCTCATATTGAGTGACTAGAATGACTAGAGTGGTGTGGAGCAGTCCCTTTCATAAGATGTATGTGACCTTGAATGCAACCTTGAAACCATATTATTAATACGACCTTGAATGCGACCTTCATATCATATTATAATGTGATTACAGATTCTTATAGGTGTGACCTTGAACATAGTATCTAAAGAGGAGTGTAAAGGACCATACGATTCATAATCATGTCAGACACCGACAGTGACAACCATGAGCCTCCAGCCAAACGAACAAAGTTGGAGCATGTACGAGAGTATTATCAAATACATTCTCGTATGGAAAGAAAATCAAGGAAATTCAAGATGCAGTCTAGAGTGTATGATGTGGCATTTCAACCGTACGATCGGTCGTTTGAATTCACTAACCGACTGATTCATGATATGATGAATCAACTTTATCGGACATGTCAAGTAAGATCCAATGATAGAGTTCGTGTATCCATACGGCATCCTCATTTAGAATTTGGAATTCATATTCCATTTGATGTGGCAACTCGTATCAATGGAGATGTTGTATTGAATAAAATTGAACAAGTGGCACAGAGCAACCGTGAGTTTAAGATTCATGACGGAGAAGCACAGATGGAAATTACACATATTGCTATGCCACAAGGTTCGGGAAAAAAGACATTCAAGTCGGCAAACGTACTTAACATGGTGAAATCAAAGAGAAGTGTGGTGTATATTGAAAATAGTAAAGACTCGATGTGTTTAGCTAGATCTATTGTGGTTGGTATGTGTAAAGCGAATCAAAATCAAACCCCGGAATGGAAAAAACGATGGAATCTCATACGTCAGTCTAAGAGAAATCTACAACGACATGAAGCTGAAGCATTATTAAAACAAGTGGATATTTCATCGGATCGCGCTTGCGGTATAGAAGAATACAACAAGTTACAAGATTACGTCTACCCCAATTATGTCATTAAAATTCATTCACAACATTATGGAAATGAATTATTATTCAAACCACCAGCGATGACTGAAAAAAGTCGGGTGATTCATATTTTTCATCATGACAATCATTATGATAGTATAATATTGATCACAGGATTTCTTGGACGGGGTTATTATTGTGAATGGTGTGATGTGGGTTATGATCATCGTGAAGCCCATCAATGTAAAAACATTTGCCAGTGTTATGCCCACACCCTATGCCCCGTGGAACAATCCATTCGAAGTCCTGATTGTTATCGAGTATTTCGAAGTCAAACCTGTTTTGATCGTCACAAAACAAAAAGTGGAAAACAACGTAAAACCATCTGTGAGTCTGTGTGGAATTGTAGAAAATGTGGACAAAAAGTTGCTGGAACAAAACGAAATCATATTTGCCCAGGGCAAAAGAAATGCAAGTATTGTGAAAAAATAGTGGGACCAGATCATGAGTGTTACATTCCAACGTATGTACCTCCCGATAGAAAAGGCATGCAACCCGAAGTCCCCTTCATCTTTTTTGACTTTGAGTGTCGCTTTGATTCTGGAGAACATATACCTAACTTTTGTGTAGCGCAACGCGCCTGCGGTGAATGTATGTGTAAGTCAGTGCAATATCCATGTGAGTATTGTGAAGAAGTGAATGAAGCAAGACAAATGGTATTTCGTGGAGAAAACACGTTGGAACAATTCTGCACGTGGCTATTCAATCCCACCCATCGAGGATCTACAGTGATTGCTCACAATGCTCAAGGTTACGATGCCCAGTTTATTCTTAGATATGTCGTTATCCTTGGGACAGCTAAACCACAACTGATTATGAATGGAAGTAAAATCATTCTGCTACGAGTGCATGGAATACGATTAATTGACTCACTCAGTTTCCTAGGTATGCCACTCTCAGCTTTTCCTAAGACATTTGGACTGACTGAGTTAGCTAAGGGATGGTTTCCATTTTATGCCAATACCTTATCCTATCAAGATTATGTGGGACCTTACTTACCGCTACACTTTTACAAACCTGACAGTATGAAGCCAGAGCAACGTCAACAATTTCTAACTTGGTACAATGAGAAAAAAGGAGATGCATTTGATTTTCAAAAAGAAATGGAAAAATACTGTAAATCGGATGTGGATATTTTAAGACGTGGTTGTGGTGAATTTCGTCAACAATTGTTAGCCAGTAATCAAATTGATCCCTTTACGGAGGCGACCACGTTAGCCCAAGTGTGTAATAAAGCCTGGCGGAAAAATTCCATGCCACCTCATAGTTTAGCCGTGATTTCTGACGCAGGATATCCTAATAAAACTCGGTATTCCATGAAAAGCATACGTTGGTTACAAATGACTGCTGTAACTGAAGGGATTCATATTCGTCATGCCTTGAATCACAGAGGCGGAGAAGTTAAAATTGGACCGTATTATGTGGATGGGCATTGTGAAGAGACAGACACCGTGTATGAATTCATGGGATGTTGGTATCATGGGTGTCCTACCTGTTTTCCCAACCGGGGTACCATCAATCCATATACGTTGAAAAGCATGCATCGCGCCTGTGAAGACACACAAAAAAGACTTGAGAATTTGAAAGAACAAGGGTATCCATTAGTGGTCATGTGGGAATGTGAATTTGATCAACGTTGTCAAAAAGACCCTGAGTATAAGACCAGAGTGGAACGATTTTATGTGGGTCAAGACCCCATTCAACCCAGGGAAGCTTTGTTCGGAGGTCGTACCAATGCCGTCCGACTGTATTATGAAGTAGAAAAAGACCAAGAGATCAAATATGTGGACATTTGTTCCCTGTATCCTTATGTCAACAAGTACAGAGAGTATCCATTAGGTCATCCTATGATTTTGAGTCAAGAGCAAATTGATCCACACCGTCTTGAGACATACAAAGGATTGATTAAATACCGTGTTCTTGCACCGCAAGATTTATGGATGCCTGTCTTACCTATGCACTGTAATAACAAAATGGTATTTGCTCTCTGTCGTACCTGTGCGGAAGAGGAGTTAGATTATTGTACACATTCACTGTATGAACGGGCATTGTATGGAACGTGGACTCATGTAGAATTGGCGAAAGCCATTTCTTTAGGGTATAAAGTATTGAAAGTATGTCATGTATGACAATGGGATGAGTGGAGTACGGACGTGTACCGTCAAAACATTGACAAATACTTAAAAATGAAGCAAGAAGCCAGCGGGTATCCTCCCGGCGTAGACACAGAGGAAGATCAATTGAAATTTAAACAAGATTATTTGGAAGCAGAGGGAATTCGCTTGGAGCAAGTGAAAAAAAATCCAGGAAAAAGAGCTTTTGCTAAAACCATGTTAAATTGTTTTAAGGGTAAAAATGCTCAAACCAACCTGTTACCGAAAACGGAGTATGTCCATAAATTGGATCGTTTCTATGAGATTCTGAATGATCCTAAAAAGTCGGTGAAATATGCCGAGTGTTTTGATCATGATGAATTCGTACTGATGAATTTCACGGATGAATCGGATCGAGCTCATCCCCATTCTTCTTCTAATCCTGTTGTGGCTTCTTTTGTGACGGCGTATGCTCGATTAGAATTGTACAAGGTGCTTGAACCTCTGGGAAAAAGGGTACTCTATTTTGACACAGACAGTTGTATGTACATTTATGACCCTCAAGAATACAATGTACCTATTGTCTCCAGTCGTTTGGGAAAATGGACGGATGAAGTGCCTCATGGACGTATTGTGAAATATGTTGCTTTAGGTCCAAAAAACTATGGCTATGAACACTTTGAAAATGGAGAACGACATCAGGCGTGTAAAGTGAAAGGCATTACATTAGACTACAATGCAACTGAACAAGTGAATTTCAATAGTATGGTGGACTGAGTGAAAGACAGAGAACATTATTCTACCGTAGTAGAATATGCGTCCAGGATTAAACCCCATAGAGATAGAACAGTGACGAGTGAGAAACAAATCAAAACATTTCGTTCTGTGTATACCAAACGTATTATCGTCGACGATTACATGACTGTTCCTTATGGATATCTGCATGACTGACCTTGACCTGTTGTTTTTTTGGTCATATTCATCAAAAACCTCGACTTGTTGTTTTTGGTATGATAAAAACAACCTTGACCTTGTTTTGGATATATAAATGATGTAGTCGTCGTCGTAGTGGTAGTTGTAGTAGCATACAAAAAAAAACAAGCACAAAATACAAGCACAAAACAAAAAACAAACAAACAAGTATGGATTGGATACCGTTACTTCCTATAGATGCTAGTACCCACAGTCGTTTGTCGTTTTGTGCGGCGGGAAAGTGCCCACGGTGGGTCGTCAGATCTATATATATACACATTGTATATGCCTTTCTCTCTTATTCAGCGTGCCTGCCGGAAGCGACGAGCCGACTTGAGGCGAACGAGCGGGCAACGCGCACATATATCAGGCATATATGCAAGGGTGCAGAACGGTTAGATACGTGCACAAATAAACCAAGTACGTGTGAAGTAACTGTGAAGTTACGGGAACGCAGAAGCGTCCCGAATGCTAGATTTAAGCGAGAAAAGAAGCCAAAATATAACAATGCTAATCACTAAGCCGCCGGGGGTGGCCGGTGGCGGGCTAAATAAACTAAGTCCAACAAGAGAATTAACGGAACACAGAAGCGTTCCCAATGCTAGATTTAAGCGAGATTTAGGCAAGGTAGAATATGAAAAGATATAACGAAAGCACTCACCTCGTGCGTCTCGCAGTGTCCTCCCGCAGCCGCCTGGTTCGCTCCTGCATGGCTCGATCCTGTCGCTGGTGTCGGGATGTTCCCGCTGCCGAGCAGCTCTGTGAGCACGGTTCTATGGGCGAATTCGCGTTAGCCAAAAACACTAGTGCAGAACGGTTAGATACGTGCACAAATAAACTGTGTACAAACTGTGATATTAGGGGAACGCAGAAGCGTTTCCGAATGCTAGAGCTAAGCGAAACGTTAAGGCAGAATATACGAATACGATGTAACATATACAAGGCGAACGTCTGTCCGTTAGCCACCATTCCTCGGTGTTTTCACCCCTTGGCCACGATGAGGCCGACAGACATGCAAGGGGAGGCCGGGGGATTGGGGAAGCAGCCGGGGCTAAGAAGCCCGCAGGCTGCTGTTGGCAGGCTGGGAGCCAACATGGCTGGCGGAAAGTCGGAGAAGTGCGGGAAAGCGGCGCGCTAACGAGGACCGGGAAGGCAGCCGGGGCTAAGAAGCCCGCAGGCTGCCGTTGGCGAGCTGGGAGCCAACATGGGAGCTGGCTGGCGGAAAGTCGGAGAACTGGCACGCTGGGAAGCCAACAGGCCAAATGTTAGAGGACCGGGGAGGCAGCCGGGGCTAAGGAACCCGCAGGCTGCAGTTTGGCAGGCAGGGAACCAATGAGCTATTATGAGTTTGGCTATCGTTTCTGGATGCTACTACTACGTTCCACAGTACGGAGTCCACGCTCCGATCAAGGTAACCAACCTTGGAGATAATATACCTATAGTTCAACAAAAGTTTAACCCCAATAATTAGATTAAAAACGGTAGCACAAACTAACAAGACTGAAACACGTACCCCGGTCTTCATGGCCAACTCTTGCGTTTCCAGTTTCGCGACGTCTTCCCGCTGCCACCTGGTCCGCTCCTGCAGGTGCCTGAGTTCGATTTTGTCGCTGGTGTCTTGGGCCAGGAAGCTCTTAAGTTGGGTGCCCAACTTCCGGTCGACTGCTTCGGTCTGATCTTTCGTGAAGCCGTTGTCGGGGAACTGAACCAATATGTCCCCGATGGCGAACAGCTCGGTGAGCACGTGCTGGTTAGATAGATGTATCCGCGTGACAGACTGATCTCCGGATGCCTTTGGGCACTTGCTGGAGATTGGGGACAAGAAAACAAACGAACCCGCTCGTATCCGGCAGTTGCACGGTACGTCCATGAGGCAGAACTTGCAGCCGACCTGCACGGTCTCGGTGGTGGCCGGGTGGCACTGAACGTTAATAGTATCGAAGTTGCTTACCAAGAAACGAAAGTTCGTCAGTTGCTTCACCATCGGCTGGTTGGCGGCCTTGCTCACGTAGATCTTGCATTGCCTGTCAACCATCTTGTAACTATTTTGGAGCAGCGCGGACACGCAGCTCACGTCGTCCCGCACTACACAAAGCTCCGTGGGGAACGGACAGTACCTAATGAATCGGCCATCGCAGCCATCCAGGTCGCTGTAGCGGAGTCCCTGAAATGTCTGAGCATCTTTGCTTACCATGACGTAGTCCGGCAGGTCTTCAATGCTGGTGGTGTGCTCCGCCACGGGCACCGGAAAGGTCTTTACCTTAAACAAGTTGTAATTGACCTTCGGGCCCATTGGAATCTTCAGCGTTATCCATATGTCCCTGTCGCCGACAACGTGGGACAGAACGCTTCCGTGGCTGTAATAGTAGTTCGGTTCCCGGTGGAGCACGTTGATGGATGGATTGTCGGCGTACTTATCCGTGAGGTGGCTTATCACTTCGGCGAGCATACGCTCGGTGACCAGGCGTCTAGGAAGGGTACCTACCGACAAGTCGTTGACGGCCGCGATTAGGTCCTCGACATAGTTCATGGCATTGGCCGTGTCGGCCGCCAGTTGTTCCATTGAATCCGTATACTTACGCCCGACGGCAACCATCAGTGAGAGGGCACTGCGGTGCCGCCGAATCAGATCTTCGAGGTGCTCCACGTCGTGCACCGTGCTATTTATGATAGCCACGATGCTGTTGATGCGGCCGTTGTTCACTTTCATGTAAGACTTCATAGTCTCTTCGTGGCTGACCAGGTCGGAGCGGAGTTCACTGCCGAATTTAATCAAACGGTTAACCTTACCTGCCACTTTCACGACGTCGTCGTACGTTGCCGTCCCGAAAAGGCTCTTGCTTAGGGATCCAATGAAGCCCAGAGGGGCCGTACGCTTACCTCTCCTGGTCCGGCGGCGTGGGGTCTGCATGTGAGGCAGACTGTCGAGTATGTGAGTGTGGAGCTCTGATATCTTACCCATCACATACCTCTTAAGAACCATCTCCGTGGCGCGGTTGTCGTTCCGTCGCAGGTTGTTCACCAATTGTGCGCTGGCTAAGTCCTCGATCTTCGGAATGGTCACCACAAAGGAATGGTACCATGCGCGGGCCGACGGTGAAACATCCCCGACGTACTCAAAAACTACGCCGCTATTAGACCGGTATATGCTCCGGTCGACCGCGTCGCCTGGCTTCTGAACATTCCCGTGGCCCACGGTGGCGGCACAGGCCAGTGCCAAAGTGAACAGCCACACGCCGCTGCTCCCGGGGAAATCCATGAACTCCATTATAGAATAAATCCACTAAGTCCAAACCATAAGAATGATATGCACTATGCAGCTGCCGGAGGTGGCCGGTAGCGGTCTAAATAGACCAAGTCAAACTAAGAAAATGACGGAACACAGAAGCGTTCCGTATATCAAACTATAGCGAAAAAAGAAGCCAAAAAATATTATACGAATGATGTGCAATATGCAGCTGCCGGAGGTGGCCGGTAGCGGTCTAAATAGACTAAGTCAAACTAAGAAAATGACGGAACACAGAAGTGTTCCGCATATTAAACTACAGCGGAAAAAGAAGCCAAGAAAAAATTATAAGTATGATACAATAAGAAACAATAAGGCAAAAAATAATAAAATACACTTAGCTGCTGGTGGCAGGTAGTGGGTGATAGTCCGAGCTCGCAAGATAACTTGCGATAGTAGACTGGGTTGTCAAAAGAGACTGAAGAACCCTGCAAAAATACAGGTATATATGCGACTGCTTAAGGAAGCAATTAACGGGCTCACTGAGCACTGGAGTAATTATTCTGGCAGGTGAGAAAGTCCGATCTCCGGACTAATGAGTATCCGAGCAGTAGTCTCGGGAGGTGTGAAAAACAAACCGCTCGGCCGCTTCGGCAGCCGGCGTGAACGCCTGGGCGATTGTTACGGGAGGTGTAAAAAACTCGCCGCTCGGTTCAGAAATTGAAAAAGTTGCTTTTATTCCCCGAATTTAAATTATGTAGCAAATATTAAAAATGCAATATTAAAAAAACATTATTTGCCTAGCATAGGCTTGGGAAGGCTCCCAGTGCTCCAACTTGGCTGCTTTTAGCGGGACAAAGATCCGCTCTAAGTTTTGAAGGCTTCCCGGAATTTGTGGGGGCCTAAATGAAAAATGTTGCTTTTATTCCCCCGAATTTAAATTGTGAATTAAATATTAACAAGTCCCTACAAAAGCATTATTTGCCTAGCGTACGCTAGCGAAGGCTCCCAGTGCTCCAACTTGGCTGCTTTTAGCGGGACTAAGATCGGCTCTAAGTTTTGAAGGCTTCCCGGAGTTTCTAGGGGCCTAAATGAAAAATGTTGCTTTTAATCAGCCGAATTTAAATTGTGAATTAAATATTTACAAGTCCCTACAAAAGCATTATTTGCCTAGCGTACGCTAGCGAAGGCTCCCAGTGCTCCAACTTGGCTGCTTTTAGCGGGACTTGTAGGGGTCTAAATGAAAAATGTTGCTTTTAATCATGTATTAACTATTTAAATATCCCCACAATGCATTATTTGCCCAGCGAAGGAAGGCTAGCGCCCGGTGCTGGGACCTGGCTGCTTTTCAGCGGGACTAAGTGTTTTCATTGCCTTGATATGTATTGGCCAGTCGGTAGCGGAGCTTTACGGTAATGTATGTGTTGCTAACATATTGTAATGCCTTATTTTTAAGGATAAAAATGGCACAGAGATTTATCGAAGACGCCGCCAGCGGCAGCAGCAGCAGCAGCAGCAGCAGCAGCAGCAGCAGCAGCAGCAGCAGCAGCAGCAACAAGGCTAAGACCGCTGCGAAGCACGCGGGACCAGCCGTTCGCTGCGGCTGGTGCTACAAGTACGTCGGGGACAGGCTAGATCGCCATCACCGTGTCTGTCCGGCCTGTCCCGTGAGCGATGCCATGCGGGAAGAGTACGGGGCGTTGGAGCGCCAGGCGGTGAAGGAGGCCCGGAGGATATTGCCGGACAACATGTTCGTGCCCAGCGACTGTAACGCCGATCGGATGTACACGAAGGAAGAGTTGCTGGGAGTCTTGGAGTACTGGGGGCACTGTATCGTGCCGCGGGGCACCGGTGTGTATTTCGAGGCTAAGCCGACCAGCTACCGGCCGATATCACACGTTCAGACGCCGCTCATTAAGGGGGACATCAAGACCAGTATGGCTTCTGCCTTGCTGGACACGAGGTCGCTGTTCGTTAACCGTGCTATGCCCTCTGTACAGGGGGCAGTAAGTACCGTTCTTCCGGCTCCACAGCCGGCCTATGCGGTCGCAGCGACAGCGGCGGTGGACATCAGCGAACTCTTGTCAATCCCAGAACCTGACGATGAGGAGGACGAATTGATCAAGCCGGCCAGCAGGGGCACCAAGCGATTGCTGATTGCGTCCGATGAGGAGAGTGAAGCCGGATCCACAGCTGCCCCGCCGTCCGTGGCGACCATCACTGACGATGAGTCGGACAGCCACAGCGACGTGGAGCGGGAATGGGAGCCAGTCGCCACCACCAGCGCCGCCGCCGCCGCCTGCCTGACAAGCGCCCGCACCTCCTTGAAGAACGTGCCGTGGTACAACCTGCCGTTCGAATTCACCAAACAATCTCTATTCAGGGTAAGTTCCCTTACTATGAAGCATTACTGTGTTGTTCCCCAACAATGTTCGATTTACCGCGGCTAACTTGCGCCCGTGTGTGTGTGTATGTATGTATGTATGCCCCATTAATGCAGCGTCCCCGTTCTCGTCTTTTTTCAGAAGTTCCGCGCCTGGTACAAGGAGCAGGGCAAAAACCAGAAGCTTCGGGAGGATTATAGCAAGAAGGTGATGCGATTCGGCCGGTTCGCTTGCCTGGGCCAACCGGGGGCCCCACGGAGTTCAGGACCCACTACATGAGCCGCAAGCTAAACAAGCAGTTCAACCAGGAGCTGACGCTGCAACACGGCGCGGATATACAGACGGTCCTGAATTATTGCAAGGCGCTGAAGCATTTCATAAAGTTCCTGCTGACCGACAGCACCGTCAACATGAAGGGCAGCGACCGGCCCGAATACGAACGCCTTGGTCTGTTCGCGAACGACGTCAACAACGCCATGCAGGGCATGAACGCGCAGGTGACGAACGAAACCAAGGCCAAGAAAGCCCGTAAGATGATGCCCCCGAACCTGTTTCAGGTGACCGAGGTGCTCGATGTCGCCCGGGTCGACTTCGAGATGAACATCAGCGACGCCACGAAGGGACGGATCAGCAAGTACAGCGTATCCTTACTTAATAAATATATCTGCTCTTATATATGTCTATTTCAGAGTCACCGACCGGGAGTAGCCACCAACATGACCTCGGAGGAATACAACGTGGCCACGCTGCACCCCGAGACCTCGGGCCACGTAGTCGTAACGGTGGCCAAGCACAAGACCGATGTCACCTACGACGCTAAGGTGGTACTCAGCGAACGCTGGGCTAATATATTTTCTGTCTATTTCAGATGTGTTAGGGAGAGCATCGTTCAGCGGACCAAGACCGAGAAGGCAAACTTCCTCCTCACCTACGACGGGAAGCCTTTCACCAAGGTATCGGAGGGCATTCGAAGACTGCAGACGAAGTTCGGACTGGAGACTTACACGCCGGGAGACGCTAGGAAGGCATCGGAGACGTACGCCCAGGGACAAGAGAAGGAAGACGCAGATATGGTGGGCACCTTTCTCTGCCACTCTGAGAGGGTGCGCAAGACGCATTACCAGGTGGCCGCCAACGCACAGGCCGTTGCGGCCGTGGGGGTTCTGCATAGCCTGCGGAACTTCCACAAGGAGCATCCGGACATGGCCACGGCTATCCCAACCCCTGAAGACACAAGACCAGCACCGCAGTCGGGGAAGCAGCAGCAGCAGAAGCAGACGAGCCGCCCGATCCACACCGAGCCAGTGCCATCGACAAGCCGGGAACACCCACACACGATCACTATGGAAGCCAGCCGAGACAGCGGGGAAAACGACGACGGAAACCACCACCACCACCAGCGCCAGCACAGCCAAGACGACGAGAGCTACGAAGACGACCAGACATCCGCCAAGTCGCCCAGCATAACACCCAAGAAGGACAAGCTAGCCAGGATTATCGACCAAATAACAGCGAACGTTGGAGGCGACTTGACGTTGGCCACCCTGCCGCAGCCAAACCAAATTGTACTCATGGAGAAAGCTTACGGGAAGAGAATCAGCCGGGAAGACGCCCTTAAACTGCACAGGATGCTGCGGCACAAAGTGCAGGTGTGCCTAGCCAACGAGGTGGCCAACAAGCTGCTCAAGCGGGAAGCCAAGAAACAGAAGACCAAGCTCGCCCAACTGAAGGAACTCCCCGAAGTTACGGAGACGGACCTGTCCAACAACAGCAAGAACCTAAAGCTTAAGGCAAACATGATCAACACATGAAGGAGATACTGGCCGGCCTACAACGAGAGGAAGACCTAGGGGACTACATCAAGAACCAGCAGTGGCCGGCCATCGAACTGCAAAAGACTGAGGGCAAGGGTATCGGCGTGTTCGCCATTCGACCGATCATCAAGGGACAAGCCGTGCTCGACTATCACGGCAAGCTGCTGACCGCCAAAGAAGGAGAGGACATAATGAAGACGGAGCACCCCAGCAGGACCAACTACGTGTTTTTCCTTAAGCGAGCCGACGGGACGAAGATCTGCATAGACGCCAGCCAAGGATGCGACGATGGATGTCACAGCAGCAGAGATTTCATGAAGAAGAAGGGACGCTATATAAATCACTCCGCGAAGCTCGCCAACTTGAAACCTACGGCCAGGACCGTCAATGGAAAGGACGTCGTGATTTTCACAGCCAGCAGGTGAGTGTCGATCTTACGTTGTCCCCTATTGAATTGCCGTGAATTCGCTCCCGGGAAACAGCGACCAGCCGCCGCCGTCGCTGCCGTTCATCCCCTATCGACCGTGCCTTTATTGATTCATACTAATGCCCATTTTTCTCGTTCCAGGGACATCGACGTGGACCAAGAACTGCTGTTCGACTACGGAGTGCGGAAAGGCGAGGACGGCGAGACGATAGATTGGCTGAAGCGGTAGCTGAAGCCCGGTTAAGTATTCAGTATCCCTTACGTTTATTCCTTAAATTGTATGTTATGTGTTCCTATGCGAGAGGCCCTGTCTACCATGCATCGTAGCAACGCGCTACCGCAGACCGTACTGCTGTATTTCCTTTTGGCTTCCACACCACCTTAGGGTCCCCTTCAATACGCGACCGACCGCTGGCTTCTCAAGATGCGATGCATGCGGACAGGATCTCTACGGGATGCTGTATTCACTACTTCCGTAATACGGCGTCCCATCCCCCTTGCATGTCTGTCGCCTCATCGTGGCCAAGGGGTGGCAACACCATGATTCGCATGGTGGCCAACGGACAGACGAAAGCGTAGGCCTAGCAGAGAAGACTAGCCGGGAACTAGCCGCCGTACGACCACGGGAAGCTTCGCGGCGGCAGACACTCTGAATTGCTTACCGTCCCACTGACGTCTGTACCCACAGGTAAGTTTCATACTTTAACTTTTTAGCGATATTACATCTTGACGTCAGTACCCACAGTCGGGTTTCGTACTTGAACATTATAGCGATATTTCATCTTGACGTCAGTTCCCACAGTCGGGTTTCTTACTGTAACTTTTTAACGACCAATTTTCCGAAGCCTCCAGCGCAGGCCACGTCGGTCCGATCCGGGAAAACTCAACTGCTGCGGACTCTCAAAGGCCCCCGGGTGGGCACCACAGCGCCCAAAGTCCGCTAGCTATTTTAATAAAAATTTCGGTTTGACGTCGGTACCCAAAGTAAGGTTTCTTACTCTAACTTTTTAACGACCGATATCCGAAGCCTCCAGCGCAGGCCACGTCGGTCCGATCCGGGAAAACTCAACTGCTGCGGACTCTCAAAGGCCCCCGGGTGGGCACCACAGCGCCCAAAGTCCGCTAGCTATTTTAATAAAAATTTCGGTTTGACGTCGGTACCCAAAGTAAGGTTTCTTACTCTAACTTTTTAACGACCGATATCCGAAGCCTCCAGCGCAGGCCACGTCGGTCCGATCCGGGAAAACTCAACTGCTGCGGACTCTCAAAGGCCCCCGGGTGGGCACCACAGCGCCAAAAGTCCGCTAGCTATTTTAATAAAAATTTCGGTTTGACGTCGGTACCCACAGTAAGGTTTCCTACTTTAACTTTTTAACGGTGACTTTTACGGAAGCTTCCCCGGGAAGCCGCGATCGTCCGACTAGGGAAAGCTTCCCCGAGAAGCCGCGGCCGTCCGTTCCGGGTACGCTTCCCGTACTACGACGTCAGTGACGTCCCGAGAAGCACCCCGCGGCGGACGGCAGCTGCTTATCGGGGAACTTCGCTGCAGGGAAGCAACCCCCGCTGCGACCACCGGGAGCCACGCGTTACCACGCAGCATCCCGCTGTTTCGCGCCGTAGCTCGACCAATCAGCGTCATTGTTATGGTTCTCCCGGCACGAGGTGCAGCATCCACCCCCTTGCACGTCTGTCAGCCAAAACAATACGATGCATCGTAAGGGCCGCTAGCGCCGTTTGGGACCTGGATATGGCCGAAAAACGAACGCTTCCCGAAAATTGGCTGAAAATCTTAATTCGCGGCGGGCTTCGGGGCTCGCGCCCGGTCCTACCTTTGAGCCAGGCTATCAAAGTTGCATGAGTCGCATTTGCAGGTCTATGCCGAACAATATGATGCCTAATAACGTCAACTAGCACCATTCCATATCGAGTTATGGCCGAAAAACGAAGGGTACCCCCAGAATTTGGCTTCCGAAAAATTCACGGGAGCCCAAAAATGCCCCCCGCTGGGCCCGGTACGGACGCACATCGCTGAAATCGTCATTGGGCGACGGTAACTTATAGCCTTTCGATATATCAGGCCGCAACATGCATGAAAACAGCGTATTATGCAAGGCAGGTGACGTTTAAGGACCGAAAATTGGCCGAAAATCGAATTTCTAGGGGGGCAGGGGTACGCGCAAGCCCGCGCGAGGAGGATTTTCGGCCGTCATTCGCTTAAGTCGGGGGTATGGGGTAACGTATGGGCTCCCCACGCCCCCGAACTTCATGAAATTTGGACGGATTGTAGCTAAGGCATTGCGCGTTACAACGGTATGTCGCATTGGGGTATCGGCAGGCACAGTTTTCCGCAATAAAATAAATAGCGAGCCAAAAAATGCTAAAGTCGAAAATACGGGCGCTGGCTACGACCGGGTATAGCGCGCACTGACGGACCGTACGCTAGCCGGCTGAAATTAAAAATTAAACTACCTGCGACCCCGGCCGACATGTCTAGCTACACAATGAATAAAAAAACAATAATATAAGCCGCCGAATAAGGGAGTTATTAAGTTTTGAAGTTACGCGAAATTACGCCAGAATCCCCGGCATGACGATGTTCCTTAAGCGCCGAGCGCCGACCAGTTGGGCCTGAACGAAAATTTTTTTTTTGACTTAAAATGCTTTAAAATATCTTAAAACTAATTTTAAAGTACCTAAAAGTCCGGCGCCTCGGGACATCGGACCGGGGTCTAAGTTGGTTGAGACAGGTTAGGCTTTTCCCCATTACTGTCGTTTCAAAAAAAAGGAATACGTCTTTGTATTCCTGTAGGGACTTATGTTACACCACAACATCTGATAGAGGCCCTGGATCAAGTCATTAAGGATTACCTAGGTCAACTGTTTAGAGAGAAAAACCTTCGTTTTACTGTAGGTTTCTCAGGAACAAGTAAACATATTAAGATGGATAGTTCAAAGAACCTAGGCTTTCAGTTTCATCCTAGTATGTTTATGAAAATGGGTGGGTCTCCTCATAGTGCTCCTACCATCTATTTAACCGAGATTCCAGATCCATTTCCTCACGGCGTAGACTTGAACATGGGTCATAATCATTTGTTTGTCTATTCTGACCTGGCGGCTTATATCTATTTGGGAAACATTGAAGCTCCCATTTTACGTGTGGCTCCTTTTGACCCGAGAACCAAAACAGGGACTAATCCACATATTTATTTCGAGTTCTTGAATGTACACTACGTGCCACTGGCTAAAGCCAATTTTGACACCATCGCCATCCATATAAGGGGTGACACAGGGCAACCCATTCAGTTTATTCATGGGAAGTCTATGGTGAAGCTACATCTACGCCAACAACAATGATGCCTATATACCAAGGTCAAGCTCGTCAGTATGGACAGGGGCTTGGATCTATGTTTAAGAAAGCCATGAAACGTATCATGCCTATACTGAATCCTTTGGTTCGATCTGGAGTTCGAACCTTGAAAAAAGAAAGACTCCAGCAAGGAAAAGCGGCCATGCAAGATATCATGTCAGGATCCAACCCTAAAAAAGCGATACGAAAAAGAGGAGCTAACGTATTGAAAAATGTAACCGAACCCCTGTTACGTGAAAACCAAAAAACCTAAGAAAAGTATAAAGGCCAAACCCATCAAGAAAAAACCTCATTCAAAACTTCATCGCCGTCGAGTGAAGCAGGCCAGACCACTTGATTTTTTCAACTAAAAAAAAAAAGAAAAAATCATGATGCAACACGGTTCTTGTGAATGTAGTAAGACAGAATTGGATGTGTCTGTCGTTCCCCCTACGATGACCGCCATGCAGGAGGGACAATGGACTGAGCATTATCCCATTTCTGCCCTGGACGATAATGCTCCTATTGAATTCGTGATTCCTGCATAAGTAGAAAAATGGACAGATCTGAATCAGTCTTATCTGTATATGAAAATCAAAATTATACAGGCGGATAATTCCGACTTGGCGAATGACAGTGAAATTGCGACCGTCAATAACTATTTTCACAGCATGTTCAGTCGCATCGATGTGTATCTGAATAATAAACTGATCACCAGCAATGCGGACACGTATGCCTATCGTGCTTACCTAGGAAATTTACTCTTCTTCAATCCAAGTTGTAAAAGCACTCAGCTTCAAGCATTAGAATTATGGGCCGCAGACACCCCTGGTCAGATGAATACCAAAGTCCATGATGGAGATAACAAGGGTTATGTGGAAAGGCGAAATCGTGTCCATCAAAGTCGTGTAGTGGAACTATGTGGTCGACTTCATTTGGATCTGGTGATGCAAGATAAATATTTACCTAATGGGATAGAAATACGTCTAAGACTGAACAAAGCATCACCAAATTTCTGTCTCATGGCTACTGCACCCGCAAAAATCAAGTTTATGGAAGCGGGTTTCAACGTGAGAACCGTAGATTTACTCCCTGTGGTGGCCAATCAACTCAATCAACACATTGCTCAACACAACATGAAAATTCCCATCCGACGGACTGAGGTGAAAACTTTTACTATTCCTACCGGTCAACGTTCTAAGATTGAAGATCATTTATTTCAAAGTCAATTACCAACACGACTGATCATTGGTATGGTGAGAAACGGAGATATGAATGGGGATATAGCGACTAATCCTTTTGATTTCCGTCATTTTGATCTCAATCATCTGGAGGCCAGTATTGATGGAAAAAGTATTCAACCGTTTCAACCCAATTTCGAAACGGGAGAATGTCTACGGTCCTACATGTCACTCTATCAAGCCACAGGAGCACTTGGACTCAATCGTTCCTTTGGTTTGAGTTTGAATGATTATCAACACGGTTACACACTCTGGGGACTGGATTTGACAGCCGATCAAGGTTGCGAGGAAGGTCAACTCCATTCTATAAAAACGGGGAATCTGAGATTGGAATTTCACTTTGCCAGAGCGCTAGGGCAAGCCATTAACGTGATTGTGTATGCGGAATACGATGATCAGATTGAAATCAACCAATTTAGAGAAGTACTTCTAGATTATTGATCAATGGAAAAAATGGAACACAAACAAGACTTTAAAATGCAATCATTGAATCTAGAAAAAATGGACATAGAAAACATGGAACCAGGACAAGACTTTGAAATGCAATTATTAGCGTATCCTTGCGATACAAGTGAACGAACTGAATCCTTGCGAGAGGGATTGAACCACCATGTGACAGAAGCACTTCAAACGTTGATTTATGATCAAGTGCATAAAGACTGTTACGGTTGTCAAGTGAATCATCCTAGTCAAGTACAACATGTCCTCTGCTTATACACGAACACATCAGAGTGGACAGAACTGTGCATTCAAAAAGTGATTCAAGGTTTGGACGTGTTCAAGGTCATGGAAAAGTGGTATCCTGAACTCGAGACCTTGACCGATAGTGAAAAAGGAGATGCCTGTCGATTATGGATTCAGTTTAAAAACGAACTCTATCAGAATCAGTCAGAACTGAACGATTCCTGGATAAGTGTATGGACAGAACGTGTGAATAGACATTGGCATTATGGAGACGAATGAACTTCAATACATCTTAGATCATTCACCGATGTTATCTACATTGCATGCTCGTGTTTGTGCAAAAGATCAGTTACCTTCGGAGAATCCTCATCCTGTAAAGGCCTATATTGTGAATACACACATTGCGAATCAATCAGGAGAACACTGGGTGGCTATTTACATCAAAGACCATACCATCGTGTACTTTGATTCTTATGGACTACCCCCTTTCAAGGAGATTCTCTCTTTTGTGAAAAAACATTCAAAACCTATCAGTGGAATGCTTTGTGTATACAAGGGAATGTTTTACCTGTGTGTGGTGTGTATTGTGTATTCGTTCTGGACTTTATTTCTCGTGGATGTGACCTGAACCAGATCCTTCTTACTCGATTCAAAGTTCTAGAGGAGAGGCCAGGAGATAACGATACTTATGTGACCCGTTGGTTTGAACAACATTATGGTACCTATTATAGACAAGCTCAGTATGTGAACAAATGTGGACAAAATTGTTTTGGACGACACAATGATAGAGTAGGAGGTGAAAGACATTTGCAATATAGAATCATGAATACAAACATGATTTATTATTCACCTTATTTTGCTTTCTAAACAAAAATCTTGTTCTAACAAAATTTAATTGTTCAATGTCGTTCTGTTTAAAAAATATGTACAAAAATGTTGTTCTATGTTGTTCTAAAAATATGTACAAAACATGTTGTTCTACTAAAAAAATGTACAAAAAATGTTGTTCTGTTAAAAATATGTTGATTTACGAAAACATATGGTTCACTACTGTTCTATGTTTAAAAAATGTGGTTCATGTTGAATAAAAATATAAAAAATAATACCACCTGTTAGTTTTTACTTTGTTGGTATTAGGATTTAAGAAACACAAAACAAACACAAAAACACACAAAAACTAGCGAACAAAGATATGGACGTGACGTCATTTAACATGTTCTCACAAAGGTTCGCGCTTGCCGTATGAAAAGTCCAATGCATTGCGTCACGTCATTTCATTTGCTTCTAAGCGCTCAAGACGGATGCATTGTTGAATCAGTTAGAAACGGCTAGACAATTGACGGCACGACAGGCTAGGGTATGGCGGAACATCCGTCAACTGGCTGCTAATGTGGTCAACAAGAGAGAACAAGAAGAACGGGCTATTGGTGAGTCCATGAATTGTATTGAAGTAGATCGCTATCATCAACGTGATAAAATGATTCGGATGAGACAACATTTTCTGAATCTTGAGAAACGAAACCAGAGACCCGCCAGAACAGCTAGTCCTCGGCGGCAGCGGCGGCGTGAGCAACAGGCTGCTAGAGATTGGGCTCTGAATAGACTCAGAGAGCGAGAAAGTAAACAACAGGCTATGGATGATATCGAGGCGAAGGAGCAGGCCGATAGGGAACGGGCGTTTGCCGAGTACGAGTCAGAACGGAGGCAGAAAGAACAAGCTGTTTGGGAGCAGAAACAGGCTGAACTTCAGTCTGAGATCAGAAAGCAAAGACAAGGGCTAGAAACGTATTATCAACAAAAAGAAGAAGAAGAAGACCATTGGCAATTGATTACCACTGCCGAAAGAGCGTACTTTCAACCCTCTGTTCCAGAACAAGAATGGTACTGCGGGGACCCGACCTGCAGAGACTGTTATCCCAACACCATGAAGGATGCAGACAAGTGGTATGCTGAACAAAACTGCCCGTGTGAGCTCTGCACCCCCAAGAAACCAGCTGCTAACTAGTACTACTACAAAAAATACAAACGGTCCTTTTTAGGACCAAAACCAACGGCCCTTTTCAGGGCCACCATGTTTTTGCGAAAGCACACTTCTTGTGAAATTGTCTTGCGTCAAATTGTCTTTTTTTGTGTCTAAAATTGAAATTGAAAAAACAAAGTCCACAAAATCCCGCACACAAACAAATTGAAAATAAAATTGAAAGTCCTGCACACACATTCAGTCCAAATAAATGGTACCCTATAAAAAATGTGTACCATAAGAAAACAATAAATTGACCCAAATTTCACAATTTCATCTCTTTTTTCAACACATTTTGGTCCCATTTTCCGAAAATTTGACCCCAAGTATCGCCCACAGTGAGGGAAAATGTGTACCATAAGTTTACACCTTGACCCCCAAGTATCGCCAATTACTACTATTACAGTTCTTGAATATTACAATGTTCTAACTTAAGTTTGACATTAGTTTCCGCGATACAATATTTGCATGCTTAATGTTCAATATTTTCATGATTGGTAGTAAGTTAAACAGTTTATTTGAATATATTTTGTCTTATAATTGAGTTTTTACTCATTATGCATTACATGTTTAGAAATAACAGTTAGTTATATAGCAGTAACCGTTGTGGAATTCGTTTTTTCATTAATTTCGGATACCAAACATTCAGATAGCCAATTTCTCATTGTCAAAGCTATTGTTATTATGACGTTGTTCACATAAAAAATTATACAATAACATTATTAAGTCGATCTTAGTTAAATGTTTGCTTATAATTGAGTTTTTACTCATTATGCATTACCTGTTTAGAAATAACAGTTAGTTATATAGCAGTAACCGTTGTGGAATTCGTTTTTTCATTAATTTCGGATACCATACATTCGGATAACCAATTACTCATTGTCAAAGCTATTGTTATTATAACGTTGTTCACATAAAAAATTATACAATAACATTATTAAGTCGATCTTAGTTAAATGTTTGCTTATAAACCATTGCTTATCAATATTGTGTTTGTATCATAAATAAGCATAGATCTCTTTAAACTTTATGATATATTGTTACTACTCGTACACACATACATCATTAGGAGACGGTCGAAACTAATGTTGGCATAACTTGTGGCCTAAAGGTTTTTGTATGTTGAGTTGTTTTTTGTGTGAAAATGGAAATAATGCAAGTTTTCCATGTGTCAGATTACCAGAAGGCTTACAAGTCACTGAACTTTAAAGACATTCCCTTTTCAAAGATCAAGTCTTTACAATGTGAAAAAGGATGCCCATTGTTAGCCAAATTCAAACTGTCGTTTAAATCTGAGGGGTACATTGAAGTATCGTTGTCTGCAAAGTCGACAAGACCTAAAGAAATAACGTGTTTGCCCACAATAAAGAAAGTTACAAAAGTACCCGAGCTCTCAGATGACAAACTTAATGACATAGAAAGCTTATTGCCACTGGGGTTTAACACTTTTCAGTTATATACGACGACCGGTTCAACTAACCAGTTTTAACTTACCCTTCCACAAGATGCCGGCAACTTCTCCACATATGGAGGAAAATCAACAATTTTGCCAAATTTTCATAGACGGGTATAACCTGCCGCGACCCGGATTCGAACTCTGACCTACGGGTTTCACGTCCAGCGCACTAACCACTGGACCATGGCCACGGCCATGACATAGAAAGCATGTTGAAATTCAAGCTATATGATCATTTCAAGTACCTAGAGAATCTGTGCAAAATTGGGCGTTACCGTTTAGCTAAATGATGAAATCCCCTAAAGAAAAACTGACATTCTATGAAGGGATTTTTTGTGTTAATTTGGAATTGTTCTGAATTTTTTTACAGTACCTTTTCAAAATGCTGTTTGTACAGAAGTATTTTGTAAGTAAAATTGTTAAAAATCAGAGTTTTATGTGTTGAAATGTTTTGAGTCAATTATGTTAGATTGTTGTAACAACTTGTTTCAAAATAAAAACGGAAAACAATGAAAGTTCGTAAACAAGACGGCCCAAGGTCGCTCATCTGAGAAAAATTGCAAACACTGAGTCTTCATAAAATTTGGCACCCCAAGGGTGTGGCCAATTAACCCAAGGGAAACAATTTGAACAAACTTGGTAGAAGACCACAAGGTTATGCTACATACCAAATATCAAAGGTCTAGGCCTTGCAGTTCCAAAAAAAAAATATTTTTTAAGATTTCACAATATAAGTCTATGTAAAACTATGGACAGACCAAAAACATAATTTATGAAATTAATAATAACCAGTGTTTTTGTAAGCATTACAATGTTCTAACTGCCTATTTTAACCGAAAAACATGACATAGAACAATATAATTATTAAGGTTTGGATAAAAAGGCTATCTATCTTAAAACCGAAAGTAGGGAGTTTTAAAGTTAAATAAAAAAGATAAAATAAAAACACGTATTTTAAAGAATTCATCGAAACACACATGATGACTTTTTTTCTGAACAGATTCGGTTAAATATGAAGATTTTATAGGAATCTAAAACGTTGAAGTCTATTTTCTCCAAAGTGCAAAAAAGTTAGTTAGAACATTGTAATAATCAAGCGACGATATGTAGGGTTAAAAGGATTAGATTTGAGTTTTAAAATATACTGAGCAGCATGTTTTTGCCAACTAACATAAGCGATGGTTCTTTTGCATCAATATAAAGGATGTTTACAGGGGAGGTTCTAAATGCCCCAAGGACTAGTCTTAGACCTTGATAATGTATTGAATCAAGAAGTTTTAAATAAGACTTCAATGATGTTCAACTTTTTATATTTAAAACATATAATAAAACCATCCACGTAGAGAGAGCAGTCTACTCCAGTATTAATAGCTATTACTATGCTATTGATTTTAATAGTGAATAAAGTGTCCAACAGGATAAAGCCATGTGGTACACCTATTTCTTGTTCGTGTGGATCTGACAGACTGTTACCAACACGGACATGAAATACACGATCATTTAAAAAGCCGTAATAAAAGGTGGAAGGCGGCCTCTGAAACAAAATCCATGAATATCGTTTAATATGCTTTATTTCCAATGTTTCAATGTCGAAAAATACAGCCACTGCATGATGTTTGTTTGTAAAAGCCTCTCTCAGAAAAGTTTCGAGGCGCACAAGGTGGTCAACTGTACCAGTTTGGCGACGGAAACCACTCTGTACATTGACAATAAGATTATTAGATTCCCAGAACCATACAAGTTTGTCGTGTACCATTCTTTCCAGTGTTTTACAAATGCAACTGGTGAGCGCTATTGGGCGATAATTATTAGGATTACTAGAATCCTTCCCGGTTTTGGTATCCAAATTACCAATGCTTCTCTCCAGGAAGAAAGGAATTCACCAGGTTCCCAAATATTGTTAAAATTTCAAGTAAAAGGGAAAGAGTATGGACATGAAGATGTTTCAGGAATTGATAATGGACTTTGTCCGGGCCATGTGAAATATCGTTTGCCTTGTTAAGGGCATATTTTAACTCTTTCATTGAGAAAAATTTATTGTACTTCTCTTGGTTCTTGGAAGAGAAATTTAGTTTTTTCTCTCTCTTCTTTGGTTTTGTGCGCCTGAAACATTTTTTATTAATTTTCAGAGCAAGACTTTTTGTTAAATGTAGTAGCCAGTGTCTCAGCAATTTCTTGAGCAGAGTTAATATCATTGTTGTTAAAAGACAAATGGCTAATAAGGGAACAATCTTTCCCATTAAGTTTCGGATCATATTCAAAGTTTTTTTGATGGAGGTTCTACTATTGAGTATAGAGATGTATTGTCTCCAAGAATTTCTTTTACTATCTTTAATAGTTCTTCGAGTCTTTGCTCTTACTATACGAACATATCTGAGATTTTCATGAGTTGGTCTCAGATTAAATTTCCTAACGGCTTCCTTCCGATTTTGGATAGCCCTTTTACAATCTTCATTATACCAAGGCTTATCAGGGTTTTTGGAATTTGTCGAGGTCTGAGGGATAGAATTTTCCGCTGCCTCTATGAGCAGGGAAGTAAGATGTTCAGACGGATCCTCACTACAGTTCAACTTTTCACGAGTAATATCATGCTCGCAAAGGAGCTGGAAGTTTCCCCAATTGGCGTTCGATAGTTTCCATCGTTTGGGGCGGTCATAATTTAATGGGTATGTTGATGACATACAGATGGGGAAGTGGTCACTTCTGCAAGTGTCATCTCCAACTTTCCGAGTAAAATCTGAGCAACGTTAGACTACACAGAGACAGATTAATAGAAGAGAAGGATTCTGTTGCAGGATGTAGATAAGGTTTTGTATTGGTATCATTCATAATTGCTAAATCGTTAAAATTTATATTTTCAATTTGGGTTCCTCTGTGATTGGTATCACCAGAGCCCCATATAATGTTATGACTATTAAAATCTCCTGCTAGTATGTATGTATGGTGCAGGAAGTTGAGTTATTAAATTGTTTAGGTTGTTTTCACCAACTGGTTTGTTTAGTTGTAAATAAATAGAACATAAAGTAATATCTTTGTACAAAGACATCCTTACAGCAACAGCTTGGATAGTTGTACTTAAAGGTATTTATATGTGGGTGATATTATTACTTGCAATTATAGATACTCCACTTTGAGCTTTATTGCCCTCCGTATGGATTTTACTATATAAAGAATGAGATTTGAATGATTCATTATCATTCTGTTTCAAGAACGTTTCCTGGAGACAAACTGCAACAGGGTTATACTGACAATTCCAATTCCATTGGATAATATTATTTGATGCCACGGAGATATAAAAATTAGACTAAGCCTCATCTTCCATATCCTCAAAATCTGACACGATAATCCCGTCACACTCGTCACTCAGACTCCCGAATCTGCTGTACAAAGTTGTTTGTAGTTTTTGTAATATTTTCTATTGTGTAGACTTATTTGGTTTAGATGAAGAGGGTTTAGATGTAGAAGAGGAGAGTTTAGTTGTAGAGGGGGCGTATGTAGACACAGAGGAAGAATTTTTTTGTGTGGAGGATGTTTTGATGTTTGCTTAGTTTTTGTTGTGTTATTTGTTTTGGATGGTTTGTGTATTTACGGGAACTGGACCAGAGGTTGCAGTGTTAGACGCAGGTTGCTTCTTTGCAGCTGCAGTGTTTTGTTTTGTAGAGGAGGATAAAGAAGACAGTGACGGGACCTGACTTTTAAGTGTATCGGACATTTCAGGGAATTTTTCTAAAAGAGTTTTGATTAATATGTCACAAGTGTGGCAGGAATATTTTTTTCAGGGGCTGGGACTGGGGCAGAAACATTAGCATAACTTGCTGTTTTGTTCAACTGCTCGGCGGATCTGTATTACTTTTGTAGCTTCATAAAAAGGTACATTTTCGTTGTATTTTTATGAAAGGATATCTTTTTCATCCCTCCAGACTGGACAGTCTTTGGTATAAGAGGGATGAGGCGATTTACAATTAAAACAGAGTGGTGTATTAATACATGTTTTTGAATCGTGGTCTGGTCCCTCGTAAGAACATTTGGAACATATTGAATTGTTTTTGTATTTGGTCTTGTGATGGTCGTACCGTGCAGGGTATTAGGCACATACACGTCGGCCTTGAAGGAATGAAAGCCTATTTTGACACCTGATGGAACATTTGGAGTAGAGAAAGTGAGAATATAAGTGTTAGTTGGAACTCTGTTGCCATTTTTGGTATTATTGATGCGTTTAACATCAGAAACAGCTTGCGTCATTAAATTGATTTTAATCTCCTCAAGTGATTCGCAGCATACTAAATCTCTACAACGGATTACTCCCTTGCAGGAATTCAGTGTTTCATGTGGAAACACTACAACCCCTGCTCCGAAGAGTTGTTGAATAGAATGGAGAATTTTGTTCCACAAGCAGTGTCATTTTTCAGCTTTTTTACCGAGTTTTGCGTACTGAGAATTGCATTGAGTTGTTTCCTATTACAAAAGGTAAGAGGCCTGCGATCGGTTTATCTGGATCCATCGCCGAAACGACAATGAACCTTGGAAAATTCTGTGTATTAAATACTGGTGATTTTGGGTCAGCGTCCGAAAGTAGATGCTTGGCTTTCTTTTGGGACACCTTGATTGTTTTGCGATTTTCATCACCGATGCTACCCATCCACTGTGGAGTCAAACAAGGGGGCATGACCTGGGGATGCCGACACAGGTCATGACAGGGATACATCAGTGATATACTCTGTGTGCAATGCGTAGATTGGACAAAGGTATTCCTGCGGGATGTTTTCCAAGCTAAAACTATTTTTGCGTGATCAATCAAAGATCAAACATTTCACCAGATTAGCCCATGATCCACCGCCGTCTAGGTCATTTTTACAAAACAGAAGTCTAACCGACATAGACAAGGCATGGTAATAGTCGGCCATGACACATTCTTGTATTTATGTACTAGAGAAGGGTGGGGAAGGAAAAATGATCTAGGGCACGGCATGACCAGCCAATCGATCAGGACGGGCCTTCCTGACTTCCCGTTTAGCCCCAATTAAGGCCAAAGAGGTGTGTTGCAGGGACAAAGCGTTTACAGTAATACTCTGGCCAAACGCAACCACCAGGATCCTGTCATCAGGCGACACGGGTTGCAGCCCACAGCAAACAGGCAGGCACAGTGGGGGAGTCTTACCCCTCAGTAGTGCAACAGCTGGGAAATTCTAACCCCCACCCAGTTGGGGTAGTATGGGATATACATACAACGTAAAGGTAAATTATTCATTAAATACATAAATTATGAAGTTATTTACCAATAATTTCTTATTTTACCGATACTGTGATGTCTGCGATCCCCATTGCCATTGCAACAATAATGAAGTAGTATTAATAATCGTACAACGTTAAGAAAATAATTTATAATAATGCATGCTATATCTTTGAAATCAATTTTTCAGCATGAGAACAAGACCACTGGGTTCATCCACTGGACATGTAGTGTCAGGACAAAGACACACCGTTGTCCCTCGTGAGTGAAGGTTTACTTATTTAGTGGTGTTTTATGGTGCTTCGACAACTAATGGTCATGTAGCGCGCATCAAAATGATAATGATCAAGATAATAATGATAAGTAACTTAATAAGATAATGTATACATAAGATAATGTAAAAAATGAAAATAAAGGAGATATGAATAAGTTAAAAATCCGACTGTTGGAATGATGAGGTTATATAAAAATTTGTAAAGTTAACAAAGTGTATAAAAAATTATCACAGTTTATAGTAAAATCCAATTTCCTTTGGTGCATTACATGGAATACATTCTGGCATATCATTTCCGGTGAGAAGCCAAGAATGGGTAAAATGAGAATGTCCAATTCTGCATCGAGTGAATATCATCTCTTCCCGACGAATGGACCTGTAAGAGGGGTGCCATTCGCCTAGGGTTGGTTTGACTGAGTGAAGTTTGTTGATAGTGTCGGCATACCATTGGGATTGCCAGGAAGACCGGATGAGGTTAAAAATTGCAGATTTAAATCAGTGTAAGGAATGTTGACACTTGCCCTTGGTAATTACAGGGCAGATTTAGCAAATGCATCAGCTCCATCATTACCTTTAATACCCATGCGACCTGGGATCCAGCAAATTACACATTCTTTGGATGTACTGAGGCGAGAGATTCGCTCAAGGGTATCAGATAAAGTGGGACATTCCAAGTTCATATTGTGCAAGTTTGTAAGATAGATAATGAGTCTGAAAAAATAATGAAATGATTATTATTTGATTCTTCAGCGTAATCGAGGGCAAGGTCAATGGTTTTTATCTCAGCTGAAAAAATAGATGACTTGTCTGGGAGACGGCATTTTTTAATTTCATTTCCAGATACTGCTGCAGCTGCAACATTGACAATAAGATTATTAGATTCCAAGACCCATACAAGTCTGTCGTTTAAAATTCTTTCCAGTGTTTTACATATGCATTAAAATGTTTGGTACGGATAGGTTGAAGATCGATGCAATCAATAAGAACATGTTTGACAGAATATGATGCATTACATGGAATTCTTTCTGGTATATCATCTCTGGTGAGAAGCCAAGAATGTCCAATTCAGCACCTAGTGAATATCACCTGTTCCCGACGAATGGACCTGTAAGAGGGGTGCCATTCGCCTTGGGTTGGTTTGACTGAGTTGTACTCTGCAATGGATTCCATATCAACATGGAGATCCTCAACGAATTGAGACATACGGATACCAAGTAGTGGAACTACATTTGGTCTCCGTTCAAACGGATTTTTAAAAAAGGGTTAAAAACAACATGACGTGTAGGGTTAAAAGGATTAGATTTGAGTTTTAAAATATACTGAGCAGCAAGGTTTTGCCGTCTAAAATAAAGGGAAGGTTTGTTGCCTCAACATAGAGGCTGTTTAGAGGGGAAGTTCTAAATGCCCCAAGGATTAGTCTTAGACCTTGATTATGTATAGAATCAAGGTGTTTAAGTAAGATTTCCTGGCTGATCCATATACAATAGATCCATAGTCCAGTTTTGAACGAACAAGAGATCTATATGGACGTAAAAGAACTTTTCTGTCAGCTCCCCAATCAGAGTGAGCGACAACTTTCATAAGGTTTAGAACCTTCTGGCACTACTTTTTAAGAGCTTTAATATGGGGAAGGAATGTAAGTTTGGAGTCAAATATCACTCGAGAAATTCAAATTCTGGGACAACCTCAATTGGTGTGTTGTCCAGACGAATATTGCAACAAGAGGGCCACGATGGCCCTGCATCGCTCACAAGAATAAATGTTAATTAACTTGTAACTAAAAAGGTAATAAAGGTACACTTGTGGGAAAATAATGGGAAACAATAATAAACTCGATAAAGGACCATCAAAGGATACTACAAAGGAATATTCGTTATGACTGACGGATACCACATACCAAATTTGGTGATGATCCAACAACTGGTTCATGAAAACAAGTCATTTTAAGGTATTTTTGATGGAACACTATCAAAAGATGCTAAAAACAAAATTTGGTAGTAATCTATCCATAGAATGAGAAAAAGTCATTTTAAGGTATTTCTATTCTTAGATCTATTTTTTCATTTCTGCAAACTTGCGAGAGGATTATCTAAGGATGCTACAAACAAGTTTCGTGATGATCCATCCATTGGTTAATGAGAAGAAGATGAATAAATGTTTTTTTCTATTTTTAGCTCTAGCGGCACCTAATAGGGGCCAACCATTTTTATTAGTGCACATCTGACAAAAATCTATCTAAGGATGCTACAGACAAAGTTTGGTGATGATCAATCCATTGGTTCATGAGAGGAAGATGATTAAAGGTATTTCTATTTTTAGCTCTTTGGACCCCTAATAGGGGCCAACTGGTATAATTAGAGCAAATTGCAAATAGAACGTCAAGATGCTTCTACACAGCAAATTTGAACTAAATCCGACTAGTAGTTTCTGAGGAGAAGACACCAGACAACGGAGCACCCACCTACCCATCCTAACAGTTCACCCTGAACCTTCGACTCTGGAGAATTAAAAGGGGAATTCAAATGGAGACAGTAGACTGCCAAACTGCTTTTCAAAAACTCAAAGATGTTTTGACTTCAGCACCTATTCTTAGATTTCCTAATATGAACAAAGATTTTACTTGTCTACAGATGCATCTGGCACTGCCATTGACTATGTTTAAGGTAAACAAGAGGGCCACGACGGCCCCTTTTCGCTCAAATGAGTAAAGATTGCAACGCCTATGGTTTTCCTGTGATTTGACCTGGTGACCTAGTTCTTTCACCAATGTTCAAATCTGTTCATGATATTATTAATACAAACATTCTGACATAGTTTGAGGAAGATCCAATAAAAACTGCGACCTCTAGTAGGTTTTCCAGTGATTAGACCTGGTGACCTACTTTTTGATCTCAGATGACCCATGACCATTCTTATCCAATATATCACTAAGACAATCATTTTGACAAGGTTTGGTGAACCTCCAACCAAAATTGTGACCTCTAGAGGGTTAACAAGGTTTTCCAGTGATTTGACCTGGTGGCCTAGTTTTTTATCCCAGATGACCCATATTCGAACCTGTCCAAGATATCATTAAGACAAGCATTTTGACAAGGATTGGTGAACCTCCAATCAGAACAGTGATACCTAGATCGTTAATAATGTTTTTCTGTGATTTGACCTAGTTACCTAGTTTTTGACTCCAGATGACCCATGTTCGAACGTGTCCGACATATCATTAAGACAAACATTCTGACCAGGTCTGGTGAAGATTCGCTCAAAAGTGTGACCACTAGAGCATTTACAACCCCCAGGTGTGGACGACGGACACCAGAGTAGACTGATGCCTATAGTTCATCAAGCATTATGCACTCATGTGAGCTGAAAATACAGCAATGTGAATTACCTCCCCTTTGCGCACAACTAGACATCAATATTTATCATCAGTGAGGGTTTGGAGGCAATATGTCAAATAATGAAGGAGTTGTCTGCACAAGAATTTGCTATAAAAATATAATAAGGGCAAATAACTCAGTAAAAAAACAGCAATGTGAATTATCTCCCCTTTATGCACAACTAGACATCAAAAGCTATCATATGTGAGAGTCTGAAGAAAATTGGTCATATAATGAAGGAGGAGTTGTCTGCACAAGAATTTGCTGTAAAAATATTATAAGGGCCAATAACTCAGTAAAAAACAGCAATGTGGATTATCTCCCCTTTACGCACAACTAGACATCAATAGTTATCATCTATGAGAGTTTGAAGAAAATATGTCATATAATGAAGGAGGAGTTGTCCGCACAAGGAAAACGGATGGACAGACGGACAGATGAGCAGCGCCATAACATAATAAGGAGTTAATGTCATAATATGACCCTTCGGGCGTATAAAAATCGAACTGTATCTAATACATGGTTCAAAATGCTACAGCATCTTTTTATTTGGTTATGGAGTCTATCATTAAGGACATGTCATTCTGTTTATGAAGCTTTTAGAATACCGACAGAACTTGATACAAATTCTGACAATGATAATGTTTGTCTTATTGAAGCAGTTTTGGATTATGGGAATTTTATTTCTTTAAATGCCATTAATAAAGTTAATGTGATGTCTGACTCAGACATGGCCACACTTCAAAGAATATGCCCAGATTTAGACTTTCTTATAGAGTATTTAGAATCTGAAAAGAGGTCTGTGATGAAAAGAATAAACGATTATATTTCAAATCTGACGATCAGTTTATCATTAAAGATGATTTACTTTATTGCAATTTTCAATTATCTTACTAACTACTATATTTATCAATTGGCCCTCCCTAAAAGAAAAGAAATTCTTGAGCATTACCATGATAGCTTAGCTGGAGGTGGTCACTTCGAAATACAACGCACTTATGAGAAAATAAAAATGAAATATTTGTTACCTAATATGCATCAAGAAATAACCAGTTATACTTCTTCTTGAGATTCATGCCAAAGGTCTAAAACAGATAGACACCAAAAGCCTCTCCCGTTGAACCCCCTACCTGGAAGAACCTATAAGTCATGTTGATATTGATATTTTGGATTCTTTTCTGAAAACTAAACTAGGCCACCAGTATATTCTTATTGTAGATAGTTTTTCTAAATGGCCTGAAACATTTACAGAGTGCACAGGAGATAGCCTACATTCTTTGTTTGTTTTTATGTGACATATTGTCACCGGGGTTTAACACCGCTTTTCAACAATTTTTCAGTTATATACGGTGACCGATTCACCTAACCAGGACTGTACACTAACCAATACTAACTTACCCTTCCACAAGGAGCCGGCAACTTCTCCTCATGTGGAGGAAAATCAACAATCTTTGCCACATTTTCATAGAAGGGCATGACTTGCCACGACTGGGATTCGAACCTGGATATCCCGGTTACAAGTTCGGCGCACTAACCACTGGATCACGGCCGCAGCCTTCCTACATTCTTTACAATGAGTATATCTGTAGGTATGGCGCCATGCGTTCTATGGTTCTGACTGTGGGAGGAACTTCATGTCGAGGTTTGTTAGAGCTCTTTGTGAACTATTCCAAATCAAGAGGTGCCACACTACTTTTGTCTAATTCCACTGTTGAAAGAGCTAACAGTACTCTGGCCAAATGCTTAACTGCTTATGTTGATAAAGATCAAGAAAATTGGTCCAAACTTATGCCCAGCATAATGATGACATTTAGATCAACACCTGTCACTGAACCTTCTGGCTATTCTACATATCATCTTCTTTGGTAAAGAAATTACTTTCCCTGTTCATGTAGGTTTATTTCCTAAACAAACCATGCCAAATCAATCAAAACAGTATTTAGATGCTCATGAGTAAATTGAAATTTTCAACAGACATTGCTAGACGAAACATGGAATTATACATCAAACTACAAAATCTACAAATCAAAGAAATTACATCATCTGGACAATAATTGTTCAGATACCCTACTAAACCTGTCTAAATTATACTTTTTATCAGAATATAAATCTATAATAATACGGCGCACGTGGAATTCTACCGGCGCGGAGTTCAGCATTACAAAATTTGGTGGAAAATCCGGGTAAGATCCCTTGTCTGGCACTCCGCAAAATTCAAAATTCCTACAGGGATGGGAAATGAGCACGCACAAGACGCTAAGGACGCTGCTGTTCTGAGACAAGCTACTTTGTCAGAAATCAACGTGAAGGAAGAAGCCGAACCAATGTTAAACGACCACCACATCGTGGGGACCCCTGGGAGAAAGGCGTTAAGATGGCTGGGAGATTATAGGAATATCTGTACACATTTCTATGGCTGGAATAATGCCAAGGTGAACAAACATTTCCAGTTCCACCTGACAGGACAATCTCAAGCTTGATTTGACACCGTTCCCACTGAAATCAGACAGGACCTGGAAAGACTCTGGCAATGGTGATCAATGATCACAATCTGTGGCATGGGGGCTGTAGGGTTGTAGCGTCACTGCTAACGTCATAATAAGGAACATCAAAAAATTATCTAATTTTAATATTGAGTATTACAGGTCTGACTCTTAGACTGCCCAAATATCAACATATTTCATTCTTGTTCTGGACTTAGCAGGAATAAAGCGTTGTATTTTAACAATGACTAGTCATCTGTTATACAGCTTGTTGCACTATAAAGGAGATGTGCATTTTATAGCTCATATGGAATTCTGCCGGCGCGGAGTACAGCATTATATAATCAATACAAAATATTTGGAGAACCTACTAAAAGAGTTGTCGTTCGTAATCCCTCACATACATCCCTGTCAACATCTCAGTTTTTCACAAGATTCTTGTAAAACAAAAAATAAAGCCACAAATGGTACAAAATTTAAAATTAAGTGAAGCAATTTCTTTTACACGGTAGATTCGACACAAAACTATTTCCCTATAAATAATGTAAATTTTATTTACTTTTGGGAATTACGTCACAAAGTTAAATCGCTTAATCATGTAAAATTATGACAACAAATGTGCATTTAGTGGAAACAAAGTGTGACACTGTGTATCAGATGGAAACTAAAGGAGTCTCAGACACATGTTTTTGAACTATTTTTACAGACGTTGAGAGATGTAAATGATGGATAACGAACAACAACTCTGGATAGAGATTATATTTGTAGTTCAGCTACCTAAGATGTATATACATCTTCAATCTTTTGAGTGTTTAAGTTGGAATAAGGCATGTTGGTAATGTATTTAAAGCTGTTGGAGAAATGCTTGGTAAGCATATTGATGGACTGCTTAATGGAAAAAAAAACATAACATAAATGATCCTATGCTTGCTTTATCCTTACGACAAATCTCTGATAATTTGTTCAGAATGAGAAAATTACAGATGAAATGCAGAGGGACACCATCCTTCCAGATGCAGTTGACAATCTGTGGTTGATGAAAAAGATGCAATATCCAAAATGAACAACTTATTCTGTGGACGTCATCTCTAAGTTGGTTTTGCGGAGAGAACAAAACTGTGAATTGTGAAGTCCCCTTAGGTGCCGCAATGCTGGCTCAAACAAAACATTTCACAAATAAATCAGAATCTGGAGTAACATGTGCTGTGAGAGCAACAGCCAAAGCATCAGCAAAAGATGCCAATGAGAAATGTGGTTGTTACAGGGCTTCAAAAACTTAAATGAACTAAAAAAGAAAGAGTGATTGGTGAGATTTCTGGGCAATAGTTTCAACATATTTTTTTCATGATGTTAGAGTCAAATTCGATCAACATAAAGATATTGTTTTTTAATATGTTCAAGATACAAACAACTTACTACTGCAAGCAGCATTTGCTGATGTCACGAAAACAAAGTATACTGCAGGGTGCAAATCCTTTAGTCTTCTCAGTCAGCTATTGACATCAATATTTCGGAGATCAATGGAGTCTAGAGGTAATACTTTAGACATGAATGAAAAATATCAACACATGGTATAATTTTTAGAACCATCTGTAAACCCCAGTGAATTTATGACAGGTCACCTTTCCTGAGTCCATTTCCTGAGTTATTTGTAAAGGATCATGTCAATGATGCTGTTTTGAAACAGAACGAAACATTGGATTGAACTGTTCATAGTTTATGTATTGTTATTTTTACGTCTTGGTTAGCCTATTTACAAAATGTTGTAAAAGATCACCTATACGAAGGAAAATTCAGTTCACCTTCTGAAAGCCTTCATGAAGAAAGTGAATCAACACAATAAATCCCCAGAAAGAATTTTTGAATTAAATTTTCCCCACGAGACATAGACCTAATGCTACAGAAATGTGCAATGAATCCATTATAATGTTCACTAACAACAAACCCCTGGAGAAGATGTGAGATAGAGTGAGAGCAATCAGGCTACTAGGATAGTACTAAGATATTAAAATAATTTTAAATACAGTCGGCACTTGTTATTTGGACATTTTAGGGAACAGCAAAAACATGTCGACATAACAGGATGTCGACTCAACAAGAAAACATGAGTACCCCAGTATAACAGCCTCCATGTATGTTGCAAAGACAGTGCCATAATAATAACATGTCGTAGTACTCACCATGTAACTGAAAAGCAAAATGTAATCATGTTTTCATTGTATGTATACATCTCTGTAATTTGTGATTTGTATACTAAATCTAGATTGCTCGGCTGATTCAAAGGCATGTGTCGATCTTCCTTTGCTATTCATTTTTGACAGTGGTGGATTAGTTGTCATTATGACTAAGGTTAATTAAGAAAACTTTATTTTTATACACCAACTTATTCTTCATTAGTGAAAAAAAAACTATCATTATTTGCTGCGACAGAAAATTTGTCGACTTATTTCCAGGCACATAGCTTCTATGAGGCAGTACTAGGCAATTGCCGAGATTCGATTTCCAAAAATGAGAACGTACGATGTTCTAGAATTTCAAGTTTCAGAGGGGGATTTTTGGCAATATTGAGATTTTGGTATCATTTCTGTCTCGATGTGCTCTTTTCAATGATCATACTAACCTGCATGTAGATCTATGCTAAGGCTGAAAAAAAATATTCTCGTTTCTAGTCCTCCGACCGACCGTTAATTTTTAACCCCGACCGCATTTTTTTTACCGAGAAATATTCCGGAATTTCAGTTCCGTATACCGGGAAATAGTCCGCGCCATCGTTACCATTGGAAACGGAATTTTAAGATGGCTGCACAACTACGATGCTTGCTCGTTTGTAAAAGTAGATAAATGCGTCCATTTTTGTATTTTATTGTGTGTCAAGTTTGTTTGAATAAGCATGAAGCTCATCAAAATTTATCAAAGCAATGGCTTTGCATACATTAGCAGTTATTAAAAATGACGGGTGTAAAAATAAAAATTCCCGACCTACCGACCCACTTTATTTTGATGACCGTGACCAGAAACAAGAGTATTTTTTTCCCAATTCCACAATCCCGTAACTCGCTTTAAAACGTTATCGCAGTTCAAAACTTCAGATGCAATTTTCTCAAGGTAGGAAAAAATGAAATACGGGTTTATAGAAATAACCCTACGAATTATGTGAAAACTGTGTTAGTTAATTATTAATCTGACTGACAGAAGCTTAGACAATACCAATAAATATAAAATTGATAAATTTGCAAACTGTTAACAAAGACAGTCAAACTCTTCATTTATTTATCTACTTAGTGGTGTTTTATGGCGCATAGACAACCAATGGTCATGTAGCGCGCTTCAAAATGATAAAGATAATAATGATAAGTTATATCATAAGATAATGTAAAAATAAAATAATGTAAACATAAGATAATGAAAAATGAGAATGAAGGAAATATGAATTAGGTAAGAATGATAAGGGCGTATAAAAGTTTGCAAAGTTAACAAAGAGTGTATAAAAATTATCACAGTTAATTGTAAAGTCCGATTTCCTTTAAGTGGGTGATAATTACCTCAGGTAAAACAATTTTTAAAAGGGTGTTACAAGTTTTCAGCATTAAAATGCTTGGTACAGATAGGTTGAAGATCGATGCAATCAATAAGAACATGTTTGACAGAATATGGTGCATTACATGGAATACATTCTGGTGAGAAGCCAAGAATGGGTAAAATGAGAATGTCCAATTCTGCATTGAGCGAATATCATCTCTTCCCGACGAATGGACCAGTAAGAGGGGTGCCATTCGCCTAGGGTTGGTTTGACTGAGTGAAGTTTGTTGTTAATGTCGGCATCCCATTGGGAGTGCCAGGAAGACCGGAAGAGGTTAAAAAATATAGATTTAAAATCAGTGTAAGGAATGTTGACACTTGAAATTGGTAATTACAGGGCAGATTTAGCAAATGCATTAGCTCTATCATTACCTTTAATACCCATGTGACCTGGGATTCAGCAAAATACAAATTCTTTGGATGTACTGAGGCGAGAGATTCTCTCAAGGGTATCACAAACAGTGGGACTTTCCAAGTTCATATTGTGCAAAGTTTGTAAGGTAGATAATGAGTCTGAGAAAATAATGAAATAATTATCATTTGATTCTTCAGCGAGATCGAGGGCAAGGTCAATGGTTTTTATTTCAGCTGAAAAAAATAGACGACTAGTCTGGGAGACGGCATTTTTTAATTTCATTTTCAGATACTGCTGCAGTTGCAACATTGACAATAAGATTATTAGATTCCAAGACCCATACAAGTCTGTCGTTTACCATTCTTTCCAGTGTTTTATAAATGCAAATGGTGAGGGCTATTGGGCGATAATTATTAGGATTACTAGAATCCTTGCCCAGCTTTGGTATTGGAATTACCGATGCTTCTCTCCAGGAAGAAGGGAATTCACCAGATTTCCAAATACTGTTAAAAATTTCGAGTAAAGGGAAAAAGTATGGACATGAAGGTGTTTCAGACATTGATAATGGACTTTGTCCGGGCCAGGTGAAGTATCGTTTGCCTTGTTAAGGGCATACTTTAACTCTCTCATTGAGAAAAGTTTATTGTACTTCTCTTGGTTCTTGGAAGAGAAATTAAGTTTTTTCTCTCTTGTTTGGTCTTGTGCGTCTGAAACTTTTTTGAATACTTTTCAGAGGAAGACTTTTTGCTAAATGTAGTAGTAGCTAGTGTCTCAGCAATTTCTTGAGCAGAGTTACTATCATTGTTTAATTGGGGAACAATCTTTCCCATTAATTTTTCGAATCATATTCAAAGTTTTTTTGATGGAGATTCTACTATTGAGTTAAGAGACATATTGTCTCCAAAAAATTATTTTACTACTTTTAATAGTTCTTCAAGCCATTGCTATCAGTGTACCAAAAGATTTGAGATTTTCATGAGTTGGTCTCAGGTTAAATTTCCTAAGGGATTCCTTTCGATTTTGGATAGCCCTTTTACAATCTTCATTATAACAAGGCTTATCAGGGTTTTTTGGAATTTGTCGAGGTCTGAGGGATAGAATTTTCCGCTGCCTCTATAGGCAGGGAAGTAACAAGAGGGCGATGATCGCCCTGCATCGCTCACCAGAATAAATGTTAATTAACTTGTTACTAAAATGTGATAAAGGTACACTTGTGGGCAAATAATGGGGAACAATAATAAACTCGATAAAGGACTATCGAAGGATACTACAAAGGAATATTTTCCGCTGCCTCTATGAGCTGGGAAGTAAAAAGTAAAAGACACATCCTCACTACTGTCTAACTTTTCACGAGAAATATTCTGCTGGCAAAGTAGCACGTAAGTATTGTGCAGGAAGTTGAGTAATTAAATTGTTTTGGTTGTTTTGACTAACTGGTTTGTTTGGTGGTAAAATAATAGAACATAAAGTAATACCTTTGTGTAAGGACATCCTTACAGCAACAGCTTGGATAGTTGTATTTAAAGGCACATGTTTATGAGGAATATTGTTATATGCAATTATAAATACTCCACCTTGAACATTATTGCCCTCGGTATAAATTTTACTATATAAAGAATAAGATTTGAAAGATACATTATCATTCTGTTTTAAGAACGTTCCTGGAGACAAACTGCAGCAGATTTATACTGATTGATTAAGAGCGATATTTCATCACAATTGGCCCTCAGACCTCGACAATTCCATTGGATAATATCATTTGGTGCCATGGTGATAAATAAATGTAAAAAATGGGACTACGCCTCATCTTCCATATCCTCAAACTCGGCGGAAATAATCCAGTCACTCTCTTTGCCAGACTCTTGCATCTGTTAGACAGAGATGTAGTTCGTTGTTTTTTGTAATGTTTTCTTTTGTGTCGACTTTTTGGTTTAGATGAGGAGAGTTTTCATGTAGAAGTGGAGGGTTTAGTTGTAGAGGGGGGGGGATTTAGACAAAGACGAAGAATTTTTTGTGTGGAGGGTGTTTTTGATGTTTTAGTTTTTGTAGTGTTATTTGTTTTGAATAGTTTTATGGGAGTTGGAGCAGAGGATGCAGTGTTAGACACAGGCTATTTCTGTGCAGTTGTAGTATGTATTTTGTTTTGAAGGGGAGGATAAACAGGGAAGTTACAGGACCAGACTTTTAAGAGTACTGGACATTTCAGTGAATTTTCTACAACGATTTTGATCAATAGCTCACAAGTATGACATGAAGATTTTTCAGGAGCTGGGGTTGGGGCGGGGCAGAAACATTAGCATAAATGGTAGTTTTGCTCAACTGCTCTTGGCCTTGTTGGCGTTTATGTATTTTTTTTATGGCTTCGTAAAAAGACACATTTTCATGGTACTTATATGAAAGAATATCTTTTTCATTCCTGCAGACTAAACAGTCTTTGGAATAGGAGGGATGAGAGGATTTGCGATTGAAACAGAGAGTTGTATTGCTACATGATATGGAATTATGGTCTGGTCCCTCAAAAGAGCATTTTGGACATACTGGTTTGTTTTTACAGTTGTGATGGCCATTACGCTGACATTTAAAACAACGCAGCGGGATGGGCACATACACTTGGACTTTGATAGATTGAAAACCTATTTTAAAATGAGAAGGGAGATTTGGTGTCGAGAACGTTAGAACATAGGTATTAGTATTAGTAGTGGGGAAACACTGCACTGAAGCCTTGAAGAAATGTTGTACAGTAAAACCTCATTATCTCGAGGAGTTATTGGAACGGCATAGATGCTCGAGATAAGCCATGTGCTCATAAGTTTTGTGTCAAGTGTCTGATCGAGCATATTTACATAATATTACCACAAAATGCTTATTTAAAATGTAGTCAGAAAGAAGTATACATGTTTCTTGATTGTTAAAATAAATTAAGCTGATTGATTAAATAAAGTTTTCTGTTCGTATAATATCCTTGTTATTTCCATACAGTGAAACAATTAATATGCCATTGTCACAGTGTATGTCAAAAAATACTTGATAAAAGTTCTGGTCTTTCATTATGGAAATTGCGCTTGTAAGCATGTAAATATCCTTGTATTTGTTGCGAACTTGATAAAACATTTTCGAGATAATCAAAGTAATTAACACAGTTAAGTCATAGGACCATCATTTTTACTCAAGATGTTGAAATAATGATGCTCACTGGTATACACAACTAAGAACAAAATTGGCAGAACTTTAATGACTCCTCGTGATATGTTGTTCGTGATAGTGATGCTCGTAATAATGTTTAACTGTTCATCAAACAACCTTGATGGTACTGAAGACGACATATTCTGATGTTTCACATGAGAGCGATGATGATGATGATGAAGATGCATATTACCCTAGTACCAACCCCAACATAACAGACAACGAATTTGATCAGTTTGATCCATCGGATAACGATGGAGAATATGAAGGTCTTGATGAAGGATGTGGACGGTCCTAACATAGGTATTTATGCTAACAAGAGTGCCACGATGGCCCTGCATTGCTCATAAGAATAAATGTTATTTAACTTGTTACTAAAAAGTAATAAAGGTACGCTTGTGGGCAAATAATGGGGAACATTAATAAACTCTATAACGGACCATCAAAGGATACTACCAAGGAATATTTGTGATGACTGAAGGATGCCACAGACCAAATTTGGTGATAATCCAACCACTGGTTCATGAAAACAAGTCATTTTAACGTATTTCTATTTTTAGCTCTAGCAGCCCCTAAAAGGGGCCGATCAAATGTATTTAGGCAAACTTGAGAGGACCATATTCACTGGTTCATGAGAAGAAGATTAAAGGTTTTTCTATTTTAGCTCTGGTGGTGCCTAAAAGGGGCCAACCATTTTTATGTAAATCTGATAAAATTCTATCTAAGAGTGCTACAGACCAGCAGTTAGAACGTCAAAAGGCTTCTCTACAGCAAATTTGAAGTAATTCCGACTGGTAGTTCCTGAGAAGACCATTATTGACGATGGACGACGGAGAATCCACCTACCCATCCTAATAGCTCACCCTGAACCTTCGGTTCTGGTGAGCTAAAAGGGGGAAAAAAGTACAGAGGTGGAGGATCCCGATTAAGAACTCTGCTATCGCACCGTTTCCTGTGCCGCCATGAGTAAAACCCCGATTACTCTCCTAGAGAATGGTACCGAATGTACAAAAAATGGTACGCTTACGCTATCTAGCCATTTGTTTAACGGAAAAATAACAAGACTACGTATGTTTTTCTCAGTTTATTTTTTCTCAGGTTGGGAATTTTTACCAAAAATAGGGGAAAAAAGTATATTCCAGAGGTGGGTGAATGGGGCAGAATTTCGGCCCCAGATTTGAAAGATCGAGAGCCCTGTCAATACACTAATGATCACAATCATCATTTATTGCACATCATAGCTTAAAATTATGGTCCAACATTTGGGCTCTGTACAGTGCAAGTGCCCAAATATTTGAATGTATAATTTAAGCCTAGCACTTTTTTGATATATATTTTCATCAATATATATAAGTTGACTATCACAGGTAAATAGTAAAAGAAAAAACGCTCACTGTTTGGTGTTAAAATGACATTTTAATACAGGCTCTATTTCGCTCTTTCGGGGGACTGGGGCCGGGACCCCGGGAGGGGGGAATTTCACAGAAAAAATAACAAGACTACATATGTTTTTCCCAGTTTTTTTTTTCAGGTTGGGGAATTTCTAACAAAAAAAAGAGAAAAAAGTATATTCCAGAGATTGAGGATCCTGATTAAGAGCTCTGCTATTGCACCGTTTCCAGTGCCGCCATGTATAAAACCCCGATTACTTTCCTAGAGCCCGGTACCAAATGTACATAAAACAGTATGCTTATGCTATCTTGCTAGGCGAACTACACAGTTTAGCAAAGATCCAATCAAAACTGTGGCCACTAGAGGGTTAACAAGATTTTTCAATGACTTGACCAGGTGACCTAGTTTTTGACCTCAGCTGTTCGAGCTTGTCCACTATTAAGACAAGCATTTTGACAAGGTTTGGTGAGCAACCAATCAAAACTGTGGCCACTAGAGGGTTAACAATGTTTTCCAAAAATTTGACCTGGTGACCTGGTTTTGACCCCAGATCGGAGTGGACTGATTGATCACTATAGCTCACCGAGAACTATGTGCTCAGTTGAGCTAAAAATCCCGACCTACCGACCCATATTTAGGGAGGTTAGACGAAAAATGAAGTCTTTCAACACCCAAGCCATGTACAGTCAATCTTGTATTAAGCGACCGCTCAAGGGAAAGACTAAAATGATCTCTTAATAAAACAGTGTCTTAATACAAATCCTGAAGTCACATGATATATTATTTAGATAAAAGTTGCATTGTTTTATTCCCTTCATGTATGTATATGCTATTTTTCCTTCTGGACCTTTTATTTGTGAATAGGTAGTCAAATATGTCGCAGATAACAGTAATAATCATTATTCAATGAAAAAATGCAGATTGATTAAAATCAAGTACTTTTTCATGTCGTACTTTTTAACGTTGATCACACACCGTGTGATACCCATCCAGCTTTGTATACAGAAATAAATGAAATTAATTGCATTGTACCAGTTAAAATATTTGATAAATCAACTTATATTGATTGGTAACCTTAAAATGACGATTTGATTTTATCAGACCTCAATATTGGCACCATCATCCCCATGTGTCATTCAACTGTGTGGATAAACAGGCACAATTTGTTCACAATTTACAAATAGACATGAAATTCATGGTTGATGACATATCACATGTATTTGATGATGCGTTTCTTGGTCATATGACTACTATATTCCCTTGCTCCCTATCGCATGATTTACATTCAGAAACTGCTCCCAGATTTAACAGTCCACTCGGACTACACTCTGGAAATGCGACTTTCGTGAAGGATTATTTTTTGTTAAAATATACGCCCAAGAAATTACAAAATACATTTTGAACCCATATAAATTTACAGTAGCGATTGAATTTGATTTGATAATGTGGAACAATTTAGAAAAACAGCTGGTTATTTTAGGTCAAGGTTTTCTTACTGTGTTTATACATAAAAGCAGAGCATGGTCATGTTTTGGATGATTTGATGTACTGTTGTTTTTCACACATTTGACTCAGGTTAATTTTGGACACCTGTGTTTGCATGTAACATTCTATAGGAATTAACAAATTGACATGTGACACAGTTGCTTAATGAAAAGATGCTATTTCACAAATTGTATAAGAGGTAGAATTATAACAAACAGGATAATATTCCACAAGTGGTAACACATATGTAGTTAATATATAGTCCACTGTATTAACAAAACATTTGATTTCTACCATAACAAATGCAGGCAATCAATGTTAGTCAACATTTGCAGTGTACATACATAATGTAATTCTACACCAGATGACAGATCTGCAAAACTCAGAATTTGAAGTTATAAACATTAGAAGTTTCCAAAAGAGCACTGTATTAAATTCAGTAAATCACTTCAACATTTTTAAAATTCTTTTGAAAACGTTTGAAATATGAAGCTGTATCATGGGAGAGTACCAGATGGAGAACAAGATCAAATTCAATCTAAATGGAAAGTGCTTGAAAATATCTAGCATAAGCACCCCCTTTTGACAATGTGAAGTCAGGCTTGTGCTCAAATCTGTACATAATGCCTATAATGGATGTACAAGCTACTATTTGTTACTTAAAAGTATGTTATATACAGCCAAACTTGTGTACAAAGACACCCTGCAGAAACCCCTGGAGTCCTTTGCAGACAGGTGTCCTTCATTTGCAGGTTTGACAAAGTAGAGAACAAAATACAAAAATCTCACTTTTAAAGAATGATATTAGTTGACTGCTTCCTTGTATGCTAATCATGCCTTACAAAATAAGCATACTTGTGTTGACACATTCTTACTGTGAATATACAAAACAAACTAAAATATTAATACTGTTATCATTCGATTCACAAAGAAGCTCACAGAAATTCAAAGTTTGATGCAAGGGCTGCTTAAGCTGCATTAAAAAGCATGGCAAATCCAGTAAGACACACTTCATGAACATCAATAACAAAATTTGTTATTTATTTTGTTATTTGTAAATTTGTTAATTAATGCAATGAATTGTTAATACAAGAGGACTGCCATTACAACAGAAAAATATACTTTTTGCCCTTCAAAATAATCTTAATAGAGTGTTCACAAGGTGATATGCCAATGCCACACGACACACAAATCTCAATGCCAGACAGAGACCCATCAATATAACTCACTCTGAGCACTTTGTGCTCAGGTGAGCTAAAAACTTACCAGAAATTGTCTGCATGTTGTCTTCACTTCCAGTTGCAGCTGTCAAGGGAAAGTTGATTTTCATTTGTAATGTACTTCATTTGTAGGTTGGCCAGAATACTCATTGCATGTATCTGTTGATCTAAAACAAAAATGTTTTCTTTAAGCTTTTTGTATTGTTCATGCATATTGACAGCATATTAAAACAACTTAATAACTAATGAACCATTTTGTGAAAGAAAAGAAACACCAAGATGATGCTAGACAAAGAAGAGAATAATTAGATTTAACATTTTATAATTTTCATAGTGAAAGGTGGGTGGAATTAGATTACAGTGATTTAGATAAAAATCATCATTAATTAATGTATTTATTAATTACACATCCAGTATCACCCCACTAATAGGACCATCATTGAAGTGCCCCATTACCAGCGTGGCCCTATTTAAGGTACTAAACATCCAGGTGATATTAATGTATATACTATTGCAGGCTTCTCGAACTGCTGACATTTGGTCAGGCAAAGATAGAATTTCTGTCTGATCAAATGAAAATTTGTTAGGCAAAATACACTATAAATAAGTGATAAATTCTGTAAATCATACCCGGCTGCCAGACATCTGGTCCAGTACTAGCAAAAAAGTTAATGCGCCCTCTTGTGAATTTTTTTCTTCCCCTTTTTGCAAAAATACTGTTTTCTTCCAAATTAAGAAAAAGGCTTCTTCCTCTAACTGTGAAAAAAGCCCTACAGTTGCATATCCATGGGTTTTTTGGGCTATTTTGACAACCGAATTTTACCGATATTCGGTCGCATTCCCAATGGTAAAAAGCATATTTTTTCCCAATTGCATGGCAAAAATTCCTAATTCAAATGAGAAAAAAAAAATGGAAAAAAAATTTACAGCAGTTTAAATGTTTACTGAATGTCCAAATCTACATCTACATCTACATGATACTCCCAATCAATCAATACTGATTATAACTGGGAGGCGCTTGTCAGGAAAACTGTGTTAAAAAGTATTAAGTGCTCAGTTAAAAGATAAAAGTTTACAGACTAATGAGTGCAAGGTTAAGATTAAAAACATATGAGTTAGAAAGGAGCTGTCTCCAGCCTTTCCTTGAAGATGTTTAGGCTGGGACTGGATTTGACCTGGTATGGGAGACTGTTCCAGTGCCTTATAGTTCTAGGGAAATAGGAGCTAAGGTGATACTGGGTACATGACTGGGGGATCAGGAAGTTCAAATTTCTAGTTGGGATGAGGTGGTTATGATCAACATGAACAAGGTTGTTCTGGATTTTGTAGAGAAGCATAAGAGAGGAATGGAGTCTGCGGCTTTCTAGGGAGGGCCAGCCAAGATTGTGTAACATTTGTGTGACACTACTTTGGAAATCAAAATTATTGCAAACATATCTAGCCGCAGCTCTTTGTACACTTTCAACTTTATAGGTTAGATGTTTCTGCCAAGGGTGCCATATTATTGAGCAGTATTCTAGTTGCAGTCTAACATAAATTACATATGCCAAAGTTTTGACTTGCCTATTTTGGGTTTTGATGTTTCTTTGGATAAATCTTAGGGAGTGTTTTGCCTTGGAGGTGATGTTATTTATATGGTGGGTCCAGTTTAGTTCTTTTGAGATAGTTACTCCTAGGTATTTAGCAATTTCTGCTGATTTAAGTGTTTTTCCATGAAGGGTGTATGGGAAGATCACAGGGTTCTTTTTTCGGGTAACTCTAAGCACCTCACACTTGTCTGGGTTGAACTCCATAGCCCAGTCTCGTTCCCAAAGTTCTAGTTTTTGAAGGTCATTTCGTAATATGGCCGCATCTGACTGTCCTTTGACTGTCAGGTAGACTATTGTGTCATCGGCAAATAACCTGGTCTTACTTTTGATTGTTTCAGGCAAATCATTAATATATGCCAGAAACAGGCAGGGTCCAATGACTGAACCCTGGGGGACACCGGATGACACTGGCAAATGGTCGGAGGTGTGACCTTCAACTGCAACTCTTTGGCTGCGGTTGCTTAGAAATGACCTAATCCAGGTGGATACCTGTTGATTAACACGCATATTTTTTAGTTTGACGATTAACTTGTGATGGTCGACTTTGTCAAAGGCCTTTGAGAAATCCATCACAATGACATCCGTCTGTTGTCCATTATCTAGACTATCAAAGACTTCTTGGGAGAAACTCAGCAACTGAGTTTCGCAACTACATTTAGACCTGAAACCATGTTGATAAGGACTAAGGATACTGTGCTCATCTAAGTAAGTCATCAAGTTTGAGACTATGATGTGCTCCATTAATTTAGAGGAAATGCAAGTGAGGGATATTGGTCTGTAGTTGCTGGCTTTAGATTTATTGCCCTTTTTGTATACTGGTGCTATAGTTGCATTTTTCCAATCATTGGGCACGATACCTGTTTCTAAAGATAACCTGAATATGTAAGTGAGGATGGGGGCTATTTCACTGTGGAGTTCTTTAAGGACCCTTGGTGATATTTGATCTGGACCTAGAGCTTTATTGGGGTTTAGACCTGATAGGAGTTTGTCAACTCCTTCAACCGTTATTTTGATACAGGGCATACTGTGGGGGGAGGATTTAATGCATGTTTGCAAATCTGTTTTAGGCTTAATGGCTGAGGCTGCGAGAAAACAGACTCAAACTGTCTGTTTAGGATATTTGCTTTATCCTTTGAGTTAGTATAAGTTTGACCTTCAGACTTGAGGGGTGCTACTCCACAGTTTTCAGATTTGTTATGTTTAACAAAGTTGTAAAATTTTTTGTTATGACCTGTTTGGGAATCCCTGTTGAATATAACTGACTCTAAGTATGACCAATATGAGTTTCGAATTTTTCTTTGGATGATCGCCCTTAAAGTCTTAAATTGGGTATCGGATTTAGGAGCTACATTTTTCTTTACAAGTTTGGCAAACAATTTGTCACGTTTCCGTATTTGTTTAAGTATATCAGTAGTAACCCAGGGGAGATTTTGTTTATGTTTGGTAATTTTAGTTGGTATATACAAGCCACAGAGTCTATGGAGTTCGTGCTTAAAATCGGTCCAAGCCATGTTTGGGTCTGTATGTTTGCAGTCCCAGAACTTACTGGAAAATTTGTTCAATTCAGATTTCATTTTTAACCAGTTGGCCTTTTTATAGCAGTGGATTTTCCTTTGAGGTTGAGCGGGACGACCTCTATTTATGCTTAATTCATGGAAGATGATATCATGATCGGAATTTCCTAAGCTAGGGAGGGATTTGACATTAAATACCAGGGAGGGTAGATTAGTAAGGAATAAGTCTAGGACATTATTATTTCTTGTGGGAATTTTAACCATTTGCTCAAGATTGAGACTGACAATATTTTCAAGGAAGTTTTCATACAGGGCTTTGAATTTACAGGAGTTCTTGAGAGATTCTGATGACCAGTCTATGTCAGGCATATTAAAATCACCTGCAAGCCATATAATGCTGTTTTTTGGGACTTTCTGCAGGGACAACCATAACTGAGATAGTGCATCTGGATCATTTTCATGGGGCTTGTAGAATGAACCGACATAGATATTTCGGGAATATACTCAATTTGGCCCAACAGATATTACAATCTGTTTTGAGATCAGGCTGTTCCTGACTCAATAGGGTCCTTGTCACAGCTATCAGGACTCCTCCCCCTTGACTGTAAGTTCTATCATCCCTATAGACTGTGTAACCTAAACTGTCTGGGAATATCTCAGCAGTATGGATGTCGGATTTGAGCCAGGTTTCACTACAGCAGATTATATCAGGTTTTACCTGGTCGATCATCTGATTTAATTCGGGGACTTTATTTTTGATCGACCTACAATTTATGTTATGGACAGTTATGCGTTGTTGTTTATTGATTAACACCTTTTTAGGTCTTGTACTGGCTCTAGGTTTGGGATTTGGGGTAGGAACTTTTGATTTTGGGGTGGATGAGGCTTGAGGTAGGGGATGATGATCTAAGTTCTGGCCCGAGGTGCTAAGGAAAGACCCAACTTGTTGAAGAGAAACATCATTTTCAATGGATTGGTTTGAAGACTCAAGGTGACAGTAGATATTTGTATCATTAAGGGAATCTAGGGAAACTCTTAGGGACATGGAATAATTACAACTACCGCAACATTGACAATACCAGCTAAATTGGGAGTCTGACAGTTTTTTATAATTTGAATTACCTATCCCTTGGCAGTCTGTATGAAACCATCGATCACAGTTGTCACAAAGGATGGCTTTCTGGCTCCAAGATACCTCCTGATTGCACTTGCCACAGGGATACTGGGGTGTGTTACACACTGGTCCAGGGTTTAGCTCAATGTCTGAAGACTGTTTGACCAACAAACAGAACAAGAACAGAAAAGACAATTTACATTTGTTGGGGTACCTTTTATCAGCTGTGTTTACAGAGGCAAAAATACTAAGACTTTGCGATTTATGATTGACAAATGAGGACATTACCTTACTTCTGTTTAAAATTGTGCTGGAGTGGGCCTCAGATGAGTTTCTATTACAAAAATTTGTGACAAAAGTAATAAAAACTATCAAGGTGCAGATTTTACAAAAAACGGGATTCATAGTGTACCAGTAATCGGACAACCGGAAGTACGCGGATATCGTAACGGAAAGTTTTTAACAGAGTCTGGTTGGAGAAGTTTACGAAGCTTTTCCACTTAGACAATCAATATTGTTAATTTGAGATATACTTTACCACCAACACCAGAGATACAGTGACTTTTCCACAGAAAAAGTGATATATAATATATAATTTTATTAGAGCGCTGAAATTTTGTTGTGAAGTTTTTCCGACGCATGTGCAAAATCATTCAAACAACAAAGTTATCAATATCTAAAACAAAAATAAACAGAATATTTGTCATTTTTTAGTTTTATTTGATTATTTTTAGTTATTTTATACAGTGTGACTTTTTCCCAATTTGTCCAAAATGTCGCGAAAATTCCAAATTCTGGGGGTCGGGTCATGTTCCCAAAATGCTGAGAAAAAACCCTGTTATCACTGTAGAGTCCCTGGCTTTATATTCGATTTATATTTATAATGAAAATTTAGTTACATAAATATATCAGAATAGAGGCTTGTTATGATGCTGTTGTTGTCCATGTAGTTTAGTTGTAGTTTATTTCATCAGAAGACCACAATATGATCAGCAATTTGAACCACTTCAAGGTTATAAAACACTCACCTCTACCACTAAGTTTACACTTACAGAAAAGATAAGGAGTCTGTTATACATAATAAAACCAAGAAAACTTACTATCAATGTGAAATCTAGCATCAGACATGTCCTCAACGTTGACATAAGCAACAGAAATAAGTAATGTATTGTTCTTTGCAGATATCAACAAACACTGCATGTTACTTCTTCCACAACCTTATCCTATTGCGTGCAGATATCAATGCTGTACATTAAACCATTACCAAATTCGTTAACTCGCACGTTTTTCTCGAGGTACAAATGAGCGGGATTGTAGGTTTCCGGCACTCGGAACTACTCGGATGTCTCTCGACATTGACCTCGGACGTAATACGATGGCATCCATTGGGACTACTTTCAACCTCGTTTCCAAATAGCGCTAAAAATGGTTGTCGTACAAATCCGTCGTACAAAGATTTCAATGTCTGGATCTGTTTAACTTTTAAATCGAAGTCAACATGAACACAATCTTTAGCAAACTGCAAAGCTTCAAACAAGTCACTGTCATCGGCCATCTTTACGCGTAGAACAATTGAGTGAGAAGGCAGTTCCGGCGGAGAAATGCATCGATTTGATGCATATTCCTCCACCAATCACATCCGAGGTTAGTATGGAGCGAAGCGGAGTTAGCCGAGGATTGCCGATTGGGTTTCCGGTCCAATGTCAAATTCTACGGCAACGAGTAGATAGCTGGATGTGAACGGGAACCAGTGGGTACTGTTTCCGAACTGGTCCCCAGCGCAGGTCACCAGCACACCTAAGGTAAGGCATTGTCAACGGGAACCAGTTTATGGTTGTTTCGTGCTGATTATTTTCGATCCCTAGTTATGGAAATGTGTATTCCCCGGCCCTAGCGCCGGGAAATAAGAAAAAACAAGACTTCACGGCCCTAGGATTTTATTTTTTCTTTCTCAATCGATTTTTGTAAAATATGTATCAAATAAAAGATGAAGCTCTCAACGTTTAGAAAATGTAAAAATAATTAATGTTTCTTATCCAAAAATATATTTTTGAACCATGTGAAGTTCATCAAAATTTCGATAAAAATTGTCACTTAATTTTGGGTCCACGGCCATTGGGTATATTTTTTTAAACTTATTTTGATTTTTATTGCTTCATATCAGGGTTAAAGCTCTCAGCTTTCGGAAAATGATGACTTTTTTAAGAAATCGTTTCTTGATAGATAAGTATAATTTTGAGTACTTCAAATTTGTACTTAGATTTTCAAACAAATGCAAATATTTTTGGGCCCGAATTCCACGGCCCTTGAGTCTATTTTTACTTTCCAACTTATTTTGGTTTTTCTTACATCACATAAAACCTCTCAGCTTACATAAAATGTTAACTTTTGAAAATAGGATCATGATACTTGCATGGTTTTGAGTGGCTCAAAGTGGCACAAGAATTTATTTTCGTTCTTATTGATGTGTTTGAATCCATATGTGTATCTATACTAATTGTTCTGTTGAATCATGGTCATGTGATTTGTTAATTCTTATTTTTGTTTTTAGTCTTTACGGTAATAGACTATTTAATTGATCTTTAAAGAGGTTAAACATATAATCAATATATTTTACATTAAGTAATAACAAAATCAATTAACAATGGTACTGTTTATTCATGATCAATTACAAGACATAGCAAGTAGAAAATATTACAGAACAGAAATGAATAAAAACAAAAATATGTACAGAACAGGCAACATAAACTAAACCAAAAAATATTTATACAGAGCTGACAAAATAAAGAAAACAAAATTGTTGCACAGAAAAGACAAAATGACCATAACACAAATATTTACAGAACAGGCGAAACTAACAAAACATATGCACGCATTCTGGGGTGTATATAAGTGGAATCATGACTTACGTAAATGCTGCTTTAGAAGTGAAAATAAAGGTATTGTATATACATTTTGTTCTGGGACAGATCCCTGATAAACACAAAATGCTATCATGTTCATGTACTAAAATGTTCATCAAGACTTGAAGTTAGCAGAATATTTTTATTAACTCATGTTGGTGCTGGCAATAGTAATTAGAATGAAACATTTGATAAATGTTATTTACATACGAAGTAGCAATCACATGACACATTTTAATCTTTATTTAACTTCAAGGTCAATATCGCAAAAAATCATACTCTGACCAGTACTTCACCTATTATTATGACTTCAATATACATGATATCAAAATATTTTTGACATGAATATAAGTAACAGTTTCTGTACTTATAATTTCAGAAGTTAATAAATCCTATTGCTACCATTGCTACACACACGATGGGTTCCTATATGACCACCATAAATCCCTAAATTATCAGTTTATATCCTGAATTTGGAGTCTGTGCAACAATTGTATAGTTTTCTTATAAAGTTATATACACAAAGAACTTACAGATGTTGCGTGTATTTATAAATTAAGTAATTAAATCATTATGCATTTATATGCATTATTTTTCCCATTGTGCCATTCTGTAATTAGAATGAATATGAGTGCTTGACAACATGCAATTGACATCAACATAGTTTAAATTAATTTCAGGAAAGTAAGTTAATATCTCCATGGAAACAGAAAATATGACTATCTTCAGGGGCATATCCATATCAGTTTAGGGGGCGTAACAATTTTTGGATTAGAGGGCCTAATAATTTTGGGCCCGTTTCCTACCCCATTCCATGGTTGCGGTTGTGCTCAAATAAACTCTAGGTAGTTCAGACAAAAGAGAATATATGAGAGTCATATGATTTATACAAAAGTTAGCATTATCATGAGTCTTCATCTATGGTCCGGGAATTTTAAAACACGCGCATAGTTTTGGAAACTATGTGAGTACATGTACATTAACATTTATTCTAACATGGGGTACCTGTATGGGGAATCGGGGCTTAAACATGTGTTTGATGTTTACGGTAAGAACACTGCAGAACAAATCCTCCAGGGTAATGATTTTGATCGCGCAATCAGGACTATCATTTTGATAGATGAGGTTTTGACCCAGAAATTTCTTGAAAATTTCCATGTATGGCTGACAAAGAATGGTTAAACTCTGCCCGAAACACTTACTGAGCATGTTGGTAAAGCATTTGTACCATTAGTAGAATAATTTAGGACAGACGGGAGAAGCCTTTCACCACTCTTTCAGTTGTGGGATGATTACTTAACAAAGGTCTTTTAGCTTATCGAAATCTTTTCGTGACATCAACCAGACGTGCCAAGTGGGATGCTCATCACTATGCAATGGTAAGCCAGTTACCATTTTTGTTTGCTGCTAACCGATCACCATACGCAAGGTATATGACTTATATGATGTTTAGTATGAACCTTCCTCCAAAGAAAGCACCCATACATCTTGCCAAAGGGAATTTTATTGCAGAGTTGACGGACGGAAGATTTAACTCTGAATGGATGGGTGATCCTTTATCTCTACAAAACTCTCATATCTTGTTTGACTGCTGCAGTTCAAGACTATGTCGTCTGAATGAATAAAGAAATCTCGTATTAAAAGCGTAAATAATAATAATATATGAAGTCACACATAATTTAAAGTTAATTCATTTTCAAGTCTTCAATATTTCCGCTGATGTTTTGGACCATGTACACTTATTTACATCAGAACTGTGTGATTTAGCTTTAGAGACTGGTTGACTTAAATAATGAAGTTTCCTTGATCCGCTTGCATTATTTATATATAATGGGACTCACCCAGAAATCAACCACAAATCATAACAATGAAAATGATTATTACAACCAGACGACCGGTATTTCTTGGTTTTAAAATAATTACACGATATTCTGTTGTCTAGTTCCTTCATTCAACGTGAAATGGAGAGTTTGAATATCTGTTTGAAGTCGACTTCATCTGTATAGTGAAAAAACGTTAACATGCTGTCATATGCTATATAATTATGCATACATGTTTTAATACCGAATTAATGCTAGTGAAAGTCAGCTTGAAATCATAATAATAAGTTTAATAAGTTCATAGAAGCAATTTATAGAACATCCCGATATTTAGATGATTTACTTAACATCAATCGATCAATTTGATCCAGTTATGCAATATTCCTATGGAAATAATGCTATTGTTTAGAAAGTCTACGAGAGGACAGATAACTTTTTTATGTCTGAACGGCGTCATTTTCTTCCAAACATCTCATACAGCACAAATTTATCAGTTAATGCTGGTAAAGACTTGCCGGGTCGTGTGGTACTTATATAGCGTCGAGGAATTCAATGAACGTAAGAAAACAATTGGAAAGAAGTTTTTAATGCTATGATTACCATTAATAATGTATACATGGACCATTCTGTAAATCCTATCTATGAACAACCACAACTTATTTCTAAGCATGCGTTCTGAAGCTTCTTTTAGAGTTAAACGTATATCAACCATAATTTTACAATTTACGATTTTCGTAAACTTATATTCGATATAAATATTTTTTACAACATTAATGCTACAGGAAATATAGCTTGCCTTGTATGTTGTACTGCATGTTTTGTGTTTAACTCGTGGATATTTGCCAGTACAGAGTGTAAGTAAACTTAGTCAATGCACGACAGCTAGAGGTATTGCACGAGCACTCCATGGTCTCTTTTAGAATGCCTTTTGGAGATTTGAGATTTCATCCCTTTGCTTTTTGTCCAGTTTTGAGTCAATATGCTAAGTATTTAAGTGCTAGGAATTGACCTTTGATATTGACATTCAATGTTTGGCTTGAATGTTCTATGCTGCATAAGTGATCAGGTATAAAGTAAATACAAATAGTTTCTGGTTTCAGCTCACTCGACCCTCTATTTTTTCTGTCCACCCTAACCTGTTTTGGTCTCGATCATTTTTTATTGTCGATATTTTAATTCATTTTCATATGAACTGCATACAGATCTCCAAACTTAAAAAACATTTTTGAAAAAAAGTTATGCTGACCTTCTGACCCTGTATCACTCAGGCCGGATGTCAGTTGATACTTTTTTGTTTTTTGTTCGCGTCACTGATGTAAGCAGCGTTGGTTAGTTTGTGGACAATGTAGCCTGCATGAATAGGCTTTCAAGTTATTGTTATGGAGAATTTCTTTGTTATCCGTCTTCACTGCTTATTCTTATCTTACGGACGACAGGCAAGACATATAAATATAAATGTATACACCATTAACAGACCTACTTTTGGTATCAATTTCTGAAAATGAAGCCATTTTTATTCGTAAATTTTCTTAAGCCTTGAGGATATCATCGGTACTACCCCATTTCTTATCAATCCTATGACAAATCACCCCCACTTGCATGCACTGTCTCCGTGTATCGTACAAAATTCGTCCTGTCATTGTAAGCAGTGATTCTACATTACATTTGTAATATAGAGTCCCTGTTGAAACTGCACATAAGGTTTATTAATATAAAATATTGTTTTCTGTATGAAGTTTTATTCTGACGTTAAAAATGCAGGATTATGTAAAGCATTATGGGATACCGTTCACGAATTCCGAATCTATTTCACGGCGGTATCATCTACATGTATTAAAGTAGAACAATTGATACTAAACTTTTCAAAACACAAAATGCAGATACATCACAAGATTGCGTGATAGATCGCCTCAAGTAAGTAATATCACCTAGCTAGTAGTATTCACGTTAATTTTGCCCCTAAAACAGTTAGAAAAGTAAAATAGTAATGGTAAAAAATCAAGTTCATTGCCCTAAAACATGCTTATTTAATTAATCTGAGTGTTAACGTTTTGGATTACAATGATAAGTCAATCACACACTTTTTAGCCTGTTGTAAAGCTATATAAATTATAGTGATTTATAATTGTGAACGAGAAAAGAAAATACATGTATACAATTAACTACTTATTTAATAAAGTCAAATGCCACGGACTCACCGCATAAATAAATGCATTTGTTGGTTGATTTTTTACCATTTAGCTCAGTAGTGTATTAAATAAAGCTTGACTTAAAATTCTACTGCATACATTCATTCAACATGATATTCACTTTGTTTTCATTTTCGTTGCTTTCTGTTTAATTTATGGTCTTGTTTATAAGTTTATTTTACGTGATGATGTTAAAGTTAATAAAACCGTATTTATAACATTATAAACACTGTCAGCGTACCATCTTTATGAACGAGTACGGTTTTAACTGATTGATATTGACCATAGAACACCTGTTAGCCACGCCCCCTTTTGAATTATATTCATAGTTGACAGTAGAGGGCGCTGCTTGTGACGACACACCTTGACAGGTATCGGCCGACGGCCATCTTACGAAGTATTAGAAGTTTAATAAGTGTTTATTACTTGGAATAGCATTCTTGTTGTATGGAATTTTAGTATATTTGTGAGTTATAAATATCATCAGTCCGATTTCGGGCTGCACTTTTCGGTTTAATTGATATTGGTGAGTATTTTGACTAATATTTCAATCGTCCCAAAACGCGATATTACCCGCTAAACTCAACGGAATGTCATTCAAGCTTATTTGGATATGCAAATTTTTAAAGGGGTTTATTGTCTTAATTTAGAATGACAGCTCAAGAAATGATTATAGCTGGCACAGTTTGAGATATTTGTTTGTAGAAGTGCTGCTCAAACACAAAATATTAGAATAGTAAACAACTTTTGAGCGTGTTTTTAATGCATATGCGTGTGAGGCGAGGCATGATTTTCAAGGGGGAGAACTCGTTCTGGACTGGTCAAAGTAAAAGTGAAAGTAGATGATGGAAAAAATCCTATTAAATTAATTTTGATCTTTGTGATATGATGGACTAAGACATTAATCTTCCTATGTTTTATTGCATTGTCTCAAGGATAATAATCTTGTTATTTTTTCATAATAAATTTTATTAAAAGATGGAGCTCACAATTTATGTACAGTAGATGGCATTAAGACTGTTAAGGAAGGATTCATCAATACTAATATCATTTCTCATTCAAAGAAAAAAAAGAACACTTATGTTTCAAATATTTGATAATTTGTGTGAGAAATTTCAGGAACAATTATGTTGGCAGCAGCATCGGGGGCTAGTATGCTGTTGGGATGGTGTACATATAATAATTGTTTTGGTCCATGTAGCTATTAAATAGGCTTAAATAAATTCACAATTATTTACCATACCAAAAATGTACTAGCCTCATATGGTAGGCTTCCCGAAAGTTGCCGGACCGTTAGACATGTCAGGCAAATTTCAAGCAGGTCAAATAACTTTTCTGCGAGTTCCGGACCAGATCTCATGCAGTCGGGCACGATTTACCGCATTTATTACCTATTTACAATATATTCAGTCAGATAATTTTCGCTTAGTCAAACAGAAATTTTAACTTTGCCTGACCAAATGTCAGGCAAGTATTCCAGCAGCTTTGAGAAGCCTGTATGGTTAGCAGACTTAGATTTTATCTATTTAGATGAATGCGTGATCATGGACACTATCAGAGGGTTATTAATAATTTGAAACTAGAGCATGCAAACCAAAAGTTCTTACATGGCATACCTGATAATTACTTATGCTCTTTTATTACAATATCGCCTTTGTAACTTAAGTCAGACTCTGTTTCATGAGCTGATAAAAAAATTTTGACTGAAACTTTTCCTGGATTAAATTCACTGAAGTCAGAGGACCGGAACAAAATTACTTTATATGACAATGTAAACAAAGATTTTGTAACATAATTTTTACATCTCCATCTATGTCAGCTCATACATAACATTACATAAAAAGCTAATAAAATAAGGGTGTAAAATATCTTCAAGATACTTATCAGTCACATACTACAGTAAAGTGTCATTTATCAAGATTTTAGTGTGATCATTTAAAACATACAGTACTAACATGATTGCTTCTTGATTTTAAACAATGTAGTTTCTCACACCTACAGGCAATATATATCAGTCATTCCTCGTCATATTTGAATGAGCTAGGCTGTTAAGCGTTCTCCCTAGAGCAATCAACATTGACTATATTTTATAGTTAATGAGACTGAATCTATGAAGACATATATCCAACAGCATAAATAATTACATATACAGTCAAACTTGTTCTTCAAACACCTCCAAATAAAGACCACCCTGTGAATAAAGGCCATTCTTTGAAAAACTGTAACTGATTATTTAGAACAAACTGACCTCTGAATAAAGACCATACGTCATTGAAGGTCACATTTTGTCTTTCCCAAGGGTGGCCGTGTTCACAGGTTTGACTGTACTTGAACTAAGTTGAAGATGCTCACTTTAAGGCAGGTACATTAAAAACTCAGTGGGGAAGATTTTGTGTTGTTAATTTTTGAAGCTAATTCTCTGATTATCAATGAATCTAAATTTGAACATGAAATAAATTACTTTTTTATTCTAAAACATGATTTGTAGCCCTTGAGACTAGTTTTATTCATATATAAAGGTTCATCCCTGGACTTTACGGAAGTTCATTAGACTTGTTAATATCTTTTTTTTTGGGGGGGGGGGTAAAGGTATCATACTATTATTATATAATTAACTTATACAAACCAAGTTGTGCAGATGTATTATTTATAGTAAATTTGCTAATACTCAAATGTTTAATTTTTTAATTCACTCAGTTGCAATTAAATTGAATTAGTTCATTTGAAGCCATGTGATTGAGATATTCAATATACCTGCAGCTTTCCCATACCATAAGGGGTCATTCCTGAACTCTACATGATGCCTAGCTAGATTGAGCTGTATGTTGACATTTGGCAAGAGTACCATACAGTTTTACCAGGATTTAGCTTTTTGGCAAAAAACAAAAAGTTGAGGACCATTTCAACACCCATGTTTTTTTTTCAATTTACGAGTCACTGATAAATTCTATCTTCTCAAACAAACTTTATTTGTATTTGTATTTTCTGACTTAACCAGGCTTGATTTATGAGTTTATTTATCATGAGATTATGTTTCCTTAAAAGTGTAAATCATAAAGTTTTGATTACAAAATGTACATGCTTAAGTGTATTGATAGTTTTGTAACCAATCCTTGCTTTGGCTTGTGCAATAATTTACAGCAACATAATATAATATCATACCACTTGTGATAATTCATACATTGATTATTTGTGCACGCCCACCCATTTCACTCAACTGTAAACTTTCTCACTGTACTTCTGAATTACCTGACTGTTACATTCACTTTATTCAGGATGGATCAGAAAGGGGAGATTACTCTGTAGCATGATTGCTAATTTAGAGATTTTAACTTTGAGGTCAAGAAATTTAATCCATCTAGTGTGTTCTGTATTGTACTTTGGTTGTAGCATAATGTAAGATAAGTTACATTTGCATTGAACAAGCCATTTGTCGAAATCAACAATTTGTGTAGGACACTTCTTGGTATTGGAATGCCACCAAATATCTTGACCCACTACACTGAGTAAATGTATTTATGAATTTGGTCTTGCATGGGGTTTATTTCATTTGTCCTCGAATTCAAGTAGAGTGATGTCTGTTTGTTGCATGCTGTACAGAATTAATCCATGAGTCAGTTTGTTAATTAAAAACATGGCCATACTCATTTGCACATAATCTTAAAAACTGAAATGCCACTGATTATTTGAACAATTATTTTATCTGACGTGTTATATACTGAATAACATTTTGATTGGTCTTTTAGAACGATTTTGGCAAAGCATTCTTACCAATTGGATTAATGCATATATGTTGGAAAGAATACTCTAGCTCAATTGTTTAACCAAAATTATGCAGTTACTTTTTCCAAATAAGGGCACACAGTACAATATCAATCCCTAACTGACATATACAGGTGGGTGGAGGTTATCTTGCGTTTGAATGTTTGTATCTACTTAGCTTTAAGTTGAACTGATAAGTTTTAGATAAATCCTGCTGTTTTATCATCTTGCTGTAAAATAATATGTTTTTATTTGCCAAAACCTTTTGCTTTAATTTTGAAAAAATAACTTTCTTTCATTTGATTTATATAAGCTCAATATAACACTCCCATGATTACACTTTGAAATTAAAAGAAATTATAGTTGAATGAATAACGAAGTTATGCTTTGCAGATTTTAACTTAGGGTGTTCACTGTTGGTACTGTAAACTTGAGAATGGTATATCTTACTCGTGACATAATTCCTGTTTAGGGTCAATATGTCTTTGTGGGCATGGCAAAATGAATGTAAATCCTGGTACTCAGGATATCTACTGGCAAAAAGAAATTTGTAGCTTTAAACCAACCATCATAGCTCACACCAGCATACACATACAGCTACATAAAAGTGATGGGTCATTTGGCAACTTTTTCAGCTCTAATTGTGGAGGTAGACACCAGTCATAGACCAGGGTAGAACCATTGACCTTCCATAAGCCAGCTTGACAGCTTCTTCACATGTGAAATGGGATTCAAACTCACAGTAGGATTACAGGTCAGAGACCATAACCACTCAACCATGGAGGCTCCCATAGCAGTTAGTTAGTTTTAAAGGTGGTTCATATCTAGGGATGCCAGAAAAAAATCATTATTTATTGTGTCTGGTCTCTCTCACCGTTATTGATTGTACAAAGAAGTTGGATTGTGACCTGAATTAAGACTTTGTAACCTTAAACTGAACAAAACAAACATATTTATCATGAGGACAATTACTGAAGTCACAATATTTTATCACTTCATTCAAAGTATAACAATACTGTATTCTGTATCAGTTGAGGAAAATATGTGTCAAAAATTCATTTATAATGGGTCACTCGGAGATGGTTAAATCTTCTTTTACCTTGCATGTCAGCGACATTACCGGTAGATGACCAAATTTTAAAAAAATAAAGACCCCACAACTAGACATTTTCAAAAAAAGCAAAGAAAACATAACAGGATTAGGACTGAACCATCAACAACGAAATTCATGTCCCTGGTGTCTCTTTTTAACTGATTATGTGATCTATCTTGTTGCTTTGTGTGTCCTTTCTGTAGTGTGAACATAATAATATCAGTCACGCATTGATAATTCTTTTTACATGAATATTTTGGTAACAGGCCAGTGTTAAATTCCTGTACAGTCTACTTTACGATATTCAAACCATTGAAAAAGTTTACGATATAATACTGCTACTCCTTATATCCAAATATAGGACTCAGTGCAGTTAGTAAATATGATATACCCACTTGATATTTCATTATTTGTATTCCTTAATATATAAATACTTACTATTGATTTAGAATCCGATCTACGCTACTTACTATTAAGTGTCACCAATCGAGGGTTACACCATTATTCGGTATTTGGTAGTATTGAAAGTTTTAGGTATGGTTAATTGCTTACTTGATTTAATCAATTTCTGTCTGTGGCTCATAAATTGTGAATGTAAACAATTGAATTCCAGTTTATAATCAATGAGCATTTGTTGATAATAGAGATTGGAGTTGAATTTACATACAGAGTTGATATAAGCCCATGGCTGCATAATCAGCGTATTTGATTAGATGTTGTTTATTGGAAAGTACTGGTGTGTTTATAATTAATTATACATCTGAGACCTGTCAGTAAACAGAGACAGATCTACACAAAGTTTCTGTCAAAATATAGTATGTTTTTTGAAAATAATCTGTATAAGAAATCTCCAACTCATTCATGCTTGTTTTACTTGTTAGTGATCAAATACCTCAAAACCATCTATTGGTCCCTAAATCCGTGTGCCCCATACCTTCATTACTCCCAAAGCCCTTGTGCTGAACCCCTTTGCCCCAAAATGGCCTGTTGTTCTCAGGCCCTTGCGCCAACCTCTATTGCACCAAAGCCTGATTTACAACTCCTTTGTCCCTAAACACTAATCAGAAACCCTTTAATCTATAAGTTCAGGTCTGTTAACTTCATTATGTAATGCATTGTTCTGCTGATCTGAAGATTTGTTTGCTGTCTTGTTGTTTTTAGGGAGGACTCTTAGTACTTCATATAAGCAAGCTGTTGCCCGAATTGTTTGATTATTAACTACAGAAGATTGAATGCATTAGAATCAAGCAACATTGACTATTGGCTCCTTGCTTTATGTTAGCTTGTCATTCATATCTTAGTCTGTTATGTTTTGTCTAAATAAAAACATCTGCTGTTTAAATAATAAGCGACCTTTGGTTTAATCTACCTGTCCAAAGACAGTAACAAATGACCTTTAAGTGCAAATCAGAATTTAAAAGAGTGCTTGATGCTATAAGAATCAGCTGTATTTTAAAGAAATTATAGTATTACATGGATTTAGGCATTAAAAACTACTAAAGGACATCAACTTGCTTTTAAAATCAAGTTCATGCAAATAGCAATAGTGCAGTAGCAACTTCCTTGCCAACTCCCTAGGGACCAAACCCCTTTGCTATTACTTGTTAAAAATGTCCAAAAGATGAAAACTATTTCAAATATGGTCTACAATTATTTAAAGAAAAAAAAACTGCTCTATTTTTTTGTTGTGAACTCTTAAGCTTTCATTCTTCTGTAATCCTGAAATAGACATCGTCTGGCTTATACAGTGATCATTGTTTTGGTTAACATTTATTGTGCTACAAGTTTAATTATTTAACTATACTTTGTTGCTTATATGTGTAAGTTAAACATATCATAACAGTCAGGCATTTTTGATTTATATGTTTGTTCTAATTTATTACATTCTGTATGTAAATACCAGTGTTATCTCTAAGAAAATGATGAATGATGTAAGGCTTATTTTCATGTATTTATTTGTGGTTTACATGAACAAAATTTGATCATTTAGACATATTTAGTTACAAACGTTTTAAAGTAAACATATATATTGAGTACCCAAAATTATCTGGATTTTTTTACCTCCAGGCTCCTTGTTTTGACATCTTGATAGCATCAGTGTAATGTTGTTTTAACAAATTTGTGTATCACTTGTTTGACATGAGACCTCTGGCATGATACCTGACCCCAATGTAATATTCCTCTTCAGTTGCTGTTTTTAGATTTGGGCTGAATGAGCCGCTTCAGATGAGAAACATACAAATGCCAGAATATTACTTCTCATTTGCAAAATCTTTTTTTTTCCAATCAAATTTCAAATAATATGACACTTGTATTAATTTCAGCACTGATGCCAGTGTAAGACAGAGATGTCGTCGAGGGACGTACAGAATTTTGAGACTGGGAGGATTAGCGCTCTCCGAGATGAGAGAGTCTACATCCAAAAGAAAACATTCACAAAATGGGCCAACGCCTTCTTGGAAAAGGTAATTAATAGAATTAAAAGCATTGATTTGCTACACTATACATACCTGTTTGCCCTTGATTACTGTGTGTCATTTACTGTCTAATTAAACAATCAATGTTTGAGTCTGTTCACACTGATGACTTAAACAGCTGTTGTTTTGTTGCAATTCAGTTGACTTTTGTCTTACTTTTGCAAATGATATTTTCCCATCTTTTTTTGTTTAGTTTTATACTTAAGGCCATGTACCTGAACCTAAGTGTAAAGGTTCTCCTTATTTGAATGTCAATTTGACCTTCATTCTGACATTCTTACACCTCACGTGACATTTTAATCGCTTTGTTCACCTTTGTAATTCATAATAAATTAATTGTTTGATGAGATATTTCATTGTTCTTAGTTTGAGATGGCGTTTTTGGAGGAGGAATTTTATATCCCAATTATTTTCATTGTTGTTTAATTTATAAGCTCATTGACAAATATAAAGAGTCACAGGGATTAGAGAAATCTATTGCAAATGGGAATTATAATCCAGGAGTGTAAAACTGGTATCCACAAATCATGATGCAATAAAGAAAACATTGGCTTTATTCAAAGAAAGTACTGCAATTTTCTAAATCCTGTGTTGTCTTATATTTTGAGTTGTACCCTTGTATGACAAGCATGTACCAAAATCATTCCCTCACTGCATGAAAGTCAACTGAACATTTGTATGAGTGTACTTGTCTACAGGCTTAGGCTGGAGTATGTAGTGAATGAATGGGTATAAAACGTTAAATGTAAATATTTGTTCTGGGTTTGTCAATTTGTTTACCACATGACTCAAATACCTTTATACACTTTCTATAGCTTCTGTAAATAACATGTCGTATGCTTGAACTTATGTCTTGCATATACCAAATATGGGTTTGTTGCAAATTGCTTTAACTGCTGTCCAACAGATCTGAGTTGCAACATTTTTGCACAAAATGTCAGATTTGTGCCAATTAATTTGATATACCATTTGTTTAGTGAGTTTAGAATACACAGTTGTAAACATGGTGTCAGTAGTGGTCTATTGAAATACCATGACAGGATTTAATTGCGTTGTGCTGATGCGCAACGCATACTTGGGATGGGGTAATTTTCTTGGTATGGTGAGGTAGCAATGAATGGTTCGCTGGGCATGGTGAGATAGCAATGAATAGTTCAAGACAGTTTTTGATTAATGGGGATCATCTAAATATTAGTGAAACTGTGCAAAATTTTCGAAATCTTTCATTGAAAGCTTTGTTTTAAATACTTTGCTGTCCTAATATTTTTGGGTTTTCCAGATAATATCATGTTTGTTTCTTCTAAACACATTTCTTTTGTGCAGTTTACTTAAATAATATTGCGAGTAAGTGCTTCCTGTCCAAATTGAAACGGTAGTATATTAGTCTGTACAATACTCGTTAATTATTGAATGACCCTCGCATTGTGCTACTTCTTGACTGTGAGTCATATTTCAGCTGCAGACCTACATGAAATTAAGGTTACTGGCGGGGTTTAGTCATTGCGGCAAGCTATACATGTAAGACAAATTAATTGGTTATTGCATGATATTTATTTAAAACTCAGATAATTATTGAAATGCTTTACCTTTTGCAGTGATTTGCGACAATTTATTGTACTTGTATATCATTACTATATGATTTTTTCAGTTCCAATAATGCATCGTCCCATGGCTACCCATCACGTAGAACACCACATATGATTGGTTAAAGCAATGCTTACATGTGTTCATGTGGTGTGATGCAGTGGTTCATAAAATGAAGCCAGTATTTACCAGGCTTAACAAAGTTCATGATTTTTCATACATGGTCAGCATGATTTTATCTGATATGTCAGATATATGACAAACTCAATTCACTAGTAAAACGTTCTAGGAGAGCTTCAGTTTTTGTACTGTGACATTATGGTAAACGTTGCCTGCTACCAAGTTCCTTTCCTTGATTAACTGCCTAATTGCTTGAAGGCCATTCCTTACAGAATTGAATTTTCCAGGTAAAAGGATTATTTCCTTCTTTTCAATTTCTTTATTAGACCAAAAATGAATTTGTACAAACCTTACCTGATGCTCTGACACTAACCCTGATCTGCCACAGCATTATGCTTCTGAAGTTAAATTCTGTTTATTGGTCATGTTTGAATCATCTTGTGACTCTCACATCTGTTGCATTCTAATGTATGTATTTTCATGTATTTGCACTTTATTGTGGTCGTGATATGAGTGATTTAGCATATTTGTTCTACATCTACCTATTTGACTCTGATTAAGTAGAAGTCAGTCATTCTATTATTTATGCTCAATTTACTCCTAATTGAAATCACTGATTTATTCATGTATCTGACTCTTACATGATTATTTATGTCTGCTTCCTCTGGAGCAGGGGGGGGGGTAGAAATGTTTTCATATAGTCAGTAAGCTATTAAAAGTAGAAGGGGGATCTGAAGGGGGCAAGTGGCAACTCACTGGTGGGAGAAAAAATAGCTGGCGAGAATGCTCAAACAGGCGGTTGTTTTTCTAGCTTCTGGCTCATAATTCTACACCCCTGCTTAAGACCACCTTTGACAGAAATATGTTCTCTGAATTAATGCACAAGTAAATATTGATGTTAAGACCACCTTTGGGACACAAACATGAAGTTTTAATAATAAGAGGAAATTTTGAAAACTGACCTGAAAATATGTAGTTGTGATACGGTGGTCGTAATATTGAGGTGGTCACTGAGTGATGGCTTTATGTTCATACTCATAGTCTGAAATATACCCACTTGTCAGAGGGCTGGCTGAAGTTATAAATGGATCCTGAAAGGCACTATATTGTCTTAGCTTACAATTTATGCATAGGAATGTAACATTATGATTGGCCATTCCCAAAACCCGCTGAAAACTTTTCATTTATTAAATTCTGTTTAAAGTTGTTTTGCTGTATTAGATATAGCAATTGTACCTGTGAGTCATTTGGGTACATTCTCTATTCTCTAACCACTGTGATATGGTCAAATACATACTGATATTATTTGACCAAGCATTTACCCTCAGAGTGACCAAGGCTTGAAATGTGACTGTGAACTGATGTTAAACATAGTTCTTGTTTGATGTATTCACAGAATTTGTGTGTAGTTTCCTGATTAAATATGATGGTCGTTTACTTGTAGTACAAGGCTTTATATGTGTTACATAAGGTTTTATGACATTTTATTGAGAAGTTACAAGTTTGTGTTTGTAAATAATGATTATGTATTACATTGTCTTGTTGGATGTAAACATAAAGGGTCACCGAATCCTTGAGCATGTAAGGTCATTTGCTAATTTCTTGTATCAAGAAATACAGTGCACTGTAATAACCAATGTTGATGTTGAGTCTAATAAATTAACCTGATATTTGCCATAGGGGATAATACATACATATATAGCATACTTGGAAAATCGTAAATGATTGATTACAAACAGAGGTTTACCACATAGATACAATATTAAACTCACAATGGTGACCTGGAGCTCTTGAGTTGCATATCCTGTACACACATCAGATAAATACTGATGATGAAATGTTTGTCATTTTACAAATAAGTTTTTTGTTTATTGTTTTCTAAGATAATCTGATATTATCTTCTATAAGTACATTGTATGAAGTAACTTCCTATCTACTGGATTAAACACTTCAGTCGATCACGTCAGCGAACTTTTTGTTGATAGGATGTGTCAATAAATCTTGGTACTTCAAAAAAACAGTTCTTTATTCAATCATTAGTACTGGCCATTTGAAGAACATTTATTTAAAAATATGTAGATCTTCACTAACTGCTTATTAACTTTCAGACCATTTATATGGAAAAATATTGGTTCAAAAAATATTTTGTGCTTCTCAGGGGACATGCAGTTCTCTACAGTTGCATAGAATGGCCATGTGTATGATGCCAATATTTCTCCTGGTTTTTTGGGATAGCTCAGTTTATAGCCTGTGTGGATATGGGACTGTTATATGCTGTTTTTTTAAGAATGTTCAAACCCCACCACATTTTTTTAAAACTTTGTTATTATTCGCATTTGTTATAACCATCCGTAAAAGTGTAAGTGCACTGAATGTACTCATGTGCTTTTATGTGATTCTAAAATAATTCCAGATACAAGAAAAAATACTCTTTCATGTCACGTTTATGCCTCCTTACATTTGTTGTAGCTTTGGTGTCAGCTTGCATTAATGTGCCATTTGAAATATTTATACTTATATGAAGAATAACAAATACATCACATGTTGTTTTTTTTGGTAAAAAAGGGATTCATGTTCTGTTAAAGTCTTTGTTTGTAATTTGTCATTATGGCAGCTCGAGTTACTGTAAATTGCTGTTGTATTCATTAGTGGACAATTTATGCATGTATAAATATCTACTTAAATACCTTGGACTTATTTTGACATTTCTGCAAAATAAAAATTTATTTAATGTTGTTGACTGTGAAATTTGATGCTTTCATGTCTTCTATCAGTTTATGTTTTGGAGACATTTTAACAATAGACAAAGTAAATCTCCAAGTATTTGTTTATTGCATGTTAAGTGTTTTTTGCCCATTTCTATTGTTTATAAAAGCTAAAAAGTCTGTAGATGCATTTAAGACATTTTTTGGTAAGTTTTAACAAAACACTAAACTGTTCGAAAATGTGTTGAACAAAATCTCACTTAATAATGAATGTGTCTTGGTGCATTTTATGACTTTAAAATTGTTGCACAACACTGAACATTAATGTGCATGTATGGTATGTTGTAATAATTATGTGGGACTAAAATATGCATACATTAATGGTATCCAGTCTACACGTATTATTACTGTATGTTCATGTCATTTCATGAATTTAACAAAAATTATTTTGTTATGAAATTTTCCCACTTCGAAGCATGTAGATGGATACATAAGTTATTGCTTGTCTTTAATGTGTGTAATGTTCTACATTGACATAATAGAGTACAGTAAAACCTTGATACTGAGACCACCTCAGGGACCTTGTACTAATGAGGTGGTCTCATTAGCAAGTCAAATTATAGATAGGTTATTGAAAGCCGGTCCAAAAAAAGTGGTCGCTATAACAAGGTGGTGGTAATATTGAGGTGGTCACAATGTGATGTTTCACTGTACCACAGTATGCATATTTTCTGTATGTGTAAAATGTTATACAAATGAGTTTAAGTTGTCAACTGGTTACTTCAAATCAATTTGGCTATAGATAACACATTCGAAGGGTCGTTCTTAACTTTAGACCAACGTTGAGTAATGGAAATGCCTAATTTGTTGTTCTTTTGTGAGAATGGCATTCCATCTTATACCTGTATTGAAGGTTTTTTGCCCTGGTATCTTTACCAGATTTTCTTGGTTTTTAACTGCATAAAAGAGTCTGTGCGCTGGTATAAAATATTTTCAGTATTTTATTTCTTGGCAAGAAAGTGGCATTTGTCACCAGATAAGGTATGGATGTTGGTTGACTTGGTACCCAGTTGTAATGAAAAACAATATGTGCTAATTACAGAAGTTAATTATGATCCTTTGTCATTATTCTTCTGTTTACATGACTCATATGGACAGTGCTGTCACAGTTGTCTTCAGTCTGGCTTCACAGTTTGGTAACAATAAATACATAATGAACATTTAATTACCATTGTTTCTTTTGTTGTTAGATCTGATTTCTAAAATTAAGGGTTTCATGTAGATTAGATATACCATAGTTTCCTTTACCAAGAATAGAATGGTTCCATGCCTTTGATGTTAAGCGTTTATGTATTGTCAAGTATTCGTGTATGCACAATAATCGTGAGCTCTAATATTGGTTACTGGAGGCTTTCACATTATATAACAATGTTTGCAGATAGCAGCAGTAAGGACAGTGAATGACAATAATATGTACCTTTAGGCTATCAAAATGTAGTTTGTAAATCACTTGTTTAACACATTATTGACATTTGTAATCATATAATTATTTGTTTTATGTGACCACCTGAGATATTTGACAGAATAATGATACATCACTTAGTATGGTGATTTTATGGTGTCTGACCACCACCCATCTTTGCTAATGTGTGAAATGTTGGACATTTTTGTTCTTAGACGTCAAGTTTTAAAGTAAAAATTGACCGAAAGTGTACATATACACAATTTTAGAAAAATGATGTTTAAGTCATGAATTTGATTAAGAAGTCTGATAAAATTTAATTCATATGAAGAATTTGTTGTCCTGAATGGTGTATTTATGTTGGTTGATATTTTTGTATCATTTTGTAAAATGTGAATGTTGCTGGGATATTGGTTTGGGATGATTATAAAATGCTAACTGATGCTTGCCTGCATGTGTTGAGTGGTCTTATTTAACATTGTTTCTGTCATTAAATTTGTCCATGGATAGACTGTCTGAGCCATATAATAAAATAAAGGCAACTTGAAGACAGTCATATGCTTTGACAAATTCCTCTTTATCCTGTATTAATTTCCATAATTTCGTACTCCCATGTTTTACAATGTAACTGTAAATTCATTTACCAGACATAATGATGTTTATCGCATTGGTTGGATGGTTTTATAAGATATGTTATAATTAATTCAGTATGAATGATGAGTCATAATTGTCATGTCCTACACTCCTATGTCAAAATTTTATATTATTTTATTCTATGCTTATTTTCAAAATTCGAATACAAGGAATTTATTAAAAATGAAACAGTAGGTCATGTGAATGGAAACATTGATTTTAGTATGAATTTATCAAAGCCTAAGGCTATAAAATTGAGTTTTAATGCCAGCCTTTGAATGCAGCCATGCCATTGGTTATTTTAAAGTCTGTGCTCCCTCCATACTAATTGTACGCTTAATTACATTATCAGAATTATGAAATATACAAGCTGGTATGTATATTATTACAGTCTGGTCTGAACTTGTGACATGTTGTCAAACTTGATAACAAATGCCACCAAAAGAAGATTGCTTGATGATATTGACTCTCGTGTTTATTTGGTCGATTTTGCTGCCTTTGTACTTGAGTGTCTCTTATTTACAGGTACTGCTAAACTCAGGTTTTACTGTACAATAATATATGTACTATATATTGACATTTTTGTACTACATAGTTTTTTTTTGGTTGTATTCTAAAATTAGTTGACTATACTAGTAAAGCAAATAGCACTTGAAATCTGTAGGATTGACACTATAATACCTTTTAAAGGATGTTGTATGTCTTAGTATTCTTATTCTTTAAAACATTAATGAATAGATTCATTTAAAAGATAAACATACCGTGAACACTTCCTGCTATTTAATTCACAGGATTAAAGGGTTTAAGTTAGTAGGTAACTTTCAATGGATATCACTAGCAGCTAAGCCTCTCCTAATCTGGCTTGTAATGCAGTGAAATATTTTATGTCTAGTGATGCATACAAGTTTATGTTGACCATTAACCTCTTCTGTATTTATCTTTTTCAATACTTAAAGTATCAAATAAATATCCTTGTGAAATGTTTTATTTACATGAATAAATAATTTGAAATTAACACCAACCAGTTCTGTTAGATCAGTTTGTGCTAACACAGCTCATTTTTGTGTTGAGACCTTGGAGACTAGGCACATTCTCCCAGCCAATGTGAAAGACTGTCAAACCCCAGTCCAGCTATGATTTTTATGAGGTTTGAACAAACCTTACGAATTAGTTTTTACTGGTCCCAATATCCAGTACAGATACTTTATAATGAATTTTATTTAGGATTTAAGTCACAATTCACTTTGGGTCAATAGTATTTTGGCTTGTCCATGAGCTTTTTCAAGTTTGTCAGTCCTCTGTGCCAGCAACAGTTCATATGTCTTTTGCATATAGTGTTCTCATATGTTACACTGTCTTCTATAGTATTAAACATTGTACAAATAAGTAAATAATTTATAACACAGGCTAACAAATGAAACATGAACAAGAAACATTTTTAGGCATATTCAGTATGTATGGGACATGACCTGTGCTAGGTTCTTGGCTCATAATATCTTGATTGCTTCTTATACTGGCTAAAAATTATAGAAAATCATTGAGTACTGATGTAAAGATAAATACCTCAGTCAATCAGATTACAATATTGATTTTATTGTTGTGTTGATGAATAAGGTAGCTTTGACAATCATAGTATTATATTGGCTTGGAATTTGATGCTTCTGGTGTCAGTATACAGTACCTTGTGGCTTTGTTTTCAGGACATATGCATGCATTTACTACTAGATTGCATAAGCTTTCTATACATGTAAAAAGTGATAAAAATATAGTGCTAAGCAGTATTTTTTTAAATCAGTTCCATTTAGTTCCAGCACATTAACAGACTGCACAAAATGCTTGGACAATTTTGTTTTTTGTTACAGTAAGTTTGAACCCACCAAGCAGCTGTGTTAGCACCACATTTCCATGCCATTTGCTAATAGGTTCACAAACTAAGAACTAACTCATCCCTGTGACTCATAAAATGCCTCTACCACTCTTTGTAAATCTGTATTTAGCTCCCTTCATTGTGACTTCTCAAGATGTCTGTAATGATTCCCTATCTCAGATTAGGGTCCTTAATTTCATGTCACTTGTGATTAACCTCCATTCCAGGTACCCTAGAGATCCTTGATCTCTCTCTGTGTCTATTTGTCTCTTCTAATCTCTTCTTTATGTGTTTCTGATCTGTTCTCTACCTTTGCTCCTGTAGAGATCCTTGTAGTTTTCAGTTAAGCATCATTAAATACAAAATTCAACAAGGTATTTGATAAAGTGAAAATAAACATCATATATTATTAAATGTGAAAATAAACAGACTTGTTTCAGTTTAAGTTAACCTTTGTAACACTCTCTCTGTTACCAATCTAGACATTTACAATGCCTAACTTGAGATAGGTGAATGTGTCTGATATTATCTCTACAGTCTGTCAAAATTTTAGATCCAACTTGTCTCGGAGAAAAAAATGGATCAAGTACATATTAGTGTATCCTTGACAACCAAGGTATTTTCGCTTTCTTTTGGTTGATGAGGATTGATACCGTGACTGACCTAATTTATCCACAAGTTGCGCTGGATTGGTGTCAGAGTACATGAATACAGTTTATAAATAAATGTATCGTTAAATTCTGAATTTATATAAATAATCAATGGTAAACTGTATACTGTAACTTTTTAGGTGTAACTTTTTTCTCAGTAGAATTTAAACATTAATCCACCTGTTTAAATTCAGTTTGTTTTTTAACACTTGTGTTTGTATCTGGCTATGTTGATGTCATTTTGTGGTAGCTTTTACATTCAGCCTACAGCCTTTACATTTAAGCCGCTCACATACTTCAATATCAGGGGCGTAGTGCCCATTATGCACAATGCGTACATGTGTATAAAAAATTCCACAACCTAAGCTATAAAACCAAAATACACCCTCCCCCAAGTAAAAACTTGATATCAAGATCTACTTGTGGACTATTCAAGGAAAAATTGAAAACAGGTCTGATAATAAATGATAATTTAGTTGGCTGCTAGAGATGGATTTACTGAATTTTGTGTTCTGTCTGTTTTTTTCTTGTTAGCAAATGCCTTACACAACAATATATTTAGTTCACTTGGACACTTTCTGTTGCAACTTTTTAAACAGTAATTTTATAATTATGTTTGCTTGGACATTTGTTGGACGTACAACCTCCCTAGGATTACAACGTGTTTACTTGTGTACATAACAGCATTATACCAATCTTTCAATGTTATCTAATGGACAGTAAAACATGATGACCGATTTAATGCTTAAATTTACAAAGAACTTAGTGTAGTTGACATAATAAATTCATCCTCAGTTTGTATGAATGGTTATTTGAGTGAATAATGTCTTTGTGATAATATTGTGATGGATGGATTGGTGATGTCAGTTTTGACAACTAACCCTTGTTTACATTGTCCCCTGTGTTGATGGTTCATTTAGCATACTCTGTGTATGACTATTTCATGCAATTAAGTTTTTAATTAATGTGTAAAGGGGTTGTTCATGTTGTTTTAATGTATTCCTGGCAGTTTTGTGTGAAACAGTTTATGATTGCTAAATGAAACAGTCTAAGATTGCTATATGAAACAGTCTATGATTGCAATATGAAACAGTCTAAGATTGCTTAATGAAACAGTCTATGATTGCTATATGAAACAGTCTATGATTGCTATATGAAACAGTCTATGATTGCAATATGAAACAGTCTAAGATTGCTATATGAAACAGTCTATGATTGCTATATGAAACAGTCTATGATTGCTATATGAAACAGTCTAAGATTGCTATATGAAACAGTCTATGATTGCTATATGAAACAGTCTGAGATTGCTATATGAAACAGTCTAAGATTGCTTAATGAAACAGTCTATGATTGCTATATGAAACAGTTTAAGATTGCTATATGAAACAGTCTGAGATTGTATTAGTCACCAGACTGACCAGAGAAAAGAGGATGTTGATATTTAGCAACATCTTGTTACACTGAATTCTTTTTTGTTAGTCAGTAATAAAGACCTGCAGTTTTCATGTAGAATGAGTCCCAAATATACAAAAGCCAAGCAATATGTGACTTCAGCTGAGACAGAACTTTCCTGACTTTAATAGGGTCGTCACAGTCATATCATCTTTGTAAAGAATAAATTTTTATCATGTGAATTGGTTTTTATTGTCAAACACTTTGTATTTAGTAGTTAAGAAAATTGTATCACACATTGTATTTAGTAGTTAAGAAAATCGTATCACACATTGTATTTAGTAGTTAAGAAAATCGTATCACACATTGTATTTAGTAGTTAAGAAAATCGTATACCACATTGTATTTAGTAGTTAAGAAAATCGTACACCATTGGCTTCACTATATATGTTAAAAAATGCTATCATAGCTAAGACATATCTGTGTAACAACATATTGACATTCTTGGGACAGGGATCTACATCAAATGATATCATTGAGATTTTCTAAAATGAAAACTACAAAATGACTTGAATTAATTTACCAATTAGGTGAAATATGCAGTGGTTATATTATCATGTTTGTGCAGAGTTTAAACACTCACATGTTCTGTATCAATGTGTTCAAAGTGTTCAAAGTGTTCTATATCATGAACGTATCTTTTTGAATTGCACTATCTGGTTTTAAGTCAAATGGCCTTGTGTATGTGGTTGTGTATGTGCATACCAAATATGGTTATATGTTTGTTTGAAGTACATAATTGAGTAATAAAACTGTGATATATTTGACTGGAATGTTTGTCATTCTATTACTTATCGGTTTAATCAATGCAGGCTGTCTGTGTGTGTGTGTTGCGCAATAACTTTAACATGCTCTTTTTTCATTGTACATGTAAATTTATCAGTGTGGTATTTATCTGATTTGATTCAAATTGTCTCCATATTGCATACTGATGTAAACTTTATTAATATGCCTTATAAAATGGATTAAAGATTAGAAAATTATTTCACATTTGTGTTAAATTGGGTTTGTTTACTTCAAACAAAAAATGGCTTGAGTTTGGTTTCTAGGGTATTGCCTGATAGGGTTTCTAAATTTTAACTTGATTTCTGAAACAAAATTGAGGAACCATTGCTATAAGTGTATTTATATTTAACTAAATTTTTGTTGTTTAAAATGGTTCAAGAACCAGTCTGTGGAATAAAACTACTCAAGTTTCAGTGAAAGCATCCTTGCATCTTACTTACAGGAAATGCCCGTTGAACTTGACATGCTATAAATTTTATGGTTTGCTTAATTTCGTCTTTAGAAATTTTTACTACAACACACTTACTTATGTAGCGTATTTAAATGGTGACATTTATAGTGTCTTGTTGAAGTCTGTATTTAAGTCCATATCACAGACCGTCTTGACAACTCAGTAGGACATTAAAATACAGTTACCTAGATGATCAGTATTGGTATACAAGTTGGTGAGATAATTGGTATAATACTATCAAATAAGGACTGAAAACCTTTATTTGAACAGTATCTAAATTACACACTACTGGCTTTGATTCGGATAAGGTCCATTACTTTTGAAGTAATTGTTTGACAGATTGTTGTCAAGTATAAACTCTCCTCACCATTGAAAGATAATGTTATAAACTCTTCATTGAGGAGATAATAAATTATATACTCATCAAGAAGATGCCAATTTATGAACTCTTTCATAGACAGTTTCATATTTTTCTTTTTGCATTCACACACATGCTTATTTTAAAGGCATAATTCATAACCAAATAACAAGAAGTCTGGCAGATTTATTCCAGTTTTGACCCTTTTGCTAAAAAGACTCATTTTCTTTCATTGGCAGGTTGTTGAAATGTAGATATATGCCCATCCATTCTGTCAGATTTTGCAAAAGAATTTTATCAGTCATGACATAATACACACCCCTACAAATCTGTTATCATTTAGAGTGTTTTGATGTGATAATTGACTTGTTGTACTTTGTAGTACAAAATTGGATTGCACTGAACTTTACAATGTTATCTTATTCTGCTTATATCTGCTTCACAAACTTCTTGGTAATTTGCAGAAGTAAAGCTTCCCCAAAAGTTTTTTTTGTCCTAAATTTAATAGATGGTTGATAATATTTCATAAAAACAGTTGAATAAAAATCAGCATCACTTTGATAAAGAATTACAGTCCAACCTCAGTGATCAACAGCCACCAAAGGATGAGAAAATAAATGATGGCGATGTGTTGTTGGCCTTTATTTTAAGGTTTATCTGGTCTGTTTTATTATTTATGTATGTTATAAAGTGGCCTCTGTAAAATATTGTGGTGTTTATTAACATGGTGGTCATTACTTTTGGTTCGACTGTCATCTCTGCTTTAGTTTAAAATGAAATAGCTGGCTTGAATGCAGACATATTTTTAAGAATTTTGAGCATTTTTACTATCAATTCATTGTCAAACCTTTTCATAAGCTGTTCACAAGTCTGTACAAAGCAAGTTTCAATCACAAGTGCAGCATGTTTAACAGTATTAAATCAATTTTAACAGTATTAAATCAATTGAAATCAGACAAAACTTACAATTCTGAAGTCAGGTTTCAAGGTTAGTATTCTTTTCAAGTATGGTTTTACTTACATTACATGTGATTTTTATTTAACAATATTTAGAATGTTTTGCATGCTTGGCTGCATAATTACTGATATGAAGTTTCAGGGTTGGACTTGTAGTTTTAGTATCGAAACTGAAATTGGAAACCTATACTATCATATATTATTCAACAACAATGTGCGAACATTGACTGAAAAAAGGGTAATACGTAATATGATAGTTTTGATATACCCAGGTACTGTGGGACTCAAAAAAGCTTTTGACTTACATAAGTGCTTGATGAAATGTATGTTTTGTTAAGATTGACCGAATTGTCAAATAAATCACAAATCCACAGAGCAGGAGGTAGTTAGGGTATTGCACTGTTGTAGACAGGTAGATCGACTGAATTTTCACGGAAGATCATGCAAAATATTGGTGAACAGATAAAAATACTGTGCAATTATTCTTAATGTATCTTGTTGTGCACATTAATATTTAATGAGTTAATTTGTTGAATAATTTGACTTATCACTTTTTTGCTTCATAAAGAATGCTTTCAGTGTAAGGTCAATTGGTAAAATGTGTGAGATGTTTTTTCTTGAAGTCTTGCTACATATTTGCTTTACTCTCTGATTGTTACCACTCTAGAAGAGGATACCTTAATATATACCATGGTTTTCTTTTCATACAGAATATGTGAAGTAAAATTTATCATAAATTTGTTTTGATATATTCCGATTCTTCTTAACTGTATTTCTGGACCACTTCAGTTGACCCTGAGTATATAGGCAACACTATGTAAGCTATGTTCTGCAGTAGAGGTTTTCATTTACTATATATGTCTATGTTGTGCATCACAGTGTTCAGGGCTTGCTTCCCTTGTTGTGTCCAGACAATAGTGTATTCCAGTCACTTGATGGTCCCTCTTCTGACAGGCTATGTTGCACTGACCTCAGTATATAAACTCTTGGTTGTTAGTATTGTATGACACCATATGATTTACAGAAGAGCAGTCCTTGACAAAGAGTTCTTAAAGCTTGTGATGTAGCATTATGACCTTATTGGGAGTCCACTGGGCAGCAGACCTTGTCTAAAATCTGAAGCTTTTGTGCCCTCACTTGTTGCTTTGATAAATCCTGTGATAGATGCTGCATGCTAGTCTATGCTGTCCACAATATGGTAAAAATAATGCAGGGAAAGATTTCAAGGTCATTATTGAGACCTCAGTCACACTTTATGAATATCAGTATTCCTGCATTTATGTCCCAAGTTTTTTTTTTGCATTTGGTTTTTTAGTCCTCTACATGAAACTATATGCTTGTAAATGTATCATTTATCCCATGTCTATATTTGGTCATATAGTATATAAATAGATACAACGCATCTCCCGGCTTTTAAGTTTGTACACACAGTCTTGTATTGTACAAAGTGTTTCTTGTTTAACAAAGTTAATACCGTGAAGTACACGATGTGTAAAATATTCGTGGTATTTTTGTTACTCAGGAATAAAGATTACAATATCACATATTTCAATAGACATATTTATGTTTATAAAATACAGTAGTATACAGCCTGTGTAAAGAAATAGGTCACCCCGCTTTACGACTTAAATATTTATTGACAAGCGTACTGATCACTATCTAACTGTTACGAGAGCTTCAGGCAAAACTGTTGTATTTTAGTTTCATTCACAAGGAAGTTGCTTTAATTTTGCAACAAATCTTTGAATTATCCTCTTTAAAAAAATGTTTGTTCAGCATTGTACAATGTTTTCCGATGTAATGTGACACTTTATCTCTATAAAACTGTCAGAGATCAGATTAACTACTTCCACCAATAGTTGATACAATCTTAGTTAAGTTGGTCAGATATTCTGTTTTAAGATGAAGATTATTTCAATATATTGTTTTTGTTCTTCCATATAAACAATTTGTAAACATAATATTGCTTGCTGTTGCATTTTGATTGACTGCCACCCTTAATTGTGGCTGCATCTTCTTTTTGTTACTTATATCCATATCATATTTAAATCTGTCAAATCACAAGCCTTCATGGATTGGATAAAGGACCTGTTTGATGCATGCTGGCAGCTTCAGTTTACATGTCAATGACCTCTCCTTGTAAACATTCTTTGAATTCTTCCTTTTCTTCTGTTTCATAAATGAATGTCAGAAATATGAAATGAAAAGCGTCACATTTTGTTATTGTTGAAGTGAATTGCCTTTGGTTTCCATTAGAATACATATGCATCCATCCTGTACCCCTTTATGGAAGCCAAGATCTGTTGATTATCAGATAAAAAATATTGATTTAATCATTACACTTCTGTTTTTCCTGTTTCCCAATTATTTTTTTCATTCCTTTTTTTTCTATTATTTCAGGCTCGACTGGAAATACATGACTTATTCAAAGACTTGGCCGATGGAAAGATTTTGATGAAACTGCTGGAGATTATCTCAGGAGAAAACCTTGGCAAACCAAATAAAGGTATTCTTAGAGTACAGAAAGCTGAAAATATCAACAGATGTCTAACATTCCTCAGAACAAAGGTATCTTCTTAATTATACATTTTTGGCATAAATTGCAAAAATTCCCTCTGGTTGAAAATTTAGAGTTGTGTTACTTAGTCCATGAGGCTGGACTTGAACCTTTGACCTAATTAGCAATACACTGGACAAAAAGGTCTTAAAATGTATTTTGTGGACCAGTCTTAGAATGTAATCTTGCCATTTGGCAAATTTTGGACTTCTCTGGGCCAACGAATAGAATGTTTTACATTTAGACTGGCTTCCTCAGACACTAATCAGCTGATTATATGAATTATCAATCTCCATACCCTTGGTGTGACTCAGTGACTCTCCATTTTGTACTTATTTGTAACTTCAGAACTTCAAGTATTCTGATATTTCATTCTTATTTTGTGGTTAAACTAAAGTTTGAAAGTGAACTTAGTTTGTAAACACCTATTTGGCAATCTTAAGATGCCAGTTAGGGAAGATTTACCCTTTATAAACATTAAGAGGCGAATGTTGTAAGATCAAAGGCTAATTAGTGGATGAAAAATTTTTGCTACAAACAGGAAGTGGGGGATGTTTATTACTGGTACTTTACTGATATGTGATTATGGTTGTAGGTATATTTCGAGAACATTGGAGCAGAGGATATTATGGATGGCAATCCACGTTTGATTCTTGGTCTTATTTGGACAATTATCCTACGTTTCCAGATTCAGGAAATTGAAATTGAAGTGGTTTGTAATATATTTTGTCTTTGTTTTATTTCTTAACTGAATTGATTTAACCTGTCTATGAAGATCATCATTGGGCAAATGAAGCGGTAGTCTTTATTTGAGGTGGTCTTAATTCTGGGGTCAAAATAAAGTATATATGTTTATATTGAAAATAAAACTAGTGGTTTTACAACAAGGTAGTCTTTATTTACAGAGAGTCTTTAAGGCAAGTTTGACAGTACATGATCCCTTTTGTGAGTCAGACAGCCCTATATCCACTGCTCTCTTCTACCTCCTCAGATCCATTTATGATGTCCAATGCCCAAATGCTTTTGAAAAGGCAAATTTATTTGGGTTGGGCTACAACTATTGGTGACCTGAAATATTTAAAATACTATCAGTAAAACAGTATTAAAACATAATCCAATCAAACAAATCAAGTTAAGGGTCCTTGACATTGTGAAAATCAGTTAATATTATATCTGATAAAACATTGCTTTAATATAGACTTGAATTAAATGCCGAGTAATTGGTTTTGTTCCACCTGAGATTTTATAATAAATGGTTTCCTTGATAAACTTATTATATCTGTAACTCTGTTTTTTATTTAATCAATCATTACTGTACAAAGCCTGCTTGTGTGTATGATTTAATTTGATAAAAATGTGCTGAGTCAGTGGAATTAGGTGTAAAAATGTTATTTTTAAGTTAATACTTTATAGCTGGGATTTACCTTGTTATTGTTAAAATGAATGTATGAACAGTTGAAGTAGCTATCAATGTCTCCAGTTATTTTATAGCCTTTAAAACACTACTATAATAGCATGATTTGTTTCCATTTTAAGGATCTTTTCAAAGTTTATAGCACCATATATAACACTTAGTGTGTAACATATTTGATATATTTACATATATCTATATAAGTAGGTTTGTTGCATGTGCTGGTTAATGTATGCTGGTTACAGTATGCTGGGTTTTGTATTCTGGTTACACAGAATGTAGGTTAACGAGTGCTGGTTACTGTAACCAGCTGCATAAAATTTTACTCATGAACACAGCATTAGGCTTACATTAAATGTCTGCTCTTGACTTATCAGTCTGACTTTTTGTGCTATTTGAACATTCAAACCTTTGTAATATCTACCTATGAATGAAGACCACTATGTTTGCACCAGTCTGTCAATGGCATACATGAATTGATATGATAATTGAAATAAACCTCTGTATTAGGGTCACCTGCACATACGTGTCTTGCATTTTTCAAATTGTAGCCATTGTGCACAGGTTTGACCAGAAATTGGACAGAAATTGATAATTCTTAACTTTGTAATTAATTTTGGCCCTTTCCATCAAAACTTTAATTTCTGGAGATAATATTAATGTAATTACATTTGTCATAAGTATTTATTTAACCTACCATCCCTTTATCATATGATGCATCTTTTGTGGCCAAACATAGTCAGTTTTAAGTTTAGTTTTATAAAAAACATAACAAATTATTAATATATATGGAACTGTTAACTGTTTAGACCCTTTGCTAAGGTCCAAAAAGAAACAAATATTTCAAATATTTTCTTCAGACATCAAGTAAAAAACCTGTTTATCTTCAACTTCTCAGAGTTGATTTATGGTAACTCTGTGACTTAATGTTTCTGACATGTTGGTGTCATGATTTACTGTCATCATTTATTACTGTTTATGTTGTTTTGTCCAGGATGAAGATGATGAGAGTAGTGAGAAAAGATCAGCTAAGGATGCTTTGTTACTTTGGTGCCAAAGGAAGACTGCAGGGTATGTACTGATAAGTCCTTGTGATATTAAGTGGGTTTAGATGATGCTGGTTTTTTGTGATAATCTGTCTTTGGGCTTAGATTAGTACTAACACCTTCATCATAAAAAGTTTAAAAGCTATTTAATAGCAGGCAGGTTATAAATAGAATTGGAACATAAATTGCCATGAACATTTTTAATAACAGATTGAAACACACTACTGAATATCCCTTATAAATGTTCCCACCCTTTTTTGAGAAAATTGAAAATTCATTTAAAAAATGCTTTAATTATTCATCTAATTATATTTAATGTGTCAAAATAATCACTTTAAACAGTAACTTAGTCAGTAGAAAAACAATTCTTTAATTGTATTGCCCCCAGGGGCATTTATTGAGGTATATTCAGTTCTGTGATGTTCTTATACTTGGTAGAATTGCTGTGTGGTCTCATGTGCTCATCCAAATTGATAATTTTTGGAAATTGTAATTTCAGTTTTGAAAGTTTTGACCTCGAAAAAATTTTAACTAAAATTCTGATGGAATGTTAATCTTTGCAATGTTTTTGTCATTATTTCTTGTCATTGCTTAGTCTCATTTGAATAAAAATGAAATGAATCCTTTTAAAAAGTTCCTTTTTTGTAGGTTTTATTATAAAAAGTCACACCTTGACAATAGTGCTTTATGTCACTTCCTGCTTAAAAGTATGCCTCTCTGTATTGACTGGTGTATTACAGGGAACGAGAGCAAGCTTTAATATTTGATATAGAAAACCTATAGTATGAGTTTTACTTAAAAGTGACTAGTCTTATTTGAATAAAGACAAATGGTGTTTAACCTTCCTTACACTGGTCATGTGACTTTTCTGGTGGAATGAAATAAAAAAGTGAATGAATAAATTTAGATTTTTATCTTGCAACCTTTACTTATTTGATGAGAATGATTAGCTGACTTATAGATGTGTAATAACTTAGTGCTGATAACAAGTTAGTTCTAGTTAGAAGCTCTGGACAATTTGGTCAGCAGCTTTTGTCTCTGATATTGTTAGTCTGACTTGATGACCAGTCTGAAAATTCAAGCATTTGATTGGCTGAATCTGCAAATATCCTGAAATTGACCATTAGCATTGCTTTATTCTCTGACTGGTATCAAAATTTTGACCCTGAATATTGTTGATAAAGGTATGTTAAGATATCACTGAGGCTGTGAAGAGTCTTTCAGCATACAGTCTCTGTAATTAATGTCTCATGTCATATCTTTCACCTTTAGATAAATGTAATCATGTGGTATATTGTGTCAGATTGTATTTTCTAGACTGTGTATTTTATCTTACAAAGCTAACCACTAATGATTTGATGTTTATTGAATACATACTAATTTATTCATGCTATCTTAACTTCCAAAATAACAAAAGACGGTAATGGTTTCTTTTTACCTTTAATGCATAATATAACTTGTACTATAGCTTATCTAATAAACGCCCCACCTTCTCATTATATATTTATTATATATATATATATTTATATACATATGCATAACTACTTCTGTCCATTATTCATGTATACTCACACTTTGAAAACTTGTTATCTAACTGGAAAAATGTGATCTAAATTCCCTGCCATCTTATTTACCTTGTTTATATGTAATGCAATTATTCAGGTGAGAAATTATTCATTGTCACACACTGGCACTGTGTATATGTTCTCTTTTCTTCACCTGGACAAATACAAATGTATATCTAGAACACTTTTGAAATTTTCCACTGTTATTTTCTATACATACATGTGGTAACATTTTTTACTAGATGAAGCATGAATGTAGGAGACAGGAATTAAGTCTGTTTGTTCTAATTAATTCACCCTAACCACTGCCCCTTTAATTACATCCTGTCTTCAAGCTTTGTGTAGTATACCATTTATAAAGACAAGTGTCTTCTTATTACATGTTTAGAATTAAATTGTGGGATATTTCTGTCTGTTAAGTTTTAGGGTTAGTAGAAAAAAACAACTTTTGTGCAAAACCCTCAAATTGCTTTCACAGTTAACTAATTAACCACTTTATACAAGTCATTCAAACATTAAAATCATATTTCCTCCCTCCTTTTATAGTCTTTGTTTACAGGTTTGACTGTGTATATTAATAAAATATTTCACTGAATTTCAACAAGTTTGTGGTTACCCATATTTTGATACAGTAAAACCTCGTTATCTCGAGGAGTCATCGAAACAGACTAAATGTAAATAAACATGGTGCTAGATGTAACAAGGTATTTGTTCGTTGGTTGAAAATTATACACAACTAAGAACAAAAATTGACAAGACTTTAAAAACTCCTTGAGATAAGTTGGGTGCTCGTTATATGGATGCTTGTTAAATAACGAAGTTTTACTGTACTTTGATTTTGCGTCCTTAGTCTGTGTTTCTTAAAAACAAATGATCATCTTTGATTTTCTTTTGTATTGTCACTGCATGCAGTATATTTGTACATATTATACCTCTCCTCTCAGCATGCATAATCTTAAATCTGTCTGTCCTGTATTTAATTGATATAATATATTCTCATGCATGGCTGAACTTGTAAGCAATATGTTGCATGTGTTTCTGAAATGTGTCTGAAATAGCATGAATACTTCATAATTATTATTCATTTAAGGCCAGAATTATTTAACTCTTTTTTTTTAGAGTGCCATGTTGATTTTGTGCATTTTTAAAATAAAAGCATCATTGATATAGTTGATTTTTATTACTTTTGACTACCAAAGGTATGTCCTAAATTCTACAAAAGAAAAAAATACTAAAAGATTTTGGCCTTCAGCATTGTACAAGAAAAACAGTATTTTGTCAATAGTTTTGTTTGTGATTATCATATTATTGCTGCATGCAAATCTGCAATGCCTTTATTAAAGTGTGAAGTTTTCAAAATCTGAATTCAAGGTGTTAATGAATAAAATCTTGCAGATCTTACCTTATTTGGTTATACACAATTGCTTAATTTCAAGGTTAGATATGTTTTAAGTTTTTATATTGAAACATTTTCTAACCCGCTGTACTTGTTTAATTGATAAGAAAACCAGACCTCTAATACAAATATTTAGTTACTTTTTAAGGGGGGGATCTTACTCTTACCTTGTAGTGTGTTGTACTTACCTTGAATTTCAGGTGTAAATGTCGGATTTTTACATTAATGGGAGTCTACTTTGTCGAATTATATTGAATGACAATATTATGCCCAAGTTATTATTATGCTATCATGAAATAATCCCTAACTTTACATTGCCATGTCACGATGTATTGTGGGATCAACATATCATATAAAGTTCTTTTTTTTGCTGAAAGAATTGTATAAGTTTGATAAACTATATGTCAACTACCACAATACTATGAATCAAAGGCTGGTAGCAATCTGAAACATTTCTTTAAAAGGTCATCATGTATATTTATTAAGTGTCTATTCATAATGTTAACTCATCCACAGAGGAAAACATAGAAAAAGGTATGATTTTATAGTGGGACACTTTCTATATTTCTACTAATGTTAGTAAATTATGAATAATCAGCCATGAAAGTATGTGTGAATAATGAATACAAAGATGTATAAAAGATTCTCCATCCGTATAACGTATGATGATAATGAAAATATTACATATATACTCCCATTGTATGAAGTTTGATGGCTGGACGTTTTTATTTTTGAGGTTTACGGGAAAAAAGACACATTCAACATTTCCTATTGAAATCTTTCTTTGTTGGATGTTTTAGTATTTGAAAAATGAAGAACTATTGCGTAGTCTTGGTTCATGTCTGCATTCATAGCATGTCAGACATGATACCTCCATTTCTCAGAGTGTTAGTCTTGCTGGCTTATATTCGCCATTCATTGTTTATGCAGAAATTATTTTCAGGCATCTGTATGCTATGAATATAATGCATTTAATTTGAAAATGTTTGATAAAATTGTGTTACTATAAAATATGGATATTCTACATTGAAGCAAATTTGCAAGAATTTGGGAATGGCATTGTTGGACTGTGTTCTACTGATGGAAGCCATTTTGAGTGAAAATTAAGCCATTGTCAGTTTTTTGCTTAAGCGATAACATTCTGGGTAAGATATATCCATAGGATAAGGGGGCTTCCATGGTCAAGTGATTATGGTCTCTGACTTGTAATCACTGACTCCTCACTACTGTGAGTTCAAATCTCATCTGGGACCAGAAAAAGTTCAGAAAAAGTTCACAAGTGTGGAGCTGTCCATCTGGCTTATGGAAATTCACTGGTTCAACCCAGGTGTACACCTGGGGTCTTCCTCCACAGTTAAAGTTGAAGGTCCACTTCATGAAATATTTAAGGAACAAGAATTAAGTAAAATATTTTAGTAATAATAAAACAGATATAATATTTTCATCATTAGTCATTGTATGAAACGTCTGAGATTTAGTAAAATATTATAACAACCAAAAAGATGCAATCTGTAAATATTTTTTTTCATCATTTTTCATTGTGTGAATCAGCTTCCTGAGTAAATTCAGTCACACAGAATTTTACAGCTGTTGTCCTGTCTGCTTATATTTACAATCAATATAGTGTGTGATCTTATTATGCTTCTCATTGTTACCCCACCCTCAAAAAATTTCATTGTTATTTATAAATATCTGTCTGCAGATTTCTAAAGTTTTTCATCTTCATCTATTCAAATAGCATGAATGTCTCAAATGTAAGAAAGTACTTGAAATATCCCTCCTGCCACAACCTCTTATAAATTGGATTAGTGCAAAGACAAAATTTTTTCTTAAACTTTAATAAAAGACTCGGGTAAACAACTTGAATTGATCAGTCGGGGCAACCTGCTAAAAAAGACTTCTATTCACAGTGTGTATGTTCATACTCCTGAATTAAGTTATTATGATCATTAATCATATGAAATAAACGCATTGATTTGGTGTGTCGTCTGTACTTTGGGACATAAAATTTATGAGTAAATTAAAGCGGCAGACATGTAGGCATATTCATCTGAAAGCAGCCATCTGCAAAACAAACACAAATTTACATTTTTTTAGTGATGGGACTGACTGTGCAAATATTTAAATATTTAGTTTTTGGATGCAGCAGATGCGGACAGATTCAAGATTGGACAAAAATGAATAGTCAAATATATTTGAATATGTCGGTTGAATATTGAAGTATCATTCTTGATCGAATTTCATTCCAAAAATGGCGTTTGGGCCATTTTTAATGTACTAGCATGTTACACCTGACCAAACTTCCCACTTTGTCCTATAGCTTTTGTGTAAAGGGTTCGCACTATAACAAAATTTAAACAACTTTTATGAGTTCATGTCTAAAGTGCAAGAAAATTCTTTGGACTTCTTAACCTTGAGTGTTTGTTTTTTCAGAAAACTTGCTTGTGTTTGTTCAAAATTTCATCATTAGATGCAGATATTTTTATCTTTATTTCAATTTGCAAAATAATTCTCTGGACCTGTACGTAAACTTCATTAGAATCTTTGAAGTATTTTGGTCAAAGAGTTATAAATCTTAATTCAAGGACAATTTCTAATGTTGACTTCTGAAAGGTTATTTTAAGCTCAAGATTAAAAAACGACCAATTGCAAGACAATGTTTTAAGAATTGAAGTGCTCAAGACTTTTTCTATTTTATTGGGTTCTAAAAATCAGTATTGAACCTTATATCCCTTGTTCATTTGTCTTTTCCTAGAATTTCTGAAGATATTTCTTCATGAAATCTATTTTTTTTCTTGTTAGAAATTCTTGTTAGTATTGTGGGTAGTATGCATTCAGGGCTTTTGTTTTCCTTCTATCGTAGGGGCTGTTTATGGGCATCTTCCCCTCAGGAAAAATCTTTAAAATCATGGAGTTTTTTCCTAAAATTCAGTTTACTCCAAGTTTTTTTTCTTCCCCTTTTTACAAAAATACCATGTTATTTTTCACAAATTTAAGTAAAAGGCCCCATCCCCTACTTTTTATAAAAAGCCGTGGTATATTTTGTATACTAAGGTATAAGGTACATTTATATACATGGTAGGTTGTAATATATTTGTAATTTTTTCATCCAGTGGTGATGTATTTGTCATAATTATTATAGTAAATGGCATATTATTAATGATAGTTTTCTTTTTTATTCTAATTATGATGTTAGGCAGACTGCCCAATTTTAATTATGCTAATTTATTTTATTATGTAAAAATGGTCTGTTGTGATGGTTGATATTTATCCTCGTAATATCTCGTTTGTGTTTACTTACTTGAAACTTGCTTCTCACTCGCATATAAAATGCTGGGAACAAGAAGTGAAAACTTTGGCGCTTTGAAACATGAAGCATGTTGGCTTTTACTGAATGTGGAGAGAAAAATATTTTGTTGCAATGTGAGCGTTTTAGAGAAGTTTTGCATCTAGTTAGGGTTATCGTTTAAATGTTACAAAGTTCACATAAAACAGACTGGATCCCTGTCCTGTGAGCCACCTTTTAGTCTGTTGGAAGTGGGGGATGTTTTCCCAAACCGGGTAAGGGATGTGTAGAAGGGGACTCTATGTCTGTATAATAACTGATACAGTATATTGTGTAACTGTGTAACTTTCTCATAAATCTCTCGTTTCTGCTATTTAAAAACAAGTGGACTGTCATTATTTGGTCACCTTGCATGCAATGAGAAAACTTTGAATCCACTGTGCAGTATAATGTAAATATTTAAAGTTGTGTACTGAAGTTGTATACCCCTCCAATGTTTGCTGATAATTTGATATCAATTTATTAAGCAGTTGTGGGAGATGATATCTTGCTGATTGAATAAGTGTAAAATTTAATCAGACGCCCTTGCTACACGACTCAGTTATCTAAGGTATGTTTACATACCTGACATAGACTGCATCATCATAACAATGCTATTCAATGGCTATTTCACTAAAATCTCGTGTCTCTATCGCTGTGATAAAATTTTAAAGTTATGTTTTTCTTTAATTTGAAGTGGTGGATGTACAGTATAGTCGTCTATGTATGCCTCTTAATGTTTGGATTTTTTTTGTAATGTGGCTAAATGGTTTAATTAAAACTTCGTGAAAACTATCCAACAACATTGTATGTTCATTGTATGTTCATTTGGTTATGATTATAGTCATGTACTGATATTGTTTGCAAAAAATACACAAACCCTGATAAAAAACAATGAACTTGTCCCTTTGATTTTTTTTTTATTGAAATAAGTGGTTTTTGTCCTTATTTCATTTTAGCTTACCTGTGCCTCATTGATACTATAATATAGTGGTCAGACAGTCACTATTTTATCCTTAATTTTGCATACACTTTTTATGCATAACATTTAATGTACAATCAATCAAATTTAATGAATTTTTCCTTGTGTCATTTTAGTTAACCTTTGCCTGAAGTGTTTGATAGTACCATATACAATGTAGTGTATAATATAGTGATCATTGAGTCACTGGTCATTTTCAGCCATGTTGCTTTCACTTGTTGTATACATCAGATTTAATTAGCAAGGTTCATCTAACACAATGATAAGATAATCTCCATTAATTTATCAGGGTTATAGGTTAAGTGGTACTAGTTCATGGACTTAATTAACAAAATATTTTTAGTAAGATGTGTGTTACAAGTTTGTGCACTCAGGACATTGCCCAGCTGGCTTGTTTTCAATTTTGTGGTATTTGTTTGAACATGCTTTTTTTATATAATTCATAAGTGTGCTGCCAACCCATTCCTTCAAAAGCTAGCCACACCCATCACCTGCAGTACAGAACCGTGTCTTGTGGTATAACTTGCATTTACTCTGAAACAGGAATTACACTTTAAGATTGGGAGCATCTGTGTTATTTGAAGATTATTGGGGAAACTGAGCTTGAAATTTTGGTTGAATAGACTGTAATGTGCAGAATAGTATGTGTACCATATCAAATATCCTACATTACATTAATTAACCAGTTGTGGCATTATTTTGTAACTGAAATAAATCTGATTGTCACTTAAAGACAATTTGCAGAACACATTTCATGGTAGAGTGTATTATCAGGCTGTAATGAAATTTATACATTCATGACAGACCAGCATTTTTCTCTTAATGTCTTGCTTGGTTAATTGAACAGTTGATATAATTTGAAGGTTTTTCTTTTATTTGACACATGAAATTGATATGAAAATAACATAATTTTGACAAAATGCTACCATTATTTAGCTGATATTTATTATTGAATTGATCCTTTGTGTTCAGGTTTGTATTTGACACCAATTCATCAAAATGAGTTTTTCCCAGCTTCACCCATTGCTTTATAAATGTCATCTTGGGACAAAAAACTTTCATATTAGGTGTAACTGAAATTCACAGAATTTTGTTCAATAGGGGACTAAACTGTTGTCAAATTTAGAAAGTGACATATCAGCACTTAATCATTGAGGATATCCTTGAAAAATTATTGGTTTGTAGTTATGCAGCATGACTCATTCAGAAATCCTTTGCCCAAAAATACTTTTGTGATTTTGTCAAATTTAGTTTGTTTTTCATTCCAACTTTCCATTTTCTGTACATACGCATAACGTTAGCAGACAAAAATGCCTACCTAATTAATGTTAGATGACAAACCAACATTTTTAAGGACAGCCTGATTGGACATTTCTAAGTCCTAAATATAATAAATCACTTTGCTCCACTTTGTTGTCCAAACTCAATACTCAGTGGACTTGAATTTTGATGTTAATAACACTTGACATTATTATTGTATCTATTTTATTTCTTTCAGGTATCCTGGTGTCCAGATTAAAAACTTCACAAACAGTTGGAGAAATGGTCTTGGATTTAATGCTCTTATACATGCACACAGGTATGTGAACACCAAATCAATGTCCTCCATAGACATCATCATCTGATAATGATAAAAATAGCTTCCCCATGATAAAGTAGGTGGATGCTGATAAAAATTTGATTTGAGTAAGCTGAAAATATTAAGTTGTTGTACAAGTTTTTTATACTTGAGAATAAGTGATCTATACCATTAACCTGCACATGTCATTAACATACTTACACAATAAATGTTTGTAGCTAGTTTTTAGGTACAGAAGTTAAAAATTGGACGCTAGGAATAACCAAATGCAGTAAAGTCCACATTACATCATGGAATGAATAACAATAAATCAACCACTACATTAAAAAAACTACATGCAAAAACCTAACTAACACTTGCTTGTTCCCCCTCTCCTGCAATTCCCATACGAAAAACATGCAACACAAACTCACAAAGATGGCTTACACTCGTCTCCAAATCCTTTGTTGACATGGTCCACAAATCAGTTGGCGCAATTCACAACAAAAGCTGCAGAAACAGTGCATCTTAAAAAGCTAAAAACTAAACGCCATATGGAAAATAAGCTAATAATAACAATAGATGTATATTCTTTATTCCAGACCTGACTTGATAGCCTATGAACAATTAAACCCATCTGAACATATGGCTAACTTGAACAATGCTTTCAATGTGGCTGATGACAAACTTGGTATTCACAAAATCTTGGATGCTGAAGGTAATCAACTCGGTTTTATTTTACATTGTTGAACAGAGCAGAGACCTGCATTTTCACGTGGTTATGGCCTTTAATTAAAAATCACTAGATCTTTGCAGTTGTGAGTTCGAATCCCACCTTGGACCAAATTTCACCTGATGGTTCTACCCAGGTGCATGCCTGGGGTCTTCTTCCACAGTTAAAACTGGCTAAGTCGCCAAAAGTCTCAAGCTGTTTGTGTAACGTTAAACACTAGAGGATACAAAAGATAAACAGAGGAATACTATTTTCTTTACGCACCACTTTGATGGAGATGTTTATTTGAATCCCTCTAAGTATTGAAATTGCCTAGAATGGACATAGAAGTATACTACTGCCTTTCAAGACCTGCCTAGGAATGCAATCATGCCTTTTGTTGATTTTGGGACATCATTTAGACCTAACCAATTGCTAGCAAGAATTTTGTATTTTGTAATTTTTCATAAAATTAGTATGATTACATTTTGTCTTCTTTAATGAAAGGCCAAAGATCTGTTGACAGTAAATCACAAAACTGGGTACCTTTCTTCCCACAAATTAAATTCCTGTATTTATTCACAGAAAAATTGTGCCGTTTATTGAATTATGTATCAAAATCATTGTATTACGACTTGCTTATTTTTATATTCATATGATAGCATTTTGCAATATCAAGGACAGTCACTTTGCCAAACTGTGCTTATAAAAACATGAATCTTTGCCATACAATTTTATCATAATTAGATTAATTATGATTTGATGTTTGAATTTACATACCTAATACCTAAACGATAGTTTTGCGTGACAATATGGGCACAAATACCAAATTCTCGAACAGAGAAAAATAGAACAAAACAAGTCAGGTTGTTTCAGTAAAGGAAAAAATGGACTAGCCTGATAAAAAGGAAGACAAACTAACCATGTGTTTTAGCTATTTATAGTTTTTATTGGTTTATAAAACTTGATTAACATTTTGACCCCATTTTTGGAAAGTATTGTGGAATATTAAAAACTTCACCAGCAATAATGTGTATGATCATGTGTGGGCTAAATTAGCATGTGGCTCAATTTTTTATTGCAGTAAAACCTATATATTGTTCAATTTTAAAGATATATTAATGGTCAAAATGATTTTTTTGTTTTTCCAAAAAAGCTTTATAACACTATTCCTTACATAATAATATGAGTATTCACCAATATCTGCAACTTGAAATCATAATTTTGTGCATTTAATTGCATATCGAAAAATCGTTTTTCTTATTTGACTAGGTTAGTCAAATAAGATTTATATTTGCCTCGAAGCATTCCGATTGTTTCCGTAAATATTCGGAAATAGTCACGTGATTAGCGTCTCTCCATATAAGGAAAATCAAAACAATGGCGGATCAAGCGGGAGGAATCAAAAGAACAAGAAAGAAAATGTCCGATTCTGAAAGAAAAAGGAGGAAATTAGAAAGAGACAAGGGTATTGCTCAAACAAGAATATACTTAGGCAGCGAAGCAAGTCGTTGGAAAACTTTGAAGGAAGTAATTCGTGCGAAAACCGACCGTGAAGTCGCAACGTTTTTGATCGACAGGTAGTCTCCGTATGCAAATGAGATGAATTCCGAACGTAACCGATCTCTTCCGAGCGGTTTGAAAATGGCGGCTTGTTTGAAAATAAGTAGAATCGTATCGGTTTGCATCGAGTTTATTAGAAGAAAATATACAGAAAAATATTGTCAAACATTTTTATAATCATTGAACTTATGATTTACAGTGAAATTTCGTGAATGTAAGATATACGATAAAATGATAATATTGACCATTAATATACCTTTAAAGGTCTTCTAAAGACACATTTGGACAAAATTATAAAACAAATATAAATAAGATAACAAATTAAATGTGTAAAAAGACCACTATTGAGATTGAAGTCTTAATATCAGTATTATTATTATTGAGGTAATCTCATTGTCACAATGAAATATAGATGTAATACTGAAAAAAAAAACTGAAAATCTTGTGGTCGCTGTAATAAGGTGGTTGCTAAGTGAAATTTTACTGTATATACTGTTACTTATATTTACAGATGTGGATGTTGAGAAGCCAGATGAGAAGGTTATTATTACATATGTCGCCTCCTACTATCATTACTTCGCTAAGATGAAGAGTGAAATGACAGGAGGAAAGAGAATTGCTAAGGTAAATACTGACAATACTGTTAATTTATAAGCCTTAGAATTTATATCTTAAATTGCTTAAAAGGGGCTTTCATTGTCAAGTGATTATGGTCTGACTTGTAATCACTAGCCCCTCACCACTGTGAGTTTTAGTTCTACTTGTGAGAGAACTATCCAAGCATCTAACAGATGGTCAGTAGTTTTACCCAAGTGTAAGCTTGGGGGCTTCCTTCACTGTTAAAGCTGGAAAATCGCCAAGTGGCCCCCTAGCAGTTGGTGTGGTGTTAAATTCCAGGGTTAAATTGCTTCAAAGTATGAATTTTATACAGGAACATGTTCCCAGACTGAGGCACATTACAACTACACTGAGGGAATGAAATCTACTTGAAAGATTATTTTTAGTCAAGTAACCATAAACATAACATTTTTTTCTTCCAGCCTAATGACTTGTTATTTATCTTCTCTGATTGTAATTTTAGATCGTTGGCTCAATGTTAGAACTAGAAAAGATGGTGGATGATTATGAGACACTGACCACTGGTTTGTTAGAATGGATTAAAGCCAAGATTCTCAATCTAAATGATAGAAACTTTCCTAATTCTCTGGAAGGTATACAGAAAGAACTCATCTCATTTAAAGAGTACAGAACTGTCGAAAAACCACCAAAGTAAGTTTGAAAAAGTTCTATGTAGTGAATCTTAGCATATACAACTTCACTTACAGATGGTTAGTTGTTCGTACAAAATTTATATTTTGCCAATGAAGGACAGTCTTGTCTGGAACTGATGAACTAAATGCATAAGTAAGTCTGTATATCATTTGTTTCAGTTTTGGGTTAATTTTGTCTACTGTTGCAACAATGCTTTACAATAGTTTAAATAATTGGCACTTATAATATTGTAGTGTATTTATATCCAAGACTCTTTATGGTACAATATACCTAAGGCTTATTATTCAAATGACAAAAAGATAACAAAAAAATTACTTTTTCCATATAATCCGTGAGTCTTAATTTTGAATACAATTGGAATTGATACTCTTAAACTTAAATATCTATTTTTAGGTTACGAGAGAAAGGTAACATTGAAGCAACATTTTTCAACATACAAGCCAGACTGAAGGCTAATGGACAGAAACTATACAATCCTCCTGAAGGATTCTTCATACACGATATAGAAAGTGCCTGGATGAGGCTCGAAAAATCCGAACATGGGCGAGAAACTGCACTCAGGGATGAATTGATAAGGTGAGACAATACTGTAAAATCATTTTCAATGTTACAAATATGACTTTTAAATCACACACTTTGAAAAATTTGAGAATCGTGAATTCAACTCATATTCGTGTATAAGTTTTTTAACTTAAAGTTTTGGATTTGTATTTGTAGAATTGGACCATTGTCATGGTTTAAAATAAACCATACAGATCTTATGCAACAATTAATGATTCTGCGAACTTAAACTCGCTCTTGCTTGTTACCTCGTTATGTTGTACTTTTGAATTTTAACTACCATGGAAGCTATCTACCATTTTTATATCATTTCTATCTACCATACTTTTGACAAGACCATGTAAACATATAAAGACAGACCAATAAATTCTTAACTCTTGATACAAACCAAGCTACTGCAGAACTGATGGGATAAATACAAATTGATATAATGCTATAATATATGTAGATTGGAAGTTAACTTAGGAATGAAAAGCGTCACTATAAATTGAATATATAAGGCCATACTTGAAAAATTGTTGGTTTGCAGTTATGAAATCGACTCTTTCAAAAATCTTCCAAGACCAAATTTTTTAACAAATTTTGATGAGCTTTTCATTTTCAGTACAAGCAAATAATGTTAACAAAACCAAAATGTGTCCTCCTACCATCTCTCTGTTAAAACTTTAAGTCCGGTAACTGCAAGCCAACATCTTTTAAGGATGGCCTAAATGTTGTGTGTTTTTTTGGTAAGAAATCTTGTAAGCTTCATACAGTAATTTTATCTGAATACATGAAATTGAGTTGTTTTGATATAAGTTATTTTTCAGTACCCTTGCATTATAAATTTCAAAATAAAAAAAAATCTTGATAAAAAAGAAAAGTATTGAAGTATTAAATTTTCAATTTCTCACGCAACTCTGTTATTTGGGCATGCATATTTACACGTATCTATGCATTCTTATTGTATGATATCGCTATAGTGACATGTTTGTTAGGATTTTACATTTTGTTCATCTTTTGTTATGCAGACTTGATATAAGGGTGAATTAATTCATCCTAGTACATTTCAGAATGCTTTCCAGTTGATCTTTATCAAATGACTTTTACCTTGATTAAACTTTAGTATACAGAAACAAAATGCTTTCATTTATTTTGATGTAAGATTGATCTTTGTGCTTAGTGATAAAAAATATATAGTGTGCAACATAATTGAAATCTGTAAGGCATGGTAAGTTTTCTGGAATTTTCTGGAACCTTTTTTTCCCAGGTCTGGACCCTACTGATTTTCATTGTGTCCATGGCGTTAAGATTTCTGTTTTTTTTTTTAATTTTCAACTTTCACCGATAATAAGGGAGTTAACTCTGAAATTTTTGTTGCATTTTTCAAGGGAGGCAATTCTTATGATCTAATTTGTTTTTTCCAGACAAGAGAGATTAGAACAACTTGCACAGAGATTTAGACGAAAGGTTAGTATTTCCTAGTATTTTTGTCAGCAAGCTCTGATCAGAATATATAAATGTCCAGAATATGTTTGTACTGTTTTATATTTTTAAGACAGTGGAATTATTACAGTTGTTTTGTGCACAACCCAGAGTTGAATGTGTTAAAAGATAATGCATGCTCTTATATTTCAAGAAAATTTGATGGAAAGTGCCTCCAACCTTTTTGCAAATATTGTCTGTGTTTTTAGCTTAGCAATTTTAGCTTCAGAGTTATTGCCCCTGGAAAATTCAGTGTGCTTGTAATGGAAGGCAATTAACAGTATCACTTGACTTGTATTGAAGATTAATTATTTGTCCTGTATGCCCAATAGAAATTAATTGTGAAGCATACACAAGCTTCATTTTTATACATTTATAATTTATACGCAGGCTGAGATCAGAAAATCCGTGTTGATGGATATGTCACAAATTTTATACATTTATAATTTATACACAGGCTGAGATCAGAGAATCCTGGTTGATGGATATGTCACAAATTTTATACATTTATAATTTATACACAGGCTGAGATCAGAGAATCCTGGTTGATGGATATGTCGCAGATTTTAGATGAAGAGATGGTTTGTAACAGTGCAGCTCAAGCAGAAGCTGCCATCAAGAAACATGAAGCTATCAGCGCCGAAATTCTTGCCAGGGTAAAATTGAGTTCATTATAGCTCTGTGTGTTTGTATCTTACTAGTGTCCCCATGTTACCTACCAGTTTTCTCTTGTACCCATCTTTCTATAAGAAATTGCTTTTTTCTGACCTATGCAGACATTCCAAAAAGTGTTTCAACATCACTGGACATTCGGTTCAGTAATTCTTTAATGATAACAAACTGAATGGTTTTCACTAGACTAAAAAATTATCAAAATGATGTATTTTCAATAGTGGGGGACTAATTGCATTGGAGGCAATGCTTTTTGTCAATAACTCATTGATAACCAATTGCAGTTTCATACCTATGATCTTGCAGTCTTTTCCTCTACTGACTGAACTTACTGTGTGGACATTCTAGAAATCTATGGCAAATTTCAGAATAGATCGTAAATTTAGAATATTTTATCTTCTATAAATATAGGATGTATTGTATCTCTTTCATGGGAGTTTTTTTTCTAAATCACATTTTAAGGATGAAAACAATAATGAAGATAGAACCTGTTTGGGGTATGAATTCTTATACTAATCCTTTTTATATGGGTATTTTACAGAAAGATCGATACAAGGCACTGAACACATTGGCTGTAGAATTAGTTCAAGGAAATTATCATCAGAAAGAAGCTGTTCAAAGAAAGTAAGTCTGTTTTATTGTTTTATAGATAATGGTCAACTGGCTAAATACTGCATTGATTGCTGTCTAGAAATTTAAAATTTTTAAAGATATAGTCTTAACTGTATTATATACAGCTGCTTACTTTAATCTTGAAATTGACTGAAAGTAGTATGCGTTGGAATGGGTACAATTTTGAAGCAGAGGGACCTTATGTTGGTATTCTGTCAACATTATAAAACATATCTGTTATGTGATTAGATGTCTGTACATATTGTTGATGTACAAGAACTTAATAGCTGAAAACATGTTACTCACCTGATATATCTTGAAATACATTTGGTACCTGGAATATAAATTGTTAAGCTCTTGCAGACTCATATTTAAAACTGGAGTTTGAAAGATCTGTGAGAACTGACCATACTGTGTGTATCACTCATTGAAAATTCTTGTTTTTAAATATTTTTTCAGAGATGATTATATAAGACAAAAATGGCAGGAATTGTTGGATAAATTGGAACAGAGAAAACGTACACTGGCTGGATTTAGTAGCCTGATGACAATGTTCAGAGAGATTGAAACTATACAAGAAGAACTGAAAGAAGTTGAGGTAAGACTGTCTGCATATATTGTATATGTGTGTGAAAGTCTGATGAATTGTATGAAATGATAAAAGGATAAATAGATAATATTTATTTTAATGTGGAAGGTCAGAAATTCTCCTTTGCTTTTAGTTCCATTTCATTTAAACTTGATGATAAGTTTTTATGGTTATATTTCCGTTTCATCCACGGACGACTAAAATGATTGTTTACCTTTAGTTTTACTTAAATTTATATTTCAGAATAAGGTGAAGATAGAAGACTGTGGGAAGCACCTACAAGCTGTTGAGGACTACATACAACAGCATAGTCTTCAAGAGTCACAGTTACACTCACTAGCCAAGCGTGTACGAAATCTGAATCGTCGTTCTAAAGACTATTCTGACCCTACTCATCATGAAATGAAAGTATTAGAGCAGAGACTGGATGATTTGAATGCAGAATTAGAAAGGTAGGGTTAAATGCTTGTTGAGGAATTCAAAAGAAATTTCTCCAAATCATTTTTAGCTGGTCTGTTTGGAAGAAAAAGTCGAGCTATTATGACCACTTTGGCATTGTCGTTGTTGTGCAAAAACTTTAATGTTGCCCATTACTCAAATACTTTCAAAGGTATCAACATAACATTTGGAATACTTGATTATCATGACAAGGCGAAGTTGCAAGACAAGGGACAAAATTCTGAAAGCTGTTAAAAATTGCTTATTAAATAGAATGATGTAAAACATCACTGGCGCCACTCTGTGGAACTCTAGTTTCACCTACTTATAAAGACATAGCAGTCAATGTTTAAACAAGTGATTGATTATTCTTGTATGGCTGTAATATCACAATCAAATTTTTAAGTTTTTTTAACAGAATGATGTTATAAAATTGCCTCTTTTCTATGATAAGACCAGTGCTTAAGTTTAAGTACATACTACAAACTCTTGCTTGGTTAGTTTCTACACATCTAAAAATTTCTGGAGCATTTATCAAGTTGAGATATGCATAGTGTGGCCATCCATTAAATTATGATTTAAATGAGATTACACATCTTATTAGAAATTTCAGGGAATTCTTTTAATATCATTTTAGAGTGAACAACTTGAGTAGCAAACGTAAGAAGAACCTAGGAGTTGCTAAAGCATATTACCAGTTCTTACAAGATTCTGAGGAAGAAGAACGCTGGGTTCTTGAGAAAATTGGTTTGATTAAAGAGGGAGAAATGGGCAAAGATCTTAATGGAGCCTGTGTATTGTTAAAACGTCATGAGGTGAATATCAGCTTTTATATCTAATCAACTTTGAACAATCATTAAATTAGAAGAACTACTTTTATGATTTTGTTACAAATATTTGTCTCAGATCTAAAAATTGTACATATTTTACTCTACAGTTCCATTCCAAAAGTTTTTACAGTTTGTTTTCATTGGTGGTCAATTGTTTCTATTTTAGCAAGTTGAAGCTGAAATGGCTGGACGGTTCCCAGTATGTGAACAAGTCTGTGGTAAAGGTCAGGATTTGGTGAACCAAGGACACAGTGCAAGAGGTGAAATTGGTTCCCGCATTAAATCATTGATGGACAAATGGAAACAGCTGAAAGATTTAGCTGCTGCCAGAAGAACCAAGTTGGAAGACGCCATTGAGGCACATCAGGTGAGAGATTTCTTTACTCTGCAAATCAAAATCTACCTTTTTGACAACCCTTCTAATTTTATTCTTTTTTGTATAGGTATTATTTGTATAATGCTGTTTTCATGAATTGTTGATAAACAGTGCAATTTAATATTTTATTGTTTTTATCTTCATATTTGGTAATATCTGTCTGCTTAGCTCGACAGGTAGATTTCTTTGCAGAGAATAAGGTTAGTACTGGTACAGATTCCAGGAAAAACTGCTCAGCTTAACTGTAGCTTAACTGTTTACTGGTATATAACAGACATACCAGTATCACTAAAACAGGTGGAATTTCTGAAAAAATACAAATGATTCCTCTTCGGTTAAGAGAAGTTAATTTTAATTAATTTGTCATTGTTTGACTGGAACTGAATCTGCTGAGATTATTTCAATTTGAGAAGATTTGTCTCCCTTTCATCATGGACTTACTTGTCTCTTGTCATAATTTAAGTGCTTGATTTTATTCAGATTTTAGTCCTTAAATAAGATGTTGATCAAAATTGATGAACCTCAGTGGATACATGTTGCAGAGTTTAAAGGACTACTTGAGTCAATCATATGGTAAATATGGGTCATTGCTGGCTTTGAATTCGTCTCAAAGAGGTCTTGACTTTTTTGCAGTATTACACTGATGCCAATGAAGCAGAATCTTGGATGAAGGAGAAAATGCCACTAGTTACTAGTGATGATTGCGGTAAAGATGAAGGCAGCGCTCAGACATTGTTATCACGTCATAATCGTCTTGAAGGTGAAATTAAAGCATTTGGAAGTGAGATTAAGAGACTAGATGAGCTTGCACAGTTGATGACAAAAGCTGCCAGTGAACATAATGTAAGTACACTTACCTAATACTAGGAATTAGGGTTTTAGTAGTGGATCTCTTCTAAGAAATATATCATATTACTTTCACAAATCCTTATTCTCAGAAGTATGAGTTAAAGATTTTTACTCAAGAATGTGTCATTGAATGTTTTCATCATTAGAAGTACTGACAATCTGTTTCTTGATTAATAAAAATAAGTTCAGCATTTCAGGTTCCAAATTCAACATATTAATCCTACTTTTTATGTCAAAATAGAATTTAATACAAATTGAACTCCTTATATTGACGTTGATATCTGTATTTATGGTAAGGGTCTGATATGATAGTGTGTCCAGTCACTCTGTTTGGGTCTTTGTTTTTATTTTGAGCAAGATTTTTAAATGACAAAATGTTTAGTTTAAGGCTAAAGCAATATTAAGAAAATAAGTCTGATCTCAGATGTTTAAGTTTGTCTGGCTTTATGCTAGAATGATTGTTTGATGGATTAATTGATGGATTTTTGATTGAATTCAGACAATCCGTTCTGACTGTCTAGAAGGATTGTCAATAGTTTAATGATATAGAGACTCTTTAAAATATTTCTCCTTATAATTTTACTTGCTTGCAGATTAAAATTGACAAATTCAAACCAGCAGAAAACGGTGATGTATCTGATGAGGAAGCATATGAAGACCAAGTTGTTGAACGACCTCATGAAGTGGAAGTAGAAGAGGTAATTATTAAAGAAAAAATGTTCCATAAATTCTATTAATGTTAAAGGACCTGGAGCCAGATGCATTGAAGCTAAGATAGCAATGTTAAAACTTTAAATTCTTGCCATACATTAATTGTAGTGAAGATTTTTTTAATTCTATTGATCAATAAGGGGATTTCATGTCATGTGAAAAATTTTCATGCCTGAAATATTAACCTGTGAAAGTGCTATCTTGACTACATTATGCTTATAAAACAACATCAAGGAATGTTATTTTTTATGTTATTTTATGATTTGATAAATAATTATTGTTTCAGCCTTTCATTTATTTCTTGAGTCTGCAATTTTGCAAAAAAAATGTATAATGGTCATTCTAATCTTTTTTCCATTTGTATGAAAATAACAAAAAAAAATGCAAAAAAACATTAACAGATTGGAAAAATTTGTCTGCACTCAATGCTTTGCCTTGCAGATTCGAGAAAGGGAAGTCTTACAAGATGTAGTTGAGACAAGAAAGATACCTCAAGTTCGTGCATCATACACGTACAGAGGACAAGGGATGGTTATAGAGAAAGGGGAGGTAAGGCATATTTACTACAGAGATGTTATTTCACAACAGTTTTAATACAAAAATATATTGAACACATAAACACATTGATAGACCATATCTATGTGACAGAGTTTAACATTATGAGAGAAGCATCAAACCAGACTTTAAGAAAATTATGTTTGTTCTTAAGATTGAGCAACATTAGCACACAAATAAGTTACATCCTATTTACAAGTCAAATTAAAAATAAAAATCTGTTTTGTTACATTATGCTGTTGTACTCACAGAGCATCTTAGCATTAATTTTTAGGATTTTACCCATACACTTTGATAAATTGTCATAGTTACAGTTTGAGTGACCATTTTGGTAATAACATAAAGTTCCATTTGTGATCAATACTTTGAGAAGACAGATTTTACTTTAATTTGTCTACAAGAAGCAATGCTTATTGTACTTGACTTAGCCCCGGCTTCATCTATGTCTTTTTGTATTCTGTTAAGTTTTTCAGCATCTCCAGAGCTGTTTCTCTTTTTCTGTTTACCATTGTGTATTTCATTATATTGTTCTGGAATTGTTAGAATTTCCATTTTGTCATCTACCGTAAAATGTGGTACACTCCCATTACTATTCACATTGTCAGTGCCATTTTCAAAAAACTCATTCACCTCTGCTGACTTTTGTCCTGTGTTTTTCTTGCTCTCTCCCTGACTCAGTTGAAGTTCATTTAAGGCAGTTTCTAGTCCAGTTATGTTGTTGGTGTCTTGATTTGTGTTAATGTTCGCATTTGTGATTGTTCCTTGAATACCACTTGTGCTGTTTGTCTCAAGGAAACCTGGGTTCTTCCTGCCAAAAAATACTGAACATAATAATTGTTTGTACGCATTCCTGAAATCTCGTCTGAATATACCATAAATCAGGGGGTTTATAGCACTGGCGACATATCCTAATAATGATGCTGTTAAATTGATAGGGCCTGGAATGAAGTTCTTGTCATTTACTATGACTTTAATTAGCTTTGTGACACTGAAAGGTGTTGTACATATAAAGTATGCTAGAACCACGACCAGAAGGCTCCAAACTATTTTCGATCGTTCAGAAACTTTCTTTCTGTTTCGTTCAATGGTTTTGCTATCTCCTGATATATTTATTTTCACCTGATATTTCTGTTTTTTCACTTCTTTGAGTATTTTTGCGTAACAGTACACTAAAATCATTCCGGGAATGAGAAAACAGAAGAGAAAAGCCAGAACCACGTAAACAATGCTGTCTGGTTGATAAAGATGCCACTGTATAGCACATATTCCCTCCCAGTAGTCAAACGCAATCCATCCCGACACTGAAGGTGCACAGCCAAATGTGATTCCCTGAACCCAAGTAAAGATGATCGCAATTATCATGTGTTTTCGCGTGATTTTAACCTTGTATGACAATGGGTTTGTAACAGCCTGGTAGCGATCTAGACTGATACAACATAAAGTTAACATTGATACAATAATTAGACAATAATTAATAGCACAGACACAGTCACACCAAATGCGTCCCATTATCCATTCATCTGATACTAGCGCTATAAATGCAGTGATCATAACTAATATAGAATTACTGAGGTCCGTGACACACAAGTTTATGATGAGCATATTTGAAGTTTCATGATGCATGCTCTTTTGAATACATACTACAGCAATCACAGCCATGTTGCCAAGCAACCCAAAAATGATGGTGATGAAAAGAAAAGTGGCTGCACAAACTATCTGAAATTTTGATCTGGAATATTCCATGTCTTCATCATCTATGCTTACTTCTGTATAGTTGGTTGATTCCATGTTTTAACTGGTGTGGTCTGGAATTAGAAAAAAAAAGTAATCAGGATTAAGTCTTTTGTCAATCTTCATTGCTAGTATTTCATCAATAAAGATGTTATTGATTCTGGTTTTACTTTATGGATGTGTCTTAATATGTCTTTAAGATCAAGGTAAGATAATGTCAACCTGAAAAAAGTGATATCACCTGGACTGAGGCTTATGCTTACCATAACTCTAGATTGATGCCTTTTATTCCTGTGTATGACACTGTGAAAGTTAGATCTGAGCAAAACCTGTCCTGGAAATTATAGACATAGTAAGACTACATACATGTTTGAACCTGTATACTACTTGTATAAACAATGCCTGTCATTGAATCCAGGGATTTATTTATCTTATATAATCGGTGCTGGCAGACACACGCATTCCAAATCCAAAATAGTGTCCATTTTTCCAAAATTTAGAAAAGAGTCCTTATCGAAAAACAATTTTTGACTGAAGTGTTCTAATATTATGAATTGAAAAAGCCACAGCCGTGGTCTAGTGGTTAGCGCATTGGGCTTGGAACCCAGTGATCTGGATTCAAATCCCGCTCATGGTAGGTCATACCCTTATATGAAAATTTGACAAAAATGTCGATTTTCCTCCACATATGGAGACGTTGCCGGCTCCTTGCGGAAGGGTAAGTTAGTACTGGTTAGTATACAGCCCAGGAAAACTGGTTAGGTGAACCTGTTGCCGTATATAACTAAAAAATTGTTTAAAAAACAGCATTAAACCCCTGTGACAATAAGTCACATACATACCTGATTGTAAAAATTGTTCTTTAAACACTGTTGAATGACTGATTTTCATTCTTAAATTATTTAATTGTGAATTAATGGATAATAAAAAAAATTCGTAATTTCAATGTAAAACAATGTGATTTTTCCCAATTTGATTGGTACCAGTACTTTTCCCAAAATGTAGAAAAATCTCTTGAATCAAATGCTTAAAGTCAAATATGTAAATTATGGTCATCTTAGGAAGAAAAAAATGCAGCCTTCATGCAAGCTTGGTCTTTATTTAGAGGTTTTATTTGGTCTATGAAATCAATTATTCTGTACTCTGATTAGTGTCAACAGACAGGAAAATTTTAATTTAGTTCTTTATAAGTGTCTACTTGAGTCATTTGATAAAATCCGATTCATTAATGCGCTTGCTGGTAAAGTGTACAATTTGACGGTATCTCACCCAATTAGGAGGTATTCAATGAGTAACTCTGGCCTAACTCTAGGGATTTCTTATTTTTATGCCATAGAAGATTGAATAGTGATAATTAGTTTATGAAATAATGTTCTGTTGGGTTTTAGTTTGTGGTGTCTGGTTTTAGGACTTTGTTGTTAGCCCCAGCATTTAAAACAACCATTTATTTGATGCCAATAACTTATTGTTCTTACTTAGTTTTTTATGTTAAACATTCAGGATCTGCAATCCTCATAAAACATGCAACAAATTATTTTTTTTATTTGTCTAAAGATAAAATCTTGTGCACACTTCTTCAAAATGGCTAGTTGGATGTTTATAAAACTTTACCAGTACATTAGGCATTAGGTTTACTTGCGCATATTAAAAAAATTATTCGGATATATTCTCACAGAGTTATGCCCCTTTTTATTTGTCTGAAGACAAAATCTTGTGTGCGCTTCTGCGAAATGGCTTGCTTGACGTTAATAAAACTTTGCCAGTACTTTAGGCATTAGGTCTACTTGCACATATTTTATAAGATAATTATTCAGATTTATTTGCACAGAATTATGCCTCTTCTTTATTTGTCTGTCGACAAAATCTTGTGTGCCATTCTCCTAAATGGCTTGTTCTAAGTTATTAAACCTTTAAAGAAAGGGGCTCTGTGGGGGGTATTTAATCACCTTCAGTGATAGTTCTAGTTTAATTTGTTTTTTACCGTATTACTTGTTAGGTGTAAAATGAATAAGGAAAGCAACATATGGGGAATAATAAGCTTATTATCATGTGTGTTTCTTATGGTATATGGTGCATTAGACTTTCTAGTCTAAAAATAAGAATATTAAATGAACCTTGATTGAACTCTGAACTAAAGACAAAGATGGACGTTAAATTTTCTTAGAAATGAACTGCTAAAATAATATGTCCCCAGCAATTCAATTATGTTTTCTTTATTCATCATGAGAGCCTGCTTGGTTTGAGTCATTGCAAGACTGTCATTGATGAGGTCATATGTTCAAGACCAGGAGACCCATACTTTATAAAAGGCACACAGCTGACCAATAAAGCTTTATAAAATAATAACATAAATAACATTATGTTACCTTTATAGTTAACAGGTTTTGTTCCAAATATCCAGTGAGCACCAGTAAAAAAAAACACCATAACTTACAATCAAATGTATTGTAAACTTTTCTTCAACATAACTGCTATGGTAGAGCTGAGAATATCTTACATTACCTTATAAAGAATGTCTTAATAATCCATACACAATCCTAAAAAATCACTGATTTTATTCCAAATTCACATACAATGTTTTAATGTCTTATTTATTATTGAATGATATTTAATTTATATTTGGTTGCATAATATTTATAATTTTGAATCTAGAGATCACTTAAATCCATTATATGCTGTGAATACAAACGTCTTCAAAATGTCCGTACCATACAAGGAAATAAATGGTTAAGAAATAAAATGCACAGTTTTGTGAAAACCTTTTTTGTAACATCTATAGCTTCAGATTATTGATTTACATCCAAGTTGAATGTTTACCGTGTACTTGTTTAAACTATGAAAAAGAATTTTACTTTTTTTGTTTGTACTTACATGTTTTACTGTGACAAAGTATGAAATAAATGTTAGCGATTTCTTTCTACTTCCTTGAGTTGCAGCCCTTACCAGATTAATAATTGCTAACATTATTTTTTTAATTAGATTATTGCAGACAAAATTGTCAAACATGGACACAGACCATTTATAACGGGTACATTCCAACTTGATCATTATTTTGTAGAAACTCAAGATGCATGTAAACTTGTGTACTATCTCATGAAAACACACACACATTGATCGTTTGTCACCTGAAAGAATATTATTGATCATTGGTCTAACATCTGTAGTTAACAGTAATTAATTATCTCTAAAAAAATCACTCGTAATTTACTGTGTATGTCCCTAAAGCTACATGATTGTATGATTTATAAAAATCTGTACAATCAGTTATACCAGTTTCTTTAACCCTGTAACGCGCTACAACGATTTTGCTACTTGTCGTAATTAAGCAGCATTAGTTCACACACGGCATTTTTTTACATCGGCATTTTGATTGAAGGAAGGTCAACTATAATTTAATTTACTCTTTACTAACAAATCCGGTGTGACAAAATTATAATAGATTTATATCTGCCAGAAATTTCTGTATAGATAATTGCGATTATTAAATCAAGGTAGTAGTCTAAGTAGACATTGCACCCCGTCGGTCGTCCAATCTTTGATGGCACGTACGTCGGTCGCCATGTGTGAAAAAAAACAACAACAAATTAATTGTTAATTAAAGTAATCATCAACGGGGTTAAGTTGGTAAATCGGTATGGGTCTTTAGTTTTTGGAATATTTTTAAGTCACCCGGAGTTTTATGGCCTGCAATATTTTTACAGCTGACAAACGGACCGATCATTAAGTAACCATAGATCTATCCGTGGATGGAGCTTACTATTTGTAGAACAATATGAATCGACCAATGATAGTAATTGAATTTAACATAGACCAAACATAAAAGCAAAAAAAAATGTACTTGCATTTTAACATTTTGTCGTAATTGACATCTAACACTGTTAATTCCTTATCACTACACATTTGTCTTTCACTGTCGACGCGCTCTCAACAAAAAATCAATACTTCCTACTCTAATGAAATTACGTCACAAAACCAAACCAGACACAATATTGCATCACGCATATTTTAACCTAATTTCTGCTGAAAACAACTCCAAGGTCATTTCTTCAAATTGAACAACCAATGAGAAGTTGATAATTAACTGATCATGCGATCACACATGGAATTTCCATAGTACACGTGCTAAGTGTCGGTGTGTGTTTTTGAAGTCAGCTGTCATAACAAATATTTTTCCTGTGTACATTTCGGTGTCAAAAACATGCTGAGACTGTGTGACATGTTATTTACAGCTTGCCTGATTGTTAATTGAACTTTGAACGAACTTCAAATTGGAGTAATTGTAGCATATTGGAACTTAGTGATTTTCTGTGCAGGTGACGTGAATTTAAAAAAAAGAAAGTGTAAGCTGTCTAAAACTTGATAATAATTTGGACAGAATTATAAAATCAATACTAGATGTCATAATATCAAAATAAATGATAAGAAATGAGATATAAAATGTTCTTTCTGCTTTGTCAAAATATCAATTGACAAATGTGTCTGCTTGTACTCCCTATTATTTCATTACGCTTGTTTCTCAACAAAAATTCTCACACCAGAAGAAAGATGATTTAAATTCCAACACTTATGCTGAAAAAGAATTGTTACAATAGTAATTAGCACCCTTGTGAGGTGATGAATTTAACAGGAGCAAAGTAAAAAAAGAAAAAAAAAATTTATCTTACTGTTATTCCTACTATAACTTCCTTACTTATATTGACCTACAATTTCAACATTGACATCAAAAGAAAGGAAATTTAATTATCTACAACTTTTATATTCACTCAAATTTGATGAAGTTAATAATAAACAGAGTAATCCAGTGATGAAATAGACATGTGTCAAATCAGTAGCAATTTTCTAATAATCTGTATCAAGATGGTGTACATACTTGGACCAGATAAGGATTGGTAAGTAGAGAAATGGCTTAGTAGATATCAAGGAAAGGGTTTACTCTTCACTTGTCACTTTATTATGGCCCAGAAATGCTCAGAATCAATTCTGTTTCAAAAAATGTTGAATATTTTATTATTTTATTTCAATGAGTCTTCTCACTGGATGAAAGGTATTTGATTCAAACACTTAACAGAAAGCCTGGCTAACTCTTGAGACTTTTTAACAAAATATCTGTTTGTCTCTAAAAACAAGTTGAATTTTGCAAAGGTAAATTTGGTTTTGTCTGTATGTCAAAGTTTTCAATAAGTGTATCTTATGAAAATATGTCCTGGCATACTAGAGCCCTAGTTTAGCCATGCTTGAAGCCAACAACAACAAGTTGCTAGATGTTCTTACATCTCTTGTTTGATGATATTGTGTCTCATTTGACTTGTCAGAGTCAACAGAACATTTGCCAATAGGCCATGTTGAGGTAAAACGTGTGTAAGGTCAGTACAGCATGATAATTATATCTGTCAATGCCATCTGTGTGACAAATTCATGATGACTTAATCTGCATTAAGTTAGTGGTAGGTAAATAAGGATGCCCTGTAAAGGAATTTTCTGCCCCAGACCATGGTCTAATTCTTATGTGATGTCATTGTCAATGACATTTCATTTGGGTTGGCAACCTTTGTGGTCAGCATTGGCTGAACAATAGCATTGACAGAATATAGCGTTTAGAACTGAGTCGCATTTCAACTTGTGGAATGTCAATAAGCATATCTGTGTCTACAGATGACAGCATGAAGCTATGCTATCAATTATAAATTTAAATCCTAACTTGTGTTACATTTATCAGGTGTTATGTCCTATTGTTGTCACAATGTTCCACCAATGGCAAGACTTGGTTTCCAGCCTGACAACACAGGACCTCATTTTGCACTTGTCCATACAGACCTTTTACAGACCAGCATCATTAACATCCTACTTGGCTGACAGGTTGAACAGACTGCAATCCCATTGAACACATGTGTGCTTTAGAGCTATAATTATGAAAAATATTTGAATTTCGGCAGTCACAAACCATTGAGAAACTATCGATGAATATTATTTATTTTACATGTAAAAATCACAAATGCATTGATTATATAATGAGTGAGAAAAAATGCTTGTGGAAAGGTGAAGAATTAAATCATTAGTGAAACTTTGTTTTTCACATTACTGTCGGAATGATCTCAGTATAAACATGTCAGGAAGAGAAATACAATGTATAAATCCACCCCATCCTATTTTTATCTTTGTGAAAGGAACTTAGTCTGGTAATATGAAATTTTAATTAAAAAGTTCACCTGTTTGAAGATATTTTCCATAATTTGATTGTTATATAAACATTGTTTCCACATTTAATTGCAGTCATTGAATTATTTTCAATAACATCAAAGGTTTCTCTGTTTGTGAACTTGTATGTTGTCTTGTTTGTGATTTTAATAAAGCATAACTTTTGGCTATTTCAAAGTATGTCACTACTTGAATTCTGAAAACTTGCTGATTTTATGGTATTGTACTGTATTGCCACTTCTATACTGCTATATGCATCGTATCACTGAGGTGGCCTGGCAATGCACAGCCCTATCAATGAATCATCAAGTCTGTTAAATGATCAATTGTAAAAATACAATTGTTCTATTCTGTTTTTTCTACAAAATATTTTATTACAAGTTAGAATGAGGTGTTTGTTTATCTTGTCAGATTTCCACCTTTTCACAGAAGATATGGCGCAGACTGGACGTTACAATGCAAACCTATTCATCTCCACTATGATGCTGATCCATGAAAATATTTACGCACCTCATTTGATTTGTTTTGTTTCGTTTTGCCAATCAATATATTCCTTAGCCAAGTTTGTAAAATTTGAGCATTTTGTATGGATGGTTTGAATAATTCTATTTAGATTTTTTTTAAAAAGCCACATTTATGATTAAAAATGAAAATTGTGAAGGGTCCACATTACAAACTCAATGACTTTGTGAATATCCATTCTTGTCTGTGAAGCATTGATTAAATGGACTCAGTTTTACTAGAAAAAAGCACAGGGGGCTAGCACGTTGAAGGGATGGAATATAATAGTGTATTAGGCCTAAAATGGCCACATGGACCAAAAACATGTGTATCATATATATATATATATATATACATATATAAGGGTTACAAGTTCCAAAATGACAGTTTCTGCACCAAGTTTGTTTAACACTACGTAACTTTTTCAGAAATCGCTCAAATTTCTAATAACTGGTGTCTACAGATAGCTAATACATTATACTACACATAACCAATAAGCACTTTGTCCAATTCAAAACAATGAAGCAGATATTTAATCTTTTTCCTGCGAAAAATCGTCAGTATCAATTAGTCGAACGCAACCTTGCAACGCCAAATTGATCAGAATTACTGTACTAAATACACCTTAAAACAACAGGTAGAGGAATGACAATGCATGCTAACCATAAATATCTTTCAAATACACTGATCTGGCACAAAAGAATAATCCAGGAATGCTCTACTCATGTAATATTAACAAAATCGTCGATTCCATCTTAGATTTCCATCTTGCTACGATAATATGGTTCTGTGAGCTTCAGCCAATGAAACTTCCAATTACAAACAAATTACATGGCAAAGGTCACTGCATCATAATATTTGAAGTTTCAATCATGCGACAATTTTTGTGAATTGAAGTGAATAGAACATTCCTGGTTTAAATTTTTGTGCTGAATCAGAGTATTTTAGTAATATTTATAGTAAGCATGCGTTGTCATTTCTGTACCTGTTGTTTTAAGGTGTATTATTGATAATTCTTGTTAATTTATGTAATTGCTTAAACGATATATCATATTGATCAACTTCAAATTTCTTATTCTATATATATATATATGTCTTTAATGCCTTATAGTGATTGTTATTATATGTACCTTTGTTTGCGTTTTATTGTTTGCAACTATCCTATTTGTCTAACATGTCGGTGAAAAACTATACATAGCTTATCATTTTTTTGAACAATTTTTCTAACATTTGACAAATTTAGCCTTGTCTACTTGAATTATTAAAATCCACAAGCTTTTTTAATGTAATTTTACCTGTCATTATTTATTAATGTTAAAAATCTCATATTTTTGGCTGATAATTTAGTTTCCTTATTTGTTGGATTATGAAACTGATAAGGAAATATTCAGCAAAAGAGTAATTATGAGAAAATGTGCAAAGAATATAAAGTGATTCATTCAATTAGAATTGAATATTAGAAAAAAATTAACTTACCCACTCAGTATCCTTGTAATAGTAGGTTTGAATTAAATGGAAATTAAAATGAAAGCTTCCGTGTTTTCAATATTTACAAATGAAGCATAAATTAGCGTTAAACTGTTAAACTCGTTTATTACTAGGTTTATTTATCAACTGTCTGTTGCTCCAGCTAATCAGTTTTCTGGTTGAGTACTGAATGTTGTTTTATGATCTCTGGCTGAGTGATGATGACCAATAAAAATCTGTGATTTTATATCCAATACCATTTTTTTTCATCTAAGCCAACTATTGGAAAGTTCTCTTGTTAGTTTGTAAGCTTGGTAGTAAGCTGGCTAAGAATGGGATAGTTTGTTGTGTAAACAATGCTAAATGTATATGCATTAATCGGCCCACAAACATACACACACATAAGGTTGAGAGTTAGATCTATGAACCTAGGGTTTGTGAGTTTGAACCCCGGGCATGTTCCCTGTGGTGATTTCATTGATGCCATCGTGTCTTAAGCTATTTATCTTCCACTGCTGGTCATTGGTGTGAGGAAGACATGGAAAACAGGTGTACTTACAAATAGAAAAATTTGAACATAGTTATTTATGGATGCATTTTATTGTCTACTAATCATTAGGTGATATTTTCAGTCAACTGATTGTCGCCTGATGTATTGTAATTCAGTTTGTTGGCAGTATTTTAGTCACTTATTATAAAGCTTTGTGAAGACCAACTATGATATAAAGAACAAAATTGATTTAGAAAAATGGGCTAGGCCTTCGATGAAAGTTGACAAGCATAATTACAGCATGAAAACAAACATATTAGTAGGAACACAGAATCAACTTCTTTTAAATGTGTTGAAGCCATAGTGAAGTGTAAGTCTGTTTTGATGCAGCTTATAACAAATCACATAATTTAAGGTGATAAAAGATGTCTTTTTTGTTTGCTCGCCTCATTTTATCATGTTCAAAGAAAAAAATGTAATTTTGTTTGAGCTAGCATGGCTCATTTTTGTGTGGTAAAATCCTGATGAGCAAGAGATTAATTTCTTGTGGCCAAAGCTTAAAACAGGATTGATAAAACTAATGAAATATTCATGTGAATTACTTGATGTAATTAAGATATAATTCCATATAGCGAACTTGTGCAACAATGAAGCTGAACTTGGATCAATGCCACCTACTGTAATTAATTATACTTGTTGTTATTCCTCTGTTAATTTTATCTGCTTTTGTTCTTTTACGTGTTTGCATTAGGTAGAAAAAAAACTTGGTTTCTTTCAACATCCCTTGAAATACCAGGCCACTGGATGGCTGATCTTTTTTCATATATTTTCATTTTGGAGATATAGTTTGTATGAAAAGGTAAATGTCAGCAAGAAAATAAATTGACTGAGACAGAAAAAGTCTTGGGTTGACAGAAAAAATTTGGTTTATTGTTTAGTCCCCATTACTTGGAGTAAGCATAGTTATTGACATGAAATTCTTATTTTAAACCTTTTAATTAATATAACAGTTCTGAGATACTTAGGGTATGGACTTGACTTTCATTTTGTGTTAGAAATTCTTTCATTGAATAAGCTGTCAACAAACCAACACATTTTTATAGTACAGTTGGCAAAATCAACCTCTGAGTTGAAAGACCATCTTTGAATGGTCATTTTTTGCAGGTTTAACTGAAAGACCCACTGTGGTTGAGTAGTTATGGCTTTTCACTAGTGATCACTGGTCCCTAACCACAGCGAGTTCGAATCGCTCCTGGGACGAGACAAATTTCATATTTTGAGGGAGCTGTCCAGTTATCTTACGTAGAATCAGGGGTTCTACTGAAATGTTCGTCTGGCAGTCTTCCTCCACTATCAGAGCTGGAAAATTTGCCAAATGACACATACTGTTGGTGTGACATGTAGCCCATATGAAAAAAAAGTTGATTGTAAACTGTAATCATGATAACTTCTGTACTATCTTTTCAAGAGCAGATTTTGAAGTTGAACATATTATCTATGTATTAGTTACCCTGGCAGCTGTCTTTGTTTCTTGTTTTTTTTCCATGTTTGATGAGAAAATGAGAGTTATTTGTCAATAATTCATGTGGGAGTTTTGTATTAATGTTCGTAGTACTAGTATCATTGTTTACTCTGCATGGTTGGTAGAGTATGAAGCCAGTATGGACAAAACCATTTGAAAACGGAAATTACGGAAATTACACTATTCTGTCTTAAGTTTATATTTCAGCCCACAGTTTTTTTTCAACATGGTTGAGTTCGATCACAATTGTGAATAGATGTTTATGTTCATAGCATTAGATTTCTATCAGTCTGGTTGTCCATGTCAAGTTAATTTCTGGTGAATGAATCCTTTAGTACCCTTTATACTCTTGGTGAATGAGGGACAATTTTGGACGTTATTGTCAGCTTTAATGTGCTCCTTTGTTGAACTTAAGAGCCATGTAAGGCTTCAGTATCATAAGGATTTCTCCCTAATTTCTTTTCTTTTTTTTAACGTAATTTCTTATACCTTTAGATTCTGATGATGAACTTATTATCAAGCTGTGACCTTGACATTTCAGATCATGACCTTGATACATAAAACAAATAATGACTGGTGGCAGATTCGAAAGAATGATGGTTCTGAAGGATTTGTGCCTGCTAACTATGTGAAAGAATATGAACCTAAGGTTGTGAAAAAAGTGGTTCAGAGACCTGTAAAGGTCCCAGAAAAGGTCAAGGTCGTAAAAACAGTGATGAAGAAGGAAGTTGTGAAAACCAAGACAGAAAAACCAAGCACATTAAGACGAGCTCCATCAGGTTGGTAACACCATGAAAGAGTATAAAAATACAATATTTTCCATTTTTACAGTTGTGGTCCTGTGTTTGAATCTTGTTTATATTTAATTGGAGTTGCTGCTTCATCTACTTTTAATTTGATCAAGTAAATAAAAAGAAATTCAAGCAGAAGATATTTGCTGAAATTTATGAAAATTTTGAATGAAATTTAAGTCATCATATTTAATAGATAAGTTAAATGTAAATGAAGACATGAAATTGGTTATTTGTGCATGTGAGCTGAAGTCATTTAAAAATATGTAGTTTAGTGCTGTCTTGATGTGCAGGCAAATCTGAATTATTAGCCATCTGTAAATAGAAGTCAACATATGATAAAGTGTCTCCTCAGATCAGATTTATCAATATGTGATACAAAATAAATAAAGGCCAATGGTTGACAAAACAAATTTCTGCTATTTGCTATTAATACCAATTACCCCATTGTCCTGAACACAAATAAAGAAACCAATTAAATAAAAAATCAAGCAAAGTGTAAATATACCATTGTGGTGTCAGTAATTGTTTTCCTAATGAAGTTAAGTCATCAGTAGGGATATAATGATGCAGGTTGTTGTTTCTGTCATTTATCTAGTTATTAATAACATTTACTCTTTCAGATGATGATGATTTACAATTACCTCGTTTCATTACTGGTACAAATTTGACATATTATTAACACTCTGATCTTTTTAGTTGCGACTCATTCTTGATTGCTTGTCTTATTTTCAAAAATCTTCATTTTGTTTTGTACTCTGGTTTAATCCCAGCAAAATTATTTCAGAATGGTGAGTGAGCCTTCATATATATATAGAGAAAAAGAATTTCATGTTATTTATAGTAAAGGCCAATGATTAGGAGAAATGATTGCTAGTGCATTGTCTCTTCTTTGCCCTCATTTAAACCTGCTTTGCTTTTGTAATTTGCAGATCAAAGACACAGTTAAAAAGGACTAACCTTTTTATACAATGTTTTCCCTGATATCACTGTTACTAAGCTATTATTTAAAAAAATACCTTGGGGGTAATGTGCAAGGATGATGATTTTTTTATTCAATTATATTTCTTGTTTGATATTAGGAAATTAGTATTATATACATATTTATTACATGTAATGGAAGGGGAATGTATTGTGAAATTTTGTTTGAAGTAATGAATTGTAGTTATGATTATTTCATGATTTTAAATTAGGAACTGAACCATGATTGATGGATTTTATCAAATTAACTATAATAAATTCTTTTCTTGTGAATTTAACACATTTTTATTCAAGTTTTATAATTTTATTCCTTAGTTGGGAGGGAATATTTTAATCAACTAAATTTGGAGGGATTATTTGGGGGGGATCTTTGGTTATATTGAGTTATGTTAGTTTTGATTGGTGATATTGAGTCAGGTGATTTTTGATTAGCTATATAGTTATGTTACTTTTGATTGGTTATATTGAGTCAGGTGATTTTTGATTGGTTGTTCTCAGTTGAGTTTATTTATCTTGTTTATTGAAGATTTGATACTTGAATATCAAGTCCTGGAGGTGATTGGTGAACTTGGGAATATTTTTGGGGGGGGGAACAATCATTTACTAAATGCTTGAATAATCAAAATAAAACATGCAATTAATTGTAATGTTTGCTTCATAATTATCATGATGATGATAGAATAATGTTGATGATGATTATATTGATGTATGATGATAATGATCATGGTGATTATTTTGGTAATATTACAATGTTAATGGTGATGATGAAGATGGTGACTATAAAAAATAAATAATAATGATGATAAAAATAACTATGTTACTACTGTTACTTAGTAGAGCCAGTGATTTGATCAATGAATATGAACAAGCTTTGATTTCTTGTATAATAAGTTGAAAACCTATTTCTATCTAATAAACTATACAAATATCTTTATACTAAATGAATATGCTCATTGGGATAAGTTGAATAATATTGTTCTCTACATAAAATATTGTAAATTCAAGGTCAATGCTTTGCAGCATTTTATCGATTAACATTAAATTATCTTTATTTACTATCAGTTTGAATGTGATGTTCTTCGTCAATCCTGTTCGGCCATAAAAGTTCAATCAGATTGATCAATAAATATCACTCTCCAACAGCTGTTGTTGACATTTTGGAGACAGAGCTAAAGAATACAGTAAAAGATGTTTGTGCTGGAGGCATTTGTAACTTGAAGCTAAACCTCCAAGGCCTTGTAATTTTATGATGAACATGAAAGGCCTGTCACATTATCTGTACTTATGCTAATGTATAATTTCGATCTGTTACAGTTCGCTCTAAATCCAATCTTCACTTCGACAAGGACAATGTGGAATCCAGACAACGAAACATCACACTGTCATTCAATAAATTGATGAAACTAGCTCAGGTAAGAATGCTGACATTTTGTATACGTTATAGTAGAATATAGAAAATAACTACATGGACAATAACTTTTGGAAACAACAAAACCGGTATTGTTTACCATCCACAAGAATGTCTTATAGTCCATTTCAGCACAATCATTAAGACAGTAAATACTGACATTTATGGTACACCAGCATTATCTTTTGAGTCAGTCATTGTTAGAACTACAGTATAACCTTGAAGGCAGCCAGCTTAGCTCACTAGGTTAGAGTGTTTGGGTTTGGACCTCAGGCTTGTGAGTTCAAACCCCTGGGTAAGGCAAATGTACACTGTTAAGATTTCATTGTAGACATTGCATCTTGGAACGTGTTCCTCCACTGCTGATCATTTATGTAGAGATGTTGGCAGTTATTTGTTGAGAAACATGATTAGTACTGGTAGAGAAACCAGAAAACATGTAAGATAAATGCATGTCTGAATAAAACTCAAATACAGTTATAAACAGGTACAAAAACCCCATATTCATTTATTTATACATTCATTTGTACATGCATTAAACTGCCTGATGATAATTAGATGATTTGGTTAATCAGTAGCTTGCCTTCTCTTGGCACCTCCTGGATGGTTTTATTGTGCTAGTTGTGGCAAGTTGCTTTTTATGTCACTTTTAATCATTTATAAAGTAGTCTATACTTTTACATGTTAATATTATTAATTGATGGCATTGATTGGTACTAGGGACCAAATTTCACATGTGAATCTGCCAAGCTAGCTTACTGAAAGTCAGTGATTCTACCCAGGTGTAGGCCTGTGGTCTCCTCCACTACTAAAGCTGGAAGTGGTCTGTTTTGGCGATGTTAAACCCAGTAAAACAGAAATTCAATGTAGTAGTGACAACAAAACATTACCTACTGATTGATATGTCCATGAAATGCATCCAATATTAAATATTGTAGTTATGCAGCTAGATGCCATTAAGATTACAATCAGTGGTGAAATTTTGTAATGTAGCAAATTTCCCTAGTGAGTTGGTCATTCTGTGGCTTTGGGACTCTGTTGCAACATTGTTACCAATAAACAAATTTAGCAAAATAATTAAAGGAACATGACTGATTATGGGAATAATGAATCGGAATAAAAACTGAACCTTTTGATATAAAAAGAAATCTCAAATTTCCTTATAAGAGATACAGTCGACTCTCATTATGGCGAAGTCAGTTAACAGGAACTTTCTGTTATGAAGAAGTATTTTTTTAGTCCCAATTTTTTTCCTTTTAAAAGTATATAAAATTCTGTCGCTTAAGACAAATTTTGCTCTCGAAACTTTTCGTTATGTCGAACTAATTTTGAAGTCCAAATGAACAATTTCACACCTAATCTGCTTGGTTTATTGTGAAGTCAGACAATAGTATGCACTTGCCCCCAATGTTTTTCACACCTCACTGAGTGTACAATGAGTTCGATTTAATTTTTGTCAATAACAATAGGGAGATTATTTTTGTTTACTCTTAAATGCAAACATATCATCATATAACTTAATAGCGGACAAAACGTTGGATTTGTACAACATGTCATAATGAAAGATATTTGTAGTTTAGTATATTTTTATATAAATCATCATATATGAAGTAAATATCATTTATTTATTTTATTTATCTATTTACTTGTAAATATATAATAATAAAATATCACATATAAGTAATTCTTACAACACACACACCAATTATCATGAACCAGTGATTCTAACAACGGCTAAAATGTCTAATACAATACCAGTAATTATCCGACATTTATGTCAAATTTTCGTTAAGACGAGGTATTTTTTCGGGCATGAAAAAATCGACATTACGAGAGTTGACTGTATATTGAATTACATTGAAATAAATTAGTAAGAATTGGAGTGACATCATCATCTGTGACATAGCCTTTTGTAGGTCTACTGCTATGCAACTACATCCCCCAGAAAGGTTAAGAAATAATGTACTTTTTAGCTACAATTATTCAAATTTATACCTGGCCAGTTGGCATTAGATTGTTTAATTTTGAAGTGATTTTATATAAGTTTGGCTTATTTGTTGAAGACAATGAAGGACTATTTTTTAATACGTAAAGTTGCAATTTTACCAGCATGCACTAAGCCATGTGTTCCACCATTGCCAAGCTCCTATGACATTGCTTATAATATGCCTTATTTATCTCCTTCCTGGAGAGTGCAAAACCAACACCATTGAAAAATGATGCCAACACATAACTTGGTTGCCTATTGTTACCCATTGTTGTCATTCAGACTTAAGTCTATTCTATGCCAGTCTTAAGATTTTTAGTTAGAAACCCATTAAAGGCACCTCTTCTTTGGTATGAAAGCCAATTAAGGCTAGTCCTGTTTGTGGAGCTTAGGATTGCTGATTGATATGCACAGTACTGGGAGTTATATGTTTCTCTTTTGCAATAATAAGACATATTAGATCCTGTTTCATATGTCCTTTCTCTGATTAACACTTCATATGGACAAGTTGTCATATTTCTTACATATGAAGGGGAGATAACTGGTTAGAAATGAAAGGTAACCTTGGAGCACTAAGTTAGGTCAACTGTGATACATGACTGAAATAGCAGTCAAAAAAATGAAAACCATGTTTTCACTGACATCCCCTAAAGATATAGGGTCTGTAGTTTAGCAGAACTTTATGATTCAAATATCTTTCTGTGAAAATCTAAAAAGAGATGGAGATAAAAAAAGTCTTGTGTTGGCCAAAAGACAGGGTCTGTTGGGTTAGGGAAACCAGGAACTTTTTATGCCTAATAAATAAAGACCATAAATTGATGCTTTAAGGTCATAATGTTCTTATCTATATTCATCTTTTATTCACCAGGGAAATTTTCATTTATGAGGTTAAAAGCCAAGTTTTTATGGGTTGAAAAAACAAGACACCAGATATTCTGAATTGACTGCTGCATATGACAGAAATATGAATTGTGCTATTGTTAAACTCCTGCTTTATTTTCCTTAAAAGTTTTTCGATTTAAGTATGAAATTGTTCATATATATTCCCTTATTTATCAATTAATTGTTTTTTATTATTTAGGAAATAATAATTTGTTCTATTTTTTCTTACATTCCTAGTGCACATACTGTCTTTATTACCCATTGTTAGGTTTTCAGTGTACTCCTGTTGCTTGTAGTGCTCTCTTAGTTAATTGCATTACTTAATTGTTTTAAGTACTTTTGATCATAAGTGGCTTTAAATTTATGAAAAAGTTATTGTTTGCAGTATCAGACATTCATAATCGTATTTCATCATTACAGATGACAATTGTTGGTTTAAATTGCTTTTTATGAAGAAATAATTTCAAAGTTTTGATTTAGTACCATGTATTTCTACATTCTACATACTGATTTCTCTTTATTGAATCATATAACTTGTCTTTTCTTTCTTAAAAGTGTCCACCCAAAATTTAGAACTTGACTTTTGACCCAAAGGTTCAAGGTTGAATGTCTCAGTTTTGATTTTTTTCCTGCTGAATCAGGGATTTTTTCCCTGACTTTGGGATAGTTCAGTACTGATTGAATTTGGAAAAATCATGTCATTTTGCACTGAAATGGGGCATCTTTTACACTAATTCAGTTTTGTATGCTTAGAAATTGGGGAAATTTGGTCACTATTCTGGATTGGGAATAAGTCTGTTTGCTGGTACCTATTATATCATAAAGAAAAAACCCTATGAATTATCATATCTTGAAGAGAAAACATGTTTTTTGTTTACAAAACAATACTCGCTGTGGTGCTTTTAATATAACAACACTCACTGTGGGGATTCTAATTTCAGACTAGGCGTATCAGTTTAGAAGATGCCAGCAAGTTGTTCAAGTTTTACAGGGAATGTGATGAGTTTGAGACATGGATGAAGGAAAAGGAATTGTTGTTAACAAGTAAAGAAAGTCTCTCTGATAACATGGATGCTGTAAGGAAGAAGTTTGAGGTTAGTACGGTGTGATTGTAATATTGATGTAGAATTTACATCATACCCGGGAAACCATTGATACTGAGCAAGTCTGAGAATAGAGCAACTGTCTTGTTATATGTGGTTTATGGTTGACAGCGCCTCTAGTTTAAAAAGGCCAATGTATATACCACATGGGTGTTTTGATTAGACATGAGAACAATCTCCAAGGTTATATCTCAGTTTCATTCTCTAAGTACTTTTTTTTAATGGATTCTGGTACCTTTGTTTTGTATTTAAATACATCTTCAGTTCAGTTGTGCTGACGGAATAACGTATGATTAATGCCATCATTGTTTTATCATGATTAATTTCACAATATCGGAAGACAAAATATGAGATCTAATAACATGGACCCTGCGCTACAATTTCCTCCACTCTCACTTGGTAAGTTTGTTCTCAGTGTATAAAAATGAAGGTTTCTAAAGTTTTAGCTTTTTAAGGTCATTTTGTTTATATCAATCATCTCAGAGACTGAGTGCCTTATGTATGGAAGTTATTTCAAAGTTCAGTAGATATACCTGTTTGGGTATTGGACTTAGTCTGAAATGTACAAATGTAGGGATGAGGGTAGGGTACTTTGGGTTATTAGCCCTTTATTCTATAAGGTTGCATTATAGTGTGACAATTGTCAGACAAATTCAAACCTATTGAATAAACTTGTTAAAGCAATATTTATGTTGATATTAATGTTGTTATGGAGGGATGGTGTGTTCTTTCTTTGTTCATTACTAACTTTATCATATGTATAGAAACCAGTCCACCATTAATTTACCTGCATGTGCTACATAGAAATTGTTTTTTTTTTCTAGTTATAACATTTTATTGTGTTGTTTAACACAAGTATTTGCTGCAGTCCTTTCATTGGTAAAATTGGTTTATGAACATTAATGATTCTGCTAAACCATACCATGTATATACCATGAATGTACCATTAATGTTCTCATATCAATCTGATGACTCCAATTATCATTCCTGCTAATAAGTAAATAACGGTTTGATTGTGCAAATATTTGTATAACTGTGACTGGCAATGAGTGTTTATGAACGGACCTCAATTCTATCTTAATGCTCAGATTCTATCATTATTGCTGTATATTCTCCAACAAACACCCCCTTTCTATTTAATGCCCCAACCCTTTTTAATTAATGCAAAAACTCCTGAATTGTCATTAATGCTTTAATGATCCTTTTAAGTACATCAAATACATGCAAACAAGTTGAAAATGATTACTCCTTACCTTGAAAAAAGTTCTGTATAGCATATATACTCTGGGGTGTTCATTAGGTCATGTCTGGTATTCCACAATGATATAGAATGTTTGCTGGGTTAAAACTGTTGCAAATATGATTGTAATGGAACTTGTTATTACAAAAGACAGATTTGTTAATGAGAACATAACTAATCTCACGCGATCTTCTACGTACAATGTTATTATGCATGTTTATTTATTATTCTATTAATTTATTTGTGTGGGAAGTGTGGTTTGTCGTATGGACTGTTTACCAGTCAGTTGTTGTTTTCATGACCTGTAAATCTCATATTAAACAATCCATCTAAATATCAATTGATTTAACCACACCCTGTTTATTTACTGGAGAAATTAATTTGTACAGGTATCTATGGAATATAACTGACAATAGGAATTATACATTTTACCATTTCACTATTAAATTTATAATGGCTTCCTTTTTTGAACAAATTATTGTTATTCATTGATAAGAGGTCAGTTTGGTATGTTATCGTCTGGTCAGTTGATTGTTAATTTGAACAATTTGTTTACTCTGTCATAATTAGTAAAGGATGGCATTGCCGATAGAGATCATAAATTGATATTTGTATGGTATATTTTCGAAATAGCAAACAAAAATTGACATTAAAGAGACTTGATATGTTGATTCTCTGATTAATGGAAAGGTTTATTGGTTTGATTTTAATGTCTTTCTGTTTATTCTACTGCATGACTGTTTGTGTTATTAATACTTAATGAGCTTATTTTTGATCCAGATCATAACTTAAACAAGCTTCCATCTGATTTGGACAATAACTTTAATGAGCTTTCATCTGATTGTGACAACAATTTTACTAAGCTTCTAGTTGATCCTGACATTAAACTTAATGATGTTTTTTTTTCATATCTATTAGCTGTCTCTATGTTTGTTTTTGTGTTGTTGATGCTAAGAGCCTCAATAACTCAAGTTTAGAGTTTTTGTTAAACCCTTCGCCTCATAAGCATACTTTGGACTCTTTCAAATTCACAGCTAATATACAAAACATTTATTTAAGAAAAATGCGTAATTTCTGTCTAGCAGAGCCATTACTCATTACAAGCAATGGTTTCTTTTGCCACAATTTTTTTCAAAAGTTGTCTGCTTCAGGTGCAGGGAAATGCGGTATTATGAGGCAAAGGGTTAATGTAATTCATTGTGTAAACTAGCTACGCAATTATTTGTTTGTGGATTCTATTGATGAAATTATGATATGAATTTGTTTTTATCATGAAGATGCAAAACACCTTTAAAATAACTCAATCTCAATAAACATTTAAGCATTTCAGATAGGTTTCGAATTATTTTACTACAAACTACCATCCTAATTATCATCCTTTTCTAGTTTTTTTCTATTTGGGAGATATGTACAGTAAAAGCCCAATTTTAGTTAAAAAAAAATTAGTTAAATATTATGACTACCTTATTATATCGACCTCTTATATTCAAATAGGTTTTCAATATTTCCTCTTTATTTCAACTTTATAATAAGACCACATTAATATTAAGACCATGTTTTTTGTTCTAAAAGTTGATCTGAATAGTGATGTTTTACTGTATACTTAGCATGTTAAAAATAGACATTTGGGTCGGAGTTACGTACATCATACATGAACATACCTATTTGAGGCTTCTTTTGTCAGGCCAAAAGAATGACCTGGTTTCTGCCAACATCCTCCCAAAATATAAGATCAATACATACATTTCTTTAGTTTGAAAATGAAAAAAATTGGTTGATACAAATTGTCAGCACCTTGCGACCTTTTTCTTCTCTGTTTGCTGTCACATTATATGAAGTAGAAGAGCAAGGTTATGTGTTATTTGATGAACTAAGAATAGATTTTATGCTCAGACTTGGTTACAAATATAGTTATGATAATACAGAATTAATTGATAAATATTGAAGTAATGGCTAATAAAAGTGATATAAAAATGAATTCTTGCGATAGTTTATACCATATTTGGATATTGCTATCATTTTACTCTGTGTATATATACGTTTTACCACCATTTTACTTGGTACTGTCAGTACAACAATACTTAGAGTGTGTTTCCTTGGAATTTACGTATGCAAATATTTGCAAAAGTAAATAATGTGTAAATAAAAGTGTGGCATTAGTTTTGGGTCTAACATACTGTATATTGTTTAAATCAGTGTCCTTTTCCAAAAATATTCCCACACCCTGACAATATTACTTTCCTGAACATACACATACTTTCAGTAATGCATACTTGATGAGGAATTGGTTGGAGTTTGCCCTGATGACTCAGTGAAATTAACTATTTAGTCTTGAAAAGATCATATTATTTACCATTCATTTATTTCAGCAACTGTTGACAAATATAGCAGCAAACAGTGGTAGACTGACAGAGATTAACAAATTAGCAGACGACATTCTGAAGCGTGGAACCAGTAAGAAAGATCAAGTCAGTCAACGCAGGAAGGAAATCAATGACAGGTAAATGTACCATTATATGAGAGACTGTCACATTTCATAAAATGGCTCAACTGATTTGCCCGGTGTCTCACTGGAAATTGGTTTCAACTGTGATTTGTCCCAGTCTTTAAAAGTGTCTTGTCTGAATTTTAGGTAGTACTTTGGTATATGCTTATACACTGTATAATGAGTTTGGAGTGGAGACCTATTGCAGAAGGAAGCCTTGTTATTGATCAGTTCTTGGGTTGTACTTAGAACCAACCAATCAGAAGCTATCATTGTAAAACTGGCCCAGTTTAAAGTAGGATGCCAATTTTAGTCTTTGCATAAAAGATAATTTTTTTTAAAATTTTTTTAAGATTTTTATGTCTAGATATGGATTAACATTTTGTTAAAAAAAGTTCTGGTAAAGATATTAATGTAACTGAGATATTTCATAAAAACATGAGCAATTCTTAGGAATATCTACTGTTGTCAATATTAGAATAAATTGCCTTGAAAGAAAAAGACTTTGATGTATTGGAATTTGAATATTATACACAAATGATCTAAACTACAAAGCTTAGACATTTCTGATATGGACATGTCAAAGATAAAGAAAATAAAGGAATTTTTCTGTTTTTCATATTATATCTAAAATTGGTCTTAAACAATACATTCATATGTGTTGATGGTTTTAACTTCTGTATTGAAAAATGGCAATGACTTACAATGTTCCACAAATTGTTCCCATTCATATATATTGTCTAATTATATGACCAATATTGAGAATATGAAAAGTTCTTGACAGTGTGATTTTTGTCTGAAAATACATTTTTTGTAATGTCATACATTAAGCATAAATAATTTGGAAAGTCAAACTACCAAACAATTACAATAATGCTTGAGCCACAAATAACCCTGCTTGGTAAGCATGATAGGATAGATATCTTATAAAATAACTGATACAATTACTTAAGAACTAACCGATAGGATTGATTACTTAAAAAATGCTTCAAATTAGAATTTTTTTATTTTCAGATTTTTCACTAACATGTTTGATATGCACTTTTACAACATTAAGAACTTTAACGATTTCAATCCAAACATAAAACACCTTTGCGGCCATGTCTATGTTTGTAATGATTTTTTTCTGTGTCCTTAATTACTTATACATCCAGTGTTGTAATTGCAAATCCTGTAACACTTGTACAATGTTGTATTACAGGTGGGAAAGGTTGAACCGTCTAAAAATGGACAAGGAAAAGAACCTACAGGGTGCATCCAGGTAAGTTAATAGGTGAATGTTCTAGTACAGAAAAGTCATCCTCCTTCATATTAATTTTGTCTTTATTTCTTAAAGTATCTGTAAAGTCTCAAGCCTTTTACTTATACCGTCAAACTTTGAACAAAGGTCTCCAAGGAGATGAAAAAATGTCATTATTATGAACTGTTGGGTCTCATTTTGTTTATGAGGGTATTTTGTCTTTTATATCAATAGATGTATAACTAACAATGAATGTGGTTCACATGATGATCTTTTGTTTAATTTCAATGTGTGAGATTGTGAGTTTAGTGGAAATATATGTTCAGAAAAATTATACTGGTTGATATCAGAAGATGAATATTTAGGAGGAGGGGTGGTGTGAAAAAAATCCCATGTGTTTTGATGTAGGATTGCGTTGGGTAATTCGTCATTAAAAATTAAGTCAGAGCTGAAATAATGTAATGTAGTCACTGTTAGAAGATTTAATTCGTTATGATTTGAAGTTTAAATATAATAATAGCAGACTAAAGTAAACATTGTGTGTTATCTGGAGAGTTCAGTTAAATTAAAGATTCTGATATGATGATGTCAGGGTAGGCTTAGATTTTTTCTTGTCTTGTCCATTATTCAGACATTTTTTATGTTCTTAAGTATACAATTCCATTAATGTAAGTTACATTTGAAAATAAATTTTGCTTGTAAACATGCTCGCCTACAAGGTTTCTAATGAAAATGAGTGTTGATACTCTGTGATTTATTATTCAATGTTGTATCTTTAATTGATCATTTATGAGATGCGGATATGCAAAGCCATTAAGTATCAATTATACTGCAGATCATTAATGTGAAGGTTCAAATAATAGCATGCTATGTTTGAATTTATTTCTGTAAAGTCTAGGTTTATATTACCAGTTACCTCTTTATGAATGTTTCTAGTGTTTTATCACCAGAATGTATTCAAAGAGTGGTTCCAGAGTTTTATTACCAGTAATCACTTTGTGACATGTTTCTGGGTTTCAAGACCAGTTAGCGTTCAATGAATAGTTCCAAGTTTTTTTCCCCAGTAATCACTCTGTGAATGGTTCCATGGTTTTATTTCCAGTCATAACCCTATGACTGGTTCTAGGAGTTTATTCCCAGTTGTCACTCTATGACTGGTTCCATGGTTTTATTTCCAGTTATCAATCCATGACTGGTTCTACAGTTTTATTTCCAGTTATCATTCTATGACTGGTTCCAGGGGTTAATTTCCATTTATCACCATATGACTGGTTCCAGGGGTTTATTTCCATTTATCACTCTATGACTGGTTCTAGGGTTTTATTTCCAGTCATTATTCTATGACTGGTTCCAGGGTTTATTTCCAGTCATCACTATAATGTGAATTTTTATGCTAGAGTTGTTGCCCCTTATTTGCTAGTGACATTTCTTTCTTGACAAGATCAATTAACAACGATGAAATTATTTTTGATTTTGCAGAATGGCCATCTTATCAAAAATATTGTGAACAGTTGCAAAGAAGACATCCTATGAATAAAGTTTAATTTTATTATCATACATTATTTCTATTTTCAGCATTGAATTATTCCAGTCTACATGTGATGAACTTGTTGAGTGGATTAAAGAGAAAGATAATGTACTGAGTGCAACTGATGACCTTGGTAAAGATCAAAAAGCAAACCAAGCATTGCAGAGAAAACATGCAGTAAGTACTTGCTCTGTATTAAGTTGACTCACTATTTTAGCTTAGTAGGAAGTGCATTAGGTCTACAAGTCTTCGGTTTGTGAGTTTGGACCCCGTGCGTGTTTTCTGTGATGATTTGAATGAAGTCATTGTGTCTAAGGTCATTATTGCCTCCACTGCTTATCAAGTATTGTTACATTGTGGAGAACTTGTGGAGATCAAGTTAGTACTGGTACAGAATCCAGGAAAACTGGTCTTTAGAAAAGCAAAGGTGACTTTGCAAGAAATCTGTGTGATAATGAATATGATCTTTAGTGTGTTTGAGCCTAGATGTAAATATTTTTGTAAAGAAGTATATAGAAAAGTGATGATTAGAATGATCATTTTATGTTGTTTGTTTTTTCTGTTCAGAATTTGGAGCGTGAACTTGTTCCGGTACAAGAAAAAATGACGAGGATGGACTATTTAGCTGGATCGTATGTATCTTATAATCAGTTACTTGGCTTGTGAGCTGCCTAGAATAGTATCATGGTTTCACCTTAATATTAGTAGAATTAATATTAAGGTATATAGTGTTTCTGTGGAGGCATAACTGGGAGGCATTATTGTCTGATCTTTGTTGGGACTCATGAAGATTTCATTGGCACTAGTCCCTATGACCAGCATACTGAAATGTTTCTTGTGGAGACATCAATTGTAGATTGGTTATGTTCTCTGACTTGTAAAAACTAGCTCCTCAGTGCTTTTAGTTCAAATCCCACCAGACAAATTTCATTTGTGAGGGAGCTGTATAGAAAACTTACCGAATGTCAGTGGTTTTACCCATGTGTATGTCTGGGGTCTTCCTCCGCCATTTAAGCTGGGAAAGTTTCCAATAACCCTGATTGTTGGTATGGCTCTAAACCCCAAAGACTTTAAACCCCTAAGAAAAGAAGAAGGCGATGTTAATTCAAGTCCCGAGATTGCAATTTTGTTGTTTTTCTGATATCATAAAAACTGTATCCTTACAGGGACTTTATCATATTGTGTTGTTGTTTTCCTTACAGAGTGAAGGCCAGTTATCCTGAAGAGGCTGGATATGTTGATAAGAGGAAGAAGGAACTGGATAAGATGTGGAAGGATTTAATGGTGTGCTAACTTTGATATTTACGGTTCAATTTATAATATTGTATTCATCAACTGAATTGCATTGGTGATTTTTGAATGAAGTTAATAATATGGGTTTATGTAACACAAAGTGTTAGATACATGTTTTCCAGATAAGATTATGTTATACAAAATTTGTATGCTTTGAAATCTAAAATATTATTCTAAGTAGATAAAATAAAATGACATTGTGCTGGTCAATTATGGTATTGATGAATGACTCAAGAGGTCATTTCTTTAATTTATACATGTATACATTATTTTTTATTGTCTGTGAGAAAAATGAATGTAACATGTTACTGATTGTCTTAATATTGTTGTGTTGTATTTTTACAGGACAAAGCTGCTGATAGAAAAAGGAAGCTTCTAGAACAAGCTGAAAGACTCAAGTTTGATGATAGTGCCAAAGAATTGGTAAGTATTGAAAAAAATGCTTAATGCCACCATTAACATAATGTATGTTGGCTGGTTCCATACAAACCAGACAAAAGAATGATGCACTCATGATTTCTTTGTCAGTGTTTTGCAAGTTAAATGGTACTTTAAGATTGGTGGCATCAACATATTTATTTCTTCAGACTAAATTTGGAAACCAAAGAAGTCATTGTCATCTCAACCAAATAAAATTTTCAACCTTACATTTTTGGATTATTAGCGAACATTTGAATCCATTTTTGGCTAACACGTGATACTAGCGACACTGTTTCAGCAGTCTTCAGTTTCTCTGGCATATGTCTTGGCTGCTTGTATCCATTTAATTTGCATTATAAATTTAGTTATGATTGTCTTTATTTTTTTGCCTGAAAGATTTAATAATGTTGGATAATAGCATTACATAAATATTGATCTCTCAATCACTAACTGAAGAGAATTCTAGTGTCTTTATCCAAGTAATACCGTTAGACCTCAGTTATCCAAAATTGTCTGGTCTATTATTTGATATAATCCATGGTTTTGGATAGTCTATTGGAAATCAAGACTGCTGTATTAAGATAAAGGAAGATTACTCCTAATTAAATAATGAAATAAATGTAAATAAAATATTAATATTTTATATATTTAATAAATTTTCAGTAAACTATAATTTTATGATAAACATGCACATGTTTAATGTAAATAGTATGCAATTATAAACAATCAATTTGTTAATCAACTGGATCTGAAAGTGAAAGTAAAGTTGGTCAAGAGTATTGTATGTTTGTAGCATTTCATGACACTTTGAAAAACTCTGAAGATTAATGTGAGCACACAAATTCAAAGCACATGTATGATATCCTAGATGAATATCACTTTTTATTAGTTTGTCCTTATTATAGAAATATAAGAGTAAATTTATTACAGAAATATTTTCATTCATGGCCATCATTAGTTAAATTCAAATTATTGATGAATTCTACAAACAAAATTATTGTAGTAAAATTAGCAAAATTTGTTCAATTAGCTAATCCTTTAAGAAGTGGAAATTAATTAAAATGCTATATGGAATAGATATATTGATATATTAATTAAAATGTTATAAGGAATAGATACAAGCCATGATATTCAGATTACACTATTCAGATAATCAGGTTTAGTTTTTATTAACAAACATGAAGAAAATATCAGGACTGAGAATTAATATCGAATTACTGCAGGTTTTCAGATAATCTGTTGTTGAATAATCAGGGTTCTACAGTAATTAACTAATTTTGCTGACTTAATTATTCGAAGTGTCAGCTATGAGGTGCTGTATCCAGTTAGATAAACCTTTTTTCACCTTTTTTGTCTTTGTCACGTAATCTATCTGCAGATCTGATTACCTTCTGCATAATGTTTCTTATAAAGTCTATCTTGAAATTGGTCATTATTTATATTACCATGACAACCAAACTAAACACATAAAGTGATTGCTCTGTCTTTTTCTATTTCCCACTCTGCTAGTTTCTTGTTAAGCTGAATGACATGTCAGTTTACATGACCTTCAGATAGCAATTAGGTAGACTTTTTCAAATTTGTCTACAAATATCTTGACTTCATTAAACTGATATGATTTACCTCTGAAAAAAACTCACCTTTGTATGTAAGAGAAAATCTTATGATATCATCTCATTAGTGGCATCATGTTTTTTCTTAAAGTAGCATAATGGTATGTTCACAGTGATAGATTTGTTGGAGATTGTATTTAGGCTAACAATGTAGTTTCAGTGCAGTATATACCATTATCATTGTCACTGGGGTTTAACTCCATTTTTAACATTTTTTTAGTTATATGTAGTGACCAGTTCACCCAACCAATTTTCTTGGACTGTTTACTAACCAGTATTAACTTACCCTTCCACAAGGAGCTGGCAAACTCTCCACATATGGAGGAAAATCAACATTTTTGTCAACTTTTCATAGAAGGGTATGACCTGCCCTGACCAGTTGTGTATACCTTATGAAGATCTGTAAAGGATTTCTGAACTTTTAATGCTTTCTTGATATTCATTATGTGTGCTTATTGAGATTTGAGTAATTCCTGATTTCTTTTATTGCTTCTGATTATGGAATGCTACTTCCATTAATATTTCAGGTTTTTTGTTAAGATATATTTAATGGCATTTTGATTTGAGTGACCTGTTTATAATTTTCTTAAAAAATATCCTGTATGCAATTATCTCAATAAAAATTCTTAGGCCAACAGACCGGAAACGCCATGATCGAATTTTTCTGTAATCTTTAAGAATTGATTATCAGACATACAAATTATCTTTCTTAAACGGAAAAAGAATCAATGGGATTAGTTCATGTCAAAAGTCGGAGTAATACTTATGAAATTATTAATTGGTCTACTCTTCAAAGTAATGTTTTTTTTATCTCATTGTAGCTTGGATGGGCAGGGCAGACCAAAGCTACATTGAAGAATAATGAATTGCCTCGTGATGTACAAACAGCGGAGAATTTACTCAAAGATCATAAAGAACTGAAGGATGACATTGATGCTCACAAACCTGTGTAAGTTTCATCCTGGTCTAAGATTAAATCTTAAGGTTATGTTAATGTCTTATTACTTAAATGAATTGATTAAAAACAAAACATTTTTAGTTATTTACAATTATTGCATTCTGCGATTACTATTTTGGTTTAAATGTAACCTTCAAATTAATATAATGGCATGACTGTTTAACTTTTAGAGAAAACACATTTCAAAGTTTTTAAAGCCCATTTTTTGTCATATGACATGAAGCAAAATGTTAATGTTATTTTCCAAACTGACATCATTGTTCACTAGATGACACCATGAGCTAAAAGATTTGAAAGAGTTTATAAAGATGATCACAGTCTCAATTTCCACAAAAATTGAACGATCCACCATCAAAGTGATACAGTCTCACAGTAATATGTTTATTTCATGATCAGATTTGAGGAGGTACAAGCTGTGGGTGTTGCTGTATTAAACAAGACTCCTGGTGCACAAGATGTTAAAGATAAGATGAAGCGATTAGCTGATGATGAAAATGCAATTGATGAAATGTACCAGAAGAGACTCAAAGACTTACAAGATGCATATGATTTACAGGTTAATGTTTTATCTAATTTTTCCTGTTACATATTTCAGACTTAGCATTAACCCACTAGCCCAAAGCCAAAATTTCTATTTGGGCTTGTGAATTTTCTCAAATTGTGTTTCAATAGCCTGCTTGTAGTTTTCGCTTGTGCTGTAAAACAATAGTATGAAAACTGATACTTCTTCCTTAAGTATTTAATTTCATTGAATACTCTTCATTATTTATTCAGTAAGATTTAAATGAGAGACCATCTCATTGAAGACCACCTCATAATAACTAATACTTATTTCTATCAGTGGTACTCTTCTTTGTTTTCTGTTATCTGATGTTTTAATAAACTAGCTTTGTACTGGATGTTACATTTACCTTCAGCCCAAAAAGTCTTGAAGCCCTTCTTTATTAATCTTAAAGTTCTGTTGTAGCTTCGCAGACGGTGAACTATTCCTAAAGTGAAGTTGAAATCTTAAATACTGGAAATTTTACCCAATAGAATTAACATAACTGATAAATGACTTAAATGATGATATTGTATTTCACTCAGGTGTTCAACAAAGAGGCAGACCAGATTGACTCTGTGACAGGAAACCATGAGAAGTTCCTGAGTCTCGGTGATCTTGGTGTAAGTTACAGTGTTGTAATATTCGTTACTTTATGGTGGGTTGAAAGTGTAAGAAAACAATGCATGCTTGATGTTAATCTTTGTGGTAAGATGTGGATTTTTCTTATTCTCACCTAGTAATGAGGTCTTTTTAATACCTTGACAAGAATGGATAGTTTGTAGACACTATACATGTACTTGGATTTTGTGCCTAGGTCAGAGGTGTAACTGATTGGATGATAATAGGAGTTATTTTAGTGACTCAATAGAACGGATATGGTGGGTATGAGGGGGGGGTAATCCTATGATACTCGAAAGCTTTCTAGTCTTATTCTGGCTTTGAAAATGTCGTTCCATGCAATAACAAAACATCTCTTATTAGCAACCAATCAGATCCCTACTTGGAATGTAATTAAATTATTGTCAGTCTTTTGATTGAAAGTACTGGTTAATCAGGTACATGAAAAGAATTTTGTCATTTCTCAAAATTTATGTTTTATCTATGAAATTAACTAATATGCACTCTCTTTATTTAACAGTCTGATGTTGGTGATGTTGAGGCCCTTTATAAGCGACATGAAGATTTAGAGAGTACTCTTCAAGCACAGGAGGAGAGATTGAAGGGTCTCAATGACCTTGCAGACAAACTTATCGCTGACGGTCATCCTGACGCAGATCAGTATGTATTGTGTAATCAGACTTGTTCCTTAATTTCTTTTAATATTTGTGAAGTTCTTTTTGTGGTAACAAATTCTTTATGAATCAGTTTTAGCATTGATTTAATTGTTTCTTTTTTGCCTCGAAAATGATTTCTTAAAAAGCAACAATAATTAAATCCAGCTGATCCAGTTATAAATTTGTTAGGGATCTTCCCTATTGGCTTTTTAAGACAAAATTAGCAGCAAGCTAATGACTGAGATATAATTTATTATTCTGTCCAATGTAAACACCTAAAACGTTGTGAAGTTGTGTTTTGAGATGTTGGTTAAGCCCAATGCATGCATTTATAGAGTTATTAGATAAGTTTTGAGTGATAAATAATTGAAGTCTTATTCCATTCTATTTTTAGCATCGATAAACGTCGCAATGAAGTGTTAGAAAGGAGACAGAAGGTTAAGGATTTAGCAGCTAATCGTCATAACGATCTTTTGGGATCACAAGCATTCCAAGAATTTAAACGAGATGCTGCTGAGGTATGATATCATTGTACTATAGAATTTATAGACACTTTAATTTTAATTAAGGCAAAAAGTGTACTGATTATGACACTATTTTATGCTATTATTTAATACAATGTGATAATGATAATTCAGTCTTGAATATTTCTGTCCATTTCTTTATAAGAAAGACCAGTTATAAAATATACTCCATGATAAAATCACCAGATATATCAATAAGTTATAAAAATAAGGCCATTGTTAAGAAATTGTTGGTTTGCAGTTATGCAATCAATTCATTAAAAATCTCTCAACCCCCAAAAGATTTTTAGTGATTTTTGACCTAATTAAATGCTCTATTTCTGGTCTCAGACATAACATCTGACATTCATCTGATGCTTAAATCATTAATTATTCTTACTTCAGTTATCACAGTGGATGAAAGAAAAACATAAGACTGCTACAGATGAATCCTACAAGGACCTGACAAACTTGAATGAAAAACTAAAGAAACATGAAGCTTTTGAGTTAGAACTTAAAGCTAACAATGCCAGACTTAATGATCTTAATAAGGTAAGAATGTTTACCATATTGAGATGTAATGATGTCTACCATATTATGATGTAAGAATGTTTACCATATTTTGATGTAATGATGTCTACCATATTGTGATGTAATTGGTCTTCATAATCAAAAATTGGAGAAAAGAACCTGGAAGATGCTAGAGAGATTTTCTGGCTAGATATTTATTCTATGATAGGACCTTTACAAGCCTTGTTGACATCCAACTGTATCTTTTTACCAAAAAAGAGTCTTACATATGTCAAGTATATTTGTTCACATTGATGTTTAACCAGAACGTCTTTATGGTATCTTAGTCTTATTATTGTTATAATTCATTTTGTGACTCTTTGATCTCATTGAAATGAATAAACCTGTTTAAATGAGTCTGTTTTTATTTTGGATCATCAAGTATTGGAATTAAAAAAATGATACAAATGAACATGAATCTACCATTTTGGATCGTGGTGCCATGACAGTGAGTTGACATGATGTTAACCTATACAATAAAGGAATAAACATGTTTATACAAATCCAGCCTTGTTTTGAATCAAGGATTGAAATTAAAACAAAATAACAATAAAAATAGCTCTACAGTTTGTGAGCCTGATCTATAATGACTCAGTTACCCTTTAACACGTACATTTTTTTCAACATTACAGCAAGGTAACGCTCTTGTTGAAGATGAACATCCGGACACCCCAGCTATCAAGAAAACAATGACAGACCTTAATACTCAATGGAAAGATCTGTATGATAAATCAATGGACAAGGGGAACAAACTCCGACAGGCTGCTGATCAGCATAACCTTAACAAGGCTTTGGCCGATGCACAGGTTAGTACTACATTTAGAAAATGATCAAATCTATTGAACTAATCCATGCATTGTGAAAATTACATTGACATTTTGCCTATTTTTAATTGCCGTTGAAATGTTTATTTTATATATGATCAACATTCAGTTGAAATATTTTTAATGTTAGTGTTTGAATGATATTTATCTTTAAAATGTCCAAGTCTGTTTTGAAAAAATTAGTAAAGTTTTTTGCTATATACTGCTATCCTCACTTGTATATGGAGCATTGCAAACTGTCTAGTGTTGTTTGTAGTGCTATAGCTGTGCTTGGTTCAATGCTAAGATATCAGTTAATTGTTTGGTGGCTCTGGAAAGCCATAGGGAAATAGTGTTTTGATGCCTATTGACAGGGTTAAATTACTAAAACTTTCAGAACAAGTTAGATGAGATGGAAAAATCTGTTGCCAACCCAGATGTTGGGTCTGACCTCAGAGGTGTCAAAGAACTACTGAAGAAACATCAGGGACTCGAGAATGACCTTCAGACCCTAGATGATCAGATAGATGCTGTTGTAACTAAAGGTCAAGCCCTGGCTGATGCAGGACATTTTGACAGAGTTGGAATCCTTAAAGCTGTTGACCAATTCCATAAGAGGTATTAGTTTATGTTCATGTAAGATTTAACTTATTTTAGTGGGAGGAAAAATTCTGCTATGGTAAGAAAAATCCATTAGTTCTGGTTAAAATTGCTTCTGTCTCAGTCTGGTAAAGGTTATGTAGAAGGCATAGAGAAACTTCATTATGTTTACGACACTTTTGAATTTTGTTCTTATTTGTGCAATAAAGCACTGATATAATGAACTTGAATATAGTGAAGAATCAGCGATGTATTTATATTCCTCTGAACATGCCACTCCCTATCTCATAGCTATGGATATGCTGAAATATTTTGGTATTCAGGAACTCATTTTAACCATGTTTTACCATATATTATTCTACTTGATAATGAGAAGCATATTAATGTTTTGCGACAACCTAGAGTGCTTCTTGAGGTAGTGAAGTCTTATAAAGCACATAAACTTTTGGTCTGATTTGAACTCTCTCTTTTAAAAACTTGTATATATTATTGTGCTAAGTAATGTTTCTCATGGAGTAAACTGTCTTTTTATATCTGTATTTCACCATACGTATATTGATGAATATTTGCATTCGACTTTCAGATTTGAAAAGTTGAAACCTGAAGTAGCAAAGCGTAAGACTCGTCTCCAGGACTCTCTACACTTTCATCAGTTCAGATTTGATGTTGATGATGAATTACAGTGGATTAAAGAACGTCTGCCGGCTGTTACCTCCACTGAGTATGGTAAAAGTCTCACTGATGCCCAGAATCTACAAAAGAAACAACAAGTGAGAAACTAGTTATTTTATTTGTAAAATTGTGTGTGCTTTCCTTATAAATCGGCATTTTTTTATGATATAATTTGCCTAAAGATGGTCATATTGTAATCTCACTATTTATTAGTGAAGTTGAGATGTTTCAATGACATCTTTTTCATTTTTTATGAACTTGATTGGTTGTAATTTTGTAATCTAATTTATTTCAGAAACTTGACCTTGAGATTCAAGGTCACTTGCCTATCATTGAGAAAGTTCAAGGTCGTGGTGACAAGCTTATAGAAGAAAGACACGTAAATGCTAAGGCGATCAAAGATAAACTACAGGAACTTCAGGTGTCCTGGGATGATTTGCTGAATAAGGCAAAAGTACGCAAGAAGAACCTTGACCTTTCTGTACAGATCCAGAGGGTAAGTTTGATGAAGGCTTCAGAATATTTCCATGTTTAAAACTGAAATTTTAGAGAAATTGTTAGTGTTGCAGAGCAAATGTTTTTTGTTATAAATTGTTGAATTTTTGTACATAATTAAATATTGATGTGATTATCCTCTTCACTTGTTTTTTCCTATTTATTTAAGTATAGAAGGAATTTGATGAGAAATAGGAAATGTTCGTTATTTTTTCAAAAGTAAAATGTGTAATCCTTGCTAAGTTAGACATGAATATTTGTCATTTATTGATGAAATTTGTTCACTCAAGAAGTACATAAGTTTGTCATCATGGCAGTCATCTTGTATGGTTAGATTAGCATTATTTTGTATTTTTCAGTATTTATCTGAAGTGAATGAAATTGAGAACTGGATAAATGACAAGATGTCACTGGCATCTAGCACTGATTATGGTAAAGATGAAAACGCTGCTGATAAATTATTAGCTAAGAACAAAGTGCTAGAGACAGACATACAGACATATCAAGGTATCGTTAGTGGCGTGGACAGAGAATGTAAACGTTTGTTTAAAACAGGATGTCAGGATCCACAGTCTTTGAAAAAAGCTCAGGTATGGGAGATTTTCATCTTTAAATACATTGTATATTTCATTGATGTATACTTCAATATATATGTTGTTTTACCTTATTGTGCACTTGTTAAATTTGCTTGAAAGTGAATATCATTAAGTCATGGATTACATCAGTTGGTATATTTTTGTTTTGTTGTCTACCAGTAGTACAAAGCTAGCTCTATTATCTGAGTCAGAGCAGTTTATATGAAGCCCTGAAGGGGCTAACAATTCCTCAGACAATTTAGGTGAAAAACTGATGATGGAAGGTATAACCACCAATACAAACAAACTAAGCAAACTAATTGTATCCCGCTATATTAACCAAAAATAAAACTTGACATTAAGATAAGCATGTCATGTACATTGTATTTATCCAGTAATAATATTGTATTGATCTTAATTTTTACAAAAATGTTTTTCTTTCTTTGTTAATCATTAGTCAATCTTGTGATTTAGTCTTTGAATCTTTTTCATTTAGATTTTAGGGTTAATATTGAGGCTTTAATTGTTAATTTACTTTGTTTTTATTTTGTACATTTTTAACTTACAGGATAATTTACAAGATCAGTTGAACAAGTTAAAACGTCTTGCTGCTGAAAGAACAAAAAATCTTGAACAGTCTAAATGGATGCATGCTTATCTCAGAGAGAGCGGTGATTTTGAGGACTGGATAAATGAACAGATGCAAACTGCAAGCTCAGAGGAGTATGGACAAGATTACGAACATTTGTTAATATTACGCAATAAATTTGATGAGTTTAAGAGAACTGTTGAATCGAATCAAGAGAGATTTAATCGTTGTGAGAGAATGTCAAAATGGCTGCTAGAAGATAAGGGGCCATACACCAAGGATGTCATGGACAGACAGGAACAGCTGACTGATTCATGGAACCAACTGTTGGAACAAATAGAAGCCAGGGACCAGAAATTATTTGGGGCTGGTGAGATTCATAGATTTAACAGAGATGTTGAAGATGCCTTGACTAGAATTCAGGTTTGTACTCTATTTAGATATTTCCTTTGTTTATTATTCCTCTCTGTATCATTTACAGGAGCAGAATTGGCATATAACATTGAGGCTTTCTGGTCATGGTCAGGTTCAAATTCACTTTGATTTGGTTGAGCTTTCAGGTTTTTTTTCACCTTACTTCCTGTATCTTATGACTGTAAGTCATTAGCCTGCTGATGAGGTCTTAAGATTGCCCATGTTGAAGTTAAAACTTATTTGTACTTTAAATTTTGTTCTACATTTTAAGTTTTGATAATCTCTGCCTTGAAACTCAGTCTTAATGATCATTGTCCTTTTTCTCATGTATAGGAGAAGTATCAAGCCTTACCTGATGATCTAGGTAGAGATATCAATGCTACGCAAAGTTACCTGAAGAAACATGAAGGATTTGAAAATGAATTAATTGCATTGGAAGCCCAGGTATGGCTAATGAAGCTTGATAATTTTTATACTGGTTTGTGATTAGAAGTTATCGCTGTATTAGCATCCACTTCCATGATTTTATGAACAAAGATGAAATAAAAATTGTTACATAAAAAAGTGTACTAGTACCTGATTTGGAGCAACTGTTCAATGATATATAAATGGATTTAGCTAGAAGTTCCCGTATTTTCATGTGGAAGGATACCCTGATGCTTGGACATTGCTTGTTTGAAAGTCGATTTGAATTATTGTGTAATTCATATATTTTATAAGAAAGAGCCATGCAGATAACACATGTTATACTTGTAGATAAGTATGATGTTACAGATTGACAGTGCATTTAAATTTTATGAGAACTTCTGTAAACTGACTTAATTGTTTAATCAGTATCTGTTAGAATATTTTGTTGATGGGTAAGGCAAACATAACCTTCATTTTTTCTGACTTTGGAACAATTTGTTTATAAATTTTGTTTGTTTTTATAGATACAACTCCTTGTTGATGACTCAGCAAGATTACAAGAAGCCTATCCAGGTGATAATGCAGATCAAATAGAACACCTACAAGCGACTGTTATAGATAACTGGGGAATTCTTAGAGAGAGGGCTGCACAGAGAAAGATTGATCTGTTAGCTGCAGCAGAACTTCACAGGTATTACACCACTAAATCTGTTATCTTTGGTATGGCTGTTCCTAATCAACATAATCCATGGAGCTGAAAGATTCTCTGTGGCATGTATACCAAGTGCAAATGATTGCCTTAATTTGTTCCAACTAATCAAATATGCATAACTTTTTATAGAGAACCTGATTGCATTACATGATTTCTATAATTGAAAAATCCTTTCAAGATTATATAAAAAAATTCAAAGATATCATTGTATACTATAAACCAGACTTTAAATTTTAGTTAGATGCTGTTAGATCTGACGTTATCTCTGCAAAGGTCTATTCATTTATATTTATTTGATCTTGGCAGTTTTGCTGATTAAGATATACAAATCTATTTCAGGTTTAACTCAGATGTTCGTGACCTTATCAGCTGGGCCAATGAAATTGAGCGTGAGATGGTTGCAGACAAACCTGTTCGCGACGTTAATAGTGTAGATCTTGTCCGTACCAGACATGAAGAATTGCGTGCTGAGATTGAGACTAGACAGGACACTTTTGGGACAGTGATAAGAACTGGACAAGAAATGGTTGAAAATGACCATTATGCCAAAGCTGAGGTAAGTGTGAGAATTTAGAAGTTTGTTTTCTGTTCCTATTCATTTCAAACTTTATTTACCCCCTTGTATGACAAGTTGGAATTACACCATAGACAGCCATTATATATTCTTTGTTTTAATATCATTATTCCTTTATTTCCTTGTTAATTGAATTTGAGTTAAACTTACAAACAGTTTAGAAGCCATGTTTGGAGGTTCCTCTTGGTTTCATTTTTTTCTCTATTTCAGATTGGAGAGAAGGTTAAACAAGTAAAAGAAGTCCAGGATAAGTTAAATAGAACTTGGGAAGACAAGAAGGAGTACCATGATCAGCTGTATGACTTCCATATCTTCTTGAGAGATGCACAGCAGCTAGATAATACATGTTCCTCCCAGGAGGTTTGTGTTCAGTTTTGTTATTGTATGTTCCTCCATGGAGGTTTGTGTTCAGTTTTGATATTGTATTTTTGTCCCAGGAGGTTAGTGTTCAGTGTTTATGTTATATTATCCTTTCAGGAGGTTTGTGTTCACTTTTGATATTGTACATTCTTCCAAGGAGGTTTGTGTTCAGTTCTGATAATATGTACCTGACATGAGGTTCATGTTCAGTTTTCATGACACATGTTCATCACAGAGGATCTCACTTTAAATACACATGCAAAGATTCCCAACTTTCAAGTTATTATGGTTTTTTATGTTGTCAGTTGCTTTAGGACTACAATTTGAAGCAGTTCCATGGCACTTTTAATTATTAAACATTGAATGAACTGTTTCCTACTTTGTCATCCCAATAACAGAATGAACAGCAAAAGATCAACATTATCATTACCATGTTCTAAAGCAAGTAGCAATGTAAGATTCATTTTTATTCTGAAAACTGTAAGAATTCAAGTGACTGAGTAAGATGCTTTAAATGTGTTTGCTTTGGGATTTTTTTACCACAATAACTCTGTAATAATTTTAGGCGTACTTGAAAGGTACAGATTTAGGATCTACTGAAGATCAGGTAGATGCCCTTATAAGGAAACATGAAGCTTTTGAAAAGAGACTTGGTGCACAAGAAGAAAAGGTAAATTTAATGTTGTCAAGATATTTTTTTTTCTATGTTTTGAATATTCCCACTGCAGATTCAGTGAGATTTTTCAACAAAATTTTTCTTATGTGGAGCTATCAGTTTCTATATTCTTCAAGTCTTTTTAGTAATTTTGACTCAACTGCTATATTATTCTGAAGACTCCTTTGTGATGAGCCTGACATATTTATGATTATACATTAATATCAATTCTGTATCAATGTCTATATATCTACTACTTTCACTATTCTATTTGTTCAAACCAGAGAACGGACTTTTTTAACTATGAATCTCGCATTAGTTCATTTAATTTTTCACTTTCTTGTACAGTTGGTGGCTGTCAAGGAACATGGTGGACAATTAATGGCAGCAAACCATTTTGAAGCTCCTAAAGTACAACAAACATTGGAAGCTATTGTGGCCAGGTAAAACATTTATTTATTGTTATTATTATTTAATCTATAATTAATTTTTAGTTTTAATGCTGTTAATGATGGTATTTCTGTTACATACCTGTACTGATCAATTGATCAAACCAGTACACCTGTACTAACTATCTTGTGCTAACCTTTAACTTACTCCCATTCATTCCCAAAGCAGCTGACTTCTTCCCAACATAATTTATGGATCATTGGCAAGATAAAATGAACAAGTGTTTTGCAGACCATTAAAAAACAAGTTCGTTATTGATGTACCTGTATTTCCATTGTTTACCTTAAATCTTACATTTGATAAATAAAGAAAAAATTGTTAGATTTAATCATCACAGAGAAAACTATGACTTGCTTGAATTTCCTACATTGGACTTCAGGTATTAGAATTCTGCTCTTAATTAAAAATGGTAGCCTTACAGGCTTGTCCAGATTTGGTACATGTATTATGGAGTATTGGAGTACATAATAATGTGTTAATATGTTTTTTTAGACAAGGACAAGTGAAAGATCTCAGCATACAAAGAAAACAGAATCTTGGAGATTCATTGCTGTATGCTCAGTTCAAGAGGGATGTTGTAGAGGTAAATATCCTATTTACAAGCTTACAAAGAGTCTGTCTGGTACATAAAAATAGATCAAATAAGATTCAAGGCTTTAGTAATTTTCGAAATTCTGATTAAAATCTTTATAGTTTAGATATTTTTAAATAGTTATATCTGTTTTACACTACAGAAGTTAAGGAATTCTTGAATGAACTTATGCCTGAAGATTTGTTGTACTCAAAAAATTGATTTGAATTTGAAAAAAATCAATTTGTATTGAGAGTCTCAGAAATAATTTGTTGTGATGAATTCTATGAAGAAGTAAGCCAGAATGAGAGAATTCTGAGTTATGTTGTTGTTTGTACTGAAGCTGCTGCTTATTGTTGTCTACAGGCTGAAGGCTGGATTGATGATAAACTGAAAGTAGCCAATGAAGATAACTTCAAGGAAGTGTCTGATCTCCAAGGAAAGATGCGTAAACTACAGAAACATCAAGCATTTGAAGCTGAAATTGTCGCCAATACTGACAGGATTGATAAAATTAAAGAGGTTTATAATAATTTGATTATTCTTTTGTATGTTGTATGTGAATGCTGATCAAACATTGGGTAATCTGATTTAAACAACAGGCAGTCTACCATTTTAATTTTGAGGATTTGATGCCATTACATTAGTTTGATAATAATGCATTTATATTACATTTTGTGTTATATACTCAATATTAATGCATTCTTTGGTGACTGGAACATGCCAACTTTGAAAAGTTTGAATTGTGTTAAAATCACCTTCATTTTGGCCATCCTTAAACAACTGCTGGTTTGCAGTTATTTGACCAACTCATTCAAAAGTTTTTTATAATGGCCTTAACATGTGTGTTTCTAAATGGATCAGGTGTATGCAGTAATGTTAACATAATGATCTTGTGTGAATCTCACTCTCAGTCTTTTCATTAAATCCAATTAAGTTGAAGAATTCAGTTTGTTCATAATCTGTAGCTAATATTCTAGGTGGCTTCATAGTGATAATATATTTGAATGATACTTTGTGGTGTGTAGTGTGTGTGTTTAACATGTTAGATAACTAATACTGCGACCCAGGCTCTTTAATATGTGATAAAAACAATATACATATATATATATATAGCATTCTTTATCATGCATACATTTCAGGGTTAAAATGTTTTTGCTATGAAAGACATGTCATATTAATGGATTTCCACTTTTTATGTACCTCAAGAAAATTCTCAAACTTTCAAACCATTTTTATGTTATTTATTATTTAAAAAAGACATTTTATTTAATTTTGATAAAAACTGCAAATACCAATTTTACAGTCCTGAGTAAAAATATAGCTCCTCATTTTTTCTTGTTGCATATTATATTTTTAACAAAATTTCTAAGCATTGGTGAAAATAAGCAATCCTTTATTGATCTAGGATGAATCAAATTTTAGCATGTTTTTTATTTGAAGTTTTTTTTACCGTCATGATCTCTGTTTGATAAATAGGATGCTGTTAGTGTACGAGCAATACGCAGACGTGTAAGTTACGGGATAGTCTTTTCAACTTTATGTAGATATAAAGTAGATAAGTCAGTTGACTGTTGTTTATTCGACATCTTTTGTACCTTTAATAATAAAACAATTTCCAGCCTTGTACATTTATATGAAATAATAGTGCATTCAGAAGTTTGACATATCCTAATTTTTTTCATGTACCATACATAATGTGTTTATTAGGTTGTCTTTGTAGCACAGTGATTATAGTGTAAATTTGAAACATAGTCGAATCTGAGATAATTGTCACCAGTGGATGCTGGTCACCCTTAATAACAGCCACTCTGTAGTATAAATTTACTGATATACAACAAATAAACTCCTGTATTAAGATCAACCATACATACAGGTCTCCTCTGTCCCTCTGGAGGCCCTTTATAAGATATTTTTAGCGTAATGAATGCATTTTATCAGGTTTGCTGCCTGATTAATTTGAAGAGTTTCCATTTTGAAACCATGAAGTGCTAAGTTTTGGAAATATGTCGGGGAAACTGGTTTAGACTATTGTAAACCTGGGCTTATAGATCAGGTTTAGTATGCTCTCTTACTGTGGTCATTGTTTAGATTGTTTTGAGATGTAACTTATAAATAAATACAATTTATTATACAACAACTTTACTGAATCCACAGATAAAATTGACTTGTTTGGGACAGATCTTCTGGGAATATTTTACATTTATTGACGTAACTCTGAATGCACTATATCAACTATATGCCCCCCCCCCAATATTGAAAACTCAATGTCACAAATTACCAAATTACCATCACACATGTCTAATTATCGTAAGATACTCAACAACTTAACACACCATCCTTTTCCCTGATCATCAATAAAATTCATTGTATCAACAATTCCCACCAACAAATATTTCCTATGGATATTCACTATTCTTGTTTCTTTCTATTTATCTTGGAATCCATTTTTTTCATGTTGTTTTTGTATATTTCAAAGTTCTAAAACTTTTTATTATAATTATGTAAATGAACTCGCACAGTAACTGATATTATTCTTATAATGAAATTATACATTTGAAGTAAAGCATTTCTCTAATGTACAAAACATTTTTGTTTAAAGTAGTGAAATTTAATTGCTTCAGTTTTTGTAATTGAATCTTTTTATAAAATTTGTTGAGTAAATTCTTTGTTGTTTTTTTTTCATGATTTTATATTTTTTACTTTTAAATTTGAATTTTTAAGTTTGATTTTTTATCTGATTTTATGTTACTTTTATGAGTGATAGACTTGTGCTGTTAGAATGTATGATACTGGTTCCATTCTCAGAGAGTCTTTTTTCAACAGTCTCTAAGACATGATATATTTCTCAAATGATCCATACCAGGAACATACCTACATAATTCAGGTCTCTGTATCAGTCAGTTTATATTGTTAATTTTATAAGTCTGATTAGTTGACATGTCTTTATTATACTGTTCTTATCATCTTATAAGTCTGGTGAAATTTGTCGGATTCTTGGATATGTCTTGAATTTTTTTATGAAATCTGCCTAATTACAAGTCTGGTAAGGAAATCTAATTGATTGACAGGAAAAATTGTAGGATTAAATTAAGATGAAAGTTTTCTTGTTTTGTGTGGTTATAACTTGCTCATTTTGATCTAACTTTTCCAACTTGAAGAGTTCTTGCTGGTGACTGTATGGCTTTCAAATCTGAAGTTTCTTATACATCATACTTTATGAGAATTCAATACTTTTTTTAACATTGTCATAGTGTTTTTTGAGGATTTCATTAATTGATTTGAGGATTTAGACGATTTTTATGAGGTTTTCATTTAAACTTTGGATTAGTCCTGTGATAGTTAAATCTGGCTGATTTTTTTTGGTGATGCTAAATGAGACTATGGCTAGTTTTATTTGACTCAGTCTTCTTGTAGATGCATTAATTCCCATTTAGATCTGGACAATTGACTGCATTCTGGAGTCACAATACATGTAGGAAACATAGATTAGATCTTTTATCTAAAGATTCAATAAATATTTTTGATTTCAGGGTAATCTTTCTTGATAATATTGTGACATATTTTGATAAATTATAATGATAAAGAAACAGAATTATGAACATTTTTTTCAGCAGTGTAAGGCATGGAATCTTAGCATGAAAGAATGCATGAATGACAAACGTGGGACCTTTCTTAGCATATTGCATAAAACAAACTTGTCTCTACTTTTGTTTGAATTCACTTGAGGTGTTTGTCTTTTTAAATTTTTGTTGCAATAAATAAATAATTGAATAAATTCACTGATTGCATTTTTTTTATATCTAATTATTCAAAAAAAAAACGAAAGCAGTAAATTTTCAGCAGTTTCTTCAAGTTTATGCATTTTGTAATTCAATCATATTTTATTTAATATATAATTCCACTTACAGCTTGGTGAGAGTCTTGTACAGAAAAGTCACAAGGACAAGGATGAGATCCGTCAGACAGTCACCAGATTGATGTCCAAGTGGAACGAACTCTTACAGGCATCGGAGAACAGAGGTAAAGGTCTAGGAGAGGTCAAGGACATTCTAGAGTTCAATGAACAAGTAGATAAAGTACAGGACTGGATTAGAGAAAAGGTAAACAATTGTGTTGTGTTATTGAACTAGTCTTGTCATGAAAAATCTGGTAAATTTTCACTCTTTGGTTTGAAATCATGATCATAAAAGATCATCATTTGTGATATAGTTAATATACATTTTTTACCTGATGTTAAGTGATAGTTCCATTAGATTATGACTAATATGGCATTTGATATAGTTGTAAGTACTGTCTCATCACTTTGGTGTAGACATTACAAATACATGTAATATTTTGTATGATTTTTATCTCTTCACCTTATATTTGTTAAGAAGTGCCACTACATGTTTTAGATGTTCAATGTGTATTTGATTGTACTACTGTTTCCTTTGAATGTCAAGTTACTGTATATGTAAATTTTATTGTTTTTTCTCCCAGGAGGCCCTGATTAATGCTGCAGACCTTGGCAGAGATTATGAACATTGTGTAGAATTACAGAAGAAAGCTAATGACCATGAATCAGCTGTAAGTATAAGAACAGATATATGTTGTATCAATTTTGAGTATATCAGTTGTTTTTTTGAAACTTGTCCAATGTGTGCAGTTACGAAAATAATTAAAAAAGACTGTATTCAGTGTTAGTTTGTATGAGATACTGGTAAAATTGTGAACATTTTTTGTGGCTATTTCAACATTTTTCCACTTTGTTAGCCACATTTTGTAAGAAGTAAAAAAAGCTGTTTTTATGCTTTTGTCTCAAATGATGGAGACAAACATAGAATTATACCATTATTTACAAAAAGGTGATTTGTTGAAAGTATGTATTCTTAGTATTTTGAAGCAGTTTTCAATCAACAATGCTTCTGACGAAGGCTTGTCATTTTATATGGAGAATTATAAGAGCCAATGTGCATATTGTTGCACAATTTTAAATAAACTGAATGTCTGTTAAATTGTGCCATTGAAAGAAATCTAAATCTTAAAAGCATTTCTCTGTTGTTTGTTCAACTTTAGCATTAAATTGCAAACCTGCTCTATGCCATTTTTGGATTGTTGTTTCCTAGCAAAAATATGCTTATATTTCTTTTGCAATCTTGCAGCACATGGTAAGTTGGAAAACTGAAAGAAATTTTGAAAGTTAATGGTGTTTTGTTATGTTGTTTTTATTATGTGTTTTGCATGATTATGTTATGAAAATTGTTTGTTTGGTATCTGATATTGTCAACCCTTCAACCTTATCTGTGAAATTTGATATCTATTTAGTCTGATTACTGTTTGGTGCCATTTTATTTAATTTTATCCCTAAAGATTTCTTGTTATATAAAAATGTCTTATTGACATATTTGTGTTTTGTGTTGTATGGAATCCCAGGCTCCAGTTAAGTTTACAAATTTCCCAAACAGTTTCTGTTTGAATGTTAATTCTTGTAATATTCTATATTGTACCCATATTTGAATGTTAATGTGTTAGCAAGAAAATTGAAAAGAATTTCAAGCAAATAATATTCAAAGATTTAGTCAAAATTAACAAAATTGTTGTCATTTCCGTTTATACCTAGTTTTTGGTATAGCTTTTCATTTTTCAATTCTCTTAAGACAAACTAGTGGTTCAATATTTATTATCCTCGATCTTAGAATATGAATAAATAAGGATAATATAGCAGGTAGTTTGTAGCATGGGAGGCTAGTATGTTATTGGGATGGTGCATGATTGTGATTTTAGGCCCTATGAATTATAAATGTGTTTTTGTCTGTGTGGGTATTTTAGACCAAAACACACCTTTCAACATCATCTCAGCAACATTCTAGTCCCCTATGGTTTGTAGTGGTTTTCTGTTAAGCTAGTTAGAGGCAAAAGAATGTTAGTAAATTAGTACAACAGTACTTCTAAAACAGGACAAAGTTTTGTATGTTAATCGAAATGTACCAAAATCAGTACAAATATTTTACTGTTGACTTCACTGATCTGCAATTTTTGTCTTAAATTATGGTAACCATTCTATAATTTTGTTTTCTTATTATTTTTGTGATTTTTATTTTTTAAATTTTATTTTATGTTCCTAGGGGATCACTGTGGATGAGAAGAGAATCAAAGCAATTAATGCTTTAGCTGACAAGTTGATAAACCAGGGACGTACGGACACAAGTGCTGTGAAAGAGAGACGAAATCACATGAACCAGAAGTATGTTTTTTGTTTGTTTCATCGTGTTAGGTTAATGTGTCTAAGCAGTGTGCGTATTAATGTCTGTAAATATATATAATACATAAAGGATGTATAAATAAAGATATTTATATGCATAAAACACATATCCCCCTATTATGGCACTCATCTTTATCAAAACCTATCAATTTAAATACATATTCCCCATGGCCTGAGGTATATTTAAGCATCTTGACCTAAAATTCACTGTTTATCCAAATGAATAGCACTTCCTGTACACCTTTATCTTGTAAATATATTGAATCACCGCAAGTCATTGGCTTAAATGACTACATAAGAAGTATTTTAAATTGAAATATGCCTACATGTACAGGACTACATATCACCATATCAGCATGTTTCTTGCAACATTGAACAAGAAGGTGTTTTTTCAGTCTTTATTTGTTGTGTATGTGTTGTTGTTTTTATTTTTGCTCTTGTTATAAGCATTGTCCTGAAGACCTAGGACAGTCTGTCGCCCTCTGTGAATAAAGGCGTAAAAAACTCTCTCATTGTGTTATAATCTTGCAGTATATTCCCTTTAAAACTTAACAAACATTACAAATTAATTATGAGCACATTTCTCTCACTTTAACTTACAGATGGAAAGACTTGCAAGGGGCACTGAGTGGTTATAAACAGAATTTAGCTGCTGCTCTTGAAGTTCATTCATTTAATCGTGATGTAGATGATATTGATGATCGTATTAATGAAAAATCAGTATTACTGTCCTCTGATGACCTTGGTAAAGATTTGGAAGCTGTGGAAGCTCTTCAACGTAAACAAGAGGAGACAGAAAGAGACATGACTGCTCTTCAGAATCAGCTTGAGGTTTGTTGTAAAATATTTTTTAATTATAATGATTTGGTGAGTGTGATTAAGTTAATGTAATTCAGTCTTGTATAAGCATTTTCTCAGGAAGCCAATGGTGAACAAATACAGTTTGTGTGGATAAACAAGGTGTGGTCCTTGTCTCTAATGAAGTTAAGCTCTCTGAATGCTAGATTTTCATCACCGATTATCAGATCTTAACGTTCTGTTAACATGCATCCTTTTTATACTTACAGTTGTTTCTTATACTGATATCAATGGTTGTTAGTCAGACAAAAAAGTAAAACCATTGACAACCACAATATACATGCAGTATTCATTGAAATGTGCCCAGGTGTTATTGTTTTTTTAAGGAATTAAATCTTGTAATCATTGCAAGTATTATATTCACATCTTATTTCTCTTATCTTATTTTACAGAAAGTTGAATCATTGTCTGCCAAATTAAGTAAGAAATATCCTGATCGTGCTGGCGACATTTCTGTGAAGCAGAATGAAGCTCTTGATAACTGGGAGAAACTGGAAGAGCTTGCTGATCAAAGAAAGAGAAAACTTGCTGACTCCTATCAGCTACAGAAATTCTTAGCAGAAGCCAGAGAACTGGTAAGACTTGTTGGCTCTGTTTTATGATTGTAATTTGTTTCTGCTCATGATGGAGACATAATAGTACAGCTTATAGTAATCGGACAAAAAATTTAATTATGGAAATGTTTTTATTCATAAAGTCTTTTACAACATAATTATGTTTAATTAAACTAAGAATACTTAAATTAAGCCATTAATTTATGATTCTAACAAAAATAGCTACAAGATATAGAGAAGTGAGGTATATCATAAATTTAAATCCTTTACAGTTCAGCTTTTAAATGTAATGCATGCCATAACACCATACTATTGTATGCAAAATTTTAAACCTCTCAACGCTGTATATCGCCCCAAACTTTCATGAGTTGTTCAATGAAATGCTTCAGTATTGGAAACCTCCAGTTATTTGAACCTATTTAAAAATGTAATTTAAAAAAATACTATTTTTCAACTACAGCATATAAAATGGTTGTAATTTTATTCCAGATTTCATGGTCAACTGACATGATGACAAAGATGAATTCTGGAGAACTTGGCAAAGATGTTAATGAGTGCCTGACCCAGTTACAACTCCATGCTGAACGCAAGGCTGAGATCGAGGGACGTAAAACTCATTTCGGCAAAATTCGTGAATATGGTAACAAGTTGATAAATGATAAACACTATGCGTCTGAAGAGATACAGAAGATGATTGGTCAGTTAGATAAGACGAAGTTACAACTGAGTGCCGCCTGGGATAAACGCCAGCATCTTTTACAACAGTGTCATGAATTCAGGGTATGTCATGGTTTTGTAATAGGAGACAGAAAATAAAGTTCCCAATGCGGGGCTCGAACCCACGACCTTCTGCTTGCAAGTCAGCTGCTCTACTAACTGAGCTAATCGGGCTGATGGGCATACAAACTACTATTAACACACATATATATATACAACACTGTTACAGTTTTAAAGTCCTTGTAGATGGTTATTATTAAACCCAAATTATTAACTCTATTAACTATGGATTGAATGTTATATTTTGTTATTTTTGCTACAAAACACAAGTAACTGATAATATACAAAGAAGTTTTGTTAATAGTCTCATAATTCAAGCTTCTGATTGATTGAGACTTGACTTGATCACAAATTTTTGTTCTAAGATTTGTCTCTAAACTAACTTTTCATAACTTAACTCCTGTCAGAACTCAGTTGTTAGTGTTGGTTTTTTAAACTTTAAATGCTCTTCCAATGGTGTTAGGATTTGATCACCAAAAGTCTAAAGAAATTGTTATGTAGAATAGATTATACTATATTAGGTAGTTCCTCAGTGTGAAGTTATAATGTTTCATTTCTTCTTAATGTAGAAATTCCAAGTTGAAGCAGAACAGGCTGATGCCTGGCTGGCCAGCAAGGAAGCCTTCTTGACTAATGAAGATCTTGGAGTAAGTATTACCTGTAATATATATGATTATAAGTAGATGCTGTAAAATGTCAGAAAAATTCAGTGTGTAGAATATTAAATCATGATAACTTTTTTTGTTCAGAAAGGTTACCACTAGATTTGCAGTGTTGCAATAATAATGCCTGTATTGATTTATGGCTATAAATTGAAATCGCCATTGAAACCTTGGTCAGAAATGAAGTATGATTATTAGACTAAGTGATTTGGATATTTTTTATGAATGTGTAGTTTGTATTTGTATGGATGAGAAATATATCCTTTGATATTATTACACACATTACAATGGTGTGTTTCAGAATTCTTTGTACGGTGTTGAAGCCTTATTGAAGAATCATGACAGGTTTGAGAGATTAATGGAACAACAGGTAGAACAAGTAGAAGATGTGAAACAATTTGCTGCTAAATTAGAAAAACAGGACCACTATGCCTGGGATGAGATTAATGAAAGGCGTCAAGCTGTAGAAGATCGATATCTAAGATTAAAAGCCTCGTCAGATGCTCGTAGAACCAAGCTTGGCGACTCCAACAATTATCAGCTATTCTTGAGAAATCTATATGAGGTGAGATGACTTTATAAATCAGATTGTTAGGATTTATATATTGTAATTAAGTGTATTGAATAGAAGTTGATATTTATCAATTAATGGCTTACTTATTTCATGTGAACATTTTCTTGTTCTGGAAAGACTTCATAACTGAGTTTCTGAAATAGCTTCATTCCATTTTAAGTCATTCTGAATAAGCATTTAAATTTTTCAAACATAGAATTGTATTTCATCTGGCTATGCCTGTGTTTTGTTTTCTATGTACTTTTGAAAAAAATTGTTTATCTTAGATTTAATCTTACAATGCTGGATAATCTATTTATCCTTAATGTTTTAAATATAGTCCATGTGTTTTTTACCTTGTGTAAACTGTATTCTTTTGTGTCGTTAGTCATCATAGAAGTAAGAACTATTACAAATTTGCTTTTAATAGGTATCTGCCTGGATTACTGAGAAGTTACAGATTGCTCTAGATGAATCATACCGTGACCCAACCAACCTACAAGCTAAGTTACAAAAGCATCAGGCTTTTGAGGCTGAGGTCATGGCCAACCGTAACCGTGTCGATGCCGTCAATGCTGAAGGTCAAGGTCTTGCTGATGAAAATCATTACCAGACTGAAGATATCAACAGAAGAATGGAAGAACTGGAGAAGAATTGGCAGACCTTGGTGGAAGCCAGTTCTGAGAAGAAAGATAAGCTGACTGACGCTTATCAAGCTCTTCAATTCAATCGTGTTGTTGATGATCTTCTGTTATGGATGGATGATGTGGAAAACCAGCTGATGTCTGAGGATCATGGGAAAGATTTGACGTCTGTGAAGAATCTGCTGAAGAAACATCAGGTCTGTATTAATGTATTAATGACTGTTTTATTAATTAATTATTGCGTATTGTTGGAACAATTCTTTTAAATGTTAAACATGAATTGTGATATGTTAGAATAAAAAAAGGATTATTTTGGTATCTTTGATATCAAAGAGACTTTATACAGAAAATTCTGTTCAGTTACAACTTTAAAAAATTAATTCCTTGTGTTCGTCTCTCTTTAAAGTGCCACATTGTTATGTGGGAAATGTTCTGGTGTTAATACAATTAGCAGGGGCTTGGCCACATTTATGATAGGTATATAAGATTGTTGTGGCGCTACTTTCTGGCTTTCATTTTGTTTCTTGAAAACACTGTATGTATTACAAGTGTCACTATTGTTGTTTACAGTTATTGGAATTGGACATAGCCAATCATCAAGAAAAAGTCACAGATGTGAGCGACGCTGCACAAGAATTCAAAGAAGCCAAACATTTTATGAACAAGGAACTTCAAGCTCGTGCAAAGGAGGTGCAGGATCGTTACGCCTCTCTGGACGAGCCTTGTACCATAAGACGAGACAATCTGAATGAAGCTTTACTTATGTACCAGTTTTATCGTGACGTTGAAGATGAGTTGTCATGGATACATGATAAGAAACCATTAGCGGATTCTACGGACCTTGGAAATACATTAAGTGGAGTACAAAACTTGATTAAAAAACATCAGGCATTAGAGTCAGAAATTGTTGCTCATGAACCATTAATTGACACTGTAGCTAGTGCTGCACAACAAATGATTAAAAGTAAACATTTTGCATCTGCTGAGATTGAGAAACGCTTGGAAGAATTACATGTAGAATTACAGCAGTTAAAGGAAGTGTCGTCTGTTAGAAGAGTCAAATTACAGGATGCTCTTGAATCTCAGAAGGTTAGTGGGAAATTATATGTTTGCCATGTCTGTATATGTCTATCATTTCTTTGTATGTTTATCACATTTGTTAGATCTTTATCATGTTATGTTTTTATCATTTACACTTCATTTTCCTCATAGTTTGTTGGTTGAATTCTGTATGGATTTATTTATTTTGTTAGTAACTAGGGATGAAAGATGTCTCCAATGGTCCACAACCCTGTGGATTATTGAATTAATACGAGATTGTATAGTACTTCCTTTATTTATAACAATTTGTGTTTTCACTTTCAGTTTTATTCAGAGGTTACTGAAGCTGAGTTATGGATGAATGAAAAGATTCCTTCACTGACTAGTCCTGATCTTGGTAAAGATGAAGATTCTGTTCTGGTGAGTTTCTGTACTGTGAATTGTTACTTTTCCCAATTGTTGCTGCTTCAGTTTAAATATTACTTTCAAAATAATTGATTTTAGTAAGAGTTCATATTTTCTGATTGATATTATCTATATGATATTATTTTAAGTCTGCTTTTTATGTTTGCTTAACTGACTCCATGTGGTAAATTCTTAGTTTATTGGTGGCTATATCCTCTGTCTGCCTGTTTGTTCAGAGATTTAAGAGATTTGATTTCCGTGAAACCTAATACTAAGGGAAGCAAACTGAGAAGTGTAAATTTATGCCTAAGATATGAACCTTGTCAAGGTCACTGACCTTTTTGGCTAAAGGTCACTTACTTGGCTGTATCTGTTATTGATCATTTTCAGGTATTTAATTTTTGATTTACAAAAACGTTTCACTATGACATTTATACTGTTACTGATTTCTATCTTTCCTGTTTCTATAGGTTCTACAAAAGAAGTTGGATGCTTTAGAAAGGGATATTGACAACTTCCAGAATAATATTGGCGAATTATCTGCCCTTAGTAGAACTCTTCTTGATAAAAATCACTTTGATAGTGAAAACATCAAAGCTCAGCAGGTAAGGTCATGTGAACAAACAGTCCCCCCTAGTTGATCCCTAGTGTAGAGGGTGAAATAAAAATAAAAGCTAATTATCATGGATGAATTGGTAGAAACTAAACACTATCTGTTACATTGCAAAAAGTATAAATCAAAACAACGTTTGAGCCATATTCAGTAATAAAATTCTACAATGTATGCAGAGTTAGTATATTATATAATAGTATGAAATGTACTATATGCATTACATGGAGAGGATGCAACAGATGGCCATTTGTGTATAAATAGATACATAGATGGATTTCTTATTTTATCATTATTAGAAATTCATACTCTATTTGGATACATATCTTTTTCTGTATACACTGCCTATATTCACTTCTACACCACTAATGATATATGATTTATTGACCTTCAGACTTCTATCGAAACAAAGTACAGCGAGTTACAGGACTTGACAAGTCAGCAGAGAAAGAGACTGAGTCAGAGTAGAGAGATGTTTGAATTCTACAGAGAAGCTGAAGAAGTTACCATCTGGATATCTGACATGGGTGTTATTGCTGCTTCTGAAGATTACGGTCAAGACTTGGAACATGTTGAGGTTTGATTTTTGGATATTTTTTTGTTGAAATTGTTGTAATCTTACATAATAGAAAACTTAGATATTGCTTTGTATTTTACCTAGGGATTCTAGAGTTGACAAGAAAAACTCAAAATTATACTCTCAATGTCATTTGTCTGTCACTTCTATCTTATTTATCTTATTTGGCAAGTTAGTTGAGAAAGAATACTGGTAACTCAAGTCAACTGATGTCATGGTAACCCAGGTCAACTGATGTCAGGGTAACAGGCAACCAATGTTACACATGACTGACCTACAGTTTGAAGTATATATACAAATGTAAATACATGTGTATCTTCTTGTCTTACTTCAGGTATTGCAACAGAAGTTTGATGACTTCCAACATGAACTCAATGCTAGTGAAGATAGAGTAACCAGTCTACATGCAAAGGCTACTTCTATGTTAGAAGCCAATCACTATGAATCAGTAGCCATAAAGAAACGTGATGAAGAAATTACACAGATATGGGTTGATCTTAGAGAGGTCACTGTTGCACGTCAAGAGGTAAGAAACAGATGGTTAGGGATAATTTTCTAGAGTTATCTTGACTTTATCAAAATTTTAGATAAATCATGGGTCATTTATTATGGAGTTCAAGTCCACAAAGATTGATTAAAAATCGGTTCTAAAGGTATGCTAGAAATGCTAGAAAGTATTTAATTTTTGTTATAATTTTAAAATGTTGCTTTCCTCAATGCATCTCAAGTTTTGGCCACTTTGGAATCTTCTCTGAAATCACAGGTCAAAGTAGATGGGTAGTAAAATGTATTCAGCCCCTAAAAAGGTCACTAGAATGATTTAAATTAACAGTATTATTATCATGATTCAGCATTAGAAAATTGGCAGGAATATCAAGTATAATAATTAATGTGTATTGTAATACCATGTCTTTGCATTTATCTAATTTTAGGCTTTGATGGCAGCTAAACAGGTACATATTTATGGTCGTGATGCAGATGACACATTGGAATGGATTCAAGAGAAAGAAGGTGTTGTGTCCAGTGAAGATTTCGGTCATGACCTTGAAAGTGCTCAGGCACTTGTCAGTAAACATGAAGTGTTGGAGGTAATGTATACTATGACTCTTATTTTCTCTTCATTTTTTATTTTTTATAAAAAAAATGGGAATTTTACTATTTTTGTAATGTCTTACTCTGCTGACTAATCTTATGTGTCATTTTTCTTCTTACCTTAAGAATTTGGTATGTGTCTGATTAAATAAGTTTGCTTTTTATTGAAATTAAATGTTAATAATCATGAACATTTTGATTTATAAAGTGTTAGTCTATTGTTTGAACTCTCTAACCTGTTGCTATAGCTATGTGACTTTGTTAAGACATGTTTTGTCAACTGCCTATCAATGGCTCAATTTAGTTATTTCTTATTTTATATTCACCAAAATCTAATTATGTATGAAAATCTGTCCACTCAATTAAAATTATACTGTGTGTGTTTTTGCAGAGAGACCTTGCTGCTATCAGTGAACAAGTTGAATCAATTACAAAGGAAGCAGAGAGATTGATTAGTCAGTTTCCTGATGCACAGGAACACATTGCAGCCAAACATGAAGAGATGGTACAATGCTGGAACATACTTGTAGAGAAAGCTTCTATGAGGAAAGAGAAACTCAACCAAGCTGAACAACTACAGCTTTACTTCAATGATTACAGAGAACTAACGTAAGTTGTGTCTCTGAATGTATGATGATGCTCTAGATGTTGTTGTCTATATGATTATGTTTGTCTCTTTTGAAAAAAATCTACTGACATTTTATTTCATTTATATTACTGCAACAAGAAAGAATAGTTACATCACTGTATGAAGTCTTGTGCCTTCTGCTTCTGATGAAAATATTTATGAAAATGATTATGATGACACTTATGATGACGAAGATAATGATAATAACGACTATGTCAACGACAGCTATTACATCTTACTTGGGAATAAAATACTCCCTATTGAGAATGTCAGATTGTATAAAGTAAAACTAGAATTTGTTCTGTCAAAAGTTTTTTTATATATATTTTGTTCTTATTTGCTGTTTAGCCTCGATTTTAAAGATTAATTCTGTTTAACAGCGCATGGATCAGTGAGATGATGGCCATTATAACAGCTCTAGAATTCCCACGTGACTTACAAGGTGCTGAAGCCAGCATGACTCGCTGGAAGGAGCACAGAGCTGAAGTAGATTCAAGAAAAGATGCTGTGAACAGTTTCCTCCAAACTGGACAGGCTATGATAGATGATAAACATTTCCTTAGTGATGAGGTAAGGGTTTTGTTGCTTCTACTTGATTTTCATAAGCATAAGCATGCAGTTTTGCTTTATTTCTTAAGCGCAATAATATACTTGCTGTCATAATATGAAGTTTTCTGAATTCAAACCTGTGTTTGATTTACTGATTTACTGATGATTAATTTCACACAATGAACAATCTCTGAATCGTTGTTTTTAATTGATAGTAAACATGTTTCAGGTGTTAATGGTTTTCTGGTGTTTGATTGTTAAACATTTGCATCAGTTGCAAGAGAAAGTGTAGGATTCCCTATCAGTTAACAAGAGGAATTTTGATATTTAATGGTAATTCAACTAATATAAAACCAGTATGAATTGTCTTGCAATGTCAGATATCTTCATGAAAGACACTAATTTTATCATTATAAAACCTAACTTCTTGACCTTTTAGATTCAAGCTAAGACTGCTGATTTGAATTCTGCCTGGAAGTTGTTACTGGCAACTCTTGAACAGACAAGAATAATGTGTGAACAGAACTTGGAAGCTCAGGTAAATATTTTACTTTTGATCTTATTGTTTTGGAATCAAGCCTGATTGTTTTTTTTCTACAATGTGTTGTGAGAATTGCAAAGAAAGAATCTTGGAAATTTCCTCTGTGTCTCTTGTAATATACGTTCACATATCCCCCATAAAAACATCTTATTTCTAGATGTAATTCTTTTGGCTTTGAATATGATTTGGGATGTGAAGATAGCATTGTGAAAACAACCACAGATACACTTGTCATTAATTTGTTACAGCAACTTAAACATGAGATGGAACAATTAGAAGGATGGATGTCTGTACGAGATGGTCAAGTTAAGGATAAGAATTTTGGTGATAATATAACAATTGTTGAGGAGTTGCTTAGAAGACAGCAAGATTTCGAAAAAACAGTGGATGCCCAAGAAGAAAAGTTTACTGCGATTAAACGAGCCACAATGGTAAGTCAAAGTTCTGATGATTAAAAGAGTATTCTTTCAAGAATCAGGTAGAGTGTTTTTCTATTCTGCATGTGATAAAGTATTCTGGAAGGGTTTTCTTGGTCCTGAATGTAGCGTTAATATCAAGTTTTGACTGTATATTAAGACTGTCATTTGAAATAATATTGTAACATGTCTAAGTGGTCTGAATGATATATGTGATGTAATTAATGTTTTGTAGTAAAGTCCCTGACATATTTTTGTATCGTCTAGGAGCAGAAATGACACAAGAAGAATGATTTTTCATGTTGTCTGAAGACCTTTTCATTTTGTTTGGTAATTATCCTATATGTGTAAGTGGGTTGCTAATTTATTCTACTGTTTGGGTTTGTTTGCTTATTCACTGTTGCCATTCCAGATAAGACCTATGTCTGTGTAATTTTTAATATCATAAAAGTGATTGAAGTATTATTACTACTCTCTGTTTTATTTCAGCTTGAACAAAATGTATTAGACAAGAATAAGAAAGCACGGGAAGCTGAAGAAGCCAAACGTGAGAAAGAACGACTTGAAGAAATGAGGAGAAAGGAACAATCCAGGATTATGGATGTATGTATTGTTGCTATGGTTACTGTGTACTCAATTTCTTTTCATTGTTTTATTTCACATTTAATCTTGTAGATTATAGAAGTTAATTAGTATGATTTAATTGAAACATGTATAATGATATATAATTTTCAGTATAGCATGACTCTTTCAGTTGTCTTGCCCTTCTATGCTCCATCATAATTGTGCAATTTGTATGTTTTTTTTTTCTTTTAATATCTCTTTCATTGTCAAATATTTGATAATAAAATAACTAGAAGGAAGTTTATAGTTCTGAGTTTTGAGACCTGTCTGAAATATTGAGTTTCTGATTCTTTTTTAATTTTTGCCTAGTCACATGATTGTATACTTAGACTAGTCTCCAAATTCAGTTTTACAGCCATGAGTAATGTTATGCTTTCTTCAATTCCTAGTGTATGTTAAACTTTCCCCCCTGAATCCAATCTTATGTGTTTCGTTTTAAGACAACTATAGTTTATTTATTTATGTTCGTCCTAGTTTTGATGAAATTATTGGTACTGTAAATGATGGAGTCTATTGTGTTCACCCTGACATTTCAATTAAATTTTGGAAATGATTTTAATTTGTTTACTCGCTTTCTTGTATGAAACTGTACTGCATAAGCAGCTTATAGTTTGTTAAAATATATGTAGATGTATTATTGCCATTATTTATCAATAGCATTGGTTCAAAATTATTGAACTATAATGGCTTAGGGAGCATAATGGAAATGCTGAGATGTTTTTTGTATTTTTGTCTGTTACGGAAGTGATTGCTGTTGCAATAGTTTGTCTGCAATTCTGAGTTCCAGTTACACATGCCATATTTTATTTATTTTCATGTTGATCACTTTCAATAAAACAATGAAAAATATCTGAAAATACAGATAGAATACTAATGAATGTTTATGATGCTTTATGTGTAAAATTTAAAACCAAGCTATTTAACCTTTATTGTCCTAATAATAGTTCTGTATCAGTAGAGAGATTATTATTGATAGATTTAGTAGAGTCTAACCTATGTTTTATGCCTATGTGATTAAAGATTCAGAATATGTGATAAATATTTGGCACCCATTCAAACTGTCTAAGAAATTGAATTGTGGTCTCACAAGAACAATTAATATGTTGGAAAGTCCTTGAAACCTGTGAATAAGGGCTGCAAAAGGGAGACTGGAAAAGTGACCAACCTGCACTATTGACATTCATTTAGAGGGTACTTTGGGTCCATTTTATGAGCACTGTGACCCTTATTCACAGGTGGATGTTAACTTAGGTTTTCTGTTTTTATATTCTATAAAATCATATAAACAATCTTTAATCACAATTATATACAAAGACTGCACATAGATTTAACATATTATGATTGTGTTTTATTGCAGAGCCCGCCTGTATGTTTTACTTGCACCAGTGACTGGTGTTGTTTTTTTCACGATGTGTAACTATTACGCTGACACCTAAAATCTCTGATATGGCTCTTCTTGCTCTCAAATTTTATTTCACTATGTCGTCTGCTTTGAAATTTTAACTTTTTTGGATATTTAAAGGAACTAATTTAGACAACACTAAGTTGACACTAACAGCATAGATCTGGATTAGCCAGCATAAATTGTTATGATGAAAGTCTATGTTGTTGAGGTGTTGCTCTAAAATGAATATATCAGGAAGCTTTTTACAGAACATTCACAGCTCTCTTTTAGCTTATCTCTTCCCTCAAGATGAAGTCAAAGGTGTCTTTACCTTCTATATGCCTTCTACATTCTGAATTAAAAAATCTCATGTTATAAAGATGTATAATAGTCTACTAATCATAAATGTGGGAGACTTCTTATTTCTTAAACTACTTCTTGAAGTCAATGAAATTTCTTAGAAATAGATGTTTTTGGAGTCAGGGTACAAAAAGTCAGTTACTCTTATTGAATTTATGAAAGTGTCTGTTCCTTTATTCTCTCCTAGATTTCTTAACTATCAAATTTTAAAAACTCTTAATTAAATTTCAAAGCTCTTGAACTGAAAGTGATATTCTTGCCTAATATTAATACTATTGTCTGCAACTTTGTATATCAAGAAACACTGCTTCCCAGAGCTTCATTTTTGCAAAATAACAAGACCAAAGATTATAAAACTAAGCTTGGAAACCAGTCTAAGAATAAATTATTACCATTGGTCAATTTAAGGCTGCAGTGAGAACCTACCAATCAGAGGCTTTCATTTGAATTTTAGACTGGTCTTCAATCTTAAGATTTATAATGAAGGACATTGCTTTTATGGAAACCCCCCAAAATACTGAACATAGAGGAGCCATGTTTTTGGTTATTACTCGTGTTATTTGTTGTTATTAGAAGTTTTGCAAGTGTGTTTGTTGTTGATTATTTTGTTTTTCAATGTTGACCTAGAGTGTTTGTGTTAGTATACTTATCTAAGTGTTGAGTGTTTTAGTGGTGTTGTGTGGCACCAAGTGTTAGCCTTTTTGTCAAAGAGTACAGTCATTGTCTCGTCAGTGTAACAATATTGTGTCTTGCACTTGATATAGTTGTGAATTTGTTGCACTAAAAGGGTGATTTTGTATTTTGGTATTGCTTTATGTGTCATTTTGGTTTCATTCAGTCCTGAGTTTCATAGTTAGTACCAAATGTCATTTTGTACTGTGACGTGACATTTATATTGCCCGTGTTACTGTTGTTGTTGTTGTTGTTGTTTTGTTGTTATATTCACTACATGTCTGTCTCTTAGTATTGTGTCACTATTGCACTGTATTATAGTTGAGGCCCATTTCCTGACTGCTGTTTAAATTCCACTGACTTTCAGCACCATCTTGGTATTGTTTGTGACAAGTGTTGTTGTGTGTAACTGTGTCTTCATTATATTGCACATAGTGTCTTTAATCTAAGCATGTGGATGAAATATTCTACCTATTACATCTTAATAAAGTGTTTGTGTATTCTGAGTTACATATATGTTAACAGTAGAAGAATTTTTTATTGTCTCGTTCCTTATTCCTATGTATCAAGTTTGTATCCATGGCAACAATTATGTGACACATGTGTTGTCTTTTGGTGCCAACTTTACAATTGTGTTTTTTTTCTTCTAAAGATTCAAACTGCTGAGGTAGTATTCATATTGCTTGACATAAACAGATCATTGCTAATAGACTTGCATATATTTTGTATATTTATATGATAATTATATTGTATAGTTCATTCAAATATTCTTTGGCCTTCAAAAGCCTAACCATGCATTGTAAAGTCCAATCAGTCATTCAGTTAGGTTTCCTAAACACTTATTAAGTATTTTTCTTCCTACATGTACTTCTGTAGTCACGTCAACTTAGTGAGCAAGGTCCCTTAAGCCTATACCATCAATTCTCAAGTGTTTTCAGTTCTTCAAACTTAATAATGACTTGATGGTTAGTATATTATGTATACACATTATATCAATTGCCATTTTAAAGAGATAATGCTGGTTATTTGACTGATACTTTATAGAGATATTATCAGTTAAAACGAGAATACAAATATACAGTACCCATAGAACTTGCCCTGTAGTAGCAATCTTATTAAGGAAGGCTATTTAAATTCTGTATTGAGACTATAAATAGCTTTGGCAATGTAAAAACACTTTGTAAGAAAGATGATATTTTTAAAATCTTGTGCATCATTGTGCAGTGGTGATAGTTATTGCCATTTATAAAGAATGGACATTACTTGATTTGTTATCAAAACATCTCAAATATATGTATTATCACTATGCTAGCACATGTATTATATTACATGGTGTCACTGCTGTTTTGGGTTGCAATTGCAAATTTGGTTCAAATATGTCACTTTGTGGTAGTGTAGTATGTTTATTATGCCACTTGCTGGTAGTTTAGTTTTCAATGTCACTTTCTGGTAGTTTGTTTACACGGTATAGTGATGATGACATAGTATATATGCATACACATATGAATACTCTTTATCTAAGAGTGGAACTTGATAATCACTCAGTCATATATGAAAAAATATTCAGTCGCTTAAAAGTCTTGTAATTTCTTCTCTAAAGCTTTATTTCAATTCAAGATTTTGTTTAACATTATGGATACTAGTACATTTCCTAGTAGATTGATCAACTTTGTTATCTCTGAGGTTTGAGTAACATTAGATTGTTCATTCATTCTTTAATTCATTCTTTAATTCATCTAAATAGAAAATCTCAGTGTAGTCATTAGTATATCTCATTACTCATATCAACTTTTTACTGTTGTGAAATATGTTGTTGTTGGTTTTATTTTCATTCAAAAACTCTTTCATTAAATGAAATCAAATTCTTTTTCATTTTGAAGTCATCATTTATTGTCTGATAATTCATAACAATCATCTGTTCTCTTTTCTGATAGGAATTGAAAATGTCTATTAATGATAGATTTGTTTTAATATTTCTGTTCTGATCAATTTTATTGATTTCAATTATTTAAAATCAGTGATAACACTTAAATTCTGTGATTATTTCCTTATTTCTCATTCTTTAATTCACTCATTTATTATGTATTTCACTAGTTTTAATTTGGTTACTTATAAATTAATTAATAACCTTTATTTTGATAAATTGATAAACTAGCTGTTCACAAATTAGGATATTTATGTTTATTTTTATATCAATGCAGGAAAGACGCAGAGAGAAGGATATGTTGAAAGCTCAGGAAATCTTGTTGAAGAGACAGAAATCTGGTGAAGAGTCTGATAGTGACGATGAAGCTAAGTACGAGACTCAGTCTGAGATAGTGAAGTCTTAAGAACAACCTCAATGCTCAGACCTTAACGTTTTTCTTTCTCAACCAATTATAGTCAGATATTTTTTTATCTAGAAGGCATTTTGGTTCATCTTGCCACATTCTGGAATTGAGTATTCTATGAGTTTGCTGACTTCCGTACACGTTGCAGTGATTTTAGTACGGGGCTGTACATTAAGTCTACCTCACCAGGCCCTGTGGTATTTAGTTAATTATGTGATTTTGGTCCTAGAGAATTTGTCCATAGTTTCTTATTAATTAAAAGTATATTTCTCATGTGATGAGTGAAATTATATTATCACTTAGATTTCATTGTTAATTGACAGCATTAAAGGCATTCTGATATCTTCTCTTATTATACCATATGGTAAATATAAAGTTACATGAATTTATATGTGTGTTTATTTATTCTGAACTGAAGTCTTAATTCATATTTACAGAGGTAAGAAGATGGGTAGGTCTAACAGTATGAAGAAAGTCAAGGATAGTTCTGCTGGCGTTCGTCGTGCAATCAGTTTCCGTCGTGGAGACTCTGAATTGAGTCATCCACCACCAGTTTTACAGAAGGCTAAGGAATTCAGACAAGGTGAAGGTGTAGTGACCCCACCTCCAGAAGAGCATCATGGGCCAGCACCAGATTTGCCATCTGCTCCGCCGCCAGAAATGACTCATGATTCAAAATCACCCATCTCAAAGAAAGATCAGTTATCTCCCCCTGTTAGTCCTAAACAGAAACATTTAGAACACCTTAAAGGCGATGATAAGAAAAATAAACGAACACCTAGTTTTAATTTGAGAAGGAGAACACGTAGTTTTAAAGACAAACATAGATTACCAGAAAATTTACCCCCAGCAGAAATGGAAGGGTTATTAGAAAGAAAACAAGAATTACAGAGTGGTGGAAAGAAGGCTACAATTCGATCTTGGAAAAATTATTACGGTGTTCTGTTTGGTCAACTCCTTTGTTTCTTCAAAGACAAGGAAGGTAGGTTTTGATACTGTGTTTAATTTAATGTTGTTTTTTATAACTGAATGGCTGCAAAATGTTGTTGGTCAGCTCAGAGTTAGTTCTGAAAATTACTCTGTTTTATGATTATTTTTGATGATATGTTTTACCTTTTTCCATGTCCAGACCATTTTCTGGACAGCTTCCTTGCATGTGGGATTTGAACTTACAACTGTGAGAGTCTGGTGTTTACTCAACCATGCAGGCCCCCTTATTTCAGTTTTCCTTATTACTTTTTGTTTTATTTCATTATTATTTCATTCCAATTTATTTCAGCTTATACAGAGAAGGTAGCTGCAGCTCCTCCTTTGAATATTTGTCAATCAAAATGTGAAAAAGCATCAGATTATACCAAAAAGAAGAACGTACTGAGATTAAAGTTACACGATAGTGCTGAGTTCCTCATAGAGGCAACAAACCAGAACGAAATGCAGGAGTGGTTTACCAAGATTAACAAATTTGCTGGTAAATAGATGAATTGATATATCTTATCCTTTTTCTTGGGGACATCCTGTAGTGTTTTATGAGTTAGTGTTTTTTTTGACAGTGACTGCAATGTGTTTTGATACTCAAATACTTAGCTGTCAACTACTAAAGAATGACAAAATATTTTAGCTGGTACCATGTAATAATTTATTTCACAATGAATTTGGGATAAATGATCAATGATAATAAATTGTGATTAATACATTTTCATCTCTGAATTGCGATTGCATAAGTTTCCAGTTTCTGTCGCAACTTTACTGTGTATTTTGAAACAACCATTTCTAGTTTGCTATCTGCAAGTTTTACTAGCCTGGTGTGTGTATACCTAGCTTATGATTTTTTTAACAATATGTGGTCTGAATAATTGCTTTCTTTATGTGTATAAATATCCTTAGACAGGATGTCCCTTCTGAATATTTCATAAATAATATATATTCATAGTAATATGTATTAATCCATTTCTCCCTTACCATACTCAAGTTGCTATTATGTATGACATTAATCTTAATGACAATTCTTAACCTTTACTTGAATGAGGAGTGCTTGGTGGTATTTTTAGTTTCAAGTTTTATTGTTCAGTGGAGATATTTATGTTTGAAATAAAACCTAGATTATTACATCAATAAAAGGTATTTTTATCAGGTTAGCATTGTAAAAACTTTATACATGTAGATAAAATATGTTTTATGCGTTCCAGTGTGTATGTTACTTTTCAATATCTCTACATATCTACAATCAAGCCCTGTTCATTCACTCATCTAATCAATATACAGTGGAATCTCATTGGCTGGATCTTAGTAAATTAGAATACCCCCCAAAAAATAGAATTCATTCCCAGTTGAATGCTACATTGTACATTTTTTACAACTTTAGAGTAATTCACTGGGTATCACATGGCACGTGAAAATCATTTGTTATCTTGTTAGTCTACAAATATGTGTTTGCAGTGATATATAAAGAGTGACTGGTTTATAATTATTTGTAAAATAAACAAATAATGATGGATGCAAAATGTCAAGATTAATGTCTCCATAAAATCTTTTCTTTTCATTATGAAAATGAATATACACAGGCCATCACAGAATCAAACAGAGGATTATGTTTTATTACGTACAAGTAGGTGTATATCACTGCAAGGAACACATCACTCAATTTTAATTTTACAAATTTAATTGGGAAATATCTTTATTTGATGGAGTAAAATATTTGACTTTGGATGGCTAGAACTCATGAAAACTGGAATTGCCTTGATAGTCTCAGTGAGTTTTAGTAAATGAAAGTCCACTGTATATCTGATTATTTTTAATTAAATACCACATTATACTGAATAATATTATTTTATCACTGAAATCTTATAATTAAAAACTTAACTGTATTTCAACTGCAATGATTATATTTTTACTATTTACTCCCTCTCCAATATCAACATTGTGACAATTTATATAAAGTTTTATCATCTTGCATGGAGTATAATTATCATTACTATAACCATTGGATCGGTGTTGTAGATGTATAATTCATTTCTGTGGAAATATGTTATGATAAATGTGCCATTCAGATTTTACCATGTCTTTGATCAAACAGATTTGAATTTATCGGTCAATCATTTCAAAACAAAGAATTGGAGTTAGTAACATTTACATGTTGAGGAAACTCTCATATATCTTCATATACAGAACTTAAGATATTTTTCAAAATTTACAGATTTGTTAAAGAGTATCAGCTTTGTCTTGAAACTCTAGTATTGAGTAATTTATTCAAGTATGAAATATTTGTACTGAAAGTAGATGCAGTGTATTATTTATGCCTTAAAATTCTTTGAAACTTTATCTCAATATTATTATCACTTTGTTTGGTTTTGCAAATGAATTCCACAGAAATGACTTGGCATGGTATCATTATTCATTGTACGCTGGGTTTTATAAAAACAATGTATCATACTTACCATACTTAAAATTTCAAAATATGTTAGAAGATTGTGATTGGTTGATCTTAAAGTATTGCCATTTTCTGATTGGTTAATCTTTAAGTGATACTGGAGCCTGATCAGGTAATTTGAAGCTATTATGTGAAGTATTTTCTCATTGGTGAGTCATTTAGTTAATCTACTTTTGATTGGTCATTTACAGAGGAGTCTCCCATGTTTGCTGACATGGAATTTAATCACAATGAAGAGGAAGATGAAGGAGGTGAACTATTATAAACACCAAACTTTGTTTCAGATGGTGTCTTAACCTCAAGTTTAACCCATATTTTTGTGTTTTTGTCACCCACCTTTCTTTCTTGTAACTCACATTAATCGCAAATTGCGAATTAATTTTCTGGTAAAGGGTCTATATTTTATTTTCAAATATTTTATTTTCCTCACTATGTTTATTTTTACTGCAAATAGTTTTCTTTGGGGAAGTAATATTAGTATGCATCAAAGCAACACAAAAATATAATATTTGACTCATTAGTTACAACGTTTGATGTTTGTTATGTTGCTTTCTGTGAGATGCAAGAGACAGACTGTTGCCTGAAGTGTAGTTTGTTACTTGTTGAATGCTGCCTCTAAACTACACATTGTTAGTGTGTTTTTTAGACCAATTTTGCTTTTAGATTGCTTCCTTTTTTTACCAAACAAGCATGATGATTGACTTTGATAGAAACAATAGATAAATATAACTATGTCTGTACAAGCCTCACTTGTTTTATTCCAATGTATACATGAACATGCACTTGTTCCTCAAAGATTGTTTATCAGCACTTTTATTCAACCATTCCTGATTTTATTCTCTCCAAGTATAGCAGAACTGTTGAGCATTGCAACTGACTCTGTCAAATGGTTCCTTAAATATCTTAGAAAAAATAAACTATCTTTGGCCTATTTTTCTACAGTCACATGCATTTAAAAATGATCAGCATGGTATCCTTGATTAATTAAATGCATCTTGCCCTTATGATTGTAAGGATTAATGCTATTGGTGGCCTATTCAGTGTGCCTTATTCATGGTTAGCATTATTGCCATTGGCTGCTTTGCAAAATATGAGCCCACCTTCATTTGTAAGAATGGATGATATTGGTTGCTTAGCTGAATATGAGCCAACCCTCACTGGTAAGAGTGGCTGACATTGGCTGTTCAGAAGCATAGGCCTGTTTATTGTAAGAATGAAAGCTATTGGTTGCCTGGTTTATTAAAAAAATGCACCACTGTAAAAACCATAGAATGTTGATGTAGTCTCTGCTTGAATTTATATAATAGTGCTGTTCACGTTTAGAAGACTTGAAATAGACAAAATATTGCTGATATCGTTTAAGATGCGAGATAAGAGTATCTATGTATATATGCAGAAAATGTTCTCTGAAGTAAGTGTTGCGCTAAGTTACTATGATAGAATATGTGTTGCCTAATGGATATTTGTATAGTTTGCTGTTTAGCCTGTAAATAAATTGTACATAGACTTGCTATCATATACAGTTGAAATAAAATGCATTGAAATATTAGGTATAGATATATGTGTTCAAAGACATACAATAACCAGTTCATGTGAATGTTTGAAGAGTTTTTGTGCTGTGATCATTTAAAGAAAATGTATTGGTGTTTTTTTTCACAAGGTTTAGATTGAATTGGTTGATTGATTAAAGTGACATTTTTGTTGCCTCCATAAGATGTCTTTGTAGTCACTGCTGTTGCAAATACCAAGTAGTTGCCTTGTAAGATGAGTTTTAGCAATGTATAGACTGAATAGAATTGGATTTTAATTTTATCATCCTGCAAACTGTTAGTAGACGTTGCCTCCAGTATGAGTGTCACAGTAGAAATTCTCTTGGCTATCTCAGCAGTAGTTTTGCATGACCAATGTCACTCCCATTGTCAACTTCAGTATAGTTCAAACTGTTGTAGCATTACATTTCTTATCTTGGAATTGTCCTTCTGGGAGAGTTCTCATAGTTACTGCAGCCCCTTTCAAAATTTACAGAGAATTTGGTTTAATACTGAGATTGATTAGTTAGAACATGTTCGTTGACCGCAAACCAGTACTTGAATCAATTGAATTTGAATGAAGTTTTATTTCAGGTAATAAAACAAACACATCCATTTAGTTCTTTATTCAAATTAATTCAACAATTCATTATTCCATCTTTTATGTTAGTATTTTAGCTTTAGGTTATATTACATTGTTTAAAATGAATGTTAAGCTTCATAACTGAGAGTTTTTACTAACAAATACAAACTTTACTATTATTGCTTGATGATTTCAGTTATTGATCCAGAGTTATTGCTTTGTTTCTTTTGTAGTTCTTGCTTTCATAACATTTGCTATAATGGTAGATTTTGAATTTGTATGACCATCTTTTAAAGCTAAACATAGTATACACTTACATGGTGTCTTCAAAGTGAATCATTTTACTAAAATATTACTAATAATTTATGGATTGACTTTTTTGTTGGGAATTCAGTCAAATAAAAAATTGTTTTAAAAGATGGGAAATTTTAATCATTTCTTGGTGTTTGTTTTTTCTTTTTTCAGATTGTTTTATTGAATTTCTCTTTTTGCTTTTAGGAAATGTTTACTAACAGTCATACATACTTTCTTAGTATATTTATGTATTAATTAATGTCTGTATATTATTTGATTTGTTACTGTTAAAACATTTAATGGTGGAAAAAAAAACATTTAATGGTGAAAATTTTTAAATATCCTTCAGAAGTTAGATATAATCTTATCATTTTCCATTATCCATGAACTCTTATTAAACATACAAATTAATCAATTTAGGTTAAGCAAAAACCATGGCCTTTGCATACCAAGTTAATTCATAATACATAATTCATCATGTCAGTATTTACTTTTCGCCTTTCAGAAATGGCACCAATGTTTGAACCTTCTAGTGTCCCTGATGTTCAAAGATCACCATCGCCACCTGACCGAGGTCGAAGTGTATCTCCTACTGAAGGATCTAGAGTTGAGACTATACCAGAAGGTGAACTAATGTATACACCTGGGCCCCGCCCAGAAAGTCCACCAAGTGAACAGGAGCCCCAAGCGTCTCCAAGACAAGGGGAACCAACAGATGGTGCTAATAATCACCATCTTCAGTCAGGTATAAAAAATATATGAAATTTTGAGATTCAGTCTTCAGTATTAGCATTTTTGTAGTTGATGCTATTCTTATGATCGCAACCAACTACAAAAATGACTAACTACTATATTTGTATTTTCAAAATCAGACAGTTTTTCCCAATTTTAAAATCTGGTTCTTGATGTGAACAGGTACTATAGAGCACAGTTTTAGTGAATCCTTATTACCAGAATAATGTCTTCATTATATCTATATTTCACTGTATTTATTACATTGAACTAAAGTAAGGCATGGTTGGAGAAAATAATGAATTCACTTTATCTGATTTTTCAATGTATCCCAGTTCATTATAAATATTTTAGGGTGCTGTGTATTGTGTGTGTGTGCATTTTGCATGCATCTAATTTTTGCTATTTTAGTGGGTCAAAAATTAGAGAAAAAATACAATTGTTTGAAAAATCACAAAAACAAAACAGAACTAAATTTTGATTGAAGTTGTGAAATTTTCATCTTTCTATTTTGTCTTTCTATGATGTGATGTGCCTTTTTAAGTGTCTTTACACCTGTTCTTAGTTAAAACATTGAGATAAGGTGAAGATTTACAATATCTTTTCACAAGTTAGTTTTATTTTTTCAGAGGCAATTTCCAGCCAAGATAATGACATGGTTAGTTACGCATCTGAGCCTAAGGTATGAATTACAATAAGGTTTGAAATCGGGTCAATATCCATGTCATTTATGTATTGTAATTCAGCTTTGTTTGTATTATATGTAATAAAAATCATTGTATAAAATGTGACATAATCATATGATATAGACCATCCATCAATACTTTTATTGATATATCAGAAAAGTTCATCTATGTAATTCCATCCTACTTAAATTTTTCATTCAAGGTCCAGTCTGGTATTTAGACCAGTCCATGAAACACATGGTTCTCCGTTAATCTAACTGTAGTGATTTTGCACTGACTTCTGTGAATCAAATGAAGATGTAATATTTTGATGTTGTGCTAAAGTCTCTTATATGAACATGAAATTGAGAGATGTCAAACGGACAATTTATGATCACATTGTAAGTTTATTGTTTATGCTTCTTTTAGAGGCGTCCCGAAGCATCACCACGTTCTGCACAGCAACGCCCTCTATCAGAACCTGTTTTCCCACCAGGCGGCACTCCTGATGATCACGATGAAAAGGAAAAGAAACGTAAATCTATGTTTAGTTTCTTGAAGAAAAAGAAGGATAAGGAACCACATGATGAACATGAAAAACACAAGAAACACAAGAAATAACAGCAAGAGAATAAAATCTATTTTTAGAATTTAATTTAATAAGATGTCAAACATAAACATCTGTCAATGCTAGATGATTACAAAGATAATTTCAGTGTCATAGATTTAATTATTGTTGACTTACTGGAATCTAATTAACTGTAAAGCTGTGGAAGATAACTGTGAGTGCAAAAACAGAGATTTATAAAACTAGCAGTAAACGTATATATCAGACCTTGAACTAGATACTAAATACTAGAGTATTTATATTGTAGTTAGCAAAATAATGTTATTATTTGAGTGATTTAGTTTGTTAACATTTAAAGTAAACCATGACAAAAGTAATAGAATGTATTAATATATATGTATTATATAGGAGCAGTTTATGAATGGCATTCTGTCTGTTATTTTATTATCAAAATGTTTATTGTGGAAATTTAGCTGAGTTGTAAGATTACGTAATAAGACTTGGATCTATCTAATATACCATTTTTGTTTAACTTGTACGTCTTAATATTTAAACTATCACATGACTTCTGTTAATGATTAAAATAATTGATTTATACATCTATACAAGAATCATTGGGATTACTTTATGGTATTTTGATGACAAATTGCCACTTTGGTAAATATATCAAAAAAAGATATAGTTGTTGATTTTTTTTTATTTCTGTGCTCTTGAAGCAAATCATGTTTTTGAAGTGAAACTATTAATTGTAGTACCACTGTATACAGTTACTATAGAGTTATACTGAACTGAAAGTTTAAGAATGTTGTTTAAATAGTGTATATATTGTTGAAGATGTATAACAAATATATGGATATATATTTTTTTGTCACATACATGTATTACTTACTGTCACTTTGTGTTCAATTAAACAAGTGTGTACAATGTGTACAATACATAAATATATTATAGAATTAAACTTTATACATAAAATACTGTTAGCTCACTCAGAGATAAGGAGGGTCCTTATAGTTTGTAGTATGCATGTAATTATATCATAGGATTTGTTTTGGTAGTAACAAATTTCATGTGCCAAGTTTTATTGTGACAAATTTTTGTGTTGAACTCATTATAGTTTTTTTGTGGATACAGTCAAACATTTCTTTAAACGTCTCCTTTGTGTCTTTTCACAGGTGGCCTTTAGAACTTGGTTTGACTGTATAATCTGATGTCCCTTGATTGTGGTTGTATATTTAGCTACGCATGTATGCTGTTGTTAGAGATAATTTTACATTTTTTTGGAATTATTCAGAGAACTGGACTTGAATACTTATATAGATGGTTGGATATGTATAACTGAGCTCATAATATTATGAATCAGATTTAGGAAACATTATTTTCATAAAAAGTTTAGTTAGTCACACTTACTATTAGCCCCCAAAATGGCTTAGTTTTGTGATTATCTCATAATTCAGGTCTAGTTTGTCTAGGGTTGATATCTATGACAGAAATAACTAATTTCATTCAGTCTATTGTGGATGATAAAAGTTTATTTAGCAGTAAACAATTGATAACAACTGGATTACAAGGCTTATTAGACTAGTATTAAGGGGTCAGTTTTGGATGGCCCCTTTTGTCCGCATGTAGCCTTACTTTTTGTAATCTTTCCTCTTACAATGAGTTATTGCCTGTTCCTGTCTTGAGGAAAATGTGTTTGATAACTGGTTAATTTTTGTATTTCTCTTTTTCTTGCACATTCCTTTTAGTTTTATTGCACTAATAGCTAAAATATAGGCTTTATAATTGGTATGTAGATCTTTATATGTATGTTTGTTTGTTAAAGCGGGTTTATCATATACACAGGTTGAATTTGTTTGCTTTTTTGTTTGTTTGTTTGTTTATTTGTTTATGAGTGTAATCAATTTGTTTGTTTGTTGATATTCAAGTGCTGTTGTTGGTACACTTTTTCGTAACTTTATGTATAATGTAATAGTGCTGTGTTAACTACAGACAATTTTTTTGCTAAGCATGTTCTTCACTTTTTTTTGGTAATTATATCTGATAATGTTTGAATAATGAACATTATTTATGCAAGGATTACATGTTTCCAGTTCTGCTGGTTTTACTGCTGATACAGTTAATGCTTTCATATCTTTAATTATGCAAAGTATACTTACATACTTGCTTACTTATGCAAGTAATATTGTTTATCTAATTGTAAGAAGATTTGTTCTATCACATGAAAGTATATGGTATAACATGGCTACAGAATGTTGTTCTTAAGATGATGTTATATACATTTTTCATGTGTAATTTCTCTTAGAAAATTTTAGGGAAAATTTGTAATAACACTAAGTTATATATGTTTTGACAGCTTGCTTCACTAAATATTACATCCATACATGGATATTTGATTGTATGAATCTGTGCTGAAATCATACACATGTATTGCTTATAATTGTATGTTTGGTTCTAATTGCTTAGCATATGCTTTAGGTGATGTCTCTGTTTAAGATTAATTTAGTAGATAGGAAAAAATTAATACATATTTATCTACTTAATTATATTTGTGTGAAAATGTCCTATCGTACATGATACAAAATATACTATATTTCACAAATTGTGTTGATTTCAAGGAAAATGGTGTACCCATAGTCTGATTCAATATAAAAATCCATTATTTATTTGTGTAAAAAGTTTGTAGAAATATGTATGTAGTTAGAGTATTATAGCTGAGTAATGATCATTTTTTTCAATTATCTAATCTAGTTTATATAATTATTGATAAAATGCTTGTTGATTTACATTCTGAAGTATTCAGTGTGAAAACTTCATGAAGGAATTTTTCATAGCATTGATGCCTATTACTTATTAACATAACATTAAATTATTCAGTAAAATAACTGGAATCGCACTCATTGTTATATCTATATTAAGTCTAGGTAAACTATGTGGACCAAATATGATATGATTAATGACCATTTGTCTTTTTATAGGGTGTCTACTCAGTTAAGGAATACATTCCAGACTTAGATCTTTACGTATGATTTTGTACTAGTAGCACATAAAACATTTACATATTTTAAACTATACATTTTAATGCACATTTTCCCAGTTGTTTCTGTTGATAATTAAAAGGAACAAACAAAAATCACTCAAATTGTCCCAAAATTTGTCAAATGGTTAACTAACTGTGGTTAGAATTTTATGGTTTTGTAAATTAACAACGAAAGTCAATGGGATTGGTTTGTAGTAATAATGTAAAAACATATCAATAATTTTGTATTGATTTACTGCTGAAATCTTCAAAAACATTTCCATAAATTGTTGTCTTTTTGTTTCCAATTTATTATTCCATTTTATTTGTACTTTTGCTGTTTGCTAGGCTTTTTTGTACATCAATAAAATGAGGATTTGATGCAAAACTCCAGCATTTTTAAATTTTGCAGTAGCCAGTTTTCCGTCAAATACTCCACATAAGGAGATGTGAAGTATATTTCTTACATTATTATACATGTTAGACAATACTGCTAGTTTGTAAGCTTTGGGCACATAAAGTTGCACATTTTTTATTGTCAAGCATTGTTTACAAATTATTGTCATCATCATCATCATAAAATGATGATAGGTCATATTTTGTTGTCTTATATTGAATATATCTTATGCAATAAACATATTTTTATATGAGCAAAGAAATTGTTTCGTCTTTTTTTCTTTTATGTTACTTTCTAAAGATGATATATGAACATGATAATTGTTTGTGTTTTATACCTGTGTTCAACAATACTCAAGGTTTATACTAACCTGTTCTCCTGGATTTACTCCAATACTAACCTTGTTCTCCGCTAGTTACTACTAAGGCCTAAACAAAAAGTTTGTTTCCAGTTACATGCCCAAAAAATATGAGTTGGTTGGTAGGGTTTTTTTACATTTTTTTAACATATATCGGCAACACTATTGTGAAAATTACAATACAGCACTATGATTTGGATGCCATAAAAACTTGAATCGGCAGGTGAAAGATGGGTCGGTCAGGTAGCTGGAAACAAATCTATTTTTTTAGGCCTAACTTCTCTACAGGGAGCAATGGAATCAGTTGTGGAGGATGTATGGTCTTAGACATGTCTTTAACTGAATCGTCTCAGAGATCATGGGTGGAATTCTTGTTTGAATTCACAAAATTTTAAGTCCATGGACCTTACTCTGTCTAGATGTAAGCAGGTTGGCTAATGTAAATGAGGGTCATGTGGTACATGTCCTTGTACATAGAGAAAATGTATTACAATAAAGCTTATACATATAGACACACAATTCATGGTTCTTACACAACATTACTTGTACGGCAGTTAGTTGGAAGGATTGTAATGATCTTGAGATTACGGTCTCAACTTGTAGTTAATTATCTACTGTTTTTATTTTGTCAAATATGATAAGATGTTGTCATGGCAGAAACTTTTATGGTACTTAATTTATGGGTTTTATATACAATTAGGTAACCAAGAGTATTAAACTGACAATAAAGTTGGAAACCACAATCACTTATAGTTAACTAACAGTTAATCATTTTGGTGGCTCAATTACACTGGTGAAAAAGGAGAGCACGACATGCAACCAGTCTTATAATTCATAGAGTATTGTATTTGATTTGATCTGATTTCAACAAGATCAATACTGTACTAAGATAGATTGTCATCAATGATAATATAAAACTGTAAAACAGAACATATCTGATGTATTCTCACAATAAATGTCTGGGATCGATATCTTACTGACCCCAGTAAGTTTTAACAATCGCATAGATATAATGACATATTACAGGTCTCTGATGTAGTGTATTTTAGCAACAATTACATGTAAATGTATACACTTGTGCCAATACAATATAACAGAAAGGTATAAGGTATAAAGAAATCAATTTCCATCAACGTATACAGGACAGTCTTTGAATAAATTGTGTGAAAAAAGAAATTTCATTACTCGGTACATGTTGATCAATAGCTACTCATATCTGGAGTTGTGTAATATGCACATGTTGCATTTCTTACAATCTAAATAAAAATAAATAATAAACCTCTTCTAAATTGATAGAATCCTATTAACACATGAAATACCTACCCATCAATGAAATTTGGTTCATCAAAGTCTACTTTCATATCAAGGTTTTATTCCAGGAACTCTAAATTACATCAGGGACTATTTTAATATGGAGTGTCTGATTATATGTAATGTATAGTCCCTGGTCTATCTGCCAGCAGTTGATTACTGCAGACATTTCAAATGTGATTAGTTAAGCAGGTAGCTATATTGTTGTAAAGTGGTAAGAACTGGACAATAGTTATCTATGGCATTGCTCGCCAAGAACTCAGCTGTACTCAGGTACTATACATAACATGCATGATATAATCCCTGCCTATCAGGAACTCTACTTATTGCATAATAATAATGATAATACAGTCTGTCAGTACCCAATGATTATTTCATAACATGTTGATGATGTCTCTAAAAGCCTATATACATTGATCTGAAAAATACAAGTATATCCCTTTTATTAGAATACTCTAATTTATAAAGAATGAACACCATGAAATTAAAGCGATCAGCTACTATTTATTTCAATGCAATACTGTTCATAAATGCAGACGATATTGGGTAACGCAATTTGAAAGTCGACTGTCGCGGTATAGATTTCCAATCTTTTGTCGGGTTTCATATAAATAGTATTTAGATATGAATGTAGTCAACAATAAATGTTAACCAGTCAAAAGCCTTAGCTACCGTAATGGCGGACGGTAAGTGCTACGAATAACTTTTTTATTTTGTATTTTCAAGTCTTAAACAGGCGATAATGTTCGATTAATTGTAAATTTCATAAATAAACATAATTTATCGACAGTGCAAGTTGTTTGTCGAGTATCACTTGATGAAACAAAAATTGAATTTGATAACCGACCAGCAAGTGCTTTTTGAGTTTTCATCATTCATGCACATTACGTTTCAAGTTTTGGCAGGAGCGGGAAGTTTTAATGCTGAACAGTTGATCTTAATGTTTGTTTTTATTTTAACAAGGAATGTAGTCGTTTATATCTTCGGTATATTGTTACTCTGGCAATCTTATTATGAACTTCATGCATGAATGACAATTTCTTCATTTTTTCGTCACAAGTCAGTGATTTAGTGTCCTTTTATAGTAAATATTAATCGCATTTTGTGTCAACAACCCAGCATAGAACTAGTTGACAGAATGTATGATTGCATTTATCTCTGATGTTGAACTTAACAAATCAAGTGAGGGAATCTTGTTCTTTGAATCAAATGGTACAACAGTGACAACTTGATTGTAAAAAAATATTAGACTTCATTGTCAGTGGATCTCAGGGCTGTTCTGTACGTTTATCATTTTCACCAGGTTGATGGTCTTCATGTTTGCATGCATCCATCCATAACATTATTTGATGGAAAAAACAATAATGCCGTATTCTGTTTTATTAGTTCTAGTGTACAATACTGTATACTAGATACTTGTGATTAACCTTGTATCTTATTTTTAAGCTGAAAAATATGATGGTATCAAAATTTAAATCAACAGTTGTGTAATTTGTTATTCAATTTGCATGAAGGTATCTGATAATGTTGCATATTTCCTTGCCAAATTGTCATACCATGATTATCTAATGTTCTTCTTCCTGTTCTTGTCCTATATTAGACATATACTGTATATATGTATCCTGTATGCTTCCAAGACATTTGTTTCATTCATTGGTTGATGGGCTATTTAAAATTTAAAAATGATAGTAGTTGTTATAAAATTTTGATAAAATTGTAAGATTGTTTTTCCAGGAGTAATAATCAGGGCTTCAATTGTAACAAAAATGTCTGGTTATGCTATATCTTGCGCAATAGTGTTGTAAATGTTGTTGGTTAAATAAGTTATGTACCAGTATTTAATTTTATGACCAGTTTGACCAGCAATGTAGTCATAGTCCTCTGTGTATTAAATATTGTTTGTCTGATCATCAGTCTCTGTGTTAATGTTAAATTTTATGTATTCAATAGTACTTGCTTGTGTCATTTTTGTTACATTATTCAATTTAGCTAGCTGGTGATCATAATTCACACTTTGTGACTCAATGCAGTATAAAGTGTGATACTAACAGTGTGTCAGAACTTCATGAATCATATCCCAGAATTGTTGAAATGTTGAAAACATCCAAAATTCAACACACTTTCCTCTTGATAAACATATCATTATTATGGTGCTTTTTTGACAAGGAATTCCTGATGTATCGCAGGTGTTCGAAGGTTGAGTGTTTTGAAAACTCTTGGAAAAGTCTAAGTCACTGGTACATGTCAAGTCAAATGATAAAGAAAATGGGAATATTGCATGACCAGCTGTCCATTAAAGGGAAAAAATCAACTTCCTATGATAAACTTAATGTTGTCCAGTGATTGTTTCCTTGTCTTGCTGTTTGAGTTTGCTACTTCTGTGTTTTGTTTCAGATCAAGATAAAAATTCTTTGACAGGTGTTGAGACTGCTGGTGAGGAGAACCAGCAGCCAGAAATTCCTGAAAATGTACAGGTATGTATAAATATCTTTATTATACTCTACAGTGTAAGTTTGTGTTTCAGTAAAGTTGACTTGAATTGTCCATCTGTGAAGGACTAGCTTTCATTTGTGATCTTTGGCACATTGCAGTGTACTGTAGTTTCTGCTTTTATTTATATGAAAATTACTATTTTTATGTACTATTCCAAATTTGTCTGTCTTAACATCGAAGTTTTGTAAGCATTTGCTTTTTTACTTGATTTCATTGCTATTTACTATATTTAACTACTGATACATGAACTTTCTCTTACATGTGATAAAATTTATGTAGCTTCAGGCAAGTTAGTTATTGTGGAGAATAATGTGTGGTGTTAAAGCTGGTTGTATTTATGCTACTACATTTGATTTAAATTAAATACAAATTTTATTTAAACAGCCCTGAATATATAATTGATTAAATTCAGCTAGCAGGCAGAAATGTGTTTTGCCTTTAGTACAACATGTTGTTAATACATGATTAACTTGATGGTTAAACTATACATGATTTTGATTTGATTTCTACATTGCATATCTATATTTGGTTCAGTTTGCTCGAAGGCATGCATTTCTTGATCAATTACTTAATTAACTGTTTCAGCTCTACATGTGTGGTTAAATTGTTTCATATAAGGTCACTGATTTATGAAAGTGAATTGCTAAATTTCATCCTTTATGGATAAACTATATTGCTCTATATATGTTAGATTAATTTGCAGTGGATAGCTAATGATATTGTTTCAAATGTTTTTCAACTGAGTTTGCCAGAAGTACTTACTAGTAACCTATGTTTGTTTGTATTATTCTTGATGAACAGACCCTCAGATAACTTATTTATCAATCCTACGGTATTTCATTACCCTCTATCAATTATTTGTTTGGCTCATTACTGTTAGGAGGTGTACCTATACAGCCATATGTCATGTTCATAATTTTGAAATGTGATGTTGACCTGAAGTACATTGTCCATTGTATTCTTCATGTGGAGATTTTAATTATAAATGATCATTACTGGAAATGTATTTGACTATAAGTGCTATTTGCTGTAGTGTTAATATGATTATATTTTTGTAGAAAATCATCAATTCAGAGAAAGAAGCTGAGGGTTTACCTGCAAAAAGACCGAAAGTTGACCTACAATCCCTGCCTACACGAGCATATCTAGACCAGACAGTTGTACCTATATTGTTACAGGGAATGTCTGTCTTAGCTAAAGAAAGGTATTTTATTTATTAATCACTAGCTTGTTAATATGGCATTTTTATGTGTTTTCTTCTAATGGTATAACTGCTGCTTAGAACATTCATGTTTTCAAGCTTTATTGATAAAACTAGTGCCCTCTAGAATATATCACTAAGTATTGAATATTCCCATATATATGACCCCCCAATTAACACCCACTCACACTTATTAGAAAGTAAAAAATGGTGGCTCTTCATAAATCCTCATATGTTCCTTCAAATTATATCCCTGGCATCTGAAAATAATTCAACCATTAACTCAACATATTGAAAAAAAATCTGTATAATGAAATATCTCAGGGGTGTTTATTACAGAATATCTGGTACATTAATTGGATAGATGTATGAAGAGTGATTCAGTATTATTCAATTTCGTAAGATTGATTTATGTCAATTTTGTATGTAATAAAGTTTTTTTTTTGTTTCCAGGCCACCAAATGCAATTGAGTTTCTGGCAGCATATCTTTTGAAGAACAAGAACTCATTTGAATAGCCTATGCATTAACCAGTGATATTCTGTAGACGTTCCATATGTGTCGTCTTTGTTCTGTATATACCGACTCTTGATTGAAGCCTTCATCATTATTTTGTTTTCATGGGTTTTTTGTGTGTTATTTTGTGATTGTAAAGTTGTCTCAGTAACAAATTGGTAACAAATTGAATGGCAGTTATTGGATGCCTATGCTCATTTTTTTGTATGAAAAAGGATTTTGTTGAATACATTTCCCATTCATGTGCATTGTAATGAAATGCATATTACTTCAGACTTTTGTGAAGATAAAAATTAACTGTAGAATTTTATTTTATGGAAATGTGAAATTAATTCAAAATGTATGTTATTTAATTCAAATATGAATGGACTTTTATTTGAATTTTAGTTAAGTAGAAATATCTGTTGAATATTCATTTTTTCAGCACGATTGTAACTATCTCAATGGAATAAAGATATTGTTATTGTAAGGCTTTCTTAAAAGGCTGGGCTGACTGTCTGTGATCTTGTGATCATATTGGTATATATTCTTCATAGTTCATTCAGGGAATCATGTGTGCGAGATTTCGTGCGGGTGAAAGGTTCAGATATATACTACATGATTATTTATATTCTTATACACTAAATGCTCTGAAAATGATTAAAAAGCTCATTCATATTTCATATCAATCTGTTTTGTTGTTGTTGTTTTTTTGCCCATTAAAATGAACAGTGTTTTTATTTTTTTAAAAATGATATACTTAAACCTCTCCATTGAGACAACCTTATATTTTGAGGAGGTCTTATTGTATTGATGAAATATAAAAGTAGAATACTGGTTTGAGAACAGGTCTCTATAAATTACAAAGTATAATAAAGTGGTCTTAATATCATAGTGGCCTTTAATTGATTTACTTACTTTATTCCCATTTTTGGTGTCATGTCTTATATTGTATAACTGGATTCTGTGCCATGTGTTTTGGCTTGAAATAAATGAAACCATGGATTGATGAATCACTTTTGGACCACTAAAACTGAAAGCTGTTCTTAGTCATAACTAAGATTGCATTTTTCTAAAACTAATTTTCATGTCACCTTCTGCACAGAATGATACATTTTATCAATTGTTCTGTGTTATCGCTAGCTATATAATGCAAATGACTAACATTGTGTCATGGTTTTTAAGTTTAATAAGTGCTTTCCAAGTCATGTCTTTGAAATACACTTGTATGGTGTTGTGGTCATTTTCTATACTAGGTTTGAATTAAAATGTTGACAGGTTGAAGCTGAAGCTGTGAATACCACTACACCAGCTTTACCATCAGTGTGGTAATACTGCAGTGTTAGTTTTTTCCACAGGTTGCCTAGTGTTATTTCCCTTGATAAAAAGTTTGTAAGGGCATAATAACTACTAACAAGATTTATGTAATTGTGCACATTCTTTATTGACAACATTGGCTCAGACCTTTCATATTTTGAATTGTTAAGAATATTTGTCTTTCCTCTTACATAAAAGACTGTAAATGATCTGAAAAATCCAAAATAAGATTGATACATACAACAATATTACTAACTTGTTGATATTGTTTGTTTGTGTTGGATCATAAACTAATTCTGGTGGTGGAAGAATCTTGCGTGCAACAATGCACGTGAAACAACGAAAACACTCTAAAATGCCACTCCAAGAACTGTAAGAAAAAAACAAACAGTATTACAGTTTTCTGTATATCAAATATGTGAACACAAATGTCAATAAAAGAGTTTTGTTCATTTATTCATTCTGCTGTAACTGTAGATTCAGTTCTTTGTACTCATTACAGTCTTTAGAAATAAAAGACCACATAGAAAAATTAATATTTTATTTTTTTCAACATAATCATTTACAGTTTATTATAACCTTTGTGTAAAAAAACACCAACCGCAAAGACCACTGTTTTACTCTTCTTAAGATGGCCTTTATTATCAGGTTTGACTATGTTTGAATTACCTTCCATCCATTACACGACCCATTACTGACGCATTTAGTAAAACAATGAATGTCTCGAGAACTAAGATTCCTAGTGTTTCTGACCTTGAATACGAACCATACTTCAACTGTAATGTAATATGCATGAATTTAAAGAACATTTATTCCTATTAGAATATTAGATCATTTTTTGTCAGGAAATATGGTGTCGCAGGTCACCTGTTATGTACAAGTCTAACAATCAAACGGTGTGGTGGCCTTAAATTTGGCCCTAGTCTGAATGTTGGGTTTAGATCTGGTTATTGGTGAAAATAACGCCAGATGTAAAACTTTCAAGTGGAATTTCAGTTTCTAGAGTCACTAAACACAGGTTTAATTTGTCTCATAATAAACTTACATTGAAACTTTGTTTTAAAAATGTAGTTTGTTATTGTCTTCTTTGTTATTCAGAAAAGCGCTTGTAATGATCTTAAGTTTTAACTTACAGTCATGTGGAACGAGAGGGGGTGAAACCACATGTCAAATATGACAAAGTGAACCACGACATACACCTTTAACCATAAAGCCAATTTGACATCATGCACTGGCTGTGTGGATTTGACCTGTAATAATTCAGTTACATTTTGAAACCTAAACTAAAGTTCCTCCCTGATTTTCAAAACGTCTTATCACAATAAACAAGACGTCTTATCACAATAAACAAAACGTCTTATCGCGATAACAAAACGTATCTTACACATATTTCCGATAGTTAAGTTCCTTCACAAAAGTGTGATGTCTTGCTATACATGTGATTTTTTTCTGTTCCCCTGTCAGTACTTTCCACTTGCCTAAATTGTGTTTCTACACATAATTGACGTTCAAATTTTGTACTTACAAAAACAACTTATCTACAATATGGGAATAAAAGATTTCAAAATAAATTTGTCGAGCCTGTTCTCAATTGTGGTTAAGTTGATCAAATATGGGTTAATCTATTTAACAGGTACATAGGCGGATCCAGGATTTCTACTTAGGGGGGGGGGGAAACTGAACAACTAGGCTGGGATTGTACATTATGTTATTGTGTTACTATACTTGTAACTTATAGCACGCGAAGCATGCGAAAATCTTTTGACATTTTTACATATTTTCATTTAAATATCATATTTCATGATAGAAATCCTGTATCCTTGTTGTGATTGACGCGATTAATAAGTTCAATATATTTTTCTGAACCCGATGTACTCCTCATGAATAGACCTCTTTATCGGAATGTTTTATATCATTAATACAGGTTTTGTCTTATTAGAATTCTTATCGAGTCTGAATTGGGTACCTCAGGAATGTCCTTCAGATCCCCTAGTCTCGGCTTTCCGGGGCTCCATCCGGGCCCATAAATCAACGATTTAAGTTTATTATTCGGTCCAGGAAGAGACACAAACTTCTGTAAAGCTTCTCCAAAGCCGGAAATCTACCATATTCCATAAAGCAAAAACCAAAAAAGATTTTTTTTAAAATGGCTAAAAGATATTATAGAAAACACATATAAAATTAAAGAAATAGGGACATGTAGTGATGATGGACATATTACAATATTCTAAAATTATTCTCTATTTGTTTAAACATAATGACTTCACACGAAAATGCATTCTGCAAAACGGTATGCGCATACAAGTAACCGTCCAATACCTGAAATCCAACTCCATCAAATGTTCTTACAGGAGCCACAATACCATAAGCTATCGGTCCCTTGATATCTGATTCTGGTGTGAAGGTGCCTGTTAGACATTAAATGTCAGTTGTATTGCATAATGTCTTAAATTATATACATGTATTTAGAAAAGAGGATACTTCCAAATTGAAATGTTAGCAAATATCTTAGATCGAGTTATGTTTTTGATAAAATATTGTCCACATTGTCACATAGCTATATTAATTTTAATTAATACGATGCTTTTAGAAACACCACGTCACTTTAGCAGACACCACGTACATCCAAATACGAAGTAATCATTACGAAAAAAGTTTATATTGCTTCAGAGTCACTAGACAAAGCAAGATCTGAAATCCAAGCATTCAAAATTCAGCTCTCAGTAAGCTGAGTATTGGTAATAATTTCTGTCCCATGGCAAAAATATCAGGAGAATGCACACACATATTTCTAAGCTCCCTAATTAACTAATAATGAATATAAATATGTACATTCATAATATACATTACCAAAGATTCTATCCCATATAATAAAGACACCACCGTAATTTTTATCAATACAATCTGGGTTACGAGCATGATGGACACGGTGGTGACTCGGTGTTGTCAGGATGTATTCTAGTAGTCCAAGATTCTTAAAATACTGGAATAGTGATATTTAATGATTAAGTTATACCATTTGTGTAATTGAAGATCAAACTTGTGATGTAACAAACACTGTACGAATATATAATGAAGTATATATATATACATTTAGACACTCGTTAAAGTAATTTGAAACAATCCAAAGGCCGGCCGAGCTATTTGATAATAGAACAGTACAATTATTTGTGAGTTCAATTTGCACAAAAGGTTGTGTTATTCTTCATTTTGAACAGAAAACCTTTTGGTAATTAGATGCGTTTCGACACCCATTGTTTAAAGGCTGCAGCGAGAACTTCGTCCCCCAAATTCAACTGTTCTTTACCGCGCAGATACCAAACACTTAACAGCGACGATAACAGAACACTTAACTATGGTTAAGTAACACATACAATAAATTACGACGATGCTGTTGATTTTTATTGTCTATGAAAATAAACGTTTTGTCAGACAACAATTAACAATGCACAAATGAATAAACTCTTCGTTCTGAGTTGCCATCGGACCAAAATCAAAGTTGTAATCAGAATGTTGTTGCACCGAAGTCTAAACGTCACTTAGCTACATCTCTTCAGTAAATATACGAACAGGTAGAAACTACATGTACTTGGATAGCAATACGGGACTTGTTTGCATTAGGCCAGAAAAACTAGCTGTGTTTCCGGTTATCCGACCAACCCTATATTTTTTGGCGTCAACCCCAAAGTTTCTAACAGCAAAATCAAATCTTACGTTCGAAAGTATTCGGGGACGAAGTACGGAAGGAATGTTAAAAAAAAATTCCGACCTACCTGCCCTAATCTGGTCAAGTATCCAGAAATACGACTCTTATTTTTTCAGGCCTTTAAGTACCTGTACCTGGTTGTTATACCTGAAGCTAGTTCAGTCTGAAATTCTTTTTCGTACATTCATACGGATTCCGATCAAATTATGCTAAATTTCATATAGGAAACAGTTAAGATAATGATTAAAAACGGATTCAGTTCATACCCGTGTGTGCTGGAAAATTGTAACAAATCTGTTCAGTGACAAATGAAGAAAACACATTTCTGGCTCGACAAACAAAGCCAATGGTAGATAAAACAGCTGAAATGAAAAGTTTACATTAAACAGTAATATCACAATATAGCCGTAAATAACATACAAGACATTAACAACGAGTTTACTGAATCCGTGATAAAATGAATTTACAGTACAGCGTAGTTTTATTGACCTAAGAATTGCCGGACAAATTGTTGTCAACCAGTTTGTGGCCGGTATTTCGACGGAATGATAAGAATTATGCCATTTGGAGATCTCAGTTTCGCAGTATTTATTCAAAATAAATATACATGCACAAAATGTATATCAATAAAAGAAAACATTCATAAATAAAGTGGAAAATACGGATTGGAAAGCAATCGATAATTTATACAAAAATTTCTTGTCGAATTTTAGAGATTTTTGTCTTAATGAACAATGAGAGGTTCATGACATTACGACCTGATAGCCTTAAATGAATGCAAAATGTGTTTTCATTACAAGCAAATGCTCCAAAAAGTTATGTACTTTAACCGTCTGTTGTATTAATACAATGACGAGGTTCCTAATTAGATTAAAAGTTACATGTACTTGCCCACATGAATACGTTTTGAAAAACGGGTTGTCTCATTGAAACAGAGAAATTCATCTCTTCTGAACTGTGGTGTGCTTTGTGGTATGACCAAAGAAAATTCATCTCTGAGCAAGAAAGATAGAACAACTGAATAATAATTATTTTTCTCAATGAAGGTCAAACATTAGTTATTGGCCGTCTGTAATTAAAGGATACCACATGAAACATGAGAACTCTTATAAGCATACATTCATTATCATAAATTATGTACTTTACAAAACACATTTAACAAATACCATAATTTACGACGGCAAATCTGGATAACAAAGCAGACCGATAAATGACCAAAATGTTATGAGGCAAGACCAGGCCATCTAAATATATCTCTGACAGTTCGATGAAAGACTTTGCGCTTCTGACCAAGAATATTGGGAAACAACTTGTACTGGTAGGTACTGCGGGTTTATATGTTAGATTAGCTGTCATCTTATATAACTAGAATACTTTCGGAAAAAAACACCTGCTGACCGTGCATTGCTCTGTGATGCCAGTAAAACAAGAAGTCCACGATGAACCACAGAACCAAGCAAGATACCGGATCACTGAGTTTTATATGTACGATGTGGAAGTTATGAAATATCCAGCCGTAACACGTGACTGACACGTACGTGATGGAAAATCTAAAATGTATACAAAGAAACTTAATATGAATGCGATTTTCGAATAATATCTCGTAGTTCAATACACGAATAATTCACATGAAGTTTTTCGTTCTAGTCTGCATTAAGTTATACTTCCATTCAGAAAAAGAAGAACTTGAATATTTTGTTAACTCATTTATAAATACTAAATAAATAAAGTGTACAAACGAATGTCTACAATAAGTTACGACAAACAATATTGTACGAGGATTGAAAATTTAAAAATTACAAACTTAATTTAAAGTTTACAGGTTTTTTTAAATTTTGTATTCCTTTCCCAATATATGTTCTTTTATTCCTGCCAATTTTGTAACTCATCTATGTAAGCATTCTGATCAGCCAAAATGTACAGCGTGATAGCTGTAGATTTAGATAAATGCATGTAGTAATTCTCATGTACAGTGAAGCCTCACTCGGTAACCAATTTAAAATTAAGACCACCCTGTTTTAACGACCGTCTCGGACTGCTTTTTAGTATTTCATACATATTTCAATACAGTAATAAGATAATCTCGACATTGAAACCGTCTTAAAACTCTTAAAAATGTTCCTAATGACTTGAATCCGGCACATACCCGGGTGCGTTTTCCATGAAATACATAAAAAAGGAGGTTATGGTGTCATTCAGACGATACCAGCTTTTCTTCTCAATCAATGAACATATAAATTCAATAAGAAACATAACCATCACGAGTGATCTCTGAAAATAGTTAAGTATGAATAAGTCATACAAACCATACGTTTAATACAAAAGTTCGCTCGAAAAAAATGTAACATCATTGCTTTTGGCTGTATTTAATATTCACTTCATACGCTTCAGAGGACGGATTATTCATATATTCCAAGGCCGTAATTACCATTGTCTTTGTACTTTGTGAGCATAACATGTCAATGACTTGTGCTTTGTATTTCTCAGAGAAATTGACATGACATGAAGGTGGATCAATGAATTTTACGTAACGTTATTTTACTTTTACATAATAAATAACAATGATACTTAGTAAAACACCTTTATTTGCCACAGATGTGTTAATGTGATCTTGCAACATTTACAACCGTATACTTGCGATTTAAGTAAAATTAGTGTACGGAAGCCATTTTTAAGTTCATACAGTAGGGAGTTATTTTTCAAATTCTGTTTGAAATACTCAAAGTTTGTCTATTTGAGTCCCATCTATGTCCACACACACATTGTTCATCGATCAACCCACTTCCCGAATGCTTTACAATTCTCATTTTGTTGTAAATATTGAAGACTGTTAGATCTCACTACATAAGCCGTAATTTTAATCTGATGCCTTACCTTCTTTAAAACGATGCACCCATACTATATTTGAAAGCATCGTTACCATAAACAAATCGGCATGTATTTCCGATGACGGACAACCAAGTTGTGTTCGACTTTTACAATACACCATCTGCTCAGACATTTTGGCATCCATTTTACAAGTGATAATTTGCAATAGTATATCATATTTGTGTTATAAAATCTTTGAGCAGCTTGCACGAGGATCATGCATATTATTAGATTGTCGCCACTTACTCGGTAAATGTCTACACTACCTGTGGGTAAAAATCGTTAAATTTTATCATTCAAAAAAGTTAGAGAGACGTTCTATGAACTTAAAAATGGCCTTGCAACTAAATTTTTAATTCTTCTTATTTTAAAAAGTGCGCCTACATTATTAAGATAATATTACAATATTCACCATTTCGTGTTCAGCCATCTGGGTAGATACTGAATCGTTCTCCGTAAATCCAAACACTACAAATATGCTTCTGGTAAAATTCCAATACATTTTGATAAAACTTAGTGAACGGAAATTATTGCCTGCTTTTATTTGACTTATTTGACATACATGTATTTGCTTCTAATGTATTGAACACGTAAGTCACCATATGGTCTTTCATGGGATTTTTCAAAAATAACAACAGCATTAAACAGTCTAACTTTGCTAATGATGTTTCGGACTTATAATATTGCGCGTCATTAGTAGTAGTAATCAAAGTAATTCCGAACTCATTTCATAATTAATGGATGTCTAAACAGCGATACAGGCACAATCACTTCCATAAATGAACTGTAGAGCTGACACTGATCATATAATTAATTCTAACTGTTGCATAACAAAAACGTAAGAAAACATTTATCAGATATGTATCTAACCTACGAAGCATGCTGATAACTGTAATATCGTTAATATGGACTGTTTATTTATACACGACAGTTCCTAAAGAAATACGTGTAAATACATGCGCATCAGCGTAAGTGATTTGATTTTTGTCTGTCTGCCCGCGTCTGTCTGTCCGCATGTATATCACATGCATTCTCAATAGCGGCGGTATCGCCATTTTTCGTATTTACACGACGTTTTAGTTCGCAGTTTATTTCAAATGGGAAGTCATCAGTTGCCTAACGGATATCTTATAACATTTTGCTTACTTACGACAAGTCTGATTTCAGATTTGTTATAATCAATCAAGATCTTGTTGACGTGCATTTCCGTTTGTAGGTCGTTGATCAATGTTTGTAGTTGATGAAATTTAGCGAGGTCAGACTGTGTCCTAATTGACTCCGCGATCATTCAAAATGAAGACGTTATATTTTGTTATCCTTCTGGTAACATATTATGTTGCCGGTAATTATTTGTATTTGGTAGCAAGCACATTTACCGATAAAAGTTGTTTTAACACGGTCTAAAAATCATCTTGCAGAATCGACACATATTCTATAAACACCATTCTGTTAATACTTCCATGTATATATATATATATATATATATATACGGGAAAAAGCTTATTAAAGAAACAAACGATGACAATTATGTTCATCTTTATACTTCCACTCGGATGAGCAAATCATGCATAGAAAAAATAAAAACATGTAAGCTTCATGCATATGTAAGTCACAATCATTAGAGTGTATGTAACATGTCAACTACATAATATAGTTCATCACAAACATTAGAGTGCATGAATAACAAGCAAAGTTCATAGCCAATATAGTGAGTCACAAACATTACAGTTCGTGGATAACAAGTAACGTTCATAGCCTATATAGTGAGTCACAAACGTTACAATTTATGAATAACTTGTTAATTTCATTTCATGAATAACAAAATCTCACTGGAATCACTCTCACCATAAATCAGTATTCATAAAATATTCAAGTACTTGCTAGAATAAGACTGATTCACTGTCAAAGTACTTGCTAGAATAAGACTGATTCACTGTCAAAGTACTTGCTAGAATAAGACTGATTCACTGTCAAAGTACTTGCTAGAATAAGACTGATTCACTGTCAAAGTACTTGCTAGAATAAGACTGATTCACTGTCATAGTACTTGCTAGAATAAGACTGATTCACTGTCAAAGTACTTGCTCTAATAAGACTGATTCACTGTCAAAGTACTTGCTAGAATAAGACTGATTCACTGTCAAAGTACTTGCTAGAATAAGGCTGATTCACTGTCAAAGTACTTGCTCTAATAAGACTGATTCACTGTCAAAGTACTTGCTAGAATAAGGCTGATTCACTGTCAAAGTACTTGCTAGAACAAGACTGATCTACTGTCAAAGTACTTGCTAGAATAAGGCTGATTCACTGTCAAAGCACTCGCTAGAATAAGGCTGATTCACTGTCAAAGTACTTTCTAGAATAAGACTGATTCACTGTCAAAGTACTTGCTAAAATAAGTCTGATTGACTGTCAAAGTACTTGCTAGAACAAGACTGATTCACTGTCAAAGTACTTGCTAGAACAAGACTGATTCACTGTCAAAGTACTTGCTAGAATAAGACTGATTCACTGTCAAAGTACTTGCTCGAATAAGGCTGATCTACTGTCAAAGAAGTATTTGCACCTTACCAATTAGCGAGGCCACCCCTATCATCATGTTCGAAAGTACAATTATATATTAGAACTGATATACTGAGATACATAAGTAAAACATGTTGTTGTTGCTGTGTTGTTGCTGTTGTTGCCATAACATTACACCCGGATCTGAAACAAACTGCCACTTGATATTATTTTTTCATTACTTCCTTTTCACAATAAAATTTGTTAATTTGAATGACACTGTTCTTTATTATTCTATGGAGTTGTTGATGTTTTGTTAGGTATTTCCACACGGATGTGGAGTAATCAGACACGATATTTAACTGCGTGAGAAGTACGTTTGTGTATCTTTGATGCCTGAGGAACATGCATGAAGTCATATCCATCGTACTGGATGACTTCAGGTCGATCATTTAGAAATATGGAAAAATCGCTTTGCTATCAAAATCGTAATGTTCTTTGATTATGTACACTTTTTTAGAGGTACTTAATTAAGCTGAGTAGAATTGACTTTTACATGCAGTAGAACCTCAATTATCCGAAATCGTCGGGTATCCAAAATATTATACGTGTATATGTTTATATTATTTCTGTCGAGGTAATTAAAATAAACTATGTTCTTATTCTGTTAGCATTTACTAAATCAAAATATCATATAATAAGGCCATGCCAAAATCGCGTCTATGTTTAGCGTAACATCGAGGTTTAAAAACCTATCTAGCTATCCTGAAAAACAAACAAGTGCCTCAGGAAAAACACAAATTTCCTACCAAATTGTCGCAAAATATTAGCGTCTGTTAAAAGTTCAAACAGTCACTCAGTGAGAATAAATATGCATCATTTCTTAAATCAAAACAAATGCATAATATTGATCGATTTTGACGACTGGAAGGCGTATTGATACAAAGCAAATCGTTCCAGCATGTAATGGTTCAATAAAGATATTTCAAATGATCAAATATTCAATATTATGATATATTTTTATTTGACTCAGGTGATCAAAACCTTTTCGTCCGCGGACGCTAAACATAGATACGATTTGATATGTCTTAACATTAAAGAGCATTGCTCCCATAAATATGCGTACTTGGTGTAAATATTTTGCATATGTTGTCTCATGGAAATCTGTTTTTTACTTTCTTTTCACTTACAGTGTATTTGATTACCAGTAATCACCATAAATAACAGCCAACTTGTTGTGCACAACACCTTTGTACATTTGTATAACAAACTGTAATAAACATCTGTGGGTGACATCTTGTGGCCATGAATATATTGCACAAGGACAAAATATACATACAGATGTATGGATACAAAATTCAATAAGATTGAGCAAGCTGTTCTAAAGATCAATTATTATTTGAATGAGATTATTTCAACCAGTTCAATACACCAGACACATATTTTCTAACCGTATATCAGAAGTCACCATCGACTGTCGTAAATATAATGAAAGGGATAAAGCGGAAAAGAGTGGAACAGAGGGGGGTGTTTTGAAGATATACGAAGATATACCTCGTCCACCAGTAGATAGCATGCCGGCTGGTTTAGTTGTGGGCTGGATAATGGCTGACTGATCGTTTAACTGCACTGGAGGTAGGCTAGTTGGATGGTTAGGTTTTGTTGCTAGCTGACTCGCTTGATGCTTGCCTGGATTAGAGTTTAATAGAGTTGTCTTGGCAGGACTGGTTTCTAGTTGTCTGGCTGGATATGCGGTTGCTGTCTGGCTGGCTTGGATGCGGGCTGGCTAGCTGGTAGGATCACTAGGTGACAAGCAGACTGGTTTGAGCAGCTTGCTTGCTATCTACAAAACGGAAGCTCGTTGGCTAGCTTGATGCCTTTCAACCTAATTTCCAAAACAAAAACAAACTATGGTTTTCTTCATAAGAATACATGTAGGTTCTAGGTGGAAATACAGAAAATACATTTTTACGAGCATTTATATCATGAAACAGTAAAAGTTAAAACAATCTTCAATTTTAAGAGAAAGAAATTAAATAAAACTGTCTAGACATACAATATTTATTTCATTTAGACATGAAATGTTTAAACTTTTCACGAATGGTCTATCGAAGACTGTATCTTTGGCAGCAAATCATTCCAGAATTTCGTAGCACGAGCTGCGAGCCTGTTTTTGACGCTAGCGCCATCCATATGTGGACTGATTTCTAAGTAACTTTGACTGTTTTTATCGAAAGGTGGCCAGATCAGTTCTTCATATACTGACTGTGGATCAATTGGTTTGTTTGGGTCACTGGAAAATAAGCACATGTAAGAGATAACATCGACTATGATACCATACATGTATTAACAGTAGTATATTGCTAGATGAGAGCCGAGTTTTATCGTGTAAATCAACACAAAAAGGTAAATGCGTAGTACATGTATTATTGATTCTAGAAGTTGCAATCATCGATATTTTGATATCACCGATTTTCAAGTTTCGATCTTTTTAAAACAAGCTTACCCGGTTTTAGCGAAGTTGGACCACATCAACATCATGGCTTCGGAAACTTTCATCTGCTCAGCTGTAATGTCATCGTTCGAGAAATCGAACTTTTCTTGAATCGATGAAGTAAATCCAAACACAAACGGTATATCATCACCATGGCCCGCCGATCGCTCTGGCTTGAAGGCTGGTGGAATCATCTTCAAATCATTTGGTGGAGAAGTTAAAAATTGATACAGATATGTAGATTGTGTGTCGCTATTAGCATGTGCCAATGCCGTAGCAAGAGTCGGAGCATTCAGAATGAAATCTGTTAAAAAATTAAGAAACAGTCCTGGACGGCGAGTCGAATTAATCGGGTTGGTCCAATCTGTATATTCGAATTCAATGGCGTCCAACACGACTGGAATTGGTATTTCAGACAGATATGTTTTCGCAGCCATTGGAAAAGCAACATTTTTTAATTGCTTCGTAGTGAAATTAAAGTTTTCCACTGGTGGTCCGTATTTACTCATTGCATTAAGGACAAGCCCTGAAAGAACGAGCCCATCTAGATTTGTCACTCCCGTCATGAAGTCAACTTTGAGGAAATTCGATTGCCGAAGGTTTTCATGTGAATCCCAAAGAGATGCAAGAATCTGGTCCGTATCCATCATGACAAAATCCTGATCATTTACTGGCACCCATGACAAGTTTGCAATGCTGACTAAATGATCCATCAATTGATATTCTTGTGATAGATTTTTCATTTCCTCAGCAGATTTTGCTCGAAGGCATTTTATTATTTCCGAGTCACCTAAATCACCACACCCTGCGAAGTCAGCAAAACATGCGGAAGATTTCTGGTTGGTTTTAAATCGATTAGCAGCCCATCCAGCAGCTGTACCACTTTGGGCGATGGCCCTGTTAAACAACCCTTCATTCTCTTTAAACATCATTTGATACACGACACTACCACCACCGGCAGATACTCCGAAAATGGTTACACTTGATTCGTCACCTCCGAAATGCTTAATATACTTGTTAACCCATTGAATAGCAATTTGCTGGTCCCATAATCCGTAATTCCCTGGTACATTGGCATCAGCAGAACTGAAAAATCCTAAAGGTCCCAGTCTATAATTCATCACAACAACAATGACGTCGCCAACAGCCGCTAGAATATCGCCATCGTACACGTTAGACATGCCACTTGTGAAACCACCGCTATGGATGTAAACCATGACAGACTTCGGTTGAGCATTATTTGATTCTGGAACAAACACATTTAAAAATAAGCAGTCTTCTGAAGTTATGAAACCGTGCTCCTCGGCGTGGACTTGCGGGCATACTGGACCAGGCTTCAACGCTTCAAATGGAAATGACAGATCTGACAGCTCTAAAAGTTCTGGTTTACAAAATCGGCGGTCACCTACAGGCGGCTGCGCGTACGGTATGCCGTAGATTTTTTTTACCTTGTACTGATGATCGTCGAAAGTCGGATTCGTCAAAATGCCAATGATATCACCATACTCCGTTTGTAAAGTAGTCTTTCCAAAAATACATGTCACAAAACTAATAAAGTAAAATACGCGAAACGCCATGTCTGTTCGTGACATGGTCTGAAATCAGACGTATGAAAGACCGCTTTATGTGTTCCATTATATGTCAACCTGTCACACTGACACGCCCATAACTATGTTAGACACGCCTTCTCTGTATTATATCCTTTGTAAATTAGATTACATCATCCACTGGTTAGCAATCCGGATCCGCTCGTCCTTTCCCGTCTCCTATAGAAAGACGCAGAAACAGTTCGACGAAGTAATTTACAGTATTTAATGCTTTTTAATGCGTATTGAAATATTTTGAATATAATAAATAAAATTACCCTTTTCCAATTATCTGATAAAGGAATTATAATTGTATCACCATTATAATTTTTTATTTTGGTGACATAAAACATGTCAGATAAGTTTTGAATTCATGACATGAAAATATGCGTTGAACTACCGGATGCTCACGGGAAGGACGGAACAGCTCACTTTTTCGTTGTAGACATCACTAATGGATAAAATCATTCTTAAAATCGTGGACTTTTCATTAAAGTTTTAATTGGGGAAAGGAGTCTACTTACGTTTCTACAAGCTCAACACCAGCGAATTGCCGGAATGTCAACAGATGGTTGTTGTTTGTAAACTGAAAGTAGTGCGCCGGTCTGCATACAAGGTATATTTGCGGTTACGGAAATGGCCGAGTAGTTACGATTGATCTGGTTAGATTTTATTCGTAAATGTTTTGTTGTGACATTTTGACTGAGTGTCTGCACAACGCACAATGTTGCAACGGAACAGCCTTTGCAGCAAGTTTTTGCCATTCCACTCCATTAATTATTTCTCGCTACTATTGAATGAAATACGACAGAGAGAGGACTGAACTTAGTCCTTAAATTCAAATATTTAAATGTTGACTTTGTCGAGTAAAAGCTACGCGTTCAAGTCAGTTCACAACCCGTTTTACGATATTTTTAGGACGAGGTTGGACTGCGAAATAGTTTGGTGTAACGTGGCATTAAAATTATATTAAAATGTATGTATGTCGTCGTGAAATATTTTTTTTGTTTATAGATTAAATTGAAATTATTTCAACATACATGTATTAATGGAAACAAAAGATGCTAAAATTGAAAAGAAAAAACAAGATAACAAAATAATAATTATGTACTATTTAATATCAAAATGAACATGCACAAATCTGAATTTAACAATGCTTATGTTATCAAACGTAAAATAATATAAAAATATTTACAAATAAATACATGTATACAGTTAAGACCATCTTTGAGTCCAAAGATTTGGTCTTGATACAGAATTGGCCTCATTATCGAGTTGAAATGCAGAACTAATATTGCAAACCAGTCTGAAAACAAGCGGTTGTAATGATGAGATGGTCTTAATATTGAGATGATCTCTAGGTGAAGTTTTCCAGAGTAATTTATAATTACATGCATATTTAAAAACATAAAATTATACATACAATATTCGCACATATATGCTTTCATAAATGCGTAAAAACTATTAGATGTGAGATTCGTATTTGTTTTTCTCTGGGTTTTAACGTCGCCAAATAACCAGGGTCATTGGGCGTCTTTATAGCTTTAACCGTGGAGGAAGACCCCAGGGGTACACGAGGGTAAAACGACCGACATTCCGTGAGCTAGCTGGATAGCTCCCTCACATATGAGATTTGGTCCCGCATGGGATTCTAACTTACAGCGGAGGGCGCTAGTGATTACTAGTCAGGGACCATAACCACTCGACCACGGACGACCCTGTGAGATTTTTAAGAACAAATATTACTCAAAACATACGACAGAAACATGAGCATTCAGTTATATAATGTAGCTTTAGAGTGCACACAATGCATTGAAAATGACAATTATAAACTGAATTGAAAATTTTATGTAAATCATTTGGAAGCGTTTTTAATTACATTTCAAACCGATATTTGTTTATCTGTCTTTAGACATAAAATATAATTTGCTTTTGATAAAAATGTGCCCTTAAAATAGAAAGAAATACTTCTATAGTCATAATGAATGCATAAAATTTCACAGTTAAAGTCAATATATACAGAAATTATATATATATATACAATGGGGAGTTACCTTGTAATATACATCACTGGTAAAGTACATAATTATCTCCCTTCAAAGATAGTTACAAAATAAATAAACCTGTACAAATTGTATACATCTTGAACTTTTTACAAGTTTCAAGTTTATTTGAATGCTAACAAGGAGGTCATAGACTCATGTGATGTACGCTTTGAAATTTGTGAATTGTCTCCAAAATGGGAAAGGGAGACAATATGCCGGAATAAAACTTGTAGCTCCGATTTCCTTAAAAAATCATGCGAAAATACAGTAAAAGGTCAAATTAGATACGAACATACACAATTATGGATCAAATGAACTACATGCAGTATAATGCTCCGGTTGAAGATAAATGTTCTGACGTAAAGCGTATAAATTACGTCCCTTTAAATTCTATTAACGAAGTTAGTTCGCATGAACTTTTGTCGTTATTCATCCAAACAGCAATTTTGTTCTTTCAAATCATTAACTCTGTATTAGTGTAGATCTACCACGTGACCTTCTATTGAGAATTATGCATCACATTCACAAAATCTGAAGTAATAAAAAAAACAGTACATAAAGAATTCAATGGTAACATATGAGTAAAACTACACTTGTTATTTCCATCTAATCTGAAAAGCAGAGGTCTGGGACTCCATTTCCATGAAATGTCTTAATTTAGAAAAAAATCATCATTATCATTAACTTATATTAATAGTTGCAGAACACTCCTAATGTCAGCGAGCATAATGGTAAGTACTAAATAAGATGTCGACACTGGGTTTACTATTAAAAAGAATCGTCCAGAGTGTAAAGGGACAGACCCTATACGCCCCTGGAAATAAGACAAGTGCAGTTCATACACTATTTATGGTTTACTTCAATCTTAATCACTCACTCTGGATACCACACCTTGAATCTGTCCCTCGGATAACTACATTGTATCAGGATGAAATAATTGATAGTTCTAAGAATCAACATTTGAGTTATAACTTACTTGAAAAAGTTACTCGTCCGTCTCCGGTAGGATCTGCTTCTTCAATCATATCTCTCATTTCTTCATCTGTTAGTTCTAGTCCAAGGTCATGAACAACCTAAATGTGCAGAGCAGATGTGCATGAAATACGAAAACCTTAAATTGTAATACTGTAGTAAATGTTTGTTGTCTTTAATTATTAGATATTGTGACATCGCTTACACATTGTGTGTAAGCCGAACATCTTAGATGCAAAGTTTTTGAAATTGAAATGACTGTAAATGCAGCGAGAACGGCAACTCTTCATGAAAAACAGACTCCAGAGTTGTCAATACCGCAAAATGGCCTTTTAGGTTTCTCTTATACTCACTTGATGTAAACCTTGTAAGGTTATATATCCCTCACCATGCGGATCAATCACATTGAACGCCGCCTTCAGAAGTTCCTCGGATTCAAAAGCATTCAGGTTTTTCTCCATCAATGCAAGGAATTCTGGGAACTCGATTTTTCCATTTCCTGAAAGATGAAATATCCATACTTTCGTTTTATTCAAGGCGTGTATTTCATATTAATATTTTAAAGCGATAATAAAACAAGTATTTTTCGCGTCTCGTTCATAATACGATTTGCTGGATCAATTATCTTCCTAAAACAATATTGTTATTCATTTGTGATCACGTGATATAATTACAATATCTGATTGGCGCGACGCATTTTAAAGGACAAATCCGCTTGTCACTACTACAAACAATTTTCATAAGTTAGTTTGAACATCTTAGATACAGTGTACAATAAACGACAGGTAGTTGATAATCAATAAAACTTGGGCAAAACGATATATGTGAAATAAGATCAGATCATACATGAAATCTGAAGCGTCAGAACTAGTATAACTCAAATTGAACCAAATAATCATATGCTTGATAAAATATTCCGTTGGTTTGTTACGTGTAGTTCAAATAGAACCCAAATGTTGAACGTGTAACCTTGCGTGTTTGTTTAAAAATGTATAATTCTGAATGTGTTTATAACAATGTGGTGTGCAAAGCAGAGTGGTCTTTATTTTAGTTACATCACGTTTATCAGTGTGATTTTACCCAAACAAATAAAAACCAACCGTCACTGTCGACTTCCTTTATCAACTCAATGACGTCATCATTTGATGGGTTATGACCCAATGACCTCATAACGGTAAGTAACTCTGCTGTCGTTATGGTATTATCGCCATCTTTATCGAATAAATTAAACGCCTCTTTGTATTCTGAAATAAATCGTGGAAAAAAATAAAAACATAATTTGCTAAGTTTTGAAATTCAACGCTGTTATAACTACGTGTAATAATATCGCTGAATTTCAAAATAGGACAAATTATCTTTAATATAATGAAGTAATTAATCGGGTTCCTAATCACATACATGACTTTATTTCTTAATATTCCTTATACAGTAGAATATGGTCATAGTGAATTAAGGCTGAAAAGAAAAATCTCGTTTCTGGTCCTCCGACCGTTAATTTTTAACCCCGACCGCATTTTTTTACCGAGAAATATTCCGGAATTTCAGTTCCGTATACCGGGAAATAGTCCGCGTTATCGTTACCATTTGAAACGGAATTTTAAGATGGCTGCACAACTACGATGCTTGCTCGCTGTAAAAGTAGATAAATGCGTCCATTTTTGTATTTTATTGTGTGTCCAGTTTGTTTGAATAAGCATGAAGCTCATCAAAATTTATCAAAGCAATGGCTTTGCATACATTAGCAGTTATTACAAATTACGGGTGTAAAAAAATCCCGACCTACCGACCCAGTTTATTTTGATGACCATGACCAGAAACAAGAGTTTTTTTCGGCCTAAAGGGAGCTCGAAGCAAGGATATGGGTGAAAATAAATACTTCACCGTATCTAATTCTTATTATATGACTATAATACATTATATGACTATAATTCATTATATGACTATAATTCATTATATGACTGCAATACATTATATGACTATAATACATTATATGACTACAATACATTATATGACTACAATACATTATATGACTACAATACATTATATGACTACAATACATTATATGACTACAATACATTATATGACTACAATACATTATATGACTACAATACATTATATGACTACAATACATTATATGACTACAATACATTATATGACTATAATACATTATATGACTACAAAACATTATATGACTATAATACATTATATGACTATAATACATTATATGACTACAAAACATTATATGACTACAATACATTATATGACTACAATACATTATATGACTATAATACATTATATGACTATAATACATTATATGACTATAATACATTATATGACTATAATACATTAGACTCGTGATTTACTGTAACCAACCAATGTTGCAAAGACTGCAAATTAATTATGTACAAAAATATCGCACAATTTGGAGAACCACGCTTAAGTCATCTCCATCGAACACACTGTAACAATTTAATCAATAAGTAGGATGATATTTTTTTTAAAAGCGCCGCATAAAATCTTGAGATTAAGCGAGCATGATAAGTTGAGCTTTGAGGTCGATCTAAAGCATACAAAGCGCAGAACACTCATTTCTTATTTATCATATCTGGTTTACATAAATGGCCGAATTAATACGTCTTTTTTGTTAGTAGTTAGTTTAAATCGCGGTAAAATATATTATTATTCAACGATTATGTAATATTTATAAGATAATGCTCTCTGAATGATTTTGAGCAGTATAACTTTAATGACTATGGTATATGTGGTTTATCGCTCCGCTTAAATTATGCTTAAACGTTCATGGTATTTATGAATATCGATTTTATTTGCATAAATACGCATATCGTGTTTTTAAATAGAATATTTCAAATAAAATGGCGTTAAATGAAAACTATATTGAGACTAGTGTTCATAAAAAGTGAAAAATACAATATTTTACCTCTAATCTGCTCTTCTGTTAGTCTTTTTTCAGCCTATTGAAAAGAATCAAATTACAAATAGACATTAATTATATTAATTAGAATGTGTGTATAGTCAATATTTTCCATTATGCTGTTGAATGAATTATTAAACAGGCACACCATTTATCAAAAGGATTATCGAACACTCGAAAAAGAAAAAAAACGTAATTCAACGCGTACGTGCATGAACCTCAACATCCACCGACATAAAAAACAAGGGAGATTATTTGATTTTTGTTACGATTAATCTCAATTAACAAAACTTACAAACTTTCATAACTCAATTAAATCAAATAGCACGGTTCTTCTACCACGTGTTTTATTTAACATTCAGGAATCTTGCTGCGTACAAGATGCTGTAAGAACAGGATTTGGCAAGGGATGCGCATTTACCATCCGCAGAAAAAGGACAAACTACAGTCCTAAATAACGTCATTTAGGACAACAAAGTGGTTGGACATTGTTGTTTATTAAAGGAAGAATATAAGCGTTCATTCAATGTAGGAGACTTCAAGTGTCGATTTTATAAGATAAATATTCAATGCTAGATCCTAGCTAGGAGTAACATCACTCTTAACCGTTTGCGTTGAGCAAATTCTTCACTTACAATTAATTTCTTGAAAGTAAAATTAACCCAAGACTGTGTATCAACAACCGAGGTAACATTAATAGAGTACATTAAAAATATATCAGCTATAAAGTGGAGGTAGACCATAGGGTAGACACTAGAGTAGAACCACTGACCTTCCGTCAGATAGCTGGACAGTTTCCCCACAACGGTGAAGGGCTTGTAATTACTATCAGAGGCCATAAACGTAGTAGTAAGATATGAAATAACGGTTACTATATATCTACATATATTACTATACATATTTTTTCTCAATCAAAATTCAGGGCTAGATTATCTATTATTTTCTAATGAAGCTCCTTTATTTTTGTTCAAATTGATTTCCCTGTTCGTTATGATAACATTGTATAGCTTACTAAGATTAAACAGACGATTTGTGGACGTTATAATTTATACGAGCAGTAACCAGTTACTCTGGATTATTCAAGACTAAAGAAAAAATGTTGAAGATCTCTTACCATGTCTACACTGATTAGTCATGAAGAACATTTGACTCTTCTATCCGACAATTCTTCACATACATACACTTTCTATTAATCCATCGGACACTTAACTTTACTTTTTAAAACATCAGCATACAGTTAAACTGTACACGTTATCACATTTTAACAGATAAAAATCCGATAAAAAAATTGAAATTACAGCGATAGTAATAGAAGCAATTCTATGGAACGATTTTGTAAAATTAAATTTCTGTACGCAACTTTCCCAACGGTTCTTTAATGTTCAACACAACAATATTGTCTAGGTTTACTTTCATTTCGAACTTCAAATTTAGTTTACACAATGATTAGAATACTACATATAATCTAAACCCGAATATTTTAAAGCGTTGATCAAACAAGGCCACTCTTTGTGTACTCTACATGATTGATCCACTTTGTGCGACTGATTTATTTTGAAAGAGTTTTTGGTGTAAAATGGTAGACCATATCTCTAGATTTAAGTAGCTGCACTAAAATATCTACATGTAGTGTTCTTTTTTAGGTATTGAATGCTAACATAGATGTACTGTAAGACAACATTTATTCGCGACAGTTTTATATTCGCTAATATAACAAAATTTATCTACTCTCGCGAATTTGCAGTTTCCCTTTAGTTATTTATTTTGATAGACTGAGGAGTCAAATCTGTATCACCACAATGACTTCGATTCGCAGAAATATATCCCAAACCTTTTCGGCGTAAGTTGACTTCATTTGTTTCCGGCATATTATTTTTTATGGTAAAATCAAGCACGCCGACCAAAACACCATCGGAACAAATATAGAAATCCTATGATGTAATCTGTTTAGTGTAACAGGGACTCATCTTTTATTATAAAGAAAAACAAAATTATACCCAACACAATATCATGTCAGTTATCAGACATCGCGGTATGTAATAGAAATTATTCCAATAAGATAATACAACGTTCATTTTTTATGTCAAAACACTGGGATGACTCAAAAGTAAAACCTTGATAGGATAATAATTCGGGACCAAATTAATCGATCTTAATATTGGAATGGTCTCATTATAAAGTTGAAGTATAGAGGAAATATTGAAAAATGGTCCGAAAATAAAATACGTTGTAAAATATTATTGATTTAGAGTTTATTTCTATTTATTTATAGGATTAATTTTTACATGAAGAAAATAGTAAAGAATATGTTGATATTCTGAGTAGTGGAAAGAGGTTTCAGAATGTAAACAATTCTGAAAGAAAGATCAGAGTCCGAGGTTATGAAACTTGAGATCGGTCTCCATGCTCATTTCTTTAAAATTGTCAACGTTTATTGTTATAAACGATGGTGATAGGCCTATTGATCATACATTATCCTGTCGGCATAATTGGTTTATATCTATATCTAAGCATTTAATGGCTATATATATTTTAAACTAAATACTCAGATAATGAAATTGAAACTTGAACTCAGAGATTATTCTAAAGTTTTATGTCTTATGAAGCAGATCTCTCGAATCCTTGATCCAGACACTTTTTTCCAAGGGACATAACTCGATAATACTGGTTGATAAGTAAGAACTTCTATCTGTGCTTACCTCCCTTATATGTATTCGGTTAATTAACTGGTTTCCGTTGACTCTAATGCACTGCAACATGGAACGGGGACCAGTTTATTCGGTTAATGCAAGGAATATCATTGTAAAGTGTACCAGAAATATCCGAATTACTTGAACCCATCTCAAATGCATTGTGCGAAAGAAATAGCTTCACTTAGTTATAAATTTGTACCATCTGCCGCTTTATTTCTTGTTTTACAAGAATCTTGTAAAACGCTGAGTCGTTGACAGACATGTATGTGTGGAGTAACGAACGACAACTCTGGATAGAGATTGGCTTAAACTGGTACCCGTTGACTCTGGTGTATTGCAACATGGAACGGGGACCAATTTAAGATTGGCTCAGTCCAAGATAAACTGGTCCCCGTTCCATGTTGCAGAGTCAACGGGAACCAGTTAGAACCATAGAGTAGTTGTATCTTGTGCGTCTAGAATTCCAACGCTATAATAATACCGAGTGAAAAGTTAGCATTTAGAATGAATAGAAGATTAAGTGTGTATCCAGTTTAGAGTTTTAATGAAAAAAAGAGCATATAATGAGAATATTGTATGAAAGAAGAAATAAAATACAGAAACAACACCGGCACGCATTATTAAAAGCATTAACCCAATATGATATAAAAACTATTTTTCTAAACAAAGTATGTCTGTTACATAGTATCTAAATTTTAAAAATCAATACAAATAGAGCTTCAACTTAAAGGCATACATTCAATATACAAGTAAGTGCTTATCATGCGGTAAGAATGTGTTTAAAGGGAGACACCAGATAAATGTTCACCATTGAATTTTTTTGTTACAACAAAATATGTTTGTGAATTCAGTAATCAAGCTAACCTGTAGTGCCTTATCAGTCTAAGAGTAAAAGTATGTTCTAATATGCATTTAACAGAACAAGAATATGAAAATATAGTATGATATAGGCATATTCCTGTGAGACCAGCGCTGGTAGATATTTCCTTCTTATCAAATCATGCACAGAAGTAAATAAACGCAGCCATTTAGGTTTCGGACCAATTAATTAAATATTTCACCTGAAACTATAAGAAGTTTCAATAAGTTTCCATTAATGTTATTTCATCCATACACGATCCTAAATAGATATTTGATACATACCTTTAATTCATGAGCGTTGGGGACAAGTATAACGTTAGTACTTGCCTTTATTATGTCACAATGTTCTACATACCAATGCATAAGATTATACGGAAAGGCACTTGTTAAAAATATTTGAAAAATATTCGTGGTATGTGATCATCATCAGGTAGAAGGAACACTTAGAGTGAAACATGCGACACAAGGACTTCTTAAAAATGATATCATCTATACACAAAACTATTTCTTAACACGATTACTAACAATTATAAGACAAGTAACTAAGATCCAATCACAATGATTAAAACACAATACAATGTATAATATATTCAAAACTATTAGAAGAATTACATGTAACCAGTCCCTTATTGATGAACTCAGAATTACGCCACAAGTAATTATGCAGATTGTTAATACTATAACTTATATTGCAATACATGAACGAAAAATCAAGAAACAAAGATGGAAGTAACAAAAAGTATTCAGAATATAAATAAGACACGCTGAGCAAGTCCGTCTGATGGTAAAATCTTCAGTCTGCAGAAAAGAGCAATCTTTCTTTCCAGCTGGGACCCATTGTCCATACCTCAGTCGTCCCGCGCAGGTTCTTCTATATATTCTTCTATATATTTTGTAGTTTTTGCAGCTGCTACAGCAGCAAGGAATCTCTTCTCTGAATAAAAGCTGAACTGTGACGTCATACCACATGACGTCACATTTAGAATAAAATGGCCGCGATAAGTCGCCACCAAGGGAACTCACAGCGTGAGATAATTTACTACACGATCCTATTCCAATTAATGTACTGGAAGGAAGAAAGTTTATACGTCGAACAAAACAATCCATAATATAAAATTCATACAATCAACATTTCGGTCACGTTTCACAAATTCACTAAAATTTAATGTGCATATGAACCAACGATTTTATCTCTTAAGATCAAGAATAGCCATGACCCCAGCAACAAATGTAAGGATGCATCCGCCGATGGCAAGACCCATTGACCAACCAACACTCATAGCATCGTGTCTGGATGCGAATATGATAAATCCGATAGCCATACAAACAGCTGTAATTAAAAAAGAAATTGAGTTAACATCTTTACAGATATATTACAGTTTTAGCTTCTCAGTGAGACAATTTGCGGGAAGAGTTTAGTTTAGCATGGGACCATATATTGGTCCAGGTGTAGTGTATATTTGTCAGTAACATTGTTTTAAGACTTGGATTTTGACGTTGTCTTGCCCAGAACAAGTTTGTACCGGTGTAACATTGTGTTAACACTTGAATTTTGACGTTGTCTTGCCTAGAACAAGTTTGTACCGCTGTAACATTGAAGTTAAACGACCTTGGATCATTCTATGTTCAGGGGACTCAGGTCTCAGGGTTAATAAATGTCTATAAACAAAGAAACGAGACTAAATATTAATCCTGTACTCAACACCTAGCGCTCAAACCTGAGTGAACTAACTCAGTACTCGAATCCAAGTGATATCAATCAGCACTCAAATCCGAGTAATCTCACTCAGCACTCAAATTTGAGTGATATCATTTAGAACTTAAATCTTGGAGATTCCACTCAGAACTCAAATCCAAGTGATTACACTCAGAACCCGAATCCGAGTGATCTCACTCAACGCTAAAATCTGGAATTCAGATAACTGTAGTTATAGTTCAACTAATGGTTTCGGACCAAGGTTAGTTCAACAAGACCTTAAAACAACAGTGTTTCATAAAGTGTGTACAAAACATTCAGATCTTGGCTGATCGGTTGCTAGGAAGTCTTTAATAAATACAAAGTAAAATGTAAGGTAATACATACCGGCTACAAAACACAGTACTATGACTGCTATTAATGGTGAACGTTTTCTCAGGCTATCCACAAATATAAACAGGAACAAGATAAGTAAGGCCAGAAGTTGACACGCTAAGCCAATGCACTCAAACGCCTTAACTACAGTACGTGCTCCTGAAATTATAACAATACATGAAGTAAAGGTTTCGCACACACTAACGCAAACCCGCACGCCAGCATATAGACTTCCTTACAAACTATGCATAAAGGTAACAATTCACAGAGAAAATACCACATTCAGCAGGATTCGGTAAAAAGTAGTAATGCAATACTTTTTTATAGTAAAAAAGAGTGACAAAAGTTTTCGAAAAACTATACGAGTCCGGGAGATTGATGAGTAGTTGAATGAATACAACTTCCGGTGCACTGATTGCCGGTTCGAATCCCTCTAACCGACGTACATGTATGCTAATAGTTCAGCACGCTGTACTAGAATTAGTGCTATGTACTGGTGGACAACCTAAGAAGCAGCCACCGGGAATGATTCGTTTGGTTGATAAAAGTTAGCTACCCAGTCAATGCACACAAGATAAATACACTTTAACTTTATAGCGCGTTGGTGTTACATTATACATAATTATATGTTTACGTGTTTGGGCGTTTTAATGGCAAAACAATTAGTGTTACACTCCTTGCATAGATCTCTTATGAGTCATTAATCTCAAACAGACTCAAAACTCCATAATAACGCGTACAATATTGAGTAGTTACTTGATGACAGTAATGATTAATTCCATAAATTACAAACTGAGGTGAAACTGTTCACATGTTTAACTAGTACGGAGCAATTAAGATCGACTCACACCTTATACATGTAATACACCGCTCGGTATTGTTTTAATCGACCCTTTCTTGACCGTGTTCCGAATTACTGGACGTAATACGAGCCTGTAGAATTTATTTTGGTAATTTTCACTTCTGTTCAATTCTTTGTGCGCTGGACTTGTAACCCGGAGATCCCTGTTCGAATCCCGGTCACGACAGGTCATACCCTTCCATGAAAATTTGACAAAAATGCCGACAAAAATGTGGAGAAGTTGCCGGCTCCTTGTGGAAGGGTAGGTTAGTATTGGTTAGTATACAGTCAAGGAAAACTGCTTAGGTGAACGGTCGCCGTATATAACTGAAAAATTGAAGAACGGCGTTAAACCCCAATGACAATAAGTCACGCAAAACAAACAAAACAATTCTTAATTCGTACATTTGTATTTTGTTTAAAGTCGCTAATCAACAGTATTTCAGTCGTGTTCGTATACAGTGATCCTGTGTTAATTAAAGGTTTCCCCGCATACGAACTATTGGTTTTACCCAGGAGAAATATTAGCCTCGAACCAATGACCTTAATTATCAGTCCTGGGGCCGCTTCATAGATATATCTTAGCTAATACAGAAGTATTTAAACGTAAGCATAATTATTGTTATCCTTAGTTTGTAATTACAAAAGTGTTTCATCAAAGTGTTTTGGGGATTTATTATCAGCTGATAAAGTCATATAGGTTATTATCTGAAAGGCATACTATTAGCAAGATCTAAAATTTAAATACTTCTATCTTAACTAAGACGTGCTCATGAAACGCGTCCTTGACCTCAACTGACTTCACTAAATAAGCCGGCTCAGGGGAATGTTCCTTAGAATGACAAGCATGTAAATTTTATACATGTTGCGTTGCACATTAAATATATCGGTCTTTAATCGAGAATCGTGCGGTATACAAGCAGATTAGACGGCATCAGTTCTGAGCTCTGAGCTACACTAAACATCATGTTTATACCTACATCCTAACAAAAACAATATCATAAGCTTTGATTAAGAGTGAAAAATTACTGCTCAGAGGTATGAATGACTCCGGCGAATGAATATGCTAGGCGTTGTTACCACATTATCCTGTTTGCATACCTTTCCTTCAAGTCATACAAACATTCATAGACAGGTAGCGTATACGCGTGTAATACAATCCAGCACAAAATGTATTTCGTCTTCGTTTTTTGGCGAAAATACAAACTTTACACACTTAGTGTTAGGCTGAATGTAAGCAAAACGTTCGCTTCCTTAAGAAATATTTGAATTTAGTTAATTCGAACTTTGGTGTTTAACCACACAAAGGTCAATCATTAACAAATTCATTTTCTAGCATTCTGTTAAGGAAATGGTCCGTATTTTAGACAACCCACAATTCAATATGACTGTTCGTTGTGAAAGTGGCTTTTATAACATCCGGGTTGGAGATAAATTGACATGAGACGGCATCATTTATTTTCATTATCACGTGTACTCTATTCACACTTTACCACGTGTACTTTATTCACACTTTATCACGTGTACTTTATGCCACTTCATATGTTCAAAAACATTTAAAAACCACTGAGTCTTGAAGTTAAGGCTGTTCTCAAGATTATTGCATGTAAAGACCAGAGACCGGTAGTTTTATCTTCAGTACAATCTTCAGTTGTCTGTTTTATCCTCCAATTGAAGACCACATTTACTGTCCCAAATAAGGTCCTAATGAACACGTTTAGCTGTATGCATTCCTCTCACTACTGTTTTTAGAAAATTGTCACATGATTTAGACTAAAGTTTGAAGATTAATTTAAAGCATCATGAACTCTGATTCCTCCAAACGCTACATCGGAAAACATCAACGTAACAACAAAACATTTAATGTTCTTACAAGATGGACACAATTATTAAATTAACCTTCCCTTAGTTACCCACCTCGTAAAATGCATTTTGATATAGATGTATGGTATATATTCTCAGTCAGAATAAAATGCAGACTTTGTGTAAATGTTCTCAATATGTACATAACGAAAGTACATCAAAGGATAAAACACATAGAAAAAATAACACAAAATTTGTTAGTATGGTAACGATATAGCGGAACTGATGATTGATACAGAGATAAAATACCACATTAATGTTAATGTATGCTCTATTAATAAATGATAAAATACCACATTAATGTTAATGTATGCTCTATTAATAAATGATTTAAAGCATTTATAGATCAAACACATTTGGTTGTATTGTGTCATTTAGTCATCACGGATATAACAAATTGAGAGTCATGTAGGCGTTGCTAAAAAACTAGAAAGTGTCCTAAGTAGAAAAATTCCCACTTAAATCTTTCAGCATCTAAGCTGCCTCCCAGCTGGCAACAATCAATCCTTACGAAATGCAATGTAGTGGAATGCTGTATACTTTGTATGTTATACACTTTCACAGGATATGCAAAATGTCGATGACTGCGCTTAGTGCGTTCACAACGTAAAAAGTTCCTGTTCGTTTGAGTTCGTGAATCATCGGGTATTTCCGTAAGAAAGTATTTTTGTTATTCCCTGGGTAATTTATATTTGTTATTAAAAAGCTTAAGATTATGAACTCTGAAGACATGCATGCAATGTGAATGTATGTTACATATGTGAATCTGAAAAATATAAATAATTAAATTGCCACAACTTTTCTTGAAAAATGTAAAACACTAGCAACATTTGTTCGTCGAGTATATTGTTCTAATGAACAGATAAAAATATCAGAATTGATAATAATCATAAACACTCCACGCATACAGCAAGTATTACTTCATACCAAAATGAAGTACACATTTCATTTTGCGAATAATAATGTATCAAAGATACTTTTTCAGAATGGTAAGCATCGACAGGAAGTGCCCGAGAAACGAATGATAAAATTCTGGCCTATTGATCGTTAAATCAAGAGCAGAAAAGAAAAAAAAAAAGAAAAGTTAATCAGATTGATGTACTTTATCGCCAAATCAACAATTCAACAACTCATACAGATGATATAGATCATTAGCATATTTCTTTTATGTTAGACATTAAGGCACTACGCCTATGATGCGTGTTACGACATACCGTACAGTACAACATTGATATTAAGGTCGTCCTGGAACCAAAGAAACGTTCCACATATTGATGTTGTTTCGTTAACAAGTTCAAGGTTAGAAGAAACTTTTGGAAATCTGTCCATAACATGGTCATTAAAATGAGGTGGTCTTAACTGTAGTGATCTTTAAGTCAGGTTAAATTGTACATTTAGAGAAAAAAGAAATGTTTAATTGCATATTGAATTAACATGCTCCCACATGTATAGTTAAAATAATAATATTTGTTATATATACCATACTCAACACTATAATATCATTTAACATTTTCTGTCCTTCATGTGTTCCAAAATGCTTATCAGGTAAACAGATTCGCAGTATTTTGCTGACAACAAGGTGAAATTTACAAATGTAAGCAATTCTCACCGAATTATTCGTACTAACGGTTTCGTGCACGTGTGCTGTATGTTATACAAGTGTAATTATATTTTGTACAATTTTATGAACCTAAAATCTCAAAGTAAATGTATATTGTTAAAAATGAATGGACTAACTTAACACATATACTTCGTAATCACAAATAATTGAATCACGAAATGCCAGTCGTTTTTTTCTTTGGAGTCCGAAGGACAACATTTCACATCGAAATCTTCAAAAAATCTATAAAAAATACTGTTGTTTCTACCTGTGTTTTATTCTTCATAATAATGGCTCCATACATTTTGTGTCTTTTAAGTTAGGTGTATCTATAAGCGAAACGATGTTTTTTTACAACTAGCAACATAAAAGAAAATCAGAAGAAAGAAGTGCATCTAGTTGAAAAAAAAACATAGCAGTGTTCAGAAGTCTTGATAATATATGTAACTGGGATACCTGCCAAATAACATCTAAACTTAACGTATAAACCTCCTCACGGGCTGTATTTTATGTCGGTATAAAAATGAAAGAATAAATTCTGAAGTAAAAGATGTGGGTTAAATCAGAAAACAGTTACAAGGCTACCGAGATAAATATTTAGTGTAGTCACCGGCAGTGAGTTTAAGTGTTTACCTGATGTTGGCCGTACTTTCACGTACTGCATCAGATAGACTAACGGTCTTGTTACATGAGAAAAATGTAAACAAAGCTTGTATTTCCTAAGAAACACTGTAGTTCTTTATAGTCTGCTCATATATAATCGCGGATAGATAAAAACAGGGTTGTTTATCAACCAACTGATGCACCGCGCATCGGACAAACAAGCGATTTTCCAATTGGCCAATAAAACATTCCAACACAGACTGGTATCAGTTAAAGTGATGATCATTAGAGATAATAAAAGTATAAGTTAAAGTGATGATCATTAGAGATGATAAAAGTATAAGTTAAAGTGATGATCATTAGAGATAATAAAAATATCAGTTAAAGTGATGATCATTAGAGATAATTAAAGTATCAGTTAAAGTGATGATCATTAGAGATAATTAAAATATCAGTTAAAGTGATGATCATTAGAGATGATTAAAGTATCAGTTAAAGTGATAATCATTAGAGATAATTAAAATATCAGTTAAAGTGATGATCATTAGAGATGATTAAAGAAATAAACATCATTGCAAGTCATTATCATAGAATAGAATGCATCGTATTTATAGTTTGTTATCTTTCAATTTAAGTATATGTATATACATGAAAATTGGGATGAAGGAAAAGCCTTTTTCTCTGTACTTCAGAAAAAGATATTTCACAATTGTTTAGAAGGGATTAATGACAGACAACATGAAGAGAGTGAAGAGATGTTTCACATACATTCTCTCGAGTGGCAAGTCTTCAGCTTTACAAAACAATGTCACATGACATACACATTACAAAACAATGTCACATGACATGCACATTACAAAACAATGTCACATGACATACATAGTACAAATAAATCCTATTTAAAGACCAAATCGCTCTCAGACTGCCGCAAACAATGCATATGGTGCATAATTGTTTACCTGCCCCACTAACAAGCAAGATTCGTTTCCAGGAGATGGATCTGTCTCACGCTACCTTCAATTATTATTTAAAGCCAATCGGGTTGTTAAGATTTTCCTGTCTCTGGATACTAACTTTAGCATTGTATTCATATAAACACGTTCATGAAAAATTAATACCGCAAGTTTTCATATCACAGTGCGCCAAATAGTTAACATGAAGTAAAACCATAAGTGTTTTGTAACACTACGCTACATTTTGATGGCTTAAGGAGTTAATTTTCATATAAATATAACACACATACACAAATTTAGACCATATTAATTTTGTGTCGATCATATCATAATCATATAGAATGCTACTTGACCATCACCCTAATGTGCCACACTGTATCACGTGGTTTAGACATTCACCTTGGTCTCACGTAAAAGAGAAATAGCGAGTCAAAGCGCCCCAAAGATTGATATATTTTATTAAGCTGCGGTATTGTGATATATTAATGAGAAATACAAGACAAATAATTACACAAAACATCACGAAAGTAATGCACAAATTCCTTTGGGCACTATCTGAGGATGGTCTTTTTCTAAGAACTTCGGGCATTCAAATCGTTCAGTAACATAACACGAGTTTTTAAAGTTTTGTAAAGTTTTATTGTCCACAGTATTTTTAATTCAACAACAAGTAAAATTTTAAAATTTAACGATCGTATAGTGGATTTTTTTAAAAAAAATAAACTCAAAGTTATGAGACTCTAACATTCACACAGCGACGGACTAATCAGACTCTCTCTCAAATCTCTTACACAACAGTTTAAAACTGTAAACTTTAATGAAACGTTATGACAGATGGCATGCAGCCATAATTAGCCAATGAAAATTATAATATTACTTCAGCCAATCCAAACAGGCCGATTTCATAAAATATTTTCGATTGTTTATTACTCATTCTGTATTATGAACTTATAAAGTATAAGAACAAATTCATACCTTGTCCGCGTCCATCGTAAGTATGACAAGTGTTGTGACTACAACGTTTGTTGCTCCAAAGTCCTTGTTCAGCTCGTGAATAATACCCTTTAACAACCATCCAAGCAGTGGTCGCAAAGCCAATAATAAACAGAAGAGCACCAAGGGCTAAGCAGATAAGTCCAACTTTAATCCATACTGAAGATGTATTAAACGCCATATTTATTGAATGTATAATTCCGCGCTATTGAATAGAATGTCCGCCACTTGTCTGACTAACTAAGTCAGAAAGTCGGAAAGCGTTTACCAGTCAGTGCGAGGTATTTGGACGAGCACTGCGTTCCACAGCCTACAGGTTATAGTAAGAAGTTGCTATTGGTTGCTAAAATCTATTTATAGTTCATTCCGCCTCCGCTTCATAGGCGTTGCTATAACGATACTATTTCTCATAACTGTATGGACCGGATACGCGAGTCATTTGTAGTATTTTATTACTTTAACAGAAATAAGTTCACTGGTTTTACATACAAATTAAATGCACCGTTTATAAGACTGACTTTCAATGGTGAAACCACTTCAACTGTCTTCAACTCGCCCAACGGTGGGTTTAGTGGTGATGACTGCTTCATATTTGAGCAAAATAACAGAAATATAACCGTCTTAACTCCGCAGTTGATCGATACTCGCTCTACTGTCGTTCCAGACAGGCTAAGGGCGGATTAAGTCGGCTAGACCCTCTGTAGGCCTTAACATATTATCCAGCAATTTTTAAAGGTATTGAACACTTCGATAGCTAAATATCACACATATTTCGCTCGCTGTGTGCCTTTGGAGATGTGTAACCAAAATAGGTGCTTCATATTATCTGTCTACCAGAAAATCACCTCAATGGATTAAACATGCACACTGGAAATATTTGCACTTTTTCACTTTATCGAATAAGTGAATGTACCAAGAGTATACTTCAACTTTAGAGTCCAGTGAATAATCCAAAGTTTCCATTAAAACTTAGGCCATTCTGTTTTATTATTTTGTTAAGCGTCCGCGTGCGCCTAGGTTTTGAGCTCTGTCAACCAAAAAAGCACCATTTTATTCAAATTCACTGTTTCTTGATTGAATTTTACCGCTTCCAGGATTAATGACTGTAGTTTGTAAATCATGCTATAAGTAGAACTTTGTTTTAAATTGTGATTGCTTAAATTCTTAAATTGATGTTTAGTATTCTAGTGTTGCGTACACTGACTCACAAAATCAGAATCAGAAAGGTAGGTTAGATTTCTGTGTTCTGAGTTCAAACTAGTCAATTGGCGGTTGCTCATTTTAATAATATTTCTGATAAAGTCAAGATTTTTTTTCAAAATGACTTTGTGTTTTATTATAGGTAGCAATGTTTTGCAAAATGAGATTGACGTTTAACAAAATAAATAAAAACAGAATAGCCTTAAGCGTCCTTGAATTATTGTTCTTGGAACATTCACTACTTATATTGAAATCAGCAAAATGTCTTACTTAAGATGACAGAGTAATACATTACATATTATAACATCCGCTCATTTTCGGCGCAATATTACCTCTACCAACTCAAAAATTTGACTACCTCTAAGGTTTTGTACATTGCAAACCTATTCATACATTTAAATACAATTTCAGTTGTTTCCTGTGAATAACAATTTAAAATATTTATAAATACAAGGCCAGAAAAAGTAGTCCTGTTCACAGTTACCCGACAGACCGATTGCGCCGATCCTTACGTTTCTACCAGCAAATTCAGTTGATATATTAAGCAGGTTTCTTAAATTTACTACTAGTACAAAGTAACTTCTCCGAAGCTATGAATGAATCACTTGAGTCAGCAGTGGATGCCTTGGAAGCAATCTCTTCAATCAAATAATACGGCACACCAAAGGTTCGAACACACGAGTCCTAGGTCCATAGACAAAACACTCTACTTTAGTAGGCGTGTCCAGTGCTAAGTGTATGTAACAAAAATATAAACCATGGGATCTCCATAAAATAAGTATACACATACGTATACAGAGTTTGTAAGTACTATCTTGATGAAAAAGTTTAATTAACTTGTTCAAGTACAAATTCATACAAATGTGCGCCTTGAGCGACTTAGTGAAAACAAACAGCTGTAAATTCATCTAATTCTCATGTACGCAAACATAGGTCTATCACCTGCGTATAAACATTTAGTGATAACGAAGTTTTGACCATAAACAAGACAGTGCCTACGAATTAAACTTCTGTGTCAGATTAAGTTCAAGATTAATCGATGTGTCTGTGCATGTGTGACACACCAAGAATTTCGATCTGTTGTAAGACAATTATTTTCTGTCAATTGCTTACCAACACCCAAACACTGCAAAACATTCGTGCCTTGCGTGAAGCGGATCATAAACATATCGTCTGCTATATTTGTTTATTCCATTATGAAAATAACGTATTTTAATGAATTGTGTTTATCAACAATTAGTGACAGACGTGGATACCAATGGCAATTAACACTGCATCTTCTATTACGACCAGACGTGACCACAAATCAAGTGTTTTGAAAGGTGCAGTGTGTTATTCATACGTTTCTTACTTTAACATCATACATTTAACATTAATTAAGACTGGAGGAATGGAATTAAAACTCAATTCAAGTACACTGTGTATTATAATGTATGTATAATATTGTACAGAACTTCAAGATGTACAAAGACCAGAATCCAATAAAAATAAGTTACGTTCCTTGATCAAAACTTGGCAATATTTTATGTTTACAGTCAAAGCGAGGGAATATAATGTTTTACAATCAGAGGTCTAAATAGATCGGTCGTGTTTTAATCAGAAATTGATAAAACATGGCTTCATACAGATATTCTCTTTTCATTGGTCGTATTTAGCCTACGCTTGGCAGTAAACATCTACACGATAAAACACGGATAAAGTAGATTCCTGGAAGTCCGAGAAATAACTTCATTACATTCATATCTCACAACATCCACGTCAATGAAACGGCGTGCTCCGGTAAGAAAATTATACTTCACTATATCCGAGTTCACTATAACCTTGTTTTACTGTATTATTCTTCCGATATTTCTAAACACACTCTATGATGTAATTTGAAGTAATCAATGTTGTATCAATTAAAATTTCAGTCTGAATTCATAAGTTCACCATTCGATTAAGGGCTGATTTCGTTATGATATCATGACGCTTCTGTTTGGTTTGTATTTTTGGCAGAAGGTTAGGTTTGAGAAAATCTCTATGATATTTTTCAATTTTTTTAACGGGTGCTTGCACCTTACGGGATTTGTTCACTCCGCTGTTTGAATTTTGGTTAGGTTTAATTTCTTTGACAACAGTCTGAAAAAGGTAAACAACCTAACGAATTATGTCCTGTTTGACATCAGAAAAACATAGCGATGCATTTTCAAATTGAATGAAAATTAACTATCATTAGCGACAGTAGTGATTATTAATCATGCGGATATTCTAGGAATATGACAATATAATACAAACAATCCTACTTAAAAGATTAAAGATAACTTAAACATAAAATTAATGAACAACAATCATGAGATAAACATTGAGTCTAGTTCGTATAAAATATTGTTTACTTATATCACAGTTGCAGCAGAACTTACAATAGCCTAATATAAAATAAATAGTACATACTTTTGGAGGGGCCTCTAAGAATGGAACAATTATTGGAACACCACGAACAGCTTGTTTCTGTCCTCGGTTGTCAACTTGTCTATAAGATAAATGCAGCTCATTCTTTTGTAGTCGATCATCGATAAGATCTGGGGTACAGAGGTGAACCACTCCTTTCTAAATATAAAATAAAACTACACTGGTCTTTGAGGCGATTGCAACATTCAATGAATTAAATGCAGAGAACTCGAGTACTTGTAACAAATAATTAAAATCCATACTTTATGAATCCCTATTGAATATATACACGTAACAAATGATATGAAGCCTTGGTGGAGATTAATGTTTGTCGTTGAACTGCACTTGAACCGGGTGTATGCGGATACTGAAATAAACGGTATCCTGTCATTCACGGAAGCCTGTCATAAAGTGTAAGCCCCAATCACTAATTTAGGTAACTAATAAAATTATAAAATCTGTCTATAATACATTATCGCTGGCTCATCCAGTCAGTTACCAGTATTATCCATCGAAAACAAATCAAATTCTGAGTATTTTGTGCAGTTTAGGACCTACTTAGTCAGAAAAGTAGCAAGTCTACTTGATGGTAGAATTTTCTTATTTTTTTACCACATTCTTGTCTGACAGCAGTTGTAAGGATGAAAGGCATGCGCGCGTGTATATGCGAATGAGAGTTAATTAATGGTATCAGAACACAAGTTCGTCTGAAACCTGTGTTTTAGAGGATACAATTTAAGTTCCATTTCCCCACATCTCATGTGTGTTCTAAACTTTTACATTTGTTTCCTATGCGTTCAACTTTTGATGGGTTTACTTCCACTCAGCGTACAGAAGCATAAATTTATCATAACTATCTTGAGAATGTTGGAAACAAAAAGTAAGATTTGAGCTGGTAGTGAAATCATAAGTTTTATGACCTCAAGTTCGAGATTCTGTCGCTTTTGCATGGCTACAGATTTAGGCAAAAGTATAAATAATTATTTTCAAAATCCATGTGGATGAAATTTCGGTGCAGTATTTTAGAAGGAGTAGCTACCAGGATGAAGTTTGTTACTTGACATATCCCATCACTGAATTTAACATACCTTATTTACTTGCAACGTTTCCAAAGCTTTAGCAAAAGCTCTTCTCCAAAGAGCTGAATACAATTTAGCGCCTATCGAAACGCTTTTTGACGTCGAATGTTGTGTATATGACTGGGTCTGATTTTTTGCTCCACTTGTTGTCTTTGATGACTGTCCATTGGTTGTTTTTGCTGACACCTTTGCGTTCATTGATTCACTTCTGGGAATATCCCCGTTCGGATACCCCTTCGATGCCCGTAATTTTCTCAATTCCTGTTGAAAATCATCGCTTATCGACTGAACGTGGCCAAGATGCATTGAATTAGCTTTAGATGAATCCTTGGGTTTCTTAAGGTAATAATTTGGATTTAAGAGTCTTCGGTCCTGCAAAATATAAAAATAGCTCCTGCATGTGCGAAAATTTCTTAAAAAACTAAATAAATCTAACATACTATCGTCCTAAGGTCTCTAAACACGTGAATGTTCTTTTTTTAACTCAGCTCTCATTCTATAAACAACGATTGTATCATCAAACTTACAGTAACCTCTGTTCTAAGGAACTCATTACACCAAAATTCTTACTTTATTTATACTCAACAGAATACGATCGTGCGAAAAAGTGCCACTTGATTTCAATTAATTGTGAGACCAAACTAAGTCCTATTCATTTTTAATTATTTCAAAGTTTATATTTAGAATGAGTAGAATTTGGTAGTGAATTGCGGAAAAATGTAGAATCCAGGAACAGTGGTTAAGTTACTAGTAACTGCCCGTCAAAAAAGGACTATTTACTTACCACAGGTTTGGCTAATCTAGTGGAATTCGGAGATGTTTTTCTATCATTGCTTCCTCTGTCATCTTGCGCAATTCTATTAACATGTTGAGCTCCGAGGTCTGGATTCGATTCCGTCTTTGTAGAGGTTGAAAATATTCATTAAAATCAATATTAGAACAATATTTAGTTAAACTCATCATGTGGTATAATCCATCTTCATTTTTTAGAAATGAGAGAGATATAAGTGCGGTTGAAAAAGGAAGTGACGAATTATATGTATACTTCATTTAGGGTAAAATATTATTTCTGGATTTAGTTTTCGAAAAAAAGAGCGGATCTTCGCAGCTCCAAAATGTACAACGATTTTGACCATCTTATGACACGTACGATTGTTTAGGAATCAAAATATATTCTCGGCATATATCGGTTTACGTACCTACATTAGATATATTTCATTACTTAATTAATTTTGATTGGCATGGGCAGTTATTCTTTAATTTATACTCAACCAAAAATCAGATTAATTAATACTATTATTTTCGCTAATTATTGTTTACTGTACATTTAGTCAATTTTTGAATTAGCGGCCAACCGTCATAAAAGCCAGCATGTGAACAAAAGTTGCTACAAGGCATACATTTTTAGATACAATACGGCGAATAACCTCCAAAAATGCCAATTAGATACAAAAATCAGTATTTTTCTCCCCTTTGGTGGCCTTTAGGCACAGGTTTACATGTGTCTTTACAAGTAATAAAACTTTTTCTGAGCTAAAAATCATATTTACCAAATATCCCGATCGGGTGATCTGTGACTGATTGTTAAAACTGAGCGTACTGCCGGTGAAGTCAGATTCCATGCATCCATCCACTCCACTTAGCTTGTTCTTTCTTTGCAAGTAAAGCATCCTCGTCCTTGTCATTGGCACTTTCTTGTTGGTTCGTTTAGCCACGATACCGTTCTTCGATACCTTACGACTGTACTTATCATACTGTTCGTTGTCATATTGACTTGCGATTTCCGCTAAATCCGGAATACCTGTCTGTGTTGTTCTACTTAAAGTAGACAATTTACTGTGAATTATTATGCGGGCTAGACATTACTACATTGTTTTTGAAAACGTCATTGCGTTAGTTTCATTTCGCCTTTCCTTATGAATTAAATGTTTTTCATTTTTTCTTTCTTGTAAGGAATCATGCGTTCCTTCTATATTAAAAAATCTCAATGGAGTCATATTAGTTATACTAGTTAACATACGCGCGTATTTTTCAATTCTTTTAATAAAGACTCATAGCACATAGTCACTTTCAAACCGGGCTTTCTTAAACTCGTTATCCTTCATGTGGTTACACTAATAGTGTGTTACCTTTCCTCCTCCAGTCTTACTCTTTCAGCTTCACGTCTCTGTGCTTCCTCTTTCTCCTTTTCTTCAATTACAACGCGCTTTAATGTAAAACAAAGATTTAGCATAATGATATTCTAATGACATTAAAGAAATGTTTTAAGGTTTATGCTCGTAAAAAATTCTCAACGCCGTTTTTTCCTTCTAAATGAGTGCTTATTTTAAACACTGTTACTATGAACAGCATGGGATATAAATCAAGATAGATATTTGTCTAACAAAAATGGTCTAATAGCATAAATGTACGATAATTATCTAACATGACATTATACTAATTCATTGACAAGCAGAATTAGAATAGTGTCTAAATGACAACAAAACGCAACATTGTAGTGTGGTATGAGGGTTTATTACCGTTCAATATAAACACGAACGTGTCCATATTACTATGATAAGCGACAAGATAATTTTAAATAATACGGTTATTCAGTCGAGGAATGAAAGCTTATGCAATTTATCTGCTGCTCCTTTAAAAGAATAGTTTTTTTTAAATAACTGCATCTTTAATATTTATTTTAACATAGCTGGGTACCAGAAGATCTTTTCTATTTTCATCGGTGATATCAATTATGTTCTAGTTTTGTAACGGCGAGCAGGATGCTGCACGAATGCTACTTAGTGTTTCCAACCAGTTCGGACAATCCAAAATAACATTTAACAGAGTTCCACAACTAACTGACAATTCCTATATGTAGTGGCATTCCTTCGTATTCTACGATCACCCCAGTAGCAGAAATGTATGTTGTAAGGTTAGACATACATGGCATTACCCTAAAACAGATTTAATTAATGTTGAATATAAGTGATTAAGGTATTATATCCATTATACGGTTAGCTTCCTTTTATCGTGAGTTTTCATTCAAATGGATCATCCTGTTTCAAATAGAAGTCTGTGGGAGTAGCCAATTTTTAGAAAATGTAAGGCTTAAATCTTCTAAAAATTGACTACTCCCATAGACTTCCATGCAAATTAAAACGGGCAATAACTCCAAGGATTAATCGCCATTGTTTTTGAAAAATCTCTCTGTAAATCAATTTTTATTATAGAAACCTATATAAATTACAAAGATTCCCCAAATCTGTCCGCTCCTTTTTGAGATACTAATTTTGAAAATTATGGGTATCAATGATACTGCATCGAATGATATTTTAGCTAAGAAGTCAAGTTCGAAAATGTTTCGTTGAGAGAGTGTTGTATCACATAAATGTTTCTAGTAACTTTCCAGCGTTATGGGGCATATTCTTACCACAGCATTGTTATTTTAGAACGAGGGAAACTATTCAAGCCGCCAGAAGAAACATAATCCTACACATACCTTTTCATAAGCTTTCATAAGACTTTCATTTTCCTCACTCATAAGACCAATCAAACCTAGAAGGAAAATATAACAGTACGGTAACCGAAAAAAAAATACAGTAGAACGCGGTTATTTTTAATTCAAGGGGACCGGAAGAATTCATTATATGGAAGAGGGGTTCTACTCTCCAAAATATCAAATATCTGTCATCAATTTTACAATAATTCATTCATTTATTCTTTCCCTCTTTATTAGGCAAAAAAAACGGCATTACAATGCCTTTAGCCATCTACATACATACTATGGCAAATACCAATAATATACACGCTACTATATATATATATATATAGCCACACATGTGTTTAAAAGCATTTGCGCGTTAAAGGTACGTAACTACAATCAGTATGCAGATAACGGACCGACTGTCACCCTCCAGTCCGGCTATTATCATCCACCATAAAGTAATAGGCTGTATTAGTAGCGAAACAAGCAGAAATTAACCGTTTTAGCATTATCAATAAACAACATTATAACATAAAACACCACTGATAGAACAATACAACACACAACACATTATGAGACGAAAACTCCCTAAGCATATCAATTATAAATCAAAAAAGTAACGTACCCGCATATTCAATTTTTCCATTGTTTTGTGGATTAGCTTCTTCAATCATTTCTTCAATTTCTTCATGAGTAAAATCAAAACCAGCGCTTGCTATGACATTCTGCAGGTTCTCTAACGTAACATATCCACTCCCATCTGGGTCCATGACATCGAATGCTTCACGTATCAGTTTTTCTGACGTGAAAGCTTTCTCGTCATTCTCCATCATTTCAATAAATTCGTCGAAATCTATCTCACCATTACCTGAAATGTACCGGTAGTACACGTTTATTTTTTGTTTTTTATTAACCTCAATGTTAAGACCATCTTTGAGACCAAATTAATCGGTCGTAATATTGAGATGGTCACATTATCAAATTAAAATACAGAAGAAATATCGAAAAGGATCTGAAAATAAGTGGTCATTATAATGAGGTCATCGTATTATTGAGGTGGTTGACAAGTGAGATTAACCAGTGCTTTCCTAAGCACCACCACTTACGGTAAATCGTATTATATGACTGTTTGTACATTATAGTATCAAGTAGTATCATTTGATTGGCTGTTTGTACAAGATTAAGGCCGATTCCCAATAGTATTTTAGTCAGACTCAGCGGAAGTTTATTTCAAGCATGAACATGGATTCAAAGGTGGGTATTAAAATTTATTTGAAAGCAAGATCCACCACCACACTGACGTTAAGAAGGAAGCATCCTCACTCGAGAATTGCACCTAAAAATAAAACACGGGCGATTATGAATATGACAGAAAATATATTGTTTACTCTGTTTTACTCCAGACATAACACTTTTATGCAAAATCATTTTATCAAAAATCATTGATATCGATATTACCATCTTCATCAACACTAGCAATCATTTCCTTAACTTCCTCATCTGTAGAGTTCTTGCCAATGGATTTAAGAATTGATTTTAGCTCTTCAAATGATATTGAATTACTCCCATCTTTGTCTATTAGTTGAAAAACGTTCCGATATTCTACCAATAGAAGAAGGACAAAGTGATGATCCAATAACAATAGGTTTGTCAAAATAACCACACGAAAATTTTCCAGATACATTTTTTTTTTTTGGATCGAAGGAAAACTCTTATTTGCTGGAAAATGTAATTAAATCGATAAATCAGCACAAAAAGTAATTAAATCGATGAATCAGCACAAAATGTAATTAAATCGATGAATCAGCACAAAATGTAATTAAATCGATGAATCAGCACAAAATGTAATTAAATCGATGAATCAGCACAAAATGTAATTAAATCGATGAATCAGCACAAAATGTAATTAAATCGATGAATCAGCACAAAATGTAATTAAATCGATGAATCAGCACAAAAAGTAATTAAATCGATGAATCAGCACAAACCGCATATCATAACGTATTACTATCGACACAACGGATTGGAGAGTGAATACCCGAAACGAAACTGCTAATGGTGACCCCATGTATGTGATACAAATGAAACATACCACATACTTTTAATTCAACCAATATTCAGGGACACACACCATACAACATATTTTGCGGACTACATCTTAAGTATAAAAAGGAAAATTTGATACAGCTTATGCTATCATTAAAAATTGTTGGTTTGCAGTTGGTACTCAAGTTCTTTATAAAAGAAATCACCTATTAAGTCAGCTTATGCTATCATTAAAAATTGTTGGTTTGCAGTTGGTACTCAAGTTCTTTATAAAAGAAATCACCTATTAAGTCTTTTAACGAGTTTGACTGAAATATTTTTGTGCTTTATTTGATCTTATCGTACATTACAAGCATACAATGTTAACAAATAATACCTACGTACTCATTGTCAAAAGTTTTGGTCATGTAACTGCAAATCAACATTTTTTAAAGTTGGCCTTATGCAATTATTATATAAGGTCATGTCCATCAAGCGTAAACCACGTGACTTTTTTTTTTATTTTCACTTCATGTATCTGATATATACAAACTTGATACGCTATTATACCGCTAATGTTTCAAACCTTGTATTTTTTCTTCAGATAGACCCTTAGGATTACTTATTCCCCCTTCATAACTTGTACTTGGTTCAGCGTCAGGTGCTGTTTCTGGACGTTCACGTATTGATTCAATGTCTTTAGGTGTTTCTGATTCCTCATCATCTGTTGCTTCAGACCGATATGTTAGAACTTCCTTCAATTCAAAATTGCATAAATACTTTGATATAATGTGATTTTGTGTTTAAACAGTCAATCGCAGGATCACATAATAAAAAGTGATCTTCAATTTGGGTGGTCTTTATTCGGAGACAAAAAGAAACTGTAAATATTTGTTTAGGAAATGATTAGATGGTAATTATTTATAGGCGTTTTTTGTTGGGGTTTGACTTTGTTCAGTAACGAAACTGCCATTCATATTTAGTCATAGTCATATTTAGTCATTTAAAGTTGTTTCATTAATATGTCTTCTTAGTACATGTAATACGACTGTTATACAAGTTTTGGTACGTTCTTTTTATAAAGTAGATATATTCGTTTTACTTTTTGTGTATCTTTTATTCTACATATCACTTGATATTACTTGATTACTAGTATTATCAACATTATACTTCGGCAATTTAATCTATCAGCATAATCGAAAAAATCCGAATGGTGGACATGCAGCCAGTGTGATTTAAAAGGGTTGTTGAGAGAAGTGCTTCAATTACTATAATAACATAATAATGAATTAAACATAATGTAATCGACTGAAGATCGGAAAAATTGCAGTGAAACTTTTCTACTCGTAGTACACAATTATTGTAGCTATTATTATTATGTTATCATGTGCTTATTATAATAGCCTGACCAAGGACATGCAAGGCTGGATAGAACACATTAGTGCCATATACGTTTGTTTTAATAGTATAATAATGTTTTCAAGATTCTTACTAAGTATAAGTGTTGATTTAAATTTTAAAATACGAGTTCCATTAAATTCATAAGTTACACTACTTTAAATAAAACCAGATGTCTATCTCTAAGGAACACATAAATTAGTTTAAAAAATCGAAATTATGTGCTTGGGAATTTAATTGAGTTTATATCATTTTAGCGGCAATTCGAAGCGATTATAGATAAAAACATGTTTGCTCACTGACTATTCTACCCACAGCAATGAATAATTGTACGGAATAAAAACTTATTCTGGACGCAGACAGATAGTTAAATATGGAATAACACTTAGGGAATATTTTATGACTATCTTTACAAATTGCACGGACGTAACATAATGAATTTTATAAACTTGTCTGCATTTTACATAACTCATAAAACTTTACATAAAACTGACTCAAACCTTCACCTAACTCAAGCGTATTATTGTAGTTGATTAATTTAGTTTGATGTATAAGCTATCAAAATATTGATTTTAAAATGCGATAAATATTATTATTTTTGTAAAGTTTAAAAAATAAATAAAACATGAACGTACCATATTTTGATCCGTATATCTCATATAAGTGAACAAAGTATTGAACGGTCAAAATCATTACTCGTACATTTATAATTTTTGTCTGATCAAACGGATTAATGAACTAAATCTAAGGTCATCTGGGCAAACACGAGAAGTCTAACTTGCATGTATATCGTGTACAATTATATACATAATATACGATTAACTGTATTACTTAACATGTAATAACATTTCGGGTCAATTGAATTCTTTTCATATCAGATTTACTTATCGTACAAAACTGAATACCTGTATCATGTACTGTTAATCGACCTACATGACTAATACTATTAGTATTATGAATGATATTGCATATATTTCGGATATATGTGTTTTGGAATATTTTTCATGCGTGTGATATTTTTGCTAGATTTCCTAACGTCGTTTAACTAACTTTTTCTTCGTCTTTCGTCTTTTTTATGATAGTTGCGAACCAATGGCAACAGAAGAAGCGAGGTCGTCCAAAATGACTTATTGTTTCAAAACAGCAGTTTGAAAGTCAGTCCAAAATAAATATGTGCAGACAAATGATGATGTTTTTTTCCCACTTCTACATCAGGGTCAATTTTGACAAAAACAAAGCAAAAAGAAATGCTAAAGTTGTGAGTGGTAAAGAATAGGTGGCATAATGGTCCGCTATAGGCACTGTCAGATTATGGTCCTCTTATAGGCACTGTCAGATTATGGTCCTCTTATAGGCACTGTCAGATTATGGTCCTCTTATAGGCACTGTCAGATTATGGTCCTCTTATAGGCACTGTCAGATTATGGTCCTCTTATAGGCACTGTCAGATTATGGTCCTCTTATAGGCACTGTCAGATTATGGTCCTCTTATAGGCACTGTCAGATTATGGTCCTCTTATTAGAATGGTCATGAAGCATGCTAATCTAGGTTCAGATCAAATTGGAAATATTAAGTGGTATTGGTACATGTTTAGACAAAATTGGAATTAGTCATGACTCTTATGAGCAGTCTATAGTACCTGATCACTTGCAGGCAATTAACATTTTGGTATATATTTGACGATATTGAGACAATGATGTGAACGAATGTTGTCCAAGGGTTTGTCCAAACCGAGGGTTTCTTAAATCTGGTTAGATTTTTGATTTGTTTTCGATCAGCGATTTTTGGTGTAAAGGGGAACAACCCAAATGATGCAGGCGTGATCATGTTAATCAAGGGAGCTTATTTATAGATTTTGTGTAGAATGTCTTAGAATGAATACAAAACAAAAAGGTATGGAGTAAAATTAATCTATCCAAAAGGGCTGAGTTAGCGTTACTTTTTCAATGTTTTCGTGCATTAAACATCTGTTATTTTTGGTTGTTTAATTAAGTACTCATGGTTGAGCGTATTGGTTCTTAACAAAACATCGTCTTAAGCATAAAACAGTCAATAGCAAGAACTCTTACCGATTATTATCAATTTTCAGTGAATTATATCACAATATCAAGTCTTTTGTTTCATTTTCCGACCTAGTCACACACTCAATTGTGTTAAAGCGAGAGTTTAGGTGAGTGAATGTGACGGGTGTTAGAATGTTTTATTCTTGTATTCACATATCGTAGAACTTTAAGTACTGGTGGTTGAAGTATGGTAACGGACGTCACACAATTTTGTGCATATTAATCATGTTTAATCTCAGTCTTAAAAGACAAACATGATATTAGCTGGAAAACCCTAATATGTTGAAACAGCAAAGTAATTAAAACAAAACTATCAATGAAAAATTTCGAAAACTTTGCATGGTTTCGCCAATTTTTAGATGATCCCCATTAATCAAACCTGGGACCAATATACACATTTGGTCCCAGATCAAACTAACCGCCTTGTTAAACTATTCATTGCTCATTGCTACCGTACCATGCCAAGCGAACTATTCATTGCTATCTAACCATGTCAAGAAAATTACCCCATTCCAAATATGCGTTGTGTTGATGCGCAACACAATAAGGATGTTTGTTGGTATTAATGATAATAATTATTGCGTTTTCTCTTCAAAGGTGCCAAGTTTCAAGCATCCGAAACCTTAATCAACTCTTGTCAGCTGACTTGTCAGACGCACACTAAGGACAAACAATATAAAATGTTTCAATACAATAAACAGTTTATTTACACATGCATTTATTATAACCATGACATTAACAGATATTCAATACATTGGTGAGTCGGCCTACTTCATGTAAACGTTATATCAAAAGGTACTCACTGCTACTATACGAGGGCTTCACTCATGTTGTTTTGTTGTTCATAATTATCGTATAAGAGTAAAAATAACATGTAACGTAATACAAGCCTGGTACAGCGCATTTCTTCAGAGTTAATTAACTATTTGATGTCCCTAGATTTTACTTTTCAATGGATAGTGGAAGAAACAAAACTGATGTGAAGGCCTTTAAACACAATGCTGAATAAATAACAAACACCCAGCCATTCTTAAAAAGAAATATGTTTGGTGTAACCCGACCGACTCATAAAAATCACCGCGACTCAACTTTTTCTTAACCCTTCCCGTTAAAAAAAATTACCCTTTCGTTATTAATAATTCTTTTCAGGAACAAATCCCTTAACACTGAAAAAAATGTTGGGTCGCGTTAGAGCAAACAAATAATTTTTAAGGATGGCCTCACAGTAAGAATAATGATAGTAAAATTTGAATAATAGATAACACACTCACAGACCGCTGAAATACACTCACATACAGAGAGAAATTAACATAGCTACCATTTTATTAAACATTTTGCGTGGGTCAATTCCATACAGAAAACAAAAACCTTGACCGTATCATCTAGCGTCCTTGTTTATCTTATTTCTGGTTGATTAATTTTCTTTGAACTGTTTTTAAATTACTATGTACAAAAACAGATACAGGAACTGTAAACGTATACAGATAATGGAATAATGATATTTAAACGCAATCCAGGCAAACATGGTCAAACCACTGTGTGCGTGGTATAAAAATGCCTGTGAGCCATGTTGCGGACTCTAGTTATGAGACATGACGTCATATTTGCGTCCGGTGGCATATGAATTGGAGTGTTTCTATGTATAATTAAGCGGTACGTTGTCATCGGCCCTTTATGAACATATCGTATTTAAGCTATTTGACTGCTTTCTTTGTCTCAGTTTGCTATCAGTTATTTTGTTAATCATATTTGGAATTATCCGTCACCATACGTATACATTGTATAAGAATCATGTAAAATACAAAGTTGTTGGTTGTCTGTTTCAACAAAATATTCCAACTGTCTTTAGCTTGATGGTCACATCGGTCCAGCCACAGTCTCTGGAATGAAATAAAGTTTAATAAGTGTAATAATAGCATTTAACCTGATCTTCGTTTTTTCTCGTTCGTTTTTCCGGGTGGAATGCCACTGAATTATTTCATTGTTTTGACACAAGAATAAAACAAAATTATGTACATTTTCGTGTTTATGACGAATACAGTGAAACGTCAATAATGAGACCCTTCAGGACCCCAAATAAATCGGTCGTGATAATCGTGAGGTGGTCTTATTATCAAGTTGAATTATAGAGGAGTTATTGAAAGCCGGTCCGGTGATAAGTGGTCGTTGTAACAAAGTGGTTGTAATATTGAGGTGATCTCTATATAATGTTATACTATCCATGTATACACATTCAAAGTACAGAATGTTTTATAAAGATCAATTGGTTCATGAACTAAACAATAATGTACTACCAGTCTCAGGTATTTCGTATGTGTCTTGTGTATAGGACGCACGCATATTTCTCGACCTGTCTAGCTCTTCATAGTATTCCATTTCAATGGGGGCGCTGTACGAAGAGACAGACACACAATGTTACAAGAATAGGTAATTTATATCACAAGAAAACACATATGACACAGAATAAAAGGAGGGCAATTAATACAGAGAATACTTATACGTAGAGAATTATCAGTGTTTGTTGATCTTATACAAAACGAAAGTAAGACCACCCCTAACCGGGAGATCCTGGTTTGAATCCCGGCCGCGGCAGGTCATACCCAACCATGAAAATTTGACAAAAATGTCGATTTTCCGCCACATGTGGAGAAGTTGCCGGCTCCTTGTGGAAGGGTAAGTTAGTACTGGTTGGTATATAGTCCAGGAAAACTGGTTAGGTGAACCGGTCGCCGTATATAACTGAAAAATTGTTGAAAAACGGCGTTAAACCCCAGTCAACCAAAAACAAACAGACAACCCCTAATCCTTTATTTGTTTACAATCAATCAAATAATTCTCTGTTTTCGACTCATAAATGACAAAGCAATATATAGGTCCAAGTTCATGATGTTTATATCTAGCTTTCGTACACTTACATGTCTGCTTTTCTGTTTTGCATCTCATCAGCCACCCTTCCTGTTTCACCTACAATATGATGTCAGTATATAATAAAATGAACTGTGTATTCTTACTTTTGAATTTTATTCAAATACATGTAATTGCTTAGGATATGTCTGGACTACGATTTCTCACAGCGCTTTGATTCCATAACCATTATATTTACGCTCTGCAAAAGTAGCCTACATTATTTTGACCTCCACTTGAACAGGCCTTTTTCATTCAGCAAGTGGTTTGGATGAAGTGATACTAATATTCGATACCAGTGCTCCTTGATCAAATTGAAAATTATCCGGTGTTCTCAGTGTCAGCCTTAGACTGTAGTGTAGAGTTGAGTAAACGCTGTACTTGGATTATATAACTTATTTGTACGTTAAAAAAATTACAATTATGATAATCCTTATGATGAAAGGTTCTGCCCTGGTATTTAAAGTATTTACGCCACCATTTACCGTTAGCATGTTTGTTTTTCGGCACATACGTGTAAAGGATTTCATTTAAATTGGGCAGTAAGTCTGGCTCCATAAACCAGCCGACACAAGCAATACGCTGCTTGATAAATGTTTGATTTCTGGACCTGCTGGTGAAATTAACCACCAGTGTACAGTTTGAATTATGATATTTACACAGGCGGTGTGAAGATAGATGTGAAATATGTAGCGACAGATTGCACGAAAACCTATTACGACTCAACACCACATACCTTTCGCCCAGGAGCCATTCCTTCCGGACGTTCTACACGAGCGTGCTGAACACACAGAAAGGAATACCAATGTTAATCCAAGCATCGTTCCTAATACGGATACTGCTACAATAAATGAGGTTTCGTCTGCAAAATATGTCATGTACATGTTAAAACATTGTATCATTGAAGCTAGTCAGTGACACACATACACTGATGCATCATCTTGATAACATACCTTTACCGTAGCTTCCCTCGTGACATAAGGTGTCAGTATTCAAGCATCATAAATGATGAAATAAATAAATGGTAATAAATGATATTCAACAATAATTAGATCGTTAAATTCCTTGAATGAGAACACGTGAGTTTGACGTGTATAACATATCGGTCAGACGTCCCCTCCGAATAGTCCTGTGTTGCAACATATCAGGTGAAAGTCTCAAAAGAGATGAACTATTACTTCATTAAGTCACATCACATAACGGATAACATCCAATATTATATATAATATATCAGATTGTGTCTATCCTGATGATGCGAAGTAAACGCTGAGATAGAGAGAGAGAGAGAGAGAGAGAGAGAGAGAGAGAGAGATGCGCCATTATGGTACGGATACAGCGTTAAAATAATATTTCATTTAGATTGCAACTGTTGAAAGCTATTCACGTAGTATATTTGCAATCAAATTTGCAACCTAATGAAGCAGTATCTTTGCAGGCAATATCGATGGTGTAGTATAAGCCACATAATTCTGAAACGTTGTTTTGAAATAAAATTATTATTTGTTGGATGTGCAATTATCTATATAAACAACATGTATATACACGATACAACGTGCAGATTTGAGTTTAATATTCGTAAAACACGAAACAAACCTGTGTATACGCCATTAACTTCAACGTAAAGACTTCTCTCTACGATGCGATCAGTACCATTCCTTGTTGCCTGACACGTGTACATTCCTTTTGATGACTCGTCAACTTGTCCGAGACTTAGAACATTCCCTACACCAGATCTGTCCCAGGTTATCTCACATGGAGGGTTACAATCCGTGGAACAAGTAATATCAGGTAAAATATCGCCACTTTTGACAAAATAACTTGTTCCAGAAGGATTGAATTGTAGTGGAGAATACGGCCCATCTAAATATGAAAACAGCTCATTCAAAACAAATATTTCCATGTTTCTATCGACTGAATAGATTGCAATAGGCATAAGGAACACACGAAAATAAAATCGTCTTGAATGAGTGACAAACAATGAGCATACCGAATAAAACACACAGCATTAATAATCTTTGTAACTGTGAATGTTATTTGTACCATACGTAATTTAAACACGAAATACATGTATATATTTTTTCTCTACCTACTAATCAGGTTTCTATCAATGTTTACGGTTTTAAATTAGTTCTGGAATAAGAAGTACCGGCATACGGACAGGATTTTAACAGGATAATAATATTGGTAGTCCTCACGTAAAAATGTATAAAAAATACGATGACTCACACGAGACCCAAAGGGTCAAATTCACATCATGAACATCACCATTTTTTACTGTAATACGATAAGTCACATTTTTGTCATTCAAATATCTCGGCATTCTCATAACTATCATTCGTCCATCTTGTTCCATGAAGTCTGAGGACTGTGAGATTTTCATACCGTCCAATAACCAAGTCGCTGTAGCACCTACATGTGGTTTTACCACTCTTGAAGCAGGTGGCGATGCATCAATATGAGCCGGTAAAAACTCTTCGAATGTTGTCATGCCTTTGGGGTTCCAAATACCTTACCAATATGAAGTGATTGCTTATTAATACTGTCAATATTCCACATTGACCCTAGCATGTATGAATACTAGAGAACGATACTTATACATTTAACACACCATTTGAGACTTATATCCGACAAATTCCAACCAAAGCCCGACAGATTTCTTTATACATAAGATATACTATGAAATAATGTAGGGAGCATGCTGGCTTTGTGTTTTGATAAATTTCGGACCTGTCGGACATGTAGGCACGTAAAGACCTGTTCTCATGATATATCATACATAAACTAGTCCAAAGCATTCCGTGCGTACTTATGCTGAACAATTTTATCATGCCGGCTGATTTATAACCAAAGATATTTGTGTATGGAAACAAATTCTAGTTTGAATTACGTTTAACAGTCTGAACCTCTTTTGCAAGGTCATCGTCCATAAAGTATTGAGTAAGATAATGCGTAAAGTTCGAAATGTATAATCCCTATTGACGTGAATCCAGAAAACAACATCTACGGAGGTTGAATCCAAATTTGGCGCTGATTACTAAACCACTGCAGATGACGAGAAGGGCTTTCTTCAGCCCAGTTTCTGCATGCTTTTTTGCATGATTAATTACGTTCAAGAAAACAATGCTGAGCACAATAACTTTTAAAATGATATATTATCAGTAGACATGACACCAGACTTACAGACAGACACTAATTATGTCACAGCAATTCGGTTTGTCGACCGAATCAAGAGCAGAAATAATCGACCTGCACATTTGTTTTATATGTACAGATGTACAGCAAACTTAATTTTATTATATCATGAATTTTAGTTGCAAACAATTCACTAAACAGTGCTGCAAATAAAGTTGAATATGAATTGCACAGACAGGAACTCATTTTAATATTATTTGTTGCTATTACATTTTTATTGAAATGCATGAAATATGCATGTAAAGGACTTGTTACATTTTTTTTTACAATTTTGTATTTTTTGAATGCATAAACATGTATTCAAGTACATTTAATCACTAATTATGTGCACTATTTTCTTATCTTTTATTACAAATGTCATTTAAGAAAAATAAACTGTTAAATAACTAAATAAATGTGTATAATTACCGACAACAAATAATTCCCAACATATAAATGTTCTTCCATACTTCATCATATACATCCCACTGTCGTCAATAATGACATCTTGAATTGTTAATTTTCTTCGTTTCCCAGTAGGTGAAATGTTTACTCTGTCATCAAATGATTGAATATGCGGCATGTCTGACTTTAACATACTTGCAGCAAACAAAGGTTTTCTCATAATTATACCCCTGTAGATAGAAATATCCAATGTTTCGTCAACACCAATCGTCACAAAACTTCCTTCTCGTACAAATTCTGTGCTGTTGAATTTACAGGCTGAAATGAGACGCCGTGCACAAGACACTGTAACGTGGCCAAACAGAACAGTAAAGTTTCTAATGTAACCTGGTTTATTTAAATTAACCATCATCTTTATAATCGAATCCAAAGTGATCCAAAGATCATGAGAATGTTTTGTTTTGTTCTTCAAACTGTAAAAATATGGTTAATAGAAGTATGATGACAAGAAAAAACTTACTGTCTCTTAATGTTTGCTTGCAGTATTTTTATTTTAATAAGTTCGCTAACGGTTTTGATTTCTGCTTGTTAAAAAGAGTGAAGAAGTTCCAAATGTAATTATTTTCTAAATTAAGAATTAACATAGTTTTTAAAGGCCTGGTAATTTCTCACATTTAGTATAACTTTGGTAAAAAATATTGCAGTTTTTTGTATTCAGTGATTCAACAGCAAACAAGAGCTATTTCATATTTTTCGTCCAAACAGAAATATGTTTAAAATAGATAAAAAAATTTTACATGTAAGGCGAGGTGATGTCAATGTAGTTTATATATAGTCTAAAACTATTTTCAGTTTTATCTAAAGTGAGAAATGGGGATTAAAACACCTTACACTAATTATATCATTCATCTACGTTTGATTTATGATAAAACATGTCAAAAGGTAAATGATTAGTTCATGTTGATTCTCATTGATTCTCAATTTACATGTAAATCAACGAAAACGCATGTCTCTTCATCCTATTTCATCCTGCATATATATATATGTAAAACCTGGGATATCTCGAGCATATAGCCCCCATGATAAAAACAAATACGAAATGATCAGGCTCAATTCATATCTGTGACTAATGGCATCATCAATGGGGCAAATTGGCCGATTTGCTATGTCCGAATTGTCTCCATAACGAAACAAACTGATTCAATCATATTTGCCACAACATAACAAATTGTAAATGTTTCAATTACCATTTCATTAATGTACAAATAGGATTTATACTTGATCGACGTGTTTTTAATCTATGTAATGACCTTGAAGCTGTTGAAAAATTAGCATCCTCTTTGATGATTCCGCCATCTTAGTCTTTGGGAAAGACATCTAGTTTGTTCAAAGCAACTTTGTTTTGATGAGGAATTATGTCAGAAACTGGTTGAGTGAAAACAAACTATCCGCCCTTTCAAATAAAACCATAGTAGTGAGGAACTTGTGACGGTAAAACTGTATTAAATTCTGTTTGAAACACCCTAGACATTTTTGTAATGGAAAAAATTCACTCAGTCTAATGAGTCAGTGAAAAACCTAGGTGCCGATCTGCACTAATCTTTGTCTGGAACGGCCTTGACTAACAATGTCATAAAAAGCCAAATGCTAGACTAATTTTTATGTAGGGAGAATAATGTCTTAGGTAAATATACAAAATAATTTCATTTGTACAATAATGTCAATTTTGCTGTTCGTTGTATCCAGGTCTCTATATTTTTTTTCAAAAAATTCAGGTCGCTCAAAATAAGCTTACGCTCGTTTTGTACTGAATAATAGCCTAGATCCTGCCCTTGGAAAGAACATTTTAAAGAGAATGGTCGGCTACCGGTTATCGTGCATGTTAACCATATTATTCACATTGAATTACTAAAGATACATAACCCAAATACATAATACAACATTCTGATTTGGCATTCCCGCAGTAAATCAATTACCTGTGATTGTTTTTACCGAAAGAATGACATGCCATAAAAAATGTGTAATTAATGTAAGAATTTCTAGTTGATTGAAGACACAAGAAACCGTATGAAAATAATGCACTGTACGATACGTAGATTTGAAGAAAGCAATCTATACCGATGTTTGTTTTTATTATGTTTATTGAAAAAATACAATCTAATTACAGATTACAGACCACAATATTAGATCTATAGAATGTATGACAAAACCAAGTTGTTTCTTATCATCAGCAATAATATTGAATTATTTCTAATTAATACTCACTCTTGTAAAATCTGCCAATTTTAGATAATTAAAGTCTTGACTAAAAGTAATTTAAAAAGGCAAATTTAAAAACAAACCCGAGGTAAATCGATCCTCTGCAATTCCATTCACGACGAAAAACATGGACAAAAAGCATGTCAGCTTTACAAAATTCAACATATTGTCTCTGGGATTAAAAGTTCGCAATAAGATGTAAAGAAAGTCAGAAAGTTAAGATAACGTTGAAGTGCTGACTTGACTTGATTCACAACCCCGGACATTAAATACATGCTTATATATGTTTATCATAATTATGTATATCATACCAGTTTGTGTTGCTACGATAAGCAGAATGACATACAGCGTCTGTAGCACAATGTCTTTTATATATTTTATATTTTCACGATTTGTTTCATTTTTATTGTATATCAATTCATAAATCCAGACAAATACATTTCAAACTCATTGAATTACATATGCTTGAGGGACCTCCCTCGTCTAGAGGTGAAGGTCTCTGACTAAAGATCATTAGCCCCTCACCGCTGTGCGATTGAATCCGACCCGGAACCAAATTTCACGTGAGGAAGCTGTCCGGCTAACTTATTGAAGGTCTGGGGTCTTACTCAGGGTATGGCTGGAATCTTCTTCCACTGTTAAAGCTGGAAAAGTCGTCGCCAAATGATCCTGTCTGTTGGTGTGGCGTTAAATCCCAGTGAAAAAATGTCTATTACTATTAAAAGGACACAATATGTATACACATGAAAATGAAAGCTGTTCAAAATTAACCGATTCCATAGTACCTATATTTTAAAAATGAACGGAAGCTGAATTCAACTTTTATATAACATACTTGAATAGTACTTCATTTGTAATAACTCTTCCGATTTGTCACGTAACTAATAACTTGTTTTGTATCATCAGCGTGAGTCTGTAGTATATGGCTTAGTGTTGTTTGGCTTTTTCTGTTGGTACCATTTGCAACAAGAAGCCACTAGATATTCATTATATGGAAATGTACTCTTGCAATTGAATTTCTGAATGCAAGCGAATAAGTTAAATAATATCATTTTTGGTAGTCCAGACCTGCGCAAGAAACCTTATCAATCTGTATGCTCTCATAGCCTTTTCTCAATGATCAATATATTTGAAATTTGTTTTCAAATGAAAAGCGATTCATTAAGATCAGCCTGTATTTTTCCATATCATATATCATGTCAATAAAGGTAAGATTTTTTTAGACATTCTTACATTACTGAACATTGCATCTACAAACATACCACATACACTGATCCGAATTTCTAAACGTCCGTCTTGTAAAACTTGATCCCAAGAATTACCTAAAATAATTGAATTAATTCATATGCTGTCAGAGCATACAATCGATCTACATTAAGAAATCGGGCATACGAAGTAAATATTGGATTGAATGCATTAAAAGTCTAGAAATACAATGTACATGTATAGAATGTAGATATACAATAAAGCCAGAAATTGCGACCACATCAATATCACGCCCATCTTGTTATAACGACCACTTATTGTCGGACCGGCTTCCGATAACTCTCCTATGATTCAACTTGATGTTTGATCAGATGATCCTATTATAAGTTCAGCCTTATTTACGATAATGAAATATTTTCCGCAATAGCTTAATTAATCTTTATCAAAGTTTCATGACGATTGCTGCTTCCTGTTTGAAGACAAATAGTTTCATGTTTTTAAGATTAGACATTGATAACGTAAATGTACATTCACATGTTTATAATGAAGATATACATATCTAACTTACATTAAATTATCATGAATATAATTTATTAAGGACAAATGGCTACTCAATGTAAGTAAACACGTATGAATCAAATAAGACAATAATATTTTAGCGCAATCCAGACAAACATGACCGAATTTAAGAGTGTATAAAACATGACTATAAGCAACATAAAATGTAAGTATTCAGATTCTAGACACGAGACACACATCCAGTGGAGTATGAATTAGAAGCTTAGGTTCCTGTACCATTTCATGTACATGCTGCTTCAATAAGCTCAATAAGCAGTATTATGTTGAAATTCACCTTATTAGACTTTTACCATTCAGCCAGTGTAATGGTCTGTATAGGGAAGCTTCAATGATTTTTATACCAATGCTCATTCAGAGGTCGACTTGAAAATAGAGCCAAAAGGTAGGACTTTGAGTGAACACTGTACAACTGAGTTAATATTGTACTTAGTGTAAACCAATTTGATATTTTTATGAAATAATTACATTGTATCTTCATATGTTAGTATAGTGTGTGATTTTTATTAGTTTGATATTCTTGCTTCAAGATTTCGCCACAGATTAGTCGATACAAGCAATGCTTTCATTAAGAAATTAATTTGAGTATTCGTCTTTGTGCATACAGTTTTGTTTCTTTTATGTGAGTTATTGTCACCGGGGTCTAACGCCGTTTTTCAACATTTTTTCAATTATATACGGCGACCGGTTCACCTAACCAGGACTGTATACTAACTAGTACTAACTTACCCTTCCACAAGGAGCCGGCAACTTCTCTACATGTGGAGGAAAATCGACATTTTGTCAAATTTTCATAGAAGGGTATGCCCTGCCGCGACCAGGACTCGAACCCGGATCTTCGGGTTACAAGTCCAGCACACTAACCACTGGACCACAGCCGCGGCCGTTTGTACAGACATACACGAAAATTTACGAAAGACAGACAGTGGTCTTACCATTGAAGCAGGTGGCGATGTATCAATCTAAGCCGGTAAAATCTCTTAGAATGTTGCAATGCCTTTGGGGCTCCAAACATCTTAAAAGTGCATACTAATATGAAGTTATCTGCGATTAATATCTATCAGTATTCCATATTGACATAAACATGGTTGTTATGAAGCTGAACAATATTATAGGGGCTTATTTATGACCGAAAAATGTTTTACTATTTCCCTTTTCGTGATATTTATGCATGAAATAAAAAAGCTGTTGAGCGTAGACAGAATATTTGTTATTTTATAAACGGCACAGCTATCACATTCTTGAAAGGAGGTCGTCACTGATGTCTCTCCTGACCGCTGGTCTTGTTACACGCGTTGCATGGACTGGATGATGAAGATACCAATTAGTCACGATGACATAGTAAATTCATAACAAAATTTACCCTCATTCAGAAAGATAGCTAACAGATATAATAATTAAGCAAAATCACATAATTGTAATTTTAAAATGTTGGAAAGACAGGAGGAGCAGGATGAACTGTGGGATTGGTACAGTTAATTATACAACATGGTTAAAACAGGATGGAACAATATGGGAAAAAAGGTGAAACTAATCAACAAAACAATTCGTGATACATTCAGACATAATTCAAGGACTGAGAGATGAAGAATTGGGCGCATGGGTCGACTATTTTTGTTCTGATGGTAGCTACTTAATATATTAGACAGTAGATGGGCCTGTGTGTATTTTGTGTGACTTTGCTACTTTTTGGCTAGTTTAAAGGGAGGGTGAGTGGGCGGGTGCGTGAATGCGTGAGTGAGTGACAATTTTACGAGTTGGTTGTAAGCTTTGTCTGTAAAGTCTATAAGACAACGAGACGGTTTTTTAGTACCATTGTCATACATTTCCTGCTTCTTAGGATGACGTTAATTCATGGGAAGAAACATTTTGTCTGTGTTTTGTTTCGTGCGCCGAGTTTCAATATGTACTGTGATAATGAGAAGAAGTTGGTACAAATGACATTGAACATAGTATACCGAGCTAATTTGTCATAGAGAAACACTGGGATTTTAGTTTATTTATAAAATATAGCTTAACATGACTTTACAAGGGAGTTAAATATGTTGTCACTATAATCGCCCGTTATCTCACGAGTTATCGATGTACCGTTATCAAAACACAAGTGAGAAAAGTTAGCCAAGAAAACTGCATTAAATAATAGATAGATGGTAGTGTTACCAAAATATTGTAGTTAAAAGTTGTTACTGTATATCATCAAGATAAACGTTCCTTATCACAATATATGTCATGAAAAAGTGTACCAAATGTTTAGTTTATCACAATATATGTCATGAAAAAGTGTACCAAATGTTTAGTTTATCACAATATATGTCATGAAAAAGTGTACCAAATGTTTAGTTTATCACAATATATACCATGAAAAAGTGTATCAAATGTTTAGTTTATCACAATATATGTCATGAAAAAGTGTACCAAATGTTTAGTTTATCACAATATATGTCATGAAAAAGTGTACCAAATGTTTAGTTTATCACAATATATATCATGAAAAAGTGTATCAAATATTTAGTTTATCACGATATAGTATACCATACGTAACGTTTATAGTCATTACCGCTCAGATAATGTAAAAGAAATGCCTTATTTTTAGCAATTATTAACAATGTTTGGAATTCAAAGTTCAATTTTTCGATAGTTTATTGGTAAATAGACGCATATATTAATTGACTGCTAATTATATGATGGAATGTTACACATAAGTGTGTAATTGTGTTTCACTGTTGCAGAAAAGCTTTATACAAATATTTCATCAGGTGATACATCAAATACTATTTATATCATATGAACTTAGATATTCAAAACATTATTGTTAATGCATTAGTGTTTGTGATATCAATGATGATAGAGCAACAACGGCATCATCATCATCAGCAACAGAAACAACAACAGCCGTCATTGTAACAGCAGCAACAACAACATCATTAGCAACAATAATTATATAATAATGATTGTTATTATAAAGACGATGATGATAATAATAATGGTGATTGAAATATTTGAAATGAATTTGAAAATAAGAATATTAATGAAAATAAACATGTAAATTATATATTAACACTTATTATAATGGCATTTATATTTAATTACTTTTTGGCTTGAAATTCAGAAATATTAATATCCATTTTAATGAATGACTTACATCACGAGGTGATTATTGAGTAGAATCTTTCACAAACGATTCTATAGCTTTAGGTACTTAACCGATATTTTGAAACAGAGAAAGAGCGACTAATTTGGTAGGCTTGACTTAGTCTTCCGTTAACATAACGCTTAAATGTAGTGTTGACTGAGGGATTTTATCGGCTGTAAGAATGTAACAACGGTTGTTCTGTGCTATATACGTCAATTTATTCCTCAAATAAAATCCCTTTTATAATCTCCCCCATTTTTCTTCGGCTGAAGTAAAATGACAGTCAGTTCAAATAGAATCTACACACGATTTGGTCAAGTTAAGTCAATAACTGTTAGTACATATAACATCCTCACAATGGAAAATACAATCGTGATGTTTACTTAAAGTTTTATACACAAGACAAAATTGTTGACACTTTGAGCTTAATCTGTTGGCAAGATCGTATTCCGTTGCTAACCACAATAGTACGATATATATGCATTTCAAACATTCTATTGTTACGCAACGATATATTGTTACGTGTGTGTTTTTATGCCAAAAGAAAATTTCCGACAGTTTACTTTGGCCTTTGATCTGTACGGGAACATAATTTTATCGCGAGTGTGTTTCGTGAAGTTAAGCCCATAAAGTAATTGATATACATTAGTGTATTAGTGATTTTTTTTTCAGATAAAACAAAAAGAGCACAGACAACCGCAACTATCATGGTAAGAATTTATAAAATAATTTTATTTTTCAAAATTATGTACATCCCTCTATCAATCATTTCACAACATTTAATTGATTGTATTTGTAAATAGTATGTACATATATATAAATATAACATTCTAAAATTGAAAAGGCAGATCGTTGCGCTTTTTAATATGAAAATTATTATAAAATATTATAAAAAAGAGAAAAAAAGAGGCTGCGGGACTAAACATGAAACTAAGACAGATTAGAGTGAATTTATTTTTTATTTATTTATGTATTTATTTTGATAAATGCAAAAAAAAAACAACATGATATTATCATTATATTAATACGAATAACGAAGAGCTGTTTTACGTGGTATAGATTATTTTTGTAGATTTTTTATCACATTTTTTATTTACTTAAGCAATATGTAATGGGTTTACATACGTTCATGCCATTTTGAAGGAGTTTATAAAAGCTAAAATATGTTTCAGACGGGAATTTATTATTGTTTCACCATTGCATCACGCACAATTCCATGACAATGTCTAGGGTATTAAAATATTTTAGTGAATTATAGAATGATTCAGGGGCTTTAAGTTTTTCCATGGGCATAACATAGCTCACATATTACTTATTTCATTGATGTATTATAAAATATTAGGATGTAACTTTTCATTTGAGAAATGACATTTTTGCTTGGCATTCTTGCAATCTGTCATTCAAGTATATTATATGCATAAAATACAAACACTTAATGTTTGATAGACATTTCAAGGTCAAAATTCATCTCTCGTGGCGTTACTGGTATAACAAATCAGTTTCATTTCCAACATTAAGACGACGCCATGAACGTAAATTCCGAAGCTGTACCCGGTTTCCCTATAACCGTGTTGTACTGTATTTAGTCTACTATAAAGTAAATGTACACCAATAAATGTGCGTCAATTGTTCGCTTGGTAGCTTTTATTTACAGATGGCTAATTACTAAGGATGGGTCGATTATAAACTAAAGGGTGTAACTGACCAGGAACATACATGTATGAACAAATATACTAAGTAAATATGTATAACAAATCCAAGTCCGTCTGACTATATTACGGGATGGGTTTAGCGTGTTAAAACTTTGGACAACTATAGTCTAATTTAAGATCTGTATTAAATTTTAGTCTGGTGAACAGCAACAAGAGACAGAGATGACGGAAGAAATGCTCCAAGGTCGGTATATAACTCCGGATACGTGTTAGGGCCAGGTTCAAGATTTGTCAACTTTAAAAGTTTGAATTACCAACCTATTGCGGAATTACTAATTTGAAAGTCATTGATGGTAAATCCATCTTTTAAAGTTGACAAATCAAGAAAAAATAAGACCCTGAAACGCTTTCGTATAATTTACAGGTACATCTAGCTGAACTGAATAGAATGTGAAATTAACAAACCACAGCACATCTATCTTTAATGTTGAACAAAATAGAACTGAACTGAATAGAACAGAACATGAAATGAACCCATCTTAAGTAAAACTGACGTAAAACTGGACGTAATATGAGTGTTATTGTTTTTGTTTACGATTAAGGCTATAGTCCTCTTTTAAGTTACACTTAAGATGAAAGTGTATAGGAACATCGTATTTTATATGTATAGTCTATGTGATTATTGTTCATAATTGATTATACGGTCAAACAGGAGATTTAATGCCACCAGAGTGGAGAGAAGAATCACAGTCATTATCCTCCGTTGGCCTTCAAATAAAGGTTTATTTGGTCGAATGTGTTTGAGCGAGCCCAAAAACTTCCATGTTGATCATGGGTGACCTTCCTGCACTCATGATCGTCTAAAACAATGCTAGATAACACGTTTAAAATGCTGGTAGTTTATTATCATTGTAATCGAATTCATTGTTACGTAAAAACTTTGTGTATTAATATTGAAAATCGTCTCAGTATTCTTAAAACATGCGCGATGTACTTTCAAGGCTAATTGGTGAACATTGTACTTTCAAAATGTATACTTTACAACAATTGAAATAAAATCCAAATACAAATACTGAAATAGGTCTTGTATGTATGTATGGAATCAAAGTATAAAATCGGGTCTCTAAAATTGGTAACTCAGGACATCCTTAAAATATATTCGTTAGCGGTTATGCGACCCGAAATTTTAACGGTAGGTAAGCAGATAAGCATTTTCTGTTAACATTTTGTGCTTATACTGAAAACAAAAATCTTGAATCAAAAACCAAAAATATTTTTGTTAAATCCGTTTAAAAACTTTTTTGAATTTTCTAATGCGTCGGATGCGTAGTGCAAACCAACAATTTTCTAAGAATGACCTAACTAAGAATATTTAACTAACATGAGTATTAACTACTTCAGATTGGAAAGGTATTAAAATCATTTCGTATTGACATTAAATCGGAACGGTAAGTGGACAACGCCGCAGTTCAAACAAGAAGACTAATGGCTGACAATATTTTCTTAATATCGTAATAAAGGGTTAACTATACCAGTACTTATAAAAAGTTTCACAAAATAGTTTTATATACCAAAAACGGTCGAAGGTTAAATATTGAAAATTTTCAACAGCTCTTGTATGTTGACATTTTGGATATTAACTTTTTAATGTAAACTAAATTTATCTACCAAAGTGGATATAACAGATAGTTGCCCACGGATATAGAAATATATATTGCTTCATTGACAATACCAATACACAATTAAATTAGTTTCTCGTTTGTCCAAGTTTAGATTAATTTGAAATAAAATGTGCTATAAACCCGCGAAAACTGATGAAATTGCGATAGACGTAGTAGTTTTAATGTAAAGATATTGATTTCTTAGCCGATTGATATGTCAAAGTTATGGCACACTATATTGGTAATAAAATAGTAATAGTTGTTGAATATTTGCCTGTAGTTAAGATTATTACGAATGTAGATATTTAGAAATTTTAGACTGAAGTTTGCGAAGATAAATTTGGTCATGTTAAATACGAAGCAGATCAAATTGATTTTTTGGCGTGGTACTTGTATTGATCAGTTGGTTTGGTACAGTGTAACCCCTGAAAACCGGACCCCTTCCGGACTGGGCCAAAAGTCCGATTTTCTGAGAATTCCTATTTTCAGAGAGTCCGGTTTTCAGGGGTTAAACTTTTCTTGTATTTCTATTCAAATATTTACAGCAGGGTTTCCAAATTATTGACTTAAATATAAAGCAGCTGTGCAAATTTCTCTGACAATCATTTGTGTATCATATATTTTGTATCTTAGATCTAAAAGTATCCCGGTCAGCATCAGAAGAACGTTGGCATTACCACATAAGATCTCCTATGATATAAAAAGGGAATTGAATGTCATTTGTCTAAAGATCTATATATTTTTTAAAAGCCTATGAGCTTGGAGTAGGAAAAATGCCTACGATTTCATGGTCATAAAAGGAAAATGATTAGCAAAGAGAAGAAAAAATAATAAGACAACGTGGAGACATTTCGATCATTGTTTAGTACAGTTTTAGTTTTATACCCCCTGAAAACCAGACCCCTGATTACCGGAATTCCCTGAAAATCGGACGACTTTCCGAGTCCCATTTTTCTTCTCTTCTATAATCAATAGTTCTTAGAAAACCGGACTTTCGGCTCAGTCCGGAACGGATCCGGTTTTCGGTGATTATACTGTATTGCTTTTAAGTACAATTTTTTATAACGTACAGCACATGTATTTCATACTAGTATCTGGATATTTTAACGCTTTTCAATAGCCAACCATTCTATTTTCATCACTTTGATTGACTAACAATAGAAGAAAAAATGAAAGAACATAAAATGCTAATTTCCCAAGAGGTGTTTTTGTTATTTGTCATCGTCTTTTATGTCTTTTCTTTCGTGTAATTTACTGTCGCGCATTTTTCAGGATGAAAGTCGCTTCAAAACTTTGACAATACGCGTAAAGTCACCTAGGGAAAACAATGGATTGATTTTCAGACAACTAAACTTTTGTGTCCTTGCCATGAATGTATCTGCATAAAGTCATTCGATTTTATGAAAGAAAAATATGTCGAAAGCATGTCCAAACCTCTTACTGAGGTTAAAACAGCATTCAACAATGAACAGTGCACTGGGAGTACTGTTAATAAAACTAGAAAAGTTTATAAAATGTATTGTGCCTTTCTTCACAACGTTTCATCAGACAATGTGGTTTAGGCCTCCGTGACGGAGTAGTTATAGTCTCCGTCTAGCAATCACTGGCCCCTTGAATCCCACCCGGGACCAGGCAAATTTCACAAGAGAAGAAGTTTTGCAGCTAGCCCACGGAAGGTGATTGGTTCCACCCAGGTGCACGCCCGAGGTCTTCCGTCAATATGGTCTAAATATTTGCTGGCAAAACCTGATCATTATTATTGTCAGACTGTACGAGTTTTTCCTTCCTTCAAGATAATATCAATTCAAGAACATAGAGATAAGACTTTGCTCATTACATGAAAGAGTTTACAAAAGCCTGAACACCGAAAAAAAACTGAAAACACAGTTGCAAGGGGCACTGTGGCATATCATAACATACAAACTAGGTAAATGTTGCTTGGATTTCATTTATACCGGAAGTATGTAAATTGCAAGTTCCCCTAACTCCTTTCAAAAGGGACGCTAGATAATGAATAAATTACTAGCATACTACAAAAGATCACGAAACTCCTCTACAATGATAGTTATATCTCGGTTTTATTTTGTTAATTTAATTTTACACAGAAATTTACAGGTTTTATCTTGGATAACATTTTTAACAAGCATCCAAGTCATTCATACGAATTTCCAGGGTTACGCATTGGCCTTATAACGTGAATGACCGACCCCAGGGTAAATGATTCAGAGTCGTTTGCACAAACAACATGGCAATACTGGTAACTGATCTCGGTTAGTATAGACTGGACATATAAGTTGGTGTTCGTCGATCTACCTCACCTAAACATGAATTAAAACGGACCATTCTATAAAATCATGTGACCGTTACCTCAGAGACCCTTTAACGACAAAATGCTAAGGATATGGCCCCTAAATGACCGGTGGACACATTGAAAGACAATTAACCCCAGTCATACTTTCACCTAAGTATAGGTTTCTTACCACCACATATATAATTTTATATAAAAATACAAACTAAGAAATTAAACTCATGTACAGTCGTTTCAATATTTGTGAAAATGATTTTATTTAACTATAAAAATAACAATTTAAAGTAAATATTATTATGCTTAAGTTGTTTTTCTTTCATTTCATTTTTACAATTCCCATTACGAGACAGCTACTTTGTGTTCAAATCATGAAGATAAAAGAATAAATCATTGACAAATTTATATTACACATTAAAGTGGTAGGTCTTTTCACTGGACTCTTAAATTTATCTCAAAGGAGCAGTAATTGCCATTTGGAAAAAGTGTTGTGACTATTGAATATTTATGAAACATCGGATGGGAAAACGTTTGTATTTAATTAGATAGAATTGTGACAGAATACAGAACATAAATTAGAAATAAGTTCAGTCTGTTGTTAAACCTTCAACATAACCATACGTAAGTTTACACCTACTTTAAAAAATAATTTAACTTATTTAACCTCGCTGTCAAAATGGACGACAAAAATGAGGTTGAACATGATGCAAACAATAGTGTCATTAACATAGTACACGGCACTATAGTCGAAAGAATTGCGATAATAGTTTTACTAGAAAATCCCGCAACATTTTATAGTTTGTTCCCAATTCTCTGTAAACATGCGAAAAGAGATGGCACTAATTAGACTCCGTAATTTCATTCTTACAGAGTTGAAGGAAGCTTTTAACTTGTTCGACAAGGATGGGGATGGTACAATATCAACAACAGAATTAGGAACAGTTATGAGATCAATGGGGCAAAATCCAACACAAGCAGACCTTACAGAAATGATTGCTGAAGTCGATGCTGACAGTAAGTGATATATCACGCATTAGACAACCACTTTCCAAAGTACAGTCGGTGAATTCATCAGCTCTTATACCAAGGCTGTGCATTTTGTACAAAATTAATATTTAAGAAATATAAAAAATGACCATGATATATCTACCCTTTTTTAAAATTCCCCCAAATCATAAATGACGTGCAAAGCATAAAATGTCGCTCGTAAGGAGACGTTTGATTACAGTTATTTGCCTAATCATTGATTTCCACAATATTTCATTATTGTACGAATCAATTAATGTCACTTTAAAACGTACCAACTTGAATGGATTGGGGAAATTAGTCGACGCCTTATATTGAATGCAAGTACTATCATACAGTGATTTGTGTATTTTAGACAGCGGCACCATTGAATTTGATGAGTTCGTTAAATTGATGTCATCAAAGAACAACCAGGACTCCGAGCAAGACATGAGAGACGCTTTCAAAGTACCCAGTTTTATTATACTTATGAAGCTGATAGTAAAGTTATTGCTTTGTTCAGTATTTCAATATTATTACAATATCATTTCTTTTGTGGGACGAATTTGCGAGTTTTTAAATACAATGAAAGCCATTAGACATTTGTTTAGGCCTAATCGTTTAATTGATGGGATGTCGGCGCGTAAGTAACGTCTTTCACCATTGTTCGTTGTATAAATATGTTGTACTAGTGACCGACGTCTCTGCTTTGACAATTTGGCACAACATTATAAAACGGATTTGGAGAATCCGATATGTTTTTGAATGCAGGCTTGCCATTGGTGAATTTGGAAGCCTCTAATCGAATTAACCAATCAGAAAGTTGGATTTCTTTAGACTGGTTTTCAAATTTTTAACATCTTAGAATTCTTAGCCTTTTATCGATGCTATAATGAACCAGACATATGTAGACGACACGTTTCTGTATCGTAGGTATTTGATAAGGACGGGAATGGATATATCACCGCAGCAGAACTTCGATTTGTGATGACAAATCTTGGAGAGAAGATGACGGATGAAGAGGTGGACGAAATGGTTCGAGAAGCAGACACTGATGGTGACGGACAAATTAATTATGACGGTAAACATGATGACGTCATATCCGGTTTTATATAACGTGGTGTCTGTTTTCTTTTAACATATGATTTTATCATTATTGAGATTTCGCTGTTGTGTAGTATTCAATTTGAAACTTTGCACTTGAATGGCAGTACATGCCCCAAGGTTTTAAAACTTGAGAGCAGTCTCCGAGCTCAAATCTCAATTCCATCTGTAAGTATCATGGTTCCAAGGATGTTTAATGTTTAAATGCATATTCAGGTCCATTATGCTGTCACAATAATGTATCAATAATATCATTATTGTATGATTATAATTTAATTTGTAACATTAAAAGACAAAATATAAGATTAGAGCTCGGAGATCGATCTTAAGTTTTATAACCTCAAACCCAGGTCTTACTACATATGTAGCCACACGTTTTGCTAAAAGGGAGGATGTTACATCTTGAACCTTAGGCTCATGATTTGGCACCCCGAGTGCGGAACATGTGACGATTTGATTGAAAACATTTCGTCTTGGGCCATACTCGTCCATCAAAGCTGATCATTCATGTAGAGAAGTTGGCAGTTACATGTGATGAACACGATCAGTACCAGTAGAGAACTTCAGAAAAAAGCACTTAAATTCGCCAGTATATGAGTAAAATACCGTCGAAAAAGATGCGTAAATCCTAAAAAATATTTTTATTTACTTTTTGTTGTTTTTTCTTCCAGAATTCGTGGCAATGATGACAGATAGCAAGTCAAGATGAAAATATAATTCAGGTTCATACTTCATCGTTCTAAGTATCATGTTGATATAACAACACGAACATTTTGTAGTTTTTATATGTATATTTGCACACCGTAACATGTCCTTAAATTAAACCAGTTGGCCTTGTGTTGTGTGTTATAATCACAATGCTTGTTTCACATTGTATAATAGAAAAGTCGTCTGCTAGGATGTGAAAAATCTCAATGTGCAGAATGCCTGATTTTGATTGTTTTAATTTTTATGACAAAACAATGCTGAAAAATGGATGAAAATGCAAAGATAAATACACTGTCTTTTTTCGTATGAAAAAATTCTGCAATTTCCACCTGTTTCAAATTGTTGTTACGTTACATATGAGTGGGAAACTAATAAATTTTATGTAACAAGTTTCGGGTATAATACGATTTTAATAATTATGAACTACATGTAATTATTTGCAATTTCTTACTGAAAATAAGAATGGTATTGTAATGTTTATCAAATATATTCTGTATAATGTTGTCTGAGATATTTGTGTCTGTGATTCATTTTGTATTTATTTGCAATACACTTTCTCACATAATATGGATATTTTTGTTTTGTTTTACAATTATTGAATTGTTTATACATTATAATATTGTTATCTGTAGAGTACAAATTTAACGCGGAGAAAACTGCTGTATGGATATCGACTGAAATTGGTTGAGGGTGACTTCAACAAACTTAGCTGAACATCCCAACAACATTTCACCAGACTGATATTGGTAATGAATCAAGCTAGTATAGTGAGACATTATCCAGATTAACTGCGGGGAATAAAACAAACAAAATTTCTGTGATTTGATACATCTATTAACATATAACAATTGTTGCCATTTCTCATTATAAGAATATCATCAACATGATTTAAATCACCAGTAAATTTGTTCATGGTACAAGACATACACAGTTCTATAATATCAGGTCCCAGTTTTAAATCTTCCCAATATTGAGGTTTGTCTCAAGTCAAAAATTTCATTTCTTTAAAATAGGAAATCAGTATAAATATACTCTAAATGACAATATTGATAATTTTGATTCAAATAGTGGGTTTTATCATTATTACTAGAAGACAAAATTCTAGAAATTTGAGTTTGAAATTAAATTTTGTAAAGATGGTTTTGAAGCAGGGCCATGCCCAACCATTTTATCTCAATGAAATAATGTCTGCAGTTATTTCATCAACCTCATCCTTTCTACAACATATGTAGTAACACACAGATGTTTGTGTTCAACATGGCATATTTAACCATAAATGTAGTAAAATAATGCTTGAATCAGACATAGCCATACTATAAAAAATATCAAAGATTTAACTCCCACAAAAATGAGATATTTGACTTGAAAAAAATATCATTATTTGGAAAAAAAAATCTCATAAAACCTAGACTCATATCCTAATGTAATAAGCAGAATCATGAGAAAGTTTGTGCAGTATATTATATCTAATTAGCATTGATAAATGAGGAATGTAGGCTTAAAATAGCAACTTAATTTCATCTGCCAATACAGAACTTCCTTTTTTTTAAATGAACACTATTTCAAAGCAATTTCTTTGAACAATTCTAAGATGCATTTTCTTTTCACAACAAAAAAAGCATTGAAACATTAAATGCATATAGACAAAACCCTACAAAGTTAACAACATAACAATATGAAAAATGCCCCATTTACTGGCATATCATTAATTAATAATTAGTACCACAGTTCAAAAAATCTTTCCACTCCGCAGATTATACTGAATATCTGCATATTTTTATAATAAACTGGGGAAAAAAACTAAAAAATCTTTAAAAAAAACAATAAATGCTCTACAACCGTTCAAATAAATGAATTAACACTTAATTAAAGTGAATTAATAAATGCATTAACAATCAAACAATAACTGAACACGTCTATGTATATCTATCTATAGAACTGCCTGGTATATTAACCAAACTATATCTACATAATTTTCTAAGAGCAAATAAAGATCCAGGTATCTATTCACAACTATGTCATCTTGTCCAAATGCAATGAAAATATGTTACAAATCATATTCTTAGAAAAAAAGTGTAATTTAGTAACTGTAACTTTCAATACATTAATAACAGTTCTGTAAGAAATGTTAAAATTACTACATGTAATTATTTCAAATACAGTATGTTACAAAAAAAATGAAACAAAACAGATTCACAATTCCATTGTTTTTAGAGATTTATACCACAACACAGCTTTTATAATTAAATGAGTCAATATGTGTAAAAAATATGTTAGTCAGACTTTTTTTTGTATTCAGCCATCACGAATGTAGTCCAAACCAAAAGTGATACGTTTACTGTATCCATATTTCAATATAATGATTACACTGAAATAAAGAAAGGTTTTGAGGGAGTAAAATAATTACTACACTATATCTGAATCTTCACTACATCCGAGTTCACCATGATCATCCGTATATCAGATACTGATATTGTCTAATTAAGTGGTCAATGTCTGAGGTGTCTTTTACAACACAACAAATATTTACAGTGCAAAGTGATAAGGTTAATTTCCACAGTTAACAACATATTACAATGAATCCAAAATACTAGAGGTCAGTAACTCTTGAACTTAGGTCAAGTTCCAACAACCAAAAGGAAAAAGTAAACAAGTCCCCATTATCCAAGGGTAGTAACTTTTGTCCATAAGTCAAGCCCTTATCATCGAAGAGAAGTAACTTTTGTAGTGAAACAAGTTCAAAATATCAAAGGGAAGAAACTTTGATTCATATTACAGCAAAAGTCAATGTTTAATTCTTGTTCTCAAGAAAAGTGATCTTCACAATTTATTTGATCAAGCCATTGTACCTAACTTTGGGCGCAAGATTCTTCAAGGGGGAATAAATGGCCAGTGTAGAGTGGATAATGTGGAAACACACACACATATATATATATACCAGTGTTCTATTCTGTTCATCAATCTAATATATCTATTATCTACAGCACCACATAAAACAATGTTTGTATACCAATCTCAATATGAAGCCTCGTGATTGGTCAAATTGTATAACTGAAATCTGAAATATCCAATGAAAGGCTTGATTTCGGAGACTGGTCCACAAATCCATTTTATCACATCCAGTTAAGGATATTCATACCACAGCAGCAAGATAGCAGAAAAGACAAGTTGTAAAGGTTGTGTCATAAATAATGTCACCAATAAATAACAATTTCAATTTTCACTCACTGATTAACATATAAATAAAAACTTTTTAATTCTTTTGAGGTATAAGTTCAGGAAAATTAACAAATTTGAATATTTTTAAGCAATTATGCCACACATTGGCATCAAATTTTTTTCTGAAGCAGTCTTTTTGTACAGCAAAGAGTAAATAAATCTAGCAAATAAATATGAAATATATAACAAAAATTCAGATCTTTTTTCTGTTCTGGCACTTGGCTAATCTCAGATTTAGCAACAATGAGGTTGCCTAACAAAGCAGACTTTGGCAATGAAATTTATATCATAACAAACAAAAACTTATCCCAAAAAGATGTTATTCCAAAAGAACAAATAGAAATATAATTGAAAATATGGCAATAGACATTTTTGTATATGAGGCAAAGAAAAGATTATTTTACATGACATGTAGTGGAATCAAGTAAGTAACGATTTGTTTACAATAAAACATGTACAAAAAGAATATTCAACAATAAAGTAACAGTGTAACCATGGCAATAAATGTACAGGTAGTAAATTCTGTCACATCGCATGTAACAAAACTGCTAATCATAAAAAGTTTTTTGGTTCTGAAGTTAGTCTGACTATTGTGGTTTTACTGTACTCATATACTGGATAAAAATAGATTGCTTTTATACAAAATTCTTTTTCTTATGGATTTGATATTTTTGAAATTCACAATAAATTGGCAATTCAAGGCCTTATCAATGTACAAAATTTTGTGTTTTAACAACAACTATAACACCATTATAAAATCTATTCTAAACAACAACAATCATTAGAAACTACATTATAACATCAACACATAAAAAGCACTTACAAGGCACATACAGTCAAAACTGTGAACAACGACCATCTGTGAACAGAGACTAATTGCCCCATCAGACAGTATGTTCATGTACAAATTGCATAAAGACAGTTTGTCTATTAACAAACACTATTTGGCTGTTCATGAGGTGATCTTCATAGACAGGCTTGACTGTAAACAGGACAAACTTAGTGGCAAGGTAGCCCCTTTTCTGGGCATGCATATAAGTTTAATCATCACATTCTTGAAATATCCCAAGGATGTAAGCACATCCATAAAAATGAAGTTCTCTAGCGACATAGCCCCATAGACTCCCTACAATTAATTGGTATATCCTTTAAGGGTTAGCATTGCCACAGATAACTATGATTTAACACTATATCAGATCTATACAGTCACATAAATTAAACAATATGACCTCTATGAAACACATTACAGCCAGAACAATATGAAATATGGTTTTGACACAAGTTTTAAATTTACATATAGTACAAAATATTTGTGAACATTTGTTTGTGAAAATTGTCTATTCATACAACAATTGCACAATGTATAAAATGCATAAGAAAGAAATGCATAGCATTAAATCATTGGTCCCAGCACAAAGAGTAAGCTTGATAGAAAATATCTCCACCTGTGCTTGTGTTAAGACAGTGAATTCAAATGTATCAAACAGATGACAAGGGCAAAGGATGATTAAGTTACCAGCCTTAAAATGGCAAGTAATGTGTGTTCCCAATGTAAAAAAATATGGACAAATAAATAATTCCATAAATGCAAAACAGGTAGAATAAAATTACAAAAATGTATCTTTGTTTTTTTTTGTGATAAAAATATATACCGTCTTGTGACTTGCATAGTGAGAAATGGTGAGATCACATTTTACGGACATTTTATGTATTCAACAATAAATCTTTATCATAATGAACAGAACAACTGACAAAAATGCATTTATTAATAAAAGCATCACAAAAATTGTTTGTTTTAACACATTTTTAAGCCAATAGTTACAAAATCAAACCTTGTTTTCTATTCCTCTGTCAGCCCTAATTTAACAAATATTGAAGGGAGAAGTTTGTGATACTACTTGCCTTATTACCTTATTATGTACTGTAATGTATTCATTGTATAAGATCTGAATCAAACCTTCAAATTCATGTGTGTTACCCTGGACAAAAAATGTACATTTGGAAAGTTGAAACAAAAAACTAATACAGTCAAACCTGTGAACAAAGACCACCCTTGGGAAAGACAAAATGTGGTCTTTATTGATAGATGGCCTTTACTTGAAGGTCAGTTTGTTCTAAATAATCATTGATAGTTTTTCATAGAATGGCCTTTATTAACTGGGTGGTCTTTATTCGGAAGGGGCCGCAAACACAGGTTAGACTGTAAATGATTTTATAGCACAGGTATGTAATATATACATATACTTTTTAACAATATATCAGGTACAATTATATTCATATCACTTGCGATAATAGTGTTCAACATTCCTGCCCTCATCATATGGCTGACCATTATCCCGTGCCTCAATGTAGCTGGTCCGTCGATCATTATAATGGGGTGGGGCATTGTATTCTGGGGGGATGGGGTTAAAGTTAGTGGATGTAGTTGTGTATGTAGGAAGAGGCTGGGATGAAGGTAGATAGGATGACTGATGATTGGCTGTAGGGTTTCGGTGTCCTGAATACTGAGGTAGAGAGGGACTGTGCTCATTCTGTGATGTGTAATGACCATCTTGTGGTTCTCTGGAGGAACTGTTAGATTTCATGGGTATATTCTGATAGTATGGTGGTGACTGAGAATGTGAATGTTGATTATGTGATGGATGATATGGATTGGATGACCTTGGTGGTTTATTGGAGCTTGAACTGTAGTCTATATATGAATTTTGGGAGAAAGCATTTGGCGTTGAAGGGGGATAATCTGTACCTGAACCAAATGATTCTTGTGAACGGTTATGACTTTGAAGAGTGCTCTGGGAACGTGGGTTGCTGTAGTTATAATTCATAGGTACATTCTCATAAGAATTATTACCCATAGATTTAGGAGGCTGATTTTGGTAAACATGAGGACTTGGGCTGTAAGACTGGGGCTCAGACCTAGGATACTGTTGCATGCGATTAGGTTCTGGGGTAAGAGCCATGTTGCTAGGCTTTGGGACTGGAGTCCTTCTCAATGGACCAGGTGAATGACTTCTAGGATCCATTCGCTGACTTTGTTGCTGTGGAGTTGGTGTCACAGGGGTTGACCTTGTTGTCTGAACATGCCCATAACGTCCTTGACTGTACTGGTTTCCATAGTTACTAGATGGTTGTGAAGTCTGAGCTGGATTGTGCATGCTAGGTGGAGGTCTTTGAGATGTCTGTGAAGAGGCTCCCTCCTGGTACTGGACTGGATAATCAGCACTTTTCCTTGGATCATTTATAGGATGACTGGGAGCAACTTGGAATACTGTGTGCCCTCTACTATTATCTGACCTCTGTATATAGGGTGCGGACTGGTTTGAACTTTCTCCACCAGAAATGTCAGACTGTGACATTTGATCCTGTGGCATGTGATATCTATCAATATTAGATCTGTTTGCTTGTTCCTTAGGCATATCTGGCGGTGTGCTCTTGCTGCGTACGGGTTTCAGGTTCTCGTACACTGGAGGTTGAGATGTTTGTTGAGCTTCTTGTCGTTCAGCCTTAACGTTCCCCAACTTTCTCCACACAACCTGGAAAAAAGCAATGATCTGTTGAATACTTGTCATGTCAAATCTAACAGGCTAGACTAACTTTACAACAGATCAAATTTTACGACAAATTGGGGGAGGAGGCTGAACTGGGGGAGGAGGCTAAATTGGGGGAGGAGGCTAAATTGGAGGAGGAGGCTGAACTGGGGGAGGAGGCTGAACTGGGGGAGGAGGCTAAACTGGGGGAGGAGGCTGAACTGGGGGAGGAGGCTGATTGGGGGAGAAGGCTGAATTGGGGGAGGAGGCTGATTGGTCAATGAGAGGGAAAGCAATTTTTGTCACAACAGAATACAACCTGAAATCATTGTAAAAATGAAATAATTGAACAAATACAAGAACTGGTAATCCTACAAGCAATCATGATGCGTCAACATTTTTAGAAAGAGGAAAATGGGCTTAATTCCTTATACCCTCTTAGTTTTCTCAAAAGATGTAATCATTTCCGAAAAATGACCCTCATGGTCATTCAATCTGTGGATTTGTTGCAAAATCACATCTATGCAAAGGGCATGGATCAAAGGAAAGTAATAGATTAATACATAATAATAATATGTATCAAAAAAGCCAGTGTGAAATAAAAAAAGATCTGTTTAAACTTAGAAAAGATAATCAAAACAATCATGGACAACTTTAACTCATTACTTTTGAGTACTTAAGTCATTAATTTATTCCTGGTTTCCAGAACAATCTGGTACTTAACTATTGGATTTACCATAATTTAAAATCAATTCAAATATGAAGTTTTAATAAAACAGTTTTGATCATTAAACCAGAAACCCAAGACAACATGTTGAAACCAATATCATCAAGAGAGGAAGTTCTATTATAATGTTTTGGATGAGCTGTTTTATATCAATTTTTGACATTTGGTCTTGTGTGACACACAAAACTACACACATGGATCTTTGGCACAACATATTGACTCATCATGGTGAACATTTGTGCCAAGTAATTTCAAAATCTCCCATCAGATGACAGAGTAAAGGTCCATACAAGCATAATCCAGATGGACTCATGCATGCTACAAACAAACCACCATTGTGGTGACTATATCAAGCGGGCTGAATAAAAAGGGCAGTTAAATCTGGAGTCCTGGGTTTCATCTTAAAAAAATTAATACTTCAGAAGTTTATATGCATGACTAAAAACATAAAATATTAATACACTTACATTACACATTTCTCTGACAATGGCCTTTTCTTTATCATCCAGTGTGTTTGATTCATCAACTGACATTGGAGGCTTCTCCAAGTTTTCATGAACTTCCAAAACCTAAGAATGCAAAAAATCATATCCATATTGAATTCAAAAGAAACATTTGATAAACTTTTTTAGGGCAAAACATTTATTTACAATGATAAATATTCTCTTATATATTTAAAACAAATGGCAAATGTTTTAAGAACAGCATTGTTCAGATATCTGAATTTGTAAGATTTTTTCTACATAGAAATAATGCCACAATATGGTGGATACAATTGTTAGCATCAAAATTTGAAATGACCTTTGTAGTAGAATTTTACTCCATTTGCAATATTTACATATAATATACCTTCATTGCATGTACAACAGCTTCTGGTTTATTGGGACTGTTTCCCTTACTTCCTCCACCTGTATCGACTGCTTGAGTACCATCAGGTACTGTACGCTGGGTACCAGTTACCTGAAATGAAACCAAAGGTTATTTACCAAGAAAAAGATTTAATTATAACACAAAATTACTGATAAGTATTTCATTTTACTCCATATCCTGACAAAAATGAATAAAAAATACCCTCTTTAAGACATTTCGAGACTTATACTTTCCTGGTAAAGATTAATTTGTCTGGATTATTAAGCATGGTGATGACCTAAAAATGTTCACTGCAAAAAGCTAAATTGTGTCGGCTTATAGTGACTGGTGGTCTTTCAGTTGTATGGAGACGGTGTGCACTGAATAGATCAATTTCTATAATAACTGCAATACTCTAGATCAGACAGAGAATAGGAAACCAAATGCAGTTAGTTCAATTATTTGGACACTGAGCTTAAAAAAACAGAACTACCCAGTAAATTAATAACTTAACATTATTTCAATCTTTTTTTATACCTGAACATGTGGAGTCCCTTTAACATGAGTGTCTGGTGAACGTTTAGCAGCTGGTGTCTGTAACAAGTTTGAGACATATAAAAATGTTTAAAGTATACATTATATGGATAATGAACCAATCTATCATAAGAACTGTAACTCTGAAAAAATATTTATTTGATCAAGAACAGTAGCACTGTATGAACCAATATAGTAACTCAGTATGGGACAAATTACACTAATCAAAAACAGTAACTCTGTAAGTAGAGTTCAATTCTTGGAGAAGAACGTGTAACCTTACAAGAAATATGTAAAAAATATAATAAAACTGAAAGCTCTTGAAATGAATTCTAGACATATTCATGTTGGTTTCAACAATTACATGTCAAATGCATCTGACCAAACACAATGCTAAAAACTTAAAATAAAAAAATTCCTACTTTTCTCACATACTGATTGACAAGGAAACATTACATAGCATAATTCAAGTTTATTATTCATACAGATTCCAAACTTTAGGGGATAGAAAGAAATCAAATTACTCAAAATGTAATTAACTCATACCATCTGATAATAAGAAAACAAAATCAGCAGGAAACAATATTTGTGATTAGTTGAGTTAGTAGAGAAAGTGTTTCCAAAAAATGCAATATCATACATATACAATAACATACCTTGGTAGAACTTTTCTTTTCTGCCTCCAGGTAACGGACTTTATTTTCAAGCTGGCGAACATAATTGTTGGTTGCTGAAATGATACAAAAAATTATTCCAAGTGGTTATGATACATAGTCAGAAATATTATGCCTCTCAAGGTACAAAAAAAGCTTAAGTATATGGACTTCGCCTAAATCTTTCGCAGCTAAATCATGAAGTAATTTCATTAACTTCCCATAATTTACAACAATAAGCAAAATATAAATCAGCATACTACACAAATACACTCTACACTGTTATGAATGGGTTTAAACAAATGAAATAAGATAACGTTGAGTTATGACTCTTTAGCAGCCAGTTTTTTACCAAATGACCAAGAGTTGGAGGAAAAGCTACTTAAGGAGTTATTTGGTTTCAACATACCAGTAGTTTCAGCACCATTACTGTTGTTAAGTTGGTTTACAGGTACCAGTTCAATATCATTTGGCAGAGCTTCTTCATTACCAGCAATAGTGCTACTGCTACTACCGTCACCTTCATCCCGAGGTTGACTTGCTCTTAGACGTTCCTGGTCTAGGTATAAACACAACTCTTTAAGGTCAAGGTTATCAGATATCAATTCCTGCTGCTTTGTTTCCAGTTCTTTTAGTTTCTCCTGGTATGCAGAAACTTCACTCCTCATTACACTGGCCGTATATCGTCCGAATCTTTGCCACTCGCGGGCAAGCTTCCTGCCACGCTGTCGATCATCATCTAGAAAGCAGCACAAGTCTCTTAACTCTTGATTATCATCCTGCAGATTCTGATTGATATCTTTAAGTCCACGCACTTCAAGTAACAATATTTGCATCTTTTTATTGACATCAGTAATGACTGATCGATTCTCAGCTTCTAGTCGACGAATTATATGCAACAATTCATCCGGATTTCTCCTTCTCATGTCATCATCAGAGCTCTTAGTAAGAGCTTGCAATGAAGCACTCTGAGTAATAGGCTTGTATGTCCCAGGGTTTGATACTGGGGTGCTTCTGGCACTGGAGTTGGATATACTTGAAGGATTGGAAGACACGCTTCCTGTCTCCATAGCGAAAAACTGTAACATATAAAATGTTAGCTTAATGAGAACAAAATTTAGCCAAACTTCAGATATATCTGAACTTTCAAATTCTGTTTGATTGTTTACATCTAAATATGGTCATTAGCCAGTGTAACCATATTTTGAAAAATCATCCAGCTATAACTCATTCATTCTGCCACTTTTGCCTAGAAACAGAATGGCTGAACAAACTGAATTAACTTTATTAAGTGAAATACTGGCAAGTTTAAAGTTGCCAGTTTGGAAATTCTTTCCAAATAAAGGATGGGGTCAAAAACAATACAAACATGGTTTGCAAATTGTATAATGGTACTTTCAGTTACAAAACTGGGACTACAACAAACATGAAGCAGCATTTATTAAATGGAAACAGTGCATTGGATACATGACTAATTCATGTATTGTTGCAGCCCTAGTAGCGAACAGAATAAAGCAAAACCAAATATTTAAAAACTGTAACATCAAATGAAGGAGGAATTAGTTTTAAACATACAAGGAAATGGGGATGACAAACAATAAAATCCCTAATGGATACTATGAGGATGCCGATGATCGGATCAAACAGATTCAGGCTATTTGAAAGCATTTTTGAATGGATCAGTAAAATTATTTCAAGAATTTCCAACCATTTTTTATTACAAAGAATATGAAAGGAAACCACTCCTGAATTCCAAAAGGAACGTAGAGTGGATTTCGAACACTTCTCAAATTACCTGATCACCTAGTTCTATCCGAAATGGTATACACTAGTGATAACTGATCGGAAACAACATCTTCGAAACTTTTTGAACTCAAAGACGTATTTAAAAGAATACTTTTACTAAAGTTTCAGGGACGCCGGACCGTCGGTTTGTAAATGTCATTGCAGAAAAGCGAACTGTTTATAGCCAATCACACACATTAAATTTAAACGAAAAGACGGAACAGGTACGTTTTATTTTTTCTTAATAAAAGTTATAAGATATGCCTATGGTAAACATTTACATGATACAATACATGTAAGATCATCAACGATTTCAATCGTAATTAATTTAACAAATTAGTGAAAATTACTCACCTGTTTACGAAATAAAAACAAAATGGCGCCGATATTTGACAGACGGTGTCCAGGTAAAAATTTCCACGGCTAACTAAAGTACGAGTTGTCTCTCTTGGATTACATTCAAGAATTTTGGAACACCTCCTCACAAGGATTAATTATTATTTCAATTTAACGTCTCCGATAAGGATTCATTTTCAAATACTATACATTTCCTCGTAAATAAGACCTATATCATCAAAATTTTAAAATAAAAATCATGAATGAAATAAGTTCCGTGAAATGACAACTTATTGCACATACACTGAATATGTGTTTGACGAGTGACTTAAATAAACAATATGTTTTGACCCTTAGGGAGCCGTGCCATTACTTGGGTTTGTTTAACGTGCGTTTCCTTATTAACCTACAGATTCTTATCAACATGCCCTGGAGGTAAAACATGACACTTTCTTTGTAAACATCTATCAGTTGATGATAATTGACATAATTATACCGTTTAATTTATTGTAGTTTATCATAAATTGCATCTCACACGCGCATTATTTGGAAGGTCGGCAAATCAATTAAGGCTGAAATGTGATTTTGTATTTATGCTGAAGTACTTAATAAGCAATTAAACCCTTTATGCACGTAGCCGGTGCTCGTAAAATAAGATTTCTAAACACGATTGAATACACGTATTTAGTAGGCCCGACTTCCGATTGACTGGATATATACACTTGTATATTTTTGAACGCTAATTTAGGCATAATAAAACGAATATTTAACCGAAAAAAGCCTCAATTACGGAAGTCATCTTTACAGGGCAGCCTTGTTCGCATACATAATGAAACATAAGCGAGCATGTCATATGAGAGTGCCTAAATAATTAACAGTCGTTTTTATAACACTTCGTATTTGTTTATTAACTATTGAACTACACCGTAGAAACAACTGTAACAATTGCAGTAAATCGAAAGATATATGATTAAATGTTTTTTTTTTCTTTTAACAACTCATGAACAGCATTTTTAATCCACACACAGCTTTATCTAGGCCGAAAATATCGATATTCATTGTAATCGATTCTCAATACACAGATATCTCATAGCAACAGCAGAAAGCGTGACACACTGTTGAAATCGTTCCAAACTGCAAAGCTTCTATGAATCGTGTACTATAGGGAGGTGTGAACATCTACGAATTATTTGGAAGAACATGAACATTAAAGGGTTGTAGCTCGTAACTTACGCCTCCTACATGCAACATAATGAAAAAAAAACGGAATCGCCAAATGCAAGTTTTACAAGACAAAAAAAAACAAACGAAAAAAGCATTAACGACAAGCATTTTATACATAATGTCTATAACTGCTTGTAAAATTACCGAAAATAATACATTTTAGGAAATTCTGTCGTCCTTATTATGTCTATGCAAACTTTTGCTGGCTCCAAATTAATATAAGGACCACATTGCATTTATAGCGAGACATCACACACAAATCCATTGACAAAGAATGCATTGAAACGGCCGGTAAGTAAGCATTACGTTCGTTGCTTGATTTTATTCTCCGATGATAATCAGTCTGCTTGTTTAGAAGTAAACGGTATACTTTAATTTCAGTCCGTATTTCGAGATCAAGAGGTAAGTTAGAATAAAATGGTATTAATAAAGCAGCTGTTGGCTCAACTGGCCATCGTTCTCAACCGAAATATTGGAAATATTGTTGATAAATACATAAAATATACATCCGACCATCTTAATGAAGTACGTTACGGTACACATGTCGGTCTTTATCGTTTTCAATACTTCTCAGTAGCTTGTCAGCTAGAAGACCGTAACAAACTCAATGACTGTCACAGTGAAGACGTATCATAGAACACATTATTTCACTAGCTCTTATCCCAGCAATGCATTCATTCTGAAAGGTGCTTCCTTACAATACGCAGCACGTGTAACACATACTGACAAACTGTCAGTTAGATTTGCGTATCACAAAACCTTTTTTAACAAATTATAGATCGAGATTTGATATACATGTATGCACTTGAAGGCATTTTTCAAAATATAGACTGTAAGTTTATGTTGGTTTTTGCCAACAATAAACTGTGACATAAACATGGTGGACATTTGCATATATGTCAAGCCTTAGCTTTCAATGTACGGCTAACGCTTTGAACATACAAATCCGTAACTGCTTTAGCCTGCAATGGGTGACACGCACATTTATTGAATACGTTCATCAGTCTCGTTTTCAAAATGCAACATCAGTATAAAACACAAAAAAAAACACGAATATAGTTCGTCTTTTGCATGAGTATCCAAATCGGTAAGTTTCAACACGGCAGTCGCCACACCACGGAGGGACAACCGCCCCTTCTGATCCCAATCTCACGCGGATTATTAAACAGGCTTTGACAGTAGTGCACTTGTTGCTAATAGGGTAGTATCATGTCGAAGCCACATGTCATGAGATCACACACAGACATATAAACCAGTCGTCCAAACAATAAGTTATAGAAATAAATTAAAATGTCATAAACAGGTGATGAAGCTGTCTATAAAACACGGTGACACCTTCGTAAAGACCAATGTATATTTGGAAAAATTACATTTGCACTCACATGCTCCTGACAATGTCGAGTATTTTTTCTCTCCGTTCATGGGTGGTAGCAGTAATGTATTTTAGCTTATAGAAAGTAATGGAAAATCAAATTGATGACATTATGTTGAAGGCCATTCATCCTCCACCACTGATTTGGGTGATTCGTGTGAAGAAGTTGAAACTGAACATTGTAGCTGACCGATTGTAGTAGTCTGGTACTGTACTGTATCCAGGGTCACTATATAAATTAAATGCCTACCGGTGCACGACTGGAATACCGTTGAAAACTGGAGTAAAACCCGAAATGAATAAATGACGTAAAGTGAACCTTGAGTAATTTAAGTGGGAGGTCACTACTGTACAGTCATGAAGGTATTTATGCTACCGCTTCTACGGTTACGTCCCGTCATTTGTGAGACATGAGTACGAGTTTATGAGCCCAAGGTGATGTGTCTAACGATACATAGAAGAATATTTTTCATCCCATTATTTGAAATACTTAAACTTCTTGCTTACTCCTGCTTGGCTTGTATGAAATGATTGTCAGTTTGTGTTTTCGGGTATACAAACCATGTGTAATTAGTTAAGTGTGATGTATTTTTTGTTCTTTTTAAATAATTACCAGAATATAAAACTGACAGTTTTTTTATTATGTTTGAATATTACAGCTCTCCGACTTTATCTACTAATTTGACTACCCGAACAAAATTGTGACAATTAGTTAATTTGACGCATGTAGCAAATTTTGCAACAATTCGCTTGAAACCTGTGCATTTGTTTATTCCTAATTTCTACCACATTGTATTAGTTAAACCAATAAGGACTTTAAAATTCGTGAATGATAAATCGCTTTAGACAGCCGCATAAATGTATACATGCATTGTTTTAGGTACATTGTCGAGATCATCTCTACATTTTGATTGTCAGTTGAATTGAATACTATTGTCATGTTCCATATCAGATTGGATTAAAGAACAAAGGACATGCCGCCTTGATTTACGTACAATACAGTCATGTGACACCGCAAATGTAAGCTTGACAGCCGAGGTTTTAAAGGTAGGTTCTCGAGGTTTATACTTAAAATACCCATCGTGCTTCAACATTCTTACATCAATCAGCATATTATCCTAGAACGACTGCTGGAAAACATTTGAGCAAAGGTAAAAAAGGGAGAGATGATATAAAAGGGAGAAATGATATAAAAGGGAGAAATGATATAAAAGGGAGAGATGATATAAAAGGGAGAAATGATATAAAAGGGAGAAATGATATAGAAGGGAGAGATGATATTAAAGGGAGAGATGATATAAAAGGGAGAAATGATATAGAAGGGAGAGATGATATAAAAGGGAGAGATGATATAGAAGGGAGAGATGATATAAAAGGGAGAGATGATATAGAAGGGAGAGATGATATAAAAGGGAGAGATGATATAAAAGGGAGAGATGATATAGAAGGGAGAGATGATATAAAAGGGAGAGATGATATAGAAGGGAGAGATGATATAAAAGGGAGAGATGATATAGAAGGGAGAGATGATATAAAAGGGAGAGATGATATAAAAGGGAGAGATGATATAGAAGGGAGAGATGATATAAAAGGGAGAGATGATATAAAAGGGAGAGATGATATAAAAGGGAGAGATGATATTAAAGGGAGAGATGATATAAAAGGGAGAGATGATGTATGGCCGTTAAGCAAAGTTGGCAACTATTCAGGGAGCAATTGGTCTGTTATGTAAATTGTATCCTGAAGAGTAATCCTCATACAGGTGTCTGTTAATGCAGGGTAAACTGCACATAAATCACGCTTTATATCACGCATTATATTTCATAGTGGATCCATGAAGCTTATGTAAGGAACAGCTGAAGCTGTTTTCAGAATATCTGAGTCTAAATTCATTCATACATCCGACCCCTAAACTCAAGCAAGTTAAACGGATAATTCTTCTAGTTACAGACACCAAGGGTGATTATTGTTATCTTATGAACATCATACGAACCAGCACAAAATAAAGTTGAAAATGTCCAAGTGTCCGAAACATTGAATTGTTCGAATTTGTACACGATCCGAAACAAAAATCCTAGATTTGAATCTCAGACATCCATTTATTGTTCATGAATTGTAGTTTTTTCTAGCATGGAATAAACACATTTATTTTCACTAGTGTTTGGTTACTGTATCAACAATTCGTCACAAAGTACGTTTAATAACGTAAAACTCTTCGTATTTTGTTTATTACATACATGCAATATTTTTTGCAGGATAAAAATGGTTGGTGCCTTTAAGAGAAAAAGCCACACGACTGGTTTGGCTGTCAATATTTTGCTTCATCATTACACGTTGCAGAAAAACTTACAATACAAGGTGATTAATATTCCATGTATTCCGGCATATCCCATCACCCCCTACAACTCATACATTACACCGCACCCTAATCTTAAAGCTTGCGTTGGTATTAGATATATACCTTGTATTGAATGTTATACTTAGTTGATTGAATGTGATTTTAAATTTTCTACTAAGGAGGCTTCATGCACAGTAAAACCCCACACAGCGACAACTGTAACACTAAGACCACCTCATTATATTCACTTCATAATTATAAATTTTTTGACTGGTATTCAATAATTCCTCTGTATGTCAACTTATTAACGAGATCGCTTCAATATTAAGACTGATTATTTTGTCATAAATGCATTTATATGTTATCTTGGTATTATTGAAGCGTAAAATGGGGTCATGTTATCTAGGTATTATTGTAGTGTTGAATGGGGTCTTGTTATAGAGTTGTTAGTGTATAATAGGGTCTTGTTATCGAGGTGTTATTGTGATGCACTATAGCGGCTTGCAGGCGGCACCAACCAGCAATTCAATTGCATGAAATCAATTTTGGCAAAAAATAGATACAACAATTTTTCATATTTGTCAAAACATATAAAACACACCGCCACCAGTAGGCTACTGCTCTCTTGTATTTAAATACACTATTTGTTGTCTGCATCAACATTGTTGCTGTTGTGCCTGTCCGAAAAAAACATATCTAACTTCATTTCGTGATAGCTTATCTGTGTTTATTATTTTACCCTGTCACTCTCCTTCACTGAACGCTACTATCTACTGATTTATGGCTGTTTTGTTTAATATTTTGCGTATTTAGTTGCTTAAGAGCAATCTCAACACAGTAGTTATTACATTCAAGGTTTTATTGCGTCCAGACTCAGCCTAATATTGCGTGCCATATAATCATCTTCCTACTGTTCCGAGGAGGGTGGTATTAAATATTCCTTTTATGTGCAATTCCTCTTTAAATTCGTGTGACAAACAATCTTAAGACGATTACAAACAATTTCCATCAAGCTATGCGACACAAACTAATTTTGAAGTGTAATAAATCAAACAAAACGCATTCTATTCAACTCAACATAGCTATGCTTATTAACTGCTCACTGTCACTAGCTAATCGGGAAGCTTCGGTTCCTACCGTAATCCACTTACTGTGGTAAAGCGTCAGGAAAACGAAATGTTCCGAATAGGAATAATTTGAAACAAGCCGAATGGCTGTAGGCGTATCGGCTTCCAGTGAAGTCTGAGTTGTTCCAAGGTACTGTCAACAACATTTTAAAGGTTGCAGAGAACGTTGACCAATATTTTAACTAAATTGTTGCTGGTACGAGTAAACCACAGATGCTATGTGCAGGGTTTTCAAAGATAAGTATAAAAGGAATACGTACAGAAATGAATAGCTTGATTAATTCGAATGTGTGAGAATTACTTTGAACAATCAGGCAAAGCAACCAGATAACAGCTAGATCACAGAATTTCAAATAGACTTTACTACAGAGCGACTTAACAGTAAAGTTGGTCTATTTGTATTAATATTATCAGAATAATACATGAAATAGATGAAATTATAGAAGATGCTAAATAAGCACTTGCACTAATATAACTTTACCAAAAAAATGTTCAAAGCAAACTGCATATGTAACAGACTGCAACATCCAAAAAAAATGAGTCTGTTATATCACTCGCTCTTATTGTCCCTCTTATTTAATAAAATATATATCACCAGCCGAATTTTTGCGACTTAGGATCAAAAGCGCAACTCGTCCGCTGAATAATTGTCAAGCATGTGACCGGAATATTTACAAATGGCAAAGTCTGAATTGAAAAGCTCCACTTCTGTTCATAATATGTCATTAAATTTTACAATTGCATCAATGTATCCAGATGCTTGATTGCTGGTATCATACGAAGGGCCACCCAGCCTTCCCTTGACTTGATGTCCTTGACCCCGCGGGGTTAAACTTAATTTCTGATTGAAACTTCTTCACATTAGCGTGATGGGACCTATCCACAACACCATTCATCCAATGGTTATTTCTTGGAGGGGACATAACTCTGCGATTTCTTCCTCCTTGTCGCCTAGGAGCTTGTTCCAATTGGTTCAGACGCTGTTCTAAGCGAAACAATCTTTGTTCACCCATCTTTTGCTGTTCCTCCAGGGAGTCAATCTGATCTCTCTGTTTCTCTTTTTCTTCAACTAATGTGGATATTTGCTCTTGTTGAATGTTTCTTTCAACGATGCCTAAAGATTCAAATCATAACGATGGATGAACGTGATAAAATAACAAAAATATTGGAAAGAAAGTCTAGATGGATTAAAAATCTGTTCCAGTATGAATAATACCAACAAATCACAAACCTAAATCTAAAACGTGTACGTTTATGAAACTGATATTTTATCTTCTCAGATATTCTTGAGGATAATCAAATAAGCAAACTCTTTTATAAATAATGCTGCATATCAAACTAAAAAATACTGTCCACCAATAGTAAAAAAGTTAATTAACAGATACACTAGTTTACGTACATCTGTGATACATTGTATATGAGCGATAACTAAATTACCTTCATCTTGAAGTTCTTCCAGTTTGTCAATTTTCTGTCTTTGCTGTTCATTTTCTTCTTCGATCTCCTTCAGTTTCAGAAGTTGTGTATTCAGCTCCTGCTCTTTCTCTTCTAGTGCTCGTTTATGATCATCAAGTCTTTTCTCCAGGTCACGTAATTCATGAGCTTTCTGTGCCAGTTCTTCTTTCTTATCACGAGCTGTGTCGCCATTTTCTTTCAGTTTCTTATTGTCAAGCTGCAACTGAATAATTTTCTGCTGAAATGTGTTCAGTTTTTCTATCAATGTTTTGTTCGTCTTTCTCAAACGCTCATTTTCTTCTTTTACCTTTTGAAGTTCTTCCTCTGACGTTGGAATATTGCTTGTTTGCTTTGCAATCTTCTTGAAAAGGTCGGCAATAGCAGGTGCCATTCGCACGAGTTCTTGTTCTAAAACATTCATGTCCACCGGTGTATCTTTTCGAGTAGAGTTCGACGGTGATTGATTACTTGTGTTAGCTTGTGGTGGCGAAGCGCTGATCGGAAGATTTGGTTTAGGAGTTAAGTCCGAATTATTTGTACCTTGTGACAACCCAGACATCATTTGTATCGGAGTCACTGATTGGTCGGTGGATGTTGAGCTGAATGATTGAAGCGACATTTCACTTTGTAAGGACAATGATGATTGGACATTGAATGCTCTTGGTCCAGAATACTGGAAATTAGACTGTGGGACTTCCGGTTGGTTATTATTCTGCTGTTGATTAGTCGAAATAACTGGTGCAACCATGGCTACTGGGGCGCTTACTGTGTTTTCAAGGCCATCCTCTCTTGCAATTGTCTTGATACGACGGTGTTTTTCACCCGTCTCACTGTTTATTGTGCCGCTGCTCTAAAATACATTAATATAGAACCACATTTTTTAAAATAAAATTTACGTCATTCAATTTTGTTATTTATTCGAGAGAAAAAAACGAATATCCTCTTGAGATAAGACTTGCATCTTTTTGTCGCCGACTTTGGTCTCCAAAATTAATATACCTTTTATAATACACACTTATGTTGTAGTGCTATGTCAATAAAACTAGATCCAAAATGTGTTAAAACAATATTTCATAATATAAATTTTGGGATAACTCATTAAACGACAGGAAATTAAGAGCGCAGCAAAGAGAAAGTCAAGTCGAAAAAAGAAAACTAGTTTTTCATCCAAATATGGCTGGGAGAGAATTTTGGTCTTAATTTCTACGTGTTAGCATGTCCTTCAGTCAGAATTTCCGCTAATCTTAGACATAATTTGCATTTCCATTTCTGGTTAAGTGTCAGGGTTAGGAAGATAACATACAAGCCTAGACGGGTTTTGCTAGATTATCAGAATGCAATACAACAAATACAAATGGTTGGAAATGACTGAATTGATGCATTGTCAATGCCCCATGAGTCGTTTTGGATTATTGAATTAAATCATGTTCTGCGAACTCCATTTTGTTTCAGACAATATCGACGGTGATGTCATAGTGAGATTAGACTAGATCGACAATATATTCGGAAACATGGACGTAGAACTTCTACATCGTAGTAAACGCTTAACTGAAACAAGCCATATCAAAGATAGATTCGATATACTCGTATCATTAAATACGGCTATCACATACGTTTGGCTTAGGCAATTTAGACTAATAGCATTTACATCCTTGGCACGCACTTAACGTATTTGGCCATGTCACGTTGGCTACGCAGGAAAGTATTTTGATATAGGGGAAATCTTTTTATGTTGCTTTTAAATTGAAATGACTAGACGTCTGGAATTAAGAAAGAAGTCCTCTCTTACAGTTTTATTGTCTAAATATGCGACAAATAAATTTCTTTTATTATTTGAACATCAAATCATAGCTCCAAAATTTTGTATGTGGGTCCAGTAGGCAGTCACTAAATCGACAGGTAAAATGTCCAAACTTATTTAAGGTAATCGAGAACCGGAAGACCGCTAATGCATTTTTAATTGACCTTATAAATGTAACGGAAGGCAAACCATTTCTGAAAAAGAGATTCAATTATATTTATAAGGGCTTACCGTGGAGGAGACTGCGGTTGATGGCCTAGAATCTTGATCTGCAAACATACAAACATATTATATACTTAGATGTCAATAAACCTCATGTGACTTTAGATTTAAGAATATGTCACTGTACATCAATCGTTAGTGTTTGGTCTTTTGTACATTAATCATATGAACAAATGTCACCAAAGGGCAGTTAAAAGAGAAGCACTCTACATTTTTTTCTTCAGTACAGCTAAACCTCTGGTAGAACACCTTTAAGTAATGAAATCACGTGAACAAGAATCAAAGTCCTGATAAACTGGAGGAAAATGAACCTCCAACTAAAGACCATCCCTATACCAAACTCAACTCTGCTAGTCTCTCTGGTAGTCTTTGTTTGCCATTATGACTAGAATTTTGTTTTACACAAAACAATGATACAATAAAATTAGATGTCTAATTCATGCCATTCTTCATGCAGTAAAACAAAGAACAGCGTAAACAAAAGCCTAGTATAAATAATAATTAATTGAGTCACGCCATTTCTTAACGGTATGCGCGTTATTTAAAGGGACCTAACTCCCGACTGACATCAGATTAAAATCATAATAATGTAACTCACAAAAGTCACTTTATGGATTTAATACCAGTTGTAGATATTAGTGCTGTTGATTTTTTATGATTAATATGTACAGTACAGCCATATAAACATTCGATAATACCTCTGATGTTCACTCATGCTATGTTCTTTCATATACATTTGAAGACCTAAGCGAGTGTGTTAGTTAATAATAAACACATATTAAACACCATAAATCAAGACCGAAATCTAGTCCCTGAAACAACATCATCAATATTTTTGTTGTCTCCATTTATCGACACATAATAGTCAAAGGCGTGCTGTTTTATGCTTCGTTGAAATCTAATGTACAGTAAATTCCTGTTTTCAAAAACCTCTCAATAATGTGAGCTTATCATGCAAATTACGGAACCAATGTGAACTTTTATTTCACTGTTTACGGCCTGGCGGAACTAATCATATCCAAAACAACTAGCGTATTACCTTTTACATTGATTACGCTATCACTTCGCGGAGTTAAGGAAATGTTATGTCTAAAGTATTTGGATTGGTTATTTTATGTTATTATTTCATCATTAATTGCAATTATCAAGACTTCCATTGAAGGAATGGGGTCGATTTGTGGTGTCTATGAACAGTCAAATTATCTAAGCTGCCTCCCTTTTCACAAACAGTTCATTGAACCGGCAAACGGCAGCATAATCATTCCCACCCTGTTCCTGATTTGATATTCTCACCTCTGGCGAATTGCGGAAATTTGCTGTGATTTTTCATTTTGTCACAGCAAGAAATGCGACCGGAAAAAGAGCGACTTGCATAACAATTTGTTGTAAAAAACAATAATTAACTCACATAGGCCTCATGTGGAAAGTGTTTCTTGCATATTGTATGACTACACAATGGCGATAGACGTAGACAGGGATGAAATGTTTAGTTTTACAACTTAGGTCGCGGATTTTTTATATGTACGTGCGTATTGTGCGTAATGGGAGATACGCCCTTGTAGATTCCATGGCTTTCTGTTTAGTATAGACTAATACAGTACCAACGCGAAAATGGGGTTTTGCAAGAGCATACGTCTTTGCTTGGGGTCGATTGCGTGCGGTGAATTATTATAAAAACCTCGATAAGAAGAAAACCAAAATAGAAAGATCGGTCTTATACATAAAAATGTTCCAACTTTAGGAGATCTTGATATTGATGTGGTGTGTAAAGTTTTACTGTATTTCTGTTTTCTGAATGCAACTCATCTATTCCATTTAAAAATTCCTTAAAAAGATCGTGTAGCATCATATGCTAGTCTTCTTATAACTCCAATCTTCAAGTTAATGCAATAATTTTATACTCTTATAGGTTTATATTTTTGAAGTCTTCATTTTTTTAATAATTCCTGTTAAATTGCGCACTTAACGTTCAAGAAACTTTTAGCTAAAAATTAGACTGAATTCGCCACTAGTAAAAATTTCCCGGTGATGTCTTTTGCCGTAAATTATTTCTCAGAAAAATTTGGTCATTTCATCAGCAGTCTTTCTTTTTTTATTGGGCGTAAATTAAGGTTTAAGCAGAAATAATTGCACGAATCTAAACCGACATCTCTATTAACCCAGAGGTAATTCTGTATTGGTTGAATACAATGAGGCAGACATTTTTGTCACGTGTTATTAAAGGAGAAACGAAGTTTTTGAGTCGGATAATTAAAGATTGGTATAATGGCTTAAATGAAATCTGATAAAAGGGGAATTCATTTTAGTGTGCGCATTGATAGTGCTTTCATGTCGCGTTTAATTTGTAGAATCATAGAACAAAATTGAAGCATTGTAACCAATTTGTGACAAAACTAGGCAATGGACGGGCGCACGAACAAACTATGGTAAAACTTGTTTAAATAAACCTCATTCGAGTGTAGAGTGTTATCACTGTAAAACCTCACTTAGAAACCACTACAATGTTATAGTCACCAACTTTGTGTATCCTCAAAACACCTTTCTGCTTTTGTTTTTATTTCGTCTGTATTTCAACTTGATAATGAGACCGGCCCAAAGTGAGGACCTTTCGCTTTTGGTCTTAAAGATGGTACTAACATAGAAGCCTCAGTGTATTCAATTATTTTTTTTCTAATTACAAGGTCATCATGTTGCACTTTGAAAAAAGTACTACCACATTACTGTACGGTACATTAAATCTCAGAATCACTCCAATGTACATGCAGGTGCTTATAAACCAAAGTATGAAGACTAGAAAATGTAGAATTTAATTCTAGCCTCAGATTGAATAGATAAGATTACGGTCTAAAATTTTGACAAAGTGCAAAACAACATGCTGATAGCGACCAGAGTCTTAGATTTACGTTTTTGGCGCATTGTGTATACAAGGTGTAGAACAGGTATTCTTACTTTTTTCCTGATATTAATACACGTTGATTTTCTGTCATTCTTACGAAAAAATAATCCCGATAAACTTAGGACAATTTTAGATTCAAATCAAAGACTAAAAATAGTTATTAATATTCTACTGTCGGTTTGAAAAATAATCCAGCTGTAAATAACTGACTGTCGTTTTGTTTGACTTGGGACTAATTTAGTCATTAACGAAAGGAGAAATACGTTCTGGTCCATTACTGTCGACGTTCTTGAACTATTGAAAAGACATAGAGGTAACGACATTCTGTATCAGTGTGCCAGTGATGAAGAATAGAAATAATTGATGTACGCTTTATCTTAATCACATCGTTGTAATATTCATGCCGAATGTGAATGAACAACAAACATTAATTTCTTGATTATCATTTTGTGATGTCGTCGTTTTTTTCGACTGCTTCGACTGTTCAGGCATATGATTAAACCAAACTTTGTGTTTTCTCTGCTCGACTAAATGTGCAGGTTAAAAAGTCGACAAAGCCATGTGAAAAGTAGATACACTAATGGATATAATGATGAGAACTGATGACTTAAAGTGGCGAAAATGTACAAGTTCTAAATGAATGAACGCTATTTGAAATATCGAAGTGGCAAAACATGTGCATACAAAGAACGCAGTTGTTATTGTTATCAATTGCTTCGTTTTGAAAAATAAACACCAGACTTACGAGCAACACTCCTGACGGCACCTACATTGTTGTTTGGTTGTGGTACCGCGACTATGCTGTTGTTGCCACCATTTGTATTATTCACGGATCCGGCATTACCGGTATTTAACCCCAACGCTTCAATCACGTGACTGTAACGATTATCTGTAGCGCTTCTGACAAAATGGCACAAAGCAGTATAGCCTCTGTGTCCGCAAGATATCACACAGTTAAGAAATTTCTCGGCTGAAAATATAACACTATATATAAATTCAAGTAATTGATTTGTTTTACGCAACGAATATACCAGAAAAAAAACACAAGGAAATAAAAAACGTTTAGCTATACTGAAATAAGAATTCATGCACATGTACAATTTTAATTCATCCAAAATTCTCGACATTTTCTCGACATATTTTACATTTGATTTATTATTTATATCTTTCATGATATTGAATCGCAGCAAATTCTGTATAAAACGTTCAAAAACTAAAAGACATTCAGTCAGCGTACAAGAAATAAATAGATAACATCAGTAACTGTTTGTACATCATTTCATATGGTATATTAAACAACATGTTGATTAATAAAGTCCTCATATCTTTACCCTGCATATTGGGTGTGTTCGGCAACACGTTCATTATTTCACTTCTCATATTTGGCGGGAAAATCCCATCATCAACAAACTTGCGGATTAATTCTTCCACACGAAGCTCCTGTTTAAGAAGGCTCCAATTACGGCGAAGCTTCCGTTCGTCTTCGATATTTAGACTCATGTCGTAAAATGACTTTTCCACAAAGCGACGATTTACGACTGAAATAATGCACAAAAACGAAGAATTGATTGACATGTAGAAATTTTATGTTGGTTTTAAGTGGGATTCAAAATGGTGTGTTGTCAATCTACAGCTGTTTGGCAAATTATTTTGCGGTGATAGTGATGCCGAATATGTTAGTGCTTGTTACGATCCATTTAAGTAGTATTTCAGTTGCATGGTGTAATTATACTCAGCCAAAAAAGAATGTACCAACGTACATTTCCATCTACATGTATATACTTGGAATTAGTATTTATTCTGGCTATTTGTTGTGGAACAAAGCATTATTCCTTTCTGATATTCCGTGAAAATTTGAAGTCGCCGCTTTCTTTCATTGACACAATTTGAGCGATATTATGCATAGGTGTTGATTTCAAAAAGACACTTGCTTCGAATAAAATGGGTCGTAAGTTAAGGGAAAGGGGTCAGTAATTCATGTTTCCTCCGTCTTGTCCAATGCACCTCGTGATTCACCTGTGTATGCTGTTGACGTAACGGCGCAGGCAAATTGTCCTATTTAACTTGTAAGGCTGCTGCTTGGTCAATTACCGTATTTATTGGATGATATTTTCTGACAATACGCACTAATTCGTCCCACATGTGTCTATAGGGTTCATGTTGGGACTATTCGCAGGCCAGACTAAGACATTGACGTTATAAGCCGCCAAAGAACCGTCGAGACGCTGCAGCCATATGGGGACGAGCGTTATCGTACATGATTGTGACATTCAGACTATGGCGCTGAATGAAAGGAAGAACCCCTGTTGCAAGCACAACATTGATGTAAGTCTGGACACTTACGTTTCCGTTAATTAGTATTAAGCTAGTCTGCTGATCTGTGCTGCACGAGACGCACGTGTAAAACCAACAAATTGGGTCTTTAAGCCGAATGGCATGGTTTACTACTGATAAAACTTCGGTCAACAGGAACTCCAACGGTTACATGTACATTGTTTATAAGTTTGATTTGTGTTTACAAAATATTAAAGAGATATTAAGAATTGTAAATTGGGTACTTTCTTTTTCGGCTGAGTATAGATACATTGTTTATAAAAATACAGTTGCAACAAAACAATCTGAGAATATGTGTTTCAGTCATAAAACAAGGAGTGGGTTAAAATCTATCGTGCAACAGTAAGTCAGCTATATACTGTCTGGGTAATCATCGATATCATAATCATGGTGTATTATAATGTCGTACTGATCTCAGCATAGTACAGTTTTTACCATCGTACCATTGTTACAATGTTGTATTTTTAATACCGTGTCGTCGCTATCTTAATAACCACCAAATAAACGTTATAGTGTTATCGAAAAATTGCTATATCGTATCGTATGGTCGTCATTTTTTATCGAATTACTGCATAATCATCTGATTATATCGTAATATCGTAATATCTCTTTCTTGATTCATCAATGGCGATAAGATATTAATATTTTGGTTACCGAAGCGATGAAACAATTAATGTCACAGCATCTATGTCTTATTCAGCAGACTACGTAATTTTTAACAATGTGCATTTTACACAACCGTACACTCTGCGAACAGTAATTAAAATTTTTCGAGGCATCGTTATTGAGGAGAATACTGGACAACATTTTCTTGTGGCCCCGTATAATAACAATCCAATTTTTGCGACGCTGAGTCGCGCCGGCACAAGTCATAAAACACCTGATATATGTTATTAAGTCTTGAGATCGACTGACTACACCCCAAAAACTGGGTTACTACGCCCCGCCTAGCCTCGACCCCCGCCCCGCCCCGAATGGATAGTTATTTTGTGTGAAGGTGCTGTTCATTCGAGATATTATCAAAAGGTTAGGATGCGTGTGTTACAAATAAGCGATCGTTTAAAGTTTGTCTGACACTAAACGAATGATCAGTTGACCTTTTAACGCTTCAAGAAGTTAATTTCGTGAAATAATATCTCACAAGATTAATCTTACCACGAAATACGGTTAGCAGTTTAATTATTTTTTCATTTGCACGCCTGCAAATGACATATTACCAAATTACCCCCAGCTGCTGCAAACTCCTCGAAAAAAAAACAAGATTCATTAGAAATAGCTGTTTGTTTGCAAAGAGACAGGACGCTTTTGGATAATGTAGGCAGTCACATTTGTCAAACTACTGGAAAATATGTAAAATCAATAAGAATATTTTGCATGACAATCAGCAAAACAGAAAAACTAACGTGCTTAAGGAATTAATAACTACAGCACAAGAATCTAGAAATATACTGATTGTTATTATAAACGTTTTCAGTCCATAATTGACGGAATAACGTACCACACGCTTGGTTCAATAGGTAGAGCGTTAGGACTACGGACCTTGGGTTCTTGAGATCAAACCGCTCTCTGTGACGATTAGGTTAATCTACCGCCGGTGTAATAAAATTTGTTGAAAAAAAGCTAGTATCTATATTGTCATGTGATTTTACACACGACAAAAAATCGTACGTTCTGAGTATTTGCGCGTAATTGGCTTTGTGATAGTTATCAATTATACTATATTCAAGAACTTCGGGGATTCCACTGATACAAGATAAAACAAGGAAACAGATTCTCATTAATACCACTCTGTTAGGAAGCACTCTGTTTGCCTTAAGTAATACAGTACAATCAGTTATCAATAAACAATGTATTTGCCTGCTTATTTTATTGTTTTTTGCGTTTATATATATATCTTGATGCATACTTGTATATATTTTGATATTTACAGATGTCCACAGGGCAGACTGGGAGAACCCAACTGTGTAACCTGTATACATATTTTTATTATTATCGTCCGATGTATTTACAACTATAGCTTTATTTCGACCCCGAAAAAATTCGTGTCCATGTCCAAGATGCAGCCAAACCTGAATAGCAACCACATATGAATACAGACAAACTTAAGAATGAGGATCATTCTTAAATATATTAGAGAAAAAAAGTAAAAAAAAGTCTGATTGGAAGACTGCATGCCCTTCCTTTTGATGGTCTTTGTTCACAAGTTTGGTTCTGTTTTATGATGGCGTTTCTTTAAAAGAAAACATTTTATGAGATACTCAGAGATGGAGATAATAAAACATGCCATAATGCCCTTGTATCATTTGTATCTGATGTAATTTCACAGAATTCACGGACAATGTGTTACAGTTCGTTTATATTTTATCTTATGACTCGGTACAGACCAGGAACGGTCCAATCTGAGTTAATAGAATCTCGTGTGTAAAGGTCGCCTCGTAAAGAACGTTTTCCGCGTGAATTATGGTCGCCTCGTTACAAACGGTCGTCTTGGTAATAACGATAGCTCTGTGAATAATTGTCGCCTCATAATTAACGGCCGCCACAGGAATAATGGTCGTCTTGTGAATAATGGTCGTCTTGTGAATAATGGCCGTCACGTGAATAAAGGTCGTCACGTGATTAATGGTCGTCTTGTGAATAATGGTCGTCACGTGAATAATGGTCGCCGCGTGAATAATGTTCACCACGTGAATAACTAGCTGCACTTTTTCATACTTCCGTTCATGTATAGCAAATCAAATGAACTATGGTTAAAAGACAGTTGTTCATGAAATTTATATTTCTTCTCTCGATTTTAGAAGGTTGTGTTTACAGGTTTGTCTGTTCATGTATTACAAATCTGATATAGTTAACTAATAACGTTGTAATTATATAATGTGTCTAGGTACACACAATTGTTATTAAAGGACATTTAATTCTGGTTGCATCGAATGCTTTCATTTGCCTAATGGATTAAACTAATAATATAAATTTTACTATAATGTTTAATCTACGTAATTGTTCGTGTATTTTTATAGATAACTACATCAGATCACATTATGTTTCTAAAAGCAAATTTATCGGTAGCAAATCATGAATTTGGTTAATGGGTTTTGATGTTTCTACTAATTTAATTGATGAACAAAATGAAAAAATGTATGAAAAGAAACGAATTCTAAAATGACTCACCTGCTTGGAGTTATCACAAAATTTAGAAACGCAGCAGTTATACTGCACAATTATTTTATTCTTCAACAAACAAACCCCAAAACACAATTATTTTATTCTTCTAACAAAAAACCCCCAAAACACAATTATTTTATTCTTCTAACAAAAAAACCCCCAAGACACAATTATTTTATTCTTCTAACAAAAAAAACCCCAAAACACAATTATTTTGTCTAATATGTTGAATAAATCCTTTCAATTTACAAATCCATAAATTTTAAATCACTTTTACATTTTGTCGATACAGGATTTTAATCCTGTACTTTTAACATGAACAACACCAATTAATTGTCTTCAGATTATTTTACCTCTGCATTCAAAACATTTGTTTATTTGTTAACTTATTTCTTTGATTTTTATATAAGCATACGTCATATCTATTGATTCATTGATCCAGTTCAATTGATTTATACGAAACCCATAGGCCTACCAAATTCAATGTATGTATATATAACAAAACATTAACATCTTTTATATCATTTATTGATTATAGTCCAAAATCATTGACAAAAGTCTTTATTCCTTTGTCTTAGTACTAGAAGATATCCACTAGACCGTGTGTTTTGAATAAGTAGGTTAAGTAAAATATATCTTTAGACTTATAACTGTATTGGTAGACATTGGTTTGTACTATTGAAGAAAATTGTAGTTAATTAATAAGTAATTGAGGGTAAAGAAGAGAGGGAGAGAGAATAAGAAGGGAGAAGAATCAGGAAGCGAGGAAAGTGGGATGCAATAGTGGAGAAAGAGAGGGAAAGAAAGGGGTGGGTTGACAGAGAGAAAGAGAGAGTAAGAGAGGGACTCGGTGGACTGGAATGACAGGGAGGAAGAAAGAGAGAGGTGAGGTAACAGACAAGAGGGAAGAGGGAGGAGAAGTGAGAGGCTGTCAATTTCAGTTACCTTTTTACAAAGAACTTAATAAGATAGATAATATATGCTGAAGTTAGTGGATCAGGACACGTCCAACTGAATAACTTTAAATCCTTAAGGGGATGTAAACAAACAAACATTAAGATATAATACAATCTTTACACTAATTTGTACATCTTAAGGGCCAAAATATGACATAAGTTTCTTCCTGTTTTTCTCAAGCTCGCCTATAAACCTCCAAATATACACAATGTAGATTTATCACTTACTTTGTCTCATGAATCATTGATGTTACTAGATTTATCTAAAGATTATTATCCGAAAATTTAAAACCAAATCAAGCATGGCATGATTATCCGGGATAACAGACAGGTTAAACAGACAATACATTATTAATTTTGATCTGATTAGTATACACTTCATAATGTTCTAAATTTATTACGTCAAAATACATTAAAGTCGTAGACTTTATTCTAACAATGCCATATTAATTATGCACGTATAGTTTTGAGTAAATTGCCAGGGAAATCATTTTCCAGATGAAACCGTTTTAGTAAACTTCGACCAATTTTAAGGGGGGGCACACATGTTTAGTTAAAAATGATTTCAACCTTTTGTTGAATGTCTTATTATGGATATCCTTCTTTCGACTTGAAAACTAATGAATATCATATATACCGGATGTTACGTTGACAAATCCATTTTGGGCGGTTAATGACTGAGATAAAACCTCAAACGAAGAAGGGAAATAAATTCTGCATCAACAAACCTAATTTATATTCAAACTAAAGTAAAATATCACATTGCGATCACCTCAATATTACGACCACCTTGTTAGTACGAAAACTTATTTGATAACCACCTCATTATCACGACCGATTTTTCGGGTCCAGAAAGTGGTTTAAATATCGAGTTTTTACTGTATGTAATTTACTGGTTCAAAATTAATTTACAAAAATTGATACAAAGATAGAAAAAAAGAATTTATAAAAAATGCGCATGCTTAAAAAGGAGAGGAATGGTTGATAAACAAGTGGATATCTCTGTCAAACGTAAGCTGGTTACATACTATAAATACGCATATCATTCAGGCATTCAGTGCTTAATATCCAGAAACAGGGCACCAGTATACTGCGAAAGTTGAAACGAAAGTGAAGCTAGAATATCCGTCAATAAAAACGAGCGGTAGCATGAGTTCCACGAAAACTTTTTAAGTAATTACAGAAGCGAGGCAAATTTTGTTTTTCCCGAGTGTCATTTCATCGAGCACACGTCGACGAAAATTAATTACAGTTTGTTGAATAGATTGTTTGTAGCATGCAGAAACTGAAGCACAATGTATCAAAACAAAACAGTACGCTGGATGTTGCATCAATAAAGTTGTAATTTAAGTTTACGTCCTCACTACAAACGTAAATCAATCACAAGCTAGGACCAGTATACAAGCACCAGATGAAGACTAAATGTAATTTTCCTCTAGAGATTGCATGTATAATTCTAAATCAAAGCATGGCGAGAATGGAAATTACGCCGCGTTTTGATGTTTTTTCATCCTCTGTGGGAGACCACACTTGTATTCTTTTGTTGTGCTTTATTTTCAGTATTTCAGTATGACCTAATCAGAGCTCCAGGATAAACAGCTTTTGACAAATAATACACCCCTCAATCCAGGGACTATTGTCTACCCAAAGAGTGACACTGTAACTATCTACCAATTTGTGGCACTGTTACTGTATAACAAAAAGTGTAGATGTTACTGTCCAACAAAAAGCGCCACTGTTACTCTATACCAACCTGTGCCACTGTTACTCTATACCAACCTGTGCCACTGTTACTCTATACCAACCTGTGCCACTGTTACTATCCACCAAAAAGTGCCGCTGGTACCGTGTGTCAAAAAGTGCAATTGTTGCTATTTACCAACTAGTGCTCCTGTTGCTGTCTACCAACCTGTGCGACTGTTGCTGTCTTCTTAATTAGTCCTTACATTACTAACTTGTTCCCCAATTATTACGTCAGCATAGATAGAGAGGATAGAGAAATAAAAGCAATCGACGTAAGAATCACTTGACATTTTAATCATGAAAGTATTGTGTGCTGCATTACCTTCATAAATGGTAGATACATGTATTTGATGACAGCGAATCTCATTATTAATTAACAGAATAAATAATAGCAATACACCGTTAATTAAACACTCTTATGAGATTAGATATATTTAACAGATCACATACAATTGTTTTGATTTGCTGAGCATAAGAACACTTGAAAATAGTCCTTAGATTGTTTTCCAGTCTTTAGGTTCAATGTTATTTATCAATTTGGCGAAACACATTTTCCTTTTGACCACATGGCTATTTGTTCTGACAAATAAGCCATGACTTTTGTCATTGATTTGTTGCTGCGCAAAAATGTACTTTGGGGACTGGAAAACGATACATCGTGTGTGCGCGTTACGTAATTAGCTTAAATTGACTTTTATAATAATGAACAATACAAAAATCACTTTAATTAATTATACTAAAACAATCAACTGTTTGGGGCGATTTTACCGTTCCGTTGATTAATTACCATGCCGATGCAATGTCTCTCCTCTCTCTACTCAGTTTCTCATTTCGGGTTTAATTTTTTCCGTCAGCAATCACATTGGGTATCAGTTTGTTGTCTGTATAAGAAATATCATCAACGTAAGGTGAAATAATGGTTTGTTGATACTTGAATGTTTTTCTATAATGTTGTTGTAGCAGTGTTGTTGTTGCTGCTGTATTTTTGTTTGCAGTTGTTTTGTTGTTGTTGTTGTTGTCAATTCAGTTTTACATATAAAAGTCAAAACATACCAAGCCTGTACGCACCTTAAGCAAAGATTTACTTAAAAGAAATTAATCCGTAATGTTGGAATCGCTTACAAAAAAACCGAAGACTTTTCAACGCAAACAACACAACATCGTGCACGTGTCATCACATACTGCGTCTCAATCCAAACAGTGTTGGCCAACGTGTCAGAATTTCATCTCAGAAAATGTTTTTTATCAACATTCGCCCGATCTGGTCTCAGAAAGGGATGCACTGATCAGTATTATAACACGTTACTTCGTAATTACTAGGATTAGGCTGGATTATATTGCCTTGCTTAAATACATTAATGCTACACTCTGAAAGATCATCGATCGATCGGCTGTGAGTCATTTTAAAGTTATAATTCTTTGAAAAAAATCGTGTAAACGGCCTTCACATGCGTTGGCTACGTGAGAAATAAAAACTTATGGCTAAATAAGACACAACAATCATGTGTCTTTAATACTGTACATCTGAACAACAGGTTGGATACCAAAGTACAGTGACACCTTATTTTGTGACCACCTCAATATAATGACCAATTTCCTTGGTCCCAATGGTGGTTTCATTATTGAGGTTTTACTGTATCTTGGCATGATTTAAAGCACAAAAGTTGCTTGTAGAATGCTAGTAATTACAGTAAAAGCCTCGATATTGAGATCACATTTGAGACCAAAATAAACAGGCTTAGTGTTGATTTGGTCTCAATATTCAGCTGAGTTGGGGGTCGTGCCGTATGTTGATGTGGTCTCAATATCCAGCTGAGTTGGGGGTCTCAATATCCAGCTGAGTTGGGGGTCTCAATATCCAGCTGAGTTGGGGGTCGTGCCGTATTTTGATGTGGTCTCAATATCCAGCTGAGTTGGGGGTCTCAATATCCAGCTGAGTTGGGGGTCTCAATATCCAGCTGAGTTGGGGGTCGTGCCGTATTTTGATGTGGTCTCAATATCCAGCTGAGTTGGGGGTCTCAATATCCAGCTGAGTTGGGGGTCGTGCCGTATGTTGATGTGGTCTCAATATTCAGCTGAGTTGGGGGTCGTGCCGTATGTTGATGTGGTCTCAATATTCAGCTGAGTTGGGGGTCGTGCCGTATGTTGATGTGGTCTCAATATTCAGCTGAGTTGGGGGTCGTGCCGTATGTTGATGTGGTCTCAATATCCAGCTGAGTTGGGGGTCGTGCCGTATGTTGATGTGGTCTCAATATTCAGCTGAGTTGGGGGTCTCAATATCCAGCTGAGTTGGGGGTCGTGCCGTATTTTGGGGGAAGCTGGGATTATTTGTATGTAGTTATTTCTAAAGGCATTAACGGACCTTTAATGGTAAAAATGCAATAAATTCTTTATAAAACAATATAATTTAACCAAAAATTACCTAAATGCCGCTGTTTGGATTACCTTTGTACAGAAAGGTGAAAAAGGTACGGCAGAGATGTACCGTTCCTCAGGCCTAATAAAATGTCTAGGGTCGCGGGATTTGTCGGGTAAACAGAAAAAAATTATACGCCAAATTTAAGTGACACTTTACTGCACTCTACTGTTTCAATATTTGACCAAAAATACTTTTCGGAGCACCTTGTATAATAATATTATCGCTTTCACTAGTAAAGAGTAAATTTCGTGTACATTAATGCAGAAGCACTTACCAGCAAATGCGTTGAATTAATTCATTAACATCAAACATTTCGAAACCCAGGTGAATTGCTTTCCTGGCTATTTGAAAGAAATCAATCAAATCCCTGAGTAGGTATATCTTTAATTTGTTCATCAAAGGACTTTATCTATATCTCCGGGAAAGTCATTTCCACATTTATAGTACATAGTTTTCAGAGTGCCAAGAAGTAACAATCTGTTGTGTTAATAATTTTGTTACATATTTAATGCGTCATGTAAAACGTTGAATCGAAGACCTCTTGAAACCAAGAATTAACGGTCTTCATGTAAATTTAGGTCTCTTAATCAATTTGAAAAAAAATAGAAGAAAAGTGAAAAACTAACCCTAAAAAAATTGTTTTTATAATAAAATTGTTTCTATATGAGGTTTAACTGCAGTATAGGTTCAATAGTTCGGTAGGACTTTTTTCAAATACATATTTTTGGTTCTGAGATACATATTATATAAAAACGAAACTATCGGCGAGAAAAATAACTGACCGAGACCAAAAAAGGTTCAGAGTCAGTATGCGGTAATAGGGTCTGATGGGTTAGTGGAAGCAGGAACTTTTTAACTCACAGACCATCTGAAATATTTATAAATTATTTTATACGGATGTTGATGCTTTGAATATTGATCGCTCAGTTCATATCTTGTGAAACGTTTGGCAGAACATTTTCATAATCTAAACTTTAATAAAGAATGTTGAAAAAAATGGCACTTATTGAAATAAAATGTTTAAAATATCTAATACTTAAAAATTGCAATTGTTATTTAAGACAGCGAATGAGAATAAATTAAAATGTGCGTACCCAATTGCTTATAATGTGACAGACAGTGGGAGTTTGAATGTGTAGAAACATGTTATTGGCTCATTATATAGCTTTGAAATGACACATAAAATGAAGCTTGATCGATTAATTCAGTAACCATGGTAATGACTGGAAAAATTAATGATTTTGCTATCGTATAATATGATTTATTAGGCTTGTATGATATATTGAACATACCGAACGCGATTACGCAAATAAAATTTAATTATTATCAAAGGGCTGGTAATTCCTATATCGCTCGGTAATCAAGGTCAATGGTATTATTAAGTACGTATTATACAGTTCATTTCAATACGTGATCAACTGACTACATGTCGCGTCATGTCAATGTTTTATTGTGTTGTACCCATGTGACTTGTATGTGACTTATTATTCAAAATCAACCGAATTACCAAGCATACTGGTATGACATTGACCTTTTGGAAGCACCATAATGTTTGTAACAGCATTCTGAAACACGGTAAAGCTGCTTGTTAAAGCCGTTTGAAGGATAGCGGGGAGTTTGGTTCGTTCCAGTCGTACTTGCACAAACATCAAGTAGTAGATTGCATTAAGACTAAAAGCCAGTTTTTTTATTCAGCGCTTAATATTTCGTGTAAATCGATGTCATTGATTTTGTGTTGAGAGTGTTATCAACACTATTTCAGAAGTGGCGATACATTATGTACGATGGTCGTTTGTTTTATCTCATTCCCATAAATAAACATTCTCGCGGTTTCTCATGAAAGCAAATGACAAATCTTCTATATCAATCAGACATGCACAGTGAACTCAGTGGGTTTCACAAGTAATTACATTCCGCTAATCACTCGCTGAAAACCTCGCGGAAATAAAGGACTCCATTACATATGTGAACTCTTGTCCTCGAGAGTGTCACCTTGTACGAATTTATGGCCTAATTAAACAAATTCAACACTATACACACCGGTCCGCCCTCTCGCAATAAGTACAGGGTGTCTGTTGTTCGACACCTAAGCTGGTAAACAACCATTTACCTCTTAGTATTTTTACTCGCTGCTGTGTCAAGTTTAACGACTTTCCTAGCACCAGTTAAGGACAGCGATCAATTCACTTAATTAGTACTCTATTCCAACGACATTGAAAGTAAGTTCCTCTTTATGAATAAACAAACGAACGGACGGACTAAAAAACTTCAATATGAGTTTGTATAAACTTAACTATGAGCAATTCAAATCCGCAATAGTTCGCATACTGTTAACAAGAAATCTACATTTATAAACCATGGATATTAATCCACATTTTCGTTGTCTTAGTGGTCGATTGGCACATGGGCGGAGTTACACCAATATTTGATTAGAATAAAACCTCCCTCAGGGATAACTATCATACCAATACCAGCTCATTATAATGACCTCATGTTTCGGACATTATTTGGGGGTATTCTATATCTTAATATGATAACGAGGCTACTTGAATATTACAACCATTTTTATACGGTGATCTTAATATCGAGACTTTGCAGTAGATATTTCAGACGAACCCGTTGATTAAAACAACAACTTTCTCGACCTCACAATGAACAGAGAGCAATAACATAATGCTTGTTTACTTACCAGTAATGATTCAACGGCATTATCTTTTTATTTTCCTTATATGGTTGTGTTGTTTCCATACACATCCATAAACTCTCTTGCCTTTTTAACAGTAATGTCTTCAAACAAACAATATACATGTATTTGCCACAAACATTGTTTTATGAAACTGACACGAACTCCTACTAAATAAAGTCTTCGCGTAGGTAAACAAAACAATTTTCCTAAAATAGTGTCATTTACGTCAAAGTATCTCCAATAACAAGTAAAATACAGTAAAATACACTTAGAGGCCACAAAAAATAAAATAAAATTTGGATTTGACAAAAAGGCATTCTAACGGAAGTAACTACATTGGCACACGAATCTGCCAAACTGACATCTCATCTACAGTAAAACCTCACAGATCATTTAAATATTATTACCACCTCATTATAAATACCCCCAGTTTTCAAGATATTCAATTAGACAAAGAGACCAGCACATTATATGAAACGTTTTTTGTTTCATTCCATAGGTAGTCCTAATATTGAGGTTTTATTGTAAATCTGATGGTAAACCGACAAAGTTCTCCTCAAATCAACAATAAGATAAAGAAAATGATTATTAAAGAAATACACACAAAAAAAATTCCCACCCTCCCTTAAGTCCGCATACCCAAACCACGAATGTTAGGAGCGCATTGGAATAGTCAACATGTTTTAATGTTTCACTGCACGTCTCTCTTGTTTTTGTTTACAACATAAGTTCAGCTAGGTTGGTAAAATATCACCATTAATTGTTGTTGTTCATAAGTGTGACTCGTCTAGGGTTCGTTTAATTGTTATGTTCGTGTATGGTGTGAACATTGCTACGTGAGGGGTTTGGTTTTATTGTTTTCATGATTAAATTTTGTCTTTATGGAAATTGGTTTCTAAAATAGCGACCAAGTAGCAAGCACCAACATGTTATTGAATGAAATGTTTTCGTTGGGAAATTTAAACTAAGGATAAAACAAATAAGTCAAGTGATATCACCTGCCCCCTAGTCGTCATCAAATAAAGTCATGTTTTCACACTCGATATTAACACCATCTTTGGAATCAAACAAACCGCCATTGTGGCGATTATGTCGAGCTCACAGCAAGCGGGCTCGACAAAAATGGAATAGATAAAATGAAAATAACACAAAAAACTGTACAAAATTTTATTTCACGCTCTTGAAAAAGGAAAATTCATAAGAACATGAACGAGCCCAGTTACTTCTTAACTACATAAACTATAATAAAATTGCACCTATTAAACATGTAAAAAGACAAAAGTTAGTTTTACATCTTCAAAATAAAACGAATGTGTGGAGACATAACAAAGAGTGACCCAGAAAGGGAGTTTGAAACTATTTACAGTACGTCACATAAATTGTTCACAAAGCCGTGTCAACATTGATATAAGCAACATACGCAATAATACCATATAATACACATTCCGTACATTAAATAAGTCATAAATATTTCATAAATTATACCGTCAAACCTATGTCGAAGACCATCCGTGAACAGAGTCCAATAAAGCTGATGATAAACAGCTTAAAGACTTCGCCATAAATAAATAACAATTTTAAACCCATGAAGAATGTCAATTAATTTAAACCCCCAATAATCACGGCCATAAATACGGTTATTAAGAATTCCCAAAAGATTGTATTCAAAACAGATTTGACGGTTAAACAATAGATACACCACGATCATATTTCAAAAATAATAACAATAAACAAATAAGACAAAACGTACTTTAACCAGACTATTCATCTCTAATATCACCAGTCAGCCCGTCTTCGAGGGATCATAGTACATCCCCAAACCTAATAGTGTCAGTTTAAAAGGGCTTAGCTCAGTACTAACACAAGAAACCCACAGCATTGGACACTCATAAAAATACTGTTATGGGTTTGCCGTGAGAGTAGTTGATTTGGTACATTCTTTATCAATATGTAAGCTTAGTCTTACTTAAACTAAGGGCACAATTTTCTGCATATCTAGACTGGAAATATTGGAGTGACTAAACGATGCCTTTAGAACTTCGTCATATCTTTATTTTACTTTTAATCATAGTCAAAATCAGAAGCAAGGAATTACCAGGTATCCAAAACATAAATACGAAAAAATAAGTTTATTGCCTTTAATGAGAATCGTATTAATAAGAATGCTTATTCTGATTATGTGTACATGTAACTGGTAAATGAAGATTAAAGTTTTAGAAGTCTCGGCACGACATTTTAGTTAGGAGCGTGTAGGCATGTTCAATAGAACGCGCTTTTTGCAACGACTAGCCTATCTATGAAATGATTTATTCACAAATTGCTATAATAGTGTATTGTTATACTCTTCATACCAAGCCAGTAAATAAAATGTAACTCTATTGCGCGTGCACACACACCTTCGACCGCACAGGTTGCGCAAAACGCATACACTGTGATAAAACACATACACATTTATATGCATATAATTATATATATATAAATAAAGAGAGTGGGCTCATGACCGCATTTAAATTTTCTCACATACACAAAGTGTTACAACTCTCATACACCAATCATGGTCTCAACATTTTCTCATGTGTTATAAACGAGAATATCGCCTAGATGCAATTTGTTATGTTGTCAAATCAACTATCTATCCGTCTTCCAAACTATAACAAATTACCACATAAAAGTATGACTTTCCAGATGCATTTCTTAGTCTTATAAATCATAATATATTTTTCTTAAGATATTGTCTTTCTTGCAATTAATCATTTCCAAACTACCTTTTTTCGACCTGACATAATGACCCAGTCTGTCACACTTAGAAAGACAAACATCTATTTTATAAGCACAGCTCTCCCAGCTCGCAATCGACTCAAAAAAAGTTTTTCATTTCAGAACGGATTAACTTAACTTATATTCAAGTAAGACATAAGTTCAGCATGTCCATTAATGACTTTAGGTCAATGACCAATACTAGCCTTTAGTGAAGATACTTCACGTACGTCGCGAAACACACATGAATTTCTTTGCTAAGGCTTCAGTCATGTATAAGAGAGAAACTTTACACTTGCATACTTAGCCATACCAATGTATAGATTTGTCACTTCGACAAAGCAAGATTGATTTCCCATGTAACAAAACAGTATACTTACAAAAAGCAATCATACATAAGTCCACTTTAACAAAACATTTTTTATATATAGATATAACTTGTATCTTGTGCGTATCACAATTGTCATAGAAGCGGTATAATTGGTTAGATGATATATTAACATTTGACACAGAATTTCAAAATGAAACAAGCATTCACTTTGAAAAAAACATGCATACAAACATGCACACATCTATTTTCATAATTAATAACTTTAATCTGGAAATGAATTAAGTTGCTACTTTATATGCCTGGGTAAGATCAAGTTTAAGACAATATTTGGACAACAGTCAACCAGTTTACGTCCAGTCGCTGATGCAAACTAACTAAGAGAGGATTTAGGCCCACTGAAACAAACATTAAATCCGTCGAAATGGTGAACTCGCTTACACTAATCTAAACATTCATATCCTTAAACAATTTCTATCACAACAAATTCCAGGAAAAAGAAATGGTACAAATAAGGAATCAAAAGTGTGTGACTGTTAAAAACAAGTCAGTTTACTAAACAAGCACACATGATTTGATCGTGGTAAGAGAAGACATTCACTTAGAAAGAGTTCATTAACACGAGCTAAACGTTGGTACGCGCGATCTTAATGGATGTCAAATCGAAGCTAAAGCGGTGGAATTTACTCCAAGTTTAATTACCCAGATGCCTGCTTGACATTTTTTTACGGATTTGACTTTCCCTTGTATTTTGTTCTCCAGAATACTCAGCATGCATTATACATTCTTAAAACTTCAAGCTTAGGGAATAAATATCACAGGCGTGCTTGAGACTCAACTAAAAACCAAAACAAACTAGTCGGTTTACAATACTATAAAACCATTAAACAATCTTACATGCGAAATTATTTTTATTTGCAGTCGTACTATACTTATTGTATTTAAAGGGTTTGTACACACAAGGAGCTTGGATTCAACAGAGAACGGTGAGAGGGATTAATGTAGCACATTCCTTCGTTAGTATATATTATATACTAAGTATATATTGGTATGTTTGCAAAAGAGCTGTTTAGTTTGGAGCCTCATTGACAGACGTATCTGTCACCAAAGGCCTTAACCAAATGGTCACGCTCAAATTGATAGAAACGTATCATTTTGATATGATATAAACCCAATCTCACATGTATCAAATTTCATTGATGTACAGATCTTCACACGTTTTCTAACCAATAAAGACAAGTTGCAGTACAATTTCTTTAGAAAGCGCCAAAAGAATGGTGTCTTATTCAAACTAACTTGAATATATTTACTAAATTGTATTTTTACATTCAATCTAACACGTCACATACTTCGTACACACTTTTCAATGCATGCATTGAACACGGTTTGTTTTACACAGTTCTAGCTTTAAACCGTGCCTAAGTATAATTTTCAATTATTCCTATCCCGTGTGAATAAACATCGTCGTGTTTTATAGCTTCATAATTGCAATACAAATATCACAGTCCACATCCTATCCGATTTGTATAATCAGAAATACCAATTACGCTTTCAAACGTGTTATATATTTGTTTAATTGTGTCAATATTTCTGTTAATGTGTCAATAAGTCCTGTCATTGTCTTGTAAGGATAACTGCTTGCGGATTTGAATCATCACGTTCCTCACATATTCAAAGCAACTTTAGATGAATTTAAAAGCTATAGACATCGTATAATACAAAAAAAACATATAAAAGAATTTATGTGACATAATAGTCGCTTACAAAGGTACACAAATCACACATAAATGCTTTTAAATTCATCTGCACATAAAGAAAGTACCTACAAAAATACTTAATTCAAAACATTAGCGATGTTTGAATTAACTTCAAATTAAACATTTCCTCGATAGTAAAGATATCAAAAACGTCAACTTACAAAGTAACCGTCTTTGTACAATATAAGTATGTAAATTTAAGTTTGATAAATATTTTGTACAAGACTATACACCATAGCGAGTATCACATCAAGGCCAATTGTCTGTCTTGTCAGCAACATGTCAACAAATGTCAAATGTACATTTAGCAATCCAGTCAATAAGGTGACGAACATATCTTTTCCATAATGCATTTGTCAATTCAATCATTCTCATAGTCTGTACGTGTCTAATGCATTATCAAGATCTACGCTACGTGTGAATGAAGTGACGGCCAGATTCCACTATATTAGTAATAAAGTTTTAGAGGTGTGACATCTTGTCCATACTATTTCGCAGAAATTACAGGCAGTCAGAAACAATTATATTCCACTTTCAATGTATGAATAATTACTACTTCGGCTTTTAAACCAAATAGATGCTTTTTACACCAAGAAAACTATTGTTCCGGTAACCGTAACTCTACATAATTCAGTGTGATGCGTATGTGACCTGAAAAAATCAGTTGATGGAGACTTCGCCATTAATGCGACATGTTCCGGATATAAGTGAAAACCTGGCTGACCAGTTTCCGGATCACGTGACACTAGTTTTAGGTGACTTTTAGGTCCTCATCTTTAACGAAAAGACAATCACCAAAGACCTTACGCCAGTTAATTCGAAATGTTCGACGCTCTCTTATTATTAAACGGGATTAGTCCAACTTACAATTTCCAGTTACTTCATTCGTTAGAATATTACAGCGTGCGAACTCAAATTGCATTTAGGTTCAATGCATTAAATCCAAAACCTTCATGTTTTATGAAAAAAGGACATCCATATCTCTGATGTTGAGATGGTTTTCCATATATCACATGACTACCACTGATACACATTATATGACTGAATCCGGCATTTCGAACGCCGAAATTAAATTTCAAAGGTTTCAAAACGAAAGTCATCTGTATTTTCCATATGTTTTCTATCATTTGAGTGAAGCAATGTGACTAATATCTCAACATTTAAACACGAATAACAATATTTATAGTAAGTGCACAATATTTGTATGTCTTTCCTTCACAACACAATGTCTAGAATATTGGTCCATCATCATTAGTCGAAGTTTCACTGTCTGAGACAGACACACATCTTCTTTCGAACGGTAATAACTTGGCACCTTCAATATCAGTCGGTCCGTCATCCGTCAACGGCGTCCAGTATATTTTTTTCTGTGCTGTGTCCGGGTGGAGCTGAATGCTGTGGCGGCGACCGTCGCCTAACTCAATACTTGCAATGAGCTTTTCTGGAAGAACATCAAGCGATTGTTTTCTTTCAGTATTGTTGTTGCTATTCTCAGATCGGGATACGATAGGTGTATGCTCGATTTCCGGCAATGAAAACCGTTTTGACTTCTCCTCATCACGTGACTTTTCTTTCGATGACGTAATGGAACCAGCTCTTTTTTCTGGGGATAAGGTATTGTGTCTTTGACCTTTACCGGCGTTACGGAGGTCATTCGAGTCCCTTAAATCAGTGATTTCGGTTTGAACATCACAATCTGCGACGTTAAGTGACACAGTATGTTTATCATTGCCGTCTTCATTTTCGCCATCGCCGTTTTCCGTTTGAGTCTGTGACGTCTGCGTTTGTGTTGATGTCGTCTTCAATTTCGGCTTACTATTGCTGTGACGTAGCGGATATATTTTGTAATGCCTCTGTGCTATGTCAATATCTAGATCATTATAACGATCGTTGTATTGTGCCAGATATCTGGAGATTGATTCCGTTGAGAAATCAGTTCCTGTGGTGGCCTCTGATAAGAAAGAATCCTCATCTTCCAGTTTACCAATTTGAAAATGATTGATATAGTCTATCTCACCGAAAGACGATGTTTGTTGCAGGTGCTTCTTAGGTGCCGAGCAGATCGCCGCAATGTTCGCCAGTTTGACAAATCTGGACCTTCCTTTGCCGTCTTGGCGGACCGGTTTGATATCTTGCAATGTAAAACCTTTCTTAGCAAGCCATTCCTCGACCGAAAGACCATATTTATTATCACGTGGGGTAATTAATGCTTTTCCTTGACCTAGAAGTATTTGGGCGCAGGTGATGTTACCATGCTTTGCCGCCATGAGCAAGGCAGTAAACCCTTCGTCATTCATAGCTTCTATGTTTAATCCTAGACGTCGAAAGTGACGGATCAGGATATCACATGCGATATCGTTTCCCACCATTGCACTGTATATCAATGGCGTATTCCCTGAAGAAGACAATAATTGAATTTTAATACAAACATTTAAAAGCAAATGTCTCTATTGAAATATTAACATGACACAAGACATTTCTATGCTCCAGAAAATCCAAATTAACATGTTGACGCTTCTGTTTGTTGCAGCGATATTATCTCTTCATTCTTTATTTTGGCTTGATGTTTAATCTTTGGCTTGGTGCCCTTTTGTATTCCGTATTCACTGAACGACAAAATTTTAACTCAAAGACAATTGTTAAGCACATGGAGATACAAATGTAACACACATGCGAGGTAAAAAGGCTCTCAACATGAGTACTACAGTACAAATGTAATGCTAAAATGAAACATGTAATTTCATATCCAGACAAAATGTTTGTAGCTTTTCGTGGCGTAATTTCCGTCTAAACCAGTATTCATACTTTAAAAGTATTTCATACCTATAAATATGTTGCTATTGGATTTCTAGTTAAAATTCGGTTTGGTGACTTTGGATATAAAACCATTTTTAAAGTGTATTTATACAAGATCTTTTAGGTTATTGGTGTCATTAGATTTATTACAAAGATAACAATTTAATCCGCTGCTAAGAGATGTTGCTAGGGTCGACCCCGTTTAATGACTGCAGTTTAGCAAATAATTTAATCAAGTATTTATGACTGGCATCCGTTTTGACTAATGGATACTAATTGATCCGAAGACATGGTCATATACTGGCATAATATTCTTGATTCAAATCTATTTTAATACACCGAGAATCAACGTCTTAAGATCAGAATGTTGTGATTGCGCTATGGTCTGTTTCGTACTTAAAGTGTTTCTCTTTAATTTCCATCTAATGTGTCTACACAACATCCATCTTCAGTGCTGAGATTTATGATTAACGCTCAAATGGCGTGTGGCTCTAGGCCCTGCGTTCTTAATAGATGGGTAAGAGAAAAAAATCAAACGTCAAATGAAGAGAAAAACGCAAGAACATAGTAACACAAACATATCAATACAGTCGCCATGGTAACAGAAATGTTCCATTAAAATCAAGTGACATTTAAAACCATGATAAACCATTGCAAACTCATAATTGATAAAGTCAGTTTTTGATTAAACAGAAAGTGGCGAACAAATTGAATGATTCAAAAGAAAACTAGTTTCTAATCCGAAAATATACTTTGCTACGTGCTGGGACTGACACTTCGTTTGATTAACAGTGCTTAACACGCACTATATTCAAACTTTAACAAATTTTCCGCCTAAATACTCGACATGAATAGCGCATAGTAACTATAATGTATAGGCTTTTTGAACATTTGGCATTTTTCCGGAGGCATTTTGTTCCAATTTTAACATTGCGATTTAACTGGCATCCAGACTTGCCACCTCATAAACCACTCCTACTTCTCTTAATTTAGATATAGAAAACACATCTTTGAAGTCGGAACATCAATAAAACTGTACCCATGTCCCTCTTCAAGAGCTGTTACGCAAGCTCGGCAGTATTTTTGAGAGAAAGTTTAGGCAGACTGGTTATAAACCAGCATAAAGCTGAACTTTTCCAGCATGGTACTGGTTCATAAATTCAATTTAGCTATTCGGTTATATTTCCAACGTAAGGGCACATTATGGGCAATTTTAAGACCTGTTAAAACATGAGATGCATTGCATGTATCATGGCTAGTTACAAAGAACTGATAAAACGTCAAATTGAGTTTCTTCCGAATATCAACAAAACAGCGATGCTATTTATAAAGAACATGATCGTCATACGTGAGCTGAATTTATATTACAAGGTCGCGCAAGATGTAAACGAAGAAAAGCACTGAAAGGTCTATGTTACTTGACTAGTTAATTGTGCCACATTGAATTGATCTGTCTTAATCACATAAGATATTAATTAAACAAAATTTAACACACGCCAGTGAAACGCTTATGTAACCAATTGTCTATTTACGTCTATAAACATCACCTGACACTTCCTATCAGGCGGAGGTTATAATCATACCAATCTTTACATCGTTAACGACTTGTTCTGATACAGAATCTATATATTGCAGTTCATTAGTAAATCTTACCATTGGTATCTGCAATGTCAGGATCAATATTGTGTTCTTTTATAAGTATTCTAAGAATGTCGTTGCAGCGTCGCTCGCAGACATAACTCAGTGCGGTTCTGCCACAGTCATCAGTGGCATTGACGTCAGCGCCGTGACGTAACAAGAGTCGCACGGTATTGTCACGCGCTCCTTCCTCCTGCAAAGAAATCATATTCTTTTTAGTCGAATTTATTTGAACAAAAAAATCCGACAATTTTTACCTATTCGTTAAGCTTACTTACATCTCATAAGCGACATTCAATATACTAATTCTACGGGAAGCCTACCATTTCTTACCAATATAAACGAGAAATTTATTAAAACTCTTACAGCTATTTAGTTAAGACGAAACCAAATGACTGTGTAGACATATTTATAGTTTAGAATCTAGCCAATAAGTCTGAAACGTCTAAATTAGTATTAATTCAGCGTCAGATGGTTTTTCATTATTTTGCTTAAATGGACGTTTTGTTCATATCAATTTTCTGCGACATGTAAAATATCGACTTCGTGTCTACGCTATGGAGTTTTTCGACAAAATGAAAAAAAATCGCAAATAAAGCCAATCTAGCGACGCAGCAACCAGGATTTGTCACAGAGCCCGGTGGCAAATTATTGAATTAAGTAATATAATCAAGATGGCGGCGACGAGATTGGAGACTGACACACAGGTGGGGGGGATTTGTATTTGTACTCATCACTTACGATCTCTCTTGATGAAACAATTTCCATAGGAAATATTATTGTTACGGGCATTGACACATAGTCGCAATAGAATTGATTGAAATTATTTCTAAATATCTCCACTATCGCGCTTTGACTTTCAAACACACTAGGGTTCCAAGGCAATGACATTACTTTGTATCCACTTTCCTATTGGGACATGCAAGCATTTTGGAAGATATAAACAACCGTTTGTTTGCCAAACTTGCTGACTCCTCTAAATGCACATTAGTCACTGCTGTGAGAACATATCGGGTATTAAAGGTTTCATGAATTAAACAAAGACTACCGAAAGATTTATTGCTAATTTCAAACTTTCCTCTTGGGTCACCCAGTAGACCAAATTGTTTTGATACTTGAACTACTATACAATTTTAACTTTTAGTTTAAAGGTACTTCCTAGGTATTGGCAATGCTCTATTTAGAAGTACTTAATTGTTAGATGAGCCAACATACTGATTGTGCAAAACACAAATATGCAACGGTTCTGTATTTGATACAATTTTAATCGAATATGGTATATGAGATTTTTCCAATCTTAACTCATCATTAAAATAAATTAAAGTGTTAAAATCAACAATTATGTTTCATCGTCTGTCAATTTGTTGCAAACTAAAAATTCCCTATGCTTCCTTTCTCGTCTTCCGTCGATTCGTATCCAGACACATTCGTCGTTTTCACAGATTTCGTAGTTGAATCATTATGTACGATGTTGACAAATGGTGTTCAACCGTACAGGTGACATTCATATGGAAATTTTCACGGGAATGTTTGTGTAAGAAGCTGCTAGTTCGAAGACAAATCCTTTTTTAAAATCTTGTCCTCCGTATTCACGCTTGTACTGACATATTTGCACCAGTATTTCCATTACAAAAATATGTTACCTAGACACACTATCACCCTAGGGGGTAATTCAATACAAGGGAATGTATATGTTTCAAATGACCACATTACATAATATCTATTCTCACAAATCGGACGATTACAAGACATTGCCGGGTTGTTCGATTAAGTTCGCGCTACAAGCTCATAGACCTTGTATCATGCACGTCATTAACATTTTCTTTTATTATGTGCCGCTGTGCATGTGGCATATATCGTTTATTTTTATTGACCAGAGAAAGAATGCAAAACAAATATAATGCTAATTGAAGTACAAATTATGTTAATTCTTTTAACTTTAAAGGAAACATCACTAAAGCCTGAAAAACGCCAAAAGTACGCCAAAAAGTACGTATAATAAAACGCCCGAGCAGTCACAATCATCTGTATTACGTCTATATGTGTACAGCTGGGAGTTATTTTCAATAACCTTTATCATGCCTGCCCTCAATCTAAAGATAGCCCTACTCCATGGAATCATTATAAAAGCCATATTTAATTCGCTAATGTAACTTACATGAGTTCAATATGGATTGGTGGCGAGACTTTTAGCGGATGTACATTATATATCAGACATGATTTCTTTGTAGATTTTGAAGGTTTTGATTATTTCAATGTAATGGTATATGGAACATTATGATATAGATATTGTATTGATACTTTCTGTCGAAGTTAAATTCAATCTTGCCTCACAGCGATTCAGCAAAGTAGATCGACCAAATATTCAGTCATTTGCTGTACATTACGTTCATGATCTAAAACTCCCAAATCTTCAAAACCATGCAATTCAACACAAAATCAGGAGCCTGTACAAGTCTAACCACTAACTTATGTCTAATATACATTCAATATACTAATTCTACGGGAAGCCTACCATTTCTTACCAATATAAACGAGAAATTTATTAAAACTCTTACAGCTATTTAGTTAAGACGAAACCAAATGACTGTGTAGACATATTTATAGTTTAGAATCTAGCCAATAAGTCTGAAACGTCTAAATTAGTATTAATTCAGCGTCAGATGGTTTTTCATTATTTTGCTTAAATGGACGTTTTGTTCATATCAATTTTCTGCGACATGTAAAATATCGACTTCGTGTCTACGCTATGGAGTTTTTCGACAAAATGAAAAAAAATCGCAAATAAAGCCAATCTAGCGACGCAGCAACCAGGATTTGTCACAGAGCCCGGTGGCAAATTATTGAATTAAGTAATATAATCAAGATGGCGGCGACGAGATTGGAGACTGACACACAGGTGGGGGGGGATTTGTATTTGTACTCATCACTACATTCGCTAATGTAACTTACATGAGTTCAATATGGATTGGTGGCGAGACTTTTAGCGGATGTACATTATATATCAGACATGATTTCTTTGTAGATTTTGAAGGTTTTGATTATTTCAATGTAATGGTATATGGAACATTATGATATAGATATTGTATTGATACTTTCTGTCGAAGTTAAATTCAATCTTGCCTCACAGCGATCTTGTACTCATCACTCTAACTTATGTCAAATAAACACATAAAAATAAACATCTAGGCATTGTAACGCATTGAATTTTATTCAATACATAATTATTAAGAATAAACAGTTTCACAAGAATTGATCACACAGTTGATTACGTGGTAAGTGAATCTTCCTATTTAAGGTGTGTGAAGTATCAGTTTGTAGGATAACATTACGTATTTATAAAACAGAATGCTTAAATACAAATATCATTTATCTGTTAAAATATCTGTGTATAATTATAATACATTTCGAACTACTGAAAAATATTGTGAATCAAAGGCTAGTCTTGTGTGTTCATAAATAAAAAAAAACATACATATAATCCATTTTCTCCAAAATAAAACCCATCCAGTCCCAAGACCCACTTGATACATAAAGAAACATACAAACAATGGGTAATATAATATAATCTCCTCGAAGGGCACTGCCTTGGAACTAAAACGAATAGAAATATTAATAGAGTATTAATTTCTGAAGATCTTGCACTGTTAGATCGATGCTTTGTTTTGCATCCTTTTACCGTATATTTCATTGTATTTGATCTTATTTAATCTAAAATCAATGAAAAAGTGGCTAGTTAAATAGACTTAAATGCTAATTTAAAGGGACAATAACTCAAAGGACAGACATTTTGTTTTTAAAAATCTTACAGTAAATCACTTGCCATGATGGAAACCTGCAAAAACTGTTAGGTACAAGCCTGTCTGCTCCATTTTGAGGTAATAAATTTGGTAATTATGGGTATAAAACATTAAGTATACATAGTGTATTTGAAATGATCTGACCACGATGTTTCAAAGAATTTATTTAAGTATACACAAAACCAACTTAACTCGGAAACTTCAGTGCTTTGATTTTTTTAACACAAAACATTCATGCACGGATGAACAAAATGAGCGAAATCCCGTTTCGATGAGGTGGTCAATGTTCGGTAAGAAAAATCACTTATTGCGTATATCTGTCTTGTTTTCCCGGGATATCAACATATTCCAAAGTTCTTAATGTGATATTCTCTCGAAATGCAGCAACATAAAAACTGTATTACTTCTTTCTTCCTTCATAGCCTTAGGCTGTATCAATTTATTGCCTAATGATATTCTCTGTATAATTATAAAGCAATGGAACCTGATATTAATTGAAGACATAAAAGCAATCTTAATACATCTTATTGTCCGTAAATTATTCTCGTACGAGGCACGTCTGAAATATACTTTGAGTTGTTATTAGAGAAACGTATTAGACACGTACAGATTGGTCACCTGAACAGATGAAAGAACACCAATAAAGTGACAGTATTCCAAAATACTTTCATTTGGCTGCGTTTAGATGATTTCGAATGCAAAAAAGTACACATAGATTATTCTGCTTCCATAGTATCTATGTGTTATTAGAAAGGTTTGGGAGCCGTCAAACACGTTCGCAAACATACCACAAAATATAGAACAAGTTTCAAGCAATGTTATTAAGGCTCACCTTTGTATAACAGCATGCCATAAGCGGCGTCTTTCCGTGCAAGTCTCGTGAATTAACGATATCCACTGACGAAGCGTCCAGGATAAATCGTACGAGGTGATTTTTGCCATGACGCACCGCATCAAACAAGACTCTTGCGTCTGTTGTGACGTCAACTCCAGTATCACCATAACTAAAAAGAGAAATGAGTGGTTTTAAAGTAAGTATAAATTATACAGTTGTATAAGTGCAAGTGATGTCCCGGTAGGAAACTCTTGATCATGTTTTGTTCATATTAATGTTAAATATGATAAGACATTTGGAACAGAGATCTTCTTGTTAACGACAAGTTTGGTTGGTCTTCATAGGTATATAAATAAGTAGTCAATAAAGTTGTTTTCCTTAAGTCACCATTTTTATCAAGTCAGCAATTTCGAAGCAAAAAGGCTAATAAGTAACAATTCTAAAATAATTCATATTGAATGTGTTGGGTATACTTGGCGGAAATTTGGTTTGGACTGAAAAAGTAACTTCAATTTGTGTGCCATTATTTGCCACGCTTAAACTAATCCTCGGGCACATCCATTTGTGAAGGTGATTTAAAACAAATATTTGTAGACACAATGGAGGAAGAAGACACCAAATCAAATTATGTCTGAGCATGCTTCTTGAAAGCAAATCTGTTGTTAAAGTGGGAAGACATGTAAATATTTTATTGCATTTTACCACCACGAAGGACTGGAAGATGTAATTTGCTGTTCCCTGCATACTGCTAGATCAATTCAACAACATTTGCCGGTATGTGCGGAGACTTATATACCACTTCTACACACAAACAAGTTCATTGTCTGTCGTGAAGTATGCGAGGAAAACCTTGCAGAATTCTAAGCTAAGTAACATAATGAACTAGAATAAAACAAATATGGCGCACATAATCGTCTTCGAACGTCTCATATTGAGTTTCAACGAAAGCATCAATTATTTGTAACACTGGGATTTATCAGAAAACAAATTTGGAAAGGAACGATGAGGCATACCGACGAATATTTGGCGTTTTATTACATTTCGAGTTTCTCACCTCAGAATATAAATGTTAACAAGAAAGCCAAACTGTCACAAATACACTCGTCAGAACAATCTGGTGAATATAAGTTTGTGACTGTTTTACTAAGAAAGCGGACAACTATTGTGGACGCCGACCATTCATCGCAAATGTTCCCATAATACACCCCGTGAACTTGAACAGGAAGTACGAACCTTGATCCCAGAATATAGAATCTTGTAAGATACAATGAACTACAATGTGACAGACGTTTTTAGATGTTCTAAGAAGTACCTTTTTAAATGAAACCATTGAAAGACTGAAATGATAACCAGCTTGAGATATTTGATAAAACTATAGGAGTTTCCTTCTGATTTAAATGAGTAGTTCAAAACAACCTCGCGTAAAACGATTTGTTTAATCTGAATGTGTCATTCCATAGATCTTGTTGCTAAAATATATTACCGAAAAGTATATCTAATCAACGCAAATAACATATAGTTCACTGACTTGTTTATACTTTATACAAGAAAGAACAAAAACAAAAACTCAATATTTATGCCTGTTTAATTCGCTTTACATCCTCAGGAGGCACATTAGTATTGAAAATATCTGCATATGATACAAAGAATGCAGGTTCAATGACTGGCTGATTTTATACATTTTATCAGAACGTTTACGCAATGGTATACAGTGCAACCTCTCAAAAGCAATACTCTTAGGGAGAAGCAAAATTATGTTGGTGTTGTTGTTGTTGTTGTTGTTGAGAAGTTGTTGCTCTAGAGAAGATCTATCACTAGTTAAATCGTACAAAGGGAAACATCATGCTTTTTTTGATGCTCAAGAGAGGGCTGCTCTGGAGAGGTTGCAATGTATTTATATCGCCGCCTCTGTTTAATTTGCCTCACAGCATAATCACACATGTACGTTCACCAGCTACAAATGAGATTTTTATTAAAGACTTGGCCACGAATGTTGATGTTCTGTCGTCATCTAAGGCTTGAGCATTCGTGTTTATAATTTAATTCTGAATGGACTAGCGTATGTGATGTTTATAAAAGTGGGAAAACGTATGAAGTAAAACAAAACTTCCATGACGAATGTAAATTTGTCAGAGTGATTGTGACACGATTTTCAGATAGCTTGAAGCTCCTACAGATTTTACTAATTGCGGGCACCAGTCAATTCATGAGCTTTAGTTTTTGTATCGGCAATCTGGCAGGATCTAAGACAAACAGGCTCGTAACACAAGCGTGGAAAATTCGATCAGCAGGCTTGGCGAAGACTTGAAATAGTTTCATCTGTTAATTGTATTAAAAGGTTTTTAACTAAATGCCGGTAGACATAACTTTATCAATTTACGTTCCGCTCAACGCACATTTTTATTGAAATACAAAAGTGGAACTTAAGATGCGAAAAAAACCAAGCCTGGCTATATTTCCAGAACATTTAATATCGTTGACTGAATTTACTTATCTCAACATGACATTCTTTGTATAATGGTTTTACCGAAGTACATCAATAATGTCGCCTCGAAGGCTTAATTGTCAATCAAGAGGTTGAAATACTTGAGGTTTGTACATGTAATTCCTCGGCGTTAGGTTTTAATGGTTCCATCCCTCACTTTACGCCATGATTTTAATACGTCCACTTCTCCTTCAATATACTGGACCCTCCCAACTCGTACTTATTCATCTAGCGAATGCCTTTATTTATAGATTATTGTGATCCTCTATTCCGAGTTGTGTATCTCAGATAAAATAGTATCAATGTTCAAAAACACCTTTAATTTAGTTATTCGTCTTTGTACTGATTCTCAGCAGTTTATGTTGGACGCAACCCACGTGTACGTCATATTGTTAGTTTCCACATATAAACGATCTTTTTTACATTATATACCGCATGTATGCATTACGTATACAATTAGGTCGCAAAATGGGATAATTAGCTAATTATCTTTCGTACATCAAGCTCAAAGATCTTATGCCTCCAGTGACGCAGCCGTCCATATACAGCGTATCATTTAATTCTTAATACACCCATTAACGAAGCATGGACCGTTTCTAATAGATTTAAATATGGTTAGAAAAGTCCACAGTTGTTTCAATTTAGGCTAAATAGAATAATTATACAAGTCTGGTGGTGGCATCAAAAATCACACGTATCATAAACAAAGCAATATTACGAACGGGGCAAAAATACTACTACTAATTTTTGTTTATTTAGTTTTATAATTGAAAAAGGTACAAAAATGTTTCATCCTTGATGATGGTAGTTGTAACTGTATGACTTATATATATATATATAAAGTTCCAAGTTAACGTATTTGATGGAAAATATCAATAAAACTTCAGTTAAGCTAGTTAAGCTTTAACGTGTTGTTCAAATAATTGGAACATAGTTCAGGTATTCTGCAGTCATAACATTGGCTCTCATAACAATTCAGGATTGTATGTTATCAGGGCTTACTTAATGTTATGATATTTGTCTGACAGAGGCTAATCAAGTCTATAATGAGTCTATCCGTATATTTTGTTTCTTTGTACTCTTCCGGAAATAATCTTTACATCAAGATCACGTGATGTGATTACGGCCATATTGTCCATTTTATCGACATAAATCGGAAATGATCCATCTAGACAAGGAGAATAACTAATCCTTAAAACCTGCAAAATGTTGATCTTAATGTAGACAGACATAACATTTGGTTCATATTTGGATGCCTTCTCAAGCGGAGTAGTTTGACCAAACACCACTAAAACAAATTTCAAGGATGCATTATTTAAACGTTACAACACCATTAACTACTGAGCGGCTGGAAGACAATTGACCTGAATTTAAAATACAAAGCATTTGATGTAAATCGATAATTTAAAAGTCGCGGCCTACGAATATTATGATAAAAGGCTTTTTATTTACTCAATGCGCACAGCATGTCTTAAGTTCCTGGAAAATGTCAGTTCGCAGATTCTATTGAAGTTTCTTGAAAAAAAGAAGACATCTTTTAAAGAAATAGTCCTATGATGATGATGGCTTCTTTCTACTTTAAATACCAGTTCCTAGACCGGACTTCTTATTAGTTCCCATTGTGTTGTTAGTTTATAAAGAAAGTATATATTTAATTATAATTAATAAATGTACAGTAAAACCTCATACAGCGACCACTTAAATATTACGACACCTTGTTACAACGACTACTTATTTTCGAACCGGCATTCAATAACTCCCCTATTATTCAACTTGATAATGAAACCACCACATTATCACGACAAATTTTTCGGGTCCCAAAGGTGGTCTCATTACTGAGGTTTTATTGTAAGTTGTTAGTTTAAACATTTTCGCACTTTTCGTGCACAGGATTAATTATCATACGAAATGAAGCCAGTCAATACTGCAAGCTTTTACTAAGTTTAGATTGGCGCGACATTTAATACATATTTTATGGCCATTGAAAATTTGCAGTAGTTCGTAGTTGCAAAATATAACCAAGAACATTGATCTTAGTTACATTTCTAACATCAAGTATTAATATAGTAATATTCGCTTTCATGGGCATCACAACCACAAGTATTTGCCGCAAATGAGGATTTACTTACCAGCAGTACTCTGGGAATTTTTCAGAAACCTTTCAGAGCATTAACGATTTTAAACTTGTTTGAAACGCACTAAAACCTTTGTCACTAAATAAATTATGGGTTTGGTGAAACTTCATTTAGTAATTCGAATCATTTATTTCAGATAGAAGTCATCAACACGGTATTAACAGGTTTAATTGTATGTATCTTTGAATCAACACTTGGTACCAATAATGTCAAAGTTAACATATTTTAGGGTACATGATGATCTCTTCCCTGCAGCAAATTGTTCATAACTTACACAACCTGACATTTATTCGTGTTTGGGCGTTCATGTCTCGATCATAATTGAACGTAATGATGGTTTATCAGCAGGAATTACGACCCTTTGTAACAGACGAAGATTGTGTCATACATTTGTATGCGATGCTGTCAGAACTGTCATTAAGTGGGTTTAAGCTGGCTTCAGGAAATGATACACTGATATGGTGCAAAGCTTTCAGTTCTAACGGAATTCATTTCTACGCAGATCGCATGCTATTCCGTATGAATTACATTGTATGCAGATATACAATGAAATCTGCAATTTCCAGACATTGAAAGGCCGTAATGACCACATATGCATGCAATTGACAACATTTTGTAAGAAAATAGAAATACAATTGTCACGCAAGCTTTCCGACTATATTAGCAACGAAACAAATTAAAACGTCGTTTGACAGTTAAAATGCACATAAGAATGACGTTTGAATAGAAATTTCGACATGAAATTACTGCACAAATTTCATCTGTTCCCCTGAAATGTAAGAATAAAATGTAAACATAATCAGAATTCAAGGTATCAAATACAAGAAATTTATATCATCCTACGCAAACATCCACCCATGTACGAAACACCACAAAAATCTAAATCAACATTACCACAGCAGGTTGGAAACAGAAAAACGGAACAAATTACCAAAGTGGTTTTATACACAACCAATGTTAAGCCACACAAATGCTTACAGAATTCCAAACATGACAGTGGCCGCATAAAATAATACGCTTTTGGGGGCCTCTGTGTACCGCGGTCGAGTGGTTCTGGACTCTGACTTGTAAAAAGCTATCCTCTTGCCACTGTGTGTTCAAATCATACTCGGGAACGAGTTTCACCCCAGAGACAGCTGTCCAACCAGCTAACGGAAGGTCGGTGGTTCTGCCCAGGTGTATACCTGGGAGTCTTCCACCACCATTAAAGCTGCAAAAGTCACAGGATAACTCAGTCTGTTAGTGCGACGTTAAACCCAGAAAACATGAAATGCTATTTAAGTGTTTCACAGCGAGGAAACAAATATTCAAAGACAGGATTCATTCCCCCAAAGCAACACCATACAAAACTCACAAACGAAATGCTCGTACAAAAATGTTGGTAGGGCTTGTAACAGGAAACACGCCTTACACAAACACAACGCATTTTTTCATCAGTTTTACATGATACCAAATTATTTGCAAATATCTGAATATTGTCCTCGTTCAGATGTTGCAGTCCAACGATACTTCTGTAATTTTCATCAGTCATTGTCCTCTTGTGACCAGAACAACCATGTTCTTCAGCTAGCAATCATCAATATTCCCACATCAAGCAAATGTAATTATCCTCAATATATTGATATGGTGAATTATTAAGATTTGTAGATGGAGCTCACCATATCAGGATAACTTTATTAATCAACCATTACTGAAGGCTATATACTGGAATAAAACGTCAATATTCGGAATAATCACCGATACGTATGTTAAAGTAAGACATCAGCTTGCTACGAATTTGTATTATGAACAGATTGTGCAAGGTATTAATAAATACGTCAATTTCCTTTACCTTTATTAGAAATGGTCGGCCGGATATGTGAAGAAAACATCTTCTTCATTATAAGATACGCCGCAGAGAATTGTCTTGTTACGTTGATAATAGTTGCTCCTAGGTTTATTACAGACAATCAAATATAGAGTTCGATAGGGAAGCAGCTAGGTGTGGATATAAGAAAAAACAAACTAAGATGAAGATAATCCTTCATTAGAAATGATGCTAGTTGTCTTATGTAACAGCTGAAAGAGTTTAATGCCGGAGTGATTTCTAGAAGTTCGTGCTTGCTTTCGGTTGTATGTGTATGTCTTATATAGTATCGTACAATAACATCAAACAATTGCCACATAAAACTAGTTTCATACAAAAGAATTACTATACTAACACGCACAGAACAGTGGAAAACCAGTCTACAACGCATTTGCATCCACAGAAAGCTATAGCAACAATTTTTAGCTCATGTATACGGCTCAGAGGGTGGTTATTTTTTTTGGTTGTACAAATGACTTCTGGAAAACATGTTATTCCATCAATGTTCACGGGGTTGTGCTTGTATTAGGATTAGGAGGTCCTCTAATATTTATTTATATGTGGTGGTGTGTGAGTTAGATTTATCAAAATGGTTGAAAGATGACCAAGTTATTTATATGATGAGGTAAATTGTTTGCTTATAGAAAAGGATTCCTGGGAAAAACAAAACATCCATGCTTCTCAAAAATACTACATTACCCAAACCACGAGGCATTGCCGAGGCATTTGTTTGTGCTTTCTATTCTCAATAGCATTCATTATTAATTAAAGGACGTCGTTGACTACTCCTTCGAAAAAAGGTTTCTGGTAACTGGGATATTCATACAGTTTTTCAAATCCCTTCTGTCTGAAAATCTTTTAAACGTTAGTTTGGAACTTGTAATTACTTTTGCTATTATGATCGTATGCATTACCCTAGAACAATTATTTAATATAATGATAATGCTTTGTTGACTAATTATTAGTATAGAACGTATTGGAGAGGAAACATTCCACGTAATAAATAATATAAATTGACAACATCCTAAGTACGATATATGTTGGATACCAATTACATAAATGGGTTTGGTAATAAACATGTTTACTAAGCCATTGTGAGGAAGATTTATATTTTGATATTGGCATGAAAACGAAATATCTGATTGCAAATAAACGAAAGTCAAATACAGATAAAAGAAATATATTGATGTCGGAGATACTTTAGATATTGTAGCATAATATGTCTAAAATATGAATTTCTGAATTCAACTTGCTCAATTGGAGTTTATTGGTACCCCAGCCAGTATATATAGAGATTGTTTAAGCATTTGATCAAACTTAGAATTTGTAATTACTCAACTAGAATCCCTAGTTTAAAGTTTCCAAGTATCGACTCTTGGTTTCATTTAAAGCCCACTTTGTTTCGTTGTACATAATGAAGATAATATAACGTTTTAGCATGAGATTGCTGCGCAGTTATATTTCCAGCAGTGTACATGTAATTACCGTGCAATTTTATTGAAGACAATCACATGCCGTATCGCAAGAAATTATTGTGTACGGTCAAATTTAGACAGTAACACCACCCTTTGGAATTAAAACATCAGTCAAAAACGGCAAAAAAACTCTTACAAAATGTTCAAATTATGTGGTAAAATAAATTGAAGTATCCAAGGTATCTATCCAAGAAAAAATGATAACTGGGCAATATTATTTTTGTTATGTTAATATTAGTATTAAAGTAATCAAAGTATTGAGGAGTCTCGTTATGAAGTTAAAAAATTAAAATCTGGAACGTAAAAACGATGTCGTTACAATAAGGTGTACACATTTATTTTGATGTGGGTGAAGTGCGTGAACATTTAATAGGTCCACACGATGCATTATAAAGTACAGAGATGTACAAAAGCATTTAATACTAAACTTCAGTAGTATGAATAATTGTTGGAAAAATGATAAATTAATTAAATGTGTTCAGTATAAACAGAAACAGAAAAAATGGGTTTCTATGTCTCAAGGTACACTTTCATCAGGATCATCCACAACCTGTTCTTGGTAGGTTTCAATGCTAACGATCTACCCACAGTCCAATATTATGTACGTTATGATCTTTAAGTGTATTAGAATAATAGTTAGAATATAATGTTGTCTAAGCTGTGTATTTAAATCAGATTTAATACTTACTAGCCCAGATGTGTTATCCTAAACATGTTGATATTATAATGTTATTCCAATTAATGTTTCAAACGGCCCACGAGATATGACTATTCAATAATAGTAACACTAATTAATGAACGTCAATAAACTGCTATTAGTCGATAAAACATTGTCCAAATAAGTTCAATTCCATGTCAAATAGCTGGAATATTAAAACAAACGACACGAAACTAAAGTTGTTATCTAACAACAACAAAATTCCAAATGCAGGTCCTTCACAATACCTTCAAACAGACAGAACAATGAATCTGAGCTTACAGGACCCGTAGATTAATTACAGAACAACATCTAGTTCTATTCTAGAGAAGTAATTTTCAATTTATGGAATAAATAATTATGCTGGAATTTTTATGTCTCTTTCGTTACCACAGAGCTCCGGAGATAATTTCAAATTTGTCACGTCAGTAATTTCTATTTCGAGCGCAAGAAATAGCTGTGGACATTAATTTCACATTACACATGGATATCAGATAGATTTAGCAACATTATTTGACAGTGAGTTATTGCGTAATCAAGTTGTTTATATCCTGTAAAGGTATTAAAACAGAGATTACATTGGTAAAAGAAATAGCATGCCTGACTGATACAAGTGAGACTTGCGAACATACATAGAAGAAATTTCCAAGAAACAAACATGTACCCCCCCCCACCAAATTCTAATGGAAATAAAAGCTAATATTTTTCTAGACGAGATGAACTTTGTGAGGCATGTCACTTACAAAACGACTTTTCTATACAAATTCCCAGAGGATATCACAATAAAACGTTTTAAAATGTATGTGTACTAGAATGAACGATTAGGGATCTTCGAGTAGCACCATAAATGATACATTTGATGCCAAATACGTTTTAGTCCGGGTTCATACATCAGAAAGCAATGAGTTCAAATTGTAGCAGACACATATCGTCTAAGGCACTAATAATTTAAACAAACGTAATAACGTTAATAGCTTGGTCCATTATTGTTATTTGTCACTTTATCCATGTTTTATGTCTAGTTCACTAATTTAATCATAACTTGACTTTCTAAAACTTATTTTTACTCTAATTTGCTAGACTAAATTGTCATACAACGTTTTCCATTAGTTTCTTGTACATCAAAAAGCACCAGTGGCAGATGAGCACACTTACATGAAATTGCAAGCTTAGTTTAATGTAGAATACTGACAAGAAACTTCAAGGGAACAAAGGCTGATAAGGTTTGCTGTTATAAATGTATAACAAAACGTGTTATTTTCTAGAATTTCGTGACTGATGCACCCCGTCGGTGCGTAGAAACGTCTTATCTGATTCTTTCATGTTCCGGCTTTCAACAGTTGCAAGAGTCCATCCTCAGGTTTGAGCGAAAAAAAGCACCAATTACACTGCAGACGAATGGATATTGACAAAAACGTGATTAAATGCACAGGGATATTTTCGTCAGTGGTCTTGCTTCACATATAACACAGATAGAATATCCATTTTACGTGGCCGTTGGGACTTTGTCTATTGTGTCTGATGTAAACGTTATTTGCTTTACTAGTTTAATACACAACATCATGAGTCTGACTCTAAAACTGTCTGTTCCACAAGTTGAATCCTAACGAATGGTTGTGTCACGTGCCTTCTTATCCACATGTTTAATGCAAACCAATATTTTAGTTTTGTTATATTTATGGAAAATTTCATGCGTGTATTGCTGAAGAATACATGAGTCACGTGTTTGATGATAAAACTTGTTTGTTCCACGACTTTAGAGCTATACAATGCTTGTGTCACGTGTTTGAGATAACATATCGTTTATCTAATGTTCCCGAGACGTAATAAGACTTGTCTGAATATGGAAACAAAATACCATTTGTCTCATGCACGGCGGCTAGATGCGACAAAAAGGACGATATCTTTCTAGCGCATTCGTTCAACTTCCCTAATTATCAACATTGTCATTAAATCACCATTGATTACACTATAAAGACTTTTTCACCTCGCAAATAATACGTGTATCTATAATATAATACCCAACTTCATCGAACCTAGATTGCGAATTAATGACCGTGTACAATAGAATAGAAACAGTGTTTGCATAACCGGAAATAATACCCAACTGATGTAGATTGAATATCTCAGTGAACAAGGCGCATATAAATTACTGATTAAAATGTATTGCTAAATTGGGTGTACCTTTATTTCCTAATGAAACTTTAGATGTGCTGATCTGGAATTCGAGAATTCTTACGTGTATGTAGTTGACAAGATGTTGACTTATTCAGAATACCCAGGCCAGGTTATTTGTTAGGGTTAATAAGGGTCATATGACATTTTCCTTCTTCTAAAAGTTGATAAAGACGCCATTACCTGGGTAGAACGTCCGGCATCCGTAAGCTATCTGGGCTAATTTAACAAACAGTGTCACACAGTTTCTCAGAATAATTTCTTTACATTCGTGCATTAATATAAATATATTCTAAATACAAAGATAGATGTATACATAAATCATACAATCGGGGCAATTTATCTCCTGCATTTTGTAGTCAAAAATTCACTGCTAGTAACCATAACATATTCATTCCAATTTTACTGAACAACTTAATTAGGATTTCTCTAAAATGTTTCATTTCGACTTGCATTCAAAACGAATTCTGACTATTTCAACTCTCCTGAGTTCAAAAATAAAAGGAATCTAAAGGATCGACGGCTTTTATGATGATTTATGTTCATTTTCCAAAACAAGTCTATTTTTCTTAAATACATAGCGTTTCCTCTTCGCTTTTAAATCTTTCTCTTGGTTTGCTAATGTCTGATTTTAAGCCAATCTAACATCCGCAGATCTAAAATTTGATCGATTACTGTATCTTATCTTATCAAACGTGGTAATGGTACCAGTTTCACTCATATAAGACAAAATAAGGTCCAAATAACTTACGAAACGATACAGTAAACAAACAATTCCTGAAGTTGCTGTGTTGATTTGGTGAAATGTAAAAACAGTTCGACTTACTGGTGTATTTTTATAAGTATACATGGCATAAAGTCTACATTCACCGGACATATTTGCCACTCTACTTTTGTTCAAAGGGAAAGACAATAAAGATAAGTAGGCTTTGATATTTACCAACTTGATGACAATGGACAGGGAACATTGTTCGTTCGTTTGTGCGTACGGCAGTTTGCTGTGTGTGTGCGCGCTTGTAAACTTGATCATATAGTAACTTTCAATGGAACGATATAGGACATGTTGAATATATGAAACAGAATTTTGAATGGATGTTACTGAAATTTACAAAAAATCGTACTTACAAGTTCTGTCAATGCTAAGTATGGAATCCAATTAATCCTGGACCATTAAATCGTTATTAAATATTTATTTCGAGAGACGAGGTAATCTATAAACGTTGCTAAATATTAAGTGTCGAGCATTTCATTGACAGATATTAAATAAGCGGAACACGGATCACCAGACCTAAAGCAAAATGCTCGATTAGTTTCATGATTAGTTAACGATTAATTAATTTGCTGAAATTGTCTAACGTTCAAAAATGCCGTGCGTTAAATTAACAAAGAATTCAATAATTGCAATTAGCGTTAATAACCGGATTAAACAGTTGCGTACACATGCTTTTTCCAGTTGAACAAAATGGCATCTAGAGGTCTATCACACGTAGGGTTACGCTCCTGGTAAAAGCACAAGAAAAGACCGTAGGGACTATTTTGGTTTAACATGAAGATACATCCTCGATAAAACGATCATTTTTGAGACCTGTAAAACGGTCTTAATATCAAGATGCTTTAACGTCAAGTTTTCTACGCTGAACATTAACATCAAGTTGAAATAAAGGTGAAATATTGAAAGCAGATCCAAAAATAAGTGGTATAGACTGGAAGTTGGTTATAAAATGGCAATCGAAATTATAAAAAGGCTGTTAAGTGAGATTTTACTGTATATAGTAAGGTGATTGTTAAGTGAGGTTTTACTGTATATAGTAAGGTGATTGTTAAGTGAGGTTTTACTGTATATAATAAGGTGATTGTTAAGTGAGGTTTTACTGTATATAGTAAGGTGATTGTTAAGTGAGGTTTTACTGTATATAATAAGGTGATTGTTAAGTGAGGTTTTACTGTATATAATAAGGTGATTGTTAAGTGAGGTTTTACTGCATATAATAAGGTGATTGTTAAGTGAGATTTTACTGTATATAGTAAGGTGATTGTTAAGTGAGGTTTTACTGTATATAATAAGGTGATTGTTAAGTGAGATTTTACTGTATATAGTAAGGTGATTGTTAAGTGAGGTTTTACTGTATATAATAAGGTGATTGTTAAGTGAGGTTTTACTGTATATAGTAAGGTGATTGTTAAGTGAGGTTTTACTGTATATAGTAAGGTGATTGTTAAGTGAGGTTTTACTGTATATAGTAAGGTGATTGTTAAGTGAGGTTTTACTGTATATAGTAAGGTGATTGTTAAGTGAGGTTTTACTGTATATAGTAAGGTGATTGTTAAGTGAGGTTTTACTGTATATAGTAAGGTGATTGTTAAGTGAGGTTTTACTGTATATAGTAAGGTGATTGTTAAGTGAGGTTTTACTGTATATAGTAAGGTGATTGTTAAGTGAGGTTTTACTGTATATAATAAGGTGATTGTTAAGTGAGGTTTTACTGTATATAGTAAGGAGATTGTTAAGTGAGGTTTTACTGTATATAGTAAGGTGATTGTTAAGTGAGGTTTTACTGTATATAGTAAGGTGATTGTTAAGTGAGGTTTTACTGTATATAGTAAGGTGATTGTTAAGTGAGGTTTTACTGTATATAGTAAGGTGATTGTTAAGTGAGGTTTTACTGTATATAGTAAGGTGATTGTTAAGTGAGGTTTTACTGTATATAGTAAGGTGATTGTTAAGTGAGGTTTTACTGTATATAGTAAGGTGATTGTTAAGTGAGGTTTTACTGTATATAGTAAGGTGATTGTTAAGTGAGGTTTTACTGTATATAGTAAGGTGATTGTTAAGTGAGGTTTTACTGTATATAGTAAGGTGATTGTTAAGTGAGGTTTTACTGTATATAGTAAGGTGATTGTTAAGTGAGGTTTTACTGTATATAGTAAGGTGATTGTTAAGTGAGGTTTTACTGTATATGATGGAACCGCTGTTTTAGGTTTGGCTGTGTTATGTATATATATATATATTCATATATATAACCCAAAGACGTCTTTGAACTTTTCATGAACAAAAAACGTAATGGCACGATGCTGTATGGTGTCCATAAAAGTATGCAAAAGGTACCCGAATCATACACTACCTTAATGAATAATCTAAAATACAAAAATATCTACCAGATTTATCAGTGAGGTAACAAAGTGTACATGAGACATTTTAATGTACAATATTAATAAACATTCAACTCAAGTGCATTATTATCATTCAAGCCAATACCGCAGTATTCCGATAAACACGCATGTTGTAATGTGCATATAATACAATTATATCCAAAGCGTATTCACAAGTGAAAGCATTTATTTCATAGATTTCCCATTTTAAATCTGATTTCAAGTCTTTAAATTCTTCGGAATGAAACAAAAGTTCAAAATAAAATATATAAGTTTGTACAGGAAAAAGCAAATTGAAAAGCTAGAGAACAAAACATTCCCTGGACAATTGCAAAGCGGCACAAAAATACGCGGAAGAGATTTATTTGACGAGATACCAAAATAATTGAAGTAAAAACAAACTATGAGTACCTACAAAAATAATCTATTCCTTCAAACAAACGTATTTCAGATGTTTTCACAAATGTAATTATACACATACCGGTATCGCTCTAATGTTTAAATATTCATTCAATTTAATTACAGAGCACAAACATTAAATATTCAAAACATTACTAGTTCGAAATAACACTATATTGGAAGTGAAAGTCCACGAATGAAGTGTGCATGTGTTTTGAGAAATGACGGAAGACATTAATTTCATATTAGAAACAGTGGTTGTTTGTGTTTTATTCCAATGCAATAGAATGTATAATCACTGTATCCATATGACACACGAGCACGCATACAAAATCATCAAACCAAAACATACAAATTTGTAATCATAGATCAAACCTCACCAAAATCAGTGAACAACACATGCCGAAGGGCATTAGTAATACTACTTTAATAGCCAAGCACCAAATTAATAAACCAAACACTACCAAACAATATATATATATACAGTAACCTACTTGTTAAGTGTAACTAAGCATTGTTTACAGGCATATACATTTACGCATTACGAATAGACGGTTATGGTAATTTCAGTTTAATATCCCCCCTAGTTCAGAAACTAGAAACAAAGCAATACATCCACCTTTGGAACTCAACAGAGTATCCAGTATATGGACTATGTTCTTCGTTTTAATAGGATATAATGAAATCTGTATCACATTCCTATCTCAAATAATACGACGACATTCTAATTCACCACATACCAGACGGATCAAGATCCATTGGTTTTCCAGTTAGGATTTCGACTTTATTGTCTGTAAGGCTGCGTCAAGTAATAATACTGATACATATATCCGAAATAAAGGAGTAGATTCTATTAGGCCCAAAAATGGCAATGTATTGGAATGCCTTGATATTTTGACATAACAATGATTTGGATGTTTCATCATCAAAATTGTGTTTAAATTTCTTATTAAGTATTGTTGTCGTAGCAACGAAATCAATTCAATTCATTATTTGTTATTTGTAATATTCAACAATTACCAATGCATACATGGCATAGCATTTATGAACAAGATGTTTCAAAATTCATTTCTATGAAATACCATGTCGAATCCTTACTTATGTAAAAGAATTATTTCCCTTGTGTGTACTGACATAAGATTCTAAAATCATTCATCTACTTTCAAGTACAAAAGGGTCCAAAGATGTGTATTGAGAGAAAGAAGGAAATTGTTGTCTCTGACAGTCCAACACGTTGACAGTCCAACATGTTTTCTATTGGGCTTACTGAAATAGTCTTTTCAGTTTCCAGACATTTTTCAAGAAATTACTTTTCAGAGTAACCTTCATTATCTCCAGTTTTCCGTACCGCATTTCAATGCCATCTAATTTACGTTTCACCCAAAGGCGAACAGAACGATATTCCATTTCAAGAGGTATTTATGGCCATAAGAGATACCGTACGCGTTCTGGTTTCTAGATGAATTGCAACGAGGAAAATGGACGTGCTGTCTTCATGCTAAAATAACAAACGAGCAAATTTACTGCCCTGGGTAAGATTCCATTCAACCAAACTTTATGCTCGTTCGTGCATTTTTCTTTGCAACCATAATACAATGACCAAAAATAGCCTTAAGTTCATTCACAAATAACATTAGAATCTAAAATTTGGACTATCGTTACAGCATTTGAGTTAATTGCAATAGGCAAGCATCTTGAATGTTATGAGTTCAAAATGTTCAGCTTGGAAAGGCAAATGTAAAATTTTAAGAAAAGTTCGAAGTAAACGATCCCATGGAAATGAAATCAACAATATTTTAGACATTTCTGTCAAAGAGGTTCAGACTTAAAGTCACGATGCTACACAAACGACATGAAAAAAAATATGCAAAATTATTTTAAATATCTGAATGCCATTACGAATGCTTAGTGTGCTTACGAAATTAATGATTTACATGTAGTATTAATTAATGAATTCGAAACAAAAAATAACGGCTACACGTAAGTGAAGGCAGGTGTAGGAACAGCAATAACTATTTAACCCACTTTCTTTTATGCAATGGACGAAACATCTCTGAATTAAGACCCACAAGGCATAATCGTCCTCAGTTCATCGCTCCCATTCTCAACATTGTTTGTTCCATTACTACAAATGTAGTTGAAGCTTTAAATAAGCTTTCCAACATTTGGACACAATGTCAGAAAACACGACAAGAAAGAACAATGCTTTTTAGTATACCATGCCGAAAATTTGCCATGTTTTACAGATATCAAAATGGTACTATATACTTTGACGAGGTTATCAATCTGTCATCTCAATATTACATTTTCTGTCATTGAGATTGGATGCCATAAACAATTGGTATCAATACAATATCCAAGATCGCATCATGACCAATGATTCATCCATTTTGACATCAAATCTGACAGACTAACCCCCCCCCCCTATGTAGCCAATATTATAAGTTCTTTTTCATAGACTGATTCAAAATCCGCAGGCAAAGGATGACATAATAACAAAATCACAGGATGACTCTGGAACGATCACAAATTTGAGGTTCGCTTTTAAACGTGATGTCCTTATTTATCATTATACAAATAAATTCTTGCTAGTATCAGTGCGTTTCAACGCTTTATTTGTTTGAATCATGCGCTGCACTTAATAACCTCATCAGCAACGCTAATGGTCGTCATACATTCATGAGGACTACGAAGAAAAGAGAAAAAAATCCATCGACTAATTAGAAGATTAAATGATTTAATAAATATCACGCGAGCTTGAACCTAATTAGGTAGATGCGAGGTATTTTTTTAGAAAATATAACTCACCTGTTGTTATTCTTGGATGTTGCCATAGCAATGAACAATTTTTGCTTACAGTTTTACAGTGTCTTTGGCATTAATCGACGCTTAGTAACGTTTTAAGATTATACAACGTTTCCCATTATGTCGACGGGGTGCAACGATCATCAATTTGCACAGAAATCCAATATTCAAAACTAGACGAAAACAAAAAACTGAACGTTCAGAAAACTAACACTAACACCATCAAAATCCAGCAACAAAATGAAAGTGTAAAATTATTCGTTTTGTTCTAAAAATAAGCCGATTAATTCTTTAGTTCATTATCAGTCACAGAATAAGCATCTAATGCGCTACTAACAATATCAGGTTCTAAACAATATCCGAATTGCTCGCATTAGGAAACCTAATTTCAACTAGTAAGATCAAAAGTACTGTTTTAGAAAATGTTTTACTACAATTTCCATTAAATCAATCACCACACTTTGAAAACTGTTCGTGTTATGGTCATGATTCTGCTGGTGTTGGCAGCAGCGAGACAAGTAAGAAAATCTAGAAATTCGCGTTCGACGTAACTAATAACTTAAGAGTAGTGATTAGTTTATATAATGATAATACTGTCATTGATAAACCGATCGATAGGTTTTGAGAAATTATTAACAAGCGGCACATAACCCGTTTCGTTGTAGTTTTATTAATTAGCCAACCCATTTGATAACATATGATGATAAATGCATAACTATATAACAAATTTATTATTAATAACGTTTTTGTCGTGAGTTTGTTATAATACAAAGTTTGCAACAACATAAGAATACTCAGATAAGCGCTTTTTAAAGCATAAATGTGTTAGCCATAATTAGCCAACAAGAAGAAGCGATTTAAATATTCACTTTTATCGAGTTAATCCATTTTTATATAAATGTATATAACTATGACAGTTTAGCGAAAACGACATTTTCATTTAAAGTCATCATGCTGTTCACTATAGTGTCATTTAAATGTGACTTTACGATCCGCAAAACCCCTCCGTCAGCAGAATGGACATCAATTACAAAATGTTCGCGTTGAGCCAAAAGGAAGAAAACTTGTCCGCCAACTCTGAATCAAGCGGAAATCTCTAGAACGATGTCATTGGGCAAATCAAGTCTAAATGTAATTAAGATGGTGATCGTGTAGATTTATACCCGAGACAAAGCAGGTCTCATAATAAATCATTGATCTCGAGATTTCAAAAATCAGATGCTATCTTATTCCTTAGGGAAATTACGAGAAATTCCCAAGAGCATAAATGGTAAAATGCTGCCAATAAAACATTATGCATGCTTTTTATATACACATTCTATCACCAAATATAGAAACAAAACAGTATTCAAATTTCGTTGTCTTAGATTCTGCCGGTAAATTATGACTATCATGTTTTGATTGATTGATTGGTGTTTTACGGTGCTTTTAACACTAGCGTGACTATTATGCGTATTACATTCATGATTTGAAGTGCAATATGATTGCGCTTCGTATAATTCATTAGCACTTCACAAATGGAATCTTACATAATATTATGGTCCTATACCAGCATTTCCAACTTCCAACAAATTGAAAATTCATTTTCGGAACAATAGTACTAGATGACACTTCAAATTTGTGCGTAGATTATTTCAAGACAGAGAAATAAAGGTAACAAACCTTACATGCGTCATTGCCTGGTAGACGAATACATCGCACATATAAGTTGTTTATTCAATGTAAAAATATGTCAATCACATACTGACATCGAAAGTTGTGAAGAAAACAGACAACATTAGTTTCATGGCGCCAATTCCATTAGTTCATTCACACACATTTATTATTTACACAGCGTAAGATATAAAAACGGTAAATAAATTCAAGCAGAAATACAGAATTGTTTCAAATGATGTTTACTATCAGAAGACCTGTTAAATGTATCAAACATTGTGGTGAACTTACCCAATTCTGGAGAACATTTGGTGTAATTCTTTAAGGAATAGTCCAAATACAGGAAGACCTAATTTCCAAGCCAGCATAAAGTCTAATGAAACACGTCTGAGAACTTATAAAGACAACCAAACATGTAATAGTCTAAAAACATTCGAAGAAGAAAAAGAGACGAACGGTCGCTTTCCACTTGTTCGGAAGTTCAGACTAATTTGAAAGGATCATTAAACCCGACATTGAACATATACTATCTGAAATGGACAACGATTCTGTTAATAATTTATATGAGATGTCCGAGAGAAAGAACATTTTACTGAATTTGTTTAATTATCGTGACTTACGATAACGTGTTCGCGTGTATGTATTTGAAGAAATTGTAATTACAATCAACACAACACCTCATCTGGCAAAGACGAACGTCAGAGTGATTGTAAGTAATTGAGACAAATACAGAGAACGACAAAAAATACCCGGTTGGTATTGTGCTAATCAAACAATGGTCCATAAAAGTATATAACATCAGAAAGCAGAAAGCATTGCGCTATCTGAAAACCTTTCCCCGTCTGTTATTTTTATAATTAGGCTCGATCGCGTTCTATTTTACATGTTCTTCATACCAGAACGTATGCATAAAAGTATCTTTGTAAGATGAAGAATATGGTACTTAAATAACGAGAAAAACGAAAGAGAAGTGCATTAAAACAATGAATTTATGACCATAGTCTTCCTATGAACATTGCAAATAGCGACAAATTTGCCTCCTTCGTAAAATGTACCTTAGGAATATTGGTAATAAATTTGCCAAATGGATATATAACTAGGTTTATGTTGTTAAACTAAAAAAACACTTTACCCTCCCAGACGATTTGTTGTGAGATATTTCTAAATATAGAAGTTACATGTCACAGGGTTCGGTAATTGGAAATAATTCATACAATGTGCTAGTCTTGTTTTGTTTATGGTACAAGCAGGTAACACTTATGTAGCTTTAGTTTCTACTTCCAAGTAATCAGTAACTAAGTATTGTCATTATGATTTTGCTTATTGTGCGTCTTTCAAGTGAGACATGTCGTTAATGAGTCACCTGCACCTGTGTTCCTTTGTAACGAACTGGTATTTAATATATGAGCCATATTGTAGAATGATGAGGGGTGTTTATATGTTTTCTTGTATTTCTTTAATGCGTGCATGTTGTTTTGTTTGCCGGGAATGTTGTTGTGGGCTGCAATAATTGATTCATGACTATAGTAGCCATTGAGGATAGGTGGATAGTTCCAGGGAGTGACATGCCTAAAAAACAAGTATATTGAGTAACTCATTAGCTGATTTGTAGCTCATTCTGGCTCTAGCGTTCCCACCAGGAAGCAATAAGGCAATTAAGGGGATTTAAATACTTAGAAATGTAAAATCAAACACGTGAAATAAGTGGACATCGTAACTGATAGTTCGTCGGCAAAATGTATTTCAGTTTCAATACATCTTTCTCAAAGCTGATTGATCTACCTTATTTGCAAATTGCAGAAGTTCGTGGTAAAATAAATCAGTCCTTTTAATTTGATTAAACACTAGATATATTTCCATACGTTTTTTGTTTCGTTCAATTTGAATCCACATCTCAGCATGTGTAAGGCATCCGCAATAAGATTGATGGAACAATAACGTTCATTAAAGTCTTCCATAGGAAATGCGCCGTAATGATTAAGTGGGGAAAAACAGCAACATTATATGGATTTTGTCACGTATTGCATGGCTATCTTCGACATCAAATAAAGTCCGAGTACTTAGTTAAAATTGACATCATAAATGACATAGCTCGTGTTAGCTGTTTAGGTGATTTTTATGATTAGCAATATTGTTATGATTAATGGACAGAAAAGTTGCAACAAAATTATTCAAATAATGCGCAGGTGCCAATTTGTTTTATTAAACAGTTGAATTGTTATTCATAAATATTTTCAGGTAAGTTCGTCAATTAAAAAATAAAAAGAATGGCCAACCCCCAAATTGTTAGCAACAAAACAATTGGTGACAGCAATAAAATTCAATAGACCAGAACTAAACAGGCAAGCTTATCGAAATCAAAACATTTTTCTTTACACGAATTCGGTTGTCAGACTTGGTCTATTTGCCACTATTCACAGTTAATAAAATGATATTCATTCCAAGATGACAAATTGAACACTAAGCAAACACTGCTAGGGGAAATATTTATCCATCAGACTGGTGGTTAAACATTTTTTATAAATCCATGGTTTAAGGTATTAGCATATTTATATCCGTATAGACATACACAAAACTAAATTCAAGAAGGCTAATGGCCTTTAAGAAGCCACAGATGGACTGCTTGAAACAAACGCTAAATGTGTTTTTGAAATCGATCGCATTTTAAATCAACCATTGTATGAATTACAAACAACTGTTTATATATTTGTTCTTAATGTTCTGTGGATGTATTGTATATTTCCTTCCGACAATGATATACTGAGATAAACAGTTGTTAAGATTGCAAAAAAGCTCATAATCTTAATTTCACAGACGAAATATAAACCTGAAAAATCATAAATATACCAAACGCCGTCCCGTTATTAAATTCCCCATCCTTCTTGATAAAAACAATCATTACTTTAACATCTTCATAATTTTTTTGGAGAATATACATGTAAATAAGAGAAGGATTAATAGAAAAAAACATCCCATCTGCCCCAAAATACCACCTTCCCCCAAATCCACTAACCCAAAACCTATCAAACACATTGAACGATACAAAACAAAGAACAAAAAGTTTACATGAGTTAGAATAAAATTTCATTGACCTTAGAAGAAAAAGAATTGTCTAATAAAGCGTGATTTCATTTACATCTATGCTACAAATCTAGACCCATAATTGAATATAAATTGAAGCGAGACACGATCCACCCTCGACACATTGATTGATAAGCACAACGTGACAACTTTCTTCCAGACAAAAGTTGGGTGTCTGATAAAATATAATTCAAGTGTATCACTAGACGGGATTCTCATACTGATTTGATAAGATTTTGACAGATGTAGAACAAAATTGACATTTCCTTCGGGTATCTTCCTAGGTACAGTATACGGTGGCGAAAACAGGCACACTAAATTTGAAATATCTCTTAACAATTCTTACTAAACAAATGGGAAACGTACAAAAATTCAGATGAACAGAATGTTGACATTGCAGAGTAACCACAAACTGAAGCGATGTATCGAAATTTCCACATAAACGATAACAATAAAACATTTTAGCAGCCACCAAATGACACAAATGTGTTTATCTCGATAAACCAGAATTACTCGAATGTAAGGTTGCTCGTTATGTATTAAACAATGTTGAATAACAGTACTTTGGTTTCTGAATGACAGACAGTTCAAAAATCAGAGCTCCTATCAATTCTTACATGTTTCACTCTCAAGTAAAAAAGTATTATGAATCCGTGTGGGAGACCAAAAAAAAAACAATGCATGCTGTATTTTGAACAAACTTCTTGACAAAGTATATCTCAAATGTTATTGACGAGGGATGCAACACTGAGGTATCACGATAATAGTCAAGAACATTATTTTTATCTAGGTTCGACAAATAACCGAATGCAAGGGTGAACTATCCATACAACATGAATGACATGAGGTATTTATGTAAAGACGAATGCAGTTATGATGTGTTGTGGTAGGAGATGAAATATTTAAATAAGAATGAACGGAATTCTTGGTTTACTGTATGGACGGGACATTCGCGAGAGTTATTTAGATATCTGAGACAACAATGTTGATTTACCGAGACAAGTTCAGAAAATAAAGCACACATGTTTGGTTATGGAAATAGGGTAATATAAAACACTGGTTTTAACAATTATACTTACATTTAAGCGTTATAATTATCACTCATCGCTTGAAAGGATTGTGTTTTGAAGATTCCATATAATGACAGGTTGTCAAATCATATAGAGGCATATTTCTTATTTGATGTATTTTTAACATCATAACATATTATAACATATTATTTTGCAGATCAAATTCGATATTAGGTTCACTAGCTATTTCTGGAAAAGTTTGGCAAGACATTTCTACTTGTATACACCAATCGTAGCCACAAAGACATTACAAACATATGGAATATCCTGTTTCACTCGCCTGTCGTACATGTTCGTGCTGGAATTACTCATTGCAATTATCAGTCCCAGTGATTAGTGTTTGTCCTCGTGTGATTAATAGCAACACAGCACAGGTGTCAAAACAGAAATTAAATTGACGCTTTTGCAGCTTGGTATTTACTTGTTTCGTTTAGATAGATAACAATAACACATAATACGCATCTTGTTTTGTCCGCTTTTCCGTGATCTCCGCCAGCAATATATTCTGACATCAAATAGCCCTAGCTGTTTCAGACCATGACCCTAAGATGACTTTTCTCGCTTTTGATGATCATAATTCAATAGGGATAATTACCTTTTATACCATAACCAAGAATGCTGCGGATGTTGCAACGTAGTAATCGCTAATCGAAGAATCGGCTAAATTAATATATTAAGTATAATGATATACTGTGATAGACGACCGTAATTTCATTTAAACAGGATTTTTTATATACGTCATGTAGTCACATGACCACATTCGATTGTCATTATTAAACCTAGGTGACATGAGCATATTTCTTCTCTACTTTATAATTTAAAATCTACTAACAGTACTTATTGAATACGATATCTAATAACAAATTGATAGGAAATATGACACTTGCAGTACTATAATCACTAGTATTGCAACGTAACACCGCGTAACAACCCACTGCATTATTGCGCACATATCCACTAGGGAGATAGTGTCGCGTTTCATATTTTTGTGTGTCTGGGCGTTCTAAATTTTTCTGGTGGGTTTTAGGTCTAGTAGTAATTTGGGGAGTGTGATTTTTGTATGATGTTGTATCTGGGGATCCTTTTCTCATCTATGCACATTCAGAATTATCAGCGATCATTCCTAGGCACGTCGAGATGAATTTTTTTTTTGTAAAATTAAGCTTCGTTTAGCCATTTAATGACACCACGGTTTATTTTATTTTGGTAATTTAAATCACACCCAAATATTTTTCCGTGAAGTTTGTGCATTTTCCGTAAGTCTTTCAGAGTGGACATGCGTCCAAAATACTGCTCGTAGAAATATTTCACTCGAGACCCACACGGACTACAACAATTATGACTTCATTTTGAAGATGTAACAAATAAGATTAGTTTAGAATCCCCAGGAGAAACTTGATTACGCTGTTTCTAGAACTGGTAATTTGACTGAACTCAGTGGAATTGCGACGTAACCGACATTAAACGTACATTGTTCGTCAACAAATTAGATCGAAACTTGAATACATTAGTAGTCCAAAGGTTAATTTATACTTGCCTTAACATCATACAATGTCCGAATTCGACAAACAACCAGACATTTTAATGCTGCTACGCAACATGGCGAGGCGACATGTGTTATTGTAGCAAACATACTTAAATGGAGAAAATATGTACGAATCATTTGATAAATGTTTATACCGTGGTATACATGTTTCGTGTTGTTCTGCGTCGGATATTTTTTTTATTTTTGTTATTTCAAGGTTAACTAATTATAGGTCTGCTGCAAATATCGAATACTTTGCGTGAGGTGATTTTTCTTCACTTCAGCAGTTTTCCATGTTTGATCAAAATCTAGAAGCTCTACAAGTTGACAGGGTTTTGTCATTTTTAACATTACAACATTCATTGTTTAATTCATCGATTGACTGAAGTTTTTACTTTTGAAATTGGAGGATGACATTATCAAAACCAAATGACAATTATCTGTGGTATTGTTTCACAGTAAGACAAGCTCTTCAGTTTTAATTCAAAATGCTGTGGGGATTTAAAAGCTTATAACATCATTCCCGCTTTACCAGTAGAATGAAATATCAAAACAGTGAAACAAAGCCAACAGAAAAATAACCGATGACGAGTATAAATCTTAGGCAACTAATATTTAAGATTTCGTGTCCGTAAAACTTCTAAATTACCTTTTGGTCATACATCTTCTGTGAAGAAAATTCATAAGGCTGTCCAGGCCGGCGTTTAATTCCATAAATATAGGCCGTTTCTTTTTATTAGATTTATAAATGCAAAATATATACATCACCTATCATTTATTATAAGTAGCATGAAATATCACATAGTTCAACTAATATGCGAAATTCATTAAATACACAAAAGAAATCAAACACTAAAGGCAAATCCAATAAAAAAATGTCATAAATACCAACAGCTCGTATTTACATATAAAACTCACTGAAGAACAAAATGGAGAGAAAGAAGGGCTGAATGTAAATGTACAAAATTGATTCAATATTTTCAACGAGTTGGAAATATGCTCTCATGGCAAAATACAAACATTGTCGGGCTTCCGTTTGCTTAATGATTACTTCCAGCTCACTTGTTCAGAAGTGAGGCTTCACGAGGATCACAAGAGCAGATATCTACTTTAGCAGAGATAGCGTAAGAATCCTCTCGATGTAAGAGTATTTATGTCTTTGAATGATATCTAATCACACTAGATTCCATAATGTTTCCCGTTAATGTTCTTAGATGACCGCTACAAACAGTTTGTAATGTTTGCGCAAAAGTGATTGATGAACATCATAGGCGAGGTTGTTTATGTTTTGTAAATATTCAAGTCGAAAAAAGGTGTAAGTCGTATAAAGGAACTGGATTTTTGAAATTGAAATCACCAAGTGTTATCATAAACTTGTTTTTCAATGATGTGACACCGTTCAGCTTGTAGCAGGGGAGAAATCAGCGGTGGTGAGACAAATGCACCACTAGCCCAACATTACCTTTAGAAATGCCATTTTGCAGCAGTCTCTACCAAACGTTGGGAGTATCGGAACAAAACTGGAAACGCGAGGAACCATATAAAATGTAATTAAGGAAGATTATATGGGGAAAACGCGAACAATTAATGCTGGAGAGACTGCTCGGCATACTAATTAAAATGATGTTTAAAACCCATCTATACTGCAGCTGTATTCAAACCATGTATAATTGGGGGAACTTGAAAAATTTGAAAAAAGTGAACGTACCAACTGAAAGAATATAATGTTGAAGTAAGGTTGCCTTCGGGTTCGATCTTAGCCATTAACAAATATGTACTAAAAGATGAGATACAATATATTTTAACTTGCATATAAATAGCACATTTGAATTTTCATGATGCTTAATTCTTTAATGAATCGCCATTATATTCAGCATCATTTGCTGGAAATGCAAATCGCACCAAAAACCGTCTATTGCCCTTTAACTCCCACTGTTTGATTTAATCACATTCTTCGAAAGTCCAATCAATACAGAATTATATCTGATTCTGAAACACATTAGTGCACAATTTAATGAATTTCTAACACATCAACAAAAGACCTTTTTTTCAATTTCTTTGTCATTTAAAAATACGTTTGATCAATTCATATAATGTACAGCTTCACCAAATTGACATCAAAGATGGCATGTAGATCCATTATATCATACACTAATAAATCATTATGCATCCAAAAAAGATGAAACACCCTGACATTAGATTGGTTTCACATTTGTTTAAGCAATCAGTCTAGACGTAGTTATGGATATTTAGATGTAAAAGCAATCAGTAAATGTTATGTAGGAAAGTAGTTTCGGTAAATATCTTGACTCAAATATTAACCTAATCATTCATCTAAACTCGCCTTGCTGCCAAATTAATTTTCTATGCACGTCGCGGTATTAAGATCATATCTCTTATTATGAATATTTAGCGCCACAGACTATTTAACATTGAATTGCGTATTATGAGAAACGCCTATCCATTAGATAAGCTAGGGGCCATCTTTTAATGCGGCGTCACAAACCTCTAGGTGAATCATACTGTGACTCAAATTCTTCTTTCATCGTTTTCCTATTTATTATTGCAAAAGGAGTTGTCACAAGGTTCACCTCTAAAAGGTTTATCTGGTTTTTCTGTCTCCAATTCCATTTCTTTCAGTTTTGGGGGTTTGAAAAAAATCATAAAATTTGTGTCATGTTGTGCCTTCTACGTGTACAGAGTTTGTTTTTGCGAAATTTTGAGATATATTCTCGTGTAAATAATTCTTCAAAACGCCATGCCAGTTACCTGATTTGAACTCATTTTCGTTCTTCTACACAGTGGTTTTCAATAATAATGGAACATTACAATTATGTTACATTATGATACAATTAAGAGTCCACTCATCTGTTTTCTATTACATGTACAATATGTTATATCGATAAGAGAAAAGGATTCCGATAACACACAAAAAAACACCGTTCCCAAAGTACTTATCCAACACCCTACCCCCCAAACACCCAACACCTCCTAGGTAATATAAAGAATGACGGACAAAACACTCTCGATGTAGCAAAACCATAACATAACACATCATCGCTTGGTACGCAGTGACACATACAGTCACACAATACATTCACAAAATGGTATGTTTCATATGTGTATATTCTTTATAACAGCAAAACTGTCCTAAAATGGTTCAAGAAACACTTCTATACAAGGGAATACTTAATTGATATCACAATATAAGTGACCATGATTTCTGTTAGCATATTTCGTCTACAACATGTCAGCTTTGACATTATGCTCATTCACTTAATTTTGAGTGATTAGGTGTTGAGAAGAAGTCACTATCATATCACAAGAGATCCTTAAAGTGATTGCAATTGTAGTAATAAAACAACAGACGTTGGGGCAGTTTCTAAATTTCTTGTCCAAAGTCTTGTAAGGATGTATCGACATTTTAGAAGACCAAACAGTTTTTTTAAAAGAGAACTGAAAGTTGTCATAAATCTACAATGTGACAACAGAAATCATCAATATGCACACAAAGTGTTATTTTGTTGTCCTCGCCAGTTCAGGATGTGTTCATGCCTAATGTTCCGTTTATGCATCCTGTTGCATATACGGATACGAGCGAAAGGTGCAAAAACTTACATTAAATTGGCGTGAATGCCCGAAGACCCTTCAGATAAAGAAAGTAAACGAACAAGCTAAACAAGTAAGCAAGATAAAGTATTCCAACAGCTGGTAATTTAACTTTTGTATTACTTAGTGCTCACCCAAGCATCTAAAATGGATTAACATTTATTCAGTGGAATAAATGTACTTAGCACGATGCAAAATTGCAGTATACGCTGATGGTCATTGTCAAGAATTCAAATCAGCATCAGATGATTCGAGATCGCATATAGCATTTGCTATCGTTACTAAAACAGACAAACACACAAACAAGCTAGTACACAAACTAATTCACTTACGGCTTTTTGGAAGCAAGTTGCATCACTTTCCCGATTTGATCCATTATAGTGTAGCACAAGTTTGATTCTTATGTTAATTTACTCCGAAGTTTCTATTATCACATATTTTGATACACTCACAGGTTTCTTTGAAACTAAAAATGTCATGTAAACAAATGTGTTAGTTTACCGATATCATGAGGAACTCCCACACCACTAGACTAAAGGTCCTTAAATGCGATACAGATCCTAGCTGCTGGAGATTTCTCATTGAACATCTCAAACCGCTAACCGAAAGAGTTTCTCCCATGCAATATTAAGCAATGTCTTAAGAAGCCTACAGTCAATAATAGTGCTTTATAGAAGTAAAAATAAATACGTAAGTCTTGGTGCTTAGAAATGCAACATTTCTTATGAGCAAGTTGCTCATTTATATGCGTTTTACGACAACGAAGCAGACAGGCAAAGTGATATTGACAAGGTTCCAATGCTAATGACGGGTATATAGATTAGCTGTTACAGGTTTTATTGGATAAACCCAAACGATGGTGTAACACAGATTTTGCACACTCGATGCTCCGTTTTGGTAACGTTCACTACAAATGGTTTCTCCGATAGTGTTGCAAACAAGATACTTGTGGTATTTAAGAGCGTTTTGTAATTTAATGTGAATATTTATGCAAAAAATCAGTTTACAATTCTGTAAGATTGACAAATAACCACTGATAAACGCTTTCATTTAAAATATACTTTGTTCGGATATTTATACATTGTATAAAACATCATAACTAACCTCCACGGGCTCGTTTCATAGACATATCTCAACAAAGATGACTGTTTTCAAAGCTAAAAATCTTGCTACCCTTTGATAATGAATGAATTAGTTTTATCATTCTGACTGGCATCTATAGTTTTTGAGAGTAATTGCCTGAAATGTATTCTATAAGTAAGAATTTTAGGTTCAAAGACTGGTACATGTATTTATATATTTCAATGAAACGTGCCCGATATCAGAACGTTATACACTGGGCTGAAATTTATGATATTTTCTCATTTTCATAGAGATTTCCGATCGGCATAGACTTGTATATCAAACGTGTGTTGTACATTTGAGTAGGTCTACAATAAAATATGCTTAAATCATAAAGTACAGACATCTACAAAGAGCCCTTTACACATCATCTGTCCGGCGGATAATATAAACAACAGAATCATTTTGACTACTAGACATAAGATATCAATCAAGCTTGGAATGTTTTGGCAACGCAGCAGATTTTTCCATTACTAAAGCAAGCATGTCATATTATTGCAAGATAACAGACCAGATTTAAACTTTTTATGCAATACAATGAACATAAATAAAATTCAATTGTATTTAGAATCTGACGGGAGTGCAGATACATGAGACGAGTATTCAAAAGCATGCCAAACTGAACTCTTTAATGAAATGATTGAGTAACGAAATGGAACCATAAATTTGTTTGTCTTGCTAGACTGTTCCATATATCGGTACATGTAATCTAAGCAATGCTATTATTAGCATAACTGGATATCAACATTCCTCTTCAAAAGTACATTTAAGGCATTTGTGTTTTATTGATGCCAGAACTCACATCATGCTAAACATCCGCAATCAAATTTAATGTACATAAAAAATACATAAAAGGAAATTATTTGAATATGTTTGGGTCCACGCCACAAGGCAGCACCAATTATAAATTCTAATTGAAATTCCACGCCCGAGTCGTGAATTTTGTTCTAAAACAACCACAGATATGCATTCAATGTTTTCAAATATTTTTTTTTTCCGACGGGAGACCAAGTACTTTAGAAAATGACATTAATCACTAAATCACACTTTCAACTCTTTTGAGAGTTTAGATGATCTTGCATTAATATCTAAACAGCACAACTTCGTGTCTCGATAAAGTAAGGATGAAATTCGTACTTTCTTTTTTGAAAATATTTCTCTTGAATATTAGTTTTTTTTTATTATTGATTAAATACTGTCTTCTAGGAATTCATTATTGCCATTAATCATAAAGAATCATTTGTTGCAAGAAACCTTATTGTGAAAAACATATTTACAAACACAGTTCGCATGAGACATTTCGGCGATATTGGAGTATGAATAAACCTGACCATGACGTTATATGAAACTGAAATAAAGATAAATATAAATTAAACATAAACAAAATTTAATGTTGTCTGCTGTGATATGCAATCCACCACTAGGACATCAGACAAACCGTCACAATCAACAGCAGCATTAGCATTAGCCGCCACTAAGTACGTTATCCCTTCCATTGTCGCAGTGTTGAATATTATTACTTATTTCATACGAAATGGCGCTTAATTTTATTGTGTAACTGCATATGGAACAGAATAATTCAATGAGCTCCCGCTTAATCTAAAACTAAATACTTTACACATGTTTTACATTCACTATTTTGGTAGTCAGTATAAACCTGCCTTTGTAAACCTCGTCAACATCTCAGATGGCTAATGATGAATACCGCCAATCTTTCTCTAATACAAAATAACCCGTGAATTCCTAAATCACTTCCCACTTTATAGCTTCATCAACGAGAGTGGTCAATTCAAAACTCTTATTTTATAGCCTGGTTCCATGTTGCAAAATGAAAATGTATGTAGCAATAGCAGCTATACAAACAAGTCCTCGAACAACTTGTATTAAAGATTAAAAAATCACCCGGACATATTAAATTCCCTTTAATTTTACTCAATGTAAATGTACGTAAGAGAAGAATTTGTAGAAAAAATACATATAAAAATTCCGCCTTTCCCTGCAAATGACGTACTTCCCCCACCAAAAAACACCATTTGCATTATGACGTATAAATTCTTATAAACAGCAATATGTTGTCTATAATAGGAACCATATTTTTTCCAATATGATTTATCTAATGGTGATGTAAAAACAATTAGTGTTGTATCATAAATAACCTCCCTTAATTGAACACAAGAACATCATTTATTGATTACCAAATGTCTTTCTTTGGTATTCAAACAGATATTCACAAACACGATATGGTTCTATATTTTACGTGTACAATAAAAAAAATACATAAGGGTCAATCAACTGGCTAAAGAAAGCAGAAAAATACAACACTAAACAGTTGTTTTACTGAATTCATCTGCTAACAGTTAGTCAACAAAAGCACTTTGTGTTTTTTAAACATACTGATTAGGTTTGGACAAAGCCAATAAGCCAACCAAATGGAGCTTAAAAACAAGATTTGCAATGATTTCCAAAGAGTACTAACCTACTCCAACACAGTTTGCGATCAACCGGCTTATATCCGGATGGAAAATGAATCAGATATTGGAGTAGTATAATAAGATGCGAAGTAGTTAAGTCATGATTTTTGAGGAGATAAATGCTCATCTCCTAAGCCTTGCTCATGTGATCTCCAATTCAGCTTATTGGGCTCTATAGTTAGTAGTAAACGTTAGCCTTAAACTTAAAAACGTGAATTTTCAACACAGTACATAACCGAAAGATGGTGATATTTATGTTCAACCATTTGTGAAGTTTTTGACTGGTATCAGATGAATTGAATTTGAACAAAATCCCAAACATTTTCATCAGGCTGTATATTTTCATACTTAACGTACTTATACCGTAATGAATGCTTGGGATCTTATTAAATCTTGCCACTGGCCTATGTAAGGTACTAAATTGTACATAGTAACGTTTCATGAAACATATACAAGCAATAATCTAAATTATACTGATAGTAACAAATCCGACTTCATTATGAACTCCTATGAAAACACAATTAACGAATAAATAACCATTTATGACTTAATCTGATTCTGATGAAGAAGCAATGATATGATTCGGTTTTGTATTTAACGCCAGCTGAACTGTAATAATTAACAATATTGCCGCTGAAGTCGCTTAACAACCCAAGTTCGTTTAAAAGGGCAATCTTGTTAGACGACACATCTTATTATAATATCTTATTTGTGTTGTCACTAAATCTACAGAACAAATTATCATACCAGTGCAGTAGCCATTTGACATTAAGTCCACATATCTATTTTTCTATTCCTAACATGAAGGTGTTAGGCAAAAAGTCATTGCTTACAAGGGGACGCAGCGTTTAGAATTCATTGATGATAAAGGATCCGTTAAGTAATATGACATATCATTTCATATGCCATTTGTTATAGATTTACTTATTTTCACTTGGGTTCTGAGTGTTAACGTCACACCATCAGTCACCAGCGTCATTTGGCAACTTCATAGCTTTAACGGTGGATGTAGACGCCAGGCATACACCACGGTAGAATCACCGACCTTCCGTAAACTATCTGGACAGCTTCCTCACATGTAAAATTTGGCATCGAATTGGATTCGACCTCACAGCGGCAAATACTAGTCAGGGACCATAACCACTCAACTATTTATGTTGAATTACAATCATTAAAGGAAAATCTGCAAAATTCTTTTTTTATGATTAACCCTCGCAACATGGATTCATTTTACCAGCGGTCAGCTCAAATGTACGTCTGAATGTTCATCTTTTTTTCGAGCTTTGAGAACGTTTTAATTCATTTTAAATACTGACATTTATCCGTCTATTACATAAAATCATTTTATATTTGCAATCCCATGATGCTGCAGTTCATTTATGTCGCATAAAATTACAAACTCGACTTGGAAATGACTATGTATCAGACATTTAATCAATGAGCGAGGTTTTAGTGTGAAATATAATAGTATTAAAATGCTAATGATTACAAAACATGATACTAATAATAAAATGTTATAAAAAACAAAGTGACATGAAGTTAGACGTAACAAGTCGACTTCAAGTCATTTTTTTTCTAAAAATGGTGATATTTTTGGAAATAATTAATCACATTGTGGGAAGATTGTCTCCGTCAAGGACGTCACCAGGGAAGATATTAAACAATCTAAAAGCATCGTAAAAGAAAAAAAAACAAAAACACAAAGAAGAGAAGAAACGGGAGCTTGATAAATAGATTATCTATTACTTCCAATATTAGTTTTTATTGGTACCAATATACTCATTTATAGACATATGACGCACAACATGATTGCGTCTTGAAAGAAATGTCGCGTCATTTATTGCAATAACGTGAACAAAACTGCGTATTGTTTATACATATTTCAATGATTAATGTAGGAATAAAACTTGGTAATTGTATTGTATATTGAATTATACCACAATTTCATCCCTTATTTACAAACTAAGTAATGAATGTATGGAATAAAAGCCATTTTAATAGAATTGAAACATTTATTAGATTTTAATATAGGAGTAGTGTTACCAATGTAAACATTCCAGTTAGCTGTACGAATTTATGTGCTGTGTGATAAAGATGAATATAACTTAGAGGAGGTATACACTTTATTGAATTTAAAACAAAATGTACATTAATCATTATCATTATGGAAGATAATGCTACTTTATTCACAAATAAAGTAAAACATGTTTATCATACAATGTACAATAATATATTAACTTTTATGAAATGAAAAACAATGACGTTATCAACCTGGTTCTAGTGCAAGTTAAAGTTGCTGAGGAATTCGAGAACCAATCTGCGAATTGGGTACTAGAAAGTATTATTGGATTTGCAAATAGCAGACTGGTCATCTGTTTATATCATGAACTGGATTCCTGCAGAAACAATTTACAATTAGATTGGATTTTGCCATCTGTCTATTTAAGATTAATGTCCAGACATATCCTCAATTTTAACTCGACCACCGCAGAGCGGCGCCAATGCTCGTCAGTTTTACAACTGGGACCACAATTGAGATTTCACGTTTGAACACGATAAGGTAAATTTTTAACCAAAATTCTAAATTAAAAGTGGCATAACTCCAAAAATATAGTTTTCAGGAATAATGCCTCTTGTCTTACAACTCCGCCTTGTCATGACAATCAAATATTCCAAGGTTCGTGTTGATATCTTTTAAACTATTTGAGTGATGGGCTACAATGAAGTGTTTGCACGACAACGACGACGACAGCGCACTGACAATAATAGACGAGCTAAATATAGCAAACGAAAAAAAAGAGAAATAGAGTTTTCGAGTTGGAAAGAATACTGATTCCATAATCTACGAAATCTAGATTTACCTAGTTAAGATTGACCATATCGATGTTAGAATAGGTTAGATTTTTGCTTGAATTTCAGTCCCCAGTCGCGAACTACACCAAATGAGTGATTAGAGATAAAGATCTTCGATGTTAGAATAGGTTAGATTTTTTGCTTGAATTTTCGTCCCCAGTCGCGAACTACACCAAATGAGTGATTAGAGATGAAGATCTTTTATCCTACATGATCATTATTAGAATTTCTGGACGTCTCAGGAGCGATCCTATCTATAGAATATCTAACATAAATCGTTAAATGACGTTTAGTTTTAGACCCCTCCCCGATTTTTTATGTATTGTGATCTACGACTGGTTTTATTTTTTTACTCATGTTCATGGTAAGAGGTATGGATTCAATCTGTAATTACGGGTTTGTTTCTCATTTGTCGAGTTCTGCCGGCTTTGGTCGCCATAGACAATTCGGTAAATTTAAATCCGGACCACTCAATAACTGAGTGGCAGTTGTTCGTAATATTTTTAAGGCCTGGTTCGACAAACTTTACAATAGGATTGAACTGAATTAATTAGGAATAAATCCTGTTTTTATGTAGTTTGTGTCGTGATTTTCGGACCAAAATGTTAGCCTTCATTTTCGTGTTTGTCATACATTTTCTTTTCATGACATCCTCTGAGCAGGCGGGTCATTATAACAAAAATGTCTCACACATGTCTAACACAACACATAAACGTGGATATACGCAGTGCTAATTTGATAATTAATTAACAAATTAAATAGTCTAACCTTGCTATATTAAGGCTGCAAATTGGTTCAGAACTGAGGCTCCGTGTAGCTCCATATTTCGGTTCCGAGTGATGCCCACCATTTAAGAAACTCATTTCGTTCCTGAACTAAATTATCCGTAAAATTTACAAAGCAAAACAATTTCAACAGCCGTACGTGTTGTCTCTAGAAATAGACAATCTGTTCTTGAATAAGTGTTCTGAATTGTGATAAAGTTATCATAAAATGATGAAGACAAGTATAAACGATAGAATATAACAAGAAAGTGTGGCTGTTATCATTAGAATTTAATTAGACAGATTTAATGATTAGAATCTGATGTCATTAAGTGACGTCATTATCAAAGATAAGAGATCACTCCCATCAAATTCAATTAGTGTCCACGGACAAATGATCCCCAATAATGTCCATTATTACAAGATGGAAGTTAGGAATAGATCCGTCTCCGAACACATTAATGAGCTATCTAAGTTACCAAGAGGAGTGTATGGGCATAATGTGACTCGTTTGGAATCTTATATAAGACAAAGTTCTTTCTATCCACTGTGTAATCAAATATAAGGTCATTTTGCCGCCAATTGTGTTGACAGAGTAATTATTGGTTTTGGTGTTAAAAATGAAACTGAATTTGCGTGAAGACGCGCATCTTTTGTTGACATGTATCGACCCTTCTGTGATTACCTTGAATTATTATTTAAACTCAGTCAATCAGTGGCTTAATATCGTTAACATTCGCATTAAAAACAAGAGTACCCATATGAATAGAAGCCATCAGTAGTATCCGGTTGAAAAATGTATACAAATAATAACGCCGCCAACATACAATTAAGTATGATTATAACGGTCTTATTATGAAAGATTGGTGGAAAAAGCTGACAATGTAATTTTCAGGAATGCTGCGGCCAAAAAACTGTCCGAATTTGGACAAAGGCACAAATTTGTTCTTCGTGAGTAAGTACATGTATGACTCATGGTACTTCAAATTGTGTTTTCTATATAAGGTGAAATACATTATATGAGTATTTCTTGCTAAACATTAATAAGTTATATTTATCATTTACCAGAGGAGCTTGCTCATTTAGAAAATCCTTGTAACAGACACCAAAAACCGCACGAAATAATCAATATCACGCTGAGCTGCTAAATGACGTGTCCCTCGTTTAATACATTTTTACGACATGACAACCAACGTCATTTTGTACTGCAAAATCATGTGTTTTAAATTCAATAATTCGAAAAAATAACTTATTTTTATAACAGAAACGATGTGACATTTCATTTAAAGGAACTAATTACTGACTCAGTTAATATATGGATGTCATGTACTTTATAATATTCTTCAGATGTTTTTTTATGTTACTCGCTTTGTTAACAAAATGCTACGCTTTTTATATATATGTGTACAGTGAAAACTTACTAAACGACCACCTCAATATTACGGCACACTCATGACAACAAACACTAATTTTTGAACAGGCTTGTAATGTTTCCAATTTCTTTCAAGCTTGATAATGCGACCACTTCAATATTTAGGTCGAATTTTCTTGTCGAGGTTCACTGTTTACTCCTTATAATGGCCGCTAATTATATGACAATATTATTATGTATGATTAAAATTCCACGTGTCCCGTTTGTTTTGAATAGACGGTCAAACACTTGGCTTGTTGGATTGAAATGCGGAAACCAGGAAGGCAACAGCGACATCTTGACCCTATGCAAGTGGAGATTACAGAATTGTAATTATTTGTATGTTGCAGTGTTTCAAATGGAGTATCTCAATTAGATACTACAGCCGGGGACTCTTGGTTTCAATATCGCTTACAAACAAATGATGAACGTATCAAAACTTCTATAATTGATAATTCTATTACGCAGTGTTTGTACAAATAATTACATATTCCTTAAAAGCAATATAAAACAACGAAATCGCATTGAATACCGATTCAGGTCTCAAAAAATAATTGTTGTTTTTGTTCCAGCTACCATTCAGTTAATTAAGATAATTTTCTGAAATAGAATGGAAGCAACAATCTGTTGCATGATCTAAAAAAAACTTAAACCATTGCTGCTGAAAGATTGTCAAAAGAATGATTTTTTCATAATGATTTTAACAAAAAAAAACTGTACGCAACTCCAAACGCCGATAGCAACGATATCATCAAATTTGATTGCAAAAAAGCCAGGCAAGAAATTCGGAAATAAATTAACAAGAAAGCAAAATCTAATGCCACTAAAAACCGCCACTGGAGAACATTTATTTTGCGAACCAACAAAATAAATAGTTTGTTTATGGAAATCGAGTACTTAATAGAAAATCAACAACAAAAGTGATAACATAGACCGGACAGAAATTGAGAAATAGGATGATACCGAAAATGAAATCGATACTTTAAGAATTATTGTGTAGAAATTGTACTGGAAACAGAATCATTTTAATCCGATTCAGTAAGCGAAAACATGTCAGTAGTGTTACCAACATGTAAAAACAATCGTACGTTTACAATTAACACATTACGTTTGTCTAGAATCAACAAATTCTATGCCATTAAGGGCATGTAGTCAGAAAATAAGATCACAAAAAGTGCATGAAATAGCATGCAACAGCCTGGGAACAATTGAGACAAAAATCTAAAACAGAATCTACGTCCAAGGGAAGAAAATCTGATATTCTTGTCTTTGAACAATACTCATAGTAGTCTCCCTTTACGACACTCACAGTCGTAGTACATGTCAATCTCTATCCAGAGTTGTCGTTCGTTATTCCTCCCATACATCTCTGTCAACGTCTCAGCGTTTTACAAGATTCTTGTAAAACAAGAAATAAAGCCACAAATGGTACAAATTTACAACTAAGCGAAGCAATTTATTTTGCTCAATACATTCGAGACAAAAGATGTTATAATTAACCTGAAAATCAGTGAAATTATTTTATTTATCCAGCGCACTATTTCTCGACCGATAGTATATGTTTACTTTTGGTAATTAGGTCATAAAGTTACGCCGCTTAAATGGAAATGAAACGCAGAAATCGAAGGTAATCGAGTAAAATTATGACAACAAATGTACATTTAGAGAAATAAAAGGGTGATTCTGTGAATCAGATGGAAAGTAAAGGAGACACGGACACGTGTTTTTGAACTGCTTCAGACGTTGACAGAGATGTATGTGAGGATAACGAACGACAATTCTGGATAGAGATTGAGTGCATGTACCATAGCCCTGATATCAGTGTCAGAAGCTCGCAAAACAGTTAATGATAGTATTCAACCTATGAAGAGTATTATTAAAGAAATCAGTACACTTGAATGTATGTACAGAGTATATACAAATAAGCTTAATTACATCACAGCTTAGTTTTGTATAATTAGCATTACTTTCAACTAACATAATTCTTTTTACAAACATGACAAAATAAATGTATAAAGACTTTTCAAAAGAATTACCTCAATGACGCAAAAAAGACATTAACCATATCACCAATGCAAGCTACATGTATATAATTTTGGCGCGAATTTATCATTTGCCATATGTAACACGTGTTGGTTGGCGATTACGCGACTAACTGCTACTATAAAGCAATTAGTGTTAAAGATGACCATATATCTAGAACTGTCCGTTCCATGTAAGAATTTATGAAACTTGATTATAACAGCAAACGGATTACATTTCATGCCAACATCACAGAACTGTTTCAAGCAATGCCACATACAATGTCACAATCATAAACGCCACAGAACCTCCTTAATTCTTTGCCTGATAACTTTACTATCCAATATCACGCAAATGTACTTTGTTCCTCAAAACTGTGTCTTGAAATTAACGAAAGTTTGACGTTGAACAGAAAGTAGGATTTCCATCGATGAACAACATTTCATTTACAAAATATGTCGAATTTAGCAAAGTAAAATAAATTGTTTCGTCTGGAAAAGAGCTTCCCTTCAGAATTATGAAGCTCGTCAAACGAGTATAAATACAGTAAAATGACCAGGAAACACAATCCGAAGCGTTAGCTATTCGTGTATAATCAAACAATTGTAACATTACACTAATAATTTTTAATTAAAGGGAACTATTAAAATACTTGGCCGTAAATATATAAGAACAAATACACATCATTATGCCGTATCATAGAAGAAATTTCAAACAGGTTTTAAAAGCTCTATCAAAACAATAAGTTATTTACATATGAACACGCGTATCATTTCCGTAATGTCTATATTCAGGGGGCTATTTGGACAATAATATGAACAAATGTGGGCCAAGAGTAGCTTCTGTTTACAAGATGACTATTTTAAAGGGTTTGAATATATGATGATTAAGGGATTAACCTTATGCATTAGATGATGGCAATACGATGTGATACATGAAATACATCCGTCATATAGCCGGTGAATAAGGGAACTAAACTCCAACTGGTATTTCAGGAAAACAATCCAATTAAAACATCGTTCTCTCCGATACCACCAAGCAAGCGCAGATACGGTTAATGGTACTTTTCTATATTTCACTGCATGACCAGGCAATGACATGATCAGCATCGTCAACAACTTTATCAAAGGATGATAATGAATGTTTTGATGCTGTTTTTGAACTAAATGATTTCAAACATTAGTCCGATATCAACACTCACTTAAATTTAACCAACGCATTAATTCTTTTCGAAATCATGTAACGCTCTTCGCAGCTAATTTTTAATTCGTTACTCACAATAGTAACTTTAAAATTGTGGTTCACTTACAGGTATGCATGCAAAGGCCCTTTCTTTTAAAATATTAGCTTGTACGTATGGAAATATTTGCTGCTATGAAGAAGACAATACGGAACTGCCATATCATATCAGCATAGGTTTGGCAGTAGCAATTTGAGATTTCTAAGTAGGGTTAATATTTTAATCAAAGACGGCGTTCAAGATTACATTACCAGCCTTTCAGTGTAATATTATTTTTTAATTCTTAGCGTCTGTCCATTCACCTAGCCAGTTCTCCAATGGATTTTTCTAGTAACTAACGAATATCAGTTGACCGTTTCCAATTTAAACCCTGGCCATTTAACATGACCAGTACCCCTGGATAACACCTCCTTATAGCTATAAGTGGGGGTCAATGTCTACAGCGCAAGTGTAACTATTTCGCACGGCCAAGAATGAATCGATATGTCCTTAACAACTGACATATTTACCATCAAAATTTGACAACGCATGAACTACTAAATGTCTACTGTGTTTTGGTAATTATAAAGCGAGACACCCCCACATTCGTCTAACGGAGAGACACTCTCTATGAACAGTACAACTTTTTTCTTTCTATCGTTTATATTCATGCACGTAAAAAATATTTTTCATAACTTTTCAAAAAGTATAACTTGCATATCGGAGAATGTCTGTTTTCTTTATATTTTTGCACATATTTTACTGGTATCATTTAGAGTAGCGTAATTAGCTAATTCGTGATATCAAATATTACCTATTTGTAGTTCTAAAAAGTACACCACAACTGAATAGTTAAACCCACTATACAGAGTCTACTGCAAGTGATTTGAAACAAATATTATTCGTAGTCGGTTTCCCATCAATCAATAGTGTACTTAATTTGTATATTTTTATAAAATACGACTTTAATATGAAATTGGTCGGTAAGAATTATGTTTGCATCGTTATTGTAGTAATTTAAACAAGATAGAGAATTTATATAATGGAAAAACGTAATCTCGAAAAATTACGCTTGTTCGATGTCCGTAACGAGTTACCGCATTTTCTATTGTTGTTTGTTTGGTGTGGTTTTCACTATATTATCAAGAGGTACATATGTGTTTAAATTAAAGTTTACGTTGAAATAAAATTGTTTTACTGATTATGTCAATGAAATATCAAAACAATGAAACTCATTTACTAAATCTTACAGTATTAATATACTGGTAATATAAATATTCTGTAGCTCTATAAATTGCGTTAAAATTTATTTAAAACATAAACGACACTGGAATATATAAATTTATTTAAGCATGTATCATTTTAACCACTTAGGTTAATATTATATAAGCGATACTAAGTTATGTATTTACCTTACCTAGTATCCTACAGCGCCGTCACAAAGATGAATCTCGTTGATTAAGTGAAGTCGACAAAGGGGCACAATGTTTATTTTTGCGCGTTCGGTTTGATTTTCTTGCAGCATGATATGAAATAATAATGTTTAAACTTTGTAAATAATTTGAAATATTTTCTCACGTTTTTTTACGTATAAAGGCATTTACGCTTCCTTAAATGGAAAGCTTTCGAAGTATTTGAAGGTTTTCCGTTTAATGCCTAAGAACAAACGCACTACTTCCTTTTCAAGGAATTCACCTAAATCATACATACTAGATTTTATATTGAGGATTGAACTTCTTTATGAGTGATTTCGAACCGTAATATAGTCACAACAACAAATATTTATACTTACTACAACTTTAAATACCAAGTACAATATGAGTACATGTATATACTTCTGTAACAAGAAATGATAATGATTTAAAGCTGCTTTTCGTTTTTTTTTATCCGAAATATATGACGATATTTCATTTTAGCGAATACTTCTAACACTCTAACACATCATTAAATTCTCGAACAGAGTCGTCTGCTGCAAAACAATCTGTAAACTCATTACAGAATGAAAGCTCATGCCAACTTCTTCTTGCTTTCTTTCTGAATCTGTCAGATTATTTCCGTCTGAGTATCATTTTTATAATGATTAAGAAAGAAAAGAACGAACCCGAGTTTTCATACGAAACCATTTCATGCCTTTTCATTATAGCATTAATATCTTGTCGGTCAAACATTAACCCGTGTCAACACTAATTTTTGTAGAGATTTAATGTACAGGCGACAAGACAGGATCTTTAACAAAGTCTCACACCAACTATTCGATGCTTACAATAAGACATAACATTCATTAGTTACACGGCTTAATTTATTGCACACACTTCCGACAGGTTTATTTTGTCGGCTGGATTTTGGTTCAACAGCTCAGGATAGCGCTACAGCATAAATCAGGGATGAACTTACTTGAATAAAAAATAACAGAAAATAGAATTATGTGAATAGACCCAGACATAAGAACAAAGCTCCATCAGTTCGTATGTCTCGACTTCAGCGCAAGGTCACAAACGTCTTTGGTATGGGTACACGACCGAAATTTTGAAAATTACGAAGCCTACACACAATACCACCTATCAGAATTTGATTGCCTTGATGATGTTTATGCCTATACATGCTTGTGTCTTGTACCATATACAGTAATATACAGTTTGTCAGGTCAAACCCAAGGCGCGGAAAATATTCTCTGTGGATACATGGTTGCACATTTGTCTAAGGTCATTCGTCACACCAAGTTTGACACCAGGTGAAAACCCAATCTCTATCCAGAGTTGTCGTTCGTTATCTCTCCCTTACATCCCTGTCAACGTCTCAGCGTTTTACAAGATTCTTGTAAAACAAGAAATAAAGCCACAAATGGTACAAAATTACAACTAAGCCAAGCAATTTATTTTGCACAATACATTCGAGACAAAAGATGTTATAATTAACCTGAAAATCAGAGAAATTATTTTATTTATCTAGCGCACTATTTCTCGACCAAGAGTATTTGTTTACTTTTGGTAATTAGGTCATAAAGTTACGCCGCTGAAATGGAAATGAAACAGAAATCGAAGGTAATCGTGTAAAATCATGACAACAAATGTACAATTAGAGAAACAAAAGTGTGATTCTGTGTATCAGATGGAAATTAAAGGAGACACGGACACGTGTTTTTGAACTACTTTCCAGACGTTGACAGAGATGTATGTGAGGATAACGAACGACAACTCTGGATAGAAAACCCCGAGCGAATGCAATAATATGCCGAACTATCATTTGTTTCTTTTGTATTTAGAAAATAGCTTTGACCATTGTCTATGCTATATTTTGATAACCACCTTACTTGTTCTCTTTTGATGCAATTATTACTGGACTGCCCTACTCAACATTTTTGCAGGCTCAAACGATAATTGCGTGGTATTACACAATTAAAATAACAACACGAGACAATGATGACTTGCAAATATTACAATAACAAGAAAGAAAATTATTCAGAGTACTAAAGAGAATCTAATATATAATGGCTATCTCTCACAATACGATAAATTCGTAAGTTCTATGATTTGATAAATAGTCCACAAGAGTACATAAAGTTCAGAATCTTACACAAAAGGATTAAAAGGACATTCTCACAAAGGTATTGTACAAATTAGAAAAATCAAAGCACCAGAAGAGTCGGTTTCGTAGACATTATTGTTGCCAATCTCACCTGCTCGTCACAGCGTTTTACGTATCAAAAAATGCTATGAACATAGCTAAGGTCATCGTTACGAAACTGTTCCGAAAATGTAACTGGAACAAACAATGAAACGTTCTTTTTTTTGACAAATCGCTGAGACAATTTGCTTGTTTTGTTTTTATGTGACTCATTTTCACTGGGATTTAACGCCGTTTTTCAACAATTTTTCAGTTATTTACGGCGACCGGCTCACCTAACCAGTTTTCCTGGACTGTATACTAACCAGTACTAACTTACTCTTCCACAAGGAGCCGGAAACCTCTCCACATATAGAGGAAAATCGACATGTTTGTCAATTTTTCATAGAAAGGTATGACCTGCCGCGACCGGGATTCGAACTCGGATCTCCGGGTTACAAGTCCAGCGCACTAACCACTTGACCACGGCCACGGCTGAGACAATTTGAGGCCTGTTGTTATTGTATGAGTCGGTCGCGTAACTGCAAACCAACATTTTTTATGGATTGCCTTAGATTGATTAAATACTAGAATTATCTCCACGGATCAAAGACTTACATTTTCTTGATCATTAATGTCACTTCAAACAAATGAGTCAAAGTGCGACTATCTTATACATACATAAAAGTAAATAAAATTCTTGAACTTGCTTGAACTGATACACTTACAATCGAGTATATACTGAACTTTCGAGAGAAGAACACTGAAGATGTTCGTGAGAGACACATGCCTATGTTGAGAGTACAGACAATTGCGCATTAAGCCGAAAGCGATGTAGGGAAATTGGAACTTGAAACACAACTAAGGAAGACGATGTATAATTAGACGTCAGCTTTCATGTTAGCTTAGTCAATTAGTAGTTGGTACTAAAATAATACGTTGTCTGGAAGCAATCAAGTTTGCCTATGTGAATATTTGACAAAATTGATTTTAGGTTAAAATCGAGAAATTCACCCAAGGCTGTTGTATTGCGGTACAGTTCATATGATTAGATTAATTAACCCTAGGAGTATTCGAAAATTGTGTAAAAAATACTGAATACCTCGATCCGAATCTAAAAACACATTTTCGATCTTTTAGTAACATGGATAAAATCATTACGCATTTCTGTGTGTATTTGATAACTTTGGTCTTTTGTTTTTTTCTAAAGCTGTGAATGTCGTTTTACAAGCAATAGTGGATTCACTTGTAATTTAATAAAACACATTTTCTAATAATCTCCTAAGAATTGAAGGTCACGAAGTATCTTTAAATCTAAAGCATGTTTAGTTTATATGTTTACTAAGCTTAGCCGATGCTTATACATAAGTTGCTCATGTGACTCATAAAAGAAAATGTTAGAATTGACTACAGTGAATGTTTATTTATACATTAAATGCATTTTAAAGAATTATAAAGAGAATAAAGATTAATTAGGGTCAGTAAAACGGATTTTTGGATAACTAATAACATGTAAAATCGACTTTCTACTAATTCTAAAACATACATTAGCAATTCATTTCAAAATTTCAAATTGGAAATTCTAAAAATAGAGCTCGTGATGTTCAGATTCAACGATTCCAATTGATAAAACGTTGATTGTGTCAAAAACAGAGAAGAAAATTAATGAATAATTAATGACATGGATTTAATGAATTGTTCTTTTAAATTCAGATTATGTCTCATCGAAAAGTACGTCCGATTTCTACAAAAGTATTTCACACTTTCCATCAGTGACATTTTAATTACCCCGGAAAAAGCTTGAATATTTCATTACTTAGGAACTCGAAATGACCTGGATCGAGCTATGGTACATAATATACCAGAACGAAAGTTGATCTTTCTTACCAATTCAATGGCTGTGGTTGTTGTAACCAAACGCACTCGTACTCAGATGGAATAATTATTATAAGCGGATTCACAATAGATCTCAAAGCCGCTGGAACTGATCTCAGATTAACTATTATTTTTTCCTACTGATATCTGTTCATTAAATCGTTAATTTGACCTTAAAATGTTCTCAGTTTGGTTTCAACTATTCCAATTCTTTCCAATTCAAGCGGATCAATTAAAATCCAATTAACGAGACAAAGATTCATTTTCACCAAACGTTAATCCAATAGACGCAAACACAAAGTGTAAATAGGAACGTTTTTAATTCCAAGATTTCGATTTAAAAAGTATAAAAAATGCCGAAAGGAATTCCCATCATGCCAAATGTTTTACTGTTTTATTATATTCATCCTAAATTTCTTCAAAAAAGGGTGATTATCCTAATGAAGACGTATTTCAAATTTGAAATTCATCGAGGGAAAATTCAGCTTTCTGTACAATTTTTAAAGTAAAACACGCTTCCTTAGAGTTGAAAAACGCCACTAAAACATCTATTTAGCAAATGAGAACTAAAATTTGTATTGAGTGTTAAGGACCCGATAGAATAGGAAGGAAATGTTCCGTTTTGTAGCTAGAAATGTTAGACAGATAATGATTTCAAAACGGGGATGGAGACTTGAAACAAAAACTATTTCTCATGGCACTATATGAATCCGTTCCAATTATGATGAACACATCATGGTCTGAATTACACATGTGTCATCTTCTTTTTATAAACGCGAAACAGTGAAATCAATGAAGTACAAGTCACAAGATATAATCTTCTTAAACATACTTTAAAATGATACAGATGACTTGACAAAAAATGGCTACAAACATTGACACAAAAGAAGCTTAAGGCTCTACAGTCACATGTAATAAAACGTTACTAGACATGATAGAACCAAAAGGTATACTGTTACACCTAGATAGTAAAGAAATATATTGTGAAGTACAAAGTGGTGATCAAAAGTACAGGAAAATCGAGTGCTGGCAATGATGTACATATGTTAATTGTAAATAACCTGAAATGATTTTGCGCACCATTTCCCAAATGGGGTTTAACGCCGTTTTCAACCAGTTTTTAACCAGTTTTTCTGGAGTGTATACTAACCAGTACTAACTTACCCTTCCACAAAGAGCCGGCAACTTCTCCACATATGGAAGAAAATCGACATTTTTGTCAAATTTTCATGGATGGGTATGACCTGCCGCGACCGGAATTCGAACCCGGATCTCCGGGCTGCAAGTCCAGCGCACTAACCACTGAAACACGACCGCGGCTTTCCAAATCTTTAACACGCGACGAATGTTTCCTGTAGGCATGCTTCAGTATGTTGTACTACGCCGTATCCACAGGATCTCCTATCAGACTTACAAACGTTACGTTATTATGAATATCATAAATGATCTCAGCTGATTTTAAATTACCCTCGATCTTTAATCTTTTATTGGAGTCTTTTTTTTAATCTTACGATGAGGACTAGTTTTATAAGTGAAGGGATTTAGATACATTTTGAGTTGTCAAATTAACAACGAATACAGATGCAATACGTGAGCATTGAGTATCACGTACTGATGTGTAACAAAACCAATTCGATGACGTACCAACAACCTTTTGAAGGTATACAATGCCGGAACGAGTTCAGGTTCATAGTGCACGTGTCAAAGCGTGAAATCGTGCAGATATATTTTTCACGATTCACTTTGTGTACTCGTGTAACCGTATGTTGTCACATTGTGGAGCTTATGATTTCACGACGCATAATTTTGTCGTTTCCACTTTGAAATAATTATGTTTTGTACGTTAAATTTGTGAAAACGACATTCTAGCAAAGTAAATATGAAAAGAAAGAAAAAATACCGATTCTTGATATTCGAAGTCACACTGAGTACTCCATACAATGTTCTTCACTTTTAAGTGACAACATAGTTCTAAATTAATTCTCTTCTTGTAAATTAAAACAAGTTAATCTATCGACGAGGTTGAATATTTCAACACACCATGAATAATTTAAATAGTCCGACAGAAAACAACTCTTTTGTCTCCCTGTTATAGCTTGAATTCATAGTAAACATACTTATCTTTGTTTTAGCTTTAGTAACATTGTTACACGAAATCCATTCGCAGAATCGGTAAAGGTCATTACGCCACTTGACCTTTCGTTCACCTTTATGATAGAAAAGAGCCATATATATACACACACATTAATTCCAAACAAACTTAACCAATAATGCTTTACCTCATGATAATCATTATCATAAAATTGACAATTATTTATGATACAAGGGTATTAAACTGGACAAAATTAGAGCGGTTGTTTTTATTGTTCTAATTGTAAAACAGTTACAAATATTTTACTATTCAAATTGAAGTTGCTGTTAATTTTACATGAATCCGTACTTTTTACCTTGAATACAACACTCAATCAAGCCAGGTTACTAACCTCTCAACACCGAACCCTAACCCAAGCCGTGCTCATTCTTCATTTTGAACCACAGTACCAGAATGAGTCTCGAATTATAACCTGGATGAGTACTCCAGTCAGCCAAATGAAATTTTAATTGATTTGAGTATTCGGATAGCTTTGAATTTTTTCCACATTTTAACGGTGCATGGATGTTCATCAAAGTACAGGAGTTGTGCTAAGTTATTTATGGTTACACTAAAGGAGAACAATTATCGATGTACGATTGAATAAATCTTTCTAAATACACTCGCGTATATTTATTGTGAGGATCACTCAGATGATTCATATCTTCGTCGATACCTACAGTCTATAATTGGCCATCGTAAATCAGGGATAATTGATGTCTGGGTTAGTAATTAGATTTGTTCTTTATTAAACCACGTGCTTTTTATATCCTTTCATACAGTTATCTATCTAACGGTTCAGTGTTTAGTTATGACATTACTGGAACCACAATATTGCCAAATATAATTAATATATCGTCTTCTCTATATGGGCATTTTTCTATTGAACAACTTACGAAGTTAGTCTGTAACATCATCTTGCCTCATGCCTTACGAATGTAAGAAAGCACTTTATTGTCCTGCTGCCAGGCAATTATTTTAGTTCGAACGTGACAAAAGAATTGCTTATATTGTGAGTCCTTGAGGAATCGAGATTCGAACTCGCAATCTCTGTTTATAGCGACCAGCACCTTAGGCGCTACTTCACTATCCGGTCTATAAATACAGGTTTGTTTGCGGTATAGCATAATTCAATAATCAACTGGCTAAGAACTGTCTAAATGAAACGGACACTAATATTGTTACTCTCTGAGACATTTTGATTCAACTATTATATAACAAAACCACTTCATCTTCTATTCTGCACAAAGAAACATTTATTATCATAATATAATAAAATTTTAAAAATACAATATGATTATCAAACGACGCCGATTGTTTTATTCAGAAAAACAATCAGAAGGGTAAACAGTTGGAGCATACACAGATTGAAAGAAATGGCGAAAAGGTGTTTAGGATATGCGCGTATTAATTTTGGAATGAGTATTAACCAGAGCATGTATAAAGAACGACCATCAGCCTAAGAAATTTTTACCACAGTATCTTTAATAAAATTCTTGCAATTTTAATTGTTTTAGGTAGATGTCACTCCATTAAGGTCAGGAAAGTTTCAAACCAGCCTCAATATGTGTCCATTATTATAATAATCAGAGAACAATTAATTAGACTTCACGCTAAAGAGTTTGTCCAGACAGATTTTCAAAACATCATCTCTTGACCAATTCGCGGTGATAGTATAGAAGTAGAAACTTACCATGTATTAGCTGATATGATAAAGGTTTCAATTCTTGAAAGTGAGCTTATTTTATCTAATTGGCAAAAGCAAAAAAAAAAAGAAAACAAAAGATAGAAAATAAATTATGTTATGAAGAACGTCTTGTCATAGAACGCGCATTTTAAAGTAATACTAAGCAACAACCAATCTATAACCACGCTTTTATAATGAAAAGTAAAAATCAATATGATATTAAGGAATTCGATACCATCTGACACAAATTTATGACCTAATAAATCATTCCAGATGTGTGAGTAAATATTACATGATTATTAAGAGCATATAATAACGTGCGATGAATGAATACTAATCTTCACACATTTCTTTTTTTAAAGTGAAGAAATACATCCGTACATAGTATATATACAAGCTTAAATAAAATCCATCATTTTGTTTAGGATTAAAATTGTAATTGTCCACTGCCCCTTTATATAAAACCGAGAATTTATTTCTATATTCCTCTGAAGTCAATAATGTTTTAGTATGTATACATTATAGCTCGTAAATCAAATCACATCGTTGGAAATATTGTACACATAACTTTCGTGTTTTTTTAATCGAGCCTTGATTAAATAAAACTATCAAAATTACATAAATTAAAAAATGCAATAATTTTAAAAACAAGTCATACCTTACTATTCCAACTCTTTTCAAAAAATCGCTACCCGACGAAAGGCGTCGGATTAAACTACGACTATTATCCGTCGGCGATAAGTGATTCATCTTCAAATCTCAAAATCTCTAAATATAAAATCAGTCGTGAAAGTATAAAACAAACTATATTATTAAATCCAGCCTCTTATATCAACTATTCATAGAACGTTCCTTCCTACAACAAGTTCACATGAAGCAACTAAGATTCAAATTAAAACAATCCCTGTCCTCAATATCATTATCTAAGTGTGAAAGTATCAGTATACCACGCATTAGCTGAGTACATCACAATGTTTCAGAATAAAGCAAAGTCTGCGGCGACTCTTTAAGACAGTTGATAAAATATCTCAGAGCCACCAGTGAAGTAATCGAATGGCAATAAAATGCTGTATCATTTGAGCCCAGTACGCTTATGTTCTTTGTAAGGATGTTTCTTAGAGTTCTCTAAATATCTCAATAATATCCATTGGTGACACTAATATAGTTTTGTTTGACAATTGTATAAAGTATCGTTAGAGCATAACTTTAGGCATTCTTAGCTGCAGCCGAATGCTTCTTAACACGCTACATGTTTAAGTTTAGCTCTCGGATAATTTTCAAACTTACGATGTTTAGCTAATACTATTTTCTTAATAAAGCAGGGAGCGAAATTCGTTTCATGATTAACATGTCCGCCAACGGTCGAAAATTAGAAACCAAAGTGAAGTCTGAGATAAATTACTTCAGTTCCATTGTAGAAGTAACTTTTAGCTACATCCAACCATACAAGGACAAACGCCATAAAGCAATCACTTAAAAATATCAGAACACGTCCCTTGACACAAAGAAATGTAAAATCTATGCTACAAAAAACAAAAGAACAAAGAGTGTAGTTAGTGGCTAATCAAAAGAAAACAAGTTAATGATCCACACAAACCCATGGGGATCTTTATAATCCGAAGTTATCGGCAAAATCATTTCCACTCGCACGGCACGAAAAATCTTAGTAAACATAGAAACTGCTAGAATGATTAAAACCGTTGTTGAATTGATACGTTTGTAACTACAAACAGAAAAACAACAATGAGAAATGACAATGAACAAAACTATTGTCGTTCCAAGATAAGAAATTTACATGAGCAAATAAATTGAGATATAAATCTGAAATCAGTGTGTAAAACAGACGTCTTGATCTTGAACAAACAGTATTTCCCTAAACTTTTGAAATATGATTTGAATAAAAAAAAACGTCGGTGCGTCGTTTGTCCTTTCATAGACATTATATAGTACAATTTAAACTTACTCTTTTCTTTGGTTTCTTGCAATATATTAAAAGTAGTTGCCAATAATACATGTAAATACAACTGGCATGGTTGTTACGGCCTATCTAAGCCCAGAAATACCTGAATTATACCCCCTATTTGCCCTTTACCAGAATCTCCATGTGATCAGCACATACAGACGAAGATAGAAGGTGCAACATTGCAAGAGCTGATAGACTTGCGAATACTAGTTGATATTTATGAGTAACTGTGTTATGTATCTGTTTGCTGTAGCATGTTAATTCCTATCACGAGTTCACGACATATTAAAGAAATAAATGATCAAGTATCACATGAACGTACCACACCCATAATCAGACAACTTGATATATGTATTGGTTACTGTTTACCAGATAATTTATAAATTTGATGTACAGCATTACCACACTAATTAGAAATGAATTATTTTTACTGTTCCGGCGAAGAACAGAACCCTTACCGATATACACGAACAAAAAAAACCATATAAATACTGAATAGAATGTTAGAGCGCTTTCCCAAGAATTGCCATTTTTTATGATAACCTAGCCAGCAAGGTCCATTCTAAAAAGATGTAATCATATACAAAAAGCAGAATAAGAAATTCCTGTAAGTACCATGTACATCAAAAATGGTATACCTTTCATAATTAGAATATTTCATCCTCTCAGATTGTCCAAAACGTCGCAAGTCCTGGGATGTCGAACTTCTTATCTTATTTCGCAAACCTTCCATTCCAAAGACCAATTAAATCCAAGTTCACTATAATTGTAACGAAATAGCAATGCTCATGTGGCGATTCCAAACAATGCAAGCTTCAATTATTCTTACTCGATTAGGATTGTTTAGATATTCCAACTAATTATGGTGCGGTTTCCAACACTGCAACTCCTAAAATGCTCGTGTTTTTCTTCGTAAAACCCTACAGGTATTGGCTATTTGCTAAATATAAAATAAAACTATCAATTTGATATTTGAAAACATCTTATGTCAAAGGAAGATTTAAACAACACAAGAACAACCAAACGAACTAACTCGGATCCAAATAAAAACAGCCACTGGTTCCATAATGAAAATTCATTTGTGTTGAGAAAATTGAATTTGGTCTTCCAATTGGCAGGTTGAGGTATTTCACTTTGCAAAAAAGGTGTGTTCAATAAGGGTGAATACATTTTTTGAACAATTCATTCCAAACAAAACGATAATACGGACAAACACATTTCGTAATTTAGAAAAGCAGAGTTATAACCCGTATTTTGTCTTTTTCAATAATGAAAACAATCCAACATTTGTCCTTCATTAAATTTGTTTGTCACTCTAGCAGATTATAAGACTCCAAAGAGATTTTTACAACAACAAACAAGCAAAAATAAGAACAAACATGCGTGTTTATCTCTCTCCCTGATAATTAATGTGTTACTTTGATGTATATGATTTCTATGTACAGACTCAGAACAACCGCTTGAAATGTAGAATAAAATAGTCCGATAAATGTATAAAACTGTTCTCAGTGACTGAACCTAAATATAACAGGACCTACCACGGGAAGACAAACAAAAATCCGACTAGTTACTTATTTGTTGAACCAAGTTTACCTGAGACTTATGTTCGTTGCTCACTAAGTAGTCTTTATAGCATAGCTTATCAACAAGTTTATTGAACATTCAATTATAATACATGAGGTCCACGAAAAACAACACAATTTAATTCATGGTACTTCTAAAAAAGTATACGTGTACAATTTTAAAAATAACATATTAATGTAGTCTAGACAATGAGTTTTGCAGTATGTTTTGTGTAAAAGTTTTACTCTTTTGGTAGGACAGGAAAAAAAAACAATAAATGTAATAAAAACAAGAAAGAGCTTCATCAAGTTGCAACTGACTTATTAGTTGTGTATATTGCCTTAATTTGTTGATCTTACATAGTTTTTTGCATTGGAAGATATCAGATGTACTCATTAGATTTTTAAAGGTGTTAGTACCGGTGTTCACCATAGGCTATGATTTATTACAAGGGACTACATAAAGCGTATTCGTGATTGACACATGCAAAAAAGGAACATTCTAAACAGATTCTTTAAATGTCATGCTGATAATTCTATGAAAAAGCAAAATGTCACGTTTTAGCTTTAAGATAAAGCTTTATTACACAGTCAAAATGTCATTGAATGAACATTGATGAAGGTAACAAAATTGCCATATCATGTTTTTGTGTAACCATACATGTGTATTTTAAAATTTTCGCCTACCGACGTAGCTTCATAAATAATGTGTGATCACGAAAAAAGTTAACTGACATTTTGAGAAACATTTTCCCTTAAGATCATGGTGAAACAGCTGACAATGATGATTGTTATAGCTGTAATAATAGAAAAGAAGAAAATATACCAGTGGATAGTTTGATGTTTTCGCTGTAATGATGATTTTTATGTATAGTTTCTTTAATTATTGTTCATCAGCTACTGATACTTTTTTTGGAAATTTTGAAAACAGGTTGAGACAATATTTACTCAAAGCACTGAGGCAGTTTGTGAAATAATTTCAATTCCACAAATTTGCAGCCTCGTGTAATTTACAAATACATAGAAACGAGCGTTTGTTCTCAGCGTAATTTCAACAAACATGGTTTGTGTTAGCGTAGTAATAGGATTCCAGTTAATGGTGATGAGTAGGCCTAAAACATTTTGCCATTTTTTACGCGAATACTGTCCACGTGAACATCGGCGCTGATACTATAGTGCTATATTCAACTCGTTCTTTTTAGATTTATGAAAATATAATGACGTACTATTGAGGTGAAGCTTTGGAAGACATTTTCTATATTTCTATATACCTTTATTCACCCTCCCTACCAAATATTGTAAATGCAGTTTTAAGTTCAATCTAAACTCCATATTTCGACTGAATGGAACAGATAAAAATATCCAATTTATAGTGTTTCAGTACAAACAACTATTATTGACGAAAATATCCACAACTGCACGTCTAAAAATGACATCAACTATGATCCATCTCCTCCTTACTCTTCTCGTTAACATCTATAAAAAATATTTAGAAGAAGTAAATATATAGATTCCTCATATACTTAAACAGTTGGTGAACTATTCTGTTGTATACATACATATACATACCATATTGTCAATTTCTGTGTGCCGTTTCGATGATGAATAATTACATATCTTCTCGATAGAGTGGACAATAAAAGGTGGTTCAGTGACGTAGATGCATGATATGGAGTGTTGATGTATTGGCACGATAGAGCATGTATATCAATACACGATTCGAGGCTATAATATCAGCGAAAACGTACTTCTTTATACGGTACAGGTGCTTCTTTTGAAGGTATTCGAGATTTTTTGCTATGAAATCAGAGGATTGTACATTTAATATTAATGTTCCTTACATCCAAATTTTACCATTTATCGCGACGCTAGTGTTCTGTTAGCTGTTTAATACTTCTGGTGAGTGGTGATAGTTGTCTGTTGTATTATAGTTTTACACAGTTCACCTCATTATATTCTTATTTAGTTTATACAATTTGGGTATGTGTGGGTAAGGTGTGAGTGGTGTAAGGCGATACCCTGGCACCACGATTTTTCATTTTTTGACTTCTGGCACCACATTTCCCTCACTGTGGGCGATACCCTGGCACCAAATTTTCGGAAAATGAGACCAGAATGTGTTGAAAAAGGGGTGAAATAGTGAAATTTTGGACAATTTATTGTTTTCTTCTGGCACCCATTTTTGATAGGTTGGGGTACCCCATTTGTGTTTTTGGGCACCATGATGTTTTTTTTTACTTACCAGTGAAGAATGTGTTTGTACTGAATGTGTGCAGGACTTATTTTTCAATTTTATTTTCGACAAAAAAAGACAATTTTACACGAAGTGTGTTTTTCGAAACGACATAGTGGCCCTGAAAAGGGCCGTTGGGGGTAACCAGTTTGATCAGTTTGGTCCTAAAAAGGACCGTTTGTATTTTTTTTGTAGTAGAGTACTAGTTAGCAGCTGGCTTCTTGGGGGTGCAGAGCTCACACGGACAGTTTTGTTGAGCATACCACTTGTCTGCATCCTTCATGGGGTTGGGATAGCAGTCTCGGCAGGTCGGGTCCCTACAGTACCATTCTTGTTCTGGTTGAAAGTACGTTCTTCCAGCAATAGCAATGAATTGCCAATGGTCTTCTTCTTCTTTTTATAATAATACGCCTCGGCTGCTTGTCTTTGTTGTCTGATATCAGACTGAAGTTCAGCCTGCTCCCTCTTGACCTGTTCATCGATTTCATTCATAGCTTGCTGTCTCGGTTCACGCTGCCTTAGTCTATTCACAGTTCGATCTCGAGCGGCCTGTTGGCGCTGACGGGGACTGGGTCCCCTGGCGGGTCGCGGCTCAGCAGATGTCTTCTTTTCTAGGTTGAGGAAATGTTGTCTCGTATGTATCAATTAATCTCGCTGATGAAAACGATCTACTTCATCAAATTCATCGACTCCGCAATAGCCATTTCTTCTTGCTCTCGTTTTTAGCGACGTTACCAGCCAGTTGACGGATCGTCCGCCATACTCTAGTTTGCCTAGCCGTCAGTTGTCTAGCTGTTTCAAGTTGTTGCAATTGCGCATCCATGGTGAGTGAATGAATGGAAATGAATGACGTGACGCAATGCATTGGCTTTTTATACGGCAAGCGCGAACCTTAATGAGAGCATGTTAAATGACGTCACGTCCATATCTTTGTTCGCTAGTTTTTGTGCGTTTTTGTGTTTGTTTTGTGTTTCTTCAATCCTAATACCAACAAAGTAAAACAAACAGGTGGTATCATTTTTTTTATTTTTATTCAACATGAACAACATTTTTTAATACGGTCTTTGAGGTAAATAGCCACCCAGTGTTCTCCTGGTTGATTCGCATTGTGTGTATTCACAATATAGGCCTTTACATTATGAGGATTCTCCGAAGGTAACTGATTTTTTGCACAAACACGAGCATGCAATGTAGATAACATCGGTGAATGATCTAAGATGTATTGAAGTTCATTCGTCTCTATAATGCCAATTTCTATTCACACGTTCTGCCCATACACTTATCCAGGGATCGTTCAGTTCTGACTGATTCTGAAAAGTTCGTTTTTAAACTGAATCCATAATCGACAGGCATCTCCTCTTTCCCTATCAGTCAAGGTCACGAGTTCATGACACCACTTTTCCATGACCTTGAACACGTCCAAACCTTGAATCGCTTTTTAAATGTACAGTTCTGTCCACTCTGAGTTCATGTTGTACTTGACTAGGATGAGAAACTTGACAACCGTAACAGTCTTTATGCATTTGATCATAAATCAACGTTTGAAGTGCTTCTGTCACATGGTGGGTCAACCCCTCTCGCAAGGATACAGTTCGTTCACCTGTATCGCAAGGATACGCTAATAATTGCATTTCAAAGTCTTTTCCTTGTTCCATGTTTTCTATGTCCATTTTTTCTAGATCCAATGATTGCATTTTAAAGTCTTGTTTGTGTTCCATTTTTTCAATAATCTAGAAGTACTTCTCTAAACTGGTTGATTTCAATCTGATTATCGTATTCCGCATACATAATCACGTTAATGGTTTGTCCTAGCGCTCTGGCAAAGTGAAATTCCAATCTCAGATTCCCCGTTTTTATAGGATGGAGTTGACCTTCCTCGCAAACTTGATCGGCTGTCAAATCCAGTCCCCAGAGTGTGTAAGCGTGTTGCTAATCATTCAAACTCAATCCGAAGGAACGATTGAGTCCAAGAGCTCCTGTTGCTTGATAGAGTGACATGTAGGACCGTAGACATTCTCCCGTTTAGAAATTGTGTTGGAACGGTTTGTTATGAATACTTTTTCCATCAATACTGACCTCCAGATGATTGGGATCAAAATGACGGAAATCAAAATGATTGGTCGCTATATCTCCATTCATATCTCCATTTCTCACCATACCAATGATTAGTCGTTTTGGTAATTGACCCTGAAATAAATGATCTTGAATCTTGGAACGTTGACCGGTAGGAATAGTAAAGGTTTTCACCTCAGTACGTCGGATGGGAATTTTCATGTTGTGTTGAGGTATGTGTTGATTGAGTTGATTGGCCACCACGGGGAGTAAATCCACGGTTCTCACATTGAAACCCGCTTCCATAAACTTGATTTTTGCGGGTGCAGCGACCATGAGACAGAAATTGGGTGATGCTTTGTTCATTCTCAGACGTATTTCTATCCCATTAGGTAAATATTTATCATGCATCACCAGATCCAAATGAGGTCGACCACATAGTTCCACCACACGACTTTGATGTACACGATTTCGCCTTTCCACATAACCCTTGTTATCTCCATTGTGGACTTTGGTGTTCATCTGACCAGGGGTGTCTGCGACCCATAATTCTAATGCCTGAAGCTGAGTGCTTTTACAACTTGGATTGAAGGAGAGTAAATTTCCTAGGTAAGCACGATAGGCATACGTGTCCGCATTGCTGGTAATCAGTTTATTATTCAGATACACATCTATGCTACTGAACATGCTGTGAAAAAAGTTATTGACGGTAACAATTTCACTGTCATTCGCCAAGTCTGAATTATCCGCCTGTATAATTTTGATTTTCATATACAGATAAGACTGATTCAGATCTGTCCATTTTTCTACTTGTGCAGGAATCACGAATTCAATAGGAGCATTATTGTCCAGGGCAGAAATGGGATAATGCTCAGTCCATTGTCCCTCCTGCATGGCGGTCATCGTAGGGGGAACGATATACATGTCCAATTCTGTCTTGCTGCATTCACAAGAACCGTGTTGCATCATGATTTTTAATCGAAAATATCAAGCGGTCTGGCCTGCTTCACTCGACGACGATGAAGTTTCGAATGAGGTTTTTTCTTGATGGGTTTCGCCTTTATACTTTTCTTGGGGTTTTTTTTTGGTGACTTCACGTAATAGGGATTCGGTTACATTTTTCAACACGTTAGCTCCTCTTTTTCGTATCGCTTTTTTAGGGTTGGATCCTGCCATGATATCTTGCATGGCAGCTTTTCCTTGCTGGAGTCCTTCTTTTTTCAAGGTTCGAACTCCAGATCGAACCAAAGGATTCAGTAAAGACATGATACGTTTCATGGCTCTCTTACACATAGATCCAAGCCCCTGTCCATACTGACGAGGTTGACCTTGGTACATAGGCATCATTGTCGTTGGCGTAGGTGTAGCTTCACCATAGACTTCCCATAAATAATGGGTTGAATGGGCTGAATGGGTTGCCCTGTGTCACCCCTTATATGGATGGCGATGGTGTCCAAGTTGGCTTTAGCCAGTGGCACGTAGTGTACATTCAAGAACTCGAAATAAATATGTGGATAGGCCCCCGCTTTGGTTCTCGAACCACGCGAATGATGTGAGCTTCAATGTTTCCCAAATAGGTATAAGCCGCCAGGTCAGAATAGACAAACAAATGATTATGACCCATGTTCAAGTCTACCCCGTGAGGAAATGGATCTGGATTCTCGGTTAAATAAATGGTAGGAGCACTATGAGGAGACCCACCCAATTTCATAAACATACTAGGATGAATACATACTGAATGCCTAGGTTCTTAATCTTAATACGTTTACTTGTTCCCGAGAAACCTACAGTAAAACGGAGGTTTTTCTCTCTAAACAGTTGACCTAGGTAATTTTAATGACTTGGTCCAGGGTGTCTACCAGATGTTGTGGTGTAACATAGGTCCCCACAGGAATACAAAGACGTATTCCTTTTTCATCATTGGGGAAACGACAGTAATGGGGAAAAGCCTCAAAAGTCTTGGCCAGGATAGGATCCTGTGTGACAATGGGAAAATGTCGCTCTTCCTCTGTGATATTAATGACTTGACTAGGTACAATAATTTCTACTAAACCAATTTCCCAGTCTTGTTTATTGAGATGGATGGGTTTGAGTAGTTTGGTCCGAAAACAGCATTGGGTATTGTCTGGGAACAGATCCATCGAACTGTCACTCATCAGGGTAATGTAAAACGAGCTCATGTTGGTTTGGGTTTATTGAATTTCAAAGAGGGATTTGGTAGAATATAGCCCAGAGAACTACTTAAAAGCAGGAGCCACAATTCACGATCGGGTCGTTCAAAACACAAATTAAAGAGCGACACGCTAATAATGATAAACACCACCACCATTTGGGCAATAAAGGTGACCTTGTTCTTCGGCTCAATAGGTCTGACTTGCTCTTAGGTGCTCACTGAGGTACTCACTGCCACACTGGCTGTATCAGAATGAGACATGCTGTATTTAAACGAGATGGGATTCAAGAATCCAACTGTCAAATTTCGAAGGGTATTCTTTCCAGTGCACTTTAATTTCTTGTTTTATTTTTCCGTCTACTTTTCTCTTACGACGAGCCAACACTGATTCAATTTCATAGATATCATCGTCTTTTATAGATTCTATTTCGGAGAGATGAAACGAACCCAAAATGGGTTCTCCATTCAAATCTGTCAATTTGACGGTAGGAGGTGAAGTTCTTTTGACATGAGTCACTTTAAACACTTCATTCGTCCAGTTCGGTAGATAACATTTATCAAAGGTACGTTTGGTTTTATTGATACGCACAATCTCTCCGACACGAAGATGTTGGTTGATGTGGTTGTGGTTTCTTTTTTTCAAGGTCAAGGTCACCTCAGATTCATTGTGTTCATTCACAGATGCGGGTGCCATTTGAATACTTCGATGAAATCGGTGATTATAGACTTGCACCAGATCAGGTAATACATCAATATACCTTCGTGTTTGATGATGGGTAAAATATCTCCGCATGTAGGATTTCAAAGTACGTTGAAAACGTTCTACCACGCTGGCTTTGGTTTCTGGATTTTCAGTCGTGAAATAGTGAATACCTTCTTTCTCTAAAAACGCTTGAAATCTTTGATTCTTGAATTCAGTGCCTTTGTCCGTCTGCAGAGCTTTGGTTGTCTCGTTTTAAGAATAGAGCGAAACGCTTCAATCAAAGTGAGTCTCGTTTTATCCTTTAGGGGAACGACCCAAGCATATTTTGAAAATACATCAATGACACACAACAAATATCGATAGGGTATGTTGTGCTTGACCAAGGATTGCATGTCCGCCAAATCCGCCTGCCACTGATGATCGATACCACCCACTTTGGTTTTCCGTCTTGAAAATTTCCGACGGATAGGTTTATGCAAGGTATACGTCTTTTGTCCTTTTAACCAGGATCGCACTTGATTCAAAGTAATGCCGTGAGCTCGCACTGTCTTATAGAGACGGCGTATGCCTCCAAAAGCAGCAGGATGTAAGGGATCATAATATATCTTCTGTAACACGGTATCTACTTTGGGGTCCATAGGGTCTAGCAGGGTTCTGGTTCGATTCGAGTTTTTTCTTGTTTTATAACCTTCCTAGGAGAAGAAGTAAAAGACGCAGAAGGCTCAACAAAACTATCGTAAAATTCATCTTCCTCTGAGTCTGACTCGGGTTGATGTATCCATGACCATCTCCGTTTATTTCCTACCACTTCTTGTGGTACATTGACTTCTCTTAATCCACGAGAAAACTGTTCCCATTCTTTGGGGCTTGACCCTTTTCTTTGACGAATTACATTATTGACTAAATCTATAATGTTGGATCCTTGTTTGGGTTTTCCATCATATTCCATAACACCTTGTTCATTCCATGACATATGGGGATGATTTTGGAGAAAGTGTAATAAGAGTTGAGTTTTTCGACGCATGGTTTGGGGAACACTTTCAAGAATCCTATCGGTCAAGGTTAGCCTATCGGTAGCTGGAGCTGGAGCTGCTGCTGCTGGTGGAGCTGATGGAGGTGGCATTGTGGGTTCATGCGCTTTTTGATGTGACAATTGAAACTTTTGTAAGGCTTGTCCATAGTGTTGTGCCTTTTCTGATTCGGACAAGGATTCATTTTGTAGTACTTCCCCCATTTGTTTCTGTAAATCAGAGGTCTGTGTGACTTGTGTGGGAGGAGGTAAGCGTGGTCGCTGTTCTGATTTTCATCAATTCATCTCTTCTAGCATTTTAAACGGGACAATAGCCATTTTCTTCATATTTTCTTCACGAATTGAGCCACCCTGCCACTGGGTGCCCCTGCCGCTACAGCTTTAGCAATGACTGGAGCGAGAGCCAATAATTGAAATAATCCTCCTTTTTGATTTAACACCCGTTTCTTTTTTTGAATCGATACTTTTTTATCCGCTAAGGTACGGAGATGTTGACGCTTGGGCTTCAACCTTTGCTTTTGAGAGGGTGATAAGGCAAAATTGCCTTTTAAAACATTGTGACAACACTCGGAGACGCATTGAATCACTTTTTAGGTGCTCTTTGTTCATCTTTCTTCTCATTCCCTCTGGGGCTTGAGTTAAACCCAACACCAGATGACCGTACTTGTGTAGGAGTGGTCGCTTCGGAGCCATGATATCAACTGATGCTGTTTTTTCATACATCACTGTTTATATAAAGCAGCTAAGGCTTGTTTGGAAGCTGAACCCAAAGGTAGCGTTCTCATTAAGTTCACACGTCCTTGTAAGATAGGTTTCAATACCATCTGTCTTGATAATTGAGATAATTTCAAGGGTGAAAATCGACTCACGGGGGTATCTGGAGATGAAGAACTGATGTAGGAGGTAGAACTTTTACTGTTTGACCCACTTCTGGATCTGCTTCTGGATCTGCTTCTGGACCTGCTGGATCTGCTTTTGGATCCACTTCTGCTCAAACTGGTTGACCTACAGGTCGAACAGCTGCTTGACCCACTGGAAGAACTGGTTGATCCACAGGTCGAACATGTACTGGTTGACCCACTAGAAGAACTTATACTGCTTCTTAGAGTCCTGGGAGGAGTTCTCAATGGCGTTCTCATTGGAGTACTGGTTGCAGGAGGTGACCCCATGGGAGGTGAACCACTTAAAGAGGATCCATTTCTAGGTGACCCATTTCTAGATAAAGAAGATCTTCTGGAACCTCGTCGAAGGGTGATAAAACGTTCGTCGATTGTTGGTGAAACTGTAAATGCTGGTGTTTTCTTTATTGGTGTATTGGTGCTCTTTTTGCAGGAGTTTTCTTTTTAGGAGCTCTTTTTGCTGGTTTTTGTTTGGGAGCTCTTTTTGCTGGAGCTTTCTTTGCTGGTTTTTGTTTGGGGGCTTTTGCTGGAGCTCTTTTTGCAGGAGTTTTCTTTTTAGGAGAACGTTTCTTTTTAGGAGCTCTCTTTTTAGGAGCTCTCTTTGCAGGAGTTTTCTTAGGGCCAAATTTACGAATGGTCTTTTGACCATTCCATTGAAGTAAACTTCGTATCATAACCCCTCCAAGAAATCCACTTCCTCCTGGTTTCAATATGAGTTGACGTTTGGTGTCCAAATCCACTTGATCATCACCTAACTGCTCTAGTTCATTCAAATGTTTTTGCATAAAGTTTTTTGTTTGTTTAGGTAACAGTAAGTTCTTTTGTAAAATCACTTTAGCAGCTAACGTAAACCATTTGACCATTTCTTTTAATCCTGATCGTAACAACTGCTCCCGTTGAGCAGGATCACGTTCCTGACTCAAATGTTCTAACGACTGAGCTATGGTGTTCATTCTGTCTGCCATGATGACTATGATGACTCCCTAAGTTCTATCTCCTTTATATATACACCGTCGGACCACGTTCCTCTCCAGTGATCCAATGATGAAAAATATCGGTTCTCAACCGATACGTGTCTGGTGTTTGAGGGTGAAAATCAATCACTAAATAACCATGGGGTGTAGAGATCGCATCTTGGTAAGCGAGTAACAAGTGTGGCAATTGAATTTGATTCGGCAATACTTTTATTTGTCCTTTATCTCTTGTGTTTTGAAATAAGATCATGTAATGTGCATTTAAACTCAATGTACGACTGGCTTTCGATTGTTGAAACATGTTTTGAGTAATGTAAATGACACTGGTATTACCATGATGACCTTTTCGTGTAAACAATTTAATTTTCTCTTCATCTTTATCCCCAATTACATCAAATACAATTAAATGGGGAATGGAGGTATCCTCCACCAACTCCTCCTCATCCTCAGGAATACCCTGTAAGAATTGAATGTGGGGTTCCTGTTCTTGTAACGGAGCATAAGCTGTTTGCCATTCTTTGTAACACCATAAGATTCGCTCAGGTACAACTTGAAACAGATCCGATTTGTAAGTCAACATCTTTTTTACAAATTGTGTTTTACCAGATCCACTAGGACCTGAGATAAACATATTACAAGGATGCTTAAACAATAAACTGGACTCCATGACGTGACAATCACAACTAACATCAAGTGAATGAAACAAAAGTATTTTATTGACTTTTATACATACATACAACAACAACAACAACAACAACTTTGTGTTAATATACAATAGTTACACTGACACACAGTTACAGCACTGACAACAAAAGTCATGAAGTGGTAGTAGTATTTTCTCCGAAAATTCAAACACATATTCTGAATGTCTATGTTCACTGAAAAAGGTTATGACTTCGTCCTTGTTCACTACATGGTTCATCCAATCCGTTTCACTAAAGTCTAGTGGCACTGTCTGTTTATAAAATGAATTCATCACATGAAGTCCATTTCTAAATTCTTCAAACAGTTCTGGTGTACTCAAACGTTGTCGAATCCATTCTACACTATGATGACCTTCAGGTATTTTCATGCGAAAAGCAAAAATCAATGCATGCTTTTCTTAACATGGTATGCTTCATAATATCAAACTGTTCCATTGGTTTGAATCACTTTATTGTTATTCACCACGTACGTGTTCCAATCGTCTCGATGGATAGCTTTCAAGTCCAAATGTGCACTGATCATCGCCTGATGAATCATCCGTTTAAATAGTTCAAACGTATGCGGATTTAGAATCCAGGCGTGAATGTCCTTGACCGTGTCAAGGTCATCTTGTACAATACTGAATAAGGTCTCTCTATACAACTCAAAATCCAAATGTAAAATAAACTCACATATCGGGGTCGTCTCGATGGTCTGTCCATAATTGAATATTCCCCGCATTAATTACAACCCTAGGCCACTTCACGTAAATGATGTTTTTGTTTAAAGAACACAGCACGGTAGGATAGAATCGATCTGACCTTAGTGAAAGGGATCGATTCTTTAAATAACATGATACCACGTACTTTGTATTGCGAATACACTCGCCATCCGGGTTGAGATATTCCATTGTCTGCTTTAACCATGCTAAACCATATGACATTGCAAGTAGGTCGAAATTCATTAGTTAATGGAGATATATCATTCAAAGTGGCATCGTAGATACAAAACACCCATCCAATAGATATCATGCGATCCATTTTTTGTTGAATTATATTGAACTTTCGTAGCATAGGTAATTTTTGACTTACAGTCAAATCCTGGCGTCCACTGACATCCTCTAACAGTCTATCTACCCGTCCAGGGTCCATGCGTTGTAAACTATGAATAGCATGGGTCGCCCATGCATGTACTAACTCCATCTTCCATGGTTTAGTGTTAGCCACTACCACATAACGATAAATTTTAAGTCAATAACTTAACTCAATAGGAAGTAACGGTATCCAATCCATACTTGTTTTTTGTTTTTTTTTGTATTTTTGTACTCGACCACTATTACAACGACGACTACGACTACTACATCATTATATATTATATAAGTCCAAAACAATAAGGTCAAGTTTTTTTAATCATACCAAAAACAACAAGGTCAAGGTCAGTCATGCAGATATCCATAAGGAACAGTCATGTAATCGTCGACGATGATACGTTTGGTATACACAGAACGAAATGTTTTGATTTGTTTCTCACTCGTCACTGTTCTATCTCTATGGCGTTTAATCCTGGAAGCATATTCAACTACGGTAGAATAATGTTGTCTGTCTATCACACAGTCCACCATACTATTGAAATTCACTTGTTGAGTTGCATTCTAGTCTAATGTAATGTCTTTCACTTTACACGCCTGATGTCGTTCTCCATTTTCAATGTATTCATAGCCATAGTTTTTTGGACCTAAAGCAACATATTTCACAAAACGTCCATGAGGCACTTCATCCGTCCATTTTCCCAAACGACTGGATACAAAGGTACATTGTATTCTTGAGGGTCATAAATGTACATACAACTGTCTGTGTCAAAATAGAGTACCCTTTTTCCCAGAGGTTCAAGCACTTTGTACAATCCTAATCGAGCATAAGCCGTCACAAAAGAAGCCACGACAGGATTAGAAGAAGAATGGGGATCAGCTTGATCCGATTCATCCGAGAAATTCATCAGTACGAATTCATCATGATCAAAACACTCTGCATATTTCACTTTTTAGGATCATTCAGAATCTCATAGAAACAATCCAATTTATGGACATACTCTGTTTTCGGTAACAGGTTGGTTTGAGCATTTTTACCCCATTAACAATTCAACATGGTTTTGGCAAAAGCTCTTTTTCCTGGATTTTTTTCACTTGTTCCAAGCGAATTCCTTCTGCTTCCAAATAATCTTGTTTAAACTTCACTTTATCTTCCTCTGTGTCCACGCCGGGAGGATACCCGCTGGCTTCTTGCTTCATTTTTAAGTATTTGTCAATGTATTGACGGTACACGTCCGTACTCCTTTCATCCCAGTGCCATACATGACATACTTTCAATACTTTATACCCTAAAGAAATGGCTTTCGCCAATTCTACATGGGTCCACGTTCCATACAATGCCCCTTCATACAGTGAATGTGTACACTAATCTAACTCCTTTTCCGCACAGGTACGACATAGAGCAAATACCATTTTGTTATTACAGTGCATAGGTAAGACAGGCATCCATAAATCTTGCGGTGCAAGAACACGGCATTTAATCGATCCTTTGTATGTCTCAAGACGCTGTGGATCAATTTGCTCTTGACTCAAAATGACGGGATGACCTAATGGAAACTCTCTGTACTTGTTGACATAGGGATAGAGGGAACAATGTCCACATATTTGATCTCTTGGTCTTTTTCTACTTTATGATACAGTCGGACGGCATTGGTACGACCTCCGAACAAAGCCTCCCTGGGTTGAATGGGGTCTTGACCCACATTAAATCGTTCCACTCTGGTCTTATACTCAGAGTTCTTTTGACAACGTTGATCAAATTCACATTCCCACATTACCACTAATGGATACCCTTGTTCTTTCAAATTCTCAAGTCTTTTTTGTGTGTCTTCATAGGCTTGACGCATGCTTTTCAACGTATATGGATTGATGGTACCCCGGTTGGGAAAACAGGTAGGACACCCATGATACCAACATCCCATGAATTCATACACGGTGTCTGTCTCTTCACAATACCCATCCACATAATACGGTCCAATTTTACCTTCTCCGCCTCTGTGATTCAAGGCATGACGAATATGAATCCCTTCAGTCACAGCAGTCATTTGTAACCAACGTATGCTTTTCATGGAATACCGAGTTTTATTAGGATATCCTGCATCAGAAATCACGGCTAAACTATGAGGTGGCATGGAATTTTTCCGCCAGGCTTTATTAAACACTTGGGCTAGCGTTGTCGCTTCCGTAAAGGGGTCAATTTGATCACTGGCCAACAATTGTTGACGGAATTCTCCGCAACCGCGTCTTAAAATGTCCACATCCGATTTACAGTATTTTTCCATTTCCTTTTGAAAATCAAATTCATCTCCTCTTTTTTTCTCATGGTACCAAGTCAGAAATTGTTGACGTTGCTCTTTCTTCATACTGTCAGGTTTGTAAAAGCGTAGCGGTAAGTAAGGTCCCACATAATCCTGATAGTATAAGGTATTGGCATAAAATGGAAACCATCCTTTAGCTAACTCAGTCAGTCCAAATGTCTTAGGAGAAGCTGAGAGGGGCATACTTAGGAAACTGAGTGAATCGTATTCCATGCACTCAGACTGATTTTACTTCCATTCATAATCATTTGTGGATTAGCTGTCCCGTGGGTAACGACATATCTTAGAATAAACTGGGCATCGTAACCTTGAGCATTGTGAGCAATCAAAGTAGATCCTCGATGGGTGGGATTGAATAGCCAAGTGCAGAATTGTTCCAACGTGTTTTCTCCACGGAATACCATTTGTCTTGCTTCATTCACTTCTTCACAATACTTACATGGATCTTGCACTGACTTACACATACATTGCGTTGCGCTACACAAAAGTTGGGTATATGTTCTCCAGAATCAAAGCGATACTCAAAGTCAAAAAAGATGAAGGGGACTTCGGGTTGCCTGCCTTTTCTATCAGGTGGTACATACGTTGGAATGTAACACTCATGATCTGTTCCCACTATTTTTTCACAATACTTGCATTTCTTTTTCGCTGGGCAAATATGATTTCCTCTCGTTCCTACAACTTTTTGTCCACATTTTCTACAATTCCACACAGACTCACAGATGGTTTTACGTTGTTTTCCACTTTTCGTTTTGTGACAGGTTTGAAATACTCGATAACAATCGGGACATCGAATGGATTGTTCCACGGGGCATAGGATGTGGGCATAACACTGGCAAATGTTTCAACATTGATGGGCTTTACGGTGATCATAACCCACATCACACCATTCACCATAATACCCCCGTCCAAGAAATCCTGTGATCGATATTATACTATCATAATGATTGTTATGATGAAAAATATGAATCACACGACTTTTTTCAGTCATCGCTGGTGGTTTGAATAATAATTCATTTCCATAATGTTGTTAATGAATTTTAATGACCTAGTTGGGATAGAGGTAATCTTGTAGCTTATTGTATTCTTCTATACCGCAACCGCGATCCGATGAAATATCCACTTGTTTTAATAATGCCTTCATGTTGTTGTAGATTTTTCTTAGACTGACGTATGAGATGCCATCGTTTTTTTCCATTCCGGGGTTTGATTTTGATTCGCTTTACACATACCAACCACAATAGATCTAGCTAAACACATCGAGTCCTTACTATTGTCAATACACACAACACTTGTCTTTGACTTCACCATGTTGAGTACGTTTACCGACTTGAATGTATTTTTCCCCGAGCCTTGTGGCATAGCAATATGTGTAATTTCCGTCTGTGCTTCTCCGTCATGAATTTTAAACTCACGTTTGCTCTGTGCCACTCGTCCAATTTCATCCAATACAACATCTCCATTTATACGAGATGCCACATCAAATGGAATATGAATTCCAAATTCCAAATTAGGATGCCGTATGGATACTCGAACTCTATCATTGGATCTTACTTGGCATGTCCGATAAAGTTGATTCATCATATCATGAAACAGTCGGCTTGTAAATTCAAACGAATGATCGTACGGCTGAAATGCCACATCATACACTCTAGACTGCATCTTGAATTTCCTTGATTTTCTTTCCATACGAGAATGTATTTGATAATACTCTCGTGCATGCTCCAACTTTGTTCGTTTGGCTGGAGGCTCATGACAGTCACTGTCGGTGTCTGACATGATTATGAATCCTATGGTCCTTCACAGTCCTCTTTAGATACTATGTTCAAGGTCACACCTATAAGAATCTGTAATCACATTAATAATATGTTCAAGGTCACACCTATAAGAATCTGTAATCACATTAATAATATGTTCAAGGTCACACCTATAAGAATCTATTCAAGGTCGCATTCAAGGTCACATACATCTTATAAAAGGGACTGCTCAACACCACTCTAGTCATTCTAGTCACTCAATATGAGGTACAACGATCCTAGAATGGAAAAAGCTAATGATAATAATAACATTTATCAGCAATCTTCTTTGATGTATTCATTAAAGAAAAAAATAAAAGAGCAAAACTGTATAGTGGATCAACTTTGTGAGCAGAAACATGTCACATGGGATCATATACAATGTTATCATTGTGGAAAGAAAGGACATTATGCGACTACGTGTTCAGAAAACGTAGGTAAAGATGAATGTTTTCATTGTCATGAAAACGGACATTTCACAGCGAACTGTCCACAAAAGAATCTTCAAGTACCAACACAAGGAATGAGAGATCAATTCATTGTTGACACGGCCAACCAAATGGATCCACCGCAAAAGATACAAAAAGAGAGAGGACAAAAAGAAAATGGACGATATTAACATTTGATGTGTTGGAACATTTGATGTGTTCTTGAATCATGTTTTTTTTTGTGTGGTGGATAGTATATGTTGAACCATGTTCTTTTGTGACAGTATTTGTAAGTTACTGAATTATTGTATTTTTGTAAGTTATTTTGTTTTTGCTGATTATAAGTTATTTTGTTTTTGTGAAAAATAAAAACAATGAAAACAAAACGTTTTTGTTGTAGAAACAATAAAACTTATCTTAAACATATGGTGGCCCTAAAAAGGGCCGTTGAATGTTTTTCAATATTTAGCTTCAGCTAAATACAAATAGCGCCAATAATTGGCACGTAGCTCATCATCATAATAGATGGAGGGATCCGGATATAAATTCCCCATCTTGATAGGTACACTATCTTCCTCTACAGAGACTTCTTTGTGTGCACGTAAACAATTTCCATGTTTTCAAAGGATTAAATGTAGAACACAGGCACATACGTTTATATACACAAAAGTAGGTCAATCCGATAGCTTTATAAAAAAGTAGGCCAATCCGATTTTTTTTCTTGATATTAGGATTGAAGAAACAGAAAAACTAACACAAACACACAAAAATGACGTGACGTCATTATAATGTTCTCTCTAAGGTTCGCGCTTGCCGTATAAAAACCCAATGCATTGCGTCACGTCATTCATTCGCTCACCATGTCGCAGCGTACGCTCCGTATCATCAAGCAGAAATATGTAGACTTAGGGCTCTACATAGAGCAACTGGAGATGCAGCTGGAGGAGCTGCGTCTTGAAGTGAAACAACTAAGGGAGAAGAAAAAGAATGAGGGTTTTGCTGAGGAGGTGGTGGTGACTAGCTCTGGGGAAGAGGACTGGGGGGATCACCCCCAGGAATCAACCCCAGCTGAAAACTGGGAGGAGGATAATGAGCCTCCTTTCAGGTTGGCCTCCACCGCCTCAGAAAAAGATTTTCGTAAGTGGGACAAATGGTGTCCCACATGTATGGGTAGATGTGGCCAACATCATTAGGTCACTCTACCAAAAACGGCCCTTTTCAGGGCCATCATGTTTTTGCGAAAGCACACTTCTTGTCAAATTTTCGAAAATTGAAATAAGTCCTAAACACATTCAGTCCAAAACAAAATATAAAAGTCGCGCCGTATTTTTTTGTCTGTATAGTTTTGCAGGTTGGCTATGATTATGTTTTATTCTGTAGGCTGGCTGTGATAGAGTATTTTTTGTTTACCGGCATTTTTTTTGTTGTGATCGTGTATTTTTTGTACGTTTTGCTGTGATCGTATATTTTTGTACGTTTTGCTGTGATTGTAATTATTCTGTAGGGTGGCTGTGATCGTGTGTTTTTGTATATCAGCATATTTTTTTGGCTGTGATGCTATATCTTTTTGTACGTTTTGCTGTGATTATATTATTTTTTGACTCACAATTTTTAGCGTGACTGTATATTTTTGTAGGTTTGCTATGATTATGTTTATTCTGTAGGCTGGCTGTGATGGTGCGGTTTTTACTTTGTTGGTATTAGGATTAAAGAAACACCAAACAAACACAAAAACACACAAAAACCAGCGAACAAAAATATAGACGTGACGTCATTTTACATGTTCTCTCTAAGGTTCGCGCTCGTACAAAATGAGTATAAATTGTCAGACGCAGAGCCATTATTTATTATTTAACATGGAGACATACAACATGTTATATGACATTCTGAAATAAGCGTTAGAGTCGTCTGAGTTGATAGGTCAAAATGGCGTCGGACCGGTGTATGGCACTATCCAGCCACAGTACAGTCAACCCCAATACAATCAGCCACAGTACAGCCAGCCGAATCTGCAGGGGAATGTACAGCCAGTACAGTCCGTGGTGAATGGACAGACTCATGGGCAGCCTAATCCACCGCCTCAATCTACAGAGATGGCTATGCTACAAGAACTCAAAGGGATCAGGGGAGAAATAAGACAGCTAAAGCAAGTCATGCAACTCCGTCGTGAAGTCGAGCTAAAAACAGACAAACTGATTGTGCCTGTACAGTTTGTGACTGAAAAATGGGATAGCGAAGAACCCCCAAAAACAGATGAGAAAAAAGACTCGAAAAAACGTAAACATGAGACCACAGAACCAAAAAAACCTGAGAAAAAGAAAACTGACCATGGTCGGGGTCATTATGGTAAAGTCATGAAGAAATAAGACACTGATCAAACTAGAACCACCCCCAACGGCCCTTTTCAGGGCCACCATGTCGTTTCGAAAAACACACTTCGTGTCAAATTGTCTTTTTTTGTCGAAAATAAAATAAGTCCTGCACACATTCAGTCCAAACACATTCTTCGCTGGTAATCAAAAAAAAACATTATAGTGCCCAAAAACACAAAATGGGGGACCCCCCACCTATCAAAACGGGTGCCAGAAGAAAACAATAAATTGTCCAAAATTTCACAATTTCACCCCTTTTTTCAACACATTCTGGTCTCATTTTACAAAAATTTGGTGCCAGGGTATCGCCCACAGTGAGGGAAATGTGGTGCCAGAAGTCAAAAAATGAAAAATCGTGGTACCAGGGTATCGCCTTACACTACTGGTGTGGATATGTTGTGATTATCGCCTCTACTGAATTCACATTTCGTTTCGGAATAAAAAAATGAGCACATACTCTTTCGTTAGTTTTGATGCAACTTAAATAGGTTATTAGGCCACAATGATAATGATAACTGACATCTCTCATAATTCAGACAGTATAAGAACACCACTTATTCTGAAACAAACAGGGAAATCATAAAAAAGCATCCTCTATATTTTCTACGTCAACAATTACAATCAGCAGAAAAAACTCTTTCGTTATGATTATGTCAAAAATGTATTAATTTTATTTCATAATAACTACTAAATTTTAAGTGTCTATATTAATATATTCAAGTATTGTAATTTTCATTATGGTATACTGAATAAAAATCCTTCGTTTTAACCTCTACATTCTCGGGTTACTGACCATCAGCATAGCTTGCCCCAAAAGTAAAAAAAAATGCCACATATTTGATTTCCCATTATGCCTACTATTATGGTCAAAATATAGCACTAATTCATCTTAAAGTTACAGTTCCTTACATCAAATACATGTACATTTACATGTACGGTACAATCAGGGCTAGATATTTTCTAACGATCTGTTTTGTAACGTAGTCTGCTTAATTAAACGATTATAGTGAAAAATAAAGACATGAACGTCTTCATTTAGATTTGACATTACTCAGTCAGTTTGCTTTGAAATGTATATTTTGCAGTTGTATGTTAGTTGTTTTACGTGTCATTTTGCATTCGTCTGGGTTATCCCCCATCAAGATAGACAGCATTTGTTCACTCCACTGAAAACAAAAAACAAAACTCCCCATCAAACAATCAGCAAGACTTGACCCAATGATCACAAAAGACACCATCACAGAGAAAGAACATCACACCACCGAATACATAAAATATACAAATAATTAAATACTTGTTTATTAAATGGCGACACTAATATGAAGACATTGTTTTATGAATATGGTCCCACAACTTTCTCTCTTAAACGTATGAGCATAAGATCAGAGATCGTTTCCCAACCAATTACTCATTAAAAGTACAATGAAATAATTGTTCATACATGTCATTGTTATGTTTTTATCCTCCTCATTATTCATCTTGCCGATAGTCAAAACATGTAACATTTTCCTAGTATTTGATAATGTCTTATTAGAATTCTCAGAAACTACGTGCTGGTGGGTTTCTGTTTTTTTTTTGTTTATTTCGTGCGATGTTCCGTTTTCTATTTTGCGCATATTTTGAACTGTGTTGATTGGTGTGTGGTTGTGCCAGCCAGTGTATAAAGGCTAAAATATTTGCAGGTGGTGTATCCTGAGGATATATTTTTATATTATTTTCGTTGTATCAAATTATAGAGCTGATGACATTCTAACAATGTTATAAACAAGAGATTATCTAAAGGTTACATTACCCAAAGAAAGCATCCCATTGTGCAATCTTCTTTCAGACTTTGTTTTAAAATCAATAAATATAAATAATATACATACTAGAAAATTCATTGACACCAGACCCGGATTTAATTTACGCATAGTCACATTTTCAAAATTCTAGTCAAAATTTAATCTTCTGCCCCCCCCCCTCCCCCGAATAAAGGCCACATGTCAATAAAGCCCACATTTTGTTTTTCCCAAGGGTGGCCATGTTATGTATCTACATTGAATGCGAAGCTAACTTGTGTTGAAATTTGACATTTCAAAATGACATTTCGAATACTTGTATAACAAACGAACTATAAGATATTATTTTACATACTCCTATATGTATGTACTATTCTCATCTAAAATGCGATCAAATGCAAACATCAAGTTTAGACGAAATTCTAGAAACTGCATCTTGCGTCTTACGACGTCCTTTTTAACCAATCAAAACGGCTCGCGAAGGGAACGTTTGGTTTCCAAACAAATAGCGTGTTTCATAGATATCAATATACTTGAAATTAAAAATCTCATCGACGTTTGTTTCTATGTGAGGTGTTTTCGTTGTTTAATTGTCGGCGCTTTCAAGTTACACGCCAAAAGAAACACTTCTTAGTTTAAACGGTTAAACAAAGACACGTCTGCGAAACAACACCCGACAGAGAAAAATGTATAAATGTATTCAATATGCAGGGAGCAGCTTTTAGATTCACACTACGTAGGAATGCTTACAACATTTCTGCGAATTATTCTCCTTTATGACGTCAATAAAACTGTCGTTTGCTCTTATCCGGCAAATCTACATCTCGATTTCGCCGACGAGAATATGGCAATATGCTTTTATTTGGTACTTAGTCAGAAAATTTGGATTAATGTTCTGATTGTACCAGACGATAATCACACAATTACTCCTTTATTCTTTACATATTCCCCCTGCTTAACCTACGTTTCATCGCCATTTTACTTTATTTCATGGTTCGCTGTCTAAAAGTTTTTTGTTATGGTGACGCTGAGACAAACCAATACATTCCAATAAAATATTTTGTATCTGTATATACGTACCAGACGAGTTTGTAGCAATCAAAACAAAGTTTCATTGACTCTATTCTGATATTCTATTGTTAGATATGAAACACGGTATTAGTTATTATATGTATTACCAAAGTGGAATAATTAGTTATATTAACGTGTCAAGGTTTAAATTTATGTTGTGAATACATTTTGTCAAACAGCTAATTAACAGACCTAGCAAGACACAAAAAAGACATAAGGAGCACGCCAATATATATATTCATCTGTTTCACTTGAAATTAATACAACTCCATCATTCAAAATATAATTATAATACTATTTACACGAAGAACAGGTCACGAAATTGTAACAGCTGATTATTTTGCATGTTTTATGCACGTACTTGTCATCGGAAGTTTTTTTGTGGTCGTTCAATTGTAAGTACACATTTATTGTAAGTACATATTTATTGTAAGTACACATTTATTGTAAATACACATTTATTGTAAGTACACATTTATTGTGAGTACACATTTATTGTAAGTACACATTTATTGTATGTACACATTTATTGTAAGTACACATTTATTGTAAGTACACATTTCCAACTTATATTCAGTACGACCATGCATCATTTCGTTTTTAATCGGTTTCGTCGAGCATGCTATGAATAACACTACAAAGATATTTCACTGCTGATTTATCCAGCAATATCGCTAAATAATTATGTAACTTGCGACACTTTGTTTTGTTAATACAATTTACCGGAAACAATACTGTTGGAAAACTTTCCACGAAAAATCAATTTTATAAGGAAAATAACGCCGATTTTAAATATATTTGTATTTGTTGAAAGAGTAATGTAAATGTTTTCTTTCATTTCGAAGCATTTTTCTATTAGTTGCCTGTCTAAAATGGTGTCTACCAAAAACCTAATGTCCGGCCTTGTACAGCACTCATATAATACCTAACTTCATGAGAGTTATTATTGATGTTGCTTATTTGGAATTGTAGTACCGCCCACGAACCAAATTCGAGAAATATGACAACATAAATGTTTTTTTTTCTTCATAACAAAACCATTATTCATTTTATTGATATTATTCAAGATGGAAAATTAAAAAATACCCTCGGCGATTTAAGCAGTTAACCCTCATTATCATGTGTAATGTACAGTACGGAGAATGTAGTTAGTGCGAAAATAAACATAGAAAACAAAACATTCACCACATGCTGCACTGAGAAGGTTACATAAAATCCTAAAGTAGTGCTTCATTAATTCCAAATATATGCCGTAGAATTTCATCAGAATCAAACAAATCATTTCCGGCTTTAGGAAGCTGGAATATCGAATTCTACGATAAGATTTTAGAGATACGTGTACATTGACGCGCAAAAGTCTATCAATCAATCGATGACTGTCAAAGAATCATTCAAGGGTTACAAGATTCTAAATTCTAAATTCTACTGAACCGACCATTAAACCAAATGAAAATTGGATACCCTCGGTTTTTGTGAGTTTTACACCCGTACAGACGTTATTTGTTTTTAATTCAAACTCATCAAACCACGCAAATCTATCAAAAAAGACTTTAGGCCGCTGCTGTGCGTATAAAAAAAACATAAAGGTATGCCACTCTCCATATTTTCATTTGACGGAAGTGACGATAGACTGGTTACAAATCAGTGTGGGTCCCGGCATTCCTTCTGAAATGCGTGCGCTTTTCGAGAACCTCGGTCTTGCTGTGACTCCCGAAAAGCGCACGATTTCAGAAGAATGCCGGGACCAAACGGATTTGGCCACAGATATTACAGCTTACAATTGTAACAAAAGCGAATTATGGTATAAAAAGCGAATCACAGCAATGCGAAATGCGATAAATACAATCCAATAATATTCACTACTAATTACATACATAGTTCATGACTGATATCCAGAACAACATATGTAGCGTCCGTGATACTGATAATATTTCTTACACCTTCTAAACTATATGTCCACATAAGTGCTTCAAATATGTGATTTCAGTAACGTAACAACTGTGAGCTTTTGTAACAATAGTTTCAATGGAATCATCACCTTACTTTATCTGGATCAAGTAGCGGCTAGATTTAAAATATACAACAATTTGTGTTATGTTCCCTTCAGGAACACTAAAACCTCACACAGAGACAACGTAGACCACATCATTATAACAAAATAACTTATATATAGACCAGTTATCTACATAATTCTTTAATATATAAACTTGATAATGTGACCACCTCAACATTTAGACATTTTTTCAATTGATCCCGAAGTAAGTCTTAATATCGTGTTTTACTGAACTATGTTTCTTTTGATAACATTGTGTTTAGCAAAGCATATTACGTTCATAGATTATAAACCATCTAACGCTATTAATGACATGGATGTAGATCCACCTTGGGATTCACAGAACCATTAAGTATCTCGTATTGTCAGACTATATCATGCTATCTATTACAGAGATCTGGTGTAAACATGGTGTCATGTGATGTACATGTTGATGTGATATCAATAAGAGGAAAAAAGCCAGAACAGACATACGCTCTTCGATTGATTAATCAGTTACCATGAAAATAGGTTCTTGGGGACGCGTTATTTGCAAAAGCGGTGACTTTATGGGTCTAGTATGTTTTTTGTAAACAAAAGCGCGGTGCTAAAACAGCAGAAATAAACATATAACAGAAATAAAACAACAGATGGTAACTACACAGTTTGCCACATACAACCTTAGCCAGGTTGATACAACAGCTGAGCCTCACAGAGAAAAATGAGTTTATAATAAGTCTAGAATGGTGATCGCTTTGAAGAACATTGGTTTTTGTTTGATTTATTAAATGCCATTTTATGTTTTAACCATTCGTCAATTAGCGCAACTTGAAAGAAAACATGATCCTTATTCAGGAAGTTTTACTTTATAAAGGACGAGTATCACTCCAGAGGCAATCTGGGCTTTTTCTTGTTTTAAGGGAGATAAATGACCGCTCTGGAAAAAGACACTTATATATAATGTATAACTATTAAACACAAATACAGATATATTTTATAAAAAAATACTTTGAAAATGCTTAAATGTACGAAAAAATTAAAACTTTAATTTGAATATACGTGTATATGGTAATTCAATGGCTAACACCATGAATGTGCGATCCGAATTATATGCAAAATTTTAATCTAGCTAAAGTTCCCTTTTCTGGAAGAAAAACATTTAAATCCCTACCAAACGAGATCACGATTAACTCGAAGTCGTTTGAAGAGGTGATTCCCGCCTCGTGGAATTGAATTCTACAATACAGACACAGGCGTGTAGGCGTCTCTATGTTAACAAAGTGTATCATTTGTGCTATAAAAATATTGGTTCTGAGAGACAATTTCCGGAATAACTTCAAAAAGCATAAACATGATTACAGGCATTAATATTTAACAAATATTACAAAAATTGCATCGGACTTTGTTAAATATAGTTATTGCAATTATTTTCCGAAGCCACCCACTACTCTGTAATAGATATTTATAGAACTCTATGGACGTCAATGCTTATAATTAGGAAACACAAATAGCATGCAGCATTATTACAGCAAAATCATTGACGCTTAATTCTCAATTGAATTACACCGTGCCCGGAACCATAGCATGTTTTTTTCACAAGTACTTCTAAATATGTTTTAATCAACGCGTTAGAATGTTTGGCAACACGAGTAGATGTTACCGTCATTTTAGTGCCTTAACTACTAAAATATCCGCAGTGGTGTACTTCACTAAGAAGACATAAGTGCTCTTTCCTATATCAACTATTTCTAACTGTATTCAAGAAAATACAAAACCAAGACAATTCTTGGGAATTGTTGTAATACAATTAAATCGCTACCAATTTCTGGAACTGCCATAGGCAAACATTTTGAAAATAGAAAATAAATTGAAAAAAAAAACGTTCTGACACTGTAGTTGTAGAAATAAAATGAAGGAGAAACTGAAACAAGGATTGGTGATAAGATGAAAGCAAGGATCAGTGCAAAATCAAAACGTTCTAAAATGAACCTTCCCGGTCCGATTTCCTGAGACACATTAATTATAAAGCTTCACAGACATAAACAAACAAACTACTGACGAATCTTAGTTAATGACCGCCATAATTTTGGACAATGGTAACATTCTTGCATACATATAGTCATGTAATTGAACATAACAGAACCCATTTTATTCAGATTTGTACAAAGTTTGTTGTTCACCATTAATAATATGAAAATCAAAAAATAGACCGCTTTAAACTTCTGTCACATTTCTTCGCTTCTTCAGTCAGCATATTTACAAGTTTGCCTGGACCGAAAAAAACGAAATCGTGTATCATCATGTCGAAACGTATGTGTATTTAATAAATATCAATTTTCTCACCGCCATGTCTACCTAAAACATTGATAGGAAGAATGATACGTCATAATGTCTTGTGACAGTATATTGTCATATAATCCAATCATTTCTAGAGAAACGTACAGCATATAAGGTAAACAGATATTCAGGAAAGGTCACATGCCAAACAACTAAGCGCACCCCAACATGTACACAACTACGCAGATATACAGTACCTCACAAAAACAAAAATCCCGCAAACACAACAAAATTATGTAACATATATTGTGTACTACATGTATTATGTAATTGTCATATTTTACATATCATTACAATACTGTTCTGTTATTTTGGAAAGTTGAAATGGGAGGGGGGGGTACAATAGTGTTTAAAATCATCAAATTAGTCAGTTTTATCTATAGCTTCATAGCTGACATAAACATTGCTGACAAACAAAGCTAATGAATAATTCTTCCTTGTTCATACGATTGATTAAAGTATTGACTCCGTGCAGATAGCAATCAATCAGATAGTTGGAATAATTGATATCAAACACGTTGTAGTTGTTTGATAAAAAATAATGTGTTTACCCAACGACTGAAAACCTAGCGTAATTTCATTTAGTTGGCAATTAAGTCTTCATACAATTTACACAAAACTAAAAATGTCTGATATTTACAGGTGGTTAATCAATACACCTTCGATTTCTCTTCTCAACGATGTATCCATGTACATTACATTCATGGATGCAAATGTCGAATACATATTCACGTGAGCCATCGTCAAAATATATAATTAGAATTGTCAGATGATGCAAGCGTTAATATAATTCACTTACCTCACGATTCCGACCCTTTTAAGGGGTTCCGGGCCCGAATACCTCCGAAAGGATATCCTTGTGCAGTTTAATAAATCCATGACTATCTCTATCTGTCTATAAACTTGTATTTCAAAGCTTCTAAGACAATGTTTAGTCGTAATTTCCAAGAAATTTAAGAACACTGATTATATTACCTTCGTGTTTCGGGACTGGAACTGAGTTTGGCAGTGAAACAAATATAGTAAATTAAGCCTTAAAATAATTACCCACAAGACTTGTGATTTAATTGTCGGAAGGATAAAACAGAATACAGTCGTTGCCATAGAAACATAACAAATGACTTAGGTCGTACCTTCCTATGTCTAACACGACATTTTTTCTTAGTAATAATCACTATTTTTTTTTCTAAAAAAAGATAAATGGCGACACGACATCGAAGATAAACACCATTCATCAATTGAGATAAATAAGACTTACGGCAAAAATAACTTAAGAAATTCGAGAGATTCCAGAAATGAATTTCGGAGAATACAGATTTGTATATTATCAAATTAGCTTGCTTTTATACAGATGTATTGAAATTGTTTCAGTGACAGCTGATTCCAGTTCAATCCAGCTATTATTAAAATGGAGGTATTTTTTCACCAATTATTGCTCGCCAATAATTTGCCGACTTGCTATATTCGGGGAAACTATATTAATGTTATGTTTTGATTATTGTTTATTGTCCAGTTCAAATATTTCTGGGTCAAATTCAATAAAACAACAACAAACAGTCTGGAACTATGATTCATAGGGAATCCAGTGCAATCAAAAGTGCGCAAAAATGATCAAATTAAGTAAAATTAAGTTTAATTTTGTAACAAAAGTCATTGAGTGCATTCACTATAAAAAGTAAATAAATAAACATTATTAAACCTATCAAAACGAAACGAATTGTAACGGTGATAACAATGTCTACATTTATCACGTGATGAATTTGATGAGCATCGAGTAGAAAGGCGCACTTAGCTAACAGGAAATAAAATGTCCATAAACGATTCTCTTTTATCACACAATACTATTTACCTCAGGGTATTTTGTAAATTAAGTCCTGTTTTAAACACTGCTATTACTAATGTCACTAAATGAACCGAGTTTTCAAAGCATTTCCTGTATATTCCCTGACTTAACTGATCTGTATATTGTTTAATTAATGCCTGTATCCAATTACGCGATGCAATCATCAGTGTTTAAAAAACGTCACCACGAATGGAATTGTGAAGGAGAAAACTCTATGGAGACTTAGTACTTATAAACAGGAGGTCACCGGAATACTTTGCGAAACAATAAATCATGTGACGTATATGACAAGTTGTATTTCCAATATGCCTTTTGACTGTTCACCAAGTCTACCAAAATGATCAACAAGGTAAGAAGGTGATAAGTGTTTTAAATCTACTGGTTATGTATGACAGCATCATAACATTTTAATACGAATGTGTGTATAATTTCCATAGACCCCAGGAGTTGTAAATTGGGAATTACAATTGATTAGTTGAATACATCCGTGAGTATACTTATAACAATTACATCGATCACAGATCTCCATTTATATAAATAAGTGCCAGAGGAGACTTAGAACGTGTTTCCTTAATTAACTGATAGCACAATATATTTATTTAATCATTCGGAGCTTTCTGTTCAATATCTTACAACAGACATTCCATTCTCGGTTAAAATATGTCTTAAGCTTACATACCGGGAATAATTTTGAGCAAGTATATTATTCCGGGTGGTCCGCCATGAAGCAAGAGGTAAAAAGATGATCTTATTCTTAACCTTTATTAAACAGAATACTTTATGCAATTTTCCATATTTGTTTTGACCAACATAAACGTATGAGCGATTGCACGTCAGGTCTAAGAATTGGTACATGGCGTTTTAATGCTTCGGCACTCTGTTGTACTTTTTTGAGCTTTTGTATCGGATGACCTCAGTAAATGGCAGTACATAATTATGTACCTATTATGTACCTAAAGTATACTACATCAAATGTGTTTCATTGACCATCGGTCATTTTAAATATTTTAAATGCACAATTATCCAGAAGTACTGATTAAATCAATCAATATTTGGTCATTACATGGATAATCCACATCATGGTCTCCATTCTACAGATTTCCTCTTTGTTGTGAAATGCATGTCTATTTTTCGTTTGCCTTTTGTTTAGCCACATGGATCTGTATGGTGATGCAATGTTTCACGATTGTGGAACCTTCCACCTCGATTCTGAGTACATAATGATTGGCTTCACTTGTTACGCGTCTTGAAATAGGTTCCAACTTAATATTCCAAGTATAAATTCAAGTCGAAGCTTTTCTGAATCAGCGATTAGAACAACACTGAGCAAATATTGTAAGATAGAAAGAAATATTATTCCAAAGATATCTGTAATATACTAGCGAACTTTTGCTTTAGCTGTAAACCGACGGACGCTGATATGTCAAGTTACTTTAAATGACTTCCTGCCCAACTGCCGAACGGATGAGGGAAAAAAAATCAGTTTGAAGTTGTGTACATCCAATAGCACTGTCAATATGTAGGACAAAATGATCCCCAGGAATTGCATAATTCAATCATCCTGACTTCTAAGGTCACAAATCCCAGGTAAAAGTCGACTTAAAATACTATTTAACCGATTACTAATCAAATGGAGGTAACGGGGAATTACTCATGGGTTCGCATTGGATGCAACACTTACTACAATGAAAATGTTGAATCCTTCATTTCATCATGCCTTAACATGTAGCATAATCATAATTTAATTGATACATCAATATAGTTGCATGAGTACATTAAAAGCGTAAGAACAAAGAGAAAAATGATGATTGATTAAAACGCCACGAGCTCTCAACGACCTTTATGAAGCCGAGATTACAACGAAAAGTGCGTGTGACACCGCTAAAGTCACAGCAGCATACACAAAGTACAAATGGAGAACGTGAACAGTGTCTTCATGCTGAAAGTGGCTGACAGTATTGTATTACTTTTCGACTTTGACACACCCATTGTACTTTAAAGACTTCCTTTGAATAGGGTAATTTCTTTTGTACACTTTTTTGTTGTCTTTATGAACACAATTCATAACAATACGTATAAATATAATAGTCAGATTATTATGTAATGTAATACGCAGAGCGAGCGAGCGAGAGAGAGAGAGAGAGAGAGACAGACAGACAGAGAGAGAGAGAGGCAGAGAGAGAGAGAGAGAGAGAGACAGAGACACAGAGAGAGAGAGAGAGATAGAGAGAGAGAGTAAGAGAGACAGAACAAATAATATTAAACATTATTTTACACAGATGTAGAAATTATACTTTCATTGTCGTAAATACACTGTATCTTAAAGGCGATTATATTTCTCAAATCCAGATTGTTACTAAAACTGAAGTAGACATACATCAACAACAACGTATGGTTAGGAAATGTTTCCTTTTGAAGTACACTGACAATTATCAGGGGTATATAACAGCCTAGGAGCATCTAACAAATATTATCAAAAGATCTCACATTACATAAAATGTAACGATAAGTACAAATGGAATGATGCACATTTCGACATTAAGCTGGAACTATTTTAAAGCCCAAATTATTGAATGACATTACTTAGTGAAAAGTTAACAAACTTGATATTGAACGTTCATCTTAATATATCTTTATATACTTAGAGTGAATACGCTACAAATGAAATTCATCTTCTATATACAATACGTCGCACAAATCACACAATGTCTATTTTAGATGCTATTTTATCCGTATGTTCTTGCCTCGATACGTGTATGAAATTACAGTCTTAAATTTGTAAATACATGTTTATTAATTTTATTTCTAACTATACTAGACAAGTATTTTATACAAAATTGTACGTTATATTTTTTTTATAAACTGTCAACAGTTAATTTATAGGATGCGTCCAATTTTTGCGTAATGTTAATGTCGTGATAAAATAGCTAATCAGAAACATTAAACTATGTACGTTTATACGGAAAAAGGCAAAAACCTTTACCTATTCAACAATGCAATTCTCCAAGTCATTTCTTAGTTAATATGTTGTTCAATTATATGAATGTCGTTTCCTAGCGATCTCTGCGCTATAAATTAATCAGGATTTCACAAAGCGAAAATATAGTTCAAAAGTTCAATTAAACCTTTTTAAGAAGATATCATAGTAAATTCATTTACTTACGTAACAAGTCCAACCCGCAGGGACAGTGGAATCGAATTCCTTCGTAATGAAATCCTTGGAAAATTTAAAAAATCCATATCGCCGTTACCTGTCTCTGTCTATTGCTTTTTGTTACTTACACAAGTAAAATAGTTGGAAATTTAAGACAAATTTATTTTGCTATCTTCTTTGGTAGAATTCATAAAAAAATGCAGCAACACAATGGTCAGTTTAATATCAAATAGGTAAAATGAGCTATTTTTTTTGTTAAAAGTGTAATTACTCTGAACCACATCGACCTGTCACACAGGCTGTCATATTTTTAACTCCGTGCGTATGATGTTGAAGAATAATAATCTAAGCTATTCAGATGACGATAGATTTGTACTTTTTATAATTATGGTACGCCGATTATAATTATGAATAAATATAAACAGTTTTTTAAATACTAAGATGACATCAAAATATCCATATTTTGTCGATAATAAATAATAACAAGAAACACAGTCTCAATGAATGAATAAGTTGCTGAAGTAATAAATATAGCTGTAATTAATAAAGAAATTGACTAGTGACCATAAATGTAATACATCACATGCGTTATACTACCTGGAGTTATGTTATATATCGAATTCCCTTTAATTAAACGATACAGAAATTGTGAATTCAACAAATCAAATAATCAAGAAAACCCTCGCCTTTTACGCGATACAATACAACAATATTGTAAAATGTTTACTTAATGCAAGAATTCATTTGTCACCCAACAATCATTATCTGAATAGTTAATACTAAACGTTAGTAGCTGTATCAGTAGAGAATGTCGTACCTGTGAATATACCCGTTTTGTATGCTGACAATATGTATCATAAAACAGGAACTTATAGACATGTCAGATTTGTTTCTCCACTACAGTAATTTGACCCTTTTATATTAATACATGTATATATTTTTATCAACGCCAAAAAGACAGAGAAAGGTATCATCGTGATATAACCTGCTATATCCACTCAATAAAACGTAAAAGAATAATAAATGCACAAATGAAATGTCTGCTATAATTCAATAAAATCGATTCGGGGCGAAAAATAGTCTTTTTCTTGCAAATGTGACAAAATTTTATTGTACAAACTTTCACAAATACACCTTCTGTAAAGAAACCCCCACTTAGTTTTCGTCTAAAATACATCGATTGGGCATATGGTAAGTATAGGCTCTCTTGGGATTTTTGGGTATAATTAGTTGTCTTGTTTTGTAACTATTTTTGTAACCGTTGTCAAAGGCCAAACTACAATGCTAAATACTTTAGTTTATTCGGTACTACGTGTTTTGGTTGTAACGGTCGAAATTTAATATATGCTTCATTCCTCTTGATATACGTCCGCTATTGTTAATACTTTGGTTCATCGTCAATATTTAACAACACGTTTCAAATATGTATATTTAATTTTTGAATACCTGCAGTAAATCAACGTTGAAGTGTTCCTACTTCATACAAATTGTTTCAAGGCATTTATATAAAAACAACATATGAATTGTTATGATTATGCTCTGGATTTGGAGATCTTATCTCTGGGGCTTATCGATTGCTGTCATAGCTATATATCTGGTATCATTGTTTTGCAATTTGGCCATAAACCATATGGAACCAAACACAAATTTTGTAACGAATCAATAGTGTAAGTAATTACTCATTAGTGCGTTTTCACTAAATCACGGTAAAGTAGAGCTAAAAGACAATTAAATCAATGCGTTACTGACATAAAATGTTTTGCTCAGCAATTCATGATTTGATTACTTCCTTAATATCGTTCACATATTCTGTGGTATTTTTAATAAGAAATATGAAACACCGTAAATCTTCCGTGTACGATACGAAGGTATTAGTATTTTATTGATATTGAAGATGGCAACGTAAGCAAGTCATTTAGACACTTTGAGAAGATCTACTAAAAATAAACAAAAATAAACACAATAAATGTACTAATCGCAACGCGTGACTGAATGTAATTCCATGACATTTATAAAATTCGATCACGGCTAGAGTTTGGAACACATTTAATTGAACTGACAGGTGATTCTCGTTCAGTCGTGTATCCATGGTCTATTTATATAATTGAAAAGCAGAAAGGCGTGAGCCTTTTATAACAAAACAACAGACAGTCCGTTAATGAATTTGGTGGATTTGATTGAACGTTTTTCATCTGTCGTAAAAACTGTTAATTTTATCGTACATAAAAATATAGTGATGCTATTTCTTATGATCTATGGAATTCTATTTGAACGAAATAAAAAAACCAGAACGTTGTGTATTCTAAAATATTATTTACTATATCAAAGGTCAATTAACACAATTCATATACTTCGTTGTGATTTTTTCGAAGTATTTGCTTTATGTAAAAAAAGATGAATTGTAATATTGTACGAACAAGTTTCCTCAACTGGCAAAATAAGAATTAAAATAAAATGACAATATGTTTTAAACATATGTTTTTGTGCATATTTTAACTAACTGAACAATTTCGTCAATGTATATAACACTGAACCATGAAAGTAAAGTATTAGTAAGGAGATCGGGGGATTCTGATTTGTTGCCTAAGGACTTCAAGGGCCAATATGGATGCCAGGCTTGAAGTAAGTATCAGCCTGTACAACGTGTAATTGAGAGATATTGATGACATCAGAAAAACAAAAACACGTATAAACCAGACAATGGTTAAATAGGGGTGATATTTTATAAGCAAACGATCGATTTTCTAACACTAGTACAATGTTGACTCTCAGAAGAATACAAATAACAAAACAGTACAATATTAGCAGCTCCAACAAAACAAAGCCTTTCCAAAAAGTAGGTTAACATGCCTGGTTAAAGTGATTATCTTAGATTGAACTAAAATCATCTTTAGTGCTTTAAATAAACAATTCGGATTTCATGTTTTCTGGATAGTACAATCTATAGAATTTTGTTACATTGGAACCCAAATGCACAAAAACACACGTAGAACATAATTTTGACACACCAGTTCTATACAGTGGCTTATTAAGTGGAAGTCATTAATCAAAGAAAAATTGTAAGTTGTAACTGAATATGCATGTACTCAACATAGACACTACGCTTCAATTGGTAATGAGGTCGGAAAGGTAATTGCTCGGCTCCAATGTCGTAGCGATACGGGTTCGCTAGGCACAAAACGCAGTCATATATATCCAAGATATAACTCGACATACTGTGCAAAAGAAATTGTAAGTAATGAACAAACGCCGTGCCATTGTCAACAGAAATAAAGAAACATTAAAAGCATACCTTACGATTCCCGTCCTTTTTACAGGTTCACTTCCTGAAAATCTCCTTAAAGTCATTCTAGTGCACCTTAAAAGATCCATGGTGTTTAGAAGTTGAAAAGAAGCCTACTATAAAATAGAAATGACTTGCAATACAAGTAGTTAGTCACACTCTTGAAATGTCTCCCAGCAAGCTCTTGTGACTTTTCGCTAGTTTCTTAGTAATAATTTCGTTGAACTTATGTGCTTTCAAAGAATAATAGTATCCTGTCAGTGAATGATAAAACAACCAAATTGGATTCCGTGGGCTATCTAGAATAACCTTTTTTAACTTTTCTACGTTGGTTTTGTTTTATATGAATCAACGATCGACAAAAGTTAAATTCCTTGCAACTGTGTTTCATTCGGCAAACAAATTACCAGCATAATTTAAATGAAGAGTAACGCAGTAATTGCCAGTGCAGAAGGATGGTGTTAACATGATATTAAGATCAATTTTAAAGCAATTTCGGATAACATAATTTCTTCAAAACTTTGTTAGAAGCTTAAAATAGCTTTTGTCGTTGTGGTGATTAGAGTATATATCTCAACTGCTACTGTGGTGTAAACGAGATGTAATTATTGCATCTCGAATGTGACAAAACGGAAAGACATGAATAACTTTTATGGCATAAATACAGCTTTCTTATTTTCCCAATTACTGTACACTCAATACGAAAGGTAACCTTTAGCAACGAAACAGCCTTTATGCAAACGCATTGTAGCGACGTATTCTACGCGGTTGTTGTATCTTTTTGCACGAGGCGTTTTCCTAGGAATTCTGTATTGAACTATGTGTCAAATAATCAACACTTAAAAAATTAGCTGCTGTTCTCTTTGTCAATGGAGTCTGTCTATTACTAAGATTTAGATTTAAAGATTTAATACTGCATAGGTGCATGTCGACGTTTTGAAAACAGCCATTTCGATTAAAGGAGATGATTGTTTTTAACCTAGTTAAACCTGTAGTTCTTATGTAGTCCATCATGATCAGAAACGATGATTTTTGCTGGATGTATAAGATATAGGTCTGATTCCTAACATTTCCCGTGTACATTACATGATTGGCGAACGAACAATTCTTAGACTATGAGTGATATTGGTTCAATTGTTCCTTAATTCGGCAAGTTGTAATTGTTCTATAGTCTCTTTTACTTTTTTCATATTAGTACAAGCCTGGTTAAATGAAAAACGTCGATATTACTCTGAGGATAAAATTTAAAATTTCTGTATTACAAAGCAAGAAATGTAACAAAAAATATCACGCGTTAAGTTAACGCGACAAATATAATTGTTACGATAGCTGAACATGGTGTTTTAAAAGCCAAGAGAAAACACAGCCCAAATGACACGTAAATATGAAGATATTGTTGAGATAAGATAAACGTAGCTGATAACTGAGACACCAAACTAGGACAAGGTAATTATTCAAAGATCACAATATACTTAGGAACACATTTTGTCAATTGGTAAATCGCTGCTCGCTCTATGTATATATAATTGCTTTTATCGGCTTATTTCCTGACAGTATCCAGACTTCTCATAAAAAGAAACGTAATCAACATCGCTGTGGGATTTTTTTCGAATGACAAAGATCATAAAGGGTAACGAAAATTTGGTTTTTCGTATTTCAGAAAAGCTCGGTGTGTCATAACATGAAAATTTCATGCAATTGTACATGAAAATGGAGCATGAGGAATTGAAATAAAATAGTCAGAAATGTGGATCTAGTATTTACTATTATACAACCACTACAGACCATCAAAATTACACACCTCCAATAATCACAAAAACAAATTCAGTACAGCCACAGTAGAAAGTCCATCTCATTTAAACTGTCACTTATCGAGCCGGTTGCCAACAATTCCTTAATTTTCCAACTTAAACACTACAAGTACTGTTTATTTTTTTAAAGATATTTTATATCTAGGTTTTGTTGTATTTGATGTTTTATCTAAAACTATATAATTCCCTGGTAGATCAGATGTTGGATACAGATTATATAGGCGCAATATTTTCACTTCATTCGTCATGGATATCTGTAGCTTGTCTGTTGCTTGTTCTCATGACTTTGTTATGAACATGTCTGCGTTATGTCAACAAAGCCTATCCGACCGATCTATAAGAAGCAGAATTAAGGCAACCTTTGCACCCCTACATATATATATTTCACTATGAAAAACACACATACAATATATTGGCCTAAGATTTAATGCCGCACGTAAGCACCACGCCTTAGCAACTGTCAGTGAACTGTTACAGTCACAGCTTCTCGTCGTTAGCATTATAAAAAAAACTTGTGAAGTAGATATCGCAATATGCTTACCAATAATTAGCCTTGATTCATAGGACCATTTCTATGAATTTATTGCTTATAATGACAAAGCATATATTTTTGAATGGGGATGAAAAACAGGGGATGTGAATTATATGTTAATTACATCAGTATTGACTGAAGATGTATGATGTCCCGTAGTTTCTTTATGGTAAGTAATTTACACCTTGAAGTTAATTAAATACCTTACTATACAAACATATAATATAATTAAATCGTTATATAGCCATGTTAAATCTAAAGTAAAACACGAAAACAATATAAGTGATAGTTTTGAATGTTTTCTTGAAGTAAGGCAAGGGGATTGTTTGTCACCTTTTATTTTTTCAATGTATGTAAACGACTTAGAAGAACACATGATTTTAAATGGCTTTGAATGTATTGATATTGGGATGTTAAAATTATTTCTATTACTTTACGCTGATGACATAGTTATATTTGCTGATTCTAGCGAAGAACTTCAGAAAGGTTTGAATATTCTCAGCAGTTATTGTAATAGATGGGAACTAATAGTAAATATACAAAAACTAAAGTAGTGATTTTTAAAAAAGGCTCTTCGAATAATCAAAACTGCCATTTTATCTATGATGGAAAAACGCTCGAATTAGTTGTGAAATTCACATGTCTGGGTATAGTTTTTGCTACGAATGGGTCATTTACAAAAACCTTGGAAACTTTAAGCGGTCAGGCTATGAAAGCAGTGTACAAAATGAAATGTTACTTGTCAAAATTTGCTGAACTTTCTGTTAGTCATAAACTAGAGCTATTTGACAAATTAGTTTATCCAATTCTAAATTACGGTGCAGAAATTTGGGGATTTTCAGACGCCAAATTAATCGAAAAAAATCATCTTAAATTCTGTAAACAACTCTTAGAATGTAGAACGCAAACACAAAACAATTTCATATATGGTGAATTGGGAAGGTTACCACTGAAATGTAGTAGAATAACACAAGTAATTCGATACTGGTTAAAAATTGTCAATAATTCAAATAATAAGTACAAAAAATGTATATGATATGATGTTTAATGATGTTAACTTACATCCTGATAAAATTGATTGGGTAGCTAATGTTAAACGAATACTAGAAACGTTAGGTTTTAATGATATATGGTTATTTCAGGGTGTCGGAAATGTAGCACAATTTTAAAGAATTTTTAAACTGCGTATTAAGGACAACTTTATTCAAACATGGAATGGAGAACTAGATGACTCTTCAACGGTATGCACTTATAAGTTTTTCAAACTTCGAGTTTAATGCTTACTTAGACTGTATTAAGGTTAGAAAATATCGAATAGCTTTATGTAGATTAAGAATTTGAATCTATAGATTAGAATCCAATTAGGTAGATGGACAAAGCCAGTTAAAACACCACGACCTGAAAGAAAATGCCAATCATGTAATACCCTCGAAGACGAATTTCATTTCATATTAGAATGTCCCCTTTATTTTGATATTAGAAAAGAACATATTAAACAATACTATTGGAAAAGACCTAATATCCTTAAATTTACTGAACTTATGTCTTCCTAAAACCGAGGAATTATACTAAACCTATCCAAATATATTTACAAAAGCTTAAAACGTAGAGATAACGAATATTATGTCAAATAACACCTTCTCCCTACCGTATGTAACTCAATATTTTGTGCTATTAAATAATAATACTTATGTATAATATATGATATTATGACATAATTACAACATATGTTTCAATCCTGTTTAATAATGATAAAACTACACATGTATTAGTAAAGAGATGTATTTGATACAGCCATATAATTTGAAATGTTAATTTAATTGTGTTTTTTTGTAATATGTGAAATGTTGGACATGTTGTCTTATTTTCTAAATAAAATCTATCTAATCTATTTATAATTGACAACACATAGCCTGATAAAAGCATCTGAAACTTAAGTGTTGCAAATACAAAGACATCCAGTTTCATTAACTTCTGTTCTAATTGATTTTATATATTTTACAAGACTTGGAATTCAATACGAATAAATATGACACGATTTGTACAAGTGTTAATACATTTGTAGTAGTTATATTACTGAATGTAAATCAGTTGCTGAGGATAAAGAAGCACACCTTCGTCAGTATCAAGTTTGAATTATCTGTATATTATACTTAAGTATCGTACATCAATGTTTGCTTGTTTCATCATAAAATCCACAAAAATGTTTCATTACTTCCCTAGACCTGAATGTAGGCCTTATGATTTGTAAATATAGCTATTACTATTATGTATTATCCCACTTTTGTTGAGGCACATTTTATGATGACATAAAGACGTGCAACATAACAAGTAAATACTAAGCATAATTATTCGTTTTTTTCGGAACTTTATATAACTTTGTATTCCATACCTCAGGATATAATGAGTAGCCTTTGGCGTTAGCGAATGGTTATTTACGTATTTCAATCCATGGTTTATGGTTTTCATACGCTGAACAAATGATATACCAACCTATCTACGCCTCCGTCTAATAGTCGCTTCGGATATAGATGATAAAATATACATTTTGTGTCTACACTTGTCGGCACATTTAATGGATATAGATATTTATAATACAAAAAAAATCTCCCAACTCCACCACCTCAAAACTCACCTAACATCTGACACATACAAAAAATGGATTGCAAAGCACAATTTCCCCCAAGAGAGTTCAAACTGGTTAGATGGTCCCAACATAGTACTAGAACACATCGAGCGAACATCAGAAGTGTTTGTCTTGTTTTAGGTTGTAAGTAAATGGACATTATTTCCGTTACCTATGAAAATCAATGGTGTACACAATGGTTAACAGTCCAGAAAAGGGTTACATTATTTTTTTCTATTTTGCGGTGGCGATTTTTCGTTTTAAGTGTATAGATAAGAATAGGATTCCAAACAATACATTCAAAGAAATCCACCTTCCAAAAAATGTTACATTCCCTAAAACCACCCAACCAAGACCTACACAACACATAAGACCATACACAACTTAAAGGACAAAATACAGTCTTTGTATAGTCTTGAAATGTCTGTAGCAAAACTATTTGGAGATTTAATTAATTTTCAGGGCCCAACGTCACATTCACACTTGTGTTGGCGTGAACCCTTATGTTTATTTCATGGCTACAACAATCTTTGTAGCAAGGTGGATTTGTTTTGCATCTGAATTTTCTTGGAAACCGTTTTTTGTTTCGTGCTTTCTCTCTCCGAATTCATTACTGATTATGTTATAACAAGCACTTTTAATTAAATATTTATACCATCCAGTGTGATTGCCTTCTCGAAAATGCATCGTGACTACAGAATTAGTATATATCTAAACACCAATTCCCAATGAAAACGATTACTTCGAATATTATGATAAAGCAGAGAAAAGATATTCGCTCAATTCTGAATAGGTGAATAGATGAATTGATACCAGTAACTGAGTGTTACTCCTATATGCGAAACTTAAAAAGTCTCTAATCCAGCTTCAATGCGCGCACAAACATAATAATGAATATTTAATCTACCAGAAGATACTTAATGACTTCAAATTGAAAAGTCAATTGATGATATTCTTGTACAATATTATATTAATTCCAAATACACCAGATTGTGGCTTAGGCTCATTCAATCAGTGATAATTATCGTTCATTGTGCTCAGAACTATTCAGGAGTGTTCATAACAAGTACACAAACCATACAAAAGTTCATGTATATGATGTATTGTCCAGAATTCAACCTTATTACCCGTCCAATAAAATCAGTGTGAATCGGGGAAAACTCGCACGGACGTCCGTTTCCCAATGTTAAGTGATAAAACCGTCCACTATTTTATGTAACGAAACTTAATAATTAATAACTACCAAAGGTACACGACAAAATCTATCGCAAAACCGCTATATGATCCTGACTGCGTACATGGTATGCCACAGTTTGCAGTGTGATAATTAGTTGTTTTTTTTCTTCAATTCTGTGAATTACCTTTGGAATCCAATTACACTAGTACCTAGAATTCTCGTTAAAATAACATTTAATCTGTCTCTCTGTCGTTCTTTACGTACTGGCGAAGCAAATTTCACACAATAAAACTTCAGTATAATTGTGTGAAAAGATAACGTCTGGTTTACATTTCTGTAAATGATAATCAGAAAAATAAATTTTAATGAGCTGACGAAAACAGAATAAAATGCCGGAGGAACGTCGAAAGTCACTCGTAGGGGAATATTTTATTTACAACAAAGGTATCTCCTTGTCTACAAGTATCGATCTATACCGGACAAGAATAGACTATTTAAGAACATATGTGTCGATATTTCTTATAAAATAGTGTGTAAAGCACTTTGTATTACATCAATAAATGCCTGGTAATGCTATTATAAATAACTATCAACAAGCCGTAATGATAGTTGTAGACAAATTACCTGACTTTGGGTGCAATTGCGCTCAATAAAACGTTTTAGTCTGAAACTATGGCATATAATGAAGATTAAAAAGAAAATTATGATAGCTTCGCTACTTAAATCATTATTTATTCATACAGTGATCATTCATTTTACAAATTTAAGAATGGACGATGCATCAAATTGTCCTTTAGTGTTGTAACATATCCCAATATAGTATTGGATTTTTGTACTGCTAAATAGTTTAAGCCACGTCCATGTATTGACAACAGATCATAATATTATAATTGTTTGCATGTAGCATATTCCGGGAGGCCACTTTTATATTATGTTAGATCTAATTGTACCTGTCATAACACTACACATGTTAGGTTTGCAGATTTTAATGTCTGTTTTACAATATCGTTGTACCTCTTGGAGGCCTTCACAGTTTTATCATCATGATAAAAATCTTATATAACATACGTAATTCAAAGACGATTGAAAAGTCAGTATATGTATGTTCAATGTACTTATCTCCCTCTTTGTCAAAATGGAGATTCTTGCGCTCGCCCTTCAATTTCATGACATCGTCAATCAATGTTTGTATCGATATATAAGATTTTTCAGTTGTTTCAGCAAATAGCCCTGCTGTTACAATAATTTGAAACCGTTCTCTAAGTTTTCGTAATAAATATTGTACAGAATTATATGTTAAAGATAAATTTAGATATCCAGGAATTTATGTTTGCGTCTAACTCTACCTATAAATTGTTTTAATTGTTACTATAATTCGCAAACTTGTTCCCATGAATGCACATTAAAAAACTCATGTATAGTGTTATTTATGTCTATATTCTGATTTTCAATTTTTATTAATTTTCACAATAGAACAGTTACTCACTAATTGATTTGAAATAGAATACTTAATCTGTAAATCTTAATGGTACCGGGCGACGTTGTCACAGAAATGAATCAACGGTACTAATTTGAAGCAATATGCTTCTCCATTTCATGCTAAAGTCTGCGACAAAGTGCACAGGCTGCAGTCAACCCAATTTAACATTAATGGATACGCCACACCAAGTCTAAAGTAATATAAAATCTAAGACTCACGTCTTCCTTAACAAGTTCTTGTAGCGAATATTGAACCTTCTAATGACTTGATGGTCTTATATTAATCTGATAATGCGCCTTCATGTCGCTGTTTATTTAACAGTGAATATTTTCTAAAACTGATAGGATAAATCAATTGATTGAATAGTCCACTATACAACATAGAAGGAATGGATAGAGATGAATTGCGCTCAAAAGAAATATCGAAGTCATTGGATTATACAGTCGAATACAAAACAATAAAATCTTTCCAAAATAGATAACATTTGTGACCAAAAGATTGCAATATTGAGGTAGACAAAATTGAAATATTGACAAAATGTACAGAAACTCGACTAAAGAATTGGGTGTCTTTGTAATGATATGATGCGATATGACATCACTGACGTAAGTTATAAATTAAGAAGTTCTGATTACAAGTTGTTTTACAACGTCAATACGAGTGATGTTGTATCTCCTTAACTCTAAATAAAATACAACTAGTGTGTGATTGATATTGTAAAGCCATTGATTGAACATATGATTTAACTAAACAGTTGATGTTCTTCACAAATAAAAGAAACAATCATGTAAGTGGACACTGGCAGTATATTTTTTGTTACAAGATCAATGGCAATATAAACTGCTATTGGGTCATTATGCATGGTGACCACTTATGGTGAGACCTGTTTTTGATGTTTTCCATTTCAACTAAAAATGATACCATCTCGATACTAGGGCCTACTTTCTTGTACTAAGGATGGTCTTCATACAGCGGTTTTATTGTCATTGTATTGATGACAACAGCCCAAGGTTAAAATTCTTGTACTAAGGATGGTCTTCATACAGCAGTTTTATTATCATTGTATTAATGATAACAGCCCAAATTTTGTTTCGAGTCTTTATTTTTACTATCAACAGAAAAATGTAAGCTACGTCACAGGTTAGAATTCTTGTATAAACAGTAGAAGCCAATGCCATCAATGCCGGCATCGACTTTTTTTACAGAAAACATTATAAATTACGCCAGTCGTTATATTTTTAGATTCATTAATGGTAGATAGCGTGATTTAAAAGGCAAAAGAATCCTGTTTAAATCGTACAAAATGTTCGTAATTTAGGCGAAAGCAACAAGAACGCCGTCTTTCAAGGAATGCATGATTTATTGCCACAAATTGTCTGACTTTGGCGTATAGTCCATATAGAATGCATACGTTATGTTTTGTTTAGATTTCGAATGAAATTAAATTGTTTCCATAATTCGAAAAAAGTTTACAATCAAGAATAAATATTATAAATGTAATATTATCGCCTTCATAGAAATCTTGACAAATTATTTGATTAAAATATCACAGTATGTATATCATTAAGTTCTTGATAAATGGTTGCGAATCCTTATAAATACCTAATGATAATTCACTATGATCGGATGACTTCCATTCTGACAATGTGAACTAAGGAGTTTGGGTAACTCGGTAATTCATTGATTTGTAAACAGAAAAGCTTTAGTTAGATCAAAACATGGCCACAATTCCGTATTAAGAATATGTCTTAGATTTTGTGACGACATTAAGACGTAAACAAAAAAAGTTTATTTTCGGTTACCAGCCTTAAAAAATATGGGTCGGTAGGTAGCATTTTTTTCTTTTATGTTTTTCTTTTACATATAGCGGCAAAACTGTTGTAAAAATGACTATATAGCACTAAGATTTGGATGCTGTAAAAACTTATGAGTCGGCAGGTAAAAGATGGGTCGGCCGGGTAACCGGAAACAAACCTATTTTTTAGGCCTAAATGTTATTGAAGACAAGAAATTTAGCCATTAACCAACCATCTCTGTTGACAGCAACGTGCATCCAGTAAAATAAAGGATAATAAAACAGAATATCACCAAACAACGCACACTAATAAACATGACTCAAGTCAAAGCCTCACACAACAACACAGTCCACCAATTATTATCCCCGGCCCACTTCAACAACTGCATAGCACGCAACAAGATACAGAATATAGAACATGAAAAAGAAACCATATTGCATAAAATCCCGAAGGTACCATTTTGGAACGGTCTGCAGCCAAACTCGGAACGAAAAACGAAAACAGACAACGCAGATAAATTCCCTAACCACGCAGCATCTAGCTCGTTAGCTGCGATTATGTAAACATATGTCATAGATTGGTGAAACATATCATATTATATTTCTGACAATTATCAGATTGAATTACCCATGAAACCAACGCATTCACCAATAATGACAATATCATTTCAAGAAATTGAAGTGTTTTTAGCCTGAATCAAGTGCATGTATACCGAAAACATCACTTCAATATCACTAAATTAAATCACCTTATTACAAAGACCGATTATTTTTGGACCAGCTGTCAATTTTTCTTATATTCATACTTGATAAATATGACACAATTGTATAGAACGTTTGTTTCGGCCACATAGGTAATCTTAATGTGAAGGAATTTACCAAATCTGCTTAAATTAGTAGAAGCGAAGTTACTCTTGAAAGGACACTGGAATAATGTACCAAGCGTGATGTTACGAAAGATCGTGATTTTAACAGTGAACTCGTGTTAATTACACTAGCATAGTGTAATTAATCAATCAAGTTCTTGTCGCTAAATCAATCAATTACATGTCAATATAACAACATTAGAAGTTGTGTATGGGACACATAGTCACGTGGGAGTTACAATGTTTTATTCAAGTACAATACAACAACGCCGAAATAGTACAGCCTTCATAAAATAAGAAGTTCGATTACACCACATTGTACTCTAAAACCTCATCTGTTTCTGTAAATGAGTTCTGTTATCAATTTCAGGTGATATCGCTTTATGAATGGTGCATTATTTATTTCTGTTAATGAGTTCTGTTATCAATTTCAGGTGATATCGCTTTATGAATGGTGCATTATTTATTTCTGTTAATGAGTTCTGTTATCAATTTTAGTACATTTAAAATAAACTTGTACACACAAGATGTAAATTATCATCATACTGGTTCAGTGCAAATACATTTAGTTTTGAAACTAATTTATTTTAAACAAATTAAAGTTTGAGCTTAGAGCCATGGAGTGCAAAAAATAACTCTACGTTGAATAAGAATGTCTTAAATGAAAATTGAAACATTTTCTGTCTGATCTTTTCCAGTCTATTTGTATCTGTTTTACTTAATACATACATTATAAATGCTTCTAAAAACACCGCAACACATTCGTTCATGGTAAATATATACAAGACATGTGTCTTGTGCGCGATATTAACCGCAGCATACACAATGCTCATCTCAGGTTCCTTTGTTTACATGTTTTAGATCTATCAATCACGTGAGAATAAACAAAATAGGCGATTATAGATTGATGCAAAAAATTCAACCTTATCACTAGATTATATCATAGATTCAATCTTATCTCTATATTATATAACCATATCTCTATATTATATAATAGACAATACAACCATAGATCATACATAACGGGAAAACATTTATCCATGCACATAGATAGAACACATTAGAGTGCACATAAAACTTGCGCAAAAGTATGGACTCAATTGCATCAGAAATGGTTGAAAATCATCAATTAAATCGAGCGCTTATTTGAATAATAAGTAAAGTCACATTATTATTATTATCAATATATAATAATATAAATTTACACCCTAAGAAACTTATGCGTATTGAAGACTAGGCTTTTCAGTTGTTTCTGTGTAATAAGTGGTTGTATTTCAAAGAATTGCAAAGCAGGTATACGATTTCAGTTTAATGCTGCAAATTTCTGACAGCTCTTTATATATCTCTTGAAACAACAGCAAGAAAAGATTAATAAGCAGCGTTCCTACAACCAATATTGGAACCGCGGTAAAACATTTCCAATGCATCCTTCAAAATATCTCTTTTCCTGCAAGTATTTGGTGAATTCCTAGCATGAAGCAACTTCAAATTGTACTCAAGGGATTCCCTAATTAATTTTCACCGGCTTTGAATCGGAAAACATCAGTTGATACTTCCCTTGTGTAGTACAAGACATTTTAATTTGAAATTGTATCCTTCTAACGCAATATAAGTATTTAATTGGAGAATTGTAAAACATCGCATTCTGACATTCAACTAAAATAAAACCAAACCAATCATAATAAAGTCTACTTAATGAAGCTATGAACATGATTATGTGTGGAGACTTGACATGAGGATCTGAAAACACCACACGTATTGGATTAGAGTAAGTTTAAAATAAAAGTATTTCACTGTTATGTATTTGTCACAAACGTTAGAAAATGAAGTGTAGTTTACATGACGATTAGCCCATAGAATTGTACAGAAAACTAGTATCATATGCCACAAAATGTCTTCCTCCAAGGCTGACCACTAGTCTCATATTCAATCTATGTACTTTCGAACATTGGGTTGCTTTTGGTTTAACGCCTACAATGATACACGTATTACTGCTAGATATGGTCGACAGCGTACATTGCTAGTGCACTGAGATTTTTAAATTCTATTTTTTAAGTTGCATAATGTGCAGTCCAAGTGAGCTATGGTTACATACCGATACTAACTTGGTCCATTCTCATTCCTTTTGAAAATGCCTCCTTTGCGACATACTAACGGAATCAAGTGTCGGACAAATTCATCATACATTATAAATTTATATAATATATAATATATTATAAATTCATGAAAGTTTCAGATGTCCAATCCCGTTTAGATTTACTTCTCTAGATACATCTGTACAATAACGAATTGCACATTCCTTTATATCACTTTCTGTTCGTCGTCTTTTCTTTTGACTAAATGGACGGATACAATTAACCGTATAAGTTATGTATGTGATATATGGATGTGCAGCATCCGTTTTGCTTTTAGAGTTTGAAATGAAATCTATGTTGTCATTCTCGTTAGTTTGTCAAAACGAGACGTAAAACTAATAAATGATGGTGATTAAGGCGATGTCAGAAATTCTAAGATTGCAGACACAGATAACGTCATTATAATGGTACATAAACATGTTAATACAAACAATATCATTACTGCGACAAATACAAACACGGTTATACATAGTTTAAAATATCTTCATGGCAGATATTCAACACAGATAAGACAATTTTCACTTGTTTGTAAAAATCAATCTGATACTTAAGCTAATTAAGCTAAATAAAATTTCGAGTAGATTTTATTAGCACACTTAACACAGACGACGGGTAATAAACAATGGTTAATACGTTATTTACGATGATGAGCGAACTTGTCTATATATTAAGTACTTAGTTACGTCACTGGTGAGATATTTCTTCTTGTAGATATATAAAACTAACCAAATTGGATTAGTATCCTAATTATGGCTTACTTAAACCCTCACGAAAGGCAAAGTGTTAACTAAAGTTTCTGTACTTGGAAATGGAATCCATGGCAACACTGAATGCCAATAATTAACGATTGCATACAGATTATCAAATTTATATCTGAAGTAACTCAGCCCTACTATTAGCCTCGGAAACTACAATGTCATTAATTTCTGTTTATCATGAAATAAAGCATATTAAAGGTATAACTACTATTGATTATTAAATATTTCATAGCGGTTCAATTGATTCAGTAAAACAAATATTTGTAGGTATATTATTTAACGTCATCCAGTATTAATACAATCTTTACATATTCGTTAAATGCAAAAATGTTTCATGCGGGGTTATTGGCACCGTTTTTTTTTGCGACCAATGGAAGCCATATTACGGTTTGATTAATTTAAAGATACAAGCTTATTTACTGAGCGGGAACTACTAGAATCAGACGTGAAAGCTGAACTTAGAAACATACGAGGACCATCATTATTCCCTAGAAACTCTAGATCAAGCATTAAATTCCAAAACAAACAATATTATAAAAGGATATGAAGACGCATACAATTAGTCCATCGAATATCCTTTGTTGGATAAATTCGCCTTTACAATATTACATTAAACATTGCAACTATAAGATTAAATACCTTTCTTAAACTCAATATTGGCACAACAAAAATAGTCATTATTGTGTCTTTGAAAACATCTTTCTGTCTACAAGTGCTTGGTAAAGTTTTACAGTGAAAGAATATTTCAAAATCGTACTCATGGGATTCAGTAATTGATTTGCATCGCCTATAAATCTGAAAACTGCACCTAATACCTCCCATGTGGAGAGCAAGACCATTAATTTGAAATTGTATCCTTCTAAGACGATAGTTTTGTTTCAATGGGGAATGTAAAGTTAATTTGGTTCGTTTTAAACTACATTTAAACCAATCAAAGCAATTCTAAAAATACGGTAAATAATGCAACAAGAAACACGATCACTTTCTTAGAAATAGCTGCACAATTCAAGGCTTTACTCGTAATATTTCCAAGTGTTATACAAATCGGTGGGTACATATTAAATACGAAGTTGTCTTTACGAAGATTCAAGGGGTGGAGATCAACCTTGTGGTTAAAGAAACTCAACTCGCACTGGGTGGTAACGTAAATAGTTGTGCTGCCGTTTTGCATGTAGCGTTATCAAAACAACATTTAGTCACAGATCGGACTGGGGTTAGTGCGAGCCATGTTGGTTTGTGTTTTGTCTCTTGCTAGGTTCTGTACTTCTAAGAAACTGTATCCCTTGGTATTTGCCATGTTTGTTGACTCAAAGCAATGCTGCCAGTTCGTTAAGGCGATGTTTTTGCATGTGGCATTTCCCAGAGAATTATTTTTCATTCGTACAAGCCAGACAGATGTTTTGTGAACACTGAGAGAGCAAGTCGTTTCCATTAATTACAAGACACAGAGTAATTAACTTTCCATTGCTGAGGCATTTACCTTCAAGCTGAATGATCTAAATAGCATTATAACCTATCATTATTCCTTATAACAAATCATAAAAACAATAAAGGCATCAACTTGTATAAAAAAGGAATAATAAGTGGGGGACAATCCAGTTGATGGCTCTGAAATAACTGCATGATAACGCAGTTTACAGATTCATAGTTATATTGTTATGTATATTTTCATCACCAAACGTATTCCTGAAGTACAAAAACCGTACCAAACATCTACTTATATCCCATGATAGACCTGACAAACACCTCCTTCTAGGTATGAACCTTTGGAAATCATACATTCTTCTTAATAGTGAACTATACGTTCTTTTTAGACCATCAATAAATCTCTGACTGTAATCATTACATTTGCTTATTTTGATGATTGTAATGTTTAAAACTGGATGAGAATTTAATGTGCTGTAAATTAATTTCAGATATTTATACATATCTATTTTTTTAATATGTAGGTATCACAGGGTCATATACATATATTGTAGATATGCTTGAATGAAAGAATTGTAGATGCATATTAACACCATTAACTTGGACTTTAATGACGTCACTTATTTCGCTGCGTATCATTTTGTTTATTCAGTTATAAGTTAGGCGGACGATAGCAATCAACTTGTTATAAAATGTATGATAGTTGTTGATTGTGGTTTAATTTTATATTTGTATGCAACTGTTATTAATTTATGTAACTTTATGTTTTTTTTTTCTTTTCGTGAGGTCGATCCCTTAAAATTTGTTTACACCCCGTAGCTTTGCTAGACGAGATAGTGTTTTGTCCTCCATTATCATACAATGGCAGTTTTCCGCATCATGTTGCGTGGCTGTTAGCATCAACCGCGTGAATTGATTTGGCGTCTGTTCGGTGTTAGGTATCTTGATAGTGGATTTGTCAAGTTAGCCTGTCTGAGCAACTGATGTCTGAATCCAATATAACACCGCATTTTTTCTGCTATGTCAGTTTGTGATACGTGAATAATCAGCGTACTGATTTAGAATTCTATTGCGAGCTGTATTCGTACGCTCATAAACTTTATAATGATGGTATGTCGGGACAGAGGTTGAACTTGTGACTTGTATTTATTTTGTCTAATAGCAAACATGATCACCTTAAAGGTGTGATTCGCTGATGAATTATCAGTCAATTGTCTCTGACATGCAAGTGAAGACAATTCCTATAGGAATTCATCACCAGGTTAAGGTGAGAGAATTGAAAACTCTGAATAATGTGGCCTGTGCTTGTTTGATCTGAGTGGTTGTATGAACGTAAAGAGGCGTTTGAGAGAGGTATCATAGTTCACTCACTCGCTCCCTCCCTCACTCACACACTCATCCACCCAAATAATTGCAACAAAACAACACATGCCACAGAGATTAATATACATGTGTACTTAAAATAATCATTGGTATAATTCGTCTAGCAGCAAATACAAAGATGTTGCCTATAAGCAAAAGCAGATCGGTATTATTGGAGAAAGATATGTTTATGTGAGCACGACATATGTCAAACATTAAAAATTTGTGCGGCAAGTTTTCGAGATATTTCTTATAAATCTCATTGTGTCATCGTGCATGGAAAATCAAGGACTATAGTGTCACTTTGCGTCTCTTATAAACCCAGAATTTTGAAGAGTCTGAATTAAGAATCAATCTCTCACCACTTGTCTTTGTATACAAGGCGCCATTGTCAGAATTAATGCTTCGAATGATCGTTGATATCATGATACTTCTTGATATTGTTAACGGCATATCAGGGCGATACAAATACACATGTTGGCCACGTATTCCGATATTTTGAGAAACGCTCAATGCCCCCCTTCCAAAACTCACCAAATACATTGGTCTGTATAATATATATATAACTTTGGTATTGTTTTTATTTCATTCCCCCCCCCCCAAGACGTTCATATTTGTACCATAATTATGTTTGTATCTTCAAAATCTTTAAACGTATAATTAAGTGTTCATAAAGAGTATAAGTTTGTCCTATTCGGTATGTTCAATGATATACCGTTATTACTTGTTGTGGTATTAGTCATGATGCCAAATATCTGATAAATGAAGTTCGGTCTTAGAAGTCCGGTCTAGTTATTTAGTGACGTTAGCAAATGAAATCATATCTGGTTGTGCACACAAAACATATACGGAAAGAACAAAAGTATGATCGTCACTGTCTGCATCACAGCCATTCAGTCAATAATAATTCAATAATTCTCATTTCGTATTCTATAAAAATAAACATTTGAGCAACTCATTCGTAGCGACGGTACAGACTAATAAATGTGTGCATTTACAAATCTTATGTAATTTAACCTTTTCTTGCATAATATGATGTACAACTTGACATTTTCCACGCCAGAACAAAACAGACATTTTTCATAAATGTATCAGACATGGTGTCTTGATATAATAAACAACTGCACATATTAGGTGATGAAGCATTACGTTATAAGAAAATCCAAATTGACGAGTACCCATATATTGTTTTATTTCACAGGAAATTTGGAGCGTTTTTTTACTGTGTATTTGTGTAAAGAAACACAGACAATATGATTTAGAGTCCTATGTTATTTTTGTTTTGTTTTATGTGACTTATTGTCAAACCAAATTTGAACATTTTGAAAAAGATCACATTCTTTTCTTAATGTAAAGAGACCAGTGCTTTTAAAGGCGCGATTGTATTATAAAAAGATAGCAAATATTTGCTCTAAAAATTGTTAAAAGTTAACAATTAAATTAACAAATTGCTTTGCTCGGAAGTGTAACGAATATTTTTCTTTCAATTCAAATGATTATTTCTTACTCAGGATAAACGTTCAACCCATAGGCGTCTGAAAACGCGGATTAATTTAGTTCACCTTGCAGATTTTTTATTTAAATATCCGGTATCTGAAATTGCTCCAAATTGAGATCTCTGCTAATCATGAACAATTTATCTCGTAATTTTAGCGATTTCTAGAAATGAAGAAATTTGAAATCCTCATCAAGTGTATTAAATTGACATTAGCTCTGATTGCGTTGTACCATGGTGCACATTTGTTAAGCGTATGGTTTCAATACGAGGGTTGATCAAAAACACACGTGAAGGTTTCGTAATGCAACTTGACGATGTGAATCTCAGGGGGCTTGCGCGTTAAAGGGATGGTACATAATTGTGTATTAGGCCTAAAATGGCCACACGGATCAGAAAGAACTATATCACATGCATATATACAAGGGTTACAACTTCCGAAATTACAGTTTTTGCACCAAGTTTGTTCAAAACTACGTAACTTTCTGCAATCACTCAAGCACTTAGTCCAAAATCGTCGATATCGTTTAGCCGAACGCGACTTCGCAACACCAATCAACCAGAATCACCATACTAAATATACTTTAAACTATACTTTAAATAGGTAGAGGAATGACAACGCATGCTAATCATAAACACCACTAAATTACACTGGTGTTAGAGTACTATATATTGGTTCCGTACCAAATTAAAAAAAATGATTTAAGAATCCACTTAATTATCATTTTTAATTAGTCAGTTTATTCAGTAGATCTGCAATTTTCGATTTTGTGCCTTCAAGTGTCTAATGGAAATTCAGAATTTGTGTGGATTATATATTCATCTACTTCAGGCAGCTTTCGTAGCATAAATTGTATTATTTCCGTATTCATGGTGAAACGCGAATTAAGATATATGCGTGGCAGCACCACTGAGGAAAGATGTATCCTGGTAGATATTTATAGATACGCTAAATTAAATAATACTTGTAAGTCGAGATAAATTTTCCGAGCTGGAATTTAAACTCATTATGGACTTGAAACACAATAATATTATGATAGATGCTGGGTACGCAGGCTGTAATGATCGACTATAATAGAGGCAACTGTCATTAATAATTTAGAGATACGCAAATGTAATTACAGTTCAAAATTCGTAATTTAACTGAATATTTAAGTATGTGAGTCTGGATACAAATACGTCTATATGACTATGGAATATGTAACTCGCACCTGGGGGTGGGTTAGCGGCGCTATGTGCTATTTTATTATTGATGGGAATATGAGTGATTCTTGTTGTTCTTTGTTGTTGTTACTGTTGTTGTTGTTGTTGTTTTGAATATGGTGGTATACATGTGCATTCTACTTTACTTTGTTGACATTTCTATTTGATGATAATCCAAATCATAAATAACAATAAAAATATTTTGCACACACATCAAATTACATACTGTGGTATCATTTATTTTCGTTGGGCTAAATTTTCGTTGTTTTTGGTAAAATGGCTATTTCGTGGGGACGTAAATTCGTGGATTTTGAATTTTTGGACTATATTATTTTGCCTTTTCGTTCTCTGTCATTTTCTCCATGAAATATCCTCGCTAGTGAAGTAAACATACCGCTAATTGGCCTTAACATGTCTAAAGGGGACTCCATCAAAAGTTTTACAGTATGTGACAGATAATCTTGAATACACATGCCAAATTTGACATCCGTTATTTGCAAGTTGATGATGGTGCAAAGATGGAGCATAATTTTGTGGGACCTTTCATGTTCACACCTTTCTAAGGTACGTCGTGTCCGTTATTTTAACACTATTTCAGCATGGTATTTCCTTCTGTTCGATATGGTGCGTAAATGATTATTAGATATCGTAGAACATTAACTGAGACCTGTTTCGTTACTGATGTTGGTGTAAACATACCTTTCCTACGGATGTTTATTCAAACAATAACAAATCATCGGAGCTTGTTAATTTCCAGTTTAGGAACACATTGGAAGATGTATTGCAGCACAATTTCGGATACCGCCGAATTTCAGATGGTTGACGAAAATTTCGGCATTTATATTCGTGGGTATTCGATTTCGTGGATCAGCCGACCCACGAAATCCACGAAATTAAATCCCGAATGAAAATTAGTGAAACCACCGTATTTTTTAACTGCACTTGTGTAATAATACCATATCCACATGCACCATGCACTAAAGCAGTAGCCATAGTCACATATTGTGTCTAGCACTGAACTACTACCTAATATATATTGCTAAAAGTTGATAACAAAAACAAATCATATTGATTATCGGATTGATTCATAAATCGTAGAAATCGCAATCATTTGACTCAAACGCGCCCCAAACATAACTGGTAAGCTAGTAAAACATTATGATGTCACAATTTGCCGGAAACAGGGAAGGTGTACGTGCATCGTTAATGTCTTAAACAGCAGACGCAATCGACTTAATTATGTGATGCTTTGATGTATTATTTGTTAATTGTCTTTGACGTGCGAGAGAATACAATTCCTACAGGAAAATGAAATCACCTGGTCGCAAAGGGAAATTGAATACTCGTTGATGAATTGAAGAGAAATATCGTTCTACATTTATACACTTATAAACTATTTCATATGGTTATATAACCATACTTACAATGCAGTTCTGAAAGTCAACGTTCCACAATATAATTATGGTATATTATTAAAATATGATTGTCTGCGAACAGGTTTCGGTATTCTTGAACACATGTTCACCGGTTGAGAAATATTGGCTATAAACTCGTTAGGTCAGTATCATAAATTGGAATAAAAAGCAATTACATAATGCAATACATGAATACGTTATCTACTAATACATGTTCACAAATATGTGAAATCTTATATATACAAGGGCGGTCAGGAAATATCCGGACCTTTCATGCTCCTGTCTTTCCATGTGCAGCTATATACACACATTATACATGGGTGAAAACTACATTCTTTCACCAATATCTTGGTCACTTTATTCTTAATGACAATTGCGTATACAGTTTTTACCCATTGATATATGAGAAGTGTTTCGGATATCATGAACTCTTTGTTAGAAGAACAGGGCTCTGTAATAGAGTTTATGAGACAAAAGTCATTTCATGACAAAAAGCTCATTTCATGCCAGAAGGTCAAAACGTCACTGCCAAGTACTATTCTGAAGTAATTCTGAAAAATCTCAGAGAAAAACTGAAACAAGTTTGCCCAAGGTTAGCACGGACAAATGTCCTCCTTCTCGATAATGCCCCTTCCATACCATCGCAGCTACAGTGGAGGTTATAAACTCTTTCAAATAGCAATTATTTTCTCACCCTCCCTATAGACAAGACCTCGCCCCTTGTGAATTATTTCTATCTGCTTGCTTGAACTGTTGCACAGTGCCCTAAAACATAAGTGTGCGTGATGTTCACAGAAAGAATACAAAAGCTCCCATGAAGATGGCAAAAGTCTACGTGATGTTCACAGAAAGAATACAAAAGCTCCCATGAAGATGTCAAAAGTGCGTAAACGTAGGCTGAGAATATTTTGCAAAGAAGAGAAAAAAATGAAATATATTGAATGGTTTTCCAGGACGGATATTTTCTGACTGCCCCTCGTATATCACTTTGTCCTTTTGATTTCAGGAGACAGAAGAGGTCATGAGCAAGGAAAAGGTCATAAGTCAAAATTAATATAAAAAACACATCTATGTTTAAGACATTAAAGCTGAATCTTTATTTTATGTATTAGTTCTATAATTCATACACATTTAGAGATATTGTTTACATTACAACAAGCCTGGATATGACATAGATTCTAAAGGTCTATTAGTATACCATCGTGCTTTAACAAATGCAAAATTTTAAAGTACCATGTTTTGAATTAAACACTACTTCAACAGTGTCCAATGCGGTTACATTCAGTGAGATTTTTAATTTTCCCTTATTTTGTACGTCTCTATACGTATTGGATGGGTTTTGTGGTTGGTGGGGTTTTGGGTAGGGTATATTTTGGGGAAGATGGGATTTTACGTATGTTTTTTTTTTCTAGAAATCCGTTTCTTAAATATACATATATATTAATTATGCATCGTTCATATTTCATCGCCCAAAAATATCCAGTGAAATCTACAGCGTATAGTTTCTTCCAACAAGAATGTTTGTATACAATATTGGTATTTGTTTCTGAATACGGTCTCAAAGGTTCAAGGATTTCAGAAAAAAAACAAGTTATGAACTTTCTTGGAACTCTAAATAGCAAAACGCCGCCAGTACAAACACCTGGCATGAATTAAAACAGCGAAAATCGATGTTTCAAATCAAATAAGCAAACAGTAGTTGGGGGGTAACTACATGAACAGCCATTGCTTGAAGTAAAAGTACAAGATAAGACACTGGTATTATAATGAACATGGTAAACTCACATAAGTCTTATTGGAGACAATAATGCCTCGCGAGGGTCAGAAATTTTGTCTGATATATTTTACAACTGACAGTTGTAATGCTTTAGTTTTCTCAAGCGTTTTTTCGGCGACACTAAATAAATTGTAGGATTTAGATTAAGTATATGTATTGATTTTGTATGACCGTGTGATAATCGAACTTGCCCTGCCATGATGATAATACATTGCTGTCACAAATCTAAACATTCAACCGATGGCATCGCAACGATCGTCAAAAATCTCCAAGTGAGTTTCTTGTTTTAGGACAATAAGGAAAGGTTTCGTTTCAAAATACTGCATTCAACCTTTACCTTTTTATTACACATTGGATGTAAATGAGGCAAAGTTGTTCGTATATTACCTCCAACTAAACTTTTCGGATGTTTCAGCATTTGAAAATACTGTATGTGGCCTTAATCATCTATTTGTACATAATGGATTGACAGATTTGTATATGCAAAAATGATTTCGTGTCCTCCATCCCAAACAAAGCAAGTAGTGTTGAAATATTGATACTAATTTATAGAAACGAGAAAATATTCGGATTGTAGTTATTGTGGTTATAATGATAAGGTCGAACTTCTTTAGTTTGGCATTTTCAGGAAATCCGTTTTCCCTATTTGTTGTTCCATGAAGAGTACAACATCTAGAAGGTTTCTGTTAATTCGTTGATATCATTTCCGCGGCGCGTCAGATCATTCTTTTCATAGTCTGGAATGGGGTTTCATCAGTCGTACAACACGCTTCGTATTAGACATTATCCAGCTGACGTCACTGTCAGTGTGTTTGTGACATTATTCATGATATAGTAAGAGAACATACTCATGAACTTTTCTTTCAAAGCACTTGGAATGTTTTAGCAAGAGTCGTTTTAACATGCCATGAAAATAATAAGTCTACATGTGTATACCTTTTTACTAAAATTTACTTAGGTAATATTTCACCTCACAGCCTCCGACAAGAAGGTTGCCGGAAGCACTATGTTGTATATTGGTTTCAGTATGGTCTTTGTTCCTTTTTGCCAGACTCTGTTATTTTAACGTTAGATTACTCAACACAATCTCTCATCACAATTATTTATAACACTGAATGTGTTGGCGAATTCCCAAGATACTTATAATGATGGATTAAGACGAGACATTTGGCATAATTATCTTTCTGATGTCAAGACAAAGGGACACCTCGCCAATGACATCTGTATTCATGGTATTGACGATGACCGAATTAAAGTTTCGTACCATGCTAACCGAAGAGGCTTAACTGGACAACCTTTTTCTTCCATTAAACTAGTTTTAATGCATTCCGATGTTACACTAATCTTTTAAATTGCTTTTGCAGTAAAGCATTGATTGACATAAGGCATTGCACGTTGGGCCACTACTGATGATTTTAAGAAGTTAAACGAAGTACAAAATATGTGCCCGAAAATGTGGCATACAAAAATTCGCCGTTGCCATACATCATATCCACAATCATACTAAACGGCTAAAACCAGTCGTCATATAAAACGCTGGAAATGAGTATTGTGGTATATTCGTTGTATAATTGAGGGACGAGCAATGTGTGTCCATAGTTTTCATCTAATCTTTGTTGATGCTTACATTATATTGTATACTAAGGCACATGATACAACTTTTCAAAACTGACATCAACTCCAAAAATGATAAAAAAAGACAATATATTCTCACTCTTCAACTGTAACACTGTAGCCAAAACCTAAAGCAAATAATTAATGCCGTGCTTTAAGACCCGTTCTGCTTATCTCTCCAAATCGACATCAAAATGCCATCGCATTGTACAAGTTACTACTCTAACAAAATATCCATCTTGGAGCAAGATATAGGACGCCTCTTTATTGCAATCTTGTCAGTGTAAACATTATGATATCATACAGCTAGAAATGCCTGACATTTATATTGCCGTAAAAAACATTGCAGTATATTTTTGTGTCTAAAATCATTTCAAACGGAACACTAAACCTGACAAAAAGTAAGGCTCAAGAAACAGGCATCATCTAAGAGACTGCTTTAAGTAAAATGTTAAAAATGTGAACAACCAGTTAAAGTCATTCGCTGCCTACAGCCGCGTGAGACTATATCATCATAATATACAATGTTATCCAATTCAGGGATTATAGTTACAATATCTTCATTCTAATGATACTTCAATCCATCAAATAGAACAAAAATGTTTAAAATATGTGAAATGACTTTGTTTCTGTACCAGTACAGTACAAACAGGCTTCATCGCCATTGTTTTTCCTATACATTTACATATTTGTTGGCAATGATAAAAAGCAGAGTCGCATTTTCTGCAATAATTGTTTTATAAAGCAAATCTTCACATTCTCAAACGAATTTCAAAATGCCGGTACAAGCACAAATATATGAGATTATCATGCGTTAATATGATAACAGGAGACTCTTCATTCTCCAATATTTCACCTCGTTACATATCATTGTGCTGGCACAAAAATGATCACAATGTTTGGCAGTGGATCTAGACGTTTTCATTCAGGCTAAAAAACGATGTTCTTTAAGTCAGTCAAAGGCACATCGTATAAAATGAACAAAAACATGAAAATCTACAAAATACATTTGTACAGGTTTCAAACATCATCCACATGGAGCGATTTAAGACTTGCTAAAGGACCTTTCTCAACTATACAGCCCGATTTACCGCCAAATATTTCTTACAAATGTTTATAATTCCGTGGTGATGTCTTTACTAAACTTGAATACAAATATTGGTTTATTCTAATAAGTAGGGGAATTCAACTCCGCATATTTTATTACCAAAGACGAGTGACATTTATATTACCTTCAGCTACATTACGACACAGACTTTTACTGTTCCCAGCGGAAGTAACGTCAGCAATGAAATGTAAGACACAAGAAATTGACAATAAAAGGGATGTCTCCTAGATAAATTCGGTGTTGTTCATATGTATTGAGGCTAGTTAGTGTTCTGATGCTATGTATGATTTTACACATCAATATGTGTGTGTTTATGGGGGGGGATCGTGTAACTGAAGTGGGAAAAAATCGCGGAAAAACTCACTCGATTCAACTCCTGAATCAAGTTATCTCAATTCATCAGCTGTTATTTTAGATGTTTCCATGTAACTTTTCCTTGACCCGCTGACTTCCGGGTACTTCTCGTACCTAAAATTTGTCTCAGACTACTGTTGTTTTTAGACTACTCGAGGAAGTATGAGTTCATTTTGATTGATGCATAAGCTTCAAAATGTCCACTTAAAATGTTCTTAACCAAAAATCCAAAACAAAACAAAAAGGTCAAAACTTCCATGATACAATAGATAAATTGTAATATTCGATCTTTGTTTTCCACAGACTTGTGTCTTGGTAAAATGATGGCTGACAGACGAGCATTAAAAGTCAATAATTTATAAATTATCGTTGAATTATTAATCACCTAATTAAGACACAGATGAGGAGTATATGCGTGTGTTCACAATGTCGATACCACATCAGATGTTCTGAACATTTTCGTGGCGATTTCTACGTGTTAAGATATAGGTCTTGAGTTCCTGCTAAGCTAATTTTCTGATATGATTAAATTTATTGATTGTTAGTAGCATTGGCGCGGATGGAGTTTTTGCTTTTTTGAACATGAAACTTAGCGAGATGTCTCTCATAAAAATGGATCTGTTTTATTTCGCAAGTATTTTTTTTCAAATTGTTTTGAAATACACACATTCGTAATATGATATATTAACCACGCACGCACGCACGCACGCACGCACGTGCGTCACGCACGCACACACGCGCACACACACACACATATATATATGTATATATATTCACGAAAAGGTCCGGCATCCTTGATTTTCAATAACAATCCCACTTTGTTGTATAAACTGTTTTTGTGTTAAGAATTGTATTCACGTACAGGAAGCGTTCTTGATTAGCATAGCATGTTAACATTTTAAAGTAATTAGGGGTAACGATATCATTTATGTTAAAGCAGCAAAAGTTATTACATGTTCATTCTTATTTAAATGTCAACGTCTTTCAAATAAAAATAGGTAGCATATATCGAGTATTTTTAATATTTTGCAGTTTTAATTTTTTCGATTGTGTTATGCTGTAGCCCGAATTCACTCACGCCTCAGATATGACTTTCGTGCTCAGGGAATCAACTGTGAAGTCTGTGTGCATATCGAATGTAGCATTGCGGAAACTTCATGCCCGATAAGGGAGGCGACTCGTATTGGAAAGAACGAAACAAGACAGAACATTAAATGATAGATTCACATGCCATGGAAGACAACTACGATGATGTTAAACCAATGTGTCAAATAAGAGTTTTGGTTAATGAATTCTTAAGAAAAGAACACGATTGCTGATAACGGAGAGCATAAATGTGAGGGCTGTACGAAAGATAACAATATCCGAAACTACATTTACTACTGTACTAACTCCTTGCCCTTCTTTAAGATGTAATTTTGTAATTGCTATGTGATAACAACGTGTTCTTAGACATTTGTCATCGTTCAGAAGAAAACCATCGACGTATAATGACTAAACTGCGGATTTATACATCGCATCAAGTTTTTTTTTTTCAATTTGTATAAAGCAGGAACACATTTCGCGATCCAAAAAATATTTTAGATGAAAATTACAAAGTTTATAGTGTACAGACTTAAAGCAACGACTGTCAAACTAAAATATACTTAGCGACCTCATCTACGACGAACTTGACAGGTAAACATATTGTTTTTGAGTCCGCGAACTACTTTCCAACTTAATGCAGGCTTTTTTCACCCACACTCCTCATGGCAGAACAACTGAATGGTCGAGATGTCGCTGTTTCGAGGTCCGGGGAGACAAAATAAATCGGCGAGAAAATGAACATGATGATATTAAGGATTATAGGAACATTTTGGAGATGCAGAAATGGAAGAAAAATAACTACAGAACATACTTTCTATGAACAAAACAATGTATCGATATTTACATTTAGACAAAAATACTTCGGTACTAAAATACTACATGTACTGTATTAAGGCCCCGGTCACACAGAGCTACGATCTCATCACGCTCATGCCGCTCATCTCGACCTGAAAAAATCAGATCGGGGCGAGAACGGCGTCAAATCTTGAAAATCGATGAGTATCGTCCGCGGTCTCCACGACCACCGCGTGGTAGGAGCGTGGTGTAAACGTATTTCAATTATTCGCCGATTGCACTACGATGTTATTACGATCATGAAGATCTTGCCACGATCCTTCCACGATGCTTCTACGGTTATGCCGATCTTACTACGTTCTTACACCGCTTTAACCCCTATTCATTTTAGCCATGCTCCTGTTACTCTTCTTTTGAACATGTTAAAAATAAGCGTGGCGGGTGCGTGTAGCTTCACGAGCTTCATGATTCTACTACGACCCTACCACGTTAATGAAGACCCTCTCTCGATCTGTCACGATGATGCCACGATTGGTCACGATTCGGTACCAAGTTAAGAGCGTGGTAGAAGCGGGATCCTTTGTGAACGAGGTATACTTCGTTCATTGACCACAGTATAAAGTTTATTAGAACTTTACAAAAGTTTATAATTCTTTTAGCAATTTTGACCAAAAATATTCTTATTCCAGATTTGCTTTTCAATACAATATAATGTCATCAAAAATGCTCGCCTGACTACCTACCTACCCATTATTGAAAGTTGGGTCACGTAACCGCAAGCCAACATTTTTTAAGGATGACTTCACGTGGAGTGTTTCTACTACTCGCAGTCTGTAACTCTACTTTTACCGAATAAATAGCTCATAATTTGATATCGCTTTCCACAGATCTAATTTAAATGCCTGGAGTCCTGTAGGAGAAAAGCCTTGTTTTGATAAAAATCTAACTATACAATGTGTTGCTCGGATTAATAAGCTTCTTATTGTCACTGGGGTTTAAAGCCGTTTTTCAACAATTTTTCAGTTATATACGGCGACCGGTTCACCTAACCAGTTTTCCTGGATTGTATACTAACCGGTACTAACTTACCCTTCTACAAGGAGCCGACAACTTCTCCACATATGGAGGAAATTCGACATTCTTGTCAAATTTTCATAGAAGGGTATGACCTGCCGCGACTGGGATTCGAACCCGGATCTTTGAGTTACAAGTCCAGCGCACTAACCACTGGAGCACGGCCGCGGCTAATAAACGTGTAAGTAATTGCTCTTAAACTAGTCTCTGTGGATTATTTACAAATAAAAAAGTGCCAATAATAGATCGTAATATGTATGCATAATAACATTGCTGTCACTGATTGATGAATACGTCTAAGTTTCCAGGATAACATATTGCTTGTAGAGAGCGAATAACATATTAATATCATCTGTGGTATTTAGTATCATTGTCATTCACTCACACACGTGATCGCAATACCATGTCCGTTTGAACCAGTATAAGTTGAAGTAAATATGGCATTATCATCATTTAATCCAGCTAATTATGGTGAAATGACGCACATTATGTCTATGTTTCTATGGTAACAATGCAAGACATTATTCCATCATGTTTTGATGTCATCATTAAACATAAACCATGACAGCTTGTCATGAATTTGATAATACTAAATGTAATAAATGGGATGCATAAACGTTTACATCATGCTTCATGTAGACGACTGGGTCATCATCATGAAGAGTTTCATTTTAAGACTCGCCCGTGATATTATCTTTTTTTCATAGGGTTTAACGCCGTTTTTCAACATTTTTTCTATTATATACGGCGGCCGGCACACCTAACCAGTTTTCCTGGACTGTACACTAACCGGTACTAATTTACCCTTCCAAAAGGAGCCGGTAACTTCTCAACATATGGAGCAAAATCGACATTTTTGTCAAATTTTCATAGACGGGTATGACCTACCATGACTAAGATATTATCATTATTCAATTACTAATTAATGCAACGTGTTCAGCAATACAATTATCTGTTGCTAAGTTTGAAACTTTATCATGATAAAATTCTTGTTCGTTAATAAAAATATCCATCAATGATTTTCCACGCAAAGCAAACGGTTATTACAAATCAAAAAACAAAAAATCATTTTGTTTCACGGACAAATGAAAATGCTAGTTTACGTGCTCTAAAACATTTTGTATCAACATGTGTATCAAACGTTGGTGCATACAACTGTGTTTGAAACAAAGACGAAACTTGTCACCGTTGACAATTAAATTATCGCATTGTTTCTTTCCGACACAAGTATTACATGTCTGGTTTCGTGTGAAACGCAGCTGATAAATTCCATTGAATGGGTTGCTGTAATTAGTTGTAATCGCCCAATATGATGTTTACTTTAAAATATGCAAATATGTATGTCTGTCCTCATAGATCATGATGGCATTGTTCGCTCAATAATAAAGCAATGGAACTTTTATATATTTGTGGTGGTCAGCTATTGGTTGGTTGGTGTGGGTAGTGTTTTGTAGTGAACGCTGCTTAACTATTTTAACTACGAACGCCAGGCAGTTTATCACACTATTACACTGGGTTCCTTGTCAATACTAATATGCCCAAATCCGTTGGCAGCTGCCTTCTTTCAATCATGATGCTTGAATCAGAGGTGTCATACAAGCAACATGTCGTTAGTTACATGTCAGGGATAAACATACACCCAGCCCGAATCTTGAACCCCTAAACTTGTCGATCAACAATTTTGCATTAATATAGTAGGTAAAATGTATCAATTAGAGGTGGCAGACAAACAATTTTGGATGCATTTTTTTTCAGAAACGTTTCACCAAGACTATCATCTGTGTCGCCCAGGTCTAGTACATGCGACCTCTGACTGATCAACAACAGTATTGTGTCAGTTGCACTGAACCAATGAGGTGGGTTTAGCAAATGGCGTATGTCAAGAAGCCAAGTGTTACACCATTATTATATTCAAATAATCTTTACCAAGAAAGGTCAATGAACGAGTACATGGATTCAGAAGTAAAATCAAGCACACATTTTATCATTCAACGAAGTATAAATCTATGAAGAACGATGTAATTTCCCAATATATTAACGTCATTAGTATGGACAAACTCATCGCTGATAATACGTTTAGAAGTCCGCCTTGGTGGAATTCCTCTAGATTAGACGACTCGTAAATCGAATTACTTGTAGTTAAACTGGAGACAGTGTTACATGACGATTATCACAGATGTTAATTAATCTATCTTAAGCTTGTAATTAAAAGTGGAAGTGATGCTTTTGAAACAGTCGTAAATGTTTCTAAGAAAGAACAGGGACACATAAAATGGAAGTTTGTCGTCAGAGGGCATTCCTTTTTAGGATGATTTCCCTTTATAGAGCCTTCCACTTTGAATTATTTGTTTCGACGATACAGAATAAGGTTTTGCACCCAATGATTGCAGTTAGTATAATTGGCAATTTCTCTTGTTGAATTAGTAGCCGAGCATCCAGTGCTACTATATACAGACACACAAGGACAAGTATCTATGTTTTGCAGTTCTGTATTTTAACAAAACTTCGCAAAAACACGAACTAATTTCCACCGCATTTGTATTAGACTCTTCTGGAGACACAACAAAGATATGAACAAAATTAATGTTACCAAGGGGGTGGGCGAAATATTGTATTTAGACACTGTGGTCTTTTATTCAAAGCTTCTTTGGTTTGTTGCGTCTATACGTACGCGCAGGCATGGATCAGTTCACATAGTGGTCTTCAAGTATGGGGCATTGTAACATCTGGAGTGGGTAACTTGCTTTAAATGCGTAAATACTTTTTTATTTTTTTATTGACTTTGCTTCAGCCAAACGCACTCATGACATTATTAAACAAACAACGTAAAAGAAGGTCTGTAATTGGTCGTTAACTAAAGGTGTCGAAGTACAGACATTATTACTACGTAGAAACTCGCGGTTTTTCATTATTCGTTCGTTAGACGTGTCGTACTTATAGCTCCGGGAGAACATTGCAGCGGTTAAAGAAATGAAACACCGTGAAAAGTCGTAAATAAAATATGAATTCTATAAAGTATTTTGAATACAGCCAGTGTACGAGTCAACTGGTACAGTAAAAGTTCCTTCCAAGGATCTGGTAAAAGAAGCAAAACTTTATTTGCTCTTCGGTAATGCATTTTTAACAGGCTAAAGAATCGTTTCTATAACGGTAAATCTATAATTCGTTAACTAAATCGAAACTATTGGAGATAATTGAACAAACAGACTCTAGCGACTAATGAGAACTGAAAAAAAACGGGTTGACAATGGGACCAATTCGGCATACTTATAGCAAAATAACGACATAACGGTTTATTTTCTATACACGCATTTTGAATAATTGAGAATTTGTCACCACATTTAAAACATACATCTTTTAACGGATGCAGATGAAGGGTTTGTAAAAAAAGCTGCAATCTATTTATATAACTTAAAATCACTTACCCTGAAAATCTAATTCTTTGCAGCGAATCTGATGATTGCCTTCGTTTGGTCAGTCGCGCCCTACAGTGTAAGAAGTTCATCCCGCGTCTTTGTATTTTCAACAAAAAAATCTTCAAAGGAATACACGCACGATTACTATGATCTATATTTCCCAGTCTTCCCCTTTTTATTTACAGATCTCTTACAATGATAAAAGACTTCCTTGGATACAATCTCAATTCCAATAAAGTTGTCTCTATGTTGTTTTCATGTTCATTTCACGATGCATGTTTACGACCTCTGGATATAGTATTAGTTTTATCTAGTATTGTTTCGCGACATTTTTAGACCAATATCATCAAAGTCTTAATGTCAGTTGCACGTGTTTGTCACAAATCGATAATTTGCTATTTACTTTTACATGTATACTGAACAAAAAAAAGAAACGTTCGATTTTTATACACATTTTTAATGTAATGAAAAGAAATCAACATGTCCAATGCCCTACATACATATGTTCGGGCGAACGATTATGCGTCAAATAAAACCAATTAAATTGTATTACAGTGTACTAAATCGTACGCATAACACACAAAAAACGTGAAACTCGATTTCCTCGTGTATGCACGGATTAGTACAATCCATGCTTATCAAATCAAACCTCGAAGTCTGATTTTATACACTTTGTTATAAATAAGAAAAAAGACGTTGAAAAAAATATCTTTTTAAGATTTCTTTCTTCTTTGATATTACGTGAACGTGCTATTGGAATGCTTTATGCTGATATGGCTAGGGTTGTTGTCTGTTCTAGCCGTTCTATTCGAAACTTTAGGCGACGTTTCCAAGCAACAGGGCGCACAGAGGATTCATCATGATTCACAACGCCTGATCAAGACTGCTATATCATGAACACACACTCACGCAATCGTTTCTATACTGCCACTGACACTCCCGCACGCCTAACAACCGAACACATAACAACCTGTACACATAACAACCGAACACATAACAACCTGTACACATAACAACCGAACATGAGCCCAAACTGTGCACAATCGTATGCGCAAGGGTGGTCTACGTGGATATCGTCCTTACGTTGGCTGTGTATTGACGCGACGACCCCGCGTAAATCATGTTAATTGGGCGAATAATATAGCGTTCATTAATGATTGGCTCGCCAAAAGTCCAGATATGGATACCATCGAACACCAGAGGGATAATTTGGACCAGCGCATTAAACGCCGCCCTATTCCACCGTCGAACATCAACGAACCAACACATGTCTAAATCCAGGACCGGAATAACATTCCACAGGCAGAAATCAACACACTTGTCGGTTCTATACGCCAACGATGTCAGGCAGTATTTAATGCTCAATGCAGCCATACCCGGTATTAATGTTTGATTTTGGTCCACGACAACCACCACATTTAATCAACCATTTCATCAATTTTCCGTGAAAATAGAGCAATAAAATTTTACACGCAAATTCACATTGAAATACTCTTGGAATACAAGTAAATAATTTAACCCTTCTTCCTATATTTACGTATATCTGCACTTAAACACAGCGGAAGTTTCTTTTTTGTTCAGTATAAATATCAGCAAGCTCATGAAAAAGTCCCCAAAACCGTTCAGTGACAAAGCACGTAGTTACCAATACAATACGCAAATTGATCTACAAAAGTATCAGGAAAAACGTTTCAATTTCATCATTTATGCTGTACGTTGCAAACTGGTATATTAAGAATTTATTCAAATTTATTTGGTAATTGACATAAATTAACCGACTGACATACAGGGAAACCTCGGTATTAAGACTACCTCTGGTACCAAACAAATCGGCCTTAATATTGAGGTGCTCTTATTATTAAATTGAAATATAGAGGAAATATGAAAATCAGTCCGAAAAAAAATGGTCTTTATAATGGAGGTGATCCATCAGTGAAGTTTGCTGTACATGTATTTTACGATATCATAGTGACTTCACTTACAAGTACATGTAGTACGGTACCACATGGTAAGAGGATCCACTCTCAGCAAGCTCTTCCTATACTCCTGATGGCAGAAATTTCAATATGAGGTGAGGTATGTCTAAGAATTGGTTATGGTACACACCACAAACAACAGAAATTTTTACATACATTTAGATAAAATGTGTCATGGAAAGCGTTTGTTTATCCAGCGTTATTTTCTATTTAGAGGGTCTGACTGAAACAAACGAGACAAGTTAGTATTAAACGCATTCATCTAATTACACCGCTCCCCCCATTGTATACTCGCCAGCTTTGTCATGCATATAACAGGAACACAATCGTAATACCATTCTTTGAAAAAATGTCAGCACGCCGACTAACCACATTATATAGATCTCCTTTGGACCTTCGTTCTCCTTTTCGTTGAATTCAGATCTTCCAGAAAACAAAACTGCAGCCACACTAGCCATTGTGCAGTGTATATTTGTGTTTGTATAAGTGTATGAGTCAACCTGTTTTACTTCATTGTTTAACACAAAGGACATCTATTTGAATGGATTTTTTTCTGATTTCATGTATGCGTGTTTTTATAGAGAAAATGTATAGAAGACCAGTGTTTGTTTAGATGAAATGTTCCTTTCAATATCATAACTAAAGGCTGTGTGTCCAGAGAGCATACAAGTGAATACATAAAAGACGTAAATGTCAGTGCTTGCATCAGAGTAGGATAACAATTCCATTTTTGTAAGGACATTCATGTTTGTGCCAAGAACACATGTCCGCTTTGCTTACCAATTAATGCTTCCAGGAAATGCTATAAAAACATCTTTAGTGCGTCTTCATTTTATTTATGTGTACCGCCTGTCAACAGAACAAGTTTGTTTTATCACCATAAACAACGTGCGGGGTCATTTTTGTGTGCTTGTAGTGTCAGATTTTGTCGATATATACATGTATGTATCTTCATTTCATTTATATCGAAATAAACGGCTTTTGCAAGAATAGTCAAACTATCATAAATATTTGAAGCGCTGTTATGATGTCTTCAATATCCGCACATAAATTTCGTTTTCCGGTTTAACTCCGTATGCCAATGGTGACAGGAGCAATTTTATAAATCGCATTTGGACACTATGTTTATTTTTATGTGTTCGAGATAATAGGCTTATGTAACTTCTAAAATGAGTATAACTTTTTTACAAAATGGGACAATCCGACAAGGAGTTCTACCTTTTCCTAAATGAATACCATTTTTCTTCTAAAATGAGTGCAGCATTTAGCCAAATATGAGCATTGTGCTTCTCTAAAACAAGTTCCATTCTTCTCCTTAGCGCTGTATATATCCAGAAAAAAAGACTCACACTGCTCTTAAAATGAGTGCTGTAGTACAAACGTTATTGTTCATTATTGCTAATAAAACCAGTGCTCATGCTGCATTAGATTGAAGAAATGGTATTTTATAGATTAGACAACATTATATCGCCACAACAAAATACCCCAGGGGATCGTTTATTCTTCCACTGAAATCAAATATTTCAGAGGCGATATATCGGTACATTTGTCAGATGAATGTGGCCGCCGTCGAATAAGTGTATGTATTGTTTTCAACATTCTCTTTTCCCTGGCTCCAATAATGACAATTATTCATGACTTGCAGCAAGATGTAAGTATTTGCTTTAGGATTTGCAACAATTGAGACTTAAATCTGTTTAGTAATTGTGCATTATTTTCCTAACATATTTAATTACATAGATTGTCATGCAGTATCAAAATGGTTTTTATGATAAATATATATAACAGCCATGTTGCTTACTACCAAAGTTAGAGACTGCATAAGCTGAGCTGGTAGGGTCCCTAACGCTTACACCATATAAAATAATGTGTATTATTACACCATGTAAAAAATATAAATCGATATATCGATGTATCTACATTCATAATTATGCTCAGTAGTGATGTCATTTAAAGTTTGTTTTGAAATGCATTTTTGTTGAATTTCTTTTTCCCGATGTATCCATGTGTTCATCGCCAAACTCTAGATAACAGAGTTGTCGCCCGTGTTGATGTAAGCAGAACAGGGGCGACAACTCCTTAGATAAAGGGATTCTTATAAGTTAACCAAGCAATTAATCGTGTCATAAGCGCATCTGACGAACAACATTTAAATATTGGTTTCCATAGAGAACATTGTTGATTCCGATTGCAGCGTTCGTCTCCAATGCAATCAGTAATTAAAAATAATAAGAACAAAAATATGTCGCTGTACGTATGTACAGTAATTACATCGCATCTAGACATGAAATATCAAAGTTAATGGCTACTGTAAATAAACACACCAGAAAGCATCATGTAATAACATGTTACATATTATACGACGTTCAGTCACGTAAAATAATCCTAAATTATTCTCATTTTGTTGCAACGAACATTTAACTAACATGTTCCGTTAGGTTTAGTGTTTTTGTGATACAACAGCTTCATAAAATTTAAAGAGTGTAACTCTATTCCGCGCATGCGTAATGCTCTTTCATAGTTATTGTTAACAAGAATGTCGCACCTCCTCAAAGCTTCGCAACATTTGTCCTGGATGTCATTGTTTAAAAACTGCTCAAAATTATTGAGATGAAATAGTAAAAATATGATGAGACCGTCCATCCAAAACAGTCCGAGGCTCATACCATCAAACGAGAGCTTGATGGAAAAAAATGTTCCAAAGCGACTGTAATTTAAAGTTTCGTCATACGACATTCAAGCCTATACATATTGATTACGCCAGGACAAAAAGCCCATTTTTTTGCCCTGACCCTAAAATTTCTGAGAGCAAAGTCCAATGAAAAAAATAACTTGGAACGAATTGTACCTCCAAAACACAAAATGTACGTTCAGAAGAAAATAGACCTGCCTACCTTTTCTTGGTCAAGTAACCATAAACACGATACATTGTATTTTTTTCTAGCCTTACTACTAGTGATTCTAACATTGCCCACTAACGAGACTTCAACGTGACTCCACTGGCATTTGGTAAACATTCTTAATTACGAATTAAAACATCAATAACAATTATCCACGCCTACGAATACAAGCAAAACTGTCAGACAGGCTGACACTTTCAAAATATGCCAAAACGATCACAGTAATTGACATTTACTCGTTAGCAACTTAAACTATCTATACTATTGCAAATAACAAAAATAGAAATTTTATTTCATAATAGACGTAACCTTATATATACCAACTTTCATGTTACTATAACTCTCATTGTGGGAAAATGAACTTTAACAGAATTACATATTTCTTTATTTATTCATGGTATTTGCTTTTATCTAATAGACAATACATCACTTTTGTTGAAACGAAACAATTACACACGCAAGACCTCAATTTATTATGAATAAATTAATAGAAGGAACAGATATTGATCAATGAAGAGTCAATGTTCTTCGCGTCAAGTTCTAATGTTGAACATAACATGATTAACAGGAAAATCACAAAGCTTTTGACTTAGCGATGATTCCTATTTTTACTTGGCTTTGTTGGTGTTACATCTTTCCTTACAGACATGAACTTTTGTTTTAAAGAGCTTTTGCTCACAGGCGGTATCTTCCAAAACACTATGTTTTATCCTCCATGTTTTGTATGTTTCGATTTGTTGGTGTTGGAGGACCTGGGGACAGCAGGGAGGCCTTGTATTATTTCTAGAAATCTTCTTCTTTCCTACATTCATTATGAGCTATTTCAGGGTACTATACACAAGAATGAATAACCAAAATGGTAAACAATGCGCTAAATGATTAGATCAATATGACACATGGTCTAGTTCAACAAAGAATTACCAGATGCAGTCCAGGAAAACTGTTTAGTATACAGTCCAGGAAAACTGGTTAGGTGAACCGGCCGCCGCCGTATATAACTGAAAAATTGTTGAAAAACGGTGTTAAACTCCAGTGACAATAAGTGAAATACACATGCTGATATGTAGTAACACTGGCGGTTTGACTTTAGAGGAAATCTACTTGGCTTCGTTTCGTCTTTACAAATTGCGATTGCGCAGTCATGATCAACTTAACGTGAGTTTAATGTGGTTGAAGTTAAAGGACTTAGTTTTAGACACTAAACAGTCGTAGTTTTATAGAGTTTTCTAAAAACTAGGCCAAATTTCGCAAAATATATACATGTGTACTTATAACATTTTTGGCCATAACAATTGTTACCACGAGAGTTAATGAAGTTGTGTGCAAAAACACGTACACGTATCACGTAACACGTAGAAAAATAAGAGAGATGCATCGTGTCTTCAAATATAGATTACCGAGACAAAATCGTTCGTATTTGCTCAATCCAATGTTGAAAGCATACATACAGTCTGCAAAGATGTTGATATATTACAGCACAGCAACACTACAACATATCATCGGCAATACTAATTTTAAAGGATTAATTAAACTATCCATGAATAAGCTTTGAGATAGGGCAATGTGTGGCATCGACCATGCTATACGGAAGTCGCGGTTATATCTCGCTGATATTTTCCAGGGAGTAGACTCGAATCGAGAAACAATAGTTCATCACAATTAAGCTTAGTACATCTGCAGAACTCATATTTGGCTTGCCTTTGTTGTTGCTGCTGCTGCTTTAATTCTGTTTCGACCCATCAAAAATTGATTGTATTTCTCACAACAAAATGTTAGAACGCTTAAGATTGGTGTTCAAGCCGGAAGTACCATTTCAATCTTTGGAGTTTGCAATGAATGCTCAGAAGACTTTGAAGAAATTTTCGACTAAAAATATGCATAAATTTAAAATCAGATTGAATTTTGCAAAGGAAAATATTTCTTCTTTAAGAGTGGTTTCTCAAAGAAAAACAACAAAAAAATCAATAACCATTAGGCATTAGTGAGGAAAAAAAATATCACTGCTTTTAAATACACCATCCAACAGAATAACGAAATAGTAACAAGCACTAGCATAAGCTTTATTTTGCCTCCAAATTGTGAAAATTACCGTAGCGACAAACGCGCGGGATAAGCATATGTATATAACCATTTCAGTGTACTTAAAAACTGAAAACTAAACACAAATACTTAATTCTATAAACAACAAGAAACTAGTGTAATGTAACATTTAATACGATGTTTTACAAACTTATTAAAATAGCAATATGATCAACAAAAACTTGGTAATCAACCTGGCTAAAATGTTTACATGTTTTCGTCATAGATATTCATAGAAGTGGCATTATGGCAAAACTCGAATTTCCAACACAGCCTGATCCCTAAACATGTGCATTTGATATTTTCACCTTATCACTCGCAAATTTTAGATGCCAGATCTTAATAAAACTTGGGACTGGAAACTTGTTCTGACTGCTACTGACTAAATGTGGACTAAAGTGACATGGAAATGAATTATCTATGTATGACTTGCGCTGTATGTTTTGTCGAAAACGCTAGTTAAATTATTCGTCCCACGTCATTGTCGTGTTAGGAAAACATCACGAGTCTCAAGTGTTTCATATTACATGTACATTTAAACGAACTATTCTAGAATGGGTGTGTGTACAAATATCTGAGGTATTGTTGTCAGAGATGTGATAAAACAAGGAATGATACCATGTTGCGAAATATAAAAATAATGATCCTAATATTTTATCATTAACTTATAACAAAAAAAAACATACGAATAGCATAATAATGTCATAGGCTATATAAACATTGGGTGAGATGTCCTGAAAATATCAACGGGATTGAATGAAGAACATTGAAGTAATAGAAGGATGCGGAGTTATCATTCATGCATTGAAAAATTCTCTTAAAACATTTTTACAAACATTGTCTATACATTCATAAGTCTTTAACAGTGCCAGTGCAGATATTGAAGTGGTTGCCAAGGCACCTGAGCGAATAAATGTGGAACTACTGAAATATTATAAACAAAAACAAATCTTGAAATTACGAACATCAAATGACAATCTGATCATCCCTAAGAACAGTATTGACATTATCTGTTTCGAATAACATTTTCTCGAGATTGTATTCTCCATAAATATACAGACATGTGCTTTTTATATTGCTTCTTAATTACTACATAACCTTCTACATGATATTGTATATATTCGTATTAAAAGTTTACGCTTACAGAAAATGACCAAAGAGTCATATGTTAAATCACTTTGACATTTTCATAAACAGTTAAACTTTTAATAAAACATGCGGACGTTCCACGTTCTGAAGAATGAATCATAACAGCCAATTAATCCGCAGAACAGAGAATACCATCTTCATAAACATTGCGTAACCCCGGAGCATGGAATTCGCAATGGGTGGAGCAGTGTATGATTGGCTTAAAATTTGGCCTCGGTCGGTTGTGAATTTAGGATGTAATTTTAGAAGTATTCTGATGTGTTAATTTGAAAATACTGACGTATGGCTTTGCTTTTAAATAACATACATTCCCGACAGAATTTTATTATCCACAACTCACCGTAAGCAATTTAATTCAAGCCTCTATTTCTTAATATTTTATGTGCATCGTGGATAAGAATGGCTCTTTATCAATTTTATTGCGGCAGATACACCGAGAAAAAATGCGTATTGGCCGATTTTGGTGCATATGAATAAATCTGAATAATCAAGCTAAACTTATACCGACACGTAGATGTCTCAAACGAGGTATCGTTAACACAAATATCAAATTCTTAAAATGAGTTCTATCTAAAAGAATATGTGCTTTGTTGGAATGAAAGTACTGCTTTCTTAAACCGCACGGAGCTTTCTGCAAATCATTTATTGGCCAACAAGGTAATAAAAACACTTAATTCTAATGTAACTACGTTTGCAACGCTCTCTTGGGATAAATTATTTGAACATTAGGCATATACTGACACCTTAATGAGACGCAATATGTCATAAAGAAACGTCACACACTAATCTAATCTTACCCAATAGATATTAGTTTCAGTTCCGTGAATGGCATGTGTCGATATAGACAAACATTTTTTGTTTACGAAATGAAAGATTGAAATTTAAGCGACTAGTGTTTCAGTCTAGAAAATAATCATGATGATCCGGTATTATGAAGAAAACGAAACTAAGTAGTCTTGATTTCCTGAATAGTCAGCTCCATCATATATAAGAATTTATTTAAAATTTGGGGAAATTACTACCATACTCCATTCAGTTAAACTATCCAAACAGTTAAATGAATTTTCGCGTGGATTAAACGTTAAGAAGGAAATACTTATAACTATAGTAATGCCATTAAAGAGTATCTGTGCCATCTTACGACAAATCACATGGTGTCTTTCAGCATTAATCATGTAATATCTCAGAGGGAACACAATTAGCAATTATTTCTTTTTTCGCTCTCCAATCATTCCATTTCGTTTTTTAATCAGTTATGATAAACAGTGCCATATAAACGGTAAAAAGAAGACTTCTGTCACAACTTACCATAAACATTTATTTGCGTTTTTTAAATTGATGTGTTCATAGTGTAGACCTTACGAACATGTTTGTATATTTTAACAAATAAATAAGCAAATAATTAATAAACTTACCTAGCTCCGTGTTTCTTGCAAAGAACTTCCGCACTTGAAAATATTCTTATATTCCTTCGCAGATTTAGAAAACTCATATCTGCCGAAATTTGTCAACACACTGCAATCGAAATGTTCTCACTGACTGCCAGAATCAAACAGACTTGAAACAATGTGTGTAATATAGGTTGAAAATTTCCCTAGGGGTCTGATTAGAAGAATACGGCTTCTATAAACACTAGATTTCGTTTTACTTCACGGGCGCAGGTGATGGCTGTCACAAATGCACACAATATTTAAATGCAACCGACGGCAATGGCGCACACATCACTCGATTAAAAGCTTTTGAAATTACTTTTCGAAATAACGTGCGTTCATAGATTAATAGACTGTATATACATATGCATGAAATGTTACAATATATGATATATTGTATTAAACAGTAAATGGTTGCTTCAATCAATAAACGTAAGTAGATAGCGATTATAAACATTTCATATTAATTCAACCTAATTGTTAATATGTTATGGGCGCTATATTTTTGAAATCCATTTCAGCGTGAAACAGCGTTGTTGTACATGTACGAAATTGACAGCCTTAGCAACAAACTAGTGATGATATTTCTCATTATCGTCCATAAATTTGTTGTACTTCTAATAAAGCATACTACATTGTATCTAAAGTTGCTAATGCATTTCGAAAAAGAGTGAGGACGGTCATATTACAACTGTTCAGTTGAATATTTAATTTAGGGCGCGTTTGTTGATTAATATATCATGAATGAACTACCAGGAACTACAGTACATAATCATGAACGTTGGGGCAGGCCATGTAACAAGAGCATGCGCACTCAAACTTTTACGTTCTGGACCATGTGTCCCCATGCCAAAAAAAGACGATCAGAAAATTTAATTCAATTAAAATATAGAACACAATAATTTAGCATGATCAAAAAGAGAGATTTTATGAAGAACAAGACTAGGTGAATCAATAAACTTTTAATGCATGCTAATGATAGTGAACATTTATCGATATTCATATTTACACACGCAGTCAACAAGCTTTAAAACACAACAAACATGAATGTTCATATTTACACCCACGACAAACCTAATAACTCATAGGACGTGACCGTTCATATTTGCTCATAATCAAAAACTTAACGAGAGCGCTGAGTATCGGAAAAAACGGCCGTTTACAATTTGTGATGACAAGTAGAATGTGGGTATATATATATTGAATTTAAGTTATTAAACCAAACCAAAGTAGAGATCCGTGAGCAATTTGAAAATGACTAAATTTTTTACCTGATGTGTAAAATTTGACCTTAATAGTATCACAGCAAAACAATTATGACCATGTGACAAGGACTAAGAACGGTGGCCTTTAGAGGTTCTACAACACAAAGTGGACAATGACGGACAGGCGTCCAACATTCAGAAATGAGAAATTCAGTATTTTGACAATTAAAGGGCAACAACTCAAAATTGCCTGAACAAACTTGGCTGGTTATCAAACTTGGCCTAGCTATTATGCCTGTGTACAATATTCTAACGTTTGGTGCTGTTTGGATTAGAGTTATATGATTTAGTGAGCGGACAAGGCCAATTTTACAAACTTTTGACAATTAAAGATTGACAATCAATAACACCAAATAGCATGAACCCACTTGGCTGCTTATCAAACTTGTCCTTCGTATTATGCCACATCTTGACTACGTTTCATGAATGTAGGTAAAAAATGCTCAAGTTATTGAGTGGATATCACAGCGGGCGCCGCCCATCGTAGGTGAAACTAAAATAAGTCCCGTTTTTTTCAAACGGGCGTATGAAACTCGTCAGACATGCAAGTTAATAATCAAATACAGGTACATGTACAGGAAACTTTAAAACTCATTACAATCATTCAAACTCAAAACCACATTGATCAAAATGTCCACACAATACACATCATAGGCGGATCCAGGATTTCTAGTGAGGGGGGACTGAACAAGTAGGCTGGGGGTACAGGTCGAGGGCGAATTGTACGTTATGTCATTGTGTTACTGTACTAGCAAATTATTGCACGCATACCGTGCGAAAATGTTATGACATTTATATATATATTCATGTAGATATCATATTTCATGATAGAAAAACCTTTGATTGGGCAATTTTAGGTACGCCCCCCCCTCCCTTGATCCGCCTATGCACGTGAACACAACTGCCTAACTCACAAAATTTCCTTGGCACAACTTCAACGAAAGAATGCACTGATTTTAGGCTGCTCACTCTGGCTCGGCTTTTGGTTCTTTAGATAAGATAAGATTATAGCCGCATCGGGCGCTTATTTCAACACGATCACTTTGCCTCTTTCACGAGTCATCTCCTTAACAGGTTCAATATATTCCTGAGTCTGTTCCAATGATATCGCTTGTCGCTTTTCTGAACAATCCTGCTTGTTAAACTGGTACCCGTTGACTCAGGTGGACAGAGACGCTGCAACGTGGAACGGGGGCTAGTGTGAAAACACGGCTTTTGTACCGGATAACGGAATTTAGTACATAATTCATTGACCAATCAGACCATAGTAGGCCATTACCGCGGGATTTCCAGTCCTTTTAATGTAAACAGTACAATTTTTCCAGTTTTTACAGACAATAACGATTTAATTTTATTACAGAAAGTTAAAATATTGTCATAAATGTAAGTAGACTGACCAATAAATTTACCTGTTTATCAAAGCACGTTTTGTTAAAACCAAGTCATACCAGAATCTACGTTAATCGTTATAACGTTTAGTTTATTTTCTTCCGCTGATATTTGCTTAGTCAGTAACTTATCTTAGTGTGGTAAGGAAAGTTCGCCTGAAAATGAATTATGAGTCCCATAGTTTATTTCATACCTTAAATTAATGTTATGTTTCCATGTAAAAATCTTGTTTTTAGTTTAATCCATTCATAAGTTGAGAGCTAGCCTAGCCCAACTAATTAGACTGTTTTTGACGGCGGGACATTTTTTGATTTGGCCCCATCCCACTCAGTCTAACAAAGAACTGCATATTTGTGTGAGGAAAATTCCGAATTAAAACCCATTGTGCACAATAACTACAATATCTGTGAACAATTTAAACCATTTGGTACATCTACATGATACTCCCGATCAATCAATACTGACTATAGTATAGGTGTAATAGGAGGCAGAAAATAAAGTTCCCAATGCGGGGCTCGAACCCGCGACCTGCTTGCAAGTCAGCTGCTTGACCAACTGAGCTAATCAGGCAGACAGGCATACAAACTACTATAAACACACACATATATGTACAACACTGTTACATTCCTCCTTCCTGTAAATAGTTTAATCAGTTATTAAGCGACACCCACAGGTTCTTTAAGCTAACCCAGCCTTTGCTTCACCCTAGCTCTAGAATTCCAAGGCTAGTCCACACTCGTGGCACCAATGTAACGGGGCAGAAAATAAAGTTCCCGATGCGGGGTCCGAACACGCAACCTTCTGCTTGCAAGTCAGCTGCTCTACAAACTGAGCTAATCAGGCAGACAGGCATACAAACTACTATAAACACATATATATACAACACTGTTACATAGGTATTGTAGATAGGAAACATGTTAGTAAACTCATACGAGCAGTAAATATTCCAACTCACCTTTTCTGAAAGGTGCACTAATATTTTGTTTCCACTATTTTTCTATGGAAACCAAAACCGGGGTAATGGTGATCAACTGCTGGTATTCAACCTATTATGGGTGCATTTTAGAAGAGGTATTTACACAGCTGATTTGAATTTTGTATGTGAAGCGCGCATCTAACACAGCAGTTGTACAAAGTGGAAGTTTGGAAATATCACAATATGGTCAAATATATATATGGCTTGGCTTGGGCGTCTACTTGCTGGCCCTGTTACTAGATATGCGGCTGATGCACCTGTCATGGTTGTTAATTCATCTTTATTTCAGTATGGCACAGATGCAGGCTCAAAGATCTGGTCAAGTGGAAGAAGCTGATGATGAAACATTTGGTCCCTTACCTCTATCAAGACTTGAGGTAATGTCATAAATTGTTTTAACTTATAGACTTTGTGATTTTCATTTATACATGCATTACCACTATAAATACTTGGCCTAGAAAAAACTTTTTGTGCTGAGGGTTACAACTGAAAGAATAGGAAGCTAGTATCTGGGGCTGAGGGTTTATTCCTGTCCTACCCGAAAATATTGATCCCTACTGGGTGGAGAGTGTGAAGTTGATGGATCCAGTAGTATTCCTTGGAACATCTTATATTCATACTATGTTCTGACATTGGGTCAGTTTTGAAAATTTCACTGATTTGATATTGTTTGTGTTCATCGGTATGGCTCTTATTGAAGTGTTTGGTGACAGGCGTGTCATTCTCGCGGCAATTTGGAATTCATGTTCGGTAAACCTTCATATTGTATAAAGTGCTGTGTGCATGTGAGGACGTACATGCTTTTTGTTGTGCCAGCAATTCCACTAATTTTAGTGTCATTTAGGATAGCATTCCACTGTTGCATTAATGCATCATCGTTAACTCCTGGTGTGAGTTGGATGTGTATACTTCTGAAGTTGATATTGTTATATTGAAAAAACAAGGAGGTGGTCATTGAGACTTTGTGCTTTTACATATGTGATTTTCCTCTTTCTTTGTATTATGGCATCTTTTTGTTGGATATGTCAATATTTTTCTTTACTTTGAGGGTTTGCATATGCTCTGTTTCACTCTCCATTCCGCTACGCTTGTTCTAGCGTCTGCATTTACAACTGTCTCAGATGACGTTGAAGAGGTATGAGTAAGGTTGCTTAGGCAATCGCCTATGCTGGTGTCCCTCCAAGTTGGTGTAGGATTCATGTTGTTAGTTGCTAGGGAGCAGATCTCCAGGCACCAAATGGGATTTATTCTGAAGTTTCATGACTGGATGGAAACCATGGAACTCAGGCCCTGTTGTTGACTGGACATTCCTGACAGGTTCCATTCAGCAGTTGTGGGCTCATCATATATCATATATGTTAGTTTGTTTGCCCTCAACTCCAGGATGTTCTCATGTGGACGAGTATTCACTATTTTAGTTAGTATAACTTCTTTTAGTATATTACCTTTTAAGTTTTTCACACAATAAAAATTTGACGGTTTTCCTTGGTGATAAGCTATTTTACTCAAATTTCTGACTGTTTTGTGTGTCTATGTTTTTTTCTTGTTGTACATTAGATAACTTTCAAGGAAAGGTATGACCTGCCGCGACCGGGATCGAACCCAGATCTCCAGACTACAAGTCCAGCGCACCATCCACTGGACCAAACCACAGCCTTTAATTATATCTATAATCATAACTAAATTTGACTTTCATAGCCGCCATGCAGCTTTTTATAGTTTTCTTAATATTTTTCTCTCTGTTATACTTAGGGAAGGAAATTACTGCATTATTACATATGTATACTTTGGAAAATCGCTTCCAGTTTGTTATTCATTTAGTTACGATGCACTATCAATTCTTCTGTGAAGCATGGTACTACCCAGAAGGAAACAGGTGTGCATTTCTAATATTCTAAAGAAGAGCTATCAAGGGCAGATATATCATATTTGAAAAAACCTATGTCTTTGAGAAAATACACTAATTCTTTTTTGTTTATAATCTATTGGCATTTAAATGTTTGGAGGATATGTATGCTTTGTCGTGTGATTGTTCCCCTATTTCCCATCAAGATGCTAATTTCCCCTTTTCCAAGGGCACTGCCACTGTTTCCCAAAAGGTGAAACAAACCACTGTGATATCCCTGAACAGTCAAATTGTCTGATTGAAACTTATGCCTTACCAGAATCAAACCAGCACTTCCTTAATCAACCAACAGATGTTATGTCTTCACTGAAGTAAGTCACACACTGGGGAATTAGATGAAAGTAAAAAGTGAACAGCAGTTTTTGCTGCTTGAGACTAAACTAATATGTTCATCTGATATCATTTTATTGTTTGTTGTCTTATCAATTATTCAGTTGATGTTTGCCAGACCACTACCTCATATTGACAGAAGAAATCTTTATGGAATATAGAATTAGTTCACCCAATATGGTTACTCTTGAATGTATCAGTGGCTTGATTTGTCAATATAATCATGTACTAGGGGTACACAAAATCCCCCCATAAATGCCCGTTCTGTACATAATCCCTAACCTTTTTGAAGAAAATGTAAAAAAGGACTCATAATAAATGTTTTAATGGTCTTTCAAAATCAAAAACCTTTTGAGCAAACAAATGCAAAGTGCCTTTGCATCACTTAATAGGGATTAAATGGTGTGAGATTTACATCCTGATGTTCATTAGGGAGAAACCAAAATATGAATATTTTATTACATTTTACAGGGTTTTCACTGGACATTATATCTTTTCTGCCGCATGTACAGTGGGAAGGGTTCAGGCATACAAATAAGTATGCTTAATTTGATTTTATTTCGCCATTATTTCTTGCCATTATTAGCATCTAGCTGTCTGTCCATCAGTCAGTTTGTCTTCCCTTGAAACTGAAATTTTCAAATAGATTTTTGTTCTGATTATTGTCTGTTGAAAATGTAAAAGTTGTTTGTTTTGTAAACAAAATCTATTTAGTGGTACCACATAATTTTATTCTGTGTTTTTTTTAATTTATTTATCTTTTATACTGTTTTGATTAATTAAAATTGATTATGTCTGATTTATTGAGTCACCCGTGTTGTATTAAACCATATCTTGTCATTATATCTTGATAATTAGGTTATTTGAAACACTAACCTCATGGGAATCTTTTTCCAATTATGAAATAGCTTTTAACAGATTATTCAATTTTTAATTATGTGACTCTTTTTTTTACTATATTTCAGGCACATGGTATTAGTGCAAATGATGTGAAAAAGATGGAGGAAGCAGGATTTTATACAGTAGAGTCTGTAGCATATGCTCCCAAAAAGAACCTTCTTGCTATCAAAGGCATCAGTGAGGCAAAAGCTGACAAAGTTTTGGTATACTCAAAATCTTACTTCTTTTCATCTGAAAATTTACATATATCTTGTAATGGCTGGGGTCCAGTTGTTAGTGCGCTGGACTTGTTACCCATAGATCCAGGTTTGAATCCCGGTAGCAGCAGGTCATAGTACCCATACCCTTCTGTGAGAATTTGACAAAAATATTGATTTTCCTCCGTATTTGGTGAAGTTTCCAGAGTACTTATTGCCGTATATAACTGAAAAATTGTTGAGCAGCAGTATTACTGGTAAACCCCAGTGACAATAAGTCACATAAAAACAAACGAAAAACATTAACTTGCATCAACATTATGTCCATATCCATTGGGATCCTGCTACCTCAAGACAGTGCCTTTGCAACCCAAAGGACTTAATAAATAACAATGAATTACTGTACAATTTATTATTTGATAGGAAAATTTGAAGACATGAGCTTAAAACTATGTCCTAAGTTTCATCTTCATACAATTGACTTTTAATGTAATTTTGCAATTTTGAGTTTTATAAATAATGGCTCAGCTGGCTTACGTAATGGAAAACTTTTAATTTCTAGGCTGAAGCGGCTAAATTAGTGCCTATGGGATTTACCACAGCTACTGAGTTTCATCAGAAAAGATCAGAAATTATACAAGTAACTACTGGGTCAAAAGAGTTAGATAAATTATTGCAAGGTAACAAATCTTCGCTTGTCTTAATGAATTCATTTATTTCCTGTGTCGTGTCATGTTGAAGCTGTGTTTGCTAGTGTGACTGTAGAAAATTGAGATAGGCATAACCTTCTATTATTGATTTCGTCACTCATGATTGCTGTAAATTTAATTGATAATCTGAGAGTAATTATCTCGGAGGTTTCAAGGGAAACATAATTCGCGGATTTTTTCCTGGTTTGTTCCTAATTTATTTAAAAAGATTGTACTTTAAAACTTTAAAGGAGAGTCATTCTACTGATACTGCAGGAGCCTGAACGCTCCCCATCTTTCTCACACCAGGATGAGTAGATTTTTTTAAGAACATGAATACTGATAGCAGTGTCTTGCCTGATGTGGGGATTATAAAACATACATACATTTTGACAGATGTCAGTGAGGGGCAACGCTTGGCCTGTTAATGGAAATGATAAAAATTTAGCTTCCTACTGAGTAAGCAAAAGGCTGCCTTTGTAATAAAAAAATAAGAAACACTAAGAGCTGACTAACACAGTTGGCAACTTAAGCTATTTGCTATCTAATTTTCTGTTAGATCTTTAGATTCTATTTCTAATGGTAGTTTTTTTCAATTAATTGGTAAATATGTTACCCATTTTACACGATTAATCCCCTTTATTGTGATAATTTTTGTGTCTAAATCAATTTGAATTGCAGTTTTATTAGACTTTGTCAGCTGTTATCAATTAATCAGTTACAAATGGCCAGGCTTGCAGGAGTTTATGTTACTTTTTCACGTTGGAACATTGATTTTTTTCCTCTAAATTTCTCTTTTGTGTTTCTTCTTAATTAGATTTTAAACTATATATTTTCTAGGTGGTATTGAAACTGGATCAATCACAGAAATATTTGGTGAATTTAGAACCGGTAAAACACAATTATGCCATACTCTGGCTGTTACATGTCAGGTAAGTTTGTCATTAAATCAATGTTTTCACGCAGTAGGCAAAAGTTTTATGAGCCCAGCTCTCATTGCTCAATTATCTTCAGAAAGACCAGTATGGTTTCTACAGTAATTAAATTTGTTAGTATTCCCAGTGGGTGATAAGAGCTTCAGTCTTGGTGATTGGTTCCAGACTTTTTACCACAGTTTTTTGGTGTTTCAGATGTGTGAACCACTGAGTTAATGCTACCATTTATTGTCTTACCATCTTACCTTTAAAAAATCTCTTAACCAAAGCTGCTGTGTCAATATCCTTTTTATCTTAGTGGTTAAATTCCTTGCTGGTTAAGATCCAAAATTATTCTTACCTGATTTCACTTGTGGTGTCCTCTGATATTGTATTTGTATATTCAAATTTGTACAAATATTGATTACCCTAGCCCTCTGGTGGCCCTGGGAGTTGTCATTTTGTGGAATTTAATCTCCTTGGGTTTGGTCCTAATCATCTTGATATATGTCCCTCTGCCTTAAAGGCCTAAAGATGCTGCCTGAAAAGTTATTGGTCAACCATGTCTAGTGGTTTCCCTAAAAAAAAGATAATGGTGCGATGTTAGTTTCCTTGTCCCTTTTTTCAATTGATACCTACTCCCTGCAGCAGTGCCTTTTTTGTCATGAAGTAATCAGCTCAATTAAATTATATTGTATAATTTTTGTCCCTATTGTGTATTGAAGGATTAGCGCATGATGACTAGACCATCCTTAAAAATTTCTTGGTTTACTTGTATACCCAATGTACAATGCATTAAGACACCTGCCCTAAAAACCTTTTTAGTGACCCTGAAAAAATCTTTTTTTGTCTTTCTCCAGCCTTTCATTTTTAGTACATGCATATAGTGTTTGTTTTTTTTAAAAAAAAAAACTACCCACTGTTAAACCAACATTTTTATATATAGCCTTCCCAATTATTTTATGTCTTGACTCTTCAAAATGAGTTCCCAATACACTCCAGCTTTTGGATCACAAAATACCAATTACTCAACAGAAGTAATTGAAAACTTGTTTTGTGTATGAAGGAGATCTAATTTACCAGGTATTGAATAATTCAATCAATCAGCTAAGTACAGAAACTGAACTGTGAATTTTGTAGAAGTAATTGTTAGGGAGTATATTCTGATTACCACTACCATATCAATGATCAGAACAATCTAACCTGCTATCCTTGGTCTGTATGATAATGTAAATGAACTGAAGTAAAGAAGATACAATTCTGTTTCTCAGGCTAAGAAATTTCACTGTAAGTTTGAAAAAAATTGTAATATTTATGGTTACTAAAAATAGGGTAGGTTGGTTTGTTCTGTAATATTTTTTTCTTTGAATTTTGCTATTAAGATCTCTTAAGTCAGCCCAAAATATAGGGTCATTTGGGCAACCATAAACACAACAATTGTTTGTTGGCTAAACTGTTCATAAATTCTTTCATAACTCTGGGTAAAGTCAGTAATAAACTGAGAAAAAAGGATTGTTTTCCTGAAAAATTATATGACACAGTTGTTTCATCTGTGACAGCTATTTAGTCCTCTACCTCAGAACCAGTCTATGAGTCTAAGACATTCAGAAATGGCCTTGGTTTTGCCTAAAAATCTTTTCCAGAGGTTATGATTTCATAATAAATATGTTAAATATTGTAAGTCTGAAGGATGTAAAGATATTGACACATGTGTTCACATAATGTATTTCAGTTACCGATAGACATGGGTGGTGGAGAAGGTAAATGTTTGTATGTTGACACTGAAGGTACATTTCGACCTGAGAGATTGCTTGCTGTGTCAGAAAGGTATATAATGTTACTTTTTACTTTTCTTCATTATCTAATAAAAAAATCATTTATTTTTGTACAAATGTTGTTTATCAACACATTTGTTTACATAATTTGTTTCATAAAGATGTGGTATATCACCAATGCATTGCAGTCTTGATGGTTTCCTCAAAGGGCAAAACATTTATTTGTTGTGAAATCTCTTGACTTTGTTGTATAGAAGGTCAGGCTTGATTTAACAAATGGAATAACTATGAATGCCATTAAAACTAAGAGGGTGGCTAGTTGTATGTGTAGTTCTGTGCCTTATGTCTTGTTGTCATCCTTGGTTTTGGAATGTTATCTCCTTGTTATTGCAATGAACAGCCTTGCTTGCCACCTAAGGGGAGATACTGTGTATGTATTTCATGTAATATTTGTTCAGTTGTTTCCCTTAGTTTGAAGCACAATCCGTTTTGTTGGAATTAAATGGGTCTAGTTTCAAGATGAGTTACAATTCATATGGTATAATGTCTTTTACTCCATTTGTCTCCTTTGGTTTGAGATGATACATTTGATTAATACAACCATGGTGAAATAACATTAAAAGCTTTCATTAATGAATATATTCCTACATTTTATTGCAGGTATGGATTATCAGGGAGTGATGTGTTAGATAATGTAGCCTATGCCAGAGCATACAACAGTGACCATCAATCTCAACTTCTCATACAAGCTGCTGCCATGATGGCAGAGTCTAGGTAAAGTTCATTATTAAATTTGACATCAGGTTTAGCTGATTTTGTTTCTTTTAAAGAACAAGAAAAATTTCTTTTATTATTGCTTAAACATGGTTCTTCCTTTGTATCAACAGGCTTAGTACAGTTCTCCACCTATCTCTTATTTTGTCCATCTATTTAAGTAATAAATCTTGTTCAAAAGCCTTGCTCCTATATTGGAGGTCATATTTTGATGAGTGATGCCAAGTATACACAAAGTGGTGATCATTTCAAATCATGTCACTAGTAAAATGCCATGCTGTGACAAAGAATTGGAAGTCTTTGATCTTTGAAATATTTCCTAGACTAAAACAGTATTTGTATTAATCTTCAGGTATGCTTTGTTGATTGTGGACAGTGCAACAGCCTTATATAGGACAGATTATTCAGGACGAGGTGAATTATCAGCCAGACAGATGCATCTGGCTAGATTTTTGAGAATGTTATTACGTCTGGCAGATGAGGTATATGCTGTTGTGTAAATGCTGTAATTGATGTTTATAGTTAATGATGGCCTTATAGCTCTGGCTTTAGACATTACAGAGTTCAACTGCTTGACTCAATAGTTAAGAGTGTTAGGTTTATGGACATTCAGTTTTTGAGGTCAAACACTGGGTGTGTTACATGTTCTCAGTAAAGTTCTGGTTCAAGACATCACATCTAAGGCCATCTAAGTACCCGCTATACTCGATGACAACTAGAAGGATGGAAAATTCTTGTGCGCAGGTTTATCTTACACCCTCCAGAAGACAATTATGAACATTTTCTGTCCGTGTTTATAGCATTTTACAGACATATAACATAACGTTCCCTAAACACCTGTGGGTACTGTAAGAAAGAAATTCAGATATGATGTCGAAATGAAAATTCCAGAATTTGATAGAAAGGAATTTTAGACATCCTTGTCAAGTGTACTTTGTTTATGTTTGGATTCCCATCAGTAATTGTTATTTGAAGATTGTGTCCCTTGTTTTATGTAATATTTTCCAGATGGTAATACCATGTTGTTTGACCAGGGCCAACCTGTCCTTGCCAAGCAAATGAAGGGGCAGCTAATAGTACCAATCTTCCTAGCTAAGGCTTGAACCCATTCCCTGTGATTTTAAAGCCACTGGGATGGTTAATAGGGTCTAAACATTGAGAATCAGGGTTTTCATTTGACCCTTAAACAGCATTTTGACTCTTGAAATCAGTAAAAAGCTTTTGACTCTTGAGAATTTGTACCAAAGGGTCAAAGTTACAATAGCATTAGAAGGAAATTTTGTTGACTCTTTGAATTATCATCAGCTTAGGGTCATTTTTGATCCTCATCTTTTGATGTCTAGTGAAAACCCTGAGAATGTATGTTTCTATGGTGTTAAACTATTTCCTCTTCCAAGTATAGCTTCACTGTTACGAAGGATTGAGTTGGAAACAGTGCACTGATTATTTGTTGTACCTGAAAAATTATTTAAGAAAAAAATAACAAGAATGATTCCTTGACATTATTTTCTTGATTCTTTCTTATTTTAATAGTTTGGCGTTGCTGTAGTGATAACAAACCAAGTGGTAGCACAAGTTGATGGGGCTGCCATGTTTTCTGCAGATCCTAAGAAACCCATTGGTGGAAACATTATTGCTCATGCATCAACAACAAGGTATTGTTCTCTAAAAATGCCATTTGTCATTAAGAATCATTTCAGTTATGTACTTTGGAACTTAAACCATTTTTAACTCTCCTGTGCACGTTGTGCTCAGTGAGCCATAGTGATCAGTCAGTCTACTCCAGCGTCCAGCTTGGGGACTGTTTACACTCTAGTGGTCACACTTTTGAGCGAATCTTCATTAGACCCGGTCAGAATGTTCGTCTTAATGATATCTTGGACAAGTTCGAACATGGGTCATCTGGGGTCAAAAACTAGGTCAGCAGGTCAAATAGAATGGAAATTTTGTTAACACTCTAGAAGTCACAGTTTTGGTTGGATGTTCATGAAACTTTGTCAGAATGTTTGTATAAATGTTCTTGTAAAATTGCGCGAATATGGGTCATCTCCAGTCAAACACTAGGTCACTAGGTCAATGCACCAGAAAACCTTGTTAATGCTCTAGAATTTTGATTGGATCTTCCTCAAACATTGTCAGAATGTTTGTATTAATAACATGAACAGGTTTGAACATGGGTCAACTCAGGTTAAAAACTAGGTCACCAGGTCAAATCACAGGAAAACCATAGATGTTGCAATCTTAGGTGAGCCAAAAAGGGCCATCTTGGCCCTCTTGTCTCAGTAGTCAGTCGTACTGTCCCCAGTAAGGTTGCATATTAGTCAGATTGACTAGTGCGGTACAGTTAAACCTTGTTTATCTGAACCCACTGTACTTAAAAACTTGACATTATCCAAAAAAGATTTTTAGTCCTAATCAGTGTTAAAAAAAGCCCAGTTTGTTTTTGTAAAAGTTTTTTCATAAACAATTTGTGTTTGATTTAAATTAGTTCATACTAGTGCTAAATGATTTAATTATTGATTCTATTCTGCAGCTTTTGTTCATCATTCAACATATTCACAGTTGACTATGATGAACATTATTCACAGTTGACTATTTGTACCAAATTATAAGTAAGAAAAATATATTTAAGTAACCCAAAATCTGGTTGAAAACTGTGTCATATATAGGTGTAGAAGTCAATCCTGTTTTATCCTGGACTCAAAATTGGGTTATGTGGGTTTGATTCTGATCTTGAAATTCTTAGATATTTTTTTGAGATAGTACTGTTTATATGTCATAAATCTTGCCAAAAAGATGTTATTCATTAATTTACCTTATCAATAAGACGAAACAAAACATTTGTTAGGTTTTCAATTTGATCTGCAAGCAACATATGGCAAGATTATTAAATTATAGGCTGTTATTTTAGCTAAGCTGTGTCTAAACTACACCCTAGCTTGTTATTCTTTTAACTCTTTTATCTCATTGATCATTTTAAGAGATTGTTTTCCCTTTTTGACAGACTGTACCTTAGAAAGGGACGAGGTGAAACCAGAATATGTAAGATCTATGATTCCCCTTGTTTACCTGAAGCTGAGGCCATGTTTGCTATCAATGCTGATGGCATTGGTGATGCTAAAGACTGATACTGGGCACTAGAATTAAAACTGTTTCAGATACATACTATGTAATGACAACAATAATCACTTTTGAATTGGAAGGGGCATTGTCCTGAACAGAAATAGTCTGATTGGATTGGCAGTTGTGAAAACTCTACTGGCATTCCTGAAAATTCAAGAGGCTTGTGTGATTGAGTTGAATGAACAGTTGAAAAAAGGGAGAGGCAGATACTTTATTTGGAAAAATATTGTACCCTGACTTACTCTAGACTGACAAAAGTCTTGTCTAATTGAGTCCAATAACCAGTTGAAAGGAGTCAGTTAAAACAAGGGAGAGGCAGATATTTTATTTAAAGAAGTATTGTTCACTGTTTATCATGATTTTTTTTCTGGAAAGGATAAATTTGTCCTTTTTGTTCGTATATTTTTGACACCACCAAAAAAATTTTTTATATAAAATGATAAATTGATTCTTTGATTTTTATTCTGATGTGTCTTTTTTTTACAAAATTTGAGGTTACTTTATAAAACCTTTAATTTTATTTCAAATCGTGTTCAACTTAGTTTATGCTGTATTATTACTGAGTTTTTATGAAAGAAGGAATGTGGCAGAATCTGTCAAGAAATTACTTCAATGTAAAAAATTATTTCTAGTAGTTGGATACTGCAACTTGTTAAAGTCTTGCATCTTTCTGTGATGTCTGTGTCAGAATGATCTTTCCAGTCAAATTTCCTAGATGTATGTGTAATAATTTAAGTCCAACAAAATATTTTTGGATTACCTCCCTTGGAACACTGTGTTCAGCATAACTGACCATGTACTAGCAATGATCATACTACATATATTTGATTGTCACTGCTGGTCTAACAAAGATTTTTGAATTACCTCCCTTTGAGTATGTGTGAGCCAATAGTGCCATCTATAATGAGTATTTTCCTTCATAAAGAATTCAGTATGGTTTTATCATGTTTAGTGATTTTGTTATCTCATAGAATTGTACTGGTAAAAAATTGTTTTTTAATAGATCAGTTATTTGGATTAAATATAAATAAACAATTAATGTCTTCATTTATTAGAAAAGTCTTTTTCTAGGTCTTGGTAAATTCTTTCCTGTCTGGTTGTTAGGTTTTTCAAAATTGGTTTTTAGCCTAAACATAGACTCCATTTTCTCCATTTCCGTAATCTTTATTAAGTTCATGTGATAATAGATAGAAATGTTTCTACCTTTCAAGTATTGTGTTTATTTGTTATTGTAATTGTTCGCCCAATCTGAATGGAAGTAAGTATATTATTCAACCATTGTGCTTCCCAATAACAAACTTATTTAAAAATATAGTCTAGAAAGACTCTGACCTCAGTTAAAGCTTGAATACCAGTCAATAAAATAATATTTACTTCTTTTTTACAAATTCTGTTTTATTACTTTATACCTTGTCACAAAATTTGTTATAAAATAATGGTGTATTTAAATGTATTTCTATTTATTTCCATTAATATTAACAAACGTGATTTGTGTTAAAATGAAATTCTTATTTTTTTGTTGCAGGCCTCATGAAAGTTGCTTATTAACTGATTCATTTGGTTTTTATTTTACCAGTTCAGCATGAAAATAAAATGTTGCTGTTGTTTAGTGTATGCTTATGCCATGGTATCTATTTTGATTATGTTACATTACTGTATTGCAAAAGAACACCTTTGAACTATGATGTACTGCTTTCAATTCATATTGTGTTATGTATAATGAATAATGTCTTATCTTTATGTATATATTGTACATTCACCTTTTACTCTCATTGTTATAAATTGTGAAATACATTGATTGGATATTGTTATGATAGATTGGAAATAATTAATTTTTTACACCCTTCTGGGAATCGGCAGGGTTGTTTGCCAGCTTGTAAAATGTGTGATATCTAACAGAAGAGCTGTTAGGTTTTATTTAACCTATGTGACAATACGTGTGACTGGTTTGATAATTAATTGACTTTTAGTCCTCTTGGATGCATGTTGCTTATGGAGTGGAATGAACCATTTTCTAGATAGTATATTATATAAACAACATTATTATAATGCGTTGTCTAGAATCTGGACACCAGTCAATTACATGTGTATGACCAGCTAACCTAAGTTTCAATAATTTAATATTTCAAGTTTAGATTTTCAGAAATGTCTATGAAACCTGGTTTAGGACTCCTGCATGATGAAAACAACCAGCTCATCTTTTTGTTGTTTTACACTCACAAACCACGCAAGTCATTTACAATTATCTATATTGATAAGACATTTTCCAACTTCACAAATTTTATATAATAGATAATGTCCCTTACACTGTAGAACCAGGAAAAGGTCCACAATCACCTAGTTTATGTGAACCTCTGAAAAGTTGACAGGAAATTTTGTCATGTGATGTCTTATTAGTCACAATAGAAATTCATCATTCATCACAAGTGTTACCAAGTTTAAAAGTTCATCTGTACTGACAGTTTGTTGATCTACTTATCCATTGTGTGACATTGTTCTTCATTATTACAGTAAAACCACACTTAGGGACCACTTCAGTTTTAAGACCACCCCATTATGGAGTAGATATCTCTTCTATATATCGATCTGATAAGGATGCCCTGTCATTAAAAGTATTTGATGTGTAACAGCATACTTGTCTTATTGCTGTTAAAGTCACTCTAGGTTTTATGTGGAAAATGGATAAAAAATGTTTGTTTTAATCACCAAAGTCATAAGTTTCCCATAAACTTCTAGACTGAAGACTGATATCTGAAACACAAACAGATGTAATGTTTATCAAGTGCTAGTTGTATCACAATGCAAAGCTTAATTTGGCTTATGGTCCAGTTGGAATACACCACTGTTCTTTGTGTGTCTTCATTTCACTAGAAATTTTGTTGTTGTTTTTTTGTACAGAAAGACAGTCTTAATTTCGAGAATTTGTTTTGTAAATGCATTTGGATGTGATTTTCCTGAATTCAGTTCTAACACTGTAACAATTTTTAATATGAAATCGCTTTATCCTTCTTATAGTAAAAAAAACCCCTCACACTGAGAAGTCATGGAGAAGTATCACAGAAATATTAACTGTATGTAAATGTAATAGATTTTGGAGCAAAATAGATATTAAGTCATTTTTTGGCATTATCTCATTCCCGGACCCAACTAATTGATCTGACTGACACTGTGTTTTATGAGAGGCTTTAGAATTTACTTTGAACACTAGTTTTTGTGTTCAGTCTCACCATTGGTCAAATAAAACTGACTACATAAAATCAACCAATCAAAAAATGGGTAATAAGTGCTAGTTGTACTTAAGTAATGTGACATTATATTTAAGAAGGTGACACTGCTATCAACCGGTCAATGCCTTAGGGTTTTGGCCAGTATAAATGATTACATCATGAATCATGCTACAACCGAATGACAATACTTCATTTACACGCATAATAGTTTTAGCATGCCTTAACCTAATTGTTTTCTCGTGCAAAAATATTTTTCTTTTCAGAATAATCTCCATGGTGCAATACCTGTATTGATAGACTATGGTTATTTTATGTAATAAATTAAACTATTTTGTAATTGATCATGTCATCGAATTTCGAAGTACGTTTGCATGGAAATCGGTCATGATAGGGACACGACGCTGGCAGTAATCGGACAACTACCGATTATATATAACAAGTTTGATTAACGATTAGAGGTTCTGTATGTGTGTACATGAATTTGATAAGGGAAAAAGTACTACATGTCAATTTGACCCTCTGACCTGTTGATATCCACTTGATTCAGCGGACTAATCCTCAATAAGGGGTTAAATTTGGCTTAGCTGCAAACTTACAGATAGCTTAATCAAACAATATCATATTGACAGACTATCGCTTATGAGACTATTGTCCTTGTATGACCCAGTGTTGGGGGCAACTCGCGGTCAGGTGGCTTATAGATAGTTCATATATTTATACAACCGTCGGCCAACTACGTGCTGGCCCAGGATATTTAATTTGGTGTGTATGCGATGTTATAAACTGTTTGTAATCAATTTGACCCATACAAAGTGACCACAGCGAAGCGTTTTGAAATGTCAGTGTATTGTTTTATATCGACCATACACTCTATATGACCTAGATGAAAGTCGTTGTTTTAATCGATTAAAAAATCACTCGGAAAGAACTGTGTACTATCATTAATATGATCACGACTTTACACTAATACAACTGAATTTTTCGTTTGAAATCAGGTTTATTGAAACAGATTGTTATACTTCATCCTTGGTTATGTAAGTCGAAATTTAATACACGTAAGGAGTAAAACAAATCCTAGTTTTCTCTAAACTAACATATCCATACTAAAAAAATATACATCTGTTCTTGAAAAAAGAAGTCCTTCCGACTTGCCGACCATATTTTTGGAGGGGGTGGAAACCAGCATGGTATTTCTTTTTGGGGAAGTTATGTTAATCGAAATTTCATGTATGATTACATACTGAACCCTGATAAAGTACACAAGATGTTCAGCTCACACCATTCTTGCCTTGTAGATCATCTTGTTAATTAGGACTATTGTAAGTTCAGCAATACTTTAACATAAAGGCCACCTTTTAGTACCAAATATATAAATTAATACTGAGGCGATCTCATTGCCGAATTATTGAGGAAATTTGATAACCAGTCTGAAAATAAGTTGGCGTTATAACGAGGTGGGCTTGATTTTGAATTGGCCGCTAAGTAAGGTTTTACTGTATAAACAAATTATCTATTATATTTATTATACCTATAATATTATAATTCACGTTATGTCTTTAGGGATGATTTTTTTCCATTCTTAAACAAGCTTTTGTAATTCACGTTTTGTCCTGAGCTTTTTTGCGCCTTTCTTGACAGAATTATGGGAACACCTGTGACAGGCGTGTGTCCACTACAGTTGTACGCTCTCTATGTTGATCTGTTCCCTTTAAATCTTCACCAAACTTTGCAAAAATGTTCATAGGCACACCATCTCGGCCAAATTCTAAAAGTAGCAAAATCGTTCGCGGCACTCGTGAATTCTGGCCCAGATTCAGCAAAAAAATGATGAAATAGACATTGTCCGCTCTCTAAGTGGAACAGTTCAAATCTTCACTAGATAATTCTGACATGCGTATTTTGTGACAGTTTCGTCACTCTGATTTTCCTTGGTTTGCAGATAAATTCACTGGACCCTGTCTCAACCCAAAAGAATCTAAATATAATCACCATTTAGCTCGGCCTCCCAATGCTAGCCGCTATGATAGACACGAGAGAAAAAAATGTTGTTTTTTTTTTCAATTAAAAGGCTGCTGTAGATAATGCTAGGTATTAATTTCAAGAGATTTTAATTCTAGTTTCTTCAATGTGTAAGGCAAGAAATAAAACAAAAACCATCAATTCTAAATTATTATATTTTATGTCTCTGTTAAAGGAATTCTACTCCTCTTTGAAAAACGAAAATCATCGTCATTTATAAATATATTTTTCGTTAATATTCCATTGATAAGAATAGATTGCATAGATTCAGCATGTTTCAATCTTAATTACATGTATAATAGCATTTGTCTGGAGCATTACAAAAATATACCCGCTACCACAGAGTATTAAGTATATGAGTAAGAAACGAACCTTTCGCACTAACATGATGAGGAAATACAATATTAATGAGGGTAATAAAATGAGCGACCACATTTGCGTACACAAACTTACAAATACTATGAGAAAACTTACACATCGACCCTCGTTTAAAATCAATTGAAACTATGCAGAATTGTTCAACATTTACATCAGCAATTGTTTAATATTTACCGAAGACTTAACATTCATAGTGCCCGGTTGTGATTTCAATACACATGGAGTGTTACGGAAGTTAACTTGGCCGCTCGAAAACAATTTAACAAAATGTCGTCTGCTCCATGTACATAACGAAAAGTAAAACGGACTATTACTCAACAATGGAACCAAATTACGCTTGTATTGCGCAAGAAAAATAGATCCTTCTATTACAGTCAAGTTATGTACAAATTGACCATGTCACGGCGAGTGTTAAGGTTGAGCAGACGGTCATATGTATAGGTAAGTATGTAGCTGGTCAGCAGTGTCCCCGGCTGACCGATACAAGTTGACCGATAGATGAACCTTAAGTACGCCTTATATCTATGACTGCTCTAGTTTGCAAGTTCACTGTGACCCAACCGTGTCAAATCAATAGCATGTATTTACCTTAGCCAGTCTTTTACCCCCTCATTCAATTAATATCACCGGAGCAAGTTGATCTTGTATTGTACATCGTAACGAAAACTTTTTTCCCGATACGTGTATTAGTTAAATGACACGAGATTTACGATTAGGTCACATTGACACTACGTAGCCTATATTCAGTTCATAGTCTATACTGAGCAGTTAGCTAAATAACAGAGATTCGGTAAACAATATAAACAACAGTTTTCGTGTTTTCCTGTTTAAGTTTCTTCTCGTTGAAAGGATTTAACTATTAACTAAGGATTTTCACGCCGGTTTAAATAGGTTGTTCGAATATATGTGACTTGAAATGAAATCCGACACTTGCAAAAAGGTCAGATTATGTAGTGTTACATATTATTTTTACTATTGAAACGATTTTCGCTAAAATTATGTTACTTCAATGCCTCGGCGGACTTAAGGCTATTTCGGTGGATAAGTTCTGATCAAGGTAAGATATAGTTATATTCAGTTATTTGGATTTTTGAATTTCGAGCAGTTTAGTGTCCTACCCAACAAATGGTCAGGTGTATCAAAGATAAAAAAAACTTTTTTCATGTTTAATTGATTACTCCTTCTGAAAATTTACTAATTACTTATAACATTTATACTTTTCTGAACAAACAGTTTCTACATTCGTGGACTCTTCTAAGAAATGGCCCGTGGTCTTAAGTATACATATAAATGCATTATTTTGTTATATTATTTTAAAACCTATTTATTTTCGAGGGCTTAATTTAGTTTCTGCCCAAACAAATGACAAAAATGTGTATTACTTTATTACAAATTATATGAAAAAATAAAACCTTGTCGCATTTTGGCGCAAAAATGATACATTTGATCAAAATTTAATAAAATACAATTATGACTCCACCGAACATTGATCAGGTATTGCAGACAAATAGAACACGAAGTCACTAGGGCGTGTTTAAAGTCTGTGTGGTCGGGGACGGCGCCCTGTTGCACTTAAGAGTCGAGGAGTAGTAATGTTTATCCTTGAGCAATGACTGGATCGAATTTTAATTTTGGAAACCATGTCACGAAACGCACCATATATAAGGTTATCTGTCCAAGTTGTTGAAAGACAATTCGTGAACAATGTGGGCGACCAGTTCTCTTATAGAATGAAATTGTAACGTTTTTTAAAAACAACCTGACTGGCGTAGATATTACAAATATACAAATGTATTATCAATTGTCGGTAATTACTTCTGTAGCCTGTAGAAGCCTATCTTAATAGTTTGTTATCCATTATCTATCTGAAACTAAATATGTAGCGAACGAGTTCACCAAATGTGTGTTTCTTATTCTGCATGTAGGTTAACAGTTTTATATCATATGCGCAATAATAATACTTTTTAAGTTGAGGCAATTCGACCCTGATTGGTTATATATCGCCCAGTAAGATAAGTGAGCAAAAGAAATTTTGATTTATGTTTGTTTAGCATTTATATTTCGTTTAAGAGAGATAAAACACTTTTGAAGCGAGTTAATAATTGAACAAGTCTTTTATAGAATGAACTTAGAAGAATTTAGAGCGTTATAAAGTGAAGTCGGTATAACTTATAAAGATATGTTTGATGGTAAACGATTCTCGACAGGGAATACATTCAAATAATTGTTCCTCTTTTAAAAAATATCTGAGTTAAATATGTGTGACCAGCACAGCAATAAGCAAACATCTTATTTGTGAATAGTCATATTTCCATTGTGCCATTGATCTTTTAACATAACGAAATTTATTCTAGAAAACATTGCATCAGTAATCTTGCCATTTAGACACAATAATAAACTACAACAAAACATCGTCTGTTTTATCAAACTGGTCCTTAATACCGTATGAAGATTGCAACTAAGGAATGGAAATACTTATTATGATTCCTGTTATGATTACATCTTTTTTTTTGTCACATTAACATATAAATAAACGAGGTGATGGATAATGAACTGAACTTAATAATGCTAAGATAGACTGGTTTGTCTAAGAAGAGTTCAGATAATGGGTTAATTAAGACTATAAAACTGACATCACTGAATCTTGGTCATAATAGATCAGTTTATTGCTATTGTTGCTAAAATGGTGTCGGTACTTATGGAATTGATTAAACTTTATGCCTGGAATGTTTTTTTACGAATAAACATCGAAATTTTAAAGGAATGCTGTGTAAGTGTTAATACATAAAGAAATGTCCCAAACAGTAGTGCATAAATATAATACATAAAGAAATATCCCAAACAGTAGTGTATAAATATCATACATAAAGAAATATCCCAAACAGTAGTGTATAAATATAATACATAAAGAAATGTCCCAAACAGTAGGGTATAAATATAATACATAAAATATAATACATAAAGAAATGTCCCAAACAGTAGTGTATAGATATAATACATAAAGAAATGTCCCAAACAGTAGGGTATAAATATAATACATAAAGGAATGTCCCAAACAGTAGGGTATAAATATAATACATAAAGAAATGTTCCAAACAGTAGTGTATAAATATAATACATAAAGAAATGTCCCAAACAGTAGGGTATAAATATAATGCATAAAGAAATGTTCCAAACAGTAGTGTATAAACATAATACATAAAGAAATGTCCCAAACAGTAGTGTATAAATATAATACATAAAGAAATGTCCCAAACAGTAGTGTATAAATATTATACATAAAGAAATGTCCCAAACAGTAGTGTATAAATATAATACATAAAGAAATGTCCCAAACAGTGGTGTATAAATATTATACATAAAGAAATGTCCCAAACAGTTGGGTATAAATATAATACATAAAGAAATGTCCCAAACAGTAGTGTATAAATATGTCATGATTAATTTCAAATAATACTGGTTTAAGATACAAACCACATTTATCATCTATGTATAGTACTAAAATTAAATGACTTTTATTTTTATCGTTAAATTGTGGGCTGCAAATCATGTGTGAAATCGTTTTAGCTAATGTTACTAGCTACTTCAAAAAGGCGATGTCCGCCAGCAAGCCTAAACAAACACGTAATGGATTTTCTCAAATCAAAATAGAGACGCATGTAGTTACGGAATGTAATATAAAATGCGCTTGTAATGATTCAGATTCTTCATCCCCTGATGAATTGACTAAGATAAACATTGGTGACCTTGTAACGTGTCTGATGGTGATATCGCATCGGATAAAATTTATCTGGAAAATAACAGAAAACATAACAAAATTTCTCATATTCCGAAGATGAACTAGAAATTTTTATCTTTGTGGGTTTTTTATTAACATTTGAATATACATTTGGAAATTCTTAGACCTTGCGTGCTTTCCATAGAAATTAATGTTAAAATCGGACATTAAACCTTTAAATCTTCTTTGGAATATTTGAAATACATGTATTCATACTACTAAAAATTTGTACTTTTTCGTTTGATTACAACAAAACATTTAAAAAACGCAAGCTCGCATGTTTTGTACAAGATTAAAGACAAATATACCGGCTATATTCATTGATGCATTAAAGTTTGATTTTACATGCATAGTGAACACGGGAAACAGAAATCCTTGAAAAACAACATTTTGCTATTGTTTCATTGTTTATTATGGCGAATCAATGGTTAAGAAGACATCTTACCTCCATGGAAATGAATAGAGAGTCGGTATATTGCCGGTCGGCATGAACTAAAGACATGTTGCAGAAACTTGAACGTGTCACACAGGGTCGTCAACGAATGCGGAACGGCTTCTAAATTCATGGAAATGCGTCACATTTACATTGTGGGATGGCTTAAAATCATTACCACGAGCACAAGACTTTTTGTCATCTTGGCTCAACAATCGCTTTAAGATTGCTATTTTCCTGCGAACCCGCTTCCAAAATACAGCTATCTGCACAAACGATAAGGAATCGTTTGCATGAAGCTGGTTTGAATGCAAGAAACCTTGTCATTCGCGATCCCTTGTCGGATAATCTTGTCAGAAAACGTTAACATTGGGCCCGTGAATTTGTTAGAAGGACACCTAATGACTGGACTCCTATGCTCTTTACTGGTGAGTCAAGGCTTTGCCAAGACTCTACGGGCAGACGTGTCAGAGCGTTGGGAAGGCGAAATACACGCTTTGCTGACTTAGTAGCCCCTATCAAAGTTTGTGTAATATATTCATGAAAATACAAATATTCAAATTTTACTAAGTTGATATTTTGAGATACACTTGGATTTATTGACCAATTATCTTTAGGCAAGCAAGTACAAGTATTTCAAAACAAACATAAATCCATCAGCATTTAAAGGTTGAAATTGCATTCATGTAAATGTCATTTCCGATGAACCATTCGCACTTTATATACAAATGTTTCTAGTCATATAAACAATGCATGAACACCTCGCTTAGATTGTACCGCCACGAAATACCCAATGCTTCTTGTCATTAGAAGAATGAAAGAGGGAAAGAGAGAGAACAATATGGTAACGGTTTCACTAATTTCGTGTTACATAAAACATTTGTCCTGTATAAGCATATTAGACTTAATTATGTAATTCATAGAAAAATAATCTTACTACAAAATGGCGTTGGTTGAGATAATAATATTCATTACAGTAAAGTTCAGCGGACTGACAGAAAGTGGTCCTATTATCGAGTCGGTGTTAATATCGAGACTCAACGCCACATTACAGTAAATAGCGTTATAATTATTACTTAATTCATAATCTTTCGTCTAGTAATTAGGTTACTGTATTTGTTATGTGACACTTTCATATAAAAGTGAACGTCCACTTGTGTTGAAAATTGGGGAAAATCTTCAATAAAAATAAGAAAAAAAACTCGGTAAAATCGTTTCAATTAAGGCAAACGATAAACTATCACGAATAATATGAAAATGTATATTGAACATGTTTGGCGCTAAACATGGATGAAAATTTTCTTTAGTTTCGTAATTCTATAAACATTTTGCTTCAGCAACGTATACAGGTACAGATATTGTACCTTTATTTCCTACAATGGCGGCTCTAGCATACTTCTTGAACATGTACACGTATAATCATATTAATGTCGTACGACTTTGATATGTAATAATAGTAATGTTATAGATAGATATACAATGTAGATAATTTATATAATTCTTTATTTGACGTATGTATAAAATACATTGTCATAAAACTAGTACGACGCTTACAAGCACAATTATCTTAAACATATTTGATATAAATGTAATTAATGTCAATTCGTAAATCACTGACGGAGAGGTACCTCTCTGGTCGAGTGGTTATGGCCTCTGACTAGTATTAGATCATTAGCCCCTCACCGCTTCGAGTATCACCCGGGACCAAATATCACATATGAGGTAGCAGTCTAGCTAGTTTACGATAGGTCGATGGTTTTACCCAGTTGTACACTTTGCGTCTTCCTCTACCGTTAAAGCTGGAAATTCACCAAATGGGTGGATTAATAGAAAACCCATGGAATTATTGATTTCTAAATAATTACCAATTATTCATTAGAAATCATTACAAACCGAAAGTTCATTTCATTGTAATATTATAATTTTGTCCAATGATTAATACCTTACTTGCGTTTATTTCTACATTCTTCGCTCTGGTTAAACAGTTTTATTATGCTTGCATAATTAATCGTCTATACCATTACTAAATGACCGAGTACAAAAGCCACATAGGTCAATATTGCACATAAAACTTGGCGAAATATTGTACTAAGAAAATCGAGAAATATCAAGCCATTTGCGACAGTCTTGCGATAACCTGAGCCTTGTCGACAAACGGTTAAGGTTTCGGTCAACTCAAGTGCATGGACATCTTATATCGACTGTTGTCAGGTGCATATGGCTGTCAACATATGACGATTTATGTAACAGTATTTTTATGAAAACCAACTTGCACTTTGTCTGTTAAATCAATCAGGTCGTTGTAATACATTTACCATTTACGTGAGCATTAAAAATGGACAGTTAGGTGTGTATTTTGTATTGTTCAAGTGATAATGTGTTCGAGCTCTCACTACACTCTAATAAAAATATTTATCTCTGTGTAATGATGTTTCCAGTCGTAATACAAACACTACGTAATAGATATGAACATGGTACGTGTAAGTCATTTTGCTATGCGTGACTGACCTGTATTTAATCTAACCAGACTTGTTATCGAGGAAATAAAGTACAGCAATAATACATTATTGAATTTGTCGAGTTAACCTTGAAGAATGAAGGCAACGACTGATACGTTAATATAAGCCAAGTGCAAAGAAGTAACCCTGCCAATAATTCAACAAAGATCCATGTTGTATACTGCATCATACGATGATTACTTTGAAGGAACTTACTGCTTACAATTATTACAAATTAAATCTAAACTCTGCAAGGGTACTTTATTATCTCCCATTAAATGTCATTAATTTGTATCGCAAAGGGTATCATTCACTGTGCGGAGTTAGCAATAATCCACTGTCCAGCATTTTGAAGAGAGATTTTTTATAATAATTTTATACAGGAACTGAATGCTTCAGAGGTTCCTACCCGGTCCGTTTGCTGTACCGTAGAAATATTTAGAAGTTAGAACTTTTCAAAAGTATACAGTAGCGCACGGTTATTCTGTTAATATCTAGGGACCCGAACAGTTACTTCCCTGCATCCGAATATCTTCACCTTAACCAATCTCTCTCCAGGGATGTCATTTTCATCCCCCACTACAATTATGGGTTAAATGTAAGGTTAAATTAAGGAGTTAATCAAAAGGCGACTAGAAACAAGATGGCCGCCCTTGTCGTCACAAAATCTAGACAACCTTGAAAATTAAATCAAGTAAAGAAACTGAAGATCCTGACGATATCTTCACCAATATCAGAAACTTGCGTTTTATTTAGCATCCAAAAAAAGTTTGGTAATAAATAACATTAGTTTCTTACAATAACTTTACTAAACTTTACCTCAAAATTATGCTCAAATCTACCCCAGTGGTTAATCTAACTAATATTTGTACACTTTGGGACTGTGATTTATTTGGGTTATTATAAGTGAGTCAATTCATGGGTGCTAAATGACTGTGATTCACTCGGTGGTCTTAATTTTCACGTGACCTCTCAGTTGACTGTTCGTTCAGGTTTGACTGTATGTATAGTTAGAACACGATTATGGACATGACCGGGGTTATGTAAATAAATACGTCTTTCCAATAATTTCTTCGAAACGAGCTAATTGATTAGAATCAGTTATGCATAGTGCAAGGGATCGATTACTTCTTAATAGAGCCAGTTTTATTTTGTGGTTGTTGTTGCTACTTTGCACTATTTATCAAATTGTCGTAAGCATTCCGCCCACAAACAAAATGTGCTCTGTAGACGCAAGTGATTCTGCTATTTATAATAAAAATCACATTTACTTATTAATGATATTTTAAAATGAGCTTCTCCTTCAATGCATATTTGAACAGCGTTTGGTCAATATATTAATTTTACATTCTGTAAATTCTCTTTGGAAATTCTCTGATTAATCAAGAACTGATTGGGGTAAATAGGGTCGAATACATCTTATGCATGAACACTAGCAAGCTTCATTGTAATGATCTGATGCATTCTTATATTTAGAAAAATAGCTATTCGCATTAGACTCGTCCTTGAATATTGTTAAAGTTTGGTAACACTACACGTGTTTAATCTGTCTTTAAGGTTAACCCTTTGTTTGCGTTTGGTTTCTGTATTTTAGGGGCCAAGTATTTGTAAAACAAAGCTTAAGGCAACGACAGAAAATCGTTCACTTGCGTCCGGTACACAATTCAACCAAAGTCTTTCATATGGCAATATGCAAATTAACTCTTAAAACGTGGCGATACCTAGAGATTGGTCAAAATTTATTCAGCATCCGCACTTATTTAGATGAAAAGGTCACGGTCCATCATTGTCGAAAAGGGCTTATTTGACAGCTGTAAAATTAATTTTCTATAGCCATCGGCTGACCTTGGGACAATTTTAGTGGTTTGATCTTTAGCATTCATGCGTCCAGGGAACAATGCATGTCAATAAAACACAAGCTCTCCAATAATGGAGGGCGAAGTAGACGCTATCATATTTTCTCTCAGCGGCCTGACATCCAAACTGACCTTAAACACCTTGAAAATTGCCCGGGTCAAGTTTGGGTAAAAGCGATATACACTGAATCGGGGTCGTTTCAGGTGAGTCCAGTTTGTAGCCCGATAAAGTGTTCTCTCCTGATAAGGGTCCATTCGGCGTTTTTGTGTTAATTTAATATTTGAACATAGATTAGCATTTTCACGCCTACCCTTGACCTTCAACTGATAAAGAATTATTTTTAGACTTGAGAATGAAATCTTTATCTTGCGCAACGCGCCGTCATATATAAATCATTCCAAACTTTCTAGGTCAAATTTGTCGTTTTTCAATACATGTACCTGTATTTACATGCATATAACACAGCACTATGTTTTCTTTCTAATGTACTGCATGTATATTTAAAACCTAATTTAAATTTCATAGTGATTATAAAACAACAGATATATAGATATAATGCATTTATTTCAAGACCATTCGTATATCACCAGCAATTGGAAAACTGCATTTTATAAACTAAAGATAGAGAAAAGCTGTTTGTGATAGAAAATAAATGGCGGTAAGAAAGTTAGAAAACCAAATGCTAGACGATGCTAAAAACAAAGATCACTCGAGTCTAAAATCAGTAGTCAGACGATGCTTGAAGCAAAGACCACACGAGCCTAGAAACAAAGGTCAGACTAGGCTAAAAAACAGTGGTTAGTCAAGGCAAAAACACAAAGGCCACAGGAATTTAAAATCAAAAGTTAGACAAGGCCAGAAATGAAGGCTATGTGACGGATATAGAAAAGTAATACGCTTAATTTGCTTATAGTTATTGTAAATTAAACAGAAACGTTTACAAACAACTAATTGTGTGAAATATTTTCAAAACTATTCCTGTACGGTTACGCAAATTGCGACATTCACAATATCCTTTGTCGCCGGAAAAGTTTAAATTTCATAAATATCAAGCAAGCAGTTGTTGTGGAATTTGTTCAGCTATCAAATCATGTTGTCATAAAGTCGCCTGGAGTTTTATCTAATAATGACGATGAGGCTTGACTTTTTGTCTACAATTACATTGCTGATATGTCACATATTGAGTGATCGACCGGTGACTGTATGAGTATTCCCCCCTTACGTTGACCAATCATAAATTTTATTATTTTTATTAGACAAGAGGAACGGGATTAGTGATAGAAATCGTGGCAAGTCTTTGTGAACACTTGCATTATGTGACCGTTCATTGAATTTTGCTCGCTGTTAGTATGTAGAACATTGCCCGCTTGTCTAAACGCTGTGTGGTCAACAACATGTTTCGATTGGTCGGCAAATTAGCCTTAGTTTTACATTTATGATTAATTTATTACATTTATACTCAACATCTGTATAACCGAATATAGTTTGACAAAGGATAATTAGTTGAGGTGCTGCTTGGTTCATTGGTTGGTTCATTCCAATGGATGTTAACTTTTCTTTCGTGTATGTTATTGGTGCCATTTTATTGATGTTGTTGTTTTGTTGATGTTGTTGTTGTTGTTTTGTTCTCTTGTTTACAAACTGTTTAACCCCCTCTAATTTTGACTTGACTTGGGCAATCTTGGTTGACTGGTTAATGTCCGTTTTCGCCCCTTTTGCTCGTCCGCCTGACGTCATCAATTAGTTTGCAAGCATTCAAAAGATCTCTTCTAAAATCTAGATTCTGTTCAGTTTGACTCGTTTTTTTTGCTGACCAAGTTGTTTTATTTAGGGCATGTGTTAATAGAAAGACCACGGTCAGATTGTTTATAATGTGCCAGACGGTCTGACTATTTCAGTTTTTCTTGACGATCTGTTCTTTTCCACCAATCTGAAGTCTACATGTTATAAAATTCGGATTTTTCTTTTCATTCCATCAATTTAGGTTTAAAATACACACAAATTCTCACAACAATTCAATTTTCTAGCATGTACATGTATATACAAATATATCTGATAACATTGTAATGCAGACTGCTTGTTCCGTCTCTATATTTTATGTGCGTTTAACGTCCGACAATTAGTTAAAACAAGCTCGTATAAAGTTTCTGAATTCAAAGCATCTGCGGTTGATCTGAGGTTAACATTGGTCAAGCTCCTATTAATTTTGTGAAATGTCATTTAAGGACACCCACCCAATTAATAGTCGGGAAAACTCGGTAGTTATCGGCAAACTCCGGTATTTCAAGGTAACCCGTCTTATCAAAATATGTAAAAAAATGTTGCAACTTGAGCTATGAATTGATTCCTTCTGTTTTATTCACTACTGTGTTAGTACGCGTGATTAAATTTGTGGTTAAATTACAAAGTGTATGTTGATTTGACGAAAATTTAGAACGCATGTTCTGAACTGCACGCACTTGAATACTTGAGTCAACCAATCAGTGGTGGATGTTATGTAACAGTTAAATATTTCAGTCTACCCAGGTCACCACAAACTAAGGGAATCTTGACAAAAGTACATACATGTAACGCCATTTCGTCTGTCTGTGAAATGGCTATAAAGTTTTTAAATCTCACATTCCGTGCCATATTATGGGCAATACATTTGTATTTCTATACTATGAACTACATGCGTGTTTGTTCAGGCATTAGATCAATAAAATCATGTCTCGATACACAAGGAACATTTGACAGCATTATGTACTAAATAAATTTATGCATGACACGCAACTTATAAAAAACGCGCTATGATTCTATTGTATGTATATGTATTGTATAGGTATCACTGTCAGATATTAGTATTAGATTTGTGTTATTAAACATTTCATTTACTATTTGCTCCAGTTTTGCGTTTATACAATGTATAAGCTCAACTTATGTTATATTTAATGGAGATTTTCTAATTTACTAGTGTTTCTTTATAATGCATATTTTAAAATTATCGTTTTTCATCTTTCAGTTCCATAGTATATCTTAAGTGTAATCTTTTCTGAGTAGAGAAATTATCATCGCTGTCATCATTATATTAAACTTAAATATGTCCAATAATTCATTTTTTGCAAATATTTTTTCCAGTCTTCATTAAACTGATTTACAATAATGTTGTACAGGAAAACCTCGTCAATATGACCACTGTGTGAACCAAATGGAATGGCTTAATATTTACGTCGTCTAATTATACAGTTGAAATTGTTTAAGCCATGGTTTAGTGGTTGTATTAATGAGGTGATCTTAATGTTGAAGCGGTCGCTAAGTGATATTTAATCTTAAATTTACAAGTGTTATTAGAGCATTTTTAAGTCACTCGTGTGTTTGTTAGATTTTATAACGTCTTTCTTTTCTGTTCAATCTGTTGCTATATTCCTGTCTTCCGGTTTCGACACCTTGGCGACAGACTCTTTGATTAAGTTTGTAAATTTGGTCTCTGGAGTCAATCATTCTTACTTTTATCTCTCTGGGGTTTAACGTCGCACCAACAGCTAGGGTCATTTGGTGACAGGTTCAGCTTTAACGCTGGAGGAAGACCCTAGGCTTAAACCTGGGTTGAACCTATGACCTTCTGCTATGCTAGCTAGACAGTTTTCTCGCATGTGAAGTTCATCTGGTCCCACTAAAGGGATTTGAACTCAAAGCTGTGTGGGGTCTGTAATTACTAGTCAGAGACCAGAACCACTTGACTGCGGAGCCCCTATAGCTACATTCATTCTCAACATTTTTATGGAATAAATGTGAATGATGAAGTATGAATATTAGTCATCTTGTAAGTGAATGGATGATATGTGAGCTTTCATGTTCTATGTTATTAGTATACACGGTCGGCAAATTGTTTTTGCTGATTTTTACTTCCCAGTTACCTAGGTTCCCGTGCTATTATATCATAAAGTCATGTAAAGAGAAGGAATTTTCTTGCTAAGACACTCATTAGCCTATATTCATTGGTCCAGTTTACAAGCCTGTGAAACTGTACAAAGCCTTGACATCTCACGTTCTTTCTTGTAGCGATTTACTTTGGACGAGCAGTTTCGACCGATGAAGCGATATCCCCTCCCGCGTTCATAAGGGGGACGTGTTGACCAAAACCAAAAACAAAATTGTTGAAATCAAGTGTCGTCGAGATATCTAAAGATTTGCAGTTATCAGTTTGAAGGCTCTTGGGCAAATATACGTATATCAGTTTGGCTTATACATGACCACAATTGTCGGGTACAATACCAGTATGCACTGAGAAAAATATGTTCTGACATCCAAATGCACCGACACCCTTGACCCGATGACCTATTTGTTCTTTGTCATCGTACGTGAGTTTGTTCAGTTAATCTGTTTATAATGGACAGTTGCACTGTCAATAATGGCCAAACTTTGTACGATTGCGTCAATTAATTAAGTGGTCGACTAGTGCATTTTGACGTCTGTCAACGTGCACATCGTAATTTGACATTAACTGCTCGAAAATTAGTCCAAATCATTTATACCGTTTAATACGAGAGGAAGTAGCGATAACGTTCATAAACCCCGTCCTGAGGTGACCCCGCGTTTATAGTGCGGTGCTCTATAGGAAAATATGCTGTATCTTAGTGTCAGGTTAGGTCAGTCGCTCGGTGACCTTATGATGACCCTCATGCTTCGCCGTTCTATTTATCACATTTAAACAAAACCTACCAGTCTCTGATACGGGCTATTGTTGACCAGCGAAAAAGTCCAGCAATTTTATCTAATGTCCAGTAATTTGCTACCAAGTGATTTTGTGCGCGAAATATTGAAGGAAAAAATAATAAAAAGGATATTCGTATTTATTTCATATTTCACCTTTACAACATGTGAACAACTGGATTTACTTAATTGTCATTAAAGGTGTTCAATTGTTCTAGCTAAAACTAATCGCAGACAATAGGTAAAGTAACTTTAGTATATTTTTGCATTGTCTTTTTGTTATTATATGAATATAATCTACCTCACAAAAATATACGCATGTACTTTTATATTTCATCATTCGCGACATAATCAGCAGTTATGTGTAAGATATCGTCGTCATAATCACTTTTGTTGCCACTTGTTGTTTTATCACAAGTCATAGCATTAACTTGCCAATTTATACTGTCAATTCATTGATCAGATAGCCTAATATTGTTCTAAAGCCTTCGAAGGATTGAGTAAAATGTTTACACCCAGTAGATTATTGTCTATGAAATAGCCATAAATTATCTTACCTGTGACGTTTTGTACGTGCTCTGCTACGGGTTCCAACTGGCCACGTCGTCAGAGTTTGTGGGCCTGCTTCATTAATTTGATAGTTGTCAAAACTACAAATTGATCAGTAGTACTTTTGTCTTTACTAATAATCCAGTTATTGGAGTAGTTTCACGTTAATTATGGTTACATGGCGTTACATATTACGTTTTAATGCATACTAAACGGAATTCTGTTCTGTTCTGTTCTGTTTTGTTTTTGTTTGCCCATGGTTTTCTGTTCTGTTCCGATGTTGATTAGTTTGTGGCAGGATTGTACGTTTTAATGATTGTGTTCTGTACTGTAAAAATAACTGATCTTATTCTTAATTATTTTTCAAACATATAATCTTTTTAAACATTAGATTTACAATTCAATTCAGTACATCCGTACAGCCTTATTATTTGAACTTTTCGTAGGTAAATATGTCCTTATGCAATTAAAATGGTAAAAAGATGGCGGTGACGTTTGTAGATGATTGTATGTGGCTATTTCTACATTTTTGAGCGCTTTTTTGCGAAACTGGCATACAAAGTGTGTAGTTTTCATCTAAATTTTGTATGATAAAATTATTTATTTAAAATAACATGCAGTGCTAATCTTAATATGAATTAATTAATTAAATGACTAATTGATCATTCTATGTATATATTTTATTTGTTCGTTCGTTCGTTTTCAATTGTTTTTGTTAATTTATTTATTTGTTTTATTTATTTTGTCTTATTTATTTATCTTATCTATTTGTTTGTTTGTTTGTTTGTTTGTTTGTTTGTTTGTTTGTTTGTTTGTTTGTTTGTTTGTTAAGAAATAAATAAATGAATATATATATAATGCTTTCTTTAGTGTGAAAAAAGTGATTGTTTACATGTATTCAACTACCTGCGGGACGATATTTCCACAACTTCTATTAACATTCGTCTTTTGTAACTGGAAATTTAGTGCGTAAACAAGTCCTAGCGCGTTCTATGCGCGGTTGTGAGGACTATGGGTATTTTCTATGATATCTGCAAGTTGTTGGGAGTTTTATACTGAATAGTAAGAAGTTATTTCATTTGAAAAGCATTATTTTCACTGCTTCTTAAGACTTTTCAGTCGTATTTGGGGGAAATTTAGAAAGATAATCGGTGACATGAATTTCAAACCAATGAATTTTATTGAAATTTTTTCTCAGTTAGAAAATCAATGACAAAAATCCATTGTTTGGAATTCAAACTTTTTTCTCAGTTATATTTCTACTAAACGTGTTTTTCTTGTGAGGATAAGTTGGGTTGACTTCATCCGCACGTGGGGAAGTTTTTATTTTGCCTTTTTTTGTTATACAATTGACGTTGAGTTCTGATTGATGTATAAGACTATTCGATTTTTTTCTTTATGCAAAAAGCATAATTGAGGGGAGTGTAAGTTATGAATTTTTCCGTCAAAATGGAGTTGATGATAATAGGTTGTTTTGATGTAAGGACTTATTTTGCATCGACTGTTTTATTGTTTGTTCGTTGTTTTGGAGCATTCATGTTAACAATATTACGAGTAACTATGCCAACATAAACACCATATTGTTTTATTGTTATAAAATATTGCGCAAGTGCTTTGAAAATTATATTTAAATATTAGGTATTTGTATATTTAAAGTCTTGCGCTTCAAGATGAAAAGGAAATGGAAAAATGAATTATGAGGTCTGGAAGTGTTAAAGTATTTTCTTATAAAAAAGGATAGGTACCAACACAAAGTTTATATTCAGTAGTCTGTTCTGGGTGAAATAAATCACGCCATTCAATCAGTTTGTGTTTGTTCAGACAAGACTCAACAGGATATTTTATGTTTTATACCCTGAAAAAATGACAACATTATCTCAGTTCCGATTAAGATCAATTATCGACATTTATTTACTTGTTGGTGTAAGTTCTAACTTTGCTTTTTCGCGAATCGGATTGAATTCTATTCAGGCTTGATACCTAATGTTAAGTAAGATTCATTGAGTTCCTTATGCACAAGCTAACTATATTTATTTAATTAGAATGATTTTGATTTGAATTGCGTCAAAAACGAGGTAGGATTGCTTATTAATGACGCTCCGGACGTTACGGCGACCGCGTTCTTTCAAAAATGTGCGGCGCTGGTTTGAAACTTCCTTGAAAAAAATCTTTTTAAAAATGTTTGCTATCAGTTGTTAATTATTGGTATCAATACTGATACCAGATGCTTAGGTTTAAATTCTCTTAGAACGGTTTTTCTTAAGTTGACAAAAATGTGAACAGATATACGTATTCTCAGATGCTTATAAACTGTGTATGGTGTTTTTTTTTATTATCTATTAATACTCCCATCGCAATTGCTAAGTAACGAATGTTTTTGTTCAAAGTCAGCGTGCCATCACCGTAAATTGTCATTTTCTGGTTTATTTTTGAAATCAATTATAATATGAGAATTTATATTCACTAGAAAATACTTGTATGCTAATTAATGGTCAGTCGTGGATTCGAGAAATTCGACGATAGTGCCTGGGTGTGTTTGATTCCAGGCCAAGTGACATTGTAGTAGGCTTTCCACAGCGATCAGTTGTCTTCAACTGAGAAACGTTGCATAACCCGAATATCGTTTTATGTTGTTGTTGATGTATTAATGCGCCGCGCATGCGCTCTGTGGTGAGGGTCGTTTCAGGATAAAATCACAGTTCATTTGAGGTAAACTATCATGGGTTCATCTAGCGAACAGTCTAAAAATAGAACAAACAGTTCAGTCACTCTGTTCCATACACACTTCAGCCTTTATTCTCTTATGATCGAACCGAACTACAGTGACATGTCATTGACGTTTTAAGATTAATACTAAGTGTCCAGGGCTGACCATAGGCATTTATGTGATGTCATGTTAGCGAATCACATTATCTGTGAAATTTAAACAGTGTGGGCTGTGGAACGTTTTGCGTTTTTGTGAGTATTCTGCATTGTAGAAATATACATACATATAGTTGTATAATTTTTATTTTTTTCATGTCATTTTCATTAAATATGATAAGTTTGGTTAGTGCTAAGATCTTACTATCTAACTGACTAATTCTCTGACATTGTGTTGGTTAATTTTTTGTATCTTGAGAAATTGGCGTGAATCTGAATTTCGAGAAAAGAAATGGTGATTTTTTAAACAGTAAGATTTTGTGTTTTGATTTAATGTTCCCTGTGTTCTGTCGAATTTGTTGCAGTCAGTGTGTCAAGTTTCTTTTTGTTCAGAAGATTGGAGCTTATGTTCAGATATTTTATTCATAAACATTTCAGTTAATTTTTTACGCACTTGCTACTACCAGATATGCATTACTAGTCTAATATTAAACTACTAAATTAATACCAATGTATTCGATCTACATTTTTATTTATTTATTTATTTATTTATTTATTTATTTATTTATTTATTTATTTATTTATTTATTTATTCATTTATTCATTTATTTATTCATTTATTTATTCATTTATTTATTTATTTATTGTTACCTGCGATTAAATGTCTTACTATTGAACTTAACACTCGCAAATATTAGACTATTATTAAATTATAGAATTTGGCACAATTAGATTACTCTTATTTATTGTGCCAGTTTATCTGTTAAATTGTGTTTCCTTTTTTATCTTTATCTAACTGTATAAATATTTATTTGTTTTTCCTATTATTTTTGTGTTTTTGAAATTACATCTGTGTTTTTAATGAACTTGGAACCTGTTGTGGATGTAAACATTATAAAAAAATAATTCTCTTGGCAAGTTTTTCCGTTAACACAGTCAACCGAAGTCCCTAAAACTCTCACTCTCAGATTATTTCTGTGTGTTTATTTCAGCAATGTAACCATTTGTTAATTAAGTGACTAAACTCAAGACTGATATTCGTGATAAATTCCGTTCTAGAAAATAAAATTCTTTGTTAGCTCTACACATATTTGCCATTTCATGATTTTAGAGGAATTTAATCAGCTTGTTTAATATGTATATTTCCTAGTATTTTTTCTTTCATATTTACTTTAAAATAGTACCACTGGAACGCATATCTCGAACTGAAATACTTGATAAAAAGGGAAATTACTGTGTTTCCATAATTTCCTGTATTATATCAATACTTTTCGAGTTACTCCCCTTGTTTGATCTGGTTTGTGAAATCAATTGAACACGTACTTAACACTAAAATTAACGTAGCGACAGTCTATACCAAATGATAATATTTGTCAAATTTAGTTTTGTAGCAGAATTGTTTGAATTCATTTTTATTCAATATCACTATGTGAAGGCCCCGCTACACCAAACTAGTTCTTAAAAGGTCCAACCCCGTCCTGAAAATATCGTAAGACGGGTTGTGCAGTATTATTTTTCAAATAAACGCATTTAAAAAAGACTTTGAAACAAAACAGAATATAATTTTAGTTCGTGAATTCTATATGGGGCTAGCACATTGATGGGTTGTTGTGCAATAGTGTATTGAGGCCAAAAATGGTCACACGGACTACATATCAGTGATTTTGACAATTTGGGGACAAGGTCCGGATCCGGTCAAATTGGGAACAAATGCACAGTTTGATGCCAAAATTTGAAACTTTTAGGTCAGGAATTGGGAAAAAATATCTTTATTTTTTATTAGGATAGGTCCGTTTACCGGACCCAAACAAAGAAGGAAAAAAGTGGCTGGGTTTTAAATTTAATTCCACCCTGAAAAAGTGAACACCATTTCTGGATTCCTAGTTAGTGTCGCATTTTTCTTCACATTTTTATCCATTTAGTTTGTCTTTAACTGTTGTCTATCAGAATCTTTTTCTTTGAAAATTTACTTACTTTCATACTGATTTTTACAACACTAAGATGATTAGGTTTGTAGGGAATACATAGTAAATATTTATGTATATTATTGACCATTTGTTCGACACAATGTATTTATGTTAAATATTGTCCTGTTGTTTTTTTGTATTTTGGCTATCATACTATGACCAAAGCTAAATATTGTAGCTCATTTATTGAGCTAATATTAATGTTATTACTAATTCAAGACTCAATAATTTTTTTTTATTATCTGTTCTCGACGTGTAAATTAAATTTGCTGCTTACTTCCTAAAATTTCGTTTTCTCTTTCTATGAGACAGAAAGAACAACAAAAGAAAATCTGAGGTGAAAAAAATAAATAAAAGTGTTCAAACGTAATGAAGGCAGTACACATTCAAAAATTGAATTTTTACTTGTACAGTTCATACAAAAATAGAAGTTAATTTTTTGTAATTCGATCATGAATATGTCATTATATTATTTTTGATTTAGTGATAAATATGCCTTGTCTCTTTTCAGATGTGACTTTTCATTGAAAATTGATTTGTCTGAAACAAAATGCCACCGCCGAAAAAGCCAAAGGTCGGAAGGACATCCCTTGAGCAGTTTTTGTCGGAAGATGAGCGTGTAAATGGCTCACTTCATTTGTCACGGGAAGAAAGGAATTCCGATGGGAATAGTCCCACGGCTTCTGTTGACGAAGGATCAGACATGGAAGTATTTGTTAAGGCTGAAGACGCCGGGTTTGATCATTCTCTAAAATTACCCACTAGTGAGGGTAACCATGAAACATTGTTTCAAAAACTTTTCCGAAAATCGCAATCTATCGATGAACAAAAAGTGCCTGGAAGTCCGGAGCAGGAAATACTATCGCCGACATCTTCACCTACGGCAGAGGGTGATAAAATTGGAGCATTTAGGACTTATCGGGAACATATCAGATTACAGATGGAAAAAAGACCAGAAATGGCCGTGAAAGATGAATGTGTATCTCCAAGACAGGAAAAACTGGAACAGTTTAGCCCTGCCACTGATAAATCATTTGAGGCAAGTTCGTTCCCTGCACCTCGTTTAACGCAAGATCAGGGACGTTTGATAGACACTTTGGTGGCGTCTGCGTTGGCGAGCAGCGCAGCTCAAAGTATAATATATGGTGGAAGACCAACATACGGAGCTGTTGCTTCCATGGCTAATTTGACACGTGGACAGAATAATTCCGTCAACACGTGCAATGTGCGATCTTACGATTCCGAGCCTCATGATTTATCCAAGAAATCAGACAATAATAAACTTTTAAGCCACAGAATATATGAAAACTACTCGAACGTTACTGAAAAAGACCGACTTCAAAATGCCTATCGAGAATGGGCTATGAAACAAAACAAAGACTTCACGTTTGAAAGAAGCAAACATTATTTGGAAACACGGAGTAGAATTGTTGGACTGTTGTCCGAAAGGGTCGCTGACAGTCAGAATGAGGACCGATCATCTTCTCACATTTTAGAAAAAGAAAACATAGTTCACCCTGTACCTACGCGGTTCAATAACGGATTCTTTGGTCATGGTGGCATTAATGGCTTACTGAATGGCTATCAAAGGTTCGAGCAGCAAGCACAGCAAAGGTAATTTAAAAATTGAACATGAACTTTGGTGTTTGATTTTTTTGGGATATCTATTCTTTCAATATTTTATGGGAATGAATAGATCAGCCAATAGTTCAAGTTTACATTATTAATTTCATCAAAAATTTAATCACTCGTATAAAAATTTGTTCCTGTGATATGCAGAGAGCGTTTTTGGAAATATGTATTTTTCCTTATTTCAGTGCAAATTTATTGGAACTTGTGTGTGGTACACCGGTTTCAGTTTGAAATTTTAGATTTAATAAGAATTATTTGTGGATTTTACTGGTCTATGCATTGAATGCTTCTGGCATCCTTCAATATATTCTTTTTGAAATCATATTTTTGCTATTAACATAATACATGTTTACGTTCAGTATAACGGTGGTCTTAGTTTTATGCGACATTTTCTTGCAGTTATCAGAAATATATAACCTCCAACCGCATGTGTCCACTTGTGGAGGCAATAATGGGTTTTTTAATTTGAATTGAAGTTTTTGTTGCAAGCGAAAGGACCGCAGCTCGCACAAATTCGCCGTTTAGTTACTTCACGTTCGTCGAGTTCTAAACAACATAAATACACCAAATGTACCTCCAAGTGACTTCATTGGAATTAATTGTATTTATTTATATCGCTTTGATTCAATAATCTGAAATTTAATAATCTGAAGTAAATTCTCCTGTCACGAAGTTATTTACATGCATGTAATTCGATAGAATAAAAAAGTTCTCAAATGGCGTTGTACATTATCTTGAGTATTGAAGAGTTTCTGTTATGACAAAATTTCTCCAGTTAATTCCCTTGCACGTTCGGAGTTACGGCTGTTAAACCGTGGGTGAAAAGGTCGATTTAGCATGTAAACTGACCAGCGGTCAAAATTGTTTGACCTAGTGGCCAAGGCATGACTTTGAAATAAACAATACTGTGCTAAAAGTCGATCCCTCTACCTGATACAAAGCATGGAGATTGTTGACTCAGGCGCGAGGCATGTACTTATAGCGACATTTTTTTTAAATATTTTATTTATATTTCACTGTATGACACATTATATTTATTCAATGACCTCGCAAAATATCATTCATTGTTTTCTTATATACGCTCCAAGCATTTGATGTTTATTTGTTGGAGTTGACTGATATTTGCCAATGTAGTGCTGACTTCTCTGTGTGAGGAGTTTTAATTGATGTTTATCTGTTATTTTGAGGATTTTTTCACTTAATCATAGGAGATCACAATAATATTTGACTATTACATTTGTAATTTTTACTTCAATTTAATACACTCATACATATATATTGAAGTTAAAATATGCTGACACCCAGAGTCCATGTTTTCTGTAAAAATATAATTGTTGTCAAGTTTGATAATTGATATCTTACATATTTACATGTAACTTATCATCTCATTTAAGATTCTGAGGAAGTATGTTTAAGTAACATAACTCTTGTAGAGGTCTATTCTGTAGCTTGTAAATATGCATATGTGTACTGTAGTCGATAAACGACCTATTTTAAGTTAAATTCTAACTTGTTAGCCTTCGGTTAGTGTAGTGAGTTGGGTCTACTTTCATATCTTATGGTGATATTTTGTATTTTTCTTCCCCTATTGATGTGCATACATTTTCATAGCAGATCTGATTACCTTACTCCTCCCCTCAACCTGAGTCTGTGTAACAACACATGTCCACTTAATGAGTTATCTAATTTTGCTTTTAAAAGTAGAAATCCAAACATTTATGTACATCAAATAATGGGTTTAAATTGTTTTTGTATTTCTTTGGCAGTTGAACTTTCGCATTACTTACCAGTACTTTATTTAACCTTATGATGATGAAATATTCAAAAATTATTCTGGTTTTACACATTTTTTATTGGGGGTCAGGTATATACGGCATTGTTCATTTTATGCTGCCAAGTCATCCATTTCGGCCACTCACCATTGGCTAATGCAAAAATTCTTAGCTAATTATATTTGGATATTCAAAAATAGCATGTGCCTATTGCATTGAGTGCAAACTGTGACTTAATTGATTAGATTAGCTAAGTTCTAATTGGTTATGCCTTTGTACTAAGATTGCATTTATTCAAGATATTTGAGTTATTAGTATATTGATTTGTTGTTTATGTGCTGCTGTTAAATCACCACACATGTAGTCTTAGTTGTGGTCAGTGATTGTGTTTGTCTTATGTGTACTATTCTTGGAACAAAGGGAATCATGAATTAAAGATGGAGGCTTTAAGGAGTTTGTCAATACTGTGCTGAGAGGGCTAATTGTTTCCTTAGTTGTTTTGGTTCTGTATCTCATAAATGATACATGATAAAATTGTTTGACAATCTGTTTGAACATGCAGGTCAAAACAATGAATGAAATCTGTAAACTCCATTGCTCAGTGGCTTAACTTAGTTTTAGGGCTCTTTGTACCAACTGTCTCTTTCTCTCTTGTAATGACTGATGGATTTTACATACTTTATTGTAATCTCTTTTATGCAGAAGTAAATACCATCAAGTGGTTACTTATTGTTTTGAATGGAGAATTGTTTTCAAATAAAGGATGTTTAATGGATTAAATGATATGACTGATGCTGAATTCCATATTGGCAGGAATTTTGTGGAAATAAAAACTGAGTATGAGTGTTCAGATTATGGCTGTATGCCTCAACAGAATAACAATGCATCAGTATTAAAACTTTTACAAGAACATAATGGAGCTTATCTGGGGTAGGTGGTTTAAATGTTCAATATATGTTAGAATAATGTGGCAACTATAAGTATTGTGTTTTAGGGTAATGGAAGCTTAGAGGTATTTAGTCATATGGCATTCATTACAATACTGAATAAGTTAATTCTTATGTTTTTATCGTTTTTTATGAGTACACATTGGTATTATGGAAAGGAAATTATTTGTGTTTACATCATATCACCCTACATAAACCTTCGTCAACTGGTACAAACACACAAATTAATTTTCTCCTGACCTGATGTCTCATGGTATAGTTGATATCGCTCTAATTTCACAGAGGACTTGTTTGAGAGTTTAGTTATATTGCGTACAAGAATCATGAAATAAAACATTTGAATGATTTCTTTAACATGTAAATATCAAGACTTGTGGTTTACAATCAAAATAAGGTATCTGGTAAATTGCTGTGATTTAAAGTATTGGAAAACAGTAACTATGACAATGCTGGAAAACCTATGCTATAAATAACTCACAGTATCTAACTTGCTTTCTGGTGCATGTATGTATTTTGTATATATGATGTTGGAATTCTTGTTGTTTTAACATTGAGCTATAAAATTTGGTTTTAGATACAAGAACAGATGTGCATATCCTTTTTTACAGATCCACCTTCGTAGTAGTATATATATGGAAGTCTTTAATCTTTCATCTTTTTACAGGGATTCGGGTGATCGACAGACGAATAAGACTGAGGATACAACTTGTATGATTTCTGCAGGAAATTACATGCCTGTCCAGTCCATGATGCCACCATCATCTGTGAATCAGAGCCCAACGTCGACCACTTTGGATCACAATGACCACAGGGATAGATACCACCCGGCACTTCTGAGCCCACATTTTCTGACAGATTCACGACGAATTAAGTCTGAGCCTTCTCATGGTAATGTATTACTTTGTGTTGTTTCTTTGTAATTATATTTCAAGTATGACATTTATGTACACATTTATAGTATTACAGTTCAATGGTTATTGTACTAGAATGATTCGAAATCATTTTGTCGTGGTTGATCTAGTTAATAAATAATTTGACCAGAATAATTTTGACAAATTTGATAGTGTTTATGTGGTAATTGTTAATTTCGAACCACTATTTGAAGCTATTCTATTGTATCCAGTTGAATTTTATGTATATTTTCAGGCTCAAATGTGAACAAATTGTGTCAAGTATGTAGTGACAATGCATCTGGATTCCATTATGGTGTTTGGTCGTGTGAAGGATGCAAGGCTTTTTTTAAGAGAAGCATCCAAGGTATGATTGATTTACCTCAGTCAAAAGGTCCATTTTACATCCATTGCATCATCTCTGTATCCCAAAGACCATGAAGTGAAATTTATTTGATTCTACAATTCTTAAGTCTACTTGGTTGACTGTGCTGTAGAAGTAATATTCAACTTCCTAGTGCATAGAAGTTTTATGTACATGTGGAGGCAAGATATTTGCTTTGATGAGATAAGTTTTAGTGATCTTAGCATTGTTTTAAAGTAACTAACTTTGAATCTCAAATCTCTTGCAGTTCCTAAGATATTAAAGGTTTTAACTAGAAGTCTGTGTTAACAAATTGACTTTTCTTATGTGCAGTTACGTTTTTTCTTTGTTCTAATTTAACTGTTTGTTTGGTTACAGGCCCTGTTGACTATGTGTGTCCTGCTACAAATACTTGTACTATTGACAAACATAGACGAAAAAGTTGCCAAGCTTGCCGGCTTAGAAAATGTTATGAAGTTGGGATGAACAAAGGTGTGTAGTAAATTTCACTCTCTTTGATAATTCACCGAATCCTGTATATAATTCAATAGTGCAGTTATATTGTGTACTAATAAGAGTATCAAATTTAACTTTATTCAACAAAAGTTTAATGTTAGTTCTATTTAGTGAATCTTAATCGATCTGTATAAAAATTTTACCAATCATGTCAGAAGGTTTGATACCCTGTCGTTGGCTTGGAAATACTTTATGAAAATATCCTTTTCTGTCCAATCTTCAGGGAGTCAAAGAAAAGAAAGGAAAACATCAGGTGCAGGGTCCCACACTAACAGATCTCCTAAACGACCAAGATCTGACTCAGGGGAACTCTTGAATGGTGTAGACAGTAGCCCTACTCCAGCTAAGGTAAGTGCCTAGATTTTCTGATGTTTGATTTTAAGTATCATGTTTGATTAACTTGATATTTTGTACTTTTTCTTCACATTAAAAATGTCAGAGATGTACTTTGACAATGTATATATTTCAGACCCTTATTAAAAGAGACTATTATTTGTGCTAAAGTATGTCAGAGAGTAAAATGTCTTTACAATTCTTAATTCTTTATCAATTGTTGGTTACACCATCACCATGACACTATGGAAAGACAATTATTACAGAACCCGTTTTTTTTTTGTTTTCATATGACTTATTGTCAGTGGGGTTTAATGCCGTTTTCCAACAATTTTTCAGTTATATATGGTAACCAGTTCACCTAACCAGTTTTCCTTGACTGTTTACTTACCAGTACTAACTTACCCTTCCACAAGGAGCCGGCAACTTCTCCATGTATGGAGGAAAATCAACATTTTTGTGAAATTTTCATAGAAGGGTATGATCTGCCTAGACTATGATTTGAACCCAAGATCTCCGGGTTACAAGTCCAGTGCTCTACAGAACCCGTGACACCACAGTCAGCATCTTGTGTTCATAACCAGTTGAGTTAACAAGGCTAGTAAACCAGAACAATATACAAGGAGCAGACATTATAGTTGATAGATGTGGTAAATTTGGTTTGTAATCATCTTTATTTATTTAAATTCTCGTATTTTATCTTTTTAGAATTCAAGAAAATCTCGTACAACTTTGATCATTGAAGCTCTAAGCAAAGCTGATCTGCCAAACTTAGAGAGTTATCACAATCATAGCCTTCCTCCTACAAAAGAACATCTCCTTGCTTCATTTGTAAAACTGGCTGAGAAGGAGCTGGTGTTCCTTATCAACTGGGCTAAAAATGTGCCTGGTAAGTTATCATGCTTTGTTAATTGTTATCTTGATGTTTTGTGGGGTTTATGTAAAGCTTATTTTGTCCGATTGGATTGAATATCTACCTGCTTTTATATGAGGTTTCAATTATTTTGAATTTATCACCACTTTGTAAAATGCATAGATCAGTCTCAGAATACTGCCATGCCATTGATCAAATTCAAAATGTTCACAGATTCAGCCAATGGGATGTTTCTGAGTTGTAGACATGTTTTCATGGTCAGATTTCTATTGTTTGATAATGTATACATGAAACTCCACAGCACAGCTTGGTTAATTTAGTGTTAAGGTGTCTTTTTTCGGCTGTATTGAATTTGATAATTCTTTGCTGTTTATATTAGGCATATGTAGAAGTAATATTTATATAATTCAATGGTTTTGGATAGAAGTTTGGGACATGAATCTGGGAGATAAAATTTATTAAGAAACAACGATTATTATATTTCAGGATATACAGAACTAAGCCTTGGAGATCAAGTCCATCTAATTGAATGTTGTTGGATGGAGTTACTCTTATTGAATTGTGCCTTTAGATCCATGGAGCATTCTGGACGCAGGCTCGTCATCGCTCCTGATCTTGTGCTTGATAGGTAGGGTCTTACAAACCAGTTCATTGTTTCATATAGATTTCATTTGTGTACAGCCAAGGAAAATGTACTTTGGTGTACCACTTTTTACTCAAAACGACTGCATGTACCTTAGTGTTTGGTCAATCATATCCTACCTTCTTATTACATATGACTATAAATTTGTCTGCTACATCGTTTGTTTTTAGGTGTGGATCTTGTGTTCTTATTTTTCTGTTATCAAAAGTCTATTAATGTTTTTAACAGCAAATCCATGTCCAAAAATGTATAGGGACAAAATGTACCTCCAAAGTATAAGAGGTGTGTTTAGAGGAGGGATGTTTTTCGACCTACCCTAAGTCTTAATGGTAAAGTGATCCTATTTTTCTAGCCTGATGACTTACATTTTTCATCCTACTTTCAGACCATATTGGTCTAACCTTGGCATGGGAGATGTCTTAGAGCAGGTTGCTGCTGTCTCAGATCAGCTTGTGCAATATAACCTCCACAAAGACGAGCTATTGTTGCTACAGGCAACTGTTCTTGCAAATGCAGGTAAGTTTGTCATTGTTCAATAACAACTTCTGGACCTTTTAGAATTCGATTCTGTCTTTTAAACTTTAAGTTGTTATTGAAAGCAATTGTACAATAAAAAATGTAATTTTTATTAAGGTCTGCATGTTGTAACATATAGAGATATTTGACAAAATATTAGCTATTTGTATTACCCTTATGAAAGAATTTACTATGGTTGTTTTGAAAAGAAACATTTTTATCTATTTAGTATCACTTACATGTTGATTTGACTTTCTGTTACAGTTACTGTTGCTCATTAAATAAATAAAATGAAAATAAAATGTACCACTTACTTTTCCTATTTGCAGAGGTGAGGAAGTTGGCCAGCTTCAATAAATTGCATGAAATACGACGAAATATTTTAGACAGTATCGTAGATATTGCGCAAAAATATCATCCAGACAATTTAAGGCATGTTCCATCATTATTGTTACTCCTTACACACATCCGACAGGCTGCTGAACGGGCAACAGCATACTTTCAGAGCGTGAAACGTGAAGGTAAAGTTACATTCTGTGATCTACTCACTGAAATGCTTGATGCTCAGTCGGACATAAAAAAGCCACAGATGTCTAGTGATTCAACGTAGCATGTTGTCATCAGGAAACTCTTCAGAAAGGAGGTGTGAACGCTCTTATTCAAGATTTGTTCTTGCAAAGGAGTTTTCTTACAGACACTCTGTGTGCACGTTAGTAACAATGTCTGCATGATAGGGCACTAAGGCTAGATTAAAATAGTCATGTTTAAAGTTACTTGACCAAAATAATTAGGGTAGAAAGGTTGAAATATTTTTCTTTTCCATTTTGTATCATTTTGTATTTTGTGAAAATACAAAGTTCAAGACATCCCCAAATATTTTTTACTTTGGATTTTACCATAAAAAACATTAGTTGGCAGAAAAATGGGGTTGAATGGGTAACCCTACACATAAATTTTTTGGCCTAATCAATGTGATGTGCATGTATTGAGATCTTTTTTTTGTAACTAGATGCTTGTTAAATATTATGAGAGAACACTCATGCTCTTAATTGCTGTTATTTTAGATAATATGTCTTATAATGTTATACTGGAATTAAATAGTTATTTCTATGTATTGTTATAAGTAACATCATGATATACTTAAGTGGAAAAAAGGATACCTCATAGATAATGAAATAAAAGAACTCATCATCCTACTCTGCTGTATTACAAATGGCTATTGATAAAAATTCTCTTAGTGTATTGAAAATCTGTGTATGTTGTTTTCTCAATTTTCTTAAATTGTTTCTTTTAGTGCTTTTATTACAACTTTGATGTTATTAAAATTTACTGTGTACTAATCTGGTTAGGGCACTATGGAAAACTATTATTTCATTTTGTTTTTTATCTGTTATTTGTTATTGCTGATTTAAAAACTAGATTTACTGATATGCTTACTATACATACTTTTATTCTGGTTTGATTTTCTGGTCTGACCTTTTATCTACACCTTATTCTGATTTGTATTTGATATTAATCTTCTTTGTTGTTTTAAATTAGTCTTCATGCCATTGTTTGTGACTTTCTTTTTTTATTGTAGAAAATCAACAGAAAATGTAGCATTTATTAATTATTGTTTTGTTAGTATATTTCCGACTGGCTGAATTTTATCAAACTGCCTTGCTAAGTGGGTGGGGTTTTTGTTCCTTAAAAGAAAATGTTCATCACAGTTGCTTTGCTTAATTTTGGATAAATGATACAATTTTATGTAATAGTGAAAGAAATTATTCTGCCTCTCTTTGCTTGAACACGTAATTTTTTGGTCTTAAAAATCTACATTTATGAATATTACTTGGGCAGTGATAATTTTAGAAATCAAAATGATGAGTCCTCGGGACCCATGTATTTTAAAGCAATGGGTGCCATGGAAAAAAACATTGATCTTGGTCGTGGTAAAAAGCAGAACCATTGTGCACACTTTTTTGTCCAAGTGACAAAACTTTCGGTAAGTTAACCATAAACAGCCAGTAGGTGGCATTACGTCGGAAATATCGCGTGATTCATGATTACACCTGTATCATGGAATCACTGGTATCATGGAGTCAGAATACTGTCAGACCAGATTAGATTTACTAGTTTGTTATAATTTCTTGGCTCATATAACCAAATGCATCCACAGAGACACTTATGAAGCAGAACGTTTGGTCCTCAGCTAATTTAATTCGTATTGTACGCAGGACGTAGACCTAAAATTACCACTGCTTGGGTAATATCGTCTTAGGACAAGAAGGTTGTGCTTACAACAGTCTACCTCAGATCAATTCAAAGTTGTGTTATTTGTTTATGATAAACTATAGAAAAAATTTACTTGTATATATGTGGTTCATTTTTAGATTCTGTATATTTGTTTGTTATGTTATTGAGTGATTGAGTGCTAATAAGTTCTACTTATCAGAAAATCTGAAATAATTTCTTCAGAATCAACATTTTTAATATTAAAGTGCTTTTTATTGGCTTTTTATAGTTGTTGCTGCTGAGAAATTGTTTTTTTTTGTATTTTTTAAAAAAATACTTATTATTTATTTCTTGATTTCTTGCATTTTTATCATATTGTGGCTCATGACTAAATAATATTAAATATTTTGATTGTTTCAAATTGTTTGTAATTGAAGATCATTCTGAGTTACTCTTAAAGTTGTAGTTCCACATTCTGAATTCAAAATTGGTGCGACTATTTCTTGCCTTAATTAAAAAAGCTCCTGATTTTATCTCAGGTTGTCATACGAAAAACATCGTTCTTATATTATTAATTTACTCTTAACCCTTAAAATCATTTGAAGTCGGTACATTTGATTTTATCTTCGGCAGTGTTGTGTTGATACTTATATAGATCTATGTGTGCCACACTTAGAAAAATTCAGACCTCATAAAATAATGTACATCACTTCAAATCATTCTATTTTCTTCATTTTTATTAAACTTCTCAAATTTTTCTGAAGTCTTATATTTCACATCTTTTCTAATGAAAATTGTGATACAAATAGGTTTGTCATTCATAGTGATGGTATTATGTCTAAATCTTCCCTTTGTAAAATAAGCTTTTTTGATAAATTGAATTCTAGAAGTGGAACTTGAAGTTCTCAAAAATTTGAGTGTTAGACTTATCTTTAGCTGAGATTTTATGTAAAATCAGGGCCACATGTTCAGGATTTATTGTATTTAATAGTTCAAAGGATGCTTTTTATAATCCTATGGGTTATAGTATTTTAATTTCATAAGCATACGATGATATTGATTGAATGTTCATTTACATATAATGATCTCTGCATGGATAACTTTCATCTTGTACAACAAGGAGCCTGTCTAAATGCTGATATTTTGTGTGGAGAAGTTGGCAGTAACTTGCGGAGAACAAGGTTTGGAGTAACCAGACTGGCGTAAAATTATCTAATTTTATATAGATGTCTTCATTTCATTGAAAGGGCTTATTTAAGTTTGATGCTTTATGAGAAACTGGCTTAATTAGATTACAGTAAAGACTTTAAAACAAACTTGATGTTAAAATTAATTGATAGATAAGTGATCACATGGCATATGTTGATTTCTCACTGTATATTTCTCATTCCTAACATCATGGTATACGTATCTAGCTTGTAACTAAAATTTAAGTGCATCATAATCATTAATCATTTCAGAAATCATTTGTCCTTCATGTATCGGCCAAGTTGCTCTACTTCTCTTGGCTTTTATCTTGGACAACATTGTAGATATGTAACTATGTGAATATGATGAAAATTATTGATCCATACAAAAATCTATCATGGTAAAATATACATGAAACATGCATAGGCTTCAGTTATTCTCATAACATCTAATTGAAGTTGGCAAGATTTTCAAGTTGAAGTGTTCATTATGTTGTAAATTTTTAGGGAAATATTCAACAGAAGTTTATTTTCATAAATAGCATTACTATCAGAAATTAAATACTTGAAAATTTCTGATTCTCACAATATCATTTTTATGATGGTAATATATTATCTGTTTGTTCAGATTAAATTGTACTTCATTTGTTTATGCATGAAGTACTGTAATCTCATATTTGTCAGTTATAGGTACAAAAATGTTTCATTTTAAAAATAGCTATTTAATGTGTTGTTATATTTTGAGTCTGTCTGCCTGACGAAAAATGGTGAATAAATCTTGGTAAATTCAAATCTTGTTTGTTGTATTGTTGGTATACTTAAGATTATTGCAGTTAAACCCTCTTGTATCAACCACATTGTGATAATAAGAGGTCCTTGTTGGAGATGGTCTTCAGGGATTTTATTAACCTGTCAGTGTTTGTACTCAGGTACTGGAAATGAAACAACTGCACTCATTGTAAAAACATGGTTAGATTTAACCACTTTTTGTTTGTTGATTTTGATGAAATTTTGTATTCAGTATCCTGACAGACCACCTTATTATATATAACATTGTTAAACACATTAAGCGTTGTATGAACTTATGACATAAGACGATTTTGAAAAATGTTACGTCAGGCATGACGTAAATGACGTCATAAATGAGTCATTGTTCAAAGAAATGAACCCATATCCCTCTGTATCCAGATTGTTCTATATATTTTCAACAGATCTAGAGAATTATCAGGCCAGTCCTTTTTACTGATTCATTTATTGAAGATATTGAAGTTTTCTGTCAACCATTCCTGTGTTTTGGTAGCCGTACGTGGGGTTGCCCCATGCTGTAGGAAAACGGCTTTCCTGTTGTTAGGAACTAGCTTCTTTGACCGTAGATTCTAATATCAGAACGCATTAATGCAGGGTTCAGTTCTTTTTCAAACATATATTTTATGTAACAGTCAGCTGTAACAGTTTCTCCAATAGACCCAATACGTAAATAAGATAATCCATATGCACCCAACGCTCCCATATCATTAACTTAACACTATTCTTAAATCTTGTTACATAATTATTAAGGTACAGTTTCCCCTTGTGACCTCACACTGTATCATTTTGAATATTTGAAATATGGAACAAACATTTTGTACTTACATATTAGACACTAAAATTCTCCCATTCTACAGGTCTAAGGTGCTTATATTTTTATGGAATTGTCAACCTTTTCTTCATCGGTATTTCTTTCGGAAATTGATATTTCTGACGCTTAATTAAATGGTTTCCATTTTTAGTGGGGTTTTTTGTAGATATTTATGAATTGATATAAGGGAAAAGTATTCTCCAATACTTTTTGATGTTTTACAACCTTTCTCGTTGTTGATTTTCCACGCATGTATTTCACACAGCAGATCGGTTTCTCAACCCCACCCTCTAATTTTATTGGAGCCCAGATCTTATATAAATCGTCCAAGCTACCGACATCTTTAAATTTACGTCCACTTCCCAGATTTTGTTCTTCATTTAGGTACTTCTTTATCCGTGAATTCTGCATCAATATATGCTAACATTTGTGCACTTTGTTGCCCCACGGTAAGTTTCTTTTTTTTTGCTTCAATTTTGAATTTGCAGGGGACATCATGCTAAGCTCTGCTTGTTGACTTCCGTGTTCCTTATTTCCATTACAACGGTACGAGTGCAAAAGAGACGTTCCTGTCGCAAAATTTATACATTCTCTTCGTATATAGACGGTTAGTGGCAAGTAAAAGTTTCATAACATTTATTAAAGTTTGAATTAAATAACGGCGTGCTTTATAACCGTAACAAACTCTCTTAACACCCATTTCATCATATTATAAAGACCAAGGTGCAATTTATTGAACGTATCATAGCTGAAATAAATTTTGGGTGATATTTTTGTCAAAAAGCATTGTTCTTGCTGTCCTTGAAACGGCACTATGACGCTTAGAACTACATTTAATTCAATCGATAGTTTAGTATTTTATAAAACAGGCTGAGTTGATGAAAGTGATGCTGGATAGAATGAACAGCACTAATCAATGTGAATAGTACATATGATAAAGTATGGGTTTTTACTAACAGCGCTTCGTCGAATTTTCATTCCCGTGAGCGAAAATACGTTACAATTGTGGAGACGAATAAAAATATCATTGTCAAGGAAGGGAATTGCTCAAGAAAGGTATAACTATATGGTTCATCTGTCTCAAATAAAAACGTATAGTCGAACACATTCAATCTGAAACTGTAAAATGACTATAATAATTATATGCATTAACGTCATCAAAAACCTACACTGTATATGCCCAGTAAATAAAAGATCTATGTTTCAGCTTACATTTGTATTGACTACTATGTATATGTGGCGACATTACATCCAGTACATTAACTTAGACCTGTACGGTATGAAGAAATTATCATTACACACGACATTCCTCTCATAATCGTAATATTTGACTTGTTTATAGTTCACTCCATGCCTTCAGTAGCTAAATTATCGCGCAGGACTTCAATACTGTGATAACTGGCTAAAATTGTGTGTTAGATTTACCATAACAAATGCATAAAAATCCTGCTGTGTTTTCTTGTATCACTAGAAGAAACTCGTGTTCAATATCTTTTGTTAACTATCGAGATTTCTGTTTAGATTAATGTATTCACAAACATTGATGAGACACAAGCATTATAAAGGATGAAGTCTGTTTTCAATTGCTTGACCATTGAATGAAGGACAATGTAGTGAACTAACCTCAAGAAACCTTAGTTTAACCCAAAACTGTGGGTATAAGACTTTACTATATTGTTACCTGATAATAAAAGTTTAATACCATGGATTTAATCGTAATTTCATGGGTGGGTTTGACTGAGGCTATGAAAGCTGGTCAAGTTTATACATTAATATGTATCGTAATGACGCGTAGAAAGAAAATACCAAGACTGTTTACAATTGCAAGTTTTTGCAAAAAGCTAATTTTGTAAAAGATAAAAAAAACATTATCACCTTTGATGACTGTGAGATTATATGAGTAGAAGTTTTCATCCAAAGCCAGATCTCACGGTGTTCTGCGCGACTTGTTTGAAGTTTATGATTACAAAGATGTTGGCATTTATTCCTCTCCTTTCTATTTTCTGACTTCACGTCTATTTTCTCCAGCGTTTCTGTTACATGCCGGACGACAGTTAACCTAACCAGTGTCACCTGGTGTTTTTGTACCACTGTGAATTTTGTTCTCCGCAAGTTACTACAGCTGACTTCTTCCGTGACATGAATCTCCCGAATCCACGGTAGCGGACTAATGGATTACACTCAATGCCTTCAACCAAATCTTCACAGAGCAATTGTACGACTTAGATTCGAACCTACGAAGTCAAGGTCCGAAGACACATAACTCCCGCCCTATTGAGCTAAGCGGACAGACTAACACTTATTCATTAATTGATACAGTATTTAGAAGGCATATTAAACTGATATTTAAATATAAAAATGAAGCATACTTCAAAGTATATTTAGCTTAAGAATTTATAACTGTGGTGTATGACTTCTAAACTTTCATAACCTAGGGCATAGACACTCGAGGGTTGTATCTGGTTTGTGGTCTAAATTGTTCAAGTCGCAATTTTGAAGCATAAACGGGTGATGGACAGTTTCATAGAGCTACGCATTTTCATACAAATAACATTTCAAATTTAGCAATCTAAGAAGCTTGCTAAAATAACCATGGTGAATTCAACACGACACATTACTCTATACGGTAACAGTAAATAGATAGCTTTGATTATGCCTATTACATTTCAAAGCCACCATTATTATTACTACATGTATTATTATTATTATTATTATTATTATTATTATTATTATTAACAGTAATTTGCGTTACAAAAAAACCTGACCAACAATTATTTTAAGTTCATATAAATGTACATGAATATATTCAAACCAGATGGTGCAAACCAATAAAAGAAAACAATGAACCAGCGCAGATGTTGTTGTTATGATTTTAAGTTGTTGTTGTCACTGTCCGTTCCACTCTACGATCATATAGATCAAGTGGACGATTTTGATACAACAACAACAATGAATTTAGGGGTCAATATCGGTTATTAATACATGGTCAATGACCTTTGGTTAATGAAGTCAGATTTCTAGATGTTTATAACCCAGATGGAAACACTCCAGTGGGTAACGATTCTTGTCGCTTTGTGCCGAGTGTTTGAATTATAGCCCTTGCGTAAAGTTATGCGCAGAGTGTCCACGACTTGTCATTCATGTTTTACTTGAGGTTACTTTTCTCTGAGCAATTTAGAGGAATGCTAACTGATAGAAGTCTTAAAATCTCAAAATTGACTGGAATTTCAATAGGTCGAACATAAAAAAACATAACTAACACTTATTATAATTTGTATTTTGCTACAAGTGTTGTAAAATATGGCTGAAATGAATTCATGGGGACCCGAATATTTATATTAACTATCTAAATTTCACAAAATCCACTACACTGGAAAAGAAGACGAGTTTGGTCGGGGAAAATCAATAATTCACTATACTACATCGGAGTTCGTTACAACCTTGTTTTACGGCACTGCTTTTGTTTGAAATTAACTTATATAGTTTTTCAGTACGGCTCCACAGTGTTTGTTAACCAGCATATTGAATAATATTCCTGCGTTTAGACCTGAGAGTCAATGAAGTCAGTAAGTTTTATCAACTAAAAATAGACGAAATGGGGACAAGATAATGCATCAGACAACTCAAAGAAATCTCGTTATTTCAAGACAACATTACGCAGTAATCTACGATCTGTGATTTCTATTTACCCAACTCGAATACGCTGTGATCATTTAAATACGTCATGGTATTGGTACTTGGCAAACATCACGTATACATCCGATATTCTAACGGCACTGCCAATTGTTTTCTACAAAGCGTTTTAAAATTTGTGGTCTTGGAGAGAGAATATGGTTTTTATTTAGCAGTTCGTCAATAATCCGTGATTACAGTACTAGCCAAATTAAAACTCGTTTTAATAACGCCAAATTATGCTCTCTCAGAACTGACGTCAGTAAGACCTTATTCGTATGTGAATATATGAATGTACATGAATTTAGATATTACTAAATAGCACAATTAATAGACATGTATGTATATGAGTTAATAGTTTCATATGCATCTGACAAGGAGAGGGTACTGACAGAATTTTACGCAATCTGCACCTGCCTGGAAATGACGCATGAACAATCCATATGCGGCTATGATTTTGTGCAGCCGTGATACGTGCTGATAAGAATCGAATTTTATCATGGCAAAACACACGTGCAAATTAACACGTGCGCAAATTACATGTACATTGTATTTCGTACTGTAATTTAAAAAAAATGCTTACGTGTTTAAAAGAAAACTTCAAAAGTACGACAGGAAATAATCTGTAAGTAGTTACATTAGTGTCGTATTGTCACGTTCTCTTTAGCAAGTTGAAATGTCGAAGAAGTATAAAATACAAATAAAAAATAAGAGGTCTTCATAAAAGAGATGTTTTTTATACTAATTTGGTCACTAGGGGAGTTTTAACTGCAGAATAACACTTTAAACTATTTCACTGGGCCATAGAATGAGACAGAAAGATTGCTCACTACGAAGTTTTTTAATCGTGAATCGCGATCTCCGTACAGTATACAGTTTCAGGAGGTGATCACTGGTCTGTGACCTTCTTCATCAAACTTTATAAGACGTGAGAAAAGAGAATATTTCTAACAATCACTGTTAATCGAACTATTAAATCTTTACTTTTTTTAGACACAATTAATTGCAGGTAAAAAGTTACACGTTTTCTGTTAGTCTCCTCATTTTGTGTCCTGAAATTCGGCACAGCCACCGGAAATTATGTATATTTCATTTTGCATCACTCACCATAAGACTTGGGTTCGATGTTGTAACCTTAGCACCTAGCTGAAACCTCAGTTTTGATATTCAACATCCTAGCTGAAGCCATGTCAAGAATACATATGTTAATATGATATATATAATAAATATATTATAAATATATACGTATGATATATATAAACATAGAGGAAATATCAAAAGCTGGCCCGAAAAAGTGGTCGTAATTATGAGGCGGTCATAAGGTGAAACTGGTTGCTATGTAAGTCTTGGCTGTCCTTAAAATCTAATGACTTACGGTTTCCACATATTGGAAAAGATGTGGTCTAAAATAACAAATGCATATCCAGGCATAACCTATTACCAAAGGGAGAGAAGAAGTTAAAACTGGTTAAATTGTTGCTCTCCTTATAGAGGTATATTTAGTCTACCAATAAATGTGTACTGAAAGGTGGCCGTTATTAACATTGACCCTTACTCATGGAAGGTTTGGCTGTACAAAAAATAGTGAGTTGGACGTACTCCCCACTATCTGTCCTTTTTTACTTGTAAGTTTTGTCAACACCTTATACTTTTTTATTTTGATTATTTAATTTTTTGATAATCTTTTTTTTTCAATCAAAACGACGATCGGTGTGTGGAGCCGCGGTCGTGGTCCAGTGGTTAGTGCGCTGGACTTGAAACCGGGAGATCCTGGTTCGAATCCCGGCCGCGGCAGGTCATACCCTTCTATGAAAATTTGACAAAATGTCGATTTTCCTCCACATGTGGAGAAGTTGCCGGCTCCTTGTGGAAGGGTAAGTTATTACTGGTTGGTTTATAGTCCAAAAAAATGGTTAGGTGAACCGGTCGCCGTATATAACTGAAAAATTGTTGAAAAACGGCGTTAAACTCAGTGAAACAAACAAACGATCGATGTGTCTCCTGTGTTTTCGGGACATTTCTCACGTATGTTTAATAATTTTCGTATTCAAATTCTCGACAATGACCGCTACTTGAACTTCTTGTTCCATTCTTGAATATTTATTTGTTTTTTTTTTTTTTTTTTTTACTTTATTCCGTTCATAAGCGGCATTTAATAAGTGCCACAAGCGCTCCAGTGCACCGGGCAATGCTCGTAACCAAGAGACAAATACCTTATCAAGTACGTATATTTCGTCGTCTTTTAAAAGTATGGAATATATATAGATTACATTATTCGAAATATGTTTGTCATTTCGGGCCATTATCATATATATACAATTAGAGTGTCCATAAATTGGTCCAGAGTTTGGAATGAACCTCCCAGGTCGTCGGACACTTCGCCCAAAATCTTGTAACTCACGTTTAACGCTCACTTTTTTGGTTTCATTTATTCGCTATAACCTAAGCTAAAGACGACTAATATGCATAAAAATAATATATACAATGTAAATCTAACATATGGTTGCCCTGTGTTACGAATGTAAATAAAAATGCGAATTTCGTATCAGTTCCCATATTTCTGTGTCAAAACCTGTGTTCAAACGTGCTTGTTTATGGTAACAGTGTATAAGACCCACGTTCGACTATTTCAGTTCATTAGTTAAGCATATTAATTTAGAAATTAACCGTGGACATAGTATGGTACAAAGGAAAGGCAAGCGTTCATCAACACTGTTCGGTGATCAGTTGAATGAACGGACAACGTCCGTGTTACGCAGACGCATAAAATCTTTGAACTGTTTACATTGAGGCACACGAGTATATTCTACTTTTCTCAAGCAATGCTGATAGTCAGCCATCTACCATTAAGTTAAGGTTTAATTTGCTAAACATACGAACGATTGATGAAGTTATCCTCAGCATTCGTATAAAGAGTAAGAAAGGCGCGTTCATAAATATGTAAAATACATGTATTATATAAAATTAGTATTTTAATTAAGGAACTCTTTACATTAGACCAAAAGTTCCACATTGTCGCTGTTTTCATACAAGTGAAGATCTATTTACATGCACATGCACTTGCACTTGCCCTTTTTGTTCGGAGGGAAGTAGACTTTTATGTTAGTTGAAATCTGGTTCGCTACAACAAGTTCGTAGTCCGTTGTATTTCTTCCAACTGATCTATATTTTTATTATCTTATACATTTTTTTCATCGACAATTATGATAATTATAAATGTCAAGGTGAATGGAAACTAGAATTGCTACAGCATACATTGTTGCTTATGCACTACCTAGAAAGCAAGCTCTTTTCAGATCCCATAGCAGATATTAGTGCCTGACTCCACATGTGAATACCACTTTGCATCCAATCAGTATTAAATAAACATTTGTTAGATGTATTTATTATACAAAGTTCTATAATGTGGATTAATTTTTTTTTATTTTTTCTCTTAACATTAGTCTGTAATCATTTGGATCGGTTCTGCCTGAACTAGTCTGTATACATATACATATCTACATATATATATATATATATATATATAATATCTGTATACATATACATATCTACATAAATCATAAGCATGTTCTTCTGAAGACTCAGCACATTGTACTGAAGTACAGAAGTTAATTTCCAGAACTAATGAACAAATTAAATTATACAAATTTACAAACTGATTTGTCATTATTACTAAAAGCTAAGAAACATTGTTATAGTTTGATTATTCAACTTTTCTTCTTTGGATCCCTTGAATGATTGAATTTTCTTTTTACAAGACCAGGAAGCTAAGCAGATATTAACATAGCATTCGAATTAACCAACGTTAGAATAAAGTCCGTGTATACTTGTCAAGTTGGATAAGTGAACTACATGTGCATAACTATATCGGATATATTTCCTTCTATTTTGTAAATCACAGAATTCATACAGAATTCCTATTTTATAGTGGCATGAAAACAGTAAAAGATTTTGGATTTGGTGTTTCTTTAGGCACAATTAATAAAATTTGTCATCAAAATGGCTTACAACGCAATCTAAATCATCTCAGCCTTCAGTTACAAAATTTTAAAAAGTCCATCTTTGGCGACATCCAACATCTTACAAGGTCAACAATCAACAAGATCAATCCGCCAACATAACATGAGATGGCTTCTAAGTTGAATGTATCGCTTAAAACCGTCAAGCGAGTTATTCGCCAGGTACTTCACGCAGAAGTCCGACAAAACTTTAGAGTCTATTCAATCCCACTGCCCAGATTACTAAACGACACAGACGGTCTTGGAAGCTCTACCGGAAGTTGAGTGGTGGCAAATGGAAGAATGTTGTGAGTCTGATGAAGCCATGATCTATCTAGGTGGAAGTTATGGTCGTCGTAAAGTTTGCTACATTCGTAAGGGTTTTAGTATCGACGACAAATTCAAGTTTGTTAAGCGTGATGCTTTTGCAGCAGGGTTCCTGGCGTGAACTGGTGTTTGTTATAATTGAAAACAGAAGTCAGAATCATTGACAAAGGTACTAAAGTGAACTCAGACTGCCATGTTAATAATGTTCTGAAGCCATTTCTGGACAAAGATTGTTTATAGGTGATAGGCAGAAAAACATGGTGTTTCATCTGGACATCATAAGCCACATTGCCAAAAAAATTAAACTAACCCAAATCTAAGAGTCAACTTTAAATTACACAAGAGGAATGGAATGGATGCCAAAGTTGCCTGACTCAGCTCCAATGGACTATGGAATATGGGGTATTTTAAAACGAAGGCTTTAGAACTTTAGAAGACAAACATTAACATTAATTTGTCTTAAACAAGCTCTGAGGCAAACGTAGGAAAATCATTATCAAAATCTGATCAACAAAACATTAAATTCATGGCCAAAACATTGCCAAATGATCAACTACTTTCATGGTTCACATATCGAACATTTATTGCAATGAAACACCATTACCATTTTACTAATATAGTACACTGGAGTCAATTTTGTCTAAATATAAGTTGAACACCTCTCATATCTCTAAATGAAAGTTTTTCGATAACAACAAAATAATTACAAAAGATCTGGAGCTTCCAACGGAATGTTGTCCCCTGAAAAAATAACTACTGTCGAACATACAGTTTATGCAATATTAATGGTTCCCATGTTCCAACAGTGTCCACAGGAAGGCCCATCACGTTTGTTAATCGTTAGTTGACCTTTCTCATCGACTTACATTACAAAGATCAAAAGCTATTCTATAAGGAGATAAAACTGTGTCCTTCAAAAAATATTCAAACATATGATATATATATGAAATGTTAATTACATCTTACAGGTACCTTCACATTATATACATATACACACAGAGTCTTAGTTAGATCTTACATGGGCACTCATATAATATACATGTATATTTTCGTTACATCGTACATGTACGCTCATATGATATTCTTGTATAATGTTATATGTATCGTACAAGTATACTCATATGATATACATGTATAGTCTCGGTTACGTTTTGATCTTATATGTGCAGTCATTTTACATAAATGTATAACCTTAGTAGAATCGTATCTTCATTCAGCTATACCTTTGAAACGTTTAAATCAACAAGATATATATTCAACACGAGTGGTCAAAAATGAACACTTCAAAAAATAGTGGCATGTTGTGTTCATACGATGTCGGAGTTGTCGATTTTATGTAAAATATGAGACTTGTAGGCTATATAGCAATTTTATTGGGAAAGATGCGTATCACACTCTTACGCGTGACCTGAAAACTTTTGTTTGGCATTGTTCGAACTTCTTGTATATAGCTTAATGCAGGATAAATTGAGTTTACGGCATCAAACAACAGATATCATCAATGGGTCATAATTTACCTAATACTATTAAATGGGCCTCCGTAGTCGAGTGGTTATGGTCTCTGACCAGTAAACACTAGCCCACCGCTGCTGTGAGCTCAAATCCCATCCGGGACCAAATAACACATGTAGGGGGAGTTTTCCGGCTAGCCTACGGAAGGTCGGTGGTTCTAGGGTCTTGCTCCACTGTTAAAGCTGGAAAGTCGCCAAATTTACCATGGCTGTTGGTGCCACGTTAATCCTTTGTGAAAAATAATGCTGTTAAAGCGTGTAACTGAGTACAGAAAACATAGTACTTGCAAGTATTTTACATACTTTCTTTGTTTATTTTAGTATGGTAGACAAATACATTACATAACCACGTGGTTGACATAGAACTGAACACTGAAACATCAGGTCTCATTCTAAGAGATCGGAACACGTTGTCAAGCCCCCATAGTTAGTAATAAAATGATGTTAGTTTGGTATAAGAACGTTTTCGTCGAATTGAAGGAGACCAAGTGTATATTGTGCACGTACTTGTGAAATAATAGCACACCAATTTTGTTTCAGTTTAATTTTGTATTGATATGGCGTATATATGGTAAATGATATTAAGGTGGTTTATCAATTAGTGATTTATACTAACCAAATAAGTTCGAAAACCTTACCAAAGTGCCGTGTCGTTTACTGACCCGCTGTTTGATATGTTCATAAAGAAACCCTTAAAAGTTTTCTTTCATACAAAAACGTACAAACAGTTAGTGGGTTCAAGGAGTCAAGTCTATAATAAATTTCAAAATAATGTCTCTATTGAAAAAAATCTAAAACTGCCTTATGATTATTCTTAAAATATATCATTAAAGGTTGACAAGAGACTATGACCTTTACAGGGTTCATTCAGCCATTTGACCTCTTGATAGGGTCGCCAAATGTAAGTGATATTTCTTTATAGAGAACAGAATTCGCTAAAAATATCATTGTCGTTTTTTTATCTTTCCAATGACCCGTGTAGCGTCAATACACTATTTTTTTGTTCTGTTTGTACTCAAGGACGAATTCATTACAAGTACACGTATTGTCCTCATTCTAGGAATGAGAACTGTTATAAAGAAAACCGCTATCTGCTGAATGTTACTGGCAAGGGAGATTGATTGTTATAAGCCACGTCTAGTGCTGAATTTGATAGTCAAGTTGTGGCGATGGCATTAAGTATCACCTTATGGTGGAATATTGTAAGCAATGTATTATACCGTGTACTTTGCAGTAAACAAGTCAGTTATTAACAGCTGTGTTTTATTTGTAAGTTATAAAAAGTAAGTGTAAGACTCACAGACGTCACGTTGTTTATGCATGAACAATAAACTCCGAATATAATTCTAGAATTATAATGTTCTTACGAGCCAAACTATTTATCGGGCAATACTTGATGACATAATCCAATTTGTTTTGCATTGGAAATATGACTAGATTTTGTATCAGATTATATGTTCACTTTGAAATGAATATGGTTGCCAGGAGAACCTCGTAGCATTTTACGCAGTTGATATCATAGAAACAGTATTTCTTCACTCTATTTTGCTGCGAGGCTATGTTTATATTACTTATCTACACCACTGATTAATTATTTTACAATTAATTGGCAAAAAAACAAGATTAGTCGTCAGTTCATGTTGAGGCGACAAGGGTTTTTTACCATTTATTCTGGTCAAGAGACTTGAAGAAAATAAAGGTCATGATGATAAGCTTGTAGTTGATATAGTGAAGCTTAAGCGAGCTAAACATTGATCTACGTGCGAATACCAGCGAATACCAGAGTCACACAGCTATGAAACGGCTGAATTTAAAGAAGGACTTATTATTTCAATAAACTATATCGACTTATGGTAGAGTCGTAAGTTTATTCTACTCTTGGGGAAGAACACATTGCTTTTTGAACGCTAATTAAATGATCGGCAACGCTTCCGTTCCTGCTCTGTCATTAATTACACATGTTTACGGATTTCCAACTAAAACCAGAAAATGGGGAACTGATAAATAAACATAACTGATTTGTGAAGAAAACGTGACATTTACCAGCGAGTCCCCATTGTTGTTTTAGTTCACGTCTGGGTAATTATAAAGTGGCAATGACCTCTGACCACAAAACGACCGCTTTAAGCATGACCCCGTCGAATAAAAAACACACACTTATTGACTGTTTGATAAAAGTTGTTACACGCAAAAAACACGCTACAATCACGATCAATTTTAGCAACGTGTTTCGTTCACTAAATGTTTAACATGACGTACAAAACACACATTTATGACGATTTTGTGAGGATAAAATGTATACATGCATGTGACACTCTTTTATTCGAACCTTCGACACCGCATAAAGTATTCATCATCACATGGTATTTATAAAGTTGATGTTTCATATGGGTTGTATTCGACTATCAGGGCGATATATTTTCTTGCCGGTGTATACAAATCTGTTTCTTTTGTCCGCAGGTCAGAAATAAATACGATGTAAAACGCAGGGTAGAAACAATCGGTATTTACATGAACTATATTAACAACTACAGAAAAGGCTGGTAGCAAAATCAATGTAAAGTACAATAAAGCTGATGTTACGGTCGAATATAAACATGAGAAAATATCGTTGCCGACACTCCTGGAGTACAGCGACTTGTGACCTGCCATTGCCCTCCTTCCCGTGTGACCCTGCCTCGAAAGTTCAACGTACGCTAGGCGTATACTCTATCAGCGTACTCTTCAGTGTTTAAGAGCGAAAACAATCTATATCGAATTGAACGACTGCGTTCGGTAGTTCAAT